>CM054060.1:250234666-251715275 GCA_028641055.1 Alopecurus myosuroides | reverse complement strand
GTCACAATATACGTCCAATGGATTGGACGCGCCCTGAATCACACCAAGATCTATCAGGAGGTTCCTGATCCAAACAGCTTCCTTTGCCGCCTCTGAGGCGGCAATATACTCAGCCTCTGTTGTAGATGCAGACACCGTATCTTGCTTTGAACTCTTCCAGCTCACAGCTCCTCCGTTCATTACGAACACGTATCCAGATTGCGAACGAGAATCATCTGAGTCAGTGAGATAACTCGCATCTGTGTAACCCCTTTACACTGAATTCCTCATCACCTCCATAAATTAGGAACATTTCCTTAGTCCTTCTCAAGTACTTAAGGATGTTTTTTACCGCTGCCCAGTGGGCTTCGCTAGGGTCAGCCTGTTATCTGCTCATAACACTTAGAGCATAGGAAACATCTGGCCTAGTACAAATCATGGCATACATGATGGATCCGATTGCCGAAGCATACGGGATCACACTCATCCGACTTCGCTCGTCAGTCGTCGAAGGACACTGAGTCTTGCTAAGTTTTATACCATGGGACATCGGTAAGAATCCCTTCTTAGACTCTTCCATTTTGAATTTCTTCAAAACTTTGTCCAGATATGTACTCTGACTCAATCCAATGAGCCGCCTTGATCTATCTCTATAGATCCTGATTCCTAATATGTAAGTCGCCTCACCCAAATCCTTCATTGAGAAACTCCTTTCCAATGATTCTTTGGTTTCTTGCAACATCATGACATCATTTCCCATCAGTAATATGTCATCCATATATAAGATTAGAAAATTTACTTTGCTCCCACTAAATTTCTTGTATAAACAAGAATCATGATCGCTCTTGATGAAGCCAAACGATTTGACTACCTCATCAAAGCGAATGTTCCAACTACGAGATGCTTGCTTCAACCCATAAATGGATTTCTGAAGTTTGCATACCTTGTCAGCATTAGCCGGATCGACAAAACCTTCGGGCTGTATCATATACACGTCCTCAGTTAAATTTCTATTAAGGAAAGCCGTCTTGACATCCATCTGCAATATCTCATAGTCGAAATAAGCTGCTATGGCTAACATGATCCGAACTGATTTAAGCATCGCTACCGGCGAGAAGGTCTCGTCGTAGTCAACTTCTTGAACCTGTTGAAACACCTTCGTGACAAGTCGTTCTTTATAGACGGAAATATTTCCATCCATATCAATTTTCTTCTTAAAGACCCATTTGCACTCGACGGGTCTTGCACCGTCAGGCAGATCAACCAAATTCTAAACTTGGTTTTCATCCATGGACTTTAACTCGGATCTCATGGCTCCAAGCCGTGACTCGGAATCAGATCCCACCATCGCTTCCGAATAAGTTTCCGGCTCATTACTGTCTAACAGTAAAACATCACGAGCATTTTGTAATCTGGCAGATCTTTGTGTCAGGTGCTATTACCGGTGTAGGTACCACGACCGGCTCAGCCTCCAAGGCGTCCGCCGACTCGCCCCTAGCCGGTTCCTCCCGAATTTCTTCGATTTGCACTGTGCTCCCACTGACTTCCTGACCGAGAAACTCTTTCTCAAGGAAGACACCATTCCGAGCGACAAACACTTTGCCCTCTTCCCGGTTGTACAAGTAGTACCCCAAGGTTTCCCTCGGATACCCCACGAAAATACACTTATCCAACTTGGGCGTGAGTTTGTCCGACTGAAGTCGCTTGACAAATGCTTCACAACCCCAAATCTTAAGAAAAGACAAACTTGGCCTTTTGCCAGTCCACATCTCATGTGGTGTCTTCTCTACTGATTTTGATGGTACTTTGTTTAGTGTGAATGCTGCAGTTTCTAGACAATAACCCCAGAATGATAAAGGTAGATCTGTCCGACTCATCATTGATCGTACCATGTCCAACAAGGTGCGATTTCTCCGTTCCGATACACCGTTTCTCTGCGGTGTACCCGGCGGAGTGAGTTGAGGAACTATTCCACAACTCTTTAGATGGTCATCAAACTCATGGCTCATGTACTCGCCTCCACGGTCCGACCGTAGAAACTTTATTTTCTTGCCGAGTTGATTTTGTACCTCACTCTGGAATTCCTTGAACTTTTCAAAGGCTTCCGACTTGTGTTTCATTAAATAGATATATCCATACCTACTTAAATCATCAGTGAAGGTAATGAAGTACTCATAACCACCTCTGGCTCTCGTGCTCATTGGACCACATACATCACTATGTATTAGTTCCAACAAGCCGGACGCCCTTTCACAACTCCTTGCAAAAGGTGTCTTGGTCATTTTGCCTAGTAGGCATGATTCGCATGTCTCGAATGACTCTAAGTCGAACGAAGTTAGAAGTCCATCATCATGGAGCTTCTCCATGCGCTTCCAACTTATATGACCAAGCCGATAGTGCCAAAAGTAAGTCATATTTAGATCATTTGGTTTCAACCTTTTAACATTTATGTTATAGACTGATTCACTATCAAGATTCAAAATAAATAACCCGTTCTAAACGGGTGCAAAGCCATGAAACATATCTTTCAAATATAAAGAATAACCATTATTCTTAATATTCGACTCATAACCTTGTCTCATCAAACATGAGGCAGAAATAATGTTTTGACTAAGCACTGGAACATAATAACAATTATTCAGTTCCATTAAAAATCCTGATGGTAAATGAAGTTACATCGTGCCGACTTCCAACGCAGCGACTCTCGCCTTGTTGCCGACCCGAATATCAACCTCTCCTCTTGCCACGCTCCTAGTTCTTACCAGTCCCTGCAACGAGTTGCATATGTGAATAACTGATCCGGTATCATATACCCAAGAACTGTTAGGCACATCAGCAAGATAAATGTCTATAACATTGCACACAAGTGTACCTGAGTCGGAAGTCATACCTCCACTCTTGGCTCTGTCAGCCAAATACTTGGTGCAGTTCCTATTCCAGTGGCCATCCTGCTTGCAATAGAAGCAATTGGCTCCGGCCGTAGGAGAAGCCTTAGTCTTTGAGGAAGCACTCTGGACAGGGCCATGGGCGCTACCTCCTGACTTATCCTTCTTCTTCTTAGTCCAAGAACTCTTCTTGAACTTAGCCTTATTCTGCACCATCAACACTTGAATGGCGGCTTTCTTTAGATCAGGCTCTGCTGTTTTGAGCATCCCATGTAATTCAGTGATCTTCTTATCCATACCATGCATATGGTAGTTCGAGATGAACGGACCATACACACTAGGAAGAGAGTTCAGAATTATATCAGTAGCGAACTCTTCGTTAATTGGGAAGCCCAGCCGATCCAGAGACTGTATGTAACCAACCATCTTGATTACATGCGGACTGAGTGGATCGCCGTCTTTGAGCTTATAGCCCAGCAAAGCTTGAGAGACTTGATACCTCTCGGTCTTTGCCTGAGCCTGGAACATACTTTTGAGGCTTTCGATCATATCGTAGGCCTCAACATTTTCGAACTGCTGCTGCAAGTCCGATTCCATGTGTGCAAGCATAAGACAACTAATTTCCGTAGACTCATCTCTAGTCTTACGGTAGGCATTCATGACAGCGACAGTCGCATCATCATCAGGCTCTTCTGGAAGTGGAGTTTCTAGAACATGTTCTTTCTTGTCATGCTTGAGGACTATCCTCAGATTACGGTACCAGTTGGTGAAATTAGTTCCATTAAGCTTATCTTTCTCTAGGATTGACCTCAACGCAAAAGTGGACAACTGAGGAAGGTTGCTAGGTGTCATTGATCTACAACAGAAAATATGCAAAACACTTAAGACATGTATTCATAAAAGAGCAGGCATATTAAACGTTTTAATACTTATGCTCCCACTAGAACCAACACCCCTCCGATGGTTGCTAAGTGATTCAAGATCCTAAATAAGCAAGCCGACTAGTGAGCTTTAGCATCACCGCTAGCCGTCAAGTGGTCTAGGTAGGCAACACCTTGCCAATCGTATCCAATACGACTCATGTTAGTTGGGTGGCATCACATGCCCCGGCTCTCAACCTTCCTCGCCCCGAGCCCCACAACCGTTATGATGGACTCGTCTAGATTACCAAGTGCTTCCGCTTGTAAGAGTCCGACTCAAACCCACCTAATCGGAAAGAATTGGTAGCACCTCAATTTCATGAGCCCACTACCAAGAATGTCCGACTTGTGATGGTGCAGCACTGGCGGGGCGACCGATTAGACCTTCTTTGATGGATTAAAATCTACCAACTATCTAAATAGAGGTAAAAAGAGACATAACAATAACACAAATAAAGCAATTATAATGTGAAATGGTATGGCTCTCTTCATGGTGATCTCCATCTCCACAAAGCTTGTAAGTCGACTCGTGCCAACTCTTGTCACGTGCCATCTTACTCCATGTAGCCGACTTGTACATCGGCTTGCATGCCACCGGGTTCTCCAACAAGCTACACTAGCTAGTAAATCAAAGATTACATAGAGAATCCGACACGCAGGCCGATATACAATAAAATGACAGCACCTAGGCTCCAGCCGCTGACAAGAACATGATACGCAGATCATGTATGGATTACACACATCACATGTGTCACGACCCCGGACCCAGAGATATACATACTGTTATGTGCTCCTAGACATGGACCCACAAGGGCTTCAGGGTTACCAGCCCCGGCCGCAACAAACAACGGCAGGCAGACTGGATTCATCGGCACGTAGTCCGGATCCCCAGTCTACTACTCCTTGTATCCATGCTAGTCATAACCAGCTATGCATATCAAAGCGTCCACGAATCGAATGAAACTGAAGGAAACGGGACCAAAGCTATACAGAGATGCTATGTGTCCAGAAAGTGCAACAACAATCGAGGGTTACTGGGGTTACCTCGCCCCAGGCCGATCACATCGACAGGCGGGCTCGGACATGGATCATCGGCTCCACAACCCCTCGACTGCGACAACTATGCAGGCATAGCCAAAACTGTATAACAATGAGCTTGAAACCAACAACCGATCAAAGCAACACTCTAGACATTGAAGTTGTATTAAACAGGTGTTACTAGAGTATAGCTTACAAACAGAGGTCACACGACCCAACATTACATCAGACAACGGAAGGCAAATTATGTTGCTAATCAACAAGAACCAAAAAGGCCTAAGAGGCCGCAACATAAGGTGACGTCCCAGCCCATAGATTCCAGGCTGCTACCTGGGAACCCCGAACTACTCGTCGATGTCCACTTGAAACACCACCGATGTGAGATCTTCTCCTGAACCAAAATTAAGCAAACCTGAGTACGGGAGGTACTCAACAAGACTTAGTTAACCTATTATATATCTGCTATTTCGAAAAGGGTTTCATGAAGGCTGATTTGCGTAAAGCAATATTTGTTTTGCAAGTTGAGGAAGGAATAGCACGTTTCATGGAGTATTTTGAAAACAGATGAGAAAGCTACTCAACTACTGATATCATCATCTTTTAATCCACCAAATCATTTCAGCACCTCGTGCTTCGAAGATCACCTCCTCCAGTTGTTCCACACTAACTCATGCTACAAGGTAACCCCTCTCGGCATCTCCGAGGAGGCATCCTTCATTCGTTATCAACAAGTTTTAAGCATTCCGTTTATGTTGTCTATGATCACAGAATCCGTCACCAAGTCGTCTTTAACCGCAGACACGGCTTTTCGAAAAGATTTAACCCTGCAGGGGTGTACAACTTTACCCACACGTACCAACCGACTCTTAGTGCCACCGGGTTAGCACTAGTCCGGGAAGTGCCGGCAGAGGGTGGTCGATTCCCGGCCTTTACCTTGTCGAACCATATCCACGAGTCAACCCAAACAGGGCCACCCCGTCAACAGGGAGTTGGCCACCTCCTGACGGCACCTGTTCTGTGAGTCGGGAACAAGATCCGTGTACGTCCATCACTTGTCCCGGTCACGACCTAGTTTTCTCCAAAACATTTTCCGACTCACACGCAGATGGAAAGCTCAAACTACGTGGCTCATGGATAAGGTTAAACAAGTTAGTCAGTCGGGCGGGGTTCATCGGCCCACGTGTGGCTGTACGCTCAGTCTTGGCTCGAAGGCGAGAACTCGCTCCTAGGGGCATGAACAGGACAAAACGCCACAACCCATTATGGCCTCACATCCATGCCGTGATTAGTCAAGTTATCAAAAGTAACTCAAATCATAAACACCTGACATAGTAGATTCACGCATTGACCAGATTCATCAACTAGGCATGGCTAAGCAAGACTCACAAGGTTTAGCGGAGCGCGCACAAACAAACCTATAGCTGCTAGGAGCAGTGGATCAGGATATCTAGGTTATGCAGTATATACGAGAACTCTATCTACTGACACCAAATAGTTTGGAACCGAATGCAAAGTACGAGATTCAAAACACGTTGAAACCATATATGAGCAGATAAGAGGTTATGCTTGCCTTGGTTATAAGAAAACCAGATAAAGTCTTCAGAAATAAGTGCTTGACTTGTCGGTTAAGATCAAGTATTCGTCGTTGGATTGCTGGCCTTCTCTACGGAGTCACGTTCTACCGAGGGGGAAACAAACACCGAAAAAGAAATAACAATCAACATGGCATCGATGCAATTCACAACATGTATGCATGATCAAGTTAATGCACTAAAATAAAGCCCTAGGCATGATCGTTGGGTTGCTAGGGTTCATATGTCAGTTATGTAGATTTTCTGAAATTTGCCCGAAATAGACCCCGGAGGGGGTTTCGGACGATTATGGAAGTGAGTGCAATTTAAAGTGCTCAAATGGGTTTGAAAACATCATAACTAGATTGTACTTGTCATTTTGAGCAATTTGATATATAACTTTTAATTTTCTAATTTTAGTGAATAAAAACTTATTTTTCTATTTTAAATGAATTAAACCATATTAAATAAAGCCATTTTTTGGACTTTCTCAAACATATATGAAAATGACATATATGGGTAGAGAATATTTTTCTGATCAACTCTATACTTTCATTTTATTTTTCTGAGAAATATTTTAATAGTTATTGAATTTTCCAAATTACACCATTTTCTGGAATTATTTAAAAAGGAAATTATGACATCACAAAGATGTCACTGTGACATCACAGGGGGATGAACTTCTCTGATTCTCCACAGAAGGATTCGAATTCGTACGAATTAGTGTGCAATGTTGGAATCAAAGGGCACCACGACGTAGAGTGGCTCGAGAGGGACCTAGGGGAGGCGGCGCCGCTTGCTAAACGTCGCCGGGAGCTCGCCGGCGAGCTTGCGCGGCGGCGGCCCACGGTGGTGATCGACGGCGCATCGATTCGGAGGGAGAGGAAGGGTCCTGGAGGCTCACCACTTCACCACGGAGCTCATGGAAGGGTCGGAGGAGCAAGACGGGGCCGGAATCGGCCGGAATCGCCCTCGACGGCCGGCGGCCGGAATTGGGGAAGAAGCACCCGATTGGCGCGATCCTTAGCTTCCCGGCTCGCGTGGCTCAACAGGGAAGTAGAGGAGAGCTTGGAGAAGCTCGTGGCAGTCTCGGTTTGCTCCCGGACGGCCGGAATCAACGGCGTGGCGCGGCGGCCGTACGGTAGTGTTAGGGTTAGGGTTAGTCCGTTCTTGGCAGAGAAGAGGAGGAAGCTCGAGGGAGAGGAGGGTTCTGCGAGGTTGAGATGGTCTTGGACGCCTCCTCGCGTCTATCTGCGTCGGGAGAGGGAGCAGGACGTGGCAGCAGCCCTCCAGCGAGGAGCTTGCCTGCCTGGCTAGAGGTGGAAGAAGACAAAAGCCATACTTGCGAAAACCCCCTGAAAAGTTCAGAAACCACAAAGAGGTCCTTCTCTCTTTAAGAACTGAAAAGAAAACAAACTTTTGAGGGCCTTTTTGTAAGAATAAAATTTGGCAAAAATAGTTTTTGAAAAGCTCATGGAATTTCCAACAAAACCATAACTTAGGTTGGTGCATTTGAATTATTTTTCAATACAAAATTTTGGAACCCAAAATAAGTACTTTTTGTGGGAAATTCTCAAACCATTTAATTTCATAAATTAAATTGGTTAAAACATGATTCAAATTTTGTTTTCATGCATGTATGAGATGAACACAACACCACACACCTTTGTTAGCAAAAATTGGGATGTTACAAATCTACCCCCCTTACAAGAATCTCGTCCCGAGATTCCGAAGGAGAAAGAAAGAAGGAACACCGGTTTTGAACGACCTTCTTGAACCTTACGGTTCACTTCTCGAAGAGGTTGATCCGTAGCATCTTAAAGTATTAAACGGATACACCTTTGGTAAGAGGGAAACTCTTAGGAAATGATCTTCACGAAGATCGAGTATCTCATGGCTAACTCATAACAGGAATGTTCATAAAGAACTGTTGAGTTATCGTGCATGAAATACATCAAGGTAACGGAGGGGCATAGAAGATGGTTTCAAGTTTATGGACGATGGTTCTTGAAAGGATTTAGAATATGAGGTTTGCACAAGACTTTAAATCCTTTTGGAAAAGATATGTTGGACAACTTATGACATCGAGGTTTCTTCAAACAGATAACCAAGATGGAGAGGGTGGTCTTGAATATCACAATGTAATATCCGTAGACGAGGGAAAACACGAGAAAACACTGTAATCGTGCATCGGAGAGAATTTGATACATGATCATGTTCACTCCTCGGAGTGGACACGGGAGATAACGGAACTTTCAACCATTCCGTCAAAGTTTGTCGAAAACTTTATCAAGAATCGGGATGTTACTTCACTGCATAAGATGAGTAGCCCAAGGATGTTGAAACACCGTAGTTAGGGAGGAATTCTTGGTCACACCTTAAGAATGGATAACCAACGGGGACTGAGACACCGAAAGGAATAAGGAATCTCTTTCCTACTGTGGTTTGGACGTAGCAATACGTTTACCACATGGTTAAGATCCCATGGCTGAAGTAACTGACAAATTCACACAATGTGTGAGATGAACAGAACTTCAGGTACTAACAACTTGAAAAAGGGAACTGATCAACGACGGTTACAAAACACCAAGAGATGGTTATGATAAGCTTGTTTCCACCAGAACAAAGGTTTTGGAGGTTCAACGGAAAGATCAACTTCCAAGTTATCTTGGACGTTCTAGGTACCAAGATCAGGCTTACGGTAGACCGTGAGTAGACCTTTAAGTGAAAGTAGAACTCCGGTTTGGAAGAACGGGGAGGAAAACTTGTGCAGAACGAGCCACACAGGAATTCCGACTGAGTGATTTTCGAATGGACGTAATTCAATACCCTTGAGAAAACACCAACCATCGTGGCTGCTTGAGATTCAACTCTGGTTAGTGGGTTGAATAACTCAGACTCGATATATATGATCGAAGACATTGCACCGGTTACCAACGAGATACATATGCTAGATTCTCAAGGTATGGACTACGATGTCACACTCAAGAGGATGAGTGAGATTACAGAACTTATGTAGTAGCAACTTGCGAAAGACGGTTGCACCTACATGGACTATTTGCAAAGAAACACATCGGAGTCCTTGTTAGGAAGATGGTACAAAGATAACGAAGTTCTTGGACTTCTTCTCTTTCACGGAAGATCAGTCAGTGGCTGGGTGTGGATGCAACTTCTTCAAATGAATGGAGGTAACACCCCACCATCTCAAGGATAGACCACACGTGCATGACCGACTTGGAGTTATTCCCGAAGGAACAAGAAAACTCTACTCGGACTCACGGCGACATCTTTCACCATAAGCACATGAACCGGAGTAGGTTACTTCGAACATCTGGAACCCAACTTCGTGAGGACACAAAGATGGTTCTCGAGAGTTTCCAACATTAGTGCCAAGTGTTCAACATGATCCTCGTGCAACTCGGATAAATAAGAATGTCATCGATGGGCTCGACAACGCGCTTATCAACACTCCAAGATGAGGGATTCATATGATACATGAACAAGGCAAAATATTGGTCAGATCAGAGGACATGAGGTGTACTCGGGAGAAGCACCATGAGTGATAACACCATAAAGATAGTCCTTGGATCTTGTCTTGATCTGACGATAGCCCAACTCAAATCAAGGGTGGAAAGATAGCATGTCCATTAAGGAGATACTATCATGTTTCAACAGGATGAGAACTAGACATCTCATTCCAACGGAACAAGTTAGGATGAGATTTTGCCTTTCAACTCTCCAAGTTGTTGTTTAATCTCAACCAACTAGTCCAGGGTGTCCAGCGGAGTTCCTTGGAGAAAGAAGTAGTTCAAACTACTCCTGGTTTAGACATCACGGTCAGGTAAAACCTGGTGAAACTTCTGGAAAGACAACCAGAATATCACAACCCACCGGTATGTCTTAGAAATCGAAAGGAGGCGTGCTTTTCAAAGCAACCGATATGGTCTGGAGAGCTTTGGCATGAACCTAACTCTCTGATCAAGAATGTGCACCGGAATGAACGGATTTGACAACACGGTCAATTTCAAATAGAGACCGGGTGACCAATAGTGCTAAGAAGGATACAGATGTTTCTTAGATTTTTCAAAGCAGTAAGAATTGCTAGGAATAGCAGATACACATGTCGATGAACAAACCATCATTCTCATGCATTCGAGCTTAGAGGAAGGGGGAGTGAAGATGTGTGAGAGCATCACTTCATCATTAAGGCCATGAAACTTAACACGACCTCTTAATATAAAAGAGTGTGATACTCGAAGGTGGAACAGATTGGAAGTTCATGAAACTTCTTTAATCTGCGGATTACAAACTTTGACCTGGTCCTAGAGGTGAACGAGGTACTGGAGTTTGTTTCTCCTGACATCCCAAGGTGGAATGTTTTGACGGAAAACAGGAGCAGATGCATCGGAAATATCCAACACACATATGTAACTTGGTTTCCAAAACAACGGATGGAGTTCGGAAAGCAACTAAAGAGTAGGAACGTGCTCTGGAGAATCCTGAGATCACGTTGGATGCACAGGGTAATACTCATTTGTAAAACCCATGCTAAAACGAGAGGTGTAACAGAGTCAAGAACAAGGATATGGAATCATAAAGAACACTCTTGTTGTGATCCCCTTTTGGTTCCAAAGGAAAGCCTACGGCTATGAGAGTTGGAATTTCCTAACCACCCTAAGGTACAACAGATTCCTCAGGATCCAAAGAAACAGAACTTGGGTTAAAGATCGGCATCCTGTACTGATAGAGTGAGCATCACATGGTTATGAAACCACATGATTCAACCCACCACAATTCAGCACATTCCGGGACCTTCGGTTCAAGTCCAAGGTTAGAAACCAAGAGAAAAGAATAACTACTATCTTAGTGCCTTGAAGGACACTACGAATAGCAATCACGAAGTATCTTCCCAAAACAACGATAGCTCCGGAAGAACTTGAGCAGAGGATAACGAATACATTTGAGATGAAAAGGAAATCTCGAAGGTTTAGGATTTAGAACTTCGGAACATGTAGGAATGTGGAATCCAGATAACTCTGAGAGATTAGAATGGAAAGGAAATCTCCCAGTTGAAACGAGAGATAACGGAATATGGAACACACACGACTCTAGAAACTTTAACACTAGGTCAACTTGGTTAAAAGACGTCCTTGCCAGAGAAGGCACCTAGTTTTGAATGACTAGAAGAGATAGAAAAACCTTTTCAAATCAAAACAGGTAAGGAGACCCAGAGTTAGAGCGATACCAGATAAGGAGTAAAAAGAATTCCTAAGAAGGTTTTTCACAACTCATTTGAGGTTTCAAAGTAGTTTTCACAATCACTAGACTCGACATCGACCAAGCAATAAGGTTTTCCTACAGGCAGTCCTGCTCTGATACCATGACTTGTCACGACCCCGGACCCAGAGATATACATACTGTTATGTGCTCCTAGACATGGACCCACAAGGGCTTCAGGGTTACCAGCCCCGTCCGCAACAAACAACGGCAGGCAGACTGGATTCATCGGCACGTAGTCCGGATCCCCAGTCTACTACTCCTTGTATCCATGCTAGTCATAACCAACTATGCATATCAAAGCATCCACGAATCGAATGAAACTGAAGGAAACGGGACCAAAGCTATACAGAGATGCTATGTGTCCAGAAAGTGCAACAACAATCGAGGGTTACTGGGGTTACCTCGCCCCAGGCCGATCACATCGACAGGCGGGCTCGGACATGGATCATCGGCTCCACAACCCCTCGACTGCGACAACTATGCAGGCATAGCCAAAACTGTATAACAATGAGCTCGAAACCAACAACCGATCAAAGCAACACTCTAGACATTGAAGTTGTATTAAACATGTGTTACTAGAGTATAGCTTACAAACAGAGGTCACACGACCCAACATTACATCAGACAACGGAAGGCAAATTATGTTGCTAATCAACAAGAACCAAAAAGGCCTAAGAGGCCGCAACATAAGGCGACGTCCCAGCCCATAGATTCCAGGCTGCTACCTGGGAACCCCGAACTACTCGTCGATGTCCACTTGAAACACCACCGATGTGAGATCTTCTCCTGAACCAAAATTAAGCAAACCTGAGTACGGGAGGTACTCAACAAGACTTAGTTAACCTATTATATATCTGCTATTTCGAAAAGGGTTTCATGAAGGCTGATTTGCGTAAAGCAATATTTGTTTTGCAAGTTGAGGAAGGAATAGCACGTTTCATGGAGTATTTTGAAAACAGATGAGAAAGCTACTCAACTACTGATATCATCATCTTTTAATCCACCAAATCATTTCAGCACCTCGTGCTTCGAAGATCACCTCCTCCAGTTGTTCCACACTAACTCATGCTACAAGGTAACCCCTCTCGGCATCTCCGAGGAGGCATCCTTCATTCGTTATCAACAAGTTTTAAGCATTCCGTTTATGTTGTCTATGATCACAGAATCCGTCACCAAGTCGTCTTTAACCGCAGACACGGCTTTTCGAAAAGATTTAACCCTGCAGGGGTGTACAACTTTACCCACACGTACCAACCGACTCTTAGTGCCACCGGGTTGGCACTAGTCCGGGAAGTGCCAGCAGAGGGTGGTCGATTCCCGGCCTTTACCTTGTCGAACCATATCCATGAGTCAACCCAAACAGGGCCACCCCGTCAACAGGGAGTTGGCCACCTCCTGACGGCACCTGTTCTGTGAGTCGGGAACAAGATCCGTGTACGTCCATCACTTGTCCCGGTCACGACCTAGTTTTCTCCAAAACATTTTCCGACTCACACGCAGATGGAAAGCTCAAACTACGTGGCTCATGGATAAGGTTAAACAAGTTAGTCAGTCGGGCGGGGTTCATCGGCCCACGTGTGGCTGTACGCTCAGTCTTGGCTCGAAGGCGAGAACTCGCTCCTAGGGGCATGAACAGGACAAAACGCCACAACCCATTGTGGCCTCACATCCATGCCGTGATTAGTCAAGTTATCAAAAGTAACTCAAATCATAAACACCTGACATAGTAGATTCACGCATTGACCAGATTCATCAACTAGGCATGGCTAAGCAAGACTCACAAGGTTTAGCGGAGCGCGCACAAACAAACCTATAGCTGCTAGGAGCAGTGGATCAGGATATCTAGGTTATGCAGTATATAGGAGAACTCTATCTACTGACACCAAATAGTTTGGAACCGAATGCAAAGTACGAGATTCAAAACACGTTGAAACCATATATGAGCAGATAAGAGGTTATGCTTGCCTTGGTTATAAGAAAACCAGATAAAGTCTTCAGGAATAAGTGCTTGACTTGTCGGTTAAGATCAAGTATTCGTCGTTGGATTGCTGGCCTTCTCTTCGGAGTCACGTTCTACCGAGGGGGAAACAAACACCGAAAAAGAAATAACAATCAACATGGCATCGATGCAATGCACAACATGTATGCATGATCAAGTTAATGCACTAAAATAAAGCCCTAGGCATGATCGTTGGGTTGCTAGGGTTCATATGTCAGTTATGTAGATTTTCTGAAATTTGCCCGAAATAGACCCCGGAGGGGGTTTCGGACGATTATGGAAGTGAGTGCAATTTAAAGTGCTCAAATGGGTTTGAAAACATCATAACTAGATTGTACTTGTCATTTTGAGCAATTTGATATATAACTTTTAATTTTCTAATTTTAGTGAATAAAAACTTATTTTTCTATTTTAAATGAATTAAACCACATTAAATAAAGCCATTTTTTGGACTTTCTCAAACATATATGAAAATGACATATATGGGTAGAGAATATCTTTCTGATCAACTCTATACTTTCATTTTATTTTTCTGAGAAATATTTTAATAGTTATTGAATTTTCCAAATTACACCATTTTCTGGAATTATTTAAAAAGGAAATTATGACATCACAAAGATGTCACTGTGACATCACAGGGGGATGAACTTCTCTGATTCTCCACAGAAGGATTCGAATTCGTACGAATTAGTGTGCAATGTTGGAATCAAAGGGCACCACGACGTAGAGTGGCTCGAGAGGGACCTAGGGGAGGCGGCGCCGCTTGCTAAACGTCGCCGGGAGCTCGCCGGCGAGCTTGCGCGGCGGCGGCCCGCGGTGGTGATCGACGGTGCATCGATTCGGAGGGAGAGGAAGGGTCCTGGAGGCTCACCACTTCACCACGGAGCTCATGGAAGGGTCGGAGGAGCAAGACGGGGCCGGAAAAGGCCGGAATCGCTCTCGACGGCCGGCGGCCGGAATTGGGGAAGAAGCACCCGATTGGCGCGATCCTTAGCTTCCCGGCTCGCGTGGCTCAACAGGGAAGTAGAGGAGAGCTTGGAGAAGCTCGTGGCAGTCTCGGTTTGCTCCCGGACGGCCGGAATCAACGGCGTGGCGCGGCGGCCGTACGGTAGTGTTAGGGTTAGGGTTAGTCCGTTCTTGGCAGAGAAGAGGAGGAAGCTCGAGGGAGAGGAGGGTTCTGCGAGGTTGAGATGGTCTTGGACGCCTCCTCGCGTCTATCTGCGTCGGGAGAGGGAGCAGGACGTGGCAGCAGCCCTCCAGCGAGGAGCTTGCCTGCCTGGCTAGAGGTGGAAGAAGACAAAAGCCATACTTGCGAAAACCCCCTGAAAAGTTCAGAAACCACAAAGAGGTCCTTCTCTCTTTAAGAACTGAAAAGAAAACAAACTTTTGAGGGCCTTTTTGTAAGAATAAAATTTGGCAAAAATAGTTTTTGAAAAGCTCATGGAATTTCCAACAAAACCATAACTTAGGTTGGTGCATTTGAATTATTTTTCAATACAAAATTTTGGAACCCAAAATAAGTACTTTTTGTGGGAAATTCTCAAACCATTTAATTTCATAAATTAAATTGGTTAAAACATGATTCAAATTTTGTTTTCATGCATGTATGAGATGAACACAACACCACACACCTTTGTTAGCAAAAATTGGGATGTTACAAATCTACCCCCCTTACAAGAATCTCGTCCCGAGATTCCGAAGGAGAAAGAAAGAAGGAACACCGGTTTTGAACGACCTTCTTGAACCTTACGGTTCACTTCTCGAAGAGGTTGATCCGTAGCATCTTAAAGTATTAAACGGATACACCTTTGGTAAGAGGGAAACTCTTAGGAAATGATCTTCACGAAGATCGAGTATCTCATGGCTAACTCATAACAGGAATGTTCATAAAGAACTGTTGAGTTATCGTGCATGAAATACATCAAGGTAACGGAGGGGCATAGAAGATGGTTTCAAGTTTATGGACGATGGTTCTTGAAAGGATTTAGAATATGAGGTTTGCACAAGACTTTAAATCCTTTTGGAAAAGATATGTTGGACAACTTATGACATCGAGGTTTCTTCAAACAGATAACCAAGATGGAGAGGGTGGTCTTGAATATCACAATGTAATATCCGTAGACGAGGGAAAACACGAGAAAACACTGTAATCGTGCATCGGAGAGAATTTGATACATGATCATGTTCACTCCTCGGAGTGGACACGGGAGATAACGGAACTTTCAACCATTCCGTCAAAGTTTGTCGAAAACTTTATCAAGAATCGGGATGTTACTTCACTGCATAAGATGAGTAGCCCAAGGATGTTGAAACACCGTAGTTAGGGAGGAATTCTTGGTCACACCTTAAGAATGGATAACCAACGGGGACTGAGACACCGAAAGGAATAAGGAATCTCTTTCCTACTGTGGTTTGGACGTAGCAATACGTTTACCACATGGTTAAGATCCCATGGCTGAAGTAACTGACAAATTCACACAATGTGTGAGATGAACAGAACTTCAGGTACTAACAACTTGAAAAAGGGAACTGATCAACGACGGTTACAAAACACCAAGAGATGGTTATGATAAGCTTGTTTCCACCAGAACAAAGGTTTTGGAGGTTCAACGGAAAGATCAACTTCCAAGTTATCTTGGACGTTCTAGGTACCAAGATCAGGCTTACGGTAGACCGTGAGTAGACCTTTAAGTGAAAGTAGAACTCCGGTTTGGAAGAACGGGGAGGAAAACTTGTGCAGAACGAGCCACACAGGAATTCCGACTGAGTGATTTTCGAATGGACGTAATTCAATACCCTTGAGAAAACACCAACCATCGTGGCTGCTTGAGATTCAACTCTGGTTAGTGGGTTGAATAACTCAGACTCGATATATATGATCGAAGACATTGCACCGGTTACCAACGAGATACATATGCTAGATTCTCAAGGTATGGACTACGATGTCACACTCAAGAGGATGAGTGAGATTACAGAACTTATGTAGTAGCAACTTGCGAAAGACGGTTGCACCTACATGGACTATTTGCAAAGAAACACATCGGAGTCCTTGTTAGGAAGATGGTACAAAGATAACGAAGTTCTTGGACTTCTTCTCTTTCACGGAAGATCAGTCAGTGGCTGGGTGTGGATGCAACTTCTTCAAATGAATGGAGGTAACACCCCACCATCTCAAGGATAGACCACACGTGCATGACCGACTTGGAGTTATTCCCGAAGGAACAAGAAAACTCTACTCGGACTCACGGCGACATCTTTCACCATAAGCACATGAACCGGAGTAGGTTACTTCGAACATCTGGAACCCAACTTCGTGAGGACACAAAGATGGTTCTCGAGAGTTTCCAACATTAGTGCCAAGTGTTCAACATGATCCTCGTGCAACTCGGATAAATAAGAATGTCATCGATGGGCTCGACAACGCGCTTATCAACACTCCAAGATGAGGGATTCATATGATACATGAACAAGGCAAAATATTGGTCAGATCAGAGGACATGAGGTGTACTCGGGAGAAGCACCATGAGTGATAACACCATAAAGATAGTCCTTGGATCTTGTCTTGATCTGACGATAGCCCAACTCAAATCAAGGGTGGAAAGATAGCATGTCCATTAAGGAGATACTATCATGTTTCAACAGGATGAGAACTAGACATCTCATTCCAACGGAACAAGTTAGGATGAGATTTTGCCTTTCAACTCTCCAAGTTGTTGTTTAATCTCAACCAACTAGTCCAGGGTGTCCAGCGGAGTTCCTTGGAGAAAGAAGTAGTTCAAACTACTCCTGGTTTAGACATCACGGTCAGGTAAAACCTGGTGAAACTTCTGGAAAGACAACCAGAATATCACAACCCACCGGTATGTCTTAGAAATCGAAAGGAGGCGTGCTTTTCAAAGCAACCGATATGGTCTGGAGAGCTTTGGCATGAACCTAACTCTCTGATCAAGAATGTGCACCGGAATGAACGGATTTGACAACACGGTCAATTTCAAATAGAGACCGGGTGACCAATAGTGCTAAGAAGGATACAGATGTTTCTTAGATTTTTCAAAGCAGTAAGAATTGCTAGGAATAGCAGATACACATGTCGATGAACAAACCATCATTCTCATGCATTCGAGCTTAGAGGAAGGGGGAGTGAAGATGTGTGAGAGCATCACTTCATCATTAAGGCCATGAAACTTAACACGACCTCTTAATATAAAAGAGTGTGATACTCGAAGGTGGAACAGATTGGAAGTTCATGAAACTTCTTTAATCTGCGGATTACAAACTTTGACCTGGTCCTAGAGGTGAACGAGGTACTGGAGTTTGTTTCTCCTGACATCCCAAGGTGGAATGTTTTGACGGAAAACAGGAGCAGATGCATCGGAAATATCCAACACACATATGTAACTTGGTTTCCAAAACAACGGATGGAGTTCGGAAAGCAACTAAAGAGTAGGAACGTGCTCTGGAGAATCCTGAGATCACGTTGGATGCACAGGGTAATACTCATTTGTAAAACCCATGCTAAAACGAGAGGTGTAACAGAGTCAAGAACAAGGATATGGAATCATAAAGAACACTCTTGTTGTGATCCCCTTTTGGTTCCAAAGGAAAGCCTACGGCTATGAGAGTTGGAATTTCCTAACCACCCTAAGGTACAACAGATTCCTCAGGATCCAAAGAAACAGAACTTGGGTTAAAGATCGGCATCCTGTACTGATAGAGTGAGCATCACATGGTTATGAAACCACATGATTCAACCCACCACAATTCAGCACATTCCGGGACCTTCGGTTCAAGTCCAAGGTTAGAAACCAAGAGAAAAGAATAACTACTATCTTAGTGCCTTGAAGGACACTACGAATAGCAATCACGAAGTATCTTCCCAAAACAACGATAGCTCCGGAAGAACTTGAGCAGAGGATAACGAATACATTTGAGATGAAAAGGAAATCTCGAAGGTTTAGGATTTAGAACTTCGGAACATGTAGGAATGTGGAATCCAGATAACTCTGAGAGATTAGAATGGAAAGGAAATCTCCCAGTTGAAACGAGAGATAACGGAATATGGAACACACACGACTCTAGAAACTTTAACACTAGGTCAACTTGGTTAAAAGACGTCCTTGCCAGAGAAGGCACCTAGTTTTGAATGACTAGAAGAGATAGAAAAACCTTTTCAAATCAAAACAGGTAAGGAGACCCAGAGTTAGAGCGATACCAGATAAGGAGTAAAAAGAATTCCTAAGAAGGTTTTTCACAACTCATTTGAGGTTTCAAAGTAGTTTTCACAATCACTAGACTCGACATCGACCAAGCAATAAGGTTTTCCTACAGGCAGTCCTGCTCTGATACCATGACTTGTCACGACCCCGGACCCAGAGATATACATACTGTTATGTGCTCCTAGACATGGACCCACAAGGGCTTCAGGGTTACCAGCCCCGTCCGCAACAAACAACGGCAGGCAGACTGGATTCATCGGCACGTAGTCCGGATCCCCAGTCTACTACTCCTTGTATCCATGCTAGTCATAACCAACTATGCATATCAAAGCATCCACGAATCGAATGAAACTGAAGGAAACGGGACCAAAGCTATACAGAGATGCTATGTGTCCAGAAAGTGCAACAACAATCGAGGGTTACTGGGGTTACCTCGCCCCAGGCCGATCACATCGACAGGCGGGCTCGGACATGGATCATCGGCTCCACAACCCCTCGACTGCGACAACTATGCAGGCATAGCCAAAACTGTATAACAATGAGCTCGAAACCAACAACCGATCAAAGCAACACTCTAGACATTGAAGTTGTATTAAACAGGTGTTACTAGAGTATAGCTTACAAACAGAGGTCACACGACCCAACATTACATCAGACAACGGAAGGCAAATTATGTTGCTAATCAACAAGAACCAAAAAGGCCTAAGAGGCCGCAACATAAGGCGACGTCCCAGCCCATAGATTCCAGGCTGCTACCTGGGAACCCCGAACTACTCGTCGATGTCCACTTGAAACACCACCGATGTGAGATCTTCTCCTGAACCAAAATTAAGCAAACCTGAGTACGGGAGGTACTCAACAAGACTTAGTTAACCTATTATATATCTGCTATTTCGAAAAGGGTTTCATGAAGGCTGATTTGCGTAAAGCAATATTTGTTTTGCAAGTTGAGGAAGGAATAGCACGTTTCATGGAGTATTTTGAAAACAGATGAGAAAGCTACTCAACTACTGATATCATCATCTTTTAATCCACCAAATCATTTCAGCACCTCGTGCTTCGAAGATCACCTCCTCCAGTTGTTCCACACTAACTCATGCTACAAGGTAACCCCTCTCGGCATCTCCGAGGAGGCATCCTTCATTCGTTATCAACAAGTTTTAAGCATTCCGTTTATGTTGTCTATGATCACAGAATCCGTCACCAAGTCGTCTTTAACCGCAGACACGGCTTTTCGAAAAGATTTAACCCTGCAGGGGTGTACAACTTTACCCACACGTACCAACCGACTCTTAGTGCCACCGGGTTGGCACTAGTCCGGGAAGTGCCAGCAGAGGGTGGTCGATTCCCGGCCTTTACCTTGTCGAACCATATCCATGAGTCAACCCAAACAGGGCCACCCCGTCAACAGGGAGTTGGCCACCTCCTGACGGCACCTGTTCTGTGAGTCGGGAACAAGATCCGTGTACGTCCATCACTTGTCCCGGTCACGACCTAGTTTTCTCCAAAACATTTTCCGACTCACACGCAGATGGAAAGCTCAAACTACGTGGCTCATGGATAAGGTTAAACAAGTTAGTCAGTCGGGCGGGGTTCATCGGCCCACGTGTGGCTGTACGCTCAGTCTTGGCTCGAAGGCGAGAACTCGCTCCTAGGGGCATGAACAGGACAAAACGCCACAACCCATTGTGGCCTCACATCCATGCCGTGATTAGTCAAGTTATCAAAAGTAACTCAAATCATAAACACCTGACATAGTAGATTCACGCATTGACCAGATTCATCAACTAGGCATGGCTAAGCAAGACTCACAAGGTTTAGCGGAGCGCGCACAAACAAACCTATAGCTGCTAGGAGCAGTGGATCAGGATATCTAGGTTATGCAGTATATAGGAGAACTCTATCTACTGACACCAAATAGTTTGGAACCGAATGCAAAGTACGAGATTCAAAACACGTTGAAACCATATATGAGCAGATAAGAGGTTATGCTTGCCTTGGTTATAAGAAAACCAGATAAAGTCTTCAGGAATAAGTGCTTGACTTGTCGGTTAAGATCAAGTATTCGTCGTTGGATTGCTGGCCTTCTCTTCGGAGTCACGTTCTACCGAGGGGGAAACAAACACCGAAAAAGAAATAACAATCAACATGGCATCGATGCAATGCACAACATGTATGCATGATCAAGTTAATGCACTAAAATAAAGCCCTAGGCATGATCGTTGGGTTGCTAGGGTTCATATGTCAGTTATGTAGATTTTCTGAAATTTGCCCGAAATAGACCCCGGAGGGGGTTTCGGACGATTATGGAAGTGAGTGCAATTTAAAGTGCTCAAATGGGTTTGAAAACATCATAACTAGATTGTACTTGTCATTTTGAGCAATTTGATATATAACTTTTAATTTTCTAATTTTAGTGAATAAAAACTTATTTTTCTATTTTAAATGAATTAAACCATATTAAATAAAGCCATTTTTTTGGACTTTCTCAAACATATATGAAAATGACATATATGGGTAGAGAATATTTTTCTGATCAACTCTATACTTTCATTTTATTTTTCTGAGAAATATTTTAATAGTTATTGAATTTTCCAAATTACACCATTTTCTGGAATTATTTAAAAAGGAAATTATGACATCACAAAGATGTCACTGTGACATCACAGGGGGATGAACTTCTCTGATTCTCCACAGAAGGATTCGAATTCGTACGAATTAGTGTGCAATGTTGGAATCAAAGGGCACCACGACGTAGAGTGGCTCGAGAGGGACCTAGGGGAGGCGGCGCCGCTTGCTAAACGTCGCCGGGAGCTCGCCGGCGAGCTTGCGCGGCGGCGGCCCGCGGTGGTGATCGACGGCGCATCGATTCGGAGGGAGAGGAAGGGAGAGGAAGGGTCCTGGAGGCTCACCACTTCACCAGGGAGCTCATGGAAGGGTCGGAGGAGCAAGACGGGGCCGGAATCGGCCGGAATCGCCCTCGACGGCCGGCGGCCGGAATTGGGGAAGAAGCACCCGATTGGCGCGATCCTTAGCTTCCCGGCTCGCGTGGCTCAACAGGGAAGTAGAGGAGAGCTTGGAGAAGCTCGTGGCAGTCTCGGTTTGCTCCCGGACGGCCGGAATCAACGGCGTGGCGCGGCGGCCGTACGGTAGTGTTAGGGTTAGGGTTAGTCCGTTCTTGGCAGAGAAGAGGAGGAAGCTCGAGGGAGAGGAGGGTTCTGCGAGGTTGAGATGGTCTTGGACGCCTCCTCGCGTCTATCTGCGTCGGGAGAGGGAGCAGGACGTGGCAGCAGCCCTCCAGCGAGGAGCTTGCCTGCCTGGCTAGAGGTGGAAGAAGACAAAAGCCATACTTGCGAAAACCCCCTGAAAAGTTCAGAAACCACAAAGAGGTCCTTCTCTCTTTAAGAACTGAAAAGAAAACAAACTTTTGAGGGCCTTTTTGTAAGAATAAAATTTGGCAAAAATAGTTTTTGAAAATCTCATGGAATTTCCAACAAAACCATAACTTGGGTTGGTGCATTTGAATTATTTTTCAATACAAAATTTTGGAACCCAAAATAAGTACTTTTTGTGGGAAATTCTCAAACCATTTAATTTCATAAATTAAATTGGTTAAAACATGATTCAAATTTTGTTTTCATGCATGTATGAGATGAACACAACACCACACACCTTTGTTAGCAAAAATTGGGATGTTACAACATGCACATAAGCCATACCATTCACAACTTCCTGCAAAAACAAGTTATGCATAGACACGATATCTACCGGCGTCGTGAAACTCGTAACGACATCTAAGGCGCTACGACAGGGCGAAGCCGGCGGTCCCGCTATCCGGATAGCGGGCGGGGATCGAAGGGGCAGCGCCCCTCGCGGGTCGGGCACGATTTCGGAAAACGCAGATCTCATCTGCATTCCGAACATGGATTTCTTCATCAGATAAAACGATTTTACCCAAATCTGATCCGTATTCCGATTCGATCAAACTCTTTGATCTTCGATCACCGCAACTGGATTTATGTGTCACGGTATACCCCGATGGCGGAAACCGACCGGTAGGGGTAAGTTGTTCCACAACCTTAGTAGTATGATCACGGAAACCTGATCATCCATTAACCCCGAGTACGATTGATCCAATCAACCTTGTACAAAACCGATCTATCTCATAGACCGACCGCCAAAACATCAATTAGATCACATCTAACGGTAACTACATATCACATATGTACGGATCTCGGGCCTAATACCAGAAACTACCGCTCTGATACCACTATTGGAACGCGTAGAGATAAACAAAACTTTTTCCTACGCGGTACTTCCAAGATCTAGCCGAGGTAGAAGGCCACGATGATTACCACTAGACACGCGGTTGCGGATTATTGATGAAGCACGTCGGTGCAGTGGAGTCCCACGATCCGATCCGGCCGATCCAATCCCGCGAACCGAAGTGCTGAACGTACAACACCTCTACCGGTATCCACACGTACGAGGAGGAGCTCCGACGGCGGACTGCTAGGTCCGGTGCGACGGCTGAACTGAATGGGGCTAGGGTTCCCAACGCATGGGAGGGAAGTAACGTGCCCGCTGGGCAACCTGCGCCCCTCTTTATATAGCGAATGGTAGTGAGCTTCACAACACTTGTGGCCCATTCCCTCTGTGAGTCCGACTCACAAACTCAGTCCATTTCCGGTTCGGGTCCAACCCGACCAATACATTTGCTCCCGCTCTTAAGTGTGTGACCCTGCAGGCTCATGGCGACTTGGACACGATTGGAGTTCGACTCTCAATCGATCAATCGGTAGCGGCTCCTAGCAGAACGTGCCGACTCCCAAGTGCCATTGAGTCATGACGACATACCTTTCAATGTGATATTCATCTTAGTCCTTTTTGCCTCACAATATACCTTGTCGAACTATAGGCGATGTATCGTCATCCCTTTAATAGTTCAACTCTCTTCTCGACCCGTGATATGTGATTCATCTGACTAACTCTTAGTCAATAGACACGGTTAACACTTAACTGAGTCCCGCATGGCCATGCTTCCTGAATCATATCACTCGAGAGGGCCCAGAGAATATCTCTCCATTCGGAGGGGCAAAATCCCATCTTGATTATCCACATCACGCAGCTTGCTTCTCATTCGACCCAAACTCTGCCTTTATAGCTGCCTTGTCACAGAACAGCGTTTGACAGAACCTAAGTCGGTGATCCACAACTCGGATTGTGCGGCAACCTCAGGTCTAAGGATTAGATTGATTGAGACATGCAAATGACGACTTGCTCGTTGCATCTCAATGTGGGTCAGTCCGACTTGCTAAACTCTTTAGCCAAGTCCGTGATCGTTGGAATGGCATCGCCATGCCCATGACAAGTGGAACCATGTCATCAGCCAACACTCACATTAGTCTAGGGTGTGTGTGTCCAGCACAACCTTAATGACCAAGGACAATCTAGTATGAACAACATGAATATATAGTTCCACAATTGAATCATATATTCAATGACATATATCAGATGTTCAAAACAAGGACAACTTAATAACTTTATGAATACATTGGGAATTACATCATCCATGATTGCCTCTAGGGCATATTCCCAACAGTGTCATGGTAGCAAAACCCCTTATGCGACTGGTATCGTTGTCAGCTCCTGAAGGTAGAAGGATGTTACCGGTAAAGTACGAGAAGATTCGGTTCTTCTACAAACATTATGGTTTGATGGGTCATGACTATGAAGAATGTGGAGACGGGGCATCGGATGAGAAACAATTGCAGTACAGAACATGGATGTTTGCTAAAAGGAGGGCCATTCAGCCCGTCCAGGAACCAAGAAGATTCACGCCCATTGCGAGGGGCGGTAGGACTTGGAGAGGAGAAGGACATGCTAACTCCTCGCGTAAACGATCGTCCCCTGAAGCCGATTTGGACACGGAGGTTGATCTCCACGACACAGCTCAGAGTCCGATGAAGCCGGTGGAGAAGCCAGGGGAGGAGGAATTCGATATGGGATAAAATCCGAGGTGAACCTTGCCTACACCATGCACAATTCGGGAAACTGGATCATACAAACAGGATTCCTAGAGTTCGCCTACACGCCACGCGGTGTTCGCTGTCGATGAGGAAATCTGGCGAGGCGGGGACGTGAACCAGCAGCGTTGGAGGGGCTCGCTAAGAGATCCAACCAGCAACAGATGGGGGCGGGGATTGGGATGGGGGAACGTCAGAGAGCAGGGCCGGTCGCATTGGTCTCCACTTCCTATGCGTGTGTTGGGAGGACTGGGGCAGCGCCGAGCAGAGCCTTGGGCGGCGCACTGGCGAGATGATGCGCGGGGAGGAGGGGAGCACACCGAAAAGCGCCACGGATTGGATAGGTCTTAATAGTAAAGATTGTTGAAAATTCTGACAATTTTGTTTGGACAGAAGAAACAGATAAAGTGTTAGTTCAATTAAAGGAAACTTTATTGAAATCTACGAATTTGGCATTCCAAAGGAGGAAGAACCCATGTTGTTGTACCTAACAGCAACAAGCAGAGTTATTAGCGCAGTAATAATCGTGGAAAGGAAAAAATACGAGCAAAGTTTTCCAGATCAACATCCGGTATATTATCTCAGTGAATTATTTTCGGAATCGAAAAGATATCCACGTTATCAAAAACCGGCATATGGTGTATTCTTCACATCACGAAAATTACATCGTTACTTCCAAGGACATCCATAACGGTGGTAGACAAAGCATCAATAGGGGATATTATAAACAATGCGGATGCAACATGCAGAGTCGCCAAATGGGGCATTGAGCTTGCGGCATTTGATATTAAGTATCAACTATGGATTGCAATTAAGTCTCAGGTGTTGACATATTTTATTGCTGATTAGACAGAAGCCATGGAAAACACGCCAATGTCGGAATCTGAATATTGGATTATGAATTTTGACTGATCCAAAATGAAGGAAGGCGCCGGTGCAGGTGTGGTATTAAAATCACCAAAAAGCGACACAATGGAGTACGTGCTACAAAACTTCAATGCTAGAAACAACGTGGCAGAGTATGAAGCATTACTTTATGGCTTGCATGTTGCAAAGAAGATATGTGTCAAATGCATTCTATGCTATCGAGACTCGAATCTAGTGCAACACCAACTTAACTAGATGTGGGATGCCAAAAGCCCCATAATGGCGGAATATCGAAGGACGGTAGACGAATTCGCCATATGCTTCCTAGGATTTGAAGTAAATCATGTAAAGCGGGAAGAAAAATGGAACGCGGATGCATTCACTCGAATAGGCTCGGAAAGGGTAAAAACATTGCCACCAGGAGTGTTCTTTCAACATTTGTTCGAACCATCCATCAAAAGAGGATAAGTAGACTATCCATTAATTTCCGAGTCAATTGGAGTACTACTCGCAATCCTGGATTGAACCGTAACTTACCTGAATTTCTTAGTTGATCAGAAATCCCCCGGATGGAGCGGATGAAGACTTACAAAGGCAGATAAAACGCCGATGCAAAGGATACACAATAATTAATGGTTACCTGTATAAAAGCAACACAGAAATCTTCCAACGTTGAATTTCACCAAAAGAAGGATGATAAATCCTGCAAAAAAAAATCATGCCGAAGATTGTGGACACCATGCTCATTCAAAAAGCATTGTCCATAAAGCATTCCAGACAGGGTTTTTTGGCTCACGGTCAAGAAGGATGCATAACACATAGTTAATACATGTGCCGGATATCAGTATTACGCTAAGCAGACGAATTTACCTGCCCATGCACTCAAGATAATTCTCATAACTTGGTCATTCACGGTCTGGGGGCTGGATATGATGTGGCCATTCAGAACTGCAAGAGGCGGATTAACACATCTATTGGTCATTTGGTCACAGTAGATAAGTATACCAAGTGGATGGAGGCTAAACCCATCAAAACTTCACTGTGTGACAGCCATAATTTTTTTGATTAACATAGTCATGAGATATGGCGTACCATATAGTATAATGACGGAGATTGGAACAAACTTTGTAATTGGAGAGCTGGCAAAATACTACAAGTAGACAAGAATTCGCCTTGATCTAGCATCAATGGCACATCTACAATCCAGTGGACAAGTTAAACGCATGAATAGTTCAATTCTGCAAGGAACACGTCCAAGACTTGAATCACCTCTTCACATAGCAGCAAGAGCATGAGTAGAAGAGTTACCTTCCGTGCTTTGAGCACAAGCACAACGCCGAATAGATCAACAGGGCAAACACATTTTTTTCCTGGTTTATGGAGAAGAAGCAATGCTTCCTATGTACATGATCCATGATAGGCCTAGAGTGCAAACATACGTCGAAGCGGATGCTGAAATTGCACGATAGGATGTCGTCGATCTTCTGAAAGAAGAACGAGAACTTGTGTTACAAAGACCCTCCACTTAACGGTAGGGTTTGAGGTGATATCATGGCCAATAAAGCAAGCATCATTCTTTCAAAGAAGTTGATTTAGTGCTACGAAGGGTGCAGGAAAAAAAGCACAAGTTAGCTCCAGTATGGGAGGGGCCTTTCGTCATTAGTAAAGCTATGAAAATGGGTCATACTACCATGTAGACATTCGGATGATGAAGAAGACCCAAAAAAAATAAGAATCGCAAGAGTAAAAGACACATAAATGTAGAGCTAGATGAGACAAAACGGCCATGGAGCATCCAGCAGTTACGTCATTTCTATACCTAGTCCAATTCTATATAAACATTATTGAGATAATAAAATAAAGTTTATCAGAAATTCATGCACATTTTTTCAATCTTTTACCATTTAGCATGTTCCACCATTTCTATTTCCCAATGATTTTTCAATTTACTTCAGTGTTAACCGAATTTTGCTTGTGTGCTCGGCTTAAGAAAACTGAATGTCCTTAAAACTTACAAAACGCTGGAATTTGCCTGCGAGCTTAGAGTTCATGCTTTTTAGCTCCTTGTTTACGTAAGTATTATCTGATAGTTTGTATGTTGGGTCACTAAACTAGTAAGTTAAAGCGCCAAAAGTATGACTCGTGATTCCAAGTTTAGATTGGTTGGTTTCATAACCCGGTTTCTTGGCTTGAATATTTCATACTTAAGGATTCGCTAAAACACGCTAAAACACTAGGAAAGGTTAAATTATACAAAACAGAGAAGTTAAAAGAATGAAGACACATTTGCTTGCAAGGATAATTTTCGCAAAAGCATAATTTTTATACAAAACAGGCACGAGAAATGCATTACATAATGAATATTACATCAAAACACAGTAATGCAGTCTTTCTGCCTTCTAGTACTTGCAAGGCATGCATTAGTCGTCGCCTTGGTCGTCATCGTCTTCGTCAATGTAGCCCGGGTTCTCCATAGTAGAAGGAATTTCTTCTTTTGGGTAGAAGGTGGTGGTGGAGACCATTCGAGCAATCTTGGATGTGAAGCCTTTGACAGACTCGAATTTTTTTTCCCTTTGGGTTTCGGTGTATCCTTGAGGAAGGCCGGTCGTGATGCGCCAAAACTTGGTGGAAGTATGGTGCATCTGCATAAGCCAAGGGCCATGCGCACCCCGCCATGAGCGGCAGACTCCATCCAAAACTGACGTTGAGCCTTCCTATCCAGAAGAAGCTTGCTTACAAGCTTTCTTTGGGATTTATTCATATTTTCAACGAAGCCACTGAAGGCTTGGATGCGAGCATGGTCATCTTCGACTAAAAAGTATGAAAGAGCACAAAGTAAGGTAACCTGGAAAATAACAGGTAGTTCAAAAATTAAAGGAAAGTCAGAAAAGTTGAAAAGGCATACCGAGGATATGTTTATCAATTTCCGCGATTTCCTCCAAGCGATCGCGAAGAGTATTCTCCAAATCGCGGATGACGTAGCCGTCTTTCTCACTCTAAGCTTTAAGCCGAGCCTCGGAATTCTCCAAGGCTTTGCGTCTTTCATCTAGCTCCTTTTGGATCTTCATGTTATCCTTGTGAAGTTGAAGATTTTCTTCATAGAGATGATGAGCGTTTTTGACATGCGCGACAATTTGCTTCGCTTCAGCAAGTAAGGCTGAAAAGGCGAAAAAGAAGATTAGCGCGAAAGGATTAAAACTCGCAGGATAACGTAAACAAGGAAAAATATAAAGCATAATTACATGCATGCTCCTTAAATTGCTTCGGAAGCTCGCAAAGCTCGGACTCCTTGTCTTCTGTCATTTTGAGGAGCGTGATACATCATAAACGTATCCATAATTTCTGATGTTCCATGTTGCTTTCATACTGTATGCTACATGTTTCCTGTACACTTTATGCTTTCTTTATTGATTTTCCGGGACTAACCTATTGACAAGATGTCACAAAGCCCGTTCATATTTCCTGCTGTTTTTCGTTTCAGAAAAGTTGTTCTGGAAATATTCTCGAGTCCAAAAGAGACCTGGAGGGGGGCAGTGGGGTGCCCACACCATGGGTGGGAGCGGGTCCCCTGGCCGCGCCCGGGGACGGTGTGGCCCCTGGCTGCCCATTGACATCGTCTTTTCACCTATTTAATCCCCCGATGCATAAAACCTAAATATATCGGCCCCCTTCCACGAAAAGTTCTATGCTCCGCCGCCGCCGCCGACAAGTTTTGGGGGACAAAAATCTCTGTTCCGGCACCCTCCCGGGACAGGGAAGTGTCCCCGGAGTCATCTCCATCGACTCCACCGCCATCTTCATCGATGTTGCTGTCTCCTATGATGAGGTGGGAGTAGTTCTCCCCCGGGGATGAGGCCTCCAATGGTAGCTATGTGTTTCATTTCTCTCTCCCATGGTGTAATCTTTATGTGATCATGAGCTTTGTAATATAGTTTAATAAGTATATGCTACTTGACGAAGGAATGGATATTAGACCCTGCGGGAAAGGACACCCCCATCTCCGGCCCAAGGTTAAGGCCCAAGAGGAGGAGTCCTTGGAGCACCGAAAGGCCCACACGAAGTCCACCTGCAATATCTTGCGGGCTAAGTTAGGAAACCTGTAACCGACTTAGGGTTAGAATTCGAGTCCTCTCCGGGAAGGGTTCGAGACCTGGCCACCTATATAAGGCCAGGAGAGCCACCGGTAGAGGACCAAGCAAGACCGCAATCCCAAAGCCTTGAGCTCGAGATCATACTCTCGACTTGAGCCACCATCATTGTAACCGATCTACTCGAGTAATACAGATCGACAGAAGCAGGAGTAAGGGTTTTTCCCTCTACGAGGGCCCTGAACCTGGGTAAATCTTGCCCCCTGTTTATCCGACGATCGCCACCAGCGCTCATGGGTTCTCCTACTCGAAACCCGATATGGTCACCTGAGGGATTTGCCGAACAACGGATTCGACAATTGGCGCCGTCTGTGGGAACGGCGGGCGCTGGATCACCGGCGTCTTCGGCTTCATCGACAACCAATTCTCGTTGGAAACCTTCGACCGCGGCTCCGTACAATCCTATACGGATCGGATCTGTCGTGGTCACCCCCCACTCGCCGGAATCTCGCCCGGTATTCGACGATCTAGAAAAGAGCGTCACCTTGACGTTCGGGAGCCTAAAGTTCGTGACCGATAGGGATGGAATCTTCCACTTCCCGGAAGAATCAGGGTCTGAATCGGGAGCTGTCGATTCCGCCTTCGTCTGGAAAAAAGCGGCGAGTCCGTCCGCCTCAACGCCAACGACTACCATACCCTCTCGACAGAGGAACCTTCGCGAGTACAAAGAGCTTTCCGATCTACGCCTAGGACGCACGAGCCACGACTGGCTCAAGTCTGCATGGCAGGATCAGAGCAACCCTCGGAGACAGAACATAGCGCGGCAGAACGCGCCATAATCGGCGTCTCGCGGGAAGCTTGGGACCGCGCCAAGGAGGCTATGCGAACGAGCAAGCCACCCGCAGCAGATTCACCACACGAGGATATGGTTGCCTACCATTATCATCTCGTGAGAGCAGCCGCAACCATCAAGGATGCGCAGATAGATCTGGCCCGTCGAAGAAGAGCGGCGGATGAATCAAGTCAACGACGAGCTGAGCTGTCTCTAGCACCCTCGGTCGGTACCCGACCCGCGAGGAAGGGATACGCATCAACATCCAGGGATATCGAGTCCTTGGGCGGGACCAGCAGGTCGATCACGCCCTCCCTCATGCGAGTCGATGATGACGGGAACGTCTACCCGCAAACTCCTGCCGCCGCGGTCCTGGCCGCAGCAACTTACATGCAAATGAACCAGCCGACAGAAAGCGACCCTCGGGCAGAGTAGTACAAACAAGTGCGCAGAGGGCTAGGACTGGCAGCCGCAAGGCTCGCCTCCTATGACCGCAAGAAGGCCGCGGAGCAGCTGGAGAAAGAAAAGGAGAAGGAGAAAGAAAAAGAGGCGTCTCGCAAGCATAGGAGCCCTTCGCCAAGAAGAGACAAGTCAACACGTCGTGGTCGAGGCAAAGAAGCTCGACGCCGTGGCGACAGTCGAAGCAGCAGCGAGGACAGCCCGAGAGACAAAAGCTCATGACATCACAGCAGCCGCTCGCGAAAACAAAGCAAGGAGCCAAGGAAGGACACTGACCGCGACAAGTCAGGATACGACGCGCGATCGGATCTCGCACAAAATAAGGTGGACAGGGCAAGAGCAGCGCGATATCGAGAACGCTCTTCATCCGGCTCTTCAGATGACGAAACCTGTGGTGCACTTTGCTTCGCTCGCAGCATCCGAGAAGCACCCCTGCCCAAAAGATTCAAGCTCAGCACGGAAGTAACGAAGTACGACGGCTCACTCGAGCCCTCTTCGTGGCTAAACGATTACCTCACGGCAGTAAAATGCCAACGTGGGAACAAGAACACGGCTATGCAATACCTCAATCTACATCTCATTGGCGCGGCCCGTAGCTGGTTAGAAGCGAGGCCAAGGTCCTGTTATGCATCATGGGACGACCTGCATCGCGACTTCTGCAAAAACTTCCAATCGACCTACAAGAGACCACCATTGAAGAACTGCGAGCATGCAAGCAGAAAAGTGGCGAGTCCACCCGCGAGTATATCCAGCGATGGACCACACTCAGGAACACCGCAGGAAACATCTCGGAAGAAGTAGCGATTGAAACCTTTGCAAAGGGCGCCCGACGAACTGCTTTCAGAGAAGAGCTAGGCAGAGCCGCACCCAAAACTATTGGGGAGCTGATGAACATAGTCGACAAATGGGCCAACAGAGAAGATGCAGTGCGCAATGAGAGAGCGTCATCGCCCGCACCCGATGAAGATCGCCATGGCCGAAGAAAGAGAAGGAAATACTACGATCACGAAGATCGAGAGGAAATGGTAGCAGCGGAATTCACGCCAAGTCGCGATACTGGACGACGGGGAAGTCGCGAATGGAAACCAAAGGTTGAAGAAAAAAGTCCCGAGGAAGACCTTGATGCTTACTGCTCGCTACATCTGTTTACAGATAAGCGTACGGGCAAAACCAAGGCGACGCACCTCCTCAAGGATTGTCGGAAGTTCCATGACATTCACGAGGCTTTCTCGAAGAAAAACAGATCAACAACCATTCCAAATTACCCGCCACTTCCAGGAGGAGGCCACCAAGGGAGTTCGCCGAGCACTCACTCGAAGTCTTCAAGGATGCTAAACCCATTAAGAAGACCACTCGACGGTTCTCAGAACCCAAGCATAAAGCGCTTGGAGAAGAAGTGAATAGATTGCTAGCTGCAAAATTCATCAGGGAGATCAAGATATCCACCTGGTTAGCAAACCCGGTGCTGGTCCCCAAAAAGAACACTGACATCCTTCGAGTGTGCATCGACTACACGTCATTGAATAAGCACTGCCCCAAGGATAACTTTCCTCTCCCGCGAATCGACCAGATCGTGGACTCTACGGCGGGCTGTCAGCGCCTATCCTTCCTGGACGCTTATTCGGGATATAATCAGATCCGGATGAAGAAGGAAGACGAAGAAAAGACATCATTCATCACTCCACACGGTGTATACTGCTACACGACAATGCCCTTCGGGCTCAAGAACGCAGGCGCAACATATCAGCGCTGCATGCAAAAATGCCTCGCCAAGCTCATTGGCAAGAACGTACAAGTATACGTTGACGACATCGTCATCAAGACCCGAGTAGAGGACACACTCCTCGAAGACATCAGAGAAACATTCGACGCCCTCAACGCATAATCCAACAAAATGTGTTTTCGGCGTCCCAGCGGGAAAACTTCTCGGGTACCTGGTATCTGCCAGAGGCATCGAAGCCAACCCAGAGAAAATACAAGCAATTTTGACGATGAAGGAGCCAACCAATCTACGCGGAGTCCAGCAGCTCGCGGGGCGACTAGCTGCCTTAAGCAGGTTTATCGCGCGATTGGGAGAGCAAGCACTGCCTTTTTACAAGCCGCTGAAGAAGACGGACAAATTCGATTGGACACCAGAAGCTAAACAAGCGTTCGCAGACTTGAAACGATCGTTGCAAAGCAGACGCGTCCTTGCAACACCGCAAGAGAGGGAGCCACTTTACCTATACCTAGCCGCAACAAACCAGGTCATCAGCACAGCAATCGTAGTCGAACGACCTGAAGAGGGCAAGGCATATGGAGTCCAACGACCGATCTATTACATAAGCAAAGTGCTTTCGCCATGCAAACAAAGATATCCTCACTACCAGAAGCTTGCCTATGGAGTCGTTCTTACAGCTCGAAAACTCAAGCACTACTTCCAGGAACACACCATCACAGTGGTTAATGATGCATCACTCAGTACAATCATGAACAACCCTATGGCATCCGGAAGAATAGCAGAATGGAGCATCGAGCTGGGCACTTGGGATATCACCTATACAGGACGCAATGCAGTAAAATCCCAGGTACTAGTGGAATTCTTAAGCGGGTGGACAGAGCTACAAACACCAGGACCACCCGAGTACACGAGCAACTGGATAATGTACTTTGATGGGTCCAAAAGAAACGAAGGAGCGGGAGCCGGAATCGTTCTAATATCACCTCGGGGAGACAAGCTGCAGTATGTCCTACGATTGGACTTTCCACCCGACGGTCCGACATCAAACAATGACGCAGAATATGAGGCCCTGTTACATGGGATGAAGATGGCAGTCGCGTGTGGAGCCACCCGACTAATGATCTACGGCGACTCAAACCTTATCGTGCAACAGACAATGAAAGAATGTGACGCTCTCGCCGAAAACATGGTTGCCTACTGTGACATGTACAACTTACTCGAGGGAAGTTTCAAAGGATGCGAGCTCAAGCACATCGCGAGATCCAATAACGAAGAAGCAGACAGGCTGGCCAACATGGGTTCCACAAATACACCCGTACCGCCGGAAATATATTTCGAGCGAATAACTAAGCGATCAGTCAAAGTCAAGAAAGCTGCCGGGGCACCTGCAGCACCGGAAACAGAGGTTAGCCCGCAAGTTGCCATTATCGAGCTTATTCATAATATTTCGCGACAAGTATTTCTGGTCGAGCCAGTTTGGACACAGAAGTACCTCGACTACCTGTCCACCAAACAGCTCCCAGCAGATCTTCGCGAGGCTCGACAGATAATTAGGCGCGGTAAATCTTCTCGGGTGATCAACGGGGAATTATATAAGCAAAGCATCTCGGGTATACTCCAGCGATGTATAGCACCCGAAGATGGCAAGGAACTACTCCAAGACATCCACCAAGGAGACTGTGGACATCACGCGAGCTGGAAACAATCATGGGAAAAGCTTTCCGAGCGGGATTCTACTGGCTTACAGCAGCCAGAGACGCAAAGGAGCTAGTCGACCGGTGTAACGTCTGCCAGCGATTCGCACCAAAGCCACACGCACCCGCTACGGAACTGCATATGATACCTATCGCATGGCCATTTGCACAATGGGGGCTGGATATGGTAGGACCGCTACGCAAGTCCACGCCGGGTGGATATACACACTTGCTGGTCGCAGTCGACAAATTTACCAAATGGATTGAAGCCATGCCAGTAACCTCGGCTAGCGCTCAATGCGCCGTCAAATTCCTCGACTCCATTGTATGCAGATTTGGAGTGCCACATGACATCATTACAGACAATGGTACTAATTTCACAGCCAAGGAGACACAGCAGTTTTGCGAAGAAAAGGGAGTCAACTTCAAATTTGCCTCAGTTGCACATCCGCAAACGAACGGACAAGTCAAAAGATCCAACGGCTTAGTTTCAGCTGGCATCAAGAAGCGCCTACTCGATCGTCTACACCCAGCAGCAGGACATTGGGCCGAAGAGCTACCCTCCGTGCTATGGAGCCTCCGCACAACTCCAAACCGATCCACCAACTACACACCATTTTTCATGGTATACGGGGCAGAAGCAGTCCTTCCCGAGGACGTCAGGTTCAGCGCCCCACGAGTTGTCGCCTACAGCGAAGAAACCTCTAACAGGGCACTCGCGGAAGATGTGGACGCACTGGATGAAATGCGCGATATCGCACTCGCAAGATCATCAGTATATCAACAATCATTGCAAAAATATCACAGTCGCCGCATACGACACAGAGCATTCGCGGTAGGAGATCTGGTGTTACGGCTCAATCAGAAGGAAGGACACAAGCTCGAGCCACCATGGGAAGGACCCTTCATAATACACGAAGTTATCCCAGGCGAAGCGTATAGACTGAAGAATCCGGCGACTGGAGGCATCTATTCCAATCCTTGGAATATCGCACACCTCCGCAAATTTTATCCCTAGATCTATCTTTCTCGCAGCAATAAGGCTATATTAGCCACTCCTGTAGCTCGAATACATGACTTCTCAGTCATCGTAATAAAATACATGGTTTCTCAACCATACATACCCGAAGATTATTCATCCTCACATGCTAACAGTTACAGGTATACACCCCACAAACACATGGGGGCTACGCCTAAATTCAGCATCACGGGAAAATTTATATATACACAAGGCTACACACCTTACAACAGTTTTTTACAAACTACATAATGCAACAGGATATATACATCCTACACTTATACATGGCGATGAGTATTCTCACCCGCCAAAACCCGATCTACCTCATCCGAGGTCAATCGAATGATTTCCTCTGCCGCAGGTCGAACAACCCTATAATGAGGAGACATATCGTCGATTGGACCATCAGGAAGTCTAGCTATGGAGTTGAAGTTAACCTCAGGATCTCATAAACAGACAAAAGAGAGAGCCACCACCGAGCCGCAAGTCATCTGATTGCGAACACACTCGCGAATCTCTCCTTCTCGTCCGAACACACTGAGTAGATGGCTCCAATCTTCTGGACCCCTTTGCAGCGGATAAAAAGCAGCGTTCATTGCAATCAAAACTTCGTGAAAAGAACTCACGAGTACCTTCGCCTGATTGACTCTGAACTTCAAGGTGGCAAGCACAAACCCTCGACTCCGATCAGACCAAAAATTATTCGCGTGAGGCCTTGAGCTACTAGCTTCTTGATAGATGTGGTTCTCCACCCACTGTTTCTCATTCCTGTCATCTGGTCGAACAACTGAAAAGCAAGGATACATGATCAAAAGAAGAGCACAAGATTAGAAAGACTTGGGGGCTGAACCACTTACAGAGCAAATCATTGGCAACATACGCCAATTCATCCATCACAAATTGCTCACGCTCAGTCGCCAGCTTTTGTTTGGATTTAGCCACATCGGCTACCCCACGCAACGCCTTTAACTTGCGTTCACCATCAGCTACACGATCACGGAGACCCGCCAAGGTCCCAACAGCGGCAACAAGAGGATCGGCTGGAGTAGCAGGTCCACCCGAAGGCTCTGCAGCTACCCCGGTCACCTAAAAAACACAAGGAATATTAAGGAGTAAGATGCCCTACTCGAGATATATTAACCACCTATTCGACAGGTGCTCGGGGGCTACTCCCATCGGGAGCACACATACACAATCATAGGAAGCATTTAAGCAAAACATCTCGATTCAACTATTGAAAATACGGGAGCACATCCCGGGGTTCATTACAATCGAAGCTGCGAAGTACAACAGAAATAATCTAAGAAGCTACAGTGGTGCTACCACTCGCGGCAGTGGTCCCTCCCTTAGCACGGGCAAATAGCTCGGATAACTTCCGAGCAACGACTCCGGCGGCATCGCCAAAACGATGAAGCCCTACCTTTTTGCCCGTAACAGGATCAACGGGAAGCTCCGAGTAGGCCTCCTCCAAGCCAGTGACTCCATGCGCCAGCGCGAATTGGATGGCGGTCTTCGCTCCAGATTCTGACTAGGCAACCGCGTAAGCTTCAAGGAGATTGCCCTCCGAGAAAACCTTCAGCAGATCGCCCAACGCGGGTGGAGACACGGCGTTGACGAGAAGGCGGCCGTGTAGTTGCGTCAGCACCCGAATGGCATCACCAATCAAGGCGCAAACCCCTGCAGCATGCCTCCTAAGATGGGCACAAGAATCTGTCAATGCATCCACTCGAGGAACCCCAGCAAGCTCCAGGGGGACACCCAGGAGACCTAAGAACAAAAAAGGGTGTTAGTCCAAAGGATCTACCAAGACAAAAAAACAGATTGTAGATAAGTACAACTTACCCGCGAAGCGCTCAGCAAGGGGCGGAGAAAATTGACGAGATTTGCATCCGCCTTGGCGCCAGCATCCTCCAAGCTCTTCAGAGCATCCCGGGCAGCCGCAAGTTTTCCCTCGTAATCGGCAGATAACATGCGGGAAGACTCGAGCTCCTGCCGGGCAGTCGCCAGTTCTGCCTCTAGAGCTGTTGCCTGAGCGGAGGCATTCTCCTTCTCGGTCTTCGAAAATTCAAGTTGAGCTGCACAACAACAATCATCAGGGTCAAAGAATTGGTGGAAAATGAATACAAGAAAGGATGGAAAACTCACCTCGAAGAAGCTTGTTCTCAGTGGTGAGTCGACTGCGGTCCGCTCGAAGGAACCCGCATTCAGACTCAGCAAGAACAACACGGCGGCCAGTCGCCGCAAGGGAGTCAATAAGCGACTGCAAGGAACATGAAAATAGAAGAGTCAGAAGAGTAAAATTTGAGCCTATACTCGATCGCAAACATTCGAGTATAGCCTCGGGGGCTACTCCCATTGGGAGCACTGTCGTGCACCCGATAAAAAGAAGAAGAAGAAAATGTTTATCTCTGAGCCTGTAGCCGATCGCATGCGATCTACTACAGCCTCGGGGGCTACTCCCATCGGGAGCACTAAAGTGCACCCGATAACAAAGACAGCAGAACATTAAAAAACATGCAGCGAAGTTTACCTGGTCTTGGGCGAGCGAGAGGGGATCCGCCGAGCTGCCCGACACCTCTTTTGGAGCCTTTGGAGTCGTCGCATCAGGAGCGACATTCGGAGAATTTTGTACCGTGCCGGCGGTAGGAGTTTCGCCTGCAGCTCCCGTTTTATTTCTCTTTTCGGGAGGAAGGGAAGAGGCGTACCTGCGAGGGCTGATAGCTTGCAGGCTGCGATAAAGACAAAGCGTCAACAAGACGCCAAAGGAAAACGTTCGACTAAAAGAACAGGGAAAGAAACTTACTCATCTTTGTCATCCTCCTCGTCCAGCATATCCGCATTCCAGGCTGTCTGGATAACTGGGAATGAGGAGGAAGGGGCGCACGTACGCAGAGGAGTAGCGTTGATGGGCTCCTTCCCGGGCGATTCTTCCAAGGAATTGTCCTTAGAGGTGGCCTCGTCACCTTCCACTCGACGACGTTTATGATGACCGCCACCCGAGTCCCCTGCGTCATCCGAAGAATCTTGCTCGGAGCTCGAAGAAGCGTTGGCAACACTGGTATCGGCTGGGCCATCCAGGTTACTCGCTAATAACTCCGAGGCCTCCGCCCCAGATACGGGAGGGTAGCAGGTGGCCATGGATAAGCTCTACAGGAAAAGACAGAAGAAATTCAGTCGACCAAAATTCAGACCAAGAAAAAATAACGAGAAAAGAAAGGCAAACTCACGTCGGATGGTGGAGGCCTCGACGCGTCAAAGGCTGCGACTGTGCAGTCGGGGAAATTTTCTCCCACCTTCAAGCTGGTGATGGCCGCAATCTTTTTCTCGAACTCGACGTTCGAGAGCTCTTCACGGCTCACACGACTGGGATCCTCAGAGCCTTGGTATTCCCACATCATGGAGGGTCTGTGCTACAGAGGTTGGATTCTGCGCTTAAGAAAGATACCCGCCAGGTGTAGCCCATTGAGCACGACTCCAGCAGCTTGATCACGGAGGGCTGCCACCCTTGCGAGTAGTGGCGTGACGACCTGGGTTTCTTCAGCCGACAATTTGTGCGCCCAGGATTTCCGCCTCTTCAAGACAGCGAACGGGTGGAATTCCTCGATCCCACCCGAGCTGTTGTCGATGACGTAAAACCACTTTTTTCTCCAACCCTGGGCGGAGTCGATGAAGTACATGCTGAAGTAGCTATTCTCCGATTTTGCTTGAATCCCGAAGCCACCCGTGCGAAGTGGCTCGCCAAGCTCGGACTCCACCCGCGACTTCTCGCGGAAGATCCGGACTTTGAAGAGGGCCTTCCAGAGGCCCCAGTGTGGGCGAATGCCCAAAAAGCATTCGCAGAATACAATGAAGCACGATATGTGCTGCACTGCATTCGGGGGAAGATCGTGGAGCTGTATGCCATAAACATACAACAATGCCACGAGGAATGGATGGAGGGGAAGAGAAAGACCGCGCGACACGTGGTCCGCGAAGACCACGCGTTCGTTCGCGTGCGGGTTGGGTACCTCCTCCTTCTTGCCGAGGCGCACCCGCTTCTCGGACTCCGCCGGCAGCAGCCCTTCCCGCTGCATCTCCTTGATGCTTTTCGCCGTGGTGTTGGGCGAACGCCAGTCGCCCGAGCGCGGTGCAGGCTGTGCCGAAACTTCTCCTGACCCCGAAACGGCAGCGCCACGTTTCTTGCCTCCCGCCATCACTGCCAAGCACGAGCTTGAGGAGAGAAGGAAGACGAGCGCGAGGAAGAAGATGAACTGGAAGACGAAGGTTGGGAAAGATTCACCGTTCCACCAAGACCCATATTTATACACGGGGCTACTCGATCCTGGCCACTCGATGCGCCACGTGGCGTCCATCACTGCCACCACGTGCGAAGACGAAACGAGGAGGCGGTGGATGTTGTTTCCTACCACGATCTTAACGGAGGATCGTGGGCATTTACTGCGCAGTTCACGTAAAAACCGGAAACGACGCCTCGTTTCCGGTCAAAAAGCTGACAAAGTGGGCCAGCTCTTCTGCTCTCACTCCGTCACGTCCCATCGGGAGGATAAAAGTGCGCCATGACGTCATTGCGTGCATCATCAAGCTGGAAAATCTTTCGATTGAAAAGTTCAAAACGCGAAAATAACTTCGCATGAACAAAAATCATTCGAATAAAAGTCTAAACACGAAAGATAACTTCGTATGGACAAATCATGAAGTGAAATCTCACAGGAAAAAAAACCCTACACACGGAAATTCTTTCATATGGGCACGATATCCCAGACATGAAAACTCTTTCATATGGGTGTAAAACTCCTAACACGAAAAACTCTTTCGTATAGACAAGGAACTACAAACCCAAAACTGGGCGAGTAGCCAGATCCTGCCACTCATTCACACGATGTTTGCACGTCATAAACCTGGATTGTTCAGCCGACTAGGCACATCCGGATGCCATATTCTTTCGAATATGAAGATAAGACCTGAAGGATCTCTCTTAAGGGCCTGGAATCGCACTCAAGCTGCGTCCTCCGGTATGATACCGTGTCAACAACACGAAGAAAAATCCTAGCGGACGCGCCGGGTACCCCCATAGGTTAAGTTCGACTCGGTAAGACCATTACGGCCCAGTCGCAACAATCACCTCGTCGGGTTCGAGTCGGAGGTCTCGAATCTGTGTAGGCCATAACTGTTTTTGCCCTAGTCGCAATTAATTGGCCCTGAACTTTCGGGAGAGCTGAGCTACTGCGCCATATCCTTCTGCGAAAAACAGCCATACAAACAGGCAGTTTTCATTACTCGATGCTTGGGTACAAAATTCATCACACAGGGTACACGCCCTCCAAAACAAGAAACGACCAATACTGGTTATCCAAGGGTGATAGAAGCAAAAGTTTGACCGTCTACTCGACTGGAAAATCCCAATCGAGCAAACGCTCGGGGGCTACTGACGAAGGAATGGATATTAGACCCTGCGGGAAAGGACACCCCCATCTCCGGCCCAAGGTTAAGGCCCAAGAGGAGGAGTCCTTGGAGCACCGAAAGGCCCACATGAAGCCCACCTGCAATATCTTGCGGGCTAAGTTAGGAAACCTGTAACCGACTTAGGGTTAGAATTCGAGTCCTCTCCGGGAAGGGTTCGAGACCTGGCCACCTATATAAGGCCAGGAGAGCCACCGGTAGAGGACCAAGCAAGACCGCAATCCCAAAGCCTTGAGCTCGAGATCATACTCTCGACTTGAGCCACCATCATTGTAACCGATCTACTCGAGTAATACAGATCTACAGAAGCAGGAGTAAGGGTTTTTCCCTCTACGAGGGCCCTGAACCTAGGTAAATCTTGCCCCCTGTTTAGCCGACGATCGCCACCAGCGCTCATGGGTTCTCCTACTCGAAACCCGATAGGGTCACCTGAGGGATTTGCCGAACAGCGGATTCGACACTACTCTTCATCTGTTATGCTACTCAGGTGGTTTTGTTATGAGATCTCCGTAAACACTCTGATCACGGTGTAAAGGTGACAGTGTGTGCACCGTGTGGTTTAGTATGATATTTATATCTTGTGTTGGATGACCCTATGAAATTGTGGCGTTTGTTTAGTACTAATTTGGGGCACTCATAGTGATAGAGTGGGGGGTGCCCTAGAGAGGGAATACAAACTTGAGGAGTGTTGTTACAGCCCTACGCATGGATTGGTGTTCGTTATCTGACCGGAGAGTGGTTCGGAGTAGCATAGTGAAGAGAGGATATTTATGCATTCAATTATGTTATCTTTGTTGAGAGTGTCCACTAGTGAAAGTATGATCCCTATGCCTTGTTTAGAAGCATTGAAAGACCGTTTACAATTAGTTCTTGCTACATGTTTTTTTATTTCCGATTGCTACTATCACTTATAATCATCCATACTACTTGTATTTCACTATCTCTTCGCCGAACTAGTGCACCCATACAACTGACCATTGTATTAGGTGTGTTGGGGACACAAGAGGCTTCTTGTATCGTAATTGCAGGGTTGCTTGAGAGGGATATCTTTGACCTCTTCCTCCCCGAGTTCGATAAACCTTGGGTGATCCGCTTAAGGGAAACTGGCTGCTGTTCTACAAACCTCTGCACTTGGAGGCCCAACATTGTCTAGAAGAATAGAAGCGTGCATAGACATCAAGCTCTTTTCTGGCGCCGTTGCCGGGAGGTAAGGTAAATGGTACTCACATCCTCTGTGAGTGCTCGAAGTTATTTCCTTTAGATTCTGAAATTATATCTTTTTGTTTCTTGTTTTTATTTTCACTAGTTAGGCTTAATGGAAAACAACAAAAATATGAGAGAGCTTTATTTGCATGCTAGTAGCAATATTATTAGCATTAATTCTTTGGATACCATTATTTCTAATGCTATGGAAAAGTCTAAGCTTGGGGAAGCTAGTTTTTATAATCTTTTTAGTTTCCCAACTTTAGAGGAGAAAATTGGCTCCGACGATACATTATCTCTCATATGTGATAAATCTAATGATACTTGTGATATTGTAAATCCTCCTGCTGAAAGTATTCCTTTTAAAATACCCATGAAAATTGTTGAACGTGTCATGAATAACTGCTATTTTGGAGATGGAATTGTCCATCATAGTGAACATTTACTCTTTATACACGAATTATGCGGGTTGTTCAAGTGTGCATGTATTTCAATGGACCAAGTTAAGAGGAGGCTATTCTCTTTGTCACTTGGGGACAAAGCAAGGGAGTGGTATGAGCTACTAGACGATCCTCATCATTTGGAGTGGAAGGATCTTGAATCTCTATTTCATTCTAAATTTTATTCTTGTCATGAATTGTATTTAGATAGGAATGACATTTATAATTTTTGGCCTCTTGATGGAAAAAGCATTGCTCAAGCTTGAGAAATACTGAAAACATTAATACTAAAATGTCCTAACCATGATCTTCATGAGGAAATAATTGTTACTGATTTTTATGCAAGGCTTTCAGGACTATCTAGATGCCTGTTCAGAGGGTTCTTTCTCAAGTAAGAAGGTTTGAAACTAAATGGGATCTTCTTGAAACAATTCAAACCAATAATGAAGGTTGGAATAACGACAAAGGTAACGAATCAAGTATAAACTACGAGTACGATTGCATTAAGTCTTTCGCTGAAACTGCTGATTTTCAATAGCTTAGTGCTAAATATGGCCTTGATCCTAAAATGATTGTTGGTTGGTATAGATCCTTTGTTCTTATTTTAATGTTCCTAAAGAAAATGGGGACATATATCATGAACCTTTTAAAGACACTTGCATGAAAAATGAAATTGGTATTAATGATTGCAATGAACATGCTCAAACTTCCAAAAGTACTATTTCTTATAAGCATGTTAATTTCCGTGGAGCACTTAGAACTTCTGAAAAGAATCAAATCGAAGAAGAATATTATATCCATCATAGGAATGAAAAAACTAGAAAGTGGTACAGGGCTTTAGATGATCTTGGTGAAAAAGTTTGTGCCCTCTATCCTTTTATTAGTGAACTTTGTTGTAAAGTGAGTCATTCCAATTTTCAATGCTCATGCTGTAATAATAGCCTTTCGAATCCTATGAGTACTGCAAGTTTTTATTGTGATGACATGATCACTCTTAATCAGCATGATGAACTTACATTGTTTTTGGGGTGTGAAGAGTTATCAATAGAAACTTCTTTGGTAGATATGAGTGCACTTGATATGAATAGTGTCCTGCATGGTTGTCATATTTATTGTGTTAATAACTGTCACACAAATACTTACACACAAAATATTATAAAAGAGGAGACTAATAATTTTTTTTATTCTTATTATGAAGAGGAGAAATCCTCCAAAGTTTTTTCTATTATTTCTGACAATAAACCAGGGTATGTGGAGAAGCTTCCTTTCAATCCTCTCCCTCCTATAGAGAGGAAGAAGAAGAATAGGAGTAAAAGGAGAGAGGTAACGGTATGTCCCCCTAAGCATGTTGCTCCTATTATATTTTTTGATGAGTCTAAACTCGATGATTTTCCTATGCCTGTTATTTATGAAAGTGATCATGATTGGGAGAAACACACTACTTTTGACATTGAAAATCTCTTTGGTACCAATTCTGAAAATGATGATACTTGTTGTACTATTAGTACCTTCCATGTTCCTTCCAATGATGATATAGAAAGCTCTGAGCTTGTGGATGATGTTTTTAAAAATCCTTTTGCTACTGATGATTATATGCTTGATACATATCTTTCTAGTAAAAATGATGATATGTTTACAAATGAATGCACTTTGGAAGATAACTATTCTATTTCTTATGATGATATTATGCCTCCAATCTTTGATAACTAATATAAAAGATGCTACAACATAGACTATCATTACAATTATCCTATGAAACTTGTCATAGTTATGGAGGGATTACCCAAAACCACCCCCCTAATATACAACTTGTCTGTTATGTTGGAGTTCTTTATGAGCTTGATACATATCTTTCTAGTAAAAATGATGATATGTTTACAAATGAATGCACTTTGGAAGATAACTATTCTATTGCTTATGATGATATTATGCCTCCAATCTTTGATAACTAATATAAAATATGCTACAACATAGACTATCATTACAATTATCCTATGAAACTTGTCATAGTTATGGAGGGATTACCCAAAACCACCCCCCTAATATACAACTTGTCTGTTATGTTGGAGTTCTTTATGATGATTACAATGATGAACATGCTATTTCCAGTCCACCTACCATTGAGGAGAAAATTAGTTATGATTACAATATTCCTCCTATATTTGATGATTATCGTGACGATAATAATAATGATAGCTATTTTGTTGAATTTGCTCCTACTGCTATTAATAAGAATGACTATGCTTGTGTGGAGAGTATTAATTCTTTTATGCATGTGGCTCATGATAAGAATGTTATATGTGATAATTATAGTGTTAATTTCATTCATGATGCTACTGAAAGTTATTATGAGAGAGGGGAACATAGTTTTATGCATCTCAGCAATATCAAGTTTCCCCTTTTTATGTTGAAATTTTTGAAGTTGCACTTATTTTGTCTTCCTATGCTAGCCACTTTGTGTTTTATTAACTTGCTCTTATAGAAGATTCTTTTCCATAGGAAGTGGGTTAGACTTAAATTTGTTTTAAATTTTCTTCTTGATGCTCTGTTTTTATTCAATTCATATTTCTCATGTGAGCATCATCTCAAATTATCATGCCTAGCTAAAAGGCTTTAAAGAAAACCACTTCTTGGGAGATAACCCATGGTTTTATTTCTGCTTTGTTTTTTCTCTGTTTTCTTTGAGTCAAGGTGTTGTTTAATTTTGTAGCAACTCCTTTGTATCTTTATTTTCATATATTAGTTGTGCCAAGTAAAGTTTCTAATGGAAGTTGGTGTTGGTTTTGGATTTCTGCGTTTGAAATCGACTTCTGTTGTCCCCCGTAAAAAATCGCATAATTCATAGAAAGATAAAAATGACCTGAAACACTTTGTGCTTATTCCTCATCTAATTCCAAAACTTTTCCATTCTTTACGTTTTTTGATTTGAGCCACATAAGTGCCCCAAAAAAAATTCATTTTTACAGACTCTTCTCGTTTTGACACATTCTGCCTTTTTACTTACATTCTCTCTTTTTACTATGTTGAGTGGATTTCTTTGCTCCACAAAATATCAGTGGCTGTATCTAATGTTTAAAAAGTATTAATAATGCTTGTGTCCATGCATAACATGTGGATTTTTGATTGTGCACTAACCCTCTAATGCGAATTACATTGAGTTTGGTGTGAAGGAAGTTTTCAAGGGTCAAGAGAAGAGGGTGATATAATGTGATCAAGAAGAGTGCAAAGCCAAATCTTGGAGATACCTCCGTGGTTCATCCCAGAAAATTCCAAGAAGACTCAAGCGTCTAAGCTTGGGGATGCCCAAGGCATCCCCTTCTTTATCAGCAACTTATCAGGTCACTTCTAGTGAAACTATACTTTTATTCGATCACATCATATGCACTTTACTTGGAGCGTATGTTTGATTTTATTTGTTTTCTTTTATTTTCCTTGCTGCAATAAACTTAGTTGGAACCTATCATTCTTGTGTGGGAGAGAGACGCACTCCTTTTTCATTGCTTAGAACACTATAGTTTTCATTCTTATTGTTTTGTGAGTGTTCACCTTTTGCTAGTACTGCGTTTAGCCCTTATTTTCCACTCGTATTTTGTTCAGAGCTTGTTAGTTTTCTTTAGATATATGATTATATCTCTAGTATTTGATGAATATTATCTATGATAGTTGCTTGAAACAAGCTAACTGGTGTTGGAGAAGAGGAAACGGTTTCATGCTTATAACGGTGCAAAAAGAAGCTCGTATAGACTATGGCTAGACATTTTCATGTCATGTTGGATGTTATTTTAATTATAATCTTAGTATTTATTATCATAGCATGACTTGTCTCAAATAGCTAAGAGTGCTTAATGTGTGATTGAAAGAACCATGAGTTGTTTTTTATCATATTGAAGCATGAATTTGTGGTGTTCTCCTTCAAATGCTTTATTTGGTTGACTTGGCGCATGCTCACACCATATTTATGACTACAAACCAGTCACCTATAGCCTCTATGATCATTTATTATTTTACTTGTAATTTCCTTTATGCTTTGATTAATGTTTTGTTGCTATGCATGATTATGGCCATTATTTCTCTCTTGATTTGTCGCTCCCAGTCTTTTGCTAGCCTCCACCTATACTGAGTATGAGCTCTACTCGTGCATCCAACTCCCCAAAACCAAAGTATGCCAAATGTGTCCACCATACCTACCTACATGTGGTATTTAACTGCCACTCCAAGTAAATTTCTCATGTGCTACCTTTAAACTTTGAAAATTATTCTTGTTTTGTGCCTCTGTTTTAGATCATGAGGACGTGAATAGAGAATTTTTATCTCACTTGTTGATTGGACTTTACACACATGTTCTAGTGGCACATCCGCTTATCCGAAATGGTAGAATAGCTGGCAGCGGGGTGCCCAACCCAAAAAATGGTTACTATAAAATTCTCTTCACTATTTTTGCCTCCGATTTACCAGTCAAAGCGTAATTGTGTAAACAAAAGAGAAAGAGGGATCACCTTCTGACCCCAGTTGCGTCCTTCAATGGATCCTCTCTTGTGAAGTCTAGTTGGCTTGTGACATACTGTATTTTCTGTTTTCAATACCCCTGTTTAACAAAATAAAAAGCTTTAGCACATGAGTTAATCCCTGCTTCCCTCTTCGAAGGGCCTTTCTTTTACTTTTATGTTGAGTATCCATCTTCTAAATTTATGCACAGCTGAGAGAGTGTAGTTTCCATTCTAAGTTTAATGTGCATTTTTTCTAGAAACTATTATTAATTTATTCATGATGTGTTATTATTTGCTCTCAAATTATCTGTTCTATTTATCCACTTGAACTTTGAAGGTGTCCTAGCATTTATGTTTTGCCCCACTCTTAAGGAAATGAATGTCACTTTGATATGTTTTCTTTATGCTCAAAACAAACATATAACTTTCAAGTGCATTATTATTCATGATCTTTTATTTGTGTTACTTTTCATGTTGCAAGGTGATTGCTAAGTTTCATTGTTAAAACTATATCTATCATGCTTGTGTTTAAAGTACTATGATCTGAGCGTACATATGCTTTTACAATTTAGATGATTATCGGATATATATCGATTAGGGGTATATCGGATGGTAGTCTAAAGTGCCGGATTACCCGGGTGGCCCAAATGGTAGTGGGCTACGGTCCATTGGGCGGCCCAGTAAGCTGACGCACAGAAGCCGGATTCTAGAAGAACCCGGATCACGGCCCACGTGATCTGGCTTGGAGTAGAAGGCGGATTCCTTACTTTCCAAGTTAATAGTTGCCGTAGTATCCTAGGTTTCCTACTCTGTATGCCCTAACCCGGCTATTATATAAAGCCGGGCGGGAGATATGATAGATAGAAGAGAAGCTACTAGCTAACTCGCCGAGAGGTTGATCCTCGACGAATAGCCAATAGAACCTCACGCTGTACTCTGTATACACAGGCTTTAGACCTGAATAGTGAGTTTGCAGGAGTAGGAATGCCGTATTATTACGATGTACCAAACCTGGGTAAATCCGTGTTTTCGTCCTTAGCGCAACCACGTTCCCCCACGTCTCTACCCGTAGTCTCATGGCACCCCCGTCTATGAATTCTACTACGATGTCTCGACAGTTGGCGCCCACCGTGGGGCAAACGGCGTCAGGCGTTAAATTTCGATCTGGGATACTTGGCGGAATCGCCAGTTCCATAACTGTCGGAAGCCTGGAGTTCGACGACGATGTTGGACGCTTCCTCGACAATGGATCTTACATACCGGCGCAAAATCATCTGGTAAGTGCCTGCGTGTTACCGATTGGATCTACAAATATCTTTATCGGACTAACTACAGAGGCCATGGGGTTTTGCGGTGGAAGCAAATTTTTCCCACCCGCCCTATACCCAGTCGAAGATGACTACGATACCGGGTTTTGCTCAGATTGCCGACAAAAAAGTGATTCACACTTTATCGGCATGGTGCAATCCGAGGTCATTGAAAACACGGATGAAAGTAATCCTGTGCAAGAGGCAGAAAACAGCAAACCCACTACAGAGGTGGAAGATCCGACATCCGCCAATATAGCGATGAACTCGGAAGCTGACTCTGTGCTAGCCGCCATTGAGGCGAGATTAGAGTCAGAAACCAGATCAGATGACTTTGATTCCGAAGACGAAGACGTGGACGCCTTCGAAAGAAAGGTTAAATCTTTTCAGGAGGGATTCCACGAAGTACTAATAGAGAAACCGGCTGAAAACATGGACGCCGGCAGTCAGGGAAGCCCTAGAACTCCTCCGCCAGAGGAAGAGAGAGAAGACGGAGAAACCTCTCCAATATTTCCCAATGTCAAAGAACTGACAGAGGAAGAACCTGTCAAAAAACCTCCCTCTTCCAAGAAAAAGCACAAAGCCGCTAAAAAACTCCAATACAAACTCCGGAAGAAGAAATCGGCTGATCCAGCAGATGAAAGCCCGGAAGTAGGAGATGCAAGCGGAACAAAACTTGCGGAGAAGAAAACAAAATAAATCCTTGTTCCGTCAATGACAGAACAAGAAGAACAGGAGTTGCTACAAACACCAGTGGGATTGCATGAACCCCCTGAAGTGCTAGAAGCCAGGAGACAAGCTCTCCAAAGGCAACATCAACATCTATTCAGAACTCGTGAACACCTCCAAAAAACCCAGGATGACATCAAGCTCATGAAGGAAGAAATCGAGGAGTACAAGAAAAAGAATAGATCTGCCTTAAAACCTACAAGGTTACCCGGAATCGTAAGACCGGAAGTACTGCCGCCAAAAGAAAGGTTTCACAACCCATCTTGGCAAAAGCAGGTAAACGTCAAAGATGCCAGAGGCGAACCAATATACAAAACCGCTGCAGAAAACGTGGAAGCAGCGTTCGCCATCCTCAACAATGATATGTACTCCAACGGTGAAAAACTTCAAGGGGTGTATGCTTTCCTCGGAAAAGCATTGCAACAACAACAGCGGGGGAAAGAGCGATCAGGGAGGCTGCATGACGACTCTGCCCTATGCAAAACAGCTACTTGCGCCGCTGGAGCACCTGGACCGGAGGAGCCAAGAAATTCAAACAACTCAAAAGAGAGGAAAACGGATCCGAGAAAAGACAAGAAAGATCCCGATAACAAGGATGAAGCGTCTAGAACCGGATCCCATCTCCCGAAAGGTGGACTTAACCCCCACGACCGGGAAGAAAAACACCGGAATGACGGCAAAGCAATGCCACCTCCGAGAAACCCAGCTGAAAAAGCCGGAAGACAGGGTATACCTCACAGACGTGAGAGATCTCGGACACCCCCCAAGGACAAGGAAAGGTACAGGAGTAGAACTCCACCTCATCCAAAGGGGCGTGATACCGGAAGAAATAGAGATGACCCCGGAAAAGCGCGTCTGCGCAACAATGGAAAAGAAAGAAGTAGATCCCCTTCTATCCATTCAGCCGGCAGGTACTCCGCACACATGGATAGGGCGGAAATAGACGACTTATACTTTGGACCTAAGTGCTTCACAGATAGGATCCGAAGGATAACCCTGCATTCTGGTTTTGCCAAAGTTGGTCCAACGTACCAAAAATACACCGGTAGTACAAACCCGGATACCTGGCTCTCAGACTATTATACAGCCGTCCAGATTAACAATGGGACAGACCTGGAAGCTGTAAAGTTTCTTCCCCTAATGTTACTGGATGGAGCCAGAGATTGGATTAACGGATTACCTTCCAGAACTGTCGACAGCTGGGATGATATGGCTCGAGTATTCACTTAGCATTTCCGGGGAACCTACAAGCGCCCGAATAGCATCAACCAGCTGAACCGTTGCACCCAATTTGAGGACGAACCATACGTGGATTTCATCTCAAGATGGACTGCAATGAAGAATAGCTGCTCTGGAGTAACTGACGTACAAGCAATGCATGCTTTCGTCAATGGCCTAAAACCCAGACTTGTACCGTTCATGGTTGGTTCAAAACAACACAAAGATCTCGGATCTATGCTTACAACCGCCAATGAACACGCTGCAGCCGAAGACGACATCAGAGCTCGAGGAGGCAATATCGATACACTAATACAGGCCAAAAAGAACCCTCGCCCTGAGAAAAAAGGAACTCCAGACGCAACACAAAAACCCAAACAAGTTAACATAGCCTTTGGAAGTGAAAAAGGGAACAGGTGGAAGGGACGCAGTTCAGAACCAATCAATTACACCAAGGAAGAATGGGAAAAGATTAAGTCGGAACCCTGCGTCCACCATTCGCAATTTGGGAAACCCACCCATACCAACGCACAATGCCGGCTGAACAAGCATATGAAAGGCAGTGCAGGATCCGGAAATAAGGGGAAGAATTCCAAAAGGAAGTTTTCCAAGCAAAATCCAGAAGCTGAAAAAGAAGACAGTGAATCAGACACTAACGAAAAAATACAGGAACAACAGCGAAAAGGCGAGCCCAAGTTTCCGAGAGTTGATGGAGAATGTGCCCTCACTTTCCTGGCAACTCGATCAGCAAAGGTGGCAAAAAGAACGCTTCGAGAAATAAACGCAGTTGTTCCGGCAACCCCGAAATTCTTGAAGTATTCAAACACACCAATCACCTGGGATCAGTCTGATCATCCTGGGAATATCCCTGAACCCGGCACGCAAGCTCTTGTTGTAAGCCTGTCGGGGGGTTACCCCCGAGTAGGGTAAAGGCAAGTGCTAAGAGCAAGAACAGAAGAGACGTTTGGCAGAGTAGCGGCTACTCGGTACTCGCTACCCGGACGTCCGCTATTCGGCCGTACACACCGATGGCCAGGAGGAAGAATCAAGGAAGTTATTCTCCTCCGGGTAGAGGAAGTGGTCCGAGTAGAAATGGCGGTCTCCTACTCGGGCCAGAAGTCAAAGGAGCCGTTCTGACACAGGATCCCGCGTATCCTGGGTCCATACCGAGGCACTGTTCATTTGCAGAGCGCGTGCTTATCCGCGCCAGGGTGTCAGCAGGGCGTCGCAGGTTAGGGGGGGCCTACCCCGTGACAGTGTCAGTGATAACAGATCAGTTTCTCGGTTCTGCGGAACGACTTTCCACACCGGACAAACTAGGAAGCCAAAGCTGTCAGCGAGAAGCTGGAAGCGTACAGTGTGCACACAATGTCGACATCTTGGCTGTATCCGGCTGGGCACCAGTATATAAGGTGCTCTGCCCCTCCTGCACGAGGGATCCCAAAATCGGTTCACATTCTTGACCTGGTTCATCACGTAGAGAGAAGAGTGGCTACTCGGTTGTAAGCATTACTTGTACTGTGGCTACTCGGTGAGACACGAATAACAAGAGAGAAAGGCAGGAGTAGGGGTTTTACCTCCACACGAGGGCCCTGAACCTGGGTAGATCTGGTTGTTCGCAGTGCTAGCTTCATACTCACGCGGCTACTCGCTGCGTGATCCCTCCCCGAGCGCCTCCAGCGTCCATCGTCCCCACAACTTTAGCCATCCTATGGCATTTGCCGTGACACCACCACGACAGTTGGCGCCCACCGTGGGGCAACCAGCGGCGCTGGCTGGAGTTTCCGTTCGGACGGGATCGATTTCTGCTACCGGAGAGCGCGTGGTCTGTGGCCTCGTCCACAGATTCGGCTCCTTCGACTTCGTCACCGACAACGCCGGCGATTTCGGCGGCAGGGCCATGCCGGAGGGCGGCTCGGTGCTCTCTTTCGGCGCGCACCTCGTCTACGTCGCCACCGTCATCGACCGCGAGTACCCCGAGCAGGTACATGTCGCGGAAGATCCCCCTGCTGTCATCGCTGCACGCGGGAGGCCGATGGGCCGCTCTGCGGACGTCGCGGAGGTGATGATGACCGGCCCTGCTGCTGATGCCGGGAAGGGCGCGGTCGCTGCTGCTGCGGGTGTCATTGAGGATCTCGCTGGCCCGAGTGCTGGCGGGAAGACCCACAAGCCCTACGAGAAGGACTGCAACCTGCCTCCCTCCACTACTCCGACAATACCTGCGTCCGCCGTGCGGATGGGCATGCCACCTCCCACCGAGCTCGAGCTCATGACCATGCGGGCGCAGCTTGACCAGCAGCGCCAGGCGCTGCTCGCCGAGCAGGCGGAGCTGGATAAGGTTAGGCTTGAGATGAACCTGGACCAGAACGAGTACAATAGGGCTCACGGCTTCACGCCGGTAGTGAGGAGGCCTTCCAAGGCAGGTGCAACACGCCGTAACCTAGGCACCGAGATGGCAGCAGTTGGTGAAACTGCTGGCCAAGCCGCTAGCCAAAACACCGCCACCACCAGACCCAGATACAACACCCCCGCCAAAACCCTTAGAGCTGATGAGGCTGTAGCTGCTGAGTTGCCGCATCTCGCTGGCGACGCGCGCGTGAGGCAGCAAGAGAGGCTCAATGAGCTAGTGCTAGAGGCTGCTAGGCAGAACGAGGAGTTCCGGAAAGCCAACCCGGGTGCTGGAGCTTCTCAGGTAGTGCACTCGCATGCGGCTAGATCTAACGACCAGGCCTCATCACCGCATCCCAGCCGCGAGAAGGAGCGGAGTGGGCATTCCGGCAGAGATAGGCAGATGCAGGTGTACGACCCGGCTGTCGCTGCAAAACAGCACGCTGTAGCGCGACAGTCCGGTCAAAAACACAACGCTGCAGGAGCAGGCTATCAAGCCCATAAAGCTCACAGCCAGGCCCGAGATGGAGAGCGCCCAGGCCCTTCTCAGTGTCCAGTTGCTCAGCCTACTCGGCAGAGGCAGCAGTCGCGTGCGGTGGCGCCAGCCGCCAACCCGGTGGAGCAGCCTGCAGTCGTGCAGGTGGACAGATATGATGATGGCTACTCGGCAATGGGGTTGGATGGCTATGACATCCTGGATCGCGTGGGTGAGCGCGTGCTGGAGCCCAGTGACGCCAGGCACAAGCTGGACCGGATTTCTCTATCCGCGCAACTCGAGAGCAAGGGGCCACCTGGCCCAGAGTGCTTTAGTCCCCGCATCATGACGGAGCCATCCGTGAAGCAGTTCCAGCTCGCTAGGGGGACCAAGTGCTACGACGGCAGCACCAAGCCGGAAGATTGGCTCAATGACTATGTCACAGCCGTGCACATTGCAGGCGGCAACCGGAGGTGGGCCGTGCGGTACATCCCGCAGATGCTCGAGGGACCGGCAAGAACTTGGCTCAACAACCTGCCCAAGCACAGCATCAACTGCTGGCTTGACTTCGCGGAGGCTTTTGTCAGCAACTTCACCAGCACCTACCGGAGGCCGAATAGGCCGCAACAGCTATCCGCTTGCAGACAGCGGGAAGAGGAGACGGACCGGGAGTATCTTACTCGGTGGAGTACTCTGAGGAACACGTGTGAGGGTGTGAATGAGGCCCAGGACATCACTTGGTTTGCGCAGGGTTGCAGACATGGCAGCATGTTGTGGCAAAGGCTCCAGAGGGAGATGCCGAGTACTCTTGCTGAGACCATCCGGATTGCGGATCAGTACGCACTCGGCGACCCGACTCAGCCTCTTCTTGATGCTGCTGAGCCGAGAAGGAACTACAACATCAACACCAGCAAGCGCAATGAGTTCCGCAACAAGCGCAAAGGTGACCGGATTGATACCCGGTACGATCCTGAGGAGGTGAATGTTGTGGCAACCGGAGCTGGGAGTAGCCAGAGGCCAAAAACTGCTGGAGCCCAGTACGGGCAAAACCAGAATCAGGGCCAAGGCAACAAGAAGCCATACATCGCTTCTCAGCAGGGTAGCGGCAACTCGGCTCCGGCACCAAACTTTGTCTTCAAGGACATGAAGGATGGCCCGTGCAGCTTCCATACTCGGCATCCCGCGAGACCCGCCAACCATACTACTCGGCAGTGCAGTTGGTGGGAAGAAATCAAGAACGAGGGCCTGCCTCCTCCTCCTCCTCTGCCAGCCGCAAATGCTGCTGTACAGCCTGCTCGCGCACCCGCTGCTCGGCCTCCAGCTTTCCCGAGAAGAGAGAATGTGAACCAGGTGGCTTTAGGAGCCAACCGCCACTTCAACACGATGGCTACCGCAACAACAACAACAACTACTACACCCGCAACAACAACAGAGGCAACAACAACAACAACAACAACCAAGGTAACAACAACAACGGCAACAATGGTGGCGGAGACCGCAATCGGTACCAGGAGCACCACGAGAGCTACATGATCTTCACCTCTGAGCCTGTTGACAAGAAGTCTCAACACAGGCGTGCCATGGAGGTCAATGCCGTGATCCCTGCTGTTCCTCACTATATGCACTGGTGCAACCAAGAGATCACGTGGTCCAGAGCGGATCATCCTAAGGTGATGCCCAATCCGTGTAGCTATGCCTTGGTGCTGGATCCTACATTCTTGGGTCCCGAGAAGAACGTGAGGTTCAGCAAGGTACTGATCGACAACGGCAACAGCATCAACATCGTGTACAAAGACACGCTTGAGAAGCTTGGTATGGCCGAGAACATGCTGCTACCCAGCAAGACCACTTTCCATGGCATTGTGCCAGGAGTCTCTTGCAATCCGATTGGCCGAGTATGGATAGATGTGCTATTCGGCACCAGGGAGAACTGCCGCACAGAGAGCCTGCAGTTTGAGGTGGTTGGTCACCAGAGCCCCTACCATGTCCTACTCGGCAGGCCCGCTCTGAGCAAGTTCATGGCCTCTACCCACACTGCATATCTGAAGATGAAGATCCCTGGCCCCAATGGCGTGATCACCATCTCTGGTGATTAAAAGAAGTCTATGGAGTGTGCCTCTTCTGGTTCTCAGTTGGCGGAGTCCATGGTGATTGCTGCCGAGAAGAAGCAGATGTACGAGGTGGTGGCTATGGCGCAATCCGCGCAAGCTGGTGCGCCTGGCATGCCGAGTTCCCAGCACGGGACGGCGTTCCAGGCATCTCAGGAGACGAAGAAGATCCAGGTTGACCCTGAGTTTCCCGACCGAGTTGCCATCATTGGCTCCAGGTTGGGGGAGAAATAGGAAAGCGAGCTCATCCACTTCCTCCGTGAGAATCGGGACGTGTTCGCCTGGTCCAATGAGGATTTACCAGGTGTCCCGAGGGAGTTGGTTGAGCACTCGCTACATGTGCGTCCTGACGCCAAACCAGTGAAGCAGGCTATGCGCCGTTTCGGAGATGAGAGAAGGAAAGCCATCGGTGACCAGATCACCAAGCCGCTGATAAGCAATTTCATCATGGAGGTGCTGCATCCGGATTGGCTAGCCAACCCGGTCATGGTTGAGAAGAAGAAGGAGGACCCCAAGGCCGCTACCGCATGGCGCATGTGCGTCGACTACACCGACTTGAACAAGGCCTGCCCCAAGCATCCTTTTCCGCTACCTCGCATCGATCAGGTGATCGACTCCACTGCTGGTTGTGAACTGTTGTCTTTCATAGATGCCTACTCTGGTTTTCACCAGATCGCTCTCAATCCTGCTGATCAAATAAAGACTGCTTTCATTACCCCGTACGGGGCTTATTGCTATCGTGTCATGTGTTTCGGGTTGCGGAATGTGGGTGCCACTTATCAGAGATGCATGCAGAAATGCCTGCATGATCAACTCGGCAAAAATGTGCAGGTGTACGTAGATGACATTGTCATCAAAACGAATAAAACACATACTCTGCTTAGTGACCTTGAGGAAACTTTCGCTAACTTGCGCAAGTATAAGATGAAGCTGAACCTGAGTAAATGCACCTTTGGCGTCCCGGCTGGCAAGCTACTCGGCTTCTTGGTATCCAGTCGGGGCATTGAGGCCAATCCTTCAAAGATAAAAGCTATTGAGAGCATGTCTTTGCCGAGATCCCTGAAGGATGTGCAAAAATTCACTGGTTGCTTGGCATCACTGAGCCGTTTCTTGGGTAGAATGGGCGAGAAGGCCCTACCTTTATATCAGTTGATGAAGAAAAGCGACAAGTTCGTCTGGACACCGCAAGCGGATGTGGCATTCAAGGAGCTAAAGGCAAATGTTGGGTAGCGCTCCCATATTGGCTAGTCCGCTACCCAAGGAGCCTATGCTGCTATACATTGCTGCTACTAACCGGGTAGTCAGCGTGGTGATCGTGGTAGAACGAGAAGAGGAAGGTAAAAGTGTGCAGAGGCCAGTATATTATCTCAGTGAGGTGCTGTCCAGCTCCAAACAGAACTACCCTCACTATCAGAAGATGACTTACGGTGTGTACCTGGGGGCCAAAAAACTGAAGCATTACTTCCAAGAACACCCCATCACAGTGGTGAGCTCAGCTCCCATCTCGGATATCATGGGCAACAAGGAAGCGAGTGGCAGAGTAGCCAAGTGGGCAATCGAGCTGGCCGCGTACGCTCCTGCGTATGCGAGAAGAGAAGCCATCAAGTCTCAGATCCTGGCAGAATTTCTGGTGGATTGGGCTGAGGTGCAATATGAGCCTCCTACTCCGGTATCCAACTACTGGAAGATGCACTTTGATGGCTCCAAGATGAAGGAAGGCCTTGGTGCTGGCGTGGTGCTTACGTCACCTAAGCGAGTATGTGCTGCAGATCCATTTCAAGGCGTCCAACAATGTTGCAGAGTACGAGGCCGTAGTACACGGTTTGAAGGTAGCAAAAGAAGTTGGTGTGCAGCGCATCATATGCTATGGAGACTCGGATCTAGTCGTGCAGCAGGTTTCTGGCACTTGGGATGCTCTGGATGCCAACATGGCGTCATACCGCTTCCTGGTCCAAACCATGACAGGATTCTTTGAGGGTTGCGAGTTCCAACACGTCCACCGAGCAGAGAATGAAGCAGCTGATGAGCTTTCCAAGTTGGGATCTTCTCGGCAGTACATCCCGGCTGGGATTGCCTTGGAGCACTTGAGAAAGCCATCCATCAAGCCATCCCCCAACTCAGAGTCCATTTTCGTTCCTTCTCTTCCTAATGAAGAAGCAGTTCCAATGGAGATTGACTGGGAAGGTGCAAAAGAGGACCCGGGGACTGCCGTCTCCATCCCGGGGACTGGCGCCTGCAACCCGGGGACTGCCTCTCCCTACTCGGGGACTGCTCCTCCTTACTCGGGGACTGCTCCTCTCTACTCGGGGACTGCTCCTCCTTACTCGGGGACTGCCCCTCTCAGCTCGGGGACTGTCGCATTCCTTGAAGAAGTCCTTGCAAACCGTTCGGGGTTGCAAAGAGTCAACCCCAATTCAGAAAAAGACGTAGCAGTGGCTGTCCCAATGGAAGTGGACGAACCAGTGTTTCCTGCACGGGAGACGCCGAGTTGGGCCATGCCCATATTATCCTTTCTAAAGGATGGCACCCTGCCAGATGATGAGGTTACCGCAAGGCAGATTCAGAGAAGATCCAAGGGCTACACCATCTTCAGAGAAGTGCTGCACAACAGAAGTGCCACTGGCGTGCTGCAGGCTGTGTGGAACCGGAAGAAGGAGAAGAGATTCTGGTGGAAATACACCAAGGGGAATGCGGGCATCACGCCTGTTCTCGGGCTCTAGTCAAGAAGGCTTTTTGGCATGGATTCTTCTGGCTCACTGCTTTGAAGCAAGCTGAAGATATAGTGAGAAAGTGCAACGGCTGCCAGAGATTCGCAAGTAAGATCCACATGCCTGCTTCCGAGTTGAAAACAATTCCCATCACTTGGCCATTTGCTGTTTGGTGTCTGGATATGGTTGGTCCCTTCAAACCGGCTAGAGGCAACATGACACACATTCTGGTCATGGTTGATAAATTCACCAAGTGGATTGAAGTGAAGCCTATTCGGAAGTGTGATGGAGCTACTGCTGTGAGCTTCCTAAAGGATGTGATCCTGAGATACGGCTACCCGCACAGCATCATCACAGATAACGGCACTAATTTTGCTGAGGGAGCCATGGTGAGATTCTGCAGAGATAAGCACATCCGACTAGATGTCGCGTCTGTCGCGCATCCCGCATCCAATGGGCAGGTGGAAAGAGCAAATGGTATGGTGCTTGTAGGCATAAAGCGAAGGCTGATTGAGCCGCTGCTGAAAACACCAGGATGTTGGCTAGACGAGTTGCCAGCGGTGCTGTGGATTCTAAGGACTACCCCTAACCGGTCAACCGGCTACACGCCATTCTTCTTGGTTTACGGGGCTGAGGCCGTGTTGCCAATCGACTTAGAGCATGAATCCCCCCGAGTAACCCTCTACAATGAGGCGGAGGCGAGAGAAGCTCGAGAAGACGACATTGACCTGCTAGAAGAAGCAAGAGAGCTTACTCTGTCACGTTCAGCTGTTTACCAGCAAAACCTGAGGCGTTATCATAGCCGAAAAGTAAACCCAAGGGTTTTCCAAGAAGGAGACATGGTCCTTAGGCTCGTGCAGCGCACAGCCGGGATGCACAAGCTATCCCCTCCGTGGGAAGGGCCGTTCATTGTGAGCAAGGCTCTACACAATGATGCGTACTACCTTGTAGATGCGCAACCATCACAGAAGAACAGGCCGGATAAAGCTGGGGAGGAATCCAAACGCCCTTGGAATGTAGCTCTACTTCGTCTCTTTCATTCATGAGCAAAAGTGTGTATGTATTCTCTTTTCCGAATTAAACTCCTACTCCGCAATCCGAAATTGAACTCAGGGACTGCCCTCGTCCAAAATTGCTCTAAGTGTTTCTATTCTGTTGTATCTTTGTCTACTCGGTTGCTATGCTTAGAATTTCAAAAGCATACAAAGTAGTGTGTTTATACTCACCGGACACTCTGCGACTCTGTTGCTGTCCGCAAACCGGCTTCATGGCAAGCCAGAGAACAAGCCAAAGAGTCAATGAACACATGAAAAATTGCAAAGGGAATGACGCGTGTGGCAACCGAATAGAGTGTTTTTTACTGTCTGTTGTTAACTTTTTCGGCTATGTGGTGGGTAGCGTTACTATGACCGTTCCCAATCGGCTAAGTATTTGAAACTCCAACTTCGAACTCTTGTGACTCGAATACCAAAAAAGCAACAAGTTGCAGGTAAGAGCTGAGATAAAAAGAAGGAGGGAATGAGAAATGCAACTCGGGGACTCGCATGTTAACGCAACCCGGCATCGAGCCAAAGCTGCCCAAATTACTAAGTATAAAAACTTCAACTGGAATAAAAGCTGAGTAGCAATACAAAGGATAATTGTTCAGTACATCTGCACCCGGCATTCCGGGGATTTGATAAAAATCTCGAGCATAAGTGTTGCAGGACATAATCAGGTGGAGGTAGCAGCATCTTCGGTGTTGACCTTGGCGGCATCAGCTTCGGTGTTGGCCTTGGCGGCATCAACTTCGGAGTTGGCCTTGGCAGCATCAGCTTCCGGGTTGGCGACATCGGTCTTCGCGGTAGCCGCTTCTGGGTTGGTGGCAGCCTGATCAGAAGTGGCTGTGGCCACCGAGATGAGGTCAGTCGCCGAAGTGGAGGCAACAGATTGGGCGCGGAGTAGCGCCGTGTCGTCAAGGGCCGCGCCTAATGAAGTGCCGAACTCAAGTGCCACGGTGTCGATGGTCATCTTCTCGCTTTCGGCTTCCTCGTCGCTATCCGCGACGACCGCGCCTTTCCCTTTCCCGGACTTGTCATCAGCGCCAAGGCTCTCGAAGAAGCTCATCCCGTCTGACTCAGTGGCCTCCTCGTCATCGTCTTCATCCTCGTCTTCACCCTCGCCTTCCACATCCGTGTCGAGCTCGGTGAGGCCTTCGATGAAGCGCCCGGTATCCGCGTAGGAGGCGATCTCCCACGCGACTGCCTGGCGGCGAGCCACGCATGCGGGATCCTTCTCCCACTTTGAATCCCGGCGCATCTCGAGGATGGTATTGATATTGAGGTTCTCGTACCAGCTACAGATGAAGAGGAGCAGCATGTCAGCGCCTGCCCGAGCTCCGGATGCTCGCCACTTCTTCAGCTCGGCTTTAACGCCATTCAGCTTCTCGGCAAGCGCGCGGATAGTTGAGGGCAAGGGATCTTGGGGCCAGAACAATGCATGAAGTTTGAAGGCAACAGACGTCAAGTCCGTGCCCAAGCCCTTAAGGCGCTGAAGCTGACCCTGCATGTTCGTAAAGCTGTCCTCAATCGAGGCCTTGGTATCCATGGGCAGCCCCTTCTCTACTCGAACATCTTGGGGTTTTGACAGGGCAGGTTTGCAAGCTGAGCAGAGGCCGGGGAAGATTTCTGAAAATGCTATCAAAGAAGATTAGAAAAGAAAGCATCAAAGAGATGCAAATCGGTCAACAGAGAAGAAGAAGAAAACAGGGAGGCACAAAGATGCGAGAACTTACTGTTCAGGTCGCAGAGTAGCGATTGAAGTTTCCTCTTCCATGACTCCTCATCAGCAGCATGCCGCTCTTCGACCCTCCGGAACTGGGCCAATTGGAGCATGAGGTCCGAATTGCTTTTCTTCAGCGTCTCGCACTCCATCTCAAGGGCCCTTTGCTTAGCCTTGGCGGCTGCCTCCAACTTGTCCTTCTCGGCGGCTATATCTATGACGTCCTGAAGGGCAGCCCTTAACTGGACCTGCAGCGGCTCCAGCTCGGTGGTGTGTTGGCTCTTGAGCTCGACGGCTTGGCTTTCCAATTGCTGCTGCAACTCGGCGGGTTTCACGCAGTCAAGATGCTCTTCACGAAATTTCTTGTAATCTTCTGCGGAGGAGAAGGGCATGGTCAGCAAATAGCAGAGAAGAAGGAGGAGAACAAGCCGAGAAGACGGCAACTTACCTTCCAACTTCTTAATGGTGGTCTTGGCATTTTCAACAAAGACGTGACAGTGCTTGTGCTCATCTGTCAGCGCCGCGATCTTGCCTACAGAGTACGAGGGGTTAAGAGCAGAAAGCAAAAACGGGCGTAAACACAAGACACATGAACCGAACAGCTAGAAGCTTACTCTCGAGCTCGAAAAGTTGAAGGGTACGAGCTAGGGCCTCCTTCTCAGTCACGGCATCACTTTTGCGTTCTGCTTCTAGGGCCTCAAGGCGCCTTTTTGCAATGCTGTGATTCCAGAGCAGATGCCGGTAGAGGGTCGTTCTCTTCAAAAGGCTATTCTGAGAAGCAGAAAGAAAAGAAGTTAGACAATGTTTTGGAGATTTGACCCGAGAAGACGGCAACTCGGTTGAGTACCCGCCTACTCGGCCCGAATCTCGGGGACTGGGTGATGGATAAGAAGGAGAAGAAGAATAGAAGAAGAAGAAGAATAGAAGAGAAGAAAAGTGCAACTCGGAACAGGCAAGCAAAACTTACATCATAGGTTTGCTCGAGGTCCTCTGCAGCTTTGCGGTGGACGAACAGCTTCGCGGCAAGAGTGCTGGTGGCGGACGAGATGGTCATGGGATTGTAGCCCATGTCCGCCTTGTTCCAGTCGGTGCGCCAGTGGTCCAGCTTGCCCAAGGCCAGGCCATTCCAGGACTCGTTGCCGAGGAACGCGCTATTCCACTCAGCGTCAATAAAGCCTACCCGGTCAATTATCTGCTCGAGCCCCTTGGACACCACCTCGGTCTCCTGGATCTCGCGCGAGAAAATTGAAAGGGACTTGTCCTTGGCCGGCAGCTTGGAATTCGCAGCCTGGGCATGTTTGCCTTTCGTAAGAGCGAGCTGTTTCTCGGTCTTGTTCAGACCGATGCTGTACTGTTTGCTCATCTGCATCATGTAAGGCGGGTAGACAGGTGGGTCTTGAACGCTTGATCCCGTGGCTGCGCCTGCAGCGCTGCCGGAAGCACCAATGGTGAGCTGCCCACTCTTCGCGGCAGGCTTCGCAGTTGGTTTAGGTGGCGGCATCACGGCAGAATCTTGAGCAGCGCCACGCGAGGGATTCCTACGGACGGGGGCGTCTGGCTGGGCAGCTCGCTTCTCGGCGGCCTTCTTCTCGGCAGCTTGCTTCTCGATAGTTTTCTTCTTAGCAGCCTTCTTCTCGGCTGCATCTTTCTCGCTAGTAGCATCGGAAGCAGTTTTCTTTGTGGTCTGCTTGGCTGGAGGGCTGGCTGTGGTCTTGGTCTTCTTCACGGGCGGGGAGCTGGGCGCAGTAGGAGGAGCAGCCTGTTGGGCAGGCGGCGCAGAGGGCTGGCTACCCGGCGTCGCCTCCGGCTGCGCTTGACTCTGCGGGTCATGCTCCACCGCAGTTGTCTCAACCCGCTGCTCGGCAGCGGGATCTTGTTGTTCGTCTACCCGCGGCTGCGCCGCGGGGTCATCTCGGGCAGCAGCATCAGTGTCCTGCTGCCCCTGGCTCTCTTCCTGCCGCTCAAGGGCGGCACGATCTTGATGCTCGGTGGCTGTTTCTGTGTTCTCCCCAGCTGTGGCAGCTAGGGGAGAAGGGGGTCTCTCGTCGTGAGCAGCATCCTGCGCTTGTTGCTCCGCGCGGGCCTGCTGCTCCTGCTCGGCGTCCTGGGCACCAAGGTCCATGTCCTGGACGTTGGTGTCGTCTTCGTCTTCACCCTTTACGGGCGAGGGCGCACGCGGCTTATCCCGCGCCGCAGTCTCGTCCTCATCAGAAAGGTCGATGAGCTCGTCGATGTCAATGGCGGATCGCTTCTTGGATTTGGAGGGAGCGGCAGCAGCATCAGCGTCCAAGGGGGCGCTGAAGAGAAAAAGGGCGTCAGGAAAAGAAGAGAGAAAGAAGAAATCGAGAAGCAGCAGTGGAACGAGGAATTCAGGACAAGCAGTGACAGCAGATTGTAACTTGGAAGAAAATCACTTACCCTGCACGTGAAGGGGGTGGCCGTCTCCCAGATACCTTCTTGGTCTTCTTCTCGCCTTTCTTGGCCTTCTTGGCGGTGGGCTCCTGGACACCGCTGCCCGCCCTCTTCCGAGTGGTGGGAGCAGCAACCGCAAGCGGATCGACGTCGAGGGCGTCCTCGTCTTCTTCCTCAGCATCAATATCCTCTGTAGAGTTGAGGAGAAGAAAACAATTGAGAAACAGAAAGAAACTAAGTTGCGTTACTCGTGACAAAAAAGGTGAACTCGGTCACCTTCGTCATCGTCTTCGGACCAGTCCCGAATGGACGCGTCGACATGATGCTTACCCGGCTGGACGACATGAGGGATACAGAGGGTGTCCGCGGTGTCGTAGGAGACCTCGTCATCCTCCTTTCGATCTTCGTGCCAGTTGGCCTCGAAGCGCTCCTCGCTCTCAGCGAGCTGGCGAGCAAGGCGCTGGAGATATAAGCAAGCAACACGAATCAGTTGAGCAGCGTAAGGGATTCTACCCGGGACGGGATGCAAGCACAAAGCATAAAAGAGTAATCGTCCTACTCAACGAGGTGTGCAAACACAAAGCACAGGAAGCCTAGCAGATAGTAGCAAGTGTTCTACTTGGCATGTAGTGCAAACATAAAGCACATGAAGCCTAAAGAGATACGGCCAAGTGTCCTACTCGGCACAGAGTGCAGATACTAAGCATACCAAGCTAAGAAGGCTATCTACTCGGAATCAATGGGCAGGAAACACTAACCCGCTTGATTGGCTTCGTGCGGCTGTACGGCACAAAGACGTACTGCCAGTGGTCATTGAGGCCGGTGCTCATGATGGAGCGCGCCCAGACGGCCACATCCGCATTGCTGAGCTCGAACGTGGTCGTCCGGGTGCAATCTCTATTGCCGCCCATGTAGCACATGAGGTGTACGCGGCGCTGCAGCGGGAGCACTCGCCTGGAAATCCAGTAGGCGATGGGGTCGTCGTCCTTGAGCCCCTTTTCCTTCAGCTGGGCGAGGCGCGTGTTGATATGCTTGATGTCACCTTCTAGCGCCGGCTTGAATCCCCAATTCTGCCCGGTAGGAGGCGAGTTGGTCCACCGGGGGAGATTGATCTGGTCCACCGGGGGCTCGCCTTCCTTGGCAGGGATGTTCTTCACATAGAAGAAGGTTCTCTGCCATTTGCGCACGGAGTCGAGGCCCTTGATGCGCGGATGGCTGGTCCCGCTGCGCTGCACCATCATGGCGCTGCCGGTCTCGGTCATGCCGCGGCCGCTATCTGTGCTACCCGGCTTGGCCTTGCTCTGCTTCCTGAAAAAGAAGTAGTGCGCCCAGGTCCTTGGCGTGGGGCGCACGCCCAAGAACGCGTCGCACACCACAGCGTGGTATGCGAGCATCACCATCGCATTAGGCGGCAGGTGGTGCGGCTGGATCCCGAAGTGGTTGAGGAAAGCGCGGAAGAAGTCCGACACGGGCAGCCCGAATCCCCGCGCGAAGTGCGCGAGGAACACCACGTGCTCGTCCGCCTCCGGAGTGGGGACGAGCTCGCCTTCGGGATGCCGGCAGCGGACGCCGGGAGGAACTCGCCGGGTGTTCACCAGCCACCGGCACTCGTCTGCCGTGACGTTGGATCCATCCCACCCGGCGCGGGCGTCATCGTCGCGAGCCATCGAGCAGGAGAGGAAGTTTGATGGTGATTCGGTGAAATTTGGCGGAAAGGACTGGCCTTTCGGCGCTGTGAGATGCACGGCGGCGAAGAGCTCGGTGGCGGCGGAGAAACGAAGGGGCAAAGGGAGAATGAAGGCAGGAAGGGGAAGAAGGGGTTACCAAGGGGGTATTTATACCTCCCCTCGGGTTGCCGTTACAATCGGAGGTAGTGGGACCAGTTACGCACGGAGATCGTGCGGTGTGGGGCGTGTGGGCCGGTTAGAAACGCACACAGCGCGGTTGGCGCGCGTAACGGCCGCATTCGATCCCACGACGCGATCGTGGGTAATTACTGCGCTTGATGGGTCCTAACGGGCTAGTGGGCCCAGGCCGTGAAAACCGGGCGCGTGGCCTGCCAGATCCCGGGCACCGAGGCGTCGGGGGTGTGGTAGAGTGACACGTGCCCAGTTGCAGTACGAAAAGCCAGATTTTGCTCTGCCACACAGAGATTCTGATTGGAAATTTCGCTAAGTCTTTTTTACTCGGCGACAGAGAAGAGAAAGGGCCCTATTCGAAAAAGAAGAAACTCGAGACAGAATAAAGGGCTACTCGGAGGTTCTACTCAGCAACCTAAGGCTCAAAGGCAAGATTGGTTTTTAAGCTGGCAGAGCCCAGTGAACAAGTTCGCAGGACTCTACCAGCTTTGGGGACTAATGTCGGGGGGTTACCCTCGAGTAGGGTAAAGGAAAGTGCTAAGAGCAAGAACAGAAGAGACGTTTGGCAGAGTAGCGGCTACCCGGTACTCGCTACCGAGACGTCTGCTATTAGGCCGTACACACCGATGGCCAGGAGGAAGAATCAAGGAAGTTATTCTCCTCCGGGTAGAGGAAGTGGTCTGAGTAGAAATGGCTGTCTCCTACTCGGGCCAGAAGTCAAAGGAGTCGTTCTGACACAGGATCCCGCGTATCCTGGGTCCGTACTGAGGCACTGTTCATCTGCAGAGCGCGTGCTTATCCGCGCCAGGGTGTCAGCAGGGCGTCGCAGGTTAGGGGGCCTACCCCGTGATAGTGTCAGTGATAACAGATCAGTTTCTCGGTTCTGCGGAACGACTTTCCACACCGGACAAACTAGGAAGCCAAAGCTGTCAGCGAGAAGCTGGAAGCATACAGTGTGCACACAATGTCGACATCTTGGCTGTATCCGGCTGGGCACCAGTATATAAGGTGCCCTGCCCCCTCATGCGCGAGGGATCCCAGAATCGGTTCACATTCTTGACCTGGTTCATCACGTAGAGAGAAGAGTGGCTACTCGGTTGTAAGCATTACTTGTACTGTGGCTACTCGGTGAGACACGAATAACAAGAGAGAAAGGCAGGAGTAGGGGTTTTACCTCCACACGAGGGCCCTGAACCTGGGTAGATCTGGTTGTTCGCACTGCTAGCTTCATACTCACGCGGCTACTCGCTGCGTGATCCCTCCCCGAGCGCCTCCAACGTCCATCGTCCCCACAACTTTAGCCATCCTATGGCATCTGCCGTGACACCACCACGACAAAGCCCTATTGTCCAGAACACCAGGCTAAGAACAGTGCTGATGGATGGAGGATCCAGCATTAACATAATGTACCTGGATACACTGAGGCATCTGAAAATCTCCGAGACCCAGCTCAACCACAGCAACATACATTTTCACGACATTATTCCTGGCAGGCAAGACGATCCCTAGGAGAAATTTCCCTAGATGTCACTTTCGGAGAAAAAGATCACTTCCGTCAAGAAAAAGTATCCTTCGAAGTGGTGCCGTTCGAAAGCGTGTATCACGCGATAGTCGGACGTCCAGCTTTCGCCAAATTCATGGCAAGATCATGTTATATCTATAACAAGCTGAAGATGCCAGGGCCAAAAGGAGGAGTAATCACCATATCGGGAGACTTCAAGTTGGCAAACAAGCTGGAAAAAGAAAACACCCTTTGCGCTGAGAAAATCATAGCAAAGGAAGAATTGAAGGAAGCTAGCCAAAGAGGTATCGCCGACAGAAATGCCGACAGGAAAAGAAACCCGGAAACCAGCAGATAGCTTCAAGGCCTCCGAGAACACAAGACAGGTAATCCTAGATCCCAACGATCCGACAAAATTTGTCGTGGTGGGAACTGGGATGACCGACAAATAGGAAGGCGAGCTCATCAAGTTCCTCCGTGAGAACTGGGATATTTTCGCCTGGTGTCCAGCTGACATGCCAGGCGTACCCAGGGAACTTGCTGAGCATCAACTTAAGGTGATTCCAGGCTCCAAACCCGTCAAACAAGGTCTCCGTCGATTTGACGGAAGAAGACGGAAGGCTATTGGCAAGGAAATTATCCGGCTTTTAGCAGCAGACTTTATCGAGGAAGTTATACACACCGAGTGGTCTGCAAATCCGGTATTAGTACCGAAGAAAGATACTACTGCCCTTAAAATGTGTATAGACTACACCGGCTTAAACAATATGTGTCCAAAAGATAGGTTCGCGTTACCGCGAATTGATCAAATAATAGATGCCACTGCAGGCTCTAAGCTCTTATGCTTTTTGGATGCATATTCCGGGCACCACCAAATACGCATGAAAAAGGAAGATCAAATTAAAACTTCTTTTATAACCCCTTATGGGACGTACTATTACATAACCATGCCATTTGGCCTGAAGAACGCAGGTGCCACCTACCAGCGTTGCATGCAACGTTGTTTGCATAGTCAGATTGGCAAAAATGTCCACGTTTACGTGGACGACATTGCTGTCGTAACCAAGGAAAAAGGTACACTCCTTGAGGATTTACGAGAAACCTTCGAAAATTTGCGCACTTACAAGATGAAGTTAAATCCATCAAAGTGCGTATTCGGGGTTCCCTCAGGAAAACTTTTGGGTTTCATCGTTTCTCGTAGAGGAATAGAAGTTAACCCAGAAAAGATCAAAGCAATCTTAAACATCTCCAAACCTACGTGTGTAAAAGATGTCCAAAGATTGACGGGTTCCGCTGCAGCCGTCAGCATATTTATTAGTCGGCTGGGGGATAAAGCCTTACCACTCTACAAGTTGCTGAAAAAATCCGACAAATTCGAGTGGACAGAAGAGGCAGATGCAGCGTTAACCCAGTTAAAGGAAACTTTGATGAAAGCTCCGATTTTGGCATCCCCAAAAGATGAAGAACCTATGTTATTGTACCTTACGGCTACAAACCGGGTTATCAGTGCAGTAATCGTTGTGGAACGGAAGAAAGATGAACAGAGCATACCAGACCAACATCCGGTATATTATATAAGCGAAGTTTTCTCCGAGTCCAAACAAAGGTATCCACACTATCAAAAACTGGCATATGGCATATTTTTCGCATCCAGAAAACTTCGCCATTACTTCCAAGGACATTCCATAACAGTGGTATGTAAAGCACCACTAGGGGATATAATAAACAATGCGGAGGCGACTGGCCGAGTAGCCAAATGGGGCATCGAGCTAGCAGCCTTCGACATTAAGTATCAGCCCAGGACGGCAATAAAATCCCAGGTTTTGGCAGATTTTGTCGCCGACTGGACGGAAGCAATGGAGAAAACACCAATGCCGGAGTCCGAGTACTGGATCATGCATTTTGACGGATCCAAGATGAAGGAGGGTGCTGGAGCTGGTGTAGTTTTAAAATCCCCTAAAGGAGATACAATGGAGTATGTATTACAAATACACTTCAACGCCAGCAACAACGTGGCAGAATACGAAGCTCTGCTTCATGGCTTGCATATTGCAAAAGAAATAGGGGTCAAGCGCATTTTGTGCTACGGTGACTCAGATTTGGTACAGCATCAGCTCAACCAAACTTGGGACGCAAAAATCCCTATAATGGCCGAATATCGGAGAACGGTGGACGAGTTCGCCATTTGTTTCTTCGGATTCGAAGTAATCCATGTTAAAAGGGAGGAAAATTGGAACGCGGATGCGTTAGCCCGCATGGGATCGGAAAGGGTAAAAATCCTACCACCAGGTGTATTCGTCCAACACTTGTATGAACCATCGATAAAAGGTGGAGATGTTGGTTACCCTCTAGCTTCCGAGTCAATTGAAGTTATGCTCGTTAACCCGGATTGGACAATCCCATATATAAACTTCTTAGTTAATCAGAAGTACCCGGAAGGAGCAGACGAAGTCTTGCAAAGGCAGATCCAGCGTCGATGCAAAGGATACACAGTAATTAACAATTGCCTGTATAAACGCAGTACTTCCGGAATTTTTCTGCGATGTATTTCACCAGAAGAAGGACGAGAAATCCTGCAAGAAATCCATGCCGGAGATTGCGGACATCATGCTCAACCAAAAAGCATAGTCAAAAAAGCATTCTGTGCCGGGTTTTTCTGGCTAACAGCCAAGACAGACGCTGAGCACATAGTAAATACATGTACATGATGTCAGTATTACGCCAAGCAGACTAATATGCCAGCCCAAGCACTCAAAACTATCCCCATTACATGGCCCTTTGCGGTCCGAGGGCTAGATATGATGGGACCATTCAAAACTGCACGAGGCGGACTTACACGTCTACTTGTAGCTGTGGACAAATATACCAAGTGGGTGGAGGCTAAACCCATCAAAAATCTTGACGGTGTAACTGCCAGAAATTTCATCATTGACGTAGTCATGAGATACGGCGTTCCACACATCATAATAACCGACAACGGGACAAATTTCTCCATTGGAGAGTTGGCAAAATATTGCCGACAAACGGGAATTCGCCTCGATCTCGCATCTGTGGCACACCCGCAATCCAATGGACAGGTTGAAAGAATGAATAGCTCAATCCTGCAAGGAATACGTCCAAGACTCGAATCTCCTCTTTATAGAGCAGCTGGAGCATGGGTAGACGAGTTACCTTCCGTGCTTTGGAGTATTCGAACGACACCAAACAGGTCAACTGGGCAAACCCCGTTTTTCCTAGTTTATGGTGCGGAAGCAATCCTTCCAACGGATATGATCCATGATAGCCCAAGGGTGCAGGATTTCGACGACTCGGATGCCGAAAAAGCACGACAGGATACCGTCGATCTCTTAGAAGAGGAACGAGAACTTGTGCTTCAAAGATCCGCCATCTACCAGCAAGGTTTACGACGGTATCATAGTCGGAAAATCAGGCATCGTTCTTTTAAAGAAGGTGACCTAGTGCTAAGATTGGTGCAGCAAAGAAAACACAAATTGACCCCAGTATGGGAAGGACCATTTGTCATTAGTAAAGCCATGAAGAATGGATCATACTATCTTGTAGACATTCGCGATACGGAAGACGATCCCGAGAAGCCGAATCGCAAAAGAAAGAGAAAGATAGATGATGAACTAGGAGAGACAAAAAGGCCCTAGAGTATCCAGCAGTTACGTCCCTTCTATACCTAGTTCAATTCTATGTAAACATCTTTGAGATCATGAAATAAAGTTGTCGGAATTCTTATGTCCATGTTTTTTACAAGTTTATTATAGTTCAAAACATGATTCCACCTTATCTATTTCCCAATGATCTTACAAAATACTCAATGTTAACCCGAATTGTGCATGCGTGCTCGGTGTTTAAAAACTGAATGATTTTCAGCCCATTAAAGGCTAAAGGAAACTCGGATTGTGCATGCGTGCCCGAGTTTCATTCAAAAAATTCCTTACTATTCTCTAAGCATTATCTGATTGTTTATGTGTTGGGTCACTGGAGCTAGTTAGTAAAAATGCCCTTAGTATGATCCATGTTTTCGAGTTCAAACTGATTGGTTTTACCCAGTAACTCGGCATGAAGATTCATAGTACTATTGAGCCATTTCAAACACTAAGGACAGTTAAAGCACATAAGCCAGAGAACTTAGAAGATAAAGGAATATCAAACCCGAAAAACTTGCAAAGAATTTCATAATTAACTGCAAAAGTCGTAGTACTTGTTTATACAAAAGAATAGAAGCATTACAATATAAGGTTACATTGTAAAAGTGCAGTAATGCTCCTATTTTCTACTTCCACCATCCAGGTTAAGCAGAATCCTTCAGGCATCCGAGTCTTCATCGCTGCTATCGTTCTCGGGGGCTTCGGGAATTGCTTCTTCTGGGTAGGTGATGGAGATGTTCACCATGGAGGCGATCTTGGTGGCGTGGCCCTTGATCTCGTCGAAGATGGTGGTCCGCTGGGTCTCCGAGTATCCAAGGGGGATACCGGACGCCACGCGCCAAGATTTGGCACTGGGGTAATGCATACGCATAAGGCCTAAGGCCATGCGTGCGCCACCCCGTGCCGCGGAGCGCAAGGTGGACTCCTTGGATTCCGCCACCTCCAGGATAGCTTCCGGAAGTTTTTCAACTTCCGAGAATTCCCCAGTTCTTGAGGGAAGGAACTTGTTGACCAGCTGCATTCATGCAGCCCTGATCGCAGTCCATACCTTCCCAAAAGCTCGGATTTTCTCAATCCGAGTAAGTTCTGGGTTATCTCCTGTTTTTTCAGACAAACAACCAAAAGGTTAGCGAAAAAACAGAGAAGGAAATCAAGACATGGAAAAACCGGTAAATGATAGCAACTTACCGAGAATCTTGTCCATCTTGGAGCCTTCCTCAAGGCGCAGGGTTAAGGCATTCTCCAAGTCTTGGATAGTAGCCTAGTCCTTGTCCGCCTGCTGGGAGGCCTTGGATTGAGCAATCCCAAGGGCCATGTTGCTGGCCTCCAGATCCTTTTGAGCCTTCATAAGATCCTTATGAAGGTCCAAATTCTCCTGTCGGAGAATCGCGACATTGCCGGCATCTTCAGCTATTTCCTTGGCCTTAGCCAAAGCAGCTGGAAAGCAAGGAACAAAATTCCGAGTTTAGAAAAACTCGGGAAAGTACTTAGACAAAAAATTGGATAAGGAACTTCAGAGATTCGAAATACACCTGTTGTTTCCGACAGCTATAGCTGATATGAGGCCAGCTCTGCTTTCTTAACATCAATAATAGATAGAAGGGTTTTCACCTCTTCATTCTTGATGTTAAGCTTGTTAAAAATTTCCAAGTTTATTTTATCAGCAGTATGCTGAAACGCGAAAATGAATGTAAGACGCTTAAGTTAAAAACAAGCGTAATAAGAAGCATTAAGTGGACAGCATGCTTTCGACTTATTGCTTGGGGGCTAGAGATATTACCTGGCTCATTTCCTGCAAATTTGACAAGCTTTCGTTGAAATCATTTACATATTCAGAGAAAAGGATTCCAACGTGGTGAAGGCCGTCTTGTATGACCTGACGAGGTGAAAATACGAAGTCATTGAGGACAATTAGCCCGCCTTGTGGCCAAGGACGGACTAGAGGGGCAGGAGCGAAGAATTTTCTAGCTTCTGGACGAATATATCCGAGTTCATCGAACGGTTCTTCCTTTACCTGGAAATTCCTGTCAAAAGTGGGAATGGGTTCGTCCTCCCAAGATGCTCGAAGATTTCTACCCATCTCTGGTCCCGCCCTTTCCCTCGCATCCATGTTAGATGCAATAGGCTGGCTGGACCGCTGAAATTCTGCGCCCGGATTTGTGGTTTTCTCTTCCCTGCTGAATACAGCTAAAGGGGGAGAAACTGCAGCGGAAGATGGTTCTCCTTTGGCAGCAGCCTTATGTTTCTTCAATTTCTTTGCCTTTAGAGGAACTGGAGCAAGGATGAAAAGAGAAACATCCGAGAAATAAATATCTCAAATAACCGGAAGGGAATGATAAGTAAAAAGCTCCAGCAAAATACCCGGATACGGCGATAGGAATTTCGTCAACATTTATCACTTCTTCAAAGGTCACTTGTCTCTCGCGTTTCCGGCCGCCATAAAAGACGGCATGTTTTTCGTCGAGTTCGGCGTCAGAGGCAAGGTCGTTTACTTTAAGTTCGCTGAACTACGGAGATGGCAAAAGATTCGACTAAGTCAGGAAAAAGAGATAATCCGAGAGAAATCCAATAGCAAGGGAAATATAAATACCTTAGGGACTGGGTTTTCCTCGTGATACATTTCTAAACTTTCTGTGTACTGGTCGCGAGTAGCGACCAGTTGGTTGACTCGTTTCTTGAAATCTCTTTTGGAGTAGGATTTATCCGTCCCTCTCATGCTATCTTCCGGCCCTTCGTACTCACAAAGGAGCCGGGAACGAAAAGAGAGAGGTTGAATACGGCGTCCAAACCAGCACAAAACAGTGTCTGTTCCAGTTAAGGGAGGCTGAGAAGAAGTAAGTTTGGCGATACTTCGCTTTATTTTCATCAAATCTTCTGGCAAAGTTTGCACCGCTTCGGCAGTCCAACTCTCTTGAGGAACAGCGGCGGAGTTGACGAATGGAGGAACCCCGTTTTCTTTCTCGGGAAACGGGATGTCATGATGGTAAAAGAAAGAACCCGTCCAAAACTTGACGGATTGTGATGTTTTTATCTTTGGGTACCAATCTTCCCTGAATCTCCGAAGAGTGAAAGATATAGTCCCGCAGATCGGAAGAATGCCCTCTGTAGGGTTACGTTTCACTCCAAAGCAATATTGCCAAAAGTCTAGTCTGGGAGCTATTCCTAAGTACCCCTCAAAAAGGGCTTGGAAACCGGCTAGGTAGAGAATGGAGTTTGGTGGAAGATTATGTGGCTGAATGCTGTAATGGTTAAGGACTTCCAAGAAAAAGGCGGAAGGTGGAAAGCCCATACCTCTCGCAATATGAGAAGTAAGGAGGACGCGTTCCCCGTCTCTTGGCTTGGGCTCGGATTCGTCTTCCGGGTTTCGCCATTTATCTTTAACCAAAAGCCCCTCCTTTTCCATTGTCGGAAGGAGGGATAGCTGAATGTTGCTCGGACTCCAATTTCCGGCAGATTCCATCTCTTCCTCGGCTCCGGCGGCGGCGGACGCTGCGGCCTCCGCGGCCGCGAGCTCGTCGCCGACGAGTTCGATCTTCTCCTCCACCGTCTCGGGAGCGAACGGTGGAGTGAGCGCGGATGAGGATCCCGCAAGGTCCGCGGAGGCGAGAGAAGTTTCCTCGCCCTCCGCGCTGCCCGCGGCCTTCGCCAGCTCGTCACCGGAGACCCGCACCGGAGAATCCAGTTGCGGGTCCATTGTGTCGATGATTTGGTCAATCTCTTTGGCGACGGCGCGGGCTGGGGAAGACGGCGGTGATGCCATCGGGTGGCGGCGATTTGGTCGCTTCCGGTGAGGTCCTGGACGCGGTGGTGCGCACGGGAGCTGCTTGCTGTGAGCTTGGGCGCTGGAAATGGCGTGCGAAGTGAAGAGCGGAAGATTTTCACGGTGGACAAAGACGGATATTTATAGCCGGAATTCCGTCACGATGCGTGCTAACGGCTCTTTTGACCGTTGGATGGCCAACGCGTGTCACTTGCCGGAAAATCTGGGAAATGAAACGACAGGATAATTATGGTTATCTCCTCGTTTCCCGCGAGAATCTGTCAGAGATATGTTTCTGAGTTTCTCACCTGTAACCCAAACGTCCCTTACGTCAGCAAGTTTTAAGCGCTGACGTAGGAAGTTCCTTCTCCGCGAAGGATCGTGCGAGAAAAGCCGGATTTTCTGGATTCCGAGTTTCACGTTACCACCTCCTTTAAGGGGAGAAAAGAAGAATCAAGACTGCAGGCCGATATTTCCCGGAAAAGATGCATTTGGCGAAAGACGGCGAAAACGGAGTCTCGGTCCTTCTTGGGGGCTACTGTCGGATATATACCGATTAGGGGTATATCGGATGGTAGTCTAAAGTGCCGGATTACCCGGGTGGCCCAAATGGTAGTGGGCTACGGTCCATTGGGCGGCCCAGTAAGCTGACGCACAGAAGCCGGATTCTAGAAGAACCCGGATCACGGCCCACGTGATCTGGCTTGGAGTAGAAGGCAGATTCCTTACTTTCCAAGTTAATAGTTGCCGTAGTCTTCTAGGTTTCCTACTCTGTATGCCCTAACCCGGCTATTATATAAAGCCGGGCGGGAGATATGATAGATAGAAGAGAAGCTACTAGCTAACTCGCCGAGAGGTTGATCCTCGACGAATAGCCAACAGAACCTCACGTTGTACTCTGTATACACAGGCTTTAGACCTGAATAGTGAGTTTGCAGGAGTAGGAACGCCGTATTATTACGACGTACCGAACCTGGGTAAATCCGTGTTTTCGTCCTTAGCGCAACCACGTTCCCCCACGTCTCTACCCGTAGTCTCATGGCACCCCCGTCTATGAATTCTACTACGATGTCTCGACAATGATCAAGTTTATGTTGGTAGGATGTCACCTGAGAAATTATTTGTTTTTATTGTTTACCTACTCGAGGACGAGAAGGAACTAAGCTTGGGGATGTTGATACGTCATAAATGTATCCATAATTTATGATGTTCCATGTTGTTTTCACACTATATGCTACATGTTTCCTTTACACTTTATGCCTTTTTATGGATTTTCTCGGACTAAACTATTGATAAGATGCCACAGAGCGAGTTCTTGTTTTCTGTTGTTTTTAGTTTCAGAAAAGTTGTTCTGGAAATATTATCGGAATTGGACGATTCGAGTCCTAGAAGTCTTAGAGGTCCCGGAGGATCAATTGAGTCCAAAAGAGACCCGGAGGGGGGCAGAGGGGATCCCACACCATGGGTGGGCGCGGGTCCCCCTGGCCGTGCCTAGAGGTGGTGTGGCCCCCTGGCTGCCCACCGGCATTGCCATTTTGCGTATTTAATCCCCTCGACGCATAAACACTAGATATATCGGCCCCCTTCCATGAAAAATTCCGTAGCTCCTCCGCCGCCGCCGACAAGTTTCGGGGGACAGAAATCTCTCTTCTGGAACCCTGCCGGGACGAGGAAGTGTCCCCGGAGCCATCTCCATCGACTCCACCGCCTCTTCATCGATGTTGTTGTCTCCTATGATGAGGATGGAGTAGTTCTCCCTCGGGGCTGAGGGCTCTACCAGTAGCTACGTGTTTCATCTCTCTCTCTCCCATGGAGTGGTCTTTATGTGATCATGAGCTGTGTAATCTAGTCGAATAAGTAGATGTTACTCTTCATATGTTATGTACTCAAGTGGTTTTGTTATGAGATCTCCGTAAACACTTTGATCACGGTGTAAAGGTGACAGTGTGTGCACCGTGTGGTTTAACATGATATTTATATCTTGTGTTGGATGACCTTATGAAATTGTGGCGTTTGTTTAGTACTAATTTGGGGCGCTTAAAGTGACAGCGTGGGGTGCCCTAGAGAGGGAATACAAACTTGAGGAGTGTTGTTACAGCCCTACACGTGGATTGGTGTTCGTTATCCGACCAGAGAGTGGTTCAGAGTAGCATAGTGAAGAGAGGATATTTATGCATTCAATTATGTTATTACTGTTGAGAGTGTCCACTAGTGAAAGTATGATCCCTAGGCCTTATTTCGAAGCATTGAAACACCGTTTACAATCAGTTCTGCTACATGTTTGCTTGATGCCATTTTTATTTTAGATTGCTACTACCACTTATAATCATCCATACTACTTGTATTTCACTATATTTTCTCCGAACTAGTGTACATATACAATTGTCAATTGTATTAGGTGTGTTGGGGACACAAGAGACTTCTTGTATCATAATTGCAGGGTTGCTTGAGATGGATATGTTTGACCTTTTCCTCCATGAGTTTGATAAACCTTGGGTTATCCACTTAAGTGAAACTTGCTGATGTTCTACAAACCTCTGCACTTGGAGGCCCAACACTGTCTACAAGAATAGAAGCGTGCATAGACATCAGAGCGTTCGCACCTCTTTGTTTTCCAGGGTAAGTTTTTTGAGCACTTTCCTGATGATGTGCTTGGAAGTTTGCTGTGAAAACACGAAAAATAAAAGATGTTAAGCCCAAAGGAAGAAAACAATACTCGAAAAGCATTAATAAGAAAAAGTTTTTTCTGGATTAATGCTTGGGAGCTCGGAGTATACCTGGCTCATCCTTTAGAGGCCTCCGAGTATTTCAGAGAACTCCTTGATGTATTCATGGAAAGTAATCCCCACATGGCATATGCCATCATTTATGACCTGGCAATGGGAAAAGGTGAAGTTATTCCAGATTATAACCCCGTTTTTTGTCCAAGGACGGACTAGAGGAGCTTCGACGAAACGTTTTTTTAGCCCATTCATGTATATAACTGTCGGATATATGCTAAATGGGGGTATATCAGGCATTGGTCAAAGGCCGGATTATCAGAGTGACTTGCAGGTAACGGAACAAAGTCCATTGGGCGGCCGAGTAACTGATACGTCTCCAACGTATGTATAGTTCCTGATGCTCCATGATCATATTATGCCAATTGCTACATGTTTTCTCCCTTATTTATAGCATTTTTATACGTTTTCCGGGACTAACCTATTAACAAGATGCCAAGTGCTAGTTCCCACTTTTCTGCAGTTTTTGATTTCAGAAAAGTTGTTCTAGAAACATTCTCAAAATTGGACCTTACAAAGCCAGAAGTGCCTATTTTCCTCGGAAGCATCCAGAACACCGAAGGAGAGTCGAAGACGGGCACCAGGGGGACCACTCCATAGGGTGGTGCGGCCCCCCTGGCCGCGCCAGCTATAGGTGTGGAGCCCCCCAGGCCTCCACCGCCTTTGTCCTTTCGCCTATTTATTCCCCCCGGATGGAAAATCCTAAACACCTGATCAAAAATCCCGAAAAGTTCCGCAGCCGCCGTCGTCGTCAACCCTAGATCATGGGGGTTCTAGAGCTGTCTCCCGGCACCCTGCCGGAGAGGAAATCATCGCCGGGGGCTTCTACATCACCATGCCTGCCTCCGGAGTGATGCGTGAGTAGTTCATCCCTGGACTACGGGTTCATAGCAGTATCTAGATGGTTGTCTTCTCCTCATATGCCTCCATGTTTAGATATTGTGAGTTTCCTATCATGATCGAGATTGATCTTATGTAATTCTATATGCCGTGTTTGCTGGGATCCGATGAATACTGAACTCATGCCAAGTTGATTATAGTCTTTATTGCATATGTTATTTGTGATCTTGCATGCTTTCCGTTTCTAGTGGTTGCTCTGGCCAAGTAGTTGCTAGTGACTCTAAGAGGGGGTATTTATGCTAGATAGTGGGTTCATGCCTCCTTTTCGCCTGTGCTCGAGTGACAGAAATGTGACGGCGGAGGATGTGATGTTGCCACTAGGGAGAAAACAACGGTGTGAGTGCCCGCGTGTACAATCATTGCTTACATTACACACATTGTTTAATGCAGTTATCTGTTGCTTGCAACTTAATACCTAAGGGGGTTCGGATGATAACCCGAGGGTGGATCATTAGTCATAGATGTAGATGGATTTCGGTCTATGTATTTTGTTGTAATGCCCGCACTAAATATCATAGTAGTCATCATGTTATAATGTGCACTACGGTGCAACCTCTATTTGTCAATTGCCCAGCTGTAATTTGTTCACCCAACATGTTATGTTTATGGAGAGACACCACTAGTGAACCTGTGAACCCCGATCTATTTTCCACACTGTTAAACAAACCACAACAATTTCCTGCTTTCTTTACTTACTGCAAGCATACACCATTTTCTACACTATACGTCTAATCTTTGTTTTCATCAAGACCGGTGAGATTGACAACCTCACTGTACCGTTGGAACAAAGTATTTTGGTTGTGTTGTGTGCAGGTTCCACGTTGTTGCTGACACTGGTGAGGCGCCATCACCACCGTTAGTGGCATCAACCTTCCTGAGATCCTCTTCCTGCTACTGGATTGATAACCTTGGTTCTTAACTGAGGTAAATTCTTCCCACATGCTCATCAAACCCTCCTCTTGGGGTTTCCAACACACCATCAAAGTGCATCAATAATCTGACGCACATGAAGGAGGATTCTAGAAGAACCCGCATCAGTAACGTGTGCGTCCTACCTAGTGGACCTGCTAACGTTTTCAATAGGTTTAACGGCGGAAGCAATGGGTTTCCGTGGTGGAAGCAAATTTACTCTACCCACCCTATTGAACGGACAACGATGTCGCCTAGAGGGGGGTGAATAGGCGATTAAAACCTTTTCGATTAAGGCTTGCTAAATGCGGAAATAAACTAGGTGTTTAAATTAACAAGCACACAACCTAAATATTCTAGGGTCAACTAGGTGCACCAACAACTTATGCTAAGCAAGACAAGTAACAAGGTGATAGCAAGATATATGACTTCAAGCTCGAAGGCTATCACAATGTCATTTGCATAAGTAAAAAGCTCGGGTATAGGAATAACCGAGGCACACGGAGACGATGATGTATTCCCGAGTTCCTCCCACAAGGGGAGTACGTCTCGTTGGAGGGGTGTAATCTCGCCACAAGAGGCCTACTCAATGCCACAAAGGTCTCACCCTATTCTCCGATTAACCCCGCCACAAAGGCCTAGTTCACCTTCCGTTATTGGCAACCTTCAAACCCGAGGCATGCATCCACAACTTAATTGGAGGCTATCGGTGTCACCACAATCTTGGGGCACACATCCACAACTCAATTGGAGGCTCCCAAGAACACCACAAGTCGTCTAGGGTCCAAGACCCAAGAGTAACAAGCTCACAAACTTTCACTTCCACGAATCCTCGTGGAGAGACCAAACCGATGCAACCGATGCAAATGGAAAGAGCACAAGTGCTCAAATCCTCGACTCTCAAATTCCAACAAAACAACAAATGCTTATGGGGGAATAAGAGAGGAAGAACAATGGAGGAGAAACACCAAGAACTCCAAGATCTAGATTCACTAAGTTCCCCTCACTAAGAGGAGAGATGGATTGGTGGAAATGTGGATTTAGATCTCCTCTACCTTCTCCCTGAAAGATATGCAAGAATCATTGGAGGGATTGAGAGAGGGGCAAGCTTTCCAAAGTCAACAATGGTGGAGCGAGAGAGGAAAAACAGACTGGGAAAGACTTGGGGACTCTAGGGAAGAAAGCCCCTTAAATAGGTGCTCAAAACTAGCCGTTTTCGCCCAAAAATGGCCCAGTCGGAATAATTCTGGATTGCAACAGAGAGATTCGCGGCCAAGTCGGAATGATCCGGAATAATTCCGGATTGCACTAGAATGACTGAACACCGATACGAGAAATGCTATAACTTTTGCATACGGACTCCGTTTTTGATGTTATTGGGCTTGTTGAAATCAAAACAACGAGCACTACAAGAATATGCAGAGAAACATCATTTTCCAGCAATGGAAGATAAAACCAAATGGGTAAAGGTTTAGACCTCTCAAATAGGAACACACGATAAAACCTCCAACACGAAAACACGTTTGCAAATGAACTCCGAATTAGGTGAATCCAAATGGGTTGGAAAGGTAATAACAAGGACTATAGAAAAAAAGGAATGGAGAAGTTACCACACATGGAAGGTGTGGAAACATTCTCAAAGCTTAATCGGATATTTTCACCACCAAAAACGCAACAAGTTTTTCTTACCAAAACCGTTTTTGATAAACCTTGGCTTGCCATGAAGATCACGACAAGCACCAAAACCCAAAGGAGATAAAAGCCAAATAAGAACCAAGAAATATGATATGCAAGTATGCAAAGGTTTGAGCTCTCCACAACAATTCGCATGTTACTCACTTGAGAGCCCTTCTTGATAGTACGACTATCTATCATATAACCCGGTCTCCCAAAGACATGAGACCGGTAAAATAGAAAACCTATCAAGATTATACCTTTGCCTTGAGCATTCCACTTGAGCTAGATGATGACGATCTTGACTCTCTCAAGTTGGATCTTCTTTCTTGATCGTGCTTGCTAGGACAAGCTCCGCTTGATGAAGACTTGCAAGTTTCTCCCCCATACATCATCTAGCTCCCCCATACACCTTTATGGGAGAGACCCTTATCGACAAATCTTCACGAGGCCACACTATCCAAATGGGTGGCAAGAATCAAGTATATGATTTCTTCTAGATGCTTCACTTGAGCTTCCACGTCAAGCTAGATGACGAACACCGCTTGACGACGACAATGACCATGGGCTATATGAAATCTTCCTTTTGGCTCATGAATATGGAAAGATACCTAACCACACATAGAGATGCCACACACACATATCATGGGTTAGTTCAGAAAGTTATTTTTGACAATTTCTTACCATACCATGAGATACATAATCCCACTCGGTATATCTTATAGCTTTGTGTGTTGATCACTTGCTTGATCAACCTTGTATCTTTTATTCTCACTTCAAATGATGATGTCTTGAAGATAATAATTAAAGATCACCTATTCCTCTTCTTCAAGACACACTAGCAATAAGCTCAACTAAAACCATGAACATTCTTCATATAAATCCTTGAATATAACAATGGCCATCAAGGAAGCTAATAGAGTTCAACACATGAACTCCATTATTTCCTATGGACAAGATCTACAATGATAACTCAATCAAACATTAGTCCATAAGGATTGTCATTACTTACCAAAACCACATATGGGGGCACCATGCACTTTCAATCTCCCCCATTTTGGTAATTGATGACAATCCCTTTTTACGAGGGTTTATATGATGAATTAAAAAACCATGCAAAACAAAGAGCAAGGATGCAATAGCATGGAAGGCAAATGCTTAAGAACGAAACTAAAGCATAAAACCAAATTCCCTTAAACCCTATAAACTTCTCCCCCATTGGCATCCATTACCGAAATGGGTAAAAAGATTAGAAGGCCAATATAATAAGAGCTCCCCCATAGTGTATGCATTCCTCATGATATGAGTGAAATCAAGAGCATATATCCAACTAGGAGTAGATGGAGGGAGATCAAACTATATTGAGGATCCAAAGATTTACAAGCAAAGTAAAATTGAAGGATACTTTCACAAAGAAGCAACCAACCAAAGGATCCAAAAAACCGATTGACCAAAATCAATATTATGATAAGATCAACCAAGTTCTAGAACATCAAGAGGGAACTCCCCGAGGTACATGAACAATGTTAGATTTGAATTACTATATAATGTGCACAACATGGAATCATCACCCCCTTCTAGATAATTTTGAACACAAACAAGAGCAACAGAATAGATTGTAAATGAAGCAAAGCAACTTAAAAACAAATAAAAGTTGAGCAATTAAGATCAAGAAGCGACAAATAAAGACTTACTCAACCGAAATAGATGGGCGTGACAAGGAAAACATTTTTAGGAGACTAATAGGATGATAAAATCATCAACATAGTCTTTCAATATATGAGGCACATAGTGCATATCGTGTCTTTCCCATACACACAAACCAACAAAGGATAAAACTCATAGGTCCACAAGCTTATTAATATGCAAAAGGAATACCAAATGAAAAGCAAAGCTTGTGCCTTTTAGGAACCACCAAGGAATATAAAGCAATAAAACGTGGTCAGTAAAGAAATAGAATATCAATTAAAGATGTAACTATCTCATGTGTATAAGTTTCTAAGTGGACACCAATCACAAAGATATATATCCATAAAGAATCATGCACACACAAAATAGGTACAAAGGTGAAGAACATGATATCCAAGAGAGGTTCATAAATATACCAATAAGATTTTTGCTTCAAAGCAGAGCGCTAAGCTTAGTTTTATCATAAAGGGATATATATGAACAAGTCAACAAAATTACGAAAGCATCACAAATATCACAAGGGAAAAGTGATAGTTGAAATGCTTCGAGAAAGGTAACGCGTATCACAAAAAGGAAAATGGTTTTGAGAAAATATCAATATTGCATATGAGAGACTTCGTGTAGAAGATGCTAGATTAATATACTTGGGATTGGTGAATCATGAAAATGATTATAAATATCCCCTTGGTATGTAATCATCCCGTATAACTCATATTTGCAATAAAGATTCTTTTTATAAGAAATTTGCAAGAACCAAATGAAATGCAACAAATGGAATTCATGCCAAGATGCAACCTACACAAGGTTGAAAGCTAGAAATGTATGTGTGGAATAGATACTTGCTACTGAGACGACATTGGTGATGAAGAGGATGCGAGTTTGATAATCATCGTGGCTTGACTCCTATAATACCATGGTGAGAACACCTTCCTTATGAATGGAGCAAGCAAACAATGTATCTCCATTGTACCTAAAAACAAAAATCAAGTACAAAATGGTTCCCAAACTTATTGGGTCCAAAGTAGTTAGAACAACTACAATACATAGGACAAAATCCACATAACTATGTGCATATTAATATGAATTTGAATTTCATGCACATCTTAGACGTTTAGGATTTGATGGATTTTATCCTATATATTGGATCAACGAAAGTAAGCACACAAAAAAATATACATAGTAAATATACATGCACAAAACTTTCAAGAACCAAACAAGATACAATTTGGACAAAACACCAATTAAACCAAGAAGGCACTCACACGAGTGAAAAGCAAGAGAATTGTCCAAATTATATCAAAACCCAAATAAACACATGATTGAGGAAACCAAATAAAGAAGATACCAAAGGAAAAATAAGATCAAATAATAAACCAACCCCTCTACACTTTTCATGATGGAACACAAAGTACCAAGATGAAAAATGTTTGTCTTCCAAAGAGAAAGTCATTGGGATAAAATACCAATTTCAAGACAACAAGTGTTCAAACGCATATATGGTCGCTCTTCCAAGAATAGTGCATTAATTATGATCTTGCATTTGAATACAAAATGCACAAAATGGAATCATTACTCTCCATATATATTGTTCAAACACTAGTCAAGCTCAAGAAAGGCAATAAGATGCAATACCAATTTAAAGAATGGTGTTCTACTCAATGTAGGATAGCTTCTCCGAGAATAGTGCAACACAAAGAAGTATGAATATGAATCAAAGTGCACAATAATGTGATCATTGCTTTTCCTAACACAAGAAAGCATAAAACAAATTTTGAGTAGAACAAAAGGAAGACACAAAGCAGTTTGAACCAAAACAAATCCTTGGCAACAAACAAGGCATTTTTTAGAGAAAAGGACAAAGTAAATATGATCAATAAACTTACCACAAGTTATTATCACTTGTCAAATACAAGAGAAGTACGGAGATATTTCTCGGTGGTAGATTTGTTCACAATCATATTCACAAACCATAAGAATGTGACAAAATATAGGGATAGAAAAACATGCTTAGATAGAGATTCTTGAAGGCTTCTAATAAGAATAGTATATGCAAAGCACCAAGAAACTCTCTCACAAACAAGATACCAAAATAAAAGGGACAAAAGATATTTTAAGCAAATATGGAACTTGTTTGAGCAACATGCCAGAAAGGAACAAGATAACTAGTAATATCAAATATAGATGGCAATACCTCACATGTTCACATTTTATAGGCTTGTAATATGCACATAGCTTATTACTCCCCAATAATGTGATAATCCATTTTTTTTTAACAAGAGGAAAAGAAAATAAATCCAACCAGGGAAATTTAATGGACATTAGAATTTGAATTCCTCACGAGAAAGACATACCACATAGAGAGTAGACAATATTGATATATCAACACTAAGTGGTTTTACTCATGTACACACATTTTAGGATATTAAAGTGCCAAGAGCATATTACTCCCCCAAAATGGGATAGTCCATTAATCTCCCAAAGAGCCAACTAAAATACAATAGTTGAAATGAAGGCTCTAACACAAAGAACACAAGTACATGGAGTGCAAACCAACAAACTCGTACTAGACTAACCAAGATGGGTAAGTAGTAAGCACACCACATACAAAAACATGCTAGAAACAAAACTAACATATGCAAGGGAGCAAGCAACTTTCAATGAATATATGATTTAAATACAAGTTACCGCAAGGAGGAACATTGGATAAGAGATATATATGATCCAAATGACTTGGGTTGAGGAAATATAATTGATGAAGATCCCTTAATTCTTCATGAAATAGCCAAGTCTCCAATGCCCTCCATCAACAACTATTGATCAAGTTTGATCTTGTTGGTCCCCAACCAAGTTGGGTCCTAAGAGGTTAGTCACAATAGATTTGGCAACCCAAATGGTTCTTTTCTTGACGCCACTTGGAATACCAACATACTTGGAAAACACATTGCCCACATTATCCTTCTGAATGGAATAAGCATCATCAACAAGGATAGGGTTGGATAATGTACCATTAGTGCATGAAGAAGCAAAGTGTCCCTTCTCACGACAAAGGTAGCAACATCGACTCTTTTCTTTCTTCTTGATAGGATCCTCAACGAGAGGAGCATTGGTTTGAGTCTTTTTAGGAGGTGGCCGTTGTTCAACTCGTGGTTGAGCATGAGATTGAACAAGAGGACGCTTCCCTAGTTGCTTCTTCTTCAAAGGGCAATATCTAACATGGTGCCCTTCAATCTTGCACTTGAAGCAAATAACCTTGGCCGAATCTTTTTCTTGTTCTTGGCACTTGTTCTTGATAATCTTGGACTTGTTCTTGATATTGGAGTTGAATCCAAGCCCACTCTTGTCATTGGGAAGTCTTCGCACGATAACATCTTGTGAAGGGTGGAACTCCCTTTATGACACTTTTCCAAGTCTTTCTTCAAAGAAGTGACTTGGGCCTTGAGCTCTTTAATTTCCTATACATGGTTACAATCAACACAAGAGCTAGAGGAAGTAGATGCTTCATTGTTAGAGAAACAAGGCAAGGAAAGCAATTCATCACAAGATGTAGAAACATTATGAGAGGATGGATTACTAATACTAGCACAACGCAATATAGCATTACTAGAAGATATTGTGCTAGTAACCACATGAGGCTCACAATATGTTACCTTTGTAGTGATAGCCTCAAGAGCTAACTTTAGCTTGGTATGGGATGTTAGAAGATCCTCATGAGAGCTAGATAGCTTTTCATGAGTTTCTTCCAATTTCCCACACTTTCTAGTCATGAACTCAAGTTGAGCCCTTAGCTCAACATTCTCCTTCAAAAAAGATGCATCACAAGATGTGGAGTTAGTAGCACAAGCATTATTAAAAATAGAAGAAGACATATTGGCAAGCTCATTATTCAACCTAGAGTTTTCCTCAATTAGATTAGCATTGCCAACAACAAATTCAACCTTTTCATTTTTAAGCACTTTATATTTAGCATTAGTATGGTCACGTGCTTTAGTGAGATAGGCTATTTGTTCATTATAGAGCTCCTCAATACATTCAAGTTTCTCCTCAAGAGTAACTCGGAGCTCATACTTTTCCTCAAGGGACATAGTGAGGGATGCCTTCTCATCGACATCACTTCTTTCAATCTCACCTTTCTTCTCAATGATTTTAGTGATGTAAATAGCAAAAGCCAATATTTCACCCAAAGGAGTGATAGCTTTACTACCTTTAGGGAGATCAAGAAGAACCAACTCACCCTTCTCCATTAAAGAGACATCATCGTCATACTATCCACAAAATAAACCCTCATCCTCATCATCACAAGATGTAGTGGGTTCCAAAGGTGGAGATACCTTTGAATCCTTAGCCATAAGTCACACATGAGAAGTGGATAACGATGATGAAGATTGACTTGAAGAACCAATAAGGTCCATGTCTTGTTCCACCAAAATATGGGATTCCTCTACATTGTTAGCCACACAAGTACTAGAGGAAATGGAAGCATTGTTTTTATGAAAACAAGACATAGGAAGCATATCATCATGAGATTTAGTTAAACAACTATTACATGATATGCAAGGACTATCAACACTAGCATGTATGGAACTTTGAGTGCTAGAAGATATTAATTCCAAAGATAGATCATTGCAATGGGATAGAGATGAAGTATAGTCAATAGAAAATTCACTATCCAAAAAGCAATTTCTATCACCACTCACCATATCATTACCTTGTGACAAATCACATGTTGGTGGAGTGGAGAAAGATGTGAACTCATCACGACCGGAATTGGATGGAGAACAATCATCCTCAATAATGTTGGACACATCATATATATCTTGAAGTTTTGTCCATAACTCACGAGCGTTCCGAAAGGCATGATTGATTCAATAACTACATCGCTCAAAACACACAAGAGACCATTAGATACAAGAGTATCGAGATAAGAGTTTTCCTCATCCTCTAAAGATAAATCTTGAGAATTCTTTGGAGGAGGAAAATCCATCTCTACAATTCTCCTTACATACTTTGAACCCATGTCCGTAAAAAAATTAGAATGAGAATTTTCCAAACATCATAATTTCTACCATAGAAAATAAAAGCGGGATCGTGCTCTATTTCCCTAAACGACATTGTACTCTCTAGGATGTAAATCCTAATAATGAGAGCCCAGACTCTGATACCAATTGAACGGACAACGATGTCGCCTAGAGGGTGGGGGGGTGAATAGGCGATTAAAACTTTTCCGGTTAAGGCTTGCTAAATGCGGAAATAAACTAGGTGTTTAAATTAACAAGCACACAACCTAAATATTCTAGGGTCAACTAGGTGCACCAACAACTTATGCTAAGCAAGACAAGTAACAAGGTGATAGCAAGATATATGACTTCAAGATCGAAGGCTATCACAATGTCATTTGCATAAGTAAAAAGCTCGGGTATAGGAATAACCGAGGCACACGGAGACGATGATGTATTCCCGAGTTCCTCCCACAAGGGGAGTACGTCTCGTTGGAGGGGTGTGAACTCGCCACAAGAGGCCTACTCAACGCCACAAAGGTCTCACCCTATTCTCCGATTAACCCCGCCACAAAGGCCTAGTTCACCTTCCGCTATTGGCAACCTTCAAACCCGAGGCATGCATCCACAACTTAATTGGAGGCTATCGGTGTCACCACAATCATCCACAACTCAATTGGAGGCTCCCAAGAACACCACAAGTCGTCTAGGGTCCAAGACCCAAGAGTAACAAGATCACAAACTTTCACTTCCACGAATCCTCGTGGAGAGACGAAACCAATGCAACCGATGCAAATGGCAAGAGCACAAGTGCTCAAATCCTCGACTCTCAAATTCCAACAAAACAACAAATGCTTATGGGGGAATAAGAGAGGAAGAACAATGGAGGAGAAACACCAAGAACTCCAAGATCTAGTTTCACTAAGTTCCCCTCACTAAGAGGAGAGATGGATTGGTGGAAATGTGGATCTAGATCTCCTCTACCTTCTCCCTCAAAGATATGCAAGAATAATTGGAGGGATTGAGAGAGGGGCAAGCTTTCCAAAGTCAACAATGGTGGAGAGAGAGAGAGAGAGGAAAAAAGGGCTGGGAAAGACTTGGGGACTTTGGGGAAGAAAGCCCCTTAAATAGGTGCTCAAAACTAGCCGTTTTCGTCCAAAAATGGCCCAGTCGGAATAATTCCGGACCCTGGAATAATTCCGGATTGCAACAGAGAGATTCGCGGCCAAGTCAGAACGTTCCGGAATAATTCCGGATTGCACTAGAATGACTGAACACCGATACGAGAAATGCTATAACTTTTGCATACAGACTCCGTTTTCGATGTTCTTAGGCTTGTTGAAATCAAAACGGCGAGCACTACAAGAATATGAAGAGAAAAATCATTGTCCAGCAATGGAAGATAAAACCAAATGGGTAAAGGTTTAGACCTCTCAAATAGGAACACCCGATAAAACCTCCAACACGAAAACACACATACCTTTTGCGAATGAACTCCGAATTAGGTGAATCCAAATGAGTTGGAAAGGTAATAACAAGGACTATCTAAAAAAAGGAATGGAGAAGTTACCACACATGTAAGATGTGGAAACATTCTCAAACCTGAACCGGATATTTTCACCACCGAAAACGCAACAAGTTTTTCTTACCAAAACCGTTTTTGATAAAACTTGGCTTGCGATGAAAATCACGACAAGCACCAAAACCCCAAGGAGATTAAAGACAGATAAGGACCAAGAAAGATTATATGCAAGCATGCAAAGGTTTGAGCTCTCCACAATAATTCGCACGTTACTCACTTGAGAGCCCTTCTTGATAGTACGACTATCTATCCTATAACCCGGTCTCCCAAAGACATGAGACCAGTAAAATAGAAAACCTATCAAGATTATACCTTTGCCTTGAGCATTCCACTTGAGCTATATGATGATGATCTTTACTCTCTCGAGGTGGATCTTCTTTCTTGATCGTGCTTTCTAGCACAAGCTCCGCTTAATGAAGACTTGCAAGTTGCTCCCCCATACACCATTATGGGAGAGGCTAGCTACCCCATACACATTTATGCGAGAGACCCTTATCGACAAATCTTCACGAGGTCACACTATCCAAATGGGTGGCAAGCATCAAGTATATGATTTCTTCTAGATGCTTCACTTGAGCTTCCACGTCAAGCTAGATGACGAACACTGCTTGACGACGACAATGACCATGGGCTATATGAAATCTTCCTTTTGGTTCATGCCTATGGAAACATACCTAACCACACATGAAGATGCCACACACACATATCATGGGTTAGTTCACAAAGCTATTTTTGACAATTGCTTACCATACCATGAGATACGTAATCCCACTCGGTATATCTTGTAACTTTGTGTGTTGATCACTTGCTTGATCAACCTTGTATCTTTTCTTCTCACTTCAAATGATGATGTCTTGAATATAATAATGAAAGATCACCTATTCCTCTTCTTCAAGACACACTAGCAATAAGCTCAACTCAAACCATGACCATTATTCATATAAATCCTTGAATATAACAATGGCCATCAAGGAAGATAATAGAGTTCAACACATGAACTCCATTATTTCCTATGGACAAGATCTACAAGGATAACTCAATGCAAACATTAGTCCATAAGGATTGTCACTACTTACCAAAACCCCATATGGGGGCACCATGCACTTTCACCTATGCCCAGTAGAAGCTAACTTTGACGCTGGATTTGGAACGGATCTTCCTTATTCATACATTGGGGCAGACTAAGATCTATTGTCCGCATATCGCCAAAGCATAATTGGGTTTACTGCCTCTTAGGAGATGCCTGCTCCCAGATTGCCCTTTATTGGCATGGTGCAGTCAGCAATCTCCGAAAACACGGAAGACCAAGATCTCGTGGAAAAGGCAGATAATGAAAACCCCACAGAAAAGGTGGAAGACCCGACATACGCCAATCAGGCGACAAGCTTGGAAGCCGAATCCATCCTTGCTGCGATTGAAGCAAAGCTTGACTCGGAAACTAGATGTGCATCTACTGACACATATTCCGATGATGATGGTGATGCTTTCGAAAGAAAGATAAAATCCATGCAGGGTAGCTTTCATGAAGTACTCATGGATAGACCGACTGAAAAGCCGGACAATGAGGAAGAAAAGGAAGAAGATCCCAAAACACCTGCACCAAGTGATAAGGAGAACGGAGAAGAAGCAGATGGCAAGGAAAGAACACCATATCCTGATGTTAAGGAATTGACGGAAGATGAACCTCAGAAAAAAAACTCCATCCTCCAAGAAAAAGAAGAAAACCGCCAAAAAGCTATTCACCAAAGCCCAGAAGAAAATATTGGACAAATTGGCTGATATAGCCAACCAAAACCTGGAAGTCGGCGGAGGTAGTGGAGTAAAAACGGCGGAGAAGAAAAAGAAGCAGATCGAGGTAGTGCTAGTTCCCCAAATGTCAGAACAGGACGAACTCGATCTAATCCAAACCCCGGTTGCAAGAGACGAACCATCGAAAGTGCTGGAAGCCAGGAGACAAGCCATAATGCGGCAACATCAACATCTTTTTCGGACTCAGGAAAATCTCCTCAAAACCCTGGCTGTCATCAAAGTGCAGTAGGAAGAAATCGAGAAATATGTGCACCGGAGCAGATCTGGAATTAAACCCACGAGGTTACCCGGAATTGCAAAACCATAAGAACTGCCAGCCAAAAAGAGGTTTGAAAACCCGTCTAGGCAAAGGCATGTTAACAACACAAATGCTAAAGGTGAACGCATCTACAAGACCGTCGCTGATAATGTTGAAGCCGCATTTGCCAACCTCAATGACGCCCTCTACTCCAATGACGAAAAGCTTCAGGGAGTGTATGCTTTCTTGGGAAAATCATTACAACAACAACAGCGAGGCCAAGCACGTTCCGGCAAATTGCATGATGATTCTTCCCTGTGCAAAACCGCCACATGCGCCGCTGCAGCACCCGATCCAAGCGAACCTGGAGATTCATGAATTTCAAAGAGAAAGAATGAAGATCATAAGAAGGACAAAAAAAAATCCTGGACAATAGGGATGCAACGTCCAGGACAGGGTCTCACCCGCCAAAAGGCGAAGATAAGACAAAACTCCGTTTCGACAAAGATTGGGAAGACAAAAACCGGAAGGACGACAATAATGCTCACCGCCAAACTCGCTCAGAGAAAGACGTGAAAGGAATGCCGCCTCGGAGGAACGTGGGCGATAAAGCCAGAAGATATGAACACCCTCATAGGCTTGAGAGATCCGAACCCCACCAAGGAACAAGGAACGACTCAGAAGTAGGACTCTGTCTCATTCCACAGGACGGGATGCCGGAAGACATATGGATGAACCAGGACGAGCGTATTCACGCAACAATGGGCCAGAGAGAAGTAGAACCCCCTCAGTCCTTTTAGTCGGAAGGTATTCTGCACACGCTGATAAGGCGGAAAGAGATGATCTGTATTTCGGACCAAAGTGTTTCACTGACAGGATCCGGAACATCAATCTACATGCTGGCTTTGCCAAAGTCGGTCCAACTTATCAAAAGTATACCGGAAGCACAAACCCGGATACATGGTTCTCAAATTACTACACTGCCGTCCAAATCAACAAAAGGGACAGATTTAGAAGTTGTAAAGTTTTTACTGTCGGATATATACCGTATAGGGGTATATAAGATGGTAGTGAAAGTGCCTGGTTACCAGGGTGGCCCAAGTGGTAGTGGGCTGTGGTCCATTGGGCGGCCCAGTAAACTGACGCATAGAAGCCGGATTCTAGAAGAACCCGGATCACGGCCCATGTGATCTGGCTTGGAGGAGAAGACGGATTCCTTACTTTCCAAGTTATTGTTACCGTAGTCTTCTAGGTTTCCTATTCTGTAAGCCCTAATCCGGCTGTTATATAAAGCCGGACGGGAGATAAACAAACCAACGAATAACAGAGAAGATATAGACCAACTCGCCGAGAAGTTGATCCTCTGCGAGTAGCTACATCCAAAACCTCACATTGTAATCCTGTTTCCAGACTTTAGTCCTGATTAGTGAGAAGTGCAGGAGTAGGCACGTCGTACTGTCGCGACGTACCGAACCTGGGTAAATCCTGTGTTTACTATCTACCACGCGATCCCGTTAGCCCACGTCTCTACCGTAATCTCATGGCACCCCCGTCTATGAAAACTACTACGATGTCTCGACATTTACCTCTCATGTTGCTGAATGGAGCACGCGACTGGATTAATGGACTGCCATAAAAACGGTTGATAGCTGGGCAGATATGGCTAGACTTTTTACTCAGCACTTCCTAGGTACATACGAGAGACTTAAAAGCATTAACCAGTTGAACTATTGAGTCCAATTCGAAGACGAGTTGTATGTCGACTTTATCTCAAGATGGGCAACAATGATGAATAGTTGCTCTGGAGTAAGCGACGTTCAAGCAATGCATGCTTTCGTCAATGGTCTAAAACTCGGCCTCGTACCATTCATGGTTGGATCAAAACGCATAAGGACATAGGTTCCATGCTAATGACAACCAATGAGCATGCAACGGCTGACAATGACATTAGAGCAAGAGGCAAAAGTACATGCACTTTTGCATTCACCACACGCAGTTTGGAAAGCCCAACCACTCAAACCAGCAACGCCGGCTTAACAAGCACATGAAGAGCAACACTGGAGCCGGGAATAAAGGAAAGAATTCCAAAAGAAATTTCAACAAGAAAAAGTTGGAAGCTGGGAAGGACGAAAGTGAGTTTGACACCGATGAAAAAAATCCAGAAGCAGCAACGGAAGGGCGAACCGAAATTTCCAAGAGTTGAATAGAATGCAATTTAACTTTCATCGCGACCCCATCAGCTAAACAAGCGAAGCAATCGTTGCGAGAAATCAACGCTGTCGTTCCACCAACTCCAAAGTACTTAAAGTATTCAAAGATGCCAATTACATGGGATCAGTCTGATAAACCCGGTAATATCCCAGAACCCGGCACACATGTCTTGATAGTAAGCCCTATTGTGCAAAACACTAGGCTCAAGAGAGTGCTGACAAATGGAGGATCTAGCATCAATATTATGTACCTGAGTACTATGAAGAAATTGCATCTGTCAGAGACCCAGCTCAAGCATAGCAATGTACGTTTTCACGGCATTGTTCCTGGCAGACAAGCGCATTCCCTAGGAGAAATTTCCCTAGAAGTAACCTTATGAAAGGTAGACCACTTCCGCCAGGAGATGATTTCATTTGAAGTAGTACCGTTCAGAAGCGTGTATCACGCAATACTTAGACGTCCGGATTTTGCCAAATTCATGGCTAGGTCATGCTACATCTACAACAAGCTTAAAATGTCAGGGCCAAGAGGCGGAGTAATCACCTTTGAAGGAGACTTTAAACTGGCAAACGAGCTAGAGCTGGGAAACGCCCTTTGTGCCGAGCAGGTAATAACAAACGAAGAGCTAAAAGAGCCGGCTAAAGAGGTATCGCCGACAGAAATGTCGGCAGGAAAAGAAATCCGAAAGCCGACCGACAACTTCAAAGCATCAGAGAATACAGATAAGATCATCCTGGACTCCAAAGATCCGACCAAATACGCCGTGGTAGGAACATGAATGATTGACAAATACGAAAGCGCGCTCATCGAGTTCCTCTGTGAGAACGGGGATATTTTTCCTGGTGTTCTCCTCATATGTCAGGTGTGTCCCCGGAACTTGCTGAGCACCAATTAAAGGTCATTCCAGGATCAAAACCCGCCGATACGTCTCAAACATATCTATAATTTTTGACGTTCCATGTTTTTTTCATGCCATATGCTACATGTTTTCTATATACTTTACATCATTTTTATGGATTTCCTGGGACTAACCTATTAACAAGATGCCACAAAGCCAGATCATGTTTTCTGTTGTTTTTGGTTTCAGAAAAGTTGTTCTGGAAATATTCTCGGAATTGGACGAAACAAAATCCCATGGTCTTAGAATTCTGTCACACACACGAAGTCTGGAGGAGATCCGGAGGGGGGCTCTGGAGCCACCACACCACCGGCATCACCCTTTCTCCTATTTAAGCTCCTCCTCAGGTTAACCCTAAATGCGCGAGCCTCCATCCATGAAAAGTTCCGGAGCCGCCGTCATTGTCAACCCTAGTTTGGGAGGGTGAAGCTATCCCGGCGCCCTTCCAGGAGGGCAAATCATCACCAGAGGGCTCTTCATCATCATGCCTACCTCCGGAGTGATGCGTGAGTAGTTTCTCCTTGGACTACGGGTCCATATTAGGAACTAGATGCTTGTATTCTCCTATTTATGCCACCATGTTTAGATTTTGTGACTTGCCTAACATGATCAAGATCATCTATCTGTAATACTACATGTTGTGTTTACTGGGATCCGATGAATATTGAATGCTATGTCAAGTTGATTATAAATCTATCATGTTTATGTTATCTATGATCTTGCATGTTCTCCGTTACTAGTAGATGCTCTGGCCAAGTTGATGCTTGTAACTCCAAGAGGAAGTATTTATGCTCGATAGTGGGTTCATGCCTCCTTTTCATGTGTGCCCGAGTGACAGAAACGTGACGGATGTGGGATGTGATGTTGCCATTAGGGAGAAAACAACAATGTTTTCATTGTTTACATTACACGCTTAACTTAAGGCAATAATCTGTTGCTTGCAACATAATACCCGAAGTTTGATTGGATTAGCTCTGAGGGTGGATTATTAGTCATAGATGCAGTTGGATAACGGTCTATGAATTATGTTGTAATGCCCGCATGAATCTCATAGTAATCATCGTGTCTTGCATATGCACTATGGTGTGCCCAGTTGTAATTTGTTTACCTAGCATGTTATCTATCTTTTATGGAGAGACACCACTAGTGAACTGTGGACCCCGGTCCATTCTTTTACACTGCTAATACGGCTACTGCAAACATTGTTTTATTTTCATTCACTGCCATCACTGTTCTCTTTTCATTTACTGCAAACAAGTTCTGTTTTCCATATTTTACATCTAATCCATTATGTTAGCAAAACCAGTGAGATCGACAACCTCACTGTTTCGTTGGGGCAAAGTATTTTGGTTGTATTGTATGCAGATTCCACGCTGCTGCTGAGCCTGGTAGTACGCCATGCCAACATCAGCTGCCAACAACCTTCAAAAGTGATTTCTTTCTCCTACAGTTCGATTGAACCTTGGTTTCTTTTTGAGGAAAAACTTGCAGTTGTGCTCTTCATACCTTCCTCTTGGGGTCTCCAACGAGCGTACATCTACGCGCGTCAAGCACTTTTTGTAGCGCCGTTGCCGGTGAGGAAGTGGATTTCTGCAAGGGGAGTCTCTCACCTCCAATCTTTTTGCTTTGTTTTTGTTTTGCTTAGTTTATTTTTTTTTATCTTGTTTTCTTCTTAGATAATAAGGTTTTAACTTAGTTGGGCATCAAGCAATAACACGTTCTAGCCTTTAAGATATCAACTTGTTAATCCTAAAGATTTGGCACATGTGAGGTGGAGCGGGGGCATCCCTCCATGGCAGTGACCGTGATGGATGATTAATGGCAGGAGGTGGCTATGGTGGATGTTATATTGCTAGCCTCCTCTTGTCTTCGTCGTGGATCCTTCCTCTCCTCCCTTGATTCAAGGGCTCTAGATGAGTCCCAACAACCTCAAGTATCGTCCTTATCATCAAATAAAGGGGCGGTAACAAATGGGGAAAAAATGGTGAAAATTCGAAGATATGTTGATTTCTATCGCCTAGATCACATGGTGCGACCACGAGTATGGGCGTGTGCTACCACGGTATCATAGGTCGTTATCTCTTTTGTAACTTTAGTGTTTTGGACGCCTCGTACGAATTCCGAATTGGGTGTTCTTTGAGTTGTTGAGCTAATATGGATGATCCCCACAATTCCATAGACAGTTATCTTTTTTTTGTAAATTTAGTGTTTTGGACGCCATTTTCTCGTACGAATTCCGACTTGGGTGTTCTTTGACTCGTTGAACTAATATGGACGATCCCCACAATTCCATGGCATGGGATCTTCAATTTGAGTTCGTGGAAAAAATGACTTTTGTTACTCCTACAGATTGATCTCAACTTGCCTTCTTTCATCGTGATTTGTTCATAAATTAACCTACAAATATACACACCAAAGACAAGGTAAAACGAGTAAATCCTAGTAAAATTCTAAGGTTGTGCTATGCTCATATGAAAATTAGTGGAAACATGATACCAGCGAGATAGGCTCAAGCCGGCACGGAAAATTGCCAAAATTCCAACGTCACAAAATGAAAAACACTAGATAAAACATGATGCAAAATGCACTCATCAGTGGCAGCCTGGGCCATCTGAAACAAGGACACGTTCCTTACGTTCCAGCCTCTTAGGCTTTAATTTGGTTTCCACTGTTTGATGCAATGTTGGGCAATGTGACTTCTGGTTGTAATAATTGTAATAATATACTCCCTTCGTCATAAAATAAGTGGCGCTCAAATAGATATATTTAGCACTAAAACATAACTAGATACATCCATTTGAGCGACATTTATTTTGAGACGGAGGGAGTACTATATTTACTCTGGTAAGAGTTGTATATATGCCTTTCATGTCATAGATTTAACAGTCAGAAACAACCACCCTAAAGACCGATCCTGCGTGAAGCCAAATTTCTTTGTCTTTTTTTGGCAGACTTCAAAAATCATTAAAAAGTCAACAGCTGCCGAACCAGTACACGCAATTACACTGATCATATACACTTTGGAAAGCAAATCTTGCTTACCAGTAGCCAGGTACACAAATTTCCTCTTATGTTCTCCAACAATTGACAACACAACACTCTATGGACAAAAAGAATGTAGGGCATCGACCTGTATACATATATATTCTGCACACCGAACAGTAAGCAAAACCAACCTCTTGCGACCAAACTATTGCCTCGGCATGGTTTCATATCTTCTCAGAAGAGTTCCATCTGAACAATTCACCGTTCTTCTCCCAAGCCCTCAACAGAGGATAGACCTGGCGTCGATCACTGATTGCGGTGGATCCAGGTCCTTGTCCTGGAGAGCATTGCCTAGTAGCTTTTGCATCTCTGATGCAAAGACATCATCCAGGATCTGCACAACATAGCTCCTCAAGGTTAGAGGATTTATACACTTCATATTCATATTATTTGTTTCATCATTCACAAATGGTAGCTACTAGCTTCTTGTTGTCAAGATATTGCAACTGTGTCCTATATAGAACCTCTTGTCCCTTGATATAAAAAACCAAACACTGAAAAATGTGATTACCAGGTTCTATATGAACTGTTGCAAATTTTATAAGCACTGTTCTTACTCACTCTGTTCTTAATTAATTGACGCAGATTTAGAACAACTAGTATTAATTAGTTGTACTAAATCTGCGTCAATTAATTTGGAACGGAGGGACTATTAATTTATCTCGATGCGTGCTATTGCGCTTTGCTATATTCAATATTTTTAACAATAATAGTTTTCATTTCTTAGAGCAAGACAATAATAGTTTTCATTTCTTAGAGCAAGACAATAATAGTTTTCATTTCTTAGGGCAAGACAAATCTTGGTTTGGAGTTTGGGCTTACCCCTAAAGCGTAACCAGATCCCCGGTACCAAATCCTGTTCTCCTTTCTGCTCTCGAGAAATCTCAACACAATCTGCAAAAAACAAGTTGATAGGTAAGCATAATTTGTCATGGCACCATTAGGAGCCAGAGTTTCTTCTCATATTTACCTGGCCCAACCTATCCCAGAAACCTCGGCAAATAGCAACAAATATTCTGCTGGAAAAGACCTCGTGGAGGTTGTGCATGGAATCAGAGAGCTGAGCACGGAGAGCTTGCATCCTTTCACGCATCTCACTTTCACCTTCAGTCTCTTTTGTTTCTTCAAGAATTCGTTTTAGTCTTGTTGTACGGTTAGCTTGTGTCTGAAATCAATATTAAAAATCTATGAGCTCTATTTATATGTGATCTGTCTCAATGCAAATAGGATAAGGAGCGACATTAGTGTTAGAATGTGGCAGAATAATTCTTACATCACTAACAATCTTCTCCACTATTGCTTGCAGGTATTTCTTGTACTTCTTCCTCAACATAACTGTGATGGAGTTCATTTGCTCTCCAAAAACCATGGTACCGTTCGCTATGGTTAGATATGCTGCCCACGATTTGAGAATATCCTCAATTCGGCAATGTAACACATCTAGCATTCTTTTAACTGTATTCATGAATGTTCCTAACTGTGATGAAGAACAATCAACCGGTCATTAGTGAAATGTGATCCCATTTAACTTCACTGAACAAACTGTTTGATATGATGTGATACCTGATTTGGCACAGCATATGGAGCTATTGATTGTCTTCTTGTCAGTCTTTGAACATGCTTCTCAAGAATTTTTGGTATGCCATCTCTCAAAGGCATTAGAGTCTCCATATATTGCTTCTCCAATGCTTTCATAACTTCTCTTTCGACATCAGCAATAGCCTGAATCAGAAAAGACATATTAACGAACTGCATTATAAACAGGGGGAGCTGATTCATGCAGTGCAAGTGTGTGTACGTACACTCTCCAAACTCATCAGATATTGAGGCCATCTGTTGATAACCACTCCATACTCATTTATGCTTTCTTTTATCTGCTCGTAAATTTGCTCGACAAATGGGGAAGTTGTTGATGCTGCAGAGTATGATAACTGCAAAGAGAGGTGATGTATTAAGCAAGGAAATCCAACTGTTAAGGTCAACCAAGTGATCTGTTTTTTTAATCCAGTATCTGTTCTTATGATTACCTTCTCAGCTTTGCAATAATCAAGCAAGTGCAAACGGGTATCTTCAACCCACACCATGATGTAATCATGAAACAACTCTCTCGAAAGTACACCCCCGTGAACAGGTCTACAATTGTATAAATGGAACAAAATGAATCAGATGAAAGAATGTGCACTCGGGCCTTGGAGACACACATATATCAATTGGAGAAAACAGTAACCGTATATCGACTGTATCTAACCTTAATTGCCAGGAGTCAAGATCTCTCTCAAAATCAGCAGTTGCAATGAGCAGTTCAGCAACATGTTGCAGCGGTCTTGATGGGGGACTTGCAGAAAGAAAACCCTTCAATCGTTTGCAGAGTTCTGTACTATACAGGGATGCTGCTATGTTCGGAAGATCTATCGAACTGAAGGGAGAAAATGTGAGGGAAGTTCCAAGTAGTATCTAAACATAAAAAAAATCTCTTTAAAGCATATATTTGCTACCTTGGAAGTATATTCTGATTGTGAATCTTGATGTCTGCTTGAATTTCAAGACTTATGTTAACGCATAGTGTCTTCATTTTGAGATATGCAGCAGAAATAGTCATAGGGTCAGTGAGAAGGCTGTCATTATTGCTCGACATGAATTCGTCTGTCTCAATCATATGCCTCCTGCACCTCTTTGCAGCAGCAGTCTGTAAAAGGGGGATTTATCTGTTTATTGATGGGTATAAATAAATCAACAAAAAACACATACTAATGTCTATACCCTTCATTTATGCTAGTTTGGATGCAAGTTGCATCATAGGTGAACTTTGACTCCATTTATATGGTATAATTTTTTCAGAGTAAGTCGCACTATGCACATGGCTGCAGATACATGGCCCACTACAAGGTCAGCGATGATAGTAGATATGTGTTTCCAAACTAGACTAACAAACGTTACATAATCTTAATGTTCAAAATAACCATAATGGTAAGCTCATTAAATTGTATAATGTTCGAACAATCATAGTAAAACACTTCCTTATCATATTATAGTTGGATGAAAAAGACAAAGATATGATCTATATTAAAATCTTAAACATAAATCTTTGATCATTCCCTATATAGTTAGACATACTGTGAGCTTCATTCTTCTCAGAAAAAATATAAACGGTATACAATTGGAAAATGCTTAAAGTATTCATCTAGGATTCTGACCTGCAAATAGCTCCTAAGTATGCTTTGTGCTTCAGTCGACAGTATATCATGCAGTACACTAAATATCTGAACCGCAGGTGCCAAAGCTGGTGCAGCACAGTCTGATATGGGGCCAAATAGCTCCGATAATCCAGTAATAGAGTGCTCATCCAGTGATTTATAATTTTCGAACACAATCGCAAGAAGAACATTGATCCTATCTTCACAGTCAAGCAGTAAACTTCTCTGTAAACACAAAAGAATTAATCAAGGCTATTGATTCCGCAAAATGCTATCTGATCTCTGCCATAATTCTGTTAACTTGCTGGCATAAGTGAGGACAAGAGAGGATCGCTGGGTGGCTGCACCTTTCCCACAACATTTCCTCTTAATGAAAACATTGGGGTGCTAGTAACCTATAATTTAGTACACATTGTGGACAAGGGGACATTTTAAACTTCTTACAATCATATATGAATTATTGGCCTATGTATTTATGTCAACTGGCAGTATATGCATGGAGCCTTTATAGTGTACATATTACCTCTTGTCACGTTAAAAAGCTAACCAATCACCTTCCTCACAATTATCTATGAATTATTGACCTGTGTATTCGGTGTCATCTGGAGGTGTATGGACGGAAAACCTTTTTAATGCAAGGATTACCTCTTGTCTTGTCAGAGTTCTATCGTTCCGTGCTTTAAGGACAGGGAGAAGCAGTTCATATGTAAGTTCCAAGCAATCCTTTGTTGGCGTTGCCACATTCATAATGTAAGACAAGTACCTGCAAAATGCCATAAATAACAACATCATATTTTGCTATATTCAATAGCAGTCATTGAATGTACGCAATAAAATAATATACTACCTCAATTTTCTATATGCATCGGATACCCCATAGTAATCAGCAAATTCATCCAACAGCCATTTCCATGAACCACTTATGTGCAACATTTTGCTGTTGAAATTTTGAGATCTCATCGCTGCTTCCAGAACCATGTCATATATAATCGTATCCACAGCTAGACCACCTTGTAGCATCTGTTTTACAATACCATGTAAGGTTAAGATGGATGCTGAACTGCTGCACATTCATCATTGTATGAGTATGGAAAGAGAAGAGCAAACCTTTGCAGATCCATGATTGTCAGAAGGCATGGACAAGTTCATACAAAGCTGAATTTTGCCCACACATTCTTGATCGTCAAGGTATATAGGCCACCATCTAGTGATTTCCTCCTGCTGTTTCCAAAATTTGTGCATTTGAAAAGTTGATTTTAGCTACTTTTCAGTGCAGACACGAGCTAATTGAGCCAATGAAGGTGAGCACTGGGAGGTACATACATGGGTATCAGTGAATGACGATACTTGAATTTCTGCACGGCCTATAACAGCCCTATTGTTGTCTTGTACTTCAGCAAGAATAGTGTCCCCCTGGTTCTCTAGACAACTGAGTCATAAGTTTTAACTGTTAATAAATAGTTCAAGAACACTATCTAAGCGAATCTTTTAATTCCATTAGTAGAACAAATATGCATGCATATAACCTAATCATAGATAGGCTAGAACTTACAAGAGTTGAGATTCACCAGTCCCTGGCTTCAAATATTGCAGAGAAATGGAATCTCTTTGTTGACCTTTGCAGGAGCTTTTCAATTCCAGCGTACATGTGAACATTTCTGCGAGTATGACACTGTGTTACTAACTACAGAAATAAACTATGGTAAGTATATAAGCCACAGAAATTGTTGGTGTCCATCTAACCTTCTGGCAAAGATGTGGATGATGTGGATGTCAGCATAGTAACCTGGCTCTTGAGAATTTTAGAAATCTGTCTGACATACTCGCTACCGGCTTGCATGTAGAGGTTTCTGAAGGATGATGTTGCACGGAGCTTTGGTCTTTGCGGTACAACACGTATCTTTTTTACTGTTGGCAAACAATCATTATATGAGAGCAAACCACTAAAATTTTGAAAGCATAAGTAAATAATCTATGAACTTGAATTCTGCAATGAGCTGATTGTTAGCTTAACATTTCCAAAATGAATTTTGCCAATGATTTAATTTCAGTGAGGAAAGTGATGGGGTAATGTAGATAAAGGATATTCTAGTGGTCGCTGATCATACCTTCGATCTCAATCTGTTTAACAACTTTCCTTGCCTTCATGCCACAAGTTTCATCCTTATCATAGGCGTGTTTTCCATCATCTTGATTCTTATACCTTGGATGAAGCAAAAATTTCTGTATTCTGTTCATGATAAAGAGTTCATAAGCTGTGTGCTCAAAGGGAAATTATGGTCAAGTACCACAAGCTAGATTACTCATAACATTACTTCATGCATGAGTTGTTGCATACCCAAAGGCGCTTCGCAATACCATGCACTCATCGCGAAGGAATTCTGGAGCCTCCATGCAATTTTTTGCCCATGCATTCAGGCAAAGCCGAAAGCACGCATCGTAGGCAACAAATGATTGCCATGCACTTTGTACACTGCCAAGTAAAAGAGTGGTCCATAAGAATAGGAAACATATAGGAACTTCTACAGATGGGTAACAAGTAAATCAAAACGCACTTGGTTGTGAAGCTTGGTATCTGAGCTAGCAAATTCTTCTCGATGTACGGCATTTGAACACCATCCTCCTGAACGTTTGATCTGAATTGCCATTTTTTTATCAGGGGAAAGAACAATCAGGAGCAAACTACTACTAAGTGCAAATTATAATCCCCGGCTATACCTCGTAGGAAGCTCATGGACATCTTGAGCAAGTATGTCTGCCACTGATGAGATCCCGGGCCTCTCGAAGCCTTCTTTCGCGTCTTCTGTTTGCACATCAAGTAATGGTCTTAATTATCTCTTCCAGGCAAAAGGAAATACGGACAAACTAATAAGAAGTGATCCCTTCTCTCACCAACTGCGTCGAAAATGCCCCCATCTGGTGCAATTGGGGGAGCACTTGGAGGCCCGAAATTCTGAAATTTGTGCTCATCAGCGTATGGTTCCTGGATAAACATAACTGTTAAAGTTGATTCTTACTTTTGCTGCAAATGTCTAATTATGAAGAATGTGTAAACATGGAAATATTAACCAACAGAATTCAGTTATCGCTAATTTCCAGTGCAAATATATCTTGCAAGCTAGAGAAGCATCCTTACATGCGAGCTGTAGTCGACGGGATCCTGAGCACGGGAGCATTTCCCGGCAAACGCGGCCGCGGCTCGCACCTCGACCCGGAGGTTCTCCTTGGAGTGCCCCCGCACCAGGCCACCGCCCCTCCGGCTCAACTGCGACGTTACCTCGTCGTCGACGCCGCTACCGTACAGGTCCCTCGCCCTCCGGAACAGGCTGGAGTCGCTGTCCTCCTCGGCCGTGTGGTCGGAGAAGTTGCCGTATCCGCAATCCTCGGTGAGCCCCCAGGACGCGACGCTCTCGTCCCCCTCCTCCTCGTCCTCGGAGTAGAGCACGGAGTGGCGGCCGAGGAGCCCCGAGTGGCGCGTGGCGGTCCGCACGGGCGGCGGCAGGTTCTTCGGGGAGAAGAGGCCCACGCACGGCCGGTTGTACAGCGCGGGGCTCCTTGGCGCCGCAGAGATCTGCCCCAGCGGCGGCCGCTCCGCCAGCGGAGACCTCGGCGCGGCGTGGGGAGCGTCCGTGCCTTGCTTAATCCAGCTGATCGCCGACTCGTCGAGGCCCTCCGTGAACATCATCTTCGCGGAGATTTGGATCGATCTCGCTGCGGATTGGGGAGTTTACGATTGGGAAATTTTGCTGGAGTTTGGGGAGTTGGGGGGGATTGCGAAGAGAGAGGAGGGCGTGTGGAGTATAGGAGGAGAGAATGCTAGGAGGAACCGAGGAGGAGGTAGTGGGGAAAGTGGGGGTTGTAACGGCTAGTTTGAAAAGAAGATCTGCGCCCAGCTAGCAGGCGGCCGTCTGGGCTACGCTCTGAATAGGGCCCAGCTGTCCGCGAACCTCCGATGCCAACTCATTTTGCGGGATGGTCAGAAGAAAAAAATGATCGAAAAACATTATACTCCTAGTACAAACATTGATTAACCACTCTAATGCCAAACAGTAAACAGATCATAATCCCCATTTTGAAGTCACCAATTAACAGGTCTCACGCCAAGATTCAACATAATCAAGCTCGTAGCATCTGCGTGTTTTAAAAAAAAATTAGTACGATCTGCGAATTTCTCCATTTCCTTTTTTTTTCAAAACCAGGATCCTTGGGTAACTTCGTCCATCAATTAGTTTTTGCTTGAATCTCGAATTAGCATCCGATTCTAGACGTTGCGTCCCGGTTGTCTGGGTTTTTCCTGTCTTTTCTCGGATCCTCTTTTTTATCCGAATCTCCGGGTTCTTCCGGTCCAGGTGCTCCAGCAGCGCAAGTAGCTGTTTTGCAGAGGGCGGAATTATCATGCAGGCTCCCTGATCGTTCTTGGCCTCGCTGTTGCTGCTGTAATGCTTTTCCTAGGAAAGCATACACCCCTTGGAGTTTTTCCCCGTTGGAGTACAGATCGTTGTTTAGGATGGCGAACGCTGCTTCCGCGTTTTCCGCTGCGGTTTTGTATATTGGTTCGCCCTTGGCATCTTTGCCGTTTAACTTCTTTTGCCAAGATGGGTTATAGAACCTTTCTTTTGGCGGCAGTTCTTCCGGTTTTGCGATTCCGGGTAACCTAGTAGGTTTTAACGCGGATCTATGCTTTCTCTCGTACTCCTCTATTTCTTCCTTCATGACTTTGATGTCATTATGGGTTTGTTGGAGATGTTGCCGAGATCTAAGCAGATGTTGCTGTTGCCGTTGGAAAGCTTGTCTCCTGGCTTCCAGCATCTCAGGGGGTTCATCTGGTCCCACTGGTGTTTGTAATAGCTCTTGTTCTTCATGTTCCGTCATTGGCGGAGCAGTGATTTCCTTAGATTTCTTTTCCGCTGGCTTTGTGCCGCTAATATCTCCTACTTCCAGGTTTTCATCAGCGAGATCGGCTGATTTTTTCTTCCGGAGTTTGTATTGGAGTTTTTTAGAAGCACGGTGCTTTTTCTTGGAAGAGGGAGGTTTTTTGACAGGCTCATCTTCTGTCATCTCCTTGATATTGGGGAATATCGGAGAAGTTTCTCCGTCTTCTCTCTCTTCCACCGGCGGAGGGGTTTTAGGGCTTTCCTGGCTGTCGGCACCCGTTGTATCAGCTGGTTTTGCCATTAGCACTTCATGAAATCCCTCTTGAAAGGACTTAACCTTTCTTACGAAGGCATCCTCGTCTTCGTCTTCGGAGTCGAAGTTATCCGATCCGGTTTCCGACTCCAACCTCGCCTCGATGGCGGCAAGCACGGACTCTGCTTCCGAGTTCATCGTCTTGTTGACGGATGTCGGATCTTCCGCCTCTGTGACGGGTGTTTCTTCTTCCGTCTCTATGACGGGTAGGTTGTTATCTGTCTCTTGCACGGGATTTCCGTCATCCGTGTTTTCAGCGATTTCGGATTGCACCATGCCGATAAAGTGTGTATCACTTTTTTGTCGGCGATCTGAGCAGAATCCGGCATCATAGTCGTCTTCGACTGGGTATAGGGCGGGTGGGATAAACTTGCTTCCACCGCAAAACCCCATTGTCTCTGCAGTTAGTCCGATAAAGATGTTAGCAGATCCGATCGGTAACACGCAGGCACTTACCAGGTGGTTTTGCGCCGGTATATAGGATCCGTTGTCGAGGAAGCGGCCGACGTCGTCGTCGAACTCCAAGCTTCCGACAGTGATCGATCTTCCAATTCCGCCAAGTATCCCAGATCGGAATTTCACGCCTGACGTCGTTTGCCCCACGGTGGGCGCCAACTGTCGAGACATCGTAGTAGTTTTTATAGACGGGGGTGCCATGAGACTACGGTAGAGACGTGGGGTAACGGGATAGCGTAGTAACACAGAACACGGGATTTTACCCAGGTTCAGTACGTCGCGACAGTACGGCGTACCTACTCCTGCACTTCTCACTAATTGGGACTAAAGCCCGTTTATCAGGGTTACAATGTGAGGGTGTAGATCTAGCTTCTCGGCGAGGATGAGCTTCTCGGCGAGTTGCGTAGAGCTTGAACTTGTGTCTAACTTGTTTTAATCTATCTCCCGTCCGGCTTTATATAATAGCCGGATTAGGGCTTACAGAATAAGAAACCTGGAAGACTACGTTTAACTTGTAACTTGGAAAGCAAGAAATCCGTCTTCTCCTCCAAGCCAGATCACGCGGGCCGTGATCCGGGTTCTTCTAGAATCCGGCTTCTGCGCGTCGGACTACTGGGCCGCCCAATGGACCCAAGCCCATTACCATGTAGGCCACCCTGATAGTCCGGCTCTCTGTCTACCATCTTCTATACCCCTATTCAGTATATATCCGACATCACTCAACACAATCTAGCAGTTTGTTCTAATTCAGTGATACAGCTTGTTATTTGGAATTCAGTACCGAATTAATTCTATCGTGGCCTGTCACCTTCGTCTCTGCTCGCCACCTCTGTGAGAATACTGCTGTATAGCGAAGATGGGTGCTCTCACAAGATGACAGGGCACGCGTACTATTTCTTTTCACAAGAATAATGTGGCCAGATTTTTGTTTTAAATCCAATAGGTAACACTTTTTATACTATCATAAGATCATTTGAAACAAGATGAGATAACTAAACATTTCCCCTGGGATGAAGAGCAATATACAAATGTCACGCTGCAATGTACACACTACATGTGCTCCACGAACACATACAGGGACTATATCAATCTATCGCTTTATTCAGTTTACCTATAATATGATATATCTATCTATATATCTTTAGGAGTACTACTTTTCAAAGTAAATGCCACATTTCTACCAACACCTACACTGAATTTCTTTTAAGATTCAAATCTTCTCCTGTGAGACACCAGGAACAGACAGGTGACAGTTCTTCTGGAGGTGTAGCAGCACATCCTTAGCTTCCACAGCCGACGATTTCCTGTGCTTTGCGAGCATGCACGCGAATGTAACCGCCGAGCTAATGAAGTCGTCCGCGATCTCTAGAACCAAATCCTCCACCTCTGGATCGAGCTCGCAGCGTGGATCCACCTGCGCGACCAAATCATGTATCTTTCTCTTCCCAAGAAGCTGGCTGCAATTTCCTCCTGGCCCTCGATGGCCTGACGAAGGTGTCATCGGTTGCGATCCCGCAGTGTTTGCGGGGGCAGATGCTGGCATCCTTGGAGATGGTTGCTGTTGCTGACGCTGCTGCTGGTTCAGATGCTGGGCATTGAGGTGTGGAAGCCGCTGCAGCGTCTGAGCAATCTGTTGTCTATTCAATCCTCTCTGCTGAAGTTGCTGTACCAGTTGCATCATTTGTTCTCGCTGAAGTTGATGCGGAGAAAGATGTGAGGCCATAGACGGCTGCGTTGGCAACTTTGGCACCATAGGTCCATTTTGTGATGATCCTGCAGGTGGCTGCTGCGGCCTCACTTGTTGGGCAAAACGTTGTTGAGTCTGAGCACCATACGGATTAGTTCCGGTAGGCCTCATCTGGTTCATCCCGGGAGTACCCATGATTCCTCCTCCCATGGATTGTGTAGTGGCAGCACTGTATTGCGCGCCTTGTACCACGCTCCTCTGCCTCGGCTGCGCCATCATCGGTGTCTGGAACTGGAGCCCGTACTGCGCCGTGTTGCCCTGCCCTTGCAGGGCCCTCGGCTGCCCCTGCCCAGCCATGGCCGCGCGCGCTTCCAGCTGCGCAACGCCGGCCGGAAAGCTCACCTGCGCGCCGTATGTCGTGCCTGCTGTAGCGTACCGTGGAGGCTGGCCGACTCCGGGGGCGCGGGAGGCCGGGCCTGAGCGGTGGGTCGCGCCGAAGCCTCCGATGCCTCCTGCCGCCTGCGTGGGAGAAGGCGCCTGCAACCGTGGCCGGAGGTCCTTGGATCTTCCTGGCGCAGTAGCCGGGGTCGGGTCGACCTGCGGGGAGGAGACGGTAGGGGACGGGGGGATTTGGGGGAGAAATCGGGTGTGCTGGTACTGCGTGTGGGAAGAGGCGGCAGACTGGCCAGGCTGCTGCGATGCGGTGGCGTCTGTGGACGGTGGATCAGCCATGGCGGGTGGGTTGTAGGGTTTCGGTGTTGGGGGCGGGGGTGGGGGCGGCGGCGGCGATCGGAGGCGACGCTGGGTGGACGGGTTGCGTGTTGCCAAGAGTCGTTTTTGGTGTGCTCTTTTGACCACCCGACCGATCAAGGTAAATTAACGCGGAGTTTTTTTTTTTGACATATATTAACGCGGAGATCGGTACTCCCTCTGTGACTCTGTCCCATGAAAAACTCACGATATTATTTTATTCTATTTTAGGTTAGTTTGACATACGCCACCTCAACTTTAGGGTAATTCATCTAAAAAAACTTTAGAGTAATGCGAAAAATGATACTTTCGTTCATTCTATATAAGATGTTTTAGGTGGAACAAAAGAGAGTATTACGACAATGTGAGCATTATTATTGCTTGAGCCCTTGGTGGTCGGCATTCGGGTGACCGGGGTGGGGATTGGCGCGCCGGGCGCAGCCGATCTCCGTGTCGTCTTGCCCGGCCAACCCCACCTCCGTCCGCGGCTCCTCCTGTGGTCCCAAAGAAGAAGAAGAAAAAGAAAAAGAAGAAGAAGAAGGCCGTGCCCGATGGTTTGGCGAAGGTTCCGCAGGGAGCGGTGTCGGGGGAGGTCACAGTGGGCTCCCCTCCTGGAGGGAGACGCTTACCCTTCTGGGACACGGCATTGATTCTGGCTTCTACTACATCGACATGGGGGGCATCAAGCTCTCCTCGCCGGAGTTCTTGGCGGTGGTTACTGTTCTTCCGGACCCTGCCCGGTCCCCGTCTGTGGTGGTTTCAGCGGAGTCCATCCGCGCGGCGTTCCTCCTACTAGACCCCGAGGCGTCGTGGGTGGTATCAGAGCTCTCTCCCTCTGAGTTTGTCGTGGAGTTCCCGTCGCTGAGCCTCCTCAATGATCTGGCGTGGGGGAACTCGACCACCCTGCGAGGCTCTAACATCAAGGTCTCCATCGAGCGCTCCTTCATCGACCCGTCCTCGCGCCCTTCTCTTGCCCCTGTCTGGATTTGGATCCATGGGATCCCGATGAAAGCTAAGACTGTCGTGGTGACATAAAGACAGATGCCATGGGATGGCTTGAGTTTGGGGCCGATGGACACTATGGGTATCCGGGGAGGGATTGCACGCCTAGACGGCGCGCTCACTACACTGCAAACACAAGGATCTACCCAGGTTCGGGGCCCTCGTGTGGAGGTAACACCCCTACTCCTGCCTATCTGTCAATATCAGTGTGTAACCGAGTACAAATACGGTTCCTCAAGCTCACAAAGCTAGAGGAAGAAGAAGCTCTCTTTCCTCTCTAAGGAAAATGTCTATTGGTTGCACTCTCTGGATCGTCTAGCCTCGTCCCGCCTCGTCGTCCCTCGCGCAGGAGGGGTGTGGCCACCTTATATACTGGTGGCCACTAACGGACAGGACATGGTTAGGCGTAGAACACTGTGCCATAGCGCACACTCTCTGCCATACGCCGAAAGTCTTTTCCTCCGTAGCTGCTGCCGTGTCTTGTCCCCCTTGTCAGAGACAGGACGTGGCCTCGCCCATGCCCTGCACTGCTCCGTTGTACGTGCATACATCATCACGCCTAGTAAGTTGAACCGCACGTGCGTACTCTCCCATGACCTTCGGGACCTCAACTGCTCCGTTGACCCTGCTCCGAAATGGGTAGATCATTGCCTACCCGGATTCTCCAAGTGTATCTCGGATAACCCGGGGAGACACTCATTTCTTCATATTTCTCCTTGCTCTTCTTACCGAGATAGATCCATCTCAGTACCCTTCAATTCGGTACCAATATGGATCTCGGATGACAGCATCCCGGTAAACATCATCTTGGTATCCACCTCCTGGACACCATTTCATACCAAACTTACCCCTACTCGGGGGTAGCCCCCAACATTAGTCCCCGAAGCTGGTATGGTCCAGCGAACTCGGACGATGGGCCGTGCCAGCTTAAACCAATAAACTCATGAATACTCGAACGAGACACTTGTATCTCGGCCCAAACTTCATCTTGAACTCGGATTCAGTCCGCAACCTCCGTTATGGATTTTCTACCAAAATCCGAGATGCTTGTGCAACATTTGATCTTTACCGAGATCCCAACACTTAGCCATTTTTCCACAAGCTCAACAGTACGAGGCAGGGTCGCCTCGTTTTCTTCGCGTTGTGGGCGCACCACGTGGAGTAGAACCGCTGCCCACGTCGCCTCGATTCTCGCGCGGAGCAGCGCCCACGCTCTCTCCTGTGCAGGACCCCACCCGTAGTCGCGTCCGTTACATCACACTCAAGTGCACGTCACGGAGATCGTGGGATTCACTGCGCACGTTACGCGCGGTAAATCCGCTTTGTGCGTTTCTCCGTGCGAGGTAAATGCCACTGTTCCACCTTTTTAGCCACGATCAATCCGGGGCATTTATTACTCCACTAGGGTATAAATACTCGCGCTACCCCTTCCTTCTCGTTTCCTTCGTCAGTTGCCCCAAATTCTCTTCCTCTCCACCACAGCGCTCCTCTGCTCCGCCACGCGCAGACGAACGTCGCCGTGCTCCCGCGGACACCGCCGTGCCCCCGAGCAGCGCTACACATCGGAGCGCCGCCGCGTTTGGACTCACTCCACACCGTAGATCTACGCGCCACCGCGCTATTCTTCTCCGAGCCGCACTTCACCAAGCTTTTCGTCGCGCCCACACCGCCACAACATTCTTCCTCCATGCCGCTGCCGTGCTTCTACGTCCTCTGCAACCCGAGCACCTCCCCGTGCCCGTAAGCATCTCGGAAGCGTCGTGATATCCAATCCGCGCCATGGAGATCGAAGCTGTGGAGGAGGTGGAGCTGGAGGGACCCGGATCCATGCGCGGTGCGTGGGCCGGCTCCGAGGTCCGAGAGGATGATATAACTTGGTTGCTGGATACCCGACGCATCCCGGCGGGCGTCGTGTGCCGGATTCCCGGCGAGAAGATCGAGCCCGAACCTCTCGAGGGAGAGTACGTGGTCTTCCTCGGCCACTTCACGTGCGGGTTCGGTCTCCCCCTTTCTCCCTTCATGCACATATTCCTTCTCCACTTCGGTCTCCAACCGCATCATCTCCCCGCAAATTCTATCACCACTCTCTCCTCCTTCATCACCTTCTCGGAGGCCTATCTCGGCCTCCTTCCTACTGTCGAGATGTGGAGCAAGTACTTCTGCTTCCGGAAGCAAGTCATCCCCAACCCGGCGAACCCGGCCGCACCCAAGCGCATGACGTAGTGCGGAGCTGCGATGGTGGTTCCCCGCCCGGGGTCCAAGTTCCCTTGGATCCCGGGTTTAGAGTCCTATCGAAAATGGCAGCGGGGATTCTTCTACGTCAAGAATCCCCCCCAAGGCGGATCTGATAGCTCTTCCTGCATTCCACGTCGACCCCCTACCGAGATGGTGAATTGGAGCTACAAACCCAAGAAGGGCATTCCCGAGGTGAATCTCGTCCACGGCCGACTCGCACAACTCCTCCGAGCTGGCCTACACGGAGATGACCTTCTCGCCACCTGGGTAAGCCGCCGGGTTCTGCCACTCCAGCGCAGAACCCACAAGCTGTGCTTCATGAGTGGGCGCCGAGATCCCACCCTAGTTACCACCTTCGAGCTCAGCAAGAAGGAGGTGTTTACTCGGATCAAGTCAATCGCCAAGACCAGTCTCGGCGAGGACTGGGCGTGTGTCGTGGTGGTATCACGGCAGATGCCATGGGATGGCTAAAGTTGGGGCCGATGGACGCTAGAGGTGCTCGGGGAGGGATCACACGGCGAGTAGCCGCGTGTGGTAGATCACAAACACTACAAACAACATGATCTTACCCAGGTTCAGGGCCCTCGTGTGGAGGTAACACCCCTACTCCTACCTCTCTCGGTATATAGTGTTTACCGAGTAGCCACAGTACAGTTCAGGCCTTCAGCCGAGTAGCCACTCTACGCTCTAGTTCTCTCTGTGAGTAGTGAAGCAATCCAGAGTCTCGACCCTCGCACAGGAGGAGGCAGGGCACCTTATATACTGGTGCCCAGCCGGATAGAATAATACTAAAAGGTACAGCTCGATGGAACAAGAGCACTGCAGAACCGCGCACGCCTCCGGGTTCCCGCTGACGCTTGCCCCGTAAGTCGTCGCGCCGTTCGGAGATGGGACCTGTCCACCCTTGTCAGTGAGATAGGGTAGGCCCCTAGCACTTTCCTGTCCCCTCTGTCAGTGACAGGACTAGACAGGCGCCTACCGCACTGTAGCCACGCCGGAGCGCGGATAATCACACACTCCATAAGTTGAACCGCACGCCGTACGAACGCAGGATACGCGGGATCCTTTGTCAGAACGGCTCCATTGACTTCTGGCCCGAGTAGCAATCCACTCCCTCTACTCGGACCACTTCCTCTACTCGGAAGAATACAACTTCCTTGATTCTTCCTCCTGGCCATTGGTGGGTACGACCGGTTAGCGGTCTACCGGGTAGCATGTATCGGGTAGCCGGCCTACTCAGTCAAACATCCTCTTTGCTCTTGCCTTTAGCATTGGCCTTACCCCTACTCGGGGGTAACCCCCCGATATTAGTCCCCGAAGCTGGTAGAGTCATGCGAACTTGTTCACTGGGCCCTGCCAGCTTAAGAATAAATCTTGTCTTCATATTGTAAAAGGCCGAGTAGCCTCTCCATGTAGCCCTTAACTCTTGCTTGAATCTCTTCTTCTCCGAGTAGCACTGTCTTTCTTCTCTGATGCCGAGTAAAATGACTTAGCGAAATCTCGAAACACAATCCCGCTCAAACGGTGCGAATCCACCTCTGCGTGTCGCTACGGGGCACGTGTCACACGCCCGTACCCCCGACGCCTCGGTGCCTGGGACGCTGCAGGCCACGCGCCAATAACTGCGCCTCGGGCCCACTAGCCTGTAAAGTCACTTCAACCGCAGTAAATCGCCCACGATCTCGACGTGGGATTAACTGCGCCCGTTACGCGCGCAATATGCGTTGTGTGCGTTTCTAACCGGTACGCATCCCACGCCGCACGATTTCTGCGCACGATCGATCCCACTTACTCCGCTGGTAACGGCAACTCGAGGGGAGAGATAAATACCCCCTCGATGCCCTCTTCTTCTCTTTCCTGCTCACTTCTATCCCCTGCCTCTTTGTCTCTCCGCCGCCGCCGAGCGCTCCGCCACCGCAACCAGTTGCTGCGCCGCCGCTCCCCGCGCCGCGAGAGAGATCCCGAGAGAAAACTCCTCCAATCAATCCGCCACTCCAATCTCACGCCTTTCCGCCTTCATGGCTCGCGGAGAAGATGACGCTGCCGCCCGCGCCGGATGGGAGGGTTCCGATGTCACGGCGGAGGACTGCCAATGGCTAGTCAACACCCGCCGTGTCCCTCCCGGCGTGAGGTGCAGGCAGCCGGACAACGAGATCATCCCCACGCCGGAGAAGGACGAGTTTGTCGTCTTCCTCGCGCACTTCAAGCGCGGATTTGGCCTTCCCATCTCCGACTTCTTCTCCGAGTTTCTCAAGAACTTCGGACTCCAGCCTCATCACCTCCCCCCCAACGCCATGGTGATGCTCGCCTTCCACGCGGTGGTCTGCGAGGCTTTTCTCGGCGTGTACCCAACTATCCATAGTTAGGAGCGCTACTTCTTCTTCCGGAAGCAAAGCATCCCCAACCCGGGGCACACGGAGAGCGCCCGCTCGATGACGCAGACGGGGTGCGCCATGATGCTGCAGCGCACCACCGGTAGCCACCCGCGCGTCAAGGGATTGGAGACTGTGCGCAAGTAGCAGCGCAACTTTCTCTATGTCAAGAACGTCGCCACAGAAGAAGGGAAGCCAATCCAGGACCGGATAGGGCTCCCTAAGTGGAAGAACGCGAGGCCAACCCAGCAGAACTGGGGGTACAACCCGAAGAACAAGATCGAAGATATTGTTCAAATCGAGGCGCGCCTCGCCGAGTTGAAGGAAGAGGGATTCCGTCGCGATGATCCCCTCGCGTGCTGGATCTCGCGCCGAGTGCTGCCGCTCCAGCGTCACTCCCACAAGATGTGATACATGGGAGGAAGCCGGGACTGCACGAGGACCACCACCTTCGAGCTGAGCACAGCTGATGTAGCCATCTGGTCGAGATCCATCGCGCAGATGACGCTCTCCGACACCTGGCAGTACGGCTTCGTGCCGTACAGCCGCCTCAAGCGAATCGAACAGGTTAGTCTTCTGTGCTTTATCCCTGCACTCGTATACCGAGTAGGTGGCTTTCCAGCTTAGTATGCTTAATCTTTGCATGCTGCACCGAGTAGAACATTACAAACATCCTGTTGGCTTTATGTGCTTTGTATCTGCACGCCGTGTCGAGTAGAAAACCTTAGCAAAATATGCTTTGTGTTTGCATGCTAAGCCGGGTAGAACTCCTTAGGCTTATATGCTTTGTATTTGCATGCCATGCCGAGTAGGATCTCTTAGCCTTAAATGCTTTGTGTTTGCATGCTACACCGGGTAGAATTCCTCAGGCTTATATGCTTTGTGTTTGCATGCTACACCGGGTAGAACTTCTTAGTTTAGAACTCAACTTACTCATGCCATCTATTTGCCTTTCCAGCACATCGATCGCCAGGCAGAGGAGGATGTCGAGGTATATGAGGGCAATTGGTCAGACGACCGAGAAGAAGATGACGAGACCGCCTACGACACCGACACCCTCTGCATCCCTCACGCCCACCAGCCTGGTAAGCACCAAGTTGACGCGTCTATCCGGGACTGGTCCGAGGATAACGAAGGTGACCAAGTTCGCCTCTCTGACCGCGAGTAGCGCAATCACACTTCCTTTTCTGCTCCTCAATCTCTTTTTCTCTTCTACCCTGCAGAGGATCCTGAGCTGAGCGAGGAGGATGAGGAGCCCATGGATGTCCAGCCTCTATCCGTGGCCGCTCCCACGACTCGGAAGCGGACTGGCAGTGGTGCCCAAGAGCCCGCCGCCAAGAAGCCGAAGAAAGTGGCTAGCAAGAAGCCCACCACCAACAGAAGGCCACCTCCTACCCGCAAAGGGTAAGTTGTTCCAACTGAGTTCCACTCTGCTCCTGCTTCTCGCTATTCTGTTTCTTTTTATGCCTTTCTCCTTCTCCTTCTCTGAACTCTTTCTTTCTTCTCATCCAGCGATCCATTGGATGCTAATGCAGCCGCGGCCCCCATGCGCACCAAGAGAAAATCTGTCATAGATATTGAGAAACTCGTCGATCTCTCCGAGGACGAGGAAGAGCCAGCACCACGGGCTAGGGCGCGTGCGCCCTCCCCGGTGAAGCTAGAAGAAGAAGACGCCGGCGCCGATAACACGGGCGCTGGTTACCAAGATGCCCAAGACCTGGAGCAGCCGACCCACGCGTACCAGAGTACGCAGGACGCTGCCCAGGATGAGACGCCTCCCTCTCCCCTAGCTACCACAGCTGGGGATAATGATGAACAAGAAGTCGAGAACCAGAACCGTGCCGCCCTTGAGCGGCCATTTGACGACACCGAGCAGCATGAAGAACAAGCTGCTGCTCATGAAGACCCCGCGGCCAGGCCGCGGGTAGAAGAAGTGACCGTGACAACACCTGATCCCGCTGCCGAGCAGTGGGTTGAGAAGACTGTGGTGGAACCTGCGCTCCAGAGCCAAGCGCATCCAGATGCTGCGCAGGGTAGCCGGCCCCTTGTGCCGCCTACCCAGCAGGCTACTCCACCAACCGCTCCAAGCCCTCCACCGAAGCAGAAGACGACCAAGACTGCTTCTGAATTTATGCCGCCAACAACCTCACGCCAAGCGCCTCCGTCCGCTTCCCGGGCGGACACCGGCAAGAAGACCATCAAGACTGAAGGTGCAGTTGTCCGCAAGAATCCGCCACGCCATGCTGCGCAGGATGCCAGTCTGATGCCACTGCCCAAAGCACCTACTGCGTCAACCGGGAAACCGGCCGCGAAGAGCACGCAACTCACCACCGGCGTTGCTGGCGGACCTGCTGGTGCAGGCGCAGGGTCAAGTGCACAAGGCAGCTGACCATCATACGTGCTGTCTGGGTCCAGGCAATACGGCATTTCCTTGTCCAAAGGCGAGAAGCGGATCTCCGCTCTAAAGGACGGCCAGGCCAAGGCAGTGGACGCCAAGCTCAAGGCCAAGAAACCCATTGAGATCTACTCGCGCAAAGCAGGTGAGGATGAGATCCAATCAGAAGGGCTGATGCAGGTCGTGGACCGGGTAGGCTTCATCGACAGGATTTGGGAGAGTGACGCCCACGGCGTAGAGAAGTGGAACGGAAGCATGTTGGGCGACGTTGACCATTATCGCGTCGATTGGAACAGGGCCGATCTCGGCACTAATCCAATGACCATCGCCTCCGACACCAGCACGCTGGCTGCAAAGCTGTTCGTCCTCCGCAAAGCCGCCGAGGACGTCGAGCAGACATACGCTGTAAGTTTTTCTTGTTTCCCTTGCTTTTTCTTGCTTTTTCCGAGTTGCGGTATCTCTTCTCTTCTGTTCTTCCTTTTCTCCTTAGCCACTATCCAGTCCCTGAGATTCGGGCCGAGTAGACGGATACTTATCCGAGTTGCTGTCTTCTCGGGCCAAATCTTCCCAAAATTTTCTAACTCCTTTTCTTCTCCTTCACAGAATAGCCTCTTGAAGAGGACCAACTTATTCCGCCATCTGCTCTGGAATCACAGCATCGCCAAGAAACGCATTGCGGCTCTTGAAGCCGAACATAAGGATGATTCCGCGTTGGAGCAGGCGGCACTGGACCGCGCTCTTCAGCTCTCTGCAATAGAAGGTAAGCTTTTAGCTATTCGGTTTGTGCGTTTTGTGTTTACGCCCGTGTTTGCTTTTTGCTATAACTCTGTTTACTCTGCAGGCAAATTCAAGGAACTGCAGGAGCAGCATGAACACTGCCACGTCTTCTCTTCCTCTGCTGAGAGCAAAATCAAGCATTTGGAAGGTGAGTTGCCAGCTTCTCGGTCCTTGCATCTTCCTTTACTTGGTTTCTCTGCTAACTTTGTTGTTCTTTCTGCAGAAGAATATAAGAAATTCCTGGAAGAGCATCTCAACTGCCTGATGCCTGCCGAGGTGCAGCAGCAGCTGGCCACCCGAGACGCAGAGCTCAAGAAGGAACGCGACGCCGAGCGCGCCGAGTTCGAGGAGATGCAAGTGAAGCTGAAGGCAGCTCTTGAGGATGCCCTGGAGACCGAGACCTCAGCCAAAGCCACCAAGAAGGCGCTCGAGGCGGAACTCGAAGTGCTGAAGCAGCACAACGTGCAGCTCGCGCAGCAGGTTGCCAACGTGCGCAGCATCGAAGACAGGCATATTGCCGACGAGGAGGATTGGAAGATCAAGCTGGACGCGCTGCTTGTTGATCTTAGAAGTAAGTTTCCTCTTCCCGGCACTTATCTGTTTCTCTTCTTCGCTACCTGGCTTGCTTTGCCTCCCACTCTTTCCTCTTGGTTTTATCTCTTCTCTGCCTCCCTATCTAACTTCTATTGGTTTCTCTCTAGATGTCTTCCCTGATCTTCGCGCCGCGAGCTCGCCTGCTCTGGCAAAGGCGCAGCAACTCCGAGCTGATTCCGGGCTTCCCATCAACACCAAATCCAGCGTCAATGACAACCTCCTGAACATCAAGACTCAGCTTCGCCAACTCAAGAGCCTGGGCACCACCATGGTGTCCATAGCGTACAAGCTCCACGATCTGTTCTGGCCGGACCAATCTGCGCCCAACATCTTCGTCGAGCTTGCCGAGAAGCTGGACGGTGTGAAGGCCGAGTTGAAGAAATGGCGCGGCTCGGCAGCTCGGGCAGGAGCGGATGAACTTCTCCACTTCATTTGCAGCTGGTATGAGAACCTCGATCTTGCCAGGATTATTGAAATGCGCCAAGACTCCAAGTGGAGCAAGGATCCCGAGTGCATCACTCGCCGGAAGGCGGCAGCCTACGAGGTAGCCTCCTACGCGGACACCGCCACCTTCATCGACGGCCTCCCCGAGCCAGATACGGAAGCTGAGGGCGAGGACGACGATGACGATGAGGACACCGAGTCAGATGACTTGAGCTTCTTCGAAGATGGTGCCGCGGGGGGAGCTGCCGAGAAGGGAAAGGGCAAGGCCAAGGTCGATGCCGAAGTCGAGAAGCCAGAAACCCACGTCGAGGATCCCACCATCACCCCCGAGATGGTGATCCAACAGGCGGCTCCCGAGTTGGGCGCGACAAGCAGCAACTTCCAGGCTGCCGCATCGACCTCGGCCACGGATCTCATTTCCTTTGCCACGGAAACCTTAGAGCAGGCCGTCAACGCCAACACAGAAGCTGATGCCGAGAGCGCCGACGCCGAGAAGACTGTCGCGGACAACACTGCCACAGACGACACTACTGCTGCCTGAAAAACTTATCTTAACTTTTTATCAGGTCCCCGGGATGCCGGGTGCACATGTATCAAACCACTAAGTCTTTCGTTGCTACTCAATTTTATCTCTGTTGAAGTTTTTAGCAACTCTGGCTCAATGCTGGGTTGCGTTAATATGCAAGTCCCCGAGTTGCATTTTTTATCCGCTCTTCTTTTTTTATCTCAGCTCTTACCTGCAACTTGTTGCTTTGTTGGTAGTCGAGTCACAAGAGTTCAAAGTAGGAGTTTCAAATACTTAGCCACTTAGAAAAATTCATAGTAACGTTGCCCACCACTTAGCCGAAAAGAAAAAAACAGTAAAAAACACTCTACTCGGTTGCCACACGCTTCCTTTCCTTTGCAATTTTTCATGTGTTCATTGACTCTTTGGCTTGTTCTCTGGCTTGCCATGAAGCCTGGTTGCGGACAGCAGCAGAGTCGCAGAGTGTCCGGTGAGTTTAAACACACTATTCTAAGTGGTTCAACCGAATAGACAAAGCAAAACAGAGTAAACACAAGGACCATTTTGGACGAGGGCAGTCCCCGAGTTCAATTTCAGATTGCCGACTAGGAGTTTTAACTCGGATAAGGAGATACATACACAGTTTGCTCATGAGTGAAAACGTCAAAGTAGAGCTACATTCCAAGGGCGCTTGGATTCCTCTCCAGCCCTATCCGGCCTGTTCTTCTGGGGTGGCTGTGCATCGATAAGATAATATGCATCATTGTGCAATGCCTTGCTCACAATGAATGGCCCTTCCCAGGGAGGAGAAAGCTTGTGCATCCCGGCTGTGCGCTGCACCATCCTAAGCACCATGTCTCCTTCTCGGAAAACCCTTGGGTTCACTTTCCGGCTATGATAACGCCTCAAGTTTTGCTGGTAAACAGCTGATCGTGACAGAGTTAGCTCTCTTGCTTCTTCCAGCAGGTCAACGTCATTTTCTCGAGCTTCTCTAGCCTCTGCCTCCGTGTAGAGCGTTACACGGGGCGAGTCATGCTCTAGGTCAGTGGGCAGCACGGCCTCAGCTCCATAAACCAGGAAGAATGGCGTGTAGCCGGTTGATCGGTTAGGGGTAGTCCTTAGACTCCACAACACCACTGGCAACTCGTCTAGCCAACACCCAGGTGTTTTCAGCAGCGGCTCAATCAGCCTTGGCTTTATGCCTGATAGCACCATGCCATTTGCTCTTTCCACTTGCCCATTGGAGGCGGGATGCGCAATAGATGCGACATCTAGCCGAATATGCTTATCTCTGCAGAACCTCGCGAACACACCCTCAGCAAAGTTTGTGCCATCGTCAGTGATAATGTTGTGCGGGTAGCCATACCTCAGGATCACATCCTTCAAGAAACTCACAGCAGTGACTCCATCACACTTCCGAATAGGCTTCACCTCGATCCACTTTGTGAACTTGTCAACCATGACCAAGATGTGAGTCATGTTGCCTCTAGCTGGCTTGAAAGGACCCACCATATCCAAGCATCAAACAGCAAATGGCCAGGTAATGGGAATGGTCTTCAACTCGGAAGCTGGCATATGAATGTTACTTGCAAACCTTTGGCAGCCATTGCACTTTCACAATATCTTCAGCTTGCTTCAAGGCAGTGAGCCAAAAGAAGCCATGCCGAAAAGCCTTGTTGACCAGAGCCCGAGAAGAGGCATGATGCCCGCATTCTCCTTGGTGTATCTCCACCAAAATTTCCTCTCCTTCCTCTAGCTCTACACAGCGTTGCAACACCCCAGTTGGACTTCTTCTATGCAGCACATCTCTGAATATTGTATAGCCCTTGGATCTTCTCTGAATTTGCCTCGAGGTAACCTCATCACTCGGCAAGGTGTCGTCCTTTAGAAAGGATAATATGGGCAAGGCCCAACTCGGTGTTCCCCGGATGGGAAACACTGGTTCGTCCACTTCCATTGGATCAGCCACCACTTCTTCTTCTTCTGAGGCGGGGGCGAGTCCCCAAGATCTCGTGCACGCAGCAAGGACCCCCTCAATGAACGCGACAGTCCCCGAGTTAGGAGAGGAAGTCCCCGAGTAAGGAGGGACAGTCCCCGGGTTGCAGGCGCCAGTCCCCGGGTTGGAGACGGCAGTCCCCGGGTTCTTTTCTGCAACCTCCCAATCAATCTCCATGGGAACAACTTCCTCACCAGGCAGAGAAGGAACGAATATAGACTCCAAGTTGGGGGATGGCTTGATAGATGGCTTTCTCAAATGCTCCAAGGCAACCCCAGCCGGGATGTATTGCCGAGAAGACCCCAACTTGGACAGCTCATCAGCTGCCTCGTTCTCTGCTCGGTGGAGGTGCTTGAACTCGCACCCTTCAAAGAATCCAGTCATGGTTTGCACCAAGAACCGATATGACGCCATGTTGGCATCCAGAGCAACCCAAGTGCCTGAAACTTGCTGCACAACCAGATCCGAGTCGCCATAGCATATGATGCGCTGCACGCCAACCTCCTTGGCCACCTTCAAGCCGTGTACCACGGCCTCGTACTCTGCTACATTGTTGGATGCCTTGAAGTGAATTTGTAGCACGTACTTGAGTTGATCCCGCTTGGGCGACGTGAGCACCACGCCAGCACCCAAGCCTTCCTTCACCTTGGAGCCATCAAAGTGCATCTTCCAGTAGTTGGTTACCGGAATAGGAGGCTCATACTGCACCTCAGCCCAATCTACCAGAAAATCTGCTAGGATCTGAGACTTGATGGCTTCTCTTCTCGCATACGCGGGGGCGTACGCGGCCAGCTCAATTGCCCACTTGGCTACTCTGCCACTTGCCTCCTTGTTGCCCATGATGTCCGAGATGGGAGCAGAACTCACCACAGTGATGGGATGCTCTTGGAAATAGTGCTTCAGCTTCTTGGCGCCCAGGTACACGCCGTAAGTCATCTTCTGGTAGTGTGGGTAGTTTTGCTTGGAACTAGACAGCACCTCACTGAGATAATATACTGGCCGCTGCACAGTCTTGCCTTCCTCTTCTCTCTCCACCACAATCACCACACTAACCACTCGGTTAGTCGCAGCAATGTACAGCAACATTGATTCTTTGGGTAGCGGACTAGCCAAGATGGGAGCGCTACCCAGCATGGCTTTCAGCTCCTTGAATGCCACATCATCTTGCGGTGTCCAGACGAACTTGTCGCTCTTCTTAATCAACTGGTACAGAGGCAGGGCCTTCTCGCCCATTCTGCCCAAGAAGCGGCTCAGAGAAGCCAAGCAACCAGTGAACTTCTGCACATCCTTCAGGGATCTCGGCAAAGACATGCTCTCAATAGCTTTTATCTTTGAAGGATTGGCCTCAATGCCCCGACTGGATACCAAGAAGCCGAGTAGCTTGCCAGCCGGGACGCCAAAGGTGCATTTAGTCGGATTCAGCTTCATTTTGTACTTGCGCAAGTTGGCAAATGTTTCTTCAATGTCACTAAGCAGAGTATGTGTTTTATTCGTTTTGATGACAATGTCATCTACGTACACCTGCACATTTTTGCCAATTTGATCATGCAAGCATTTATGCATGCATCTCTGATAGGTAGCCCCAGCATTCCGTAACCCAAAGCACATCACACGATAGCAATAAACCCCGTACGGGGTAATAAAGGCAGTCTTTATTTGACCAGCAGGGTTGAGAGCTATCTGATGAAAACCAGAGTAGGCATCTATGAAAGACAAAAGCTCACAACCAGCGGTGGAATCGATCACCTGATCTATGCGGGGTAGCGGAAAGGGATCTTTGGGGCAGGCCTTGTTCAGGTCGGTGTAGTCCACGCACATGCGCCAAGCGGTATCCGCCTTGGGGTCCTCCTTCTTCTTCTCAACCATAACCGGGTTGGCTAGCCAGTTCGGATGCAAAACCTCCATGATAAAGTTGCTTATCAGCAACTTGGTGATCTGATCACCGATAGCCTTCCTCCTCTCATCACCAAAGCGGCGCATCGCCTGCTTCACTGGCTTGGCATCATGCCGCATATGTAGCGAGTGCTCAACCAACTCCCTCGGGACGGCTGGCAAATCCTCATTGGACTAGGCAAACACGTCCCGATTCTCACGGAGGAAGTGGATGAGCTCGCTTTCCTATTTCTCTCCCAACCCGGCGCCAATGATGGCAACACGGTCTGGGAACTCAGGATCGACCTGGACCTTCTTCGTCTCCTGGGACGCCTGGAACGCAGTCCCGTACTGGGAACACGGCATGCCAGGCGCACCACCTTGCGCTGCTTGCGCCATAGCCACCACCTCGTACATCTTCTTCTTCTCGGCAGCAATGACCATGGATTCCGCTAGCTGGGAACCAGCAGAGGCACACTCCATGGACTTCTTTTAGTCACCCGAGATGGTGATCACTCCATTGGGACCAGGGATCTTCATCTTCAAGTACGCAGTATGGGTTGAAGCAATGAACTTGCTGAGAGCGGGCCTACCGAGTAGGGCATGGTATGGGCTCTGGTGATCAATCACCTCGAAGGCCAGGCTCTCAGTGCGGCAGTTCTCCCTGGTGCCGAATAGGACGTCTATCCAGACGCGGCCGATTGGAGAGCAAGACACTCCCGGCACAATGCCATGGAAAGTGGTCCTGCTGGGTAGCAGCATGTTCTCGGCCATCCCGAGCTTCTCGAGTGTGTCTCTGTACACAATGTTGATGATGCTGCCGTTGTCGACCAGTACCTTGCTGAATCTGACATTCTTCTGAGTGCCCAAGAAGGTGGGATCCACCACCAAAGCGTAGCTACCTGGGTTGGGCATCACCTTTGGATGATCAGCTCTGGACCAAGTGATCTCTTGGTTGCACCAGTGCAGGTAGTGGGGCACAGCAGGAATCACAACATTGACTTCCATTGCACGGTTGTGCAGAGACTGCTTGTCGGAGGGCTCAGAGGTGAAGATCATGTAGCTCTCGTGGTGTTCCTGGTACTGGTTGCGGTCTCCACCGCCATTGTTGCCGTTGTTGTTGTTACCTTGGTTGTTGTTGTTGTTGTTGTTGTTGTTGTTGTTGTTCCTGTTGTTGTTGCGGGTGTAGAAGTTGCGGTTGCGGTTGTTGTTGTTGTTGCGGTAGCGGTCGTTGTTGAAGTTGCGGTTGGCTCCTAAAGCCACCTGGTTCACGTTCTCTCTTCTCGGGAAGACTGCAGGACGAGGAGCGGGTGCCCGAGCTGTCTGCACATTGGCATTCGTAGCTGGTAGAGGAGGAGGAGGGGGCAAGCCCTCATTCTTGATCTGCTCCCACCAACTGCATTGCCGAGTAGTGTGGTTGGCTGGCCTGGCCGGATGCCGAGTATGGAAGCTGCATGGCCCATCCCTCATGCTGCCAAAGACAAAGTTCGGAGCAGCATCTGGGTTGCCGCTACCCTGCTGGGGAGCATTGTACGGCTTCTTGATGCCTTGGCCCTGATTCTGGTTTTGCCCGTACTGGGCTCCAGCAGTTTTTTGCCTTTGGCTACTCCCAGCAGCCGTAGTCACAACATTCACCTCCTCTGGATCATACCAAGTATCAATCCGGTCGCCCCTACGCTTGTTGCAGAAATCACTGCGCTTGTTGCTGTTGTAGTTCCTTCTCGGCTCGGGGGAGTCCATCAGAGGTTGAGTTGGGTCACCGAGGGCATACATGTCCGCGATCTTGATGGTCTCAGCGAGAGTACTCGGCATCTCGCGCTGCAGCTTCTGCCACAGCATGCTACCATGTCTGCAACCCTGGGCAAACCAAGTGATGGCCTGGGCCTCATTCACACCTTCACAAGTATTCCTCAAGGTGCTCCACCGAGTAAGGTACTCACGATCGGTCTCGTCTTCCCTCTGCTTGCAAGCAGACAACTGTTGCGGCCTATTCGGCCTCTTGTAAGTGCTGGTGAAGTTGCTCATGAAGGCCTCCGAGAAGTCCAGCCAGCAATTGATGCTATCCTTGGGCAAGTTGTTGAGCCAAGTCCGAGATGGACCCTCAAGCATTTGCGGAACATACCGCACAACCCATCTCCGGTTGCCGCCTGCAATGTGCACGGCTGTGACATAGTCACTCAACCAGTCTTCTGGCTTGGTGCTGCCATTGTAACACTTGGTCCCCCTGGCCAGCTGGAAGTGGTTCACTGATGGCTCGTTCATGATGCGAGGGCCAAAGCACTCTGGGCCAGGCGGCCCCCTATTCTCGAGTTGCACGGACAGGTTGATCCGGTCCAGCTTGAACCTTGCATCACTGTGCTCCAACATGCGCTCACCAAGGCGATCAGCAACATTCCTTGGGTCAGCATAGCCGGCTAGCCCCATCATCGAGTAGCCATCATCATACCTGTTCTCCTGCACAACAGCGGGTTGCACCACAGGGTTGGCTGCTGGCGCAGCCGCACGCGGCTGTGCTGCAGCAGGCTGCTGCGTCCTCTGCCGAGTAGGCTGAGTAGCACGACGCCGAGAAGGCCCCGTGTTGTCTCTGTCATTCCCCTTGCTCTGAGCTTTATGGGCTTGATAGCCTGCTCCTGCAGTAGTGTGTTTCTGACCGGATTCTCGCGGCACAGCGCGCTGTTTTGCGGCGAGAACCGGGTCGTACACCTGCATCTGTCTGCTCTTCCCAGAGTGCACACTCTGGTCCCTCTCGCGGCTGGGATGCGGCGATGAGGCCTGATCCGTAGATCTGACCGCATGCGAGTGCACGACCTGAGAAGCACCGGCACCCGGATTGGCTTTCCGGAACTCCTCATTCTGCCTAGCAGCCTCTAGCACTAGCTCATCGAGCCTCTCTTGCTGCCTAGCGCGCGCGTCGCCGGCTAGGTTTGGCAACTCAGCAGCTACAGCCTCAGCAGCTCTAAGTGTTTTGGCGGGGGTGCTGTATCTAGGCCTGGTAGTGGTGTTTGCGGTGGCAGACTGGCTAGGAGCCTCTACAGCCGTCGCCATCTCGGCGCCTAAGTTGCGACGCGTAGCGCCTACTTTGCTAGACTTCCTAACAACAGGAGTAAAGCCATGGGCCTTGTTGTACTCGTTTTGGTCTAGGCTAAGCTCAAGCCTAACCTTTTCAAGCTCCAGGTGCTCAGCGAGTAGCTCCTGGCGCTGCCGGTCGAGCTGCGCCCTCATGGTCAGGAGCTCGAGCTCGGTGGGAGGCGGCATGCCCATCCGCGCAGCAGATGCCGGTATCGTTGGTGTAATGGAGAGAGGGATGTTGGAATCCTTCTCGTAGGGCTTGTGGACCCTCTGGCCAACACTCGGGCCAGCAAGATCCTTAATGACCTCTGCGGCAGCAGACGCGCCCTTCCCGGCGTCGGTAGCCAGGCCGGTCATCATCACCTCCACGTTGTCCGTGGAGCAGCCCATCGGCCTTCTGCGGGCAGCGAGCACGGCAGGAGGATCCTCCGCGACCAGCACCTCCTCTGGAAACTCGCGGACGATGGCGGTGGCGACGTAGACGAGGTGCGAGCCGAACGAGAGCACCGAGCCGCCTGCCGGAATGGGCCTCCCGCCGAAATCTCCGGCGTTGTCGGTGACGAAGTCGAAGGAGCCGAATCTGTGGACAAGGCCATAGACCACGCGCTCCCCAGTAGCGGAAATGAGTCCCGTCCGAACATGGACTCTAGCCAGCGCCTCTGACTGCCCCACGGTGGGCGCCAACTGTCGTGGTGGTATCACGGCAGATGCCATGGGATGGCTAAAGTTGGGGCCGATGGACGCTGGAGGTGCTCGGGGAGGGTTCACACGGCGAGTAGCCGCGTGTGGTAGATCACAAACACTGCAAACAACACGATCTTACCCAGGTTCAGGGCCCTCGTGTGGAGGTAACACCCATACTCCTGCCTCTCTCTGTATATAGTGTTTACCGAGTAGCCACAGTACAGTTCAGGCCTTCAGCCGAGTAGCCACTCTACGCTCTAGTTCTCTCTGTGAGTAGTGAAGCAATCCAGAGTCTCGACCCTCGCACAGGAGGAGGCAGGGCACCTTATATACTGGTGCCCAGCCGGATAGAATAATACTAGAAGGTACAGCTCGATGGAACAAGAGCACTGCAGAACCATGCACGCCTCCCGGTTCCCGCTGACGCTTGCCCCGTAAGTCGTCGCGCCGTTCGGAGATGGGACCTGTCCACCCTTGTCAGTGAGATAGGGTAGGCCCCTAGCCCTGTCCTGTCCCCTCTGTAAGTGACAGGACTAGACAGGCGCCTACCGCACTGTAGCCACGCCGGAGCGCGGATAATCACGCACTCCGTAAGTTGAACCGCACGCCGTACGGACGCAGGATACGCGGGATCCTTTGTCAGAACGACTCCATTGACTTCTGGCCCGAGTAGGAATCCACTCCCTCTACTCGGACCACTTCCTATACTCGGAAGAATACAACTTCCTTGATTCTTCCTCCTGGCCATTGGTGGGTACGACCGGTTAGCGGTCTACCGGGTAGCATGTACCGGGTAGCCGACCTACTTAGCCAAACAGCCTCTTTGCTCTTGCCTTTAGCACTGGCCTTACCCCTACTCGGGGGTAACCCCCCGACAGCGTGGGGGCTTGAGCCCTACAGCAGAGCGAATCGGGTGCCCAAAGTAAGTATCTTGAACCCAGCCGAGTTACCTTCATCTCGGTATTTTCCGAGATCATATAACTTTGGAACTAATGCTTTATGTTTCGCATGCACAGGTCTTTCCCCGCTGGCTAGAAGAGGACGACAAGACTCCCTCGGACCACTGGGGTGAGGACCGGACTGAGGACGATACACATGAGTACGACGATGGGGACAACCTCCCCATATTGGACGCCCTGCTTGCCGCCCAAGCCGGTAAGTTCCGAGTCCCAGCCTCCGTCCGATACTGGTCTGAGGACGATGAAGAAGATGATGATGATGAATGTATTCTTTTAGAGGTACTTGACCCATCCTTGATCTCATTTGTGTATCCTCTGCCATCGGCCTCAGTTGATCCGGGAGAGCAGGTGATAGATGCGCAACCCGTAGCTATGGCCGCCCCCGTGAAAGCGAGGAAGAAGACCGGGAGTGGCGCAGTTGCTCCTCCGCCCAAGAGGACCAAGAAGAAGTCCGGGATCAAGGGCCAGACCAACCGAAAACCCAAGCGGCCCATGTCGGACGGGTGAGTCATTTCCGAACTGCCCCCCTTTGCACTTTCTTCACTTCTTTGCTTTTATGCCCGAGTTGATAATTGTGATTGGTTTCCTTGCCTCTCTTTTTCTCTTGTAGTGATCCCATTAACATCGAGATCACCGAGCTTCCTGCGTTCACCCTGACTCCAAGAAGTTCTGCCTCGGCGAGACTGAGTACCAGGCTTCCTCCTGTGATCCCGCTCCCGGACACGAGTGGCTACGTCGACTTTGACGCTGAGGACTCGGAAGCCAACACCATGGACATGTCGGAGATGCAGATCCCGCAGAGGGAAGACCAAGACCTCGGAGCCAGTGACATGGGCGCCAACATGGAAACCAATGAGGCTCCGGAACGTCTGGAGCCGGCTCCAGAGCAACAACAACAGTAGCAGCAGCAAGAAGAGACATCGCAGGAACAAACCCCACCAGCCGCAGCAACACCACCAACAGCACCAACACCACCGAGAGCACCAACACCACCAACATCACCCTCTGCAACCCCAGCAGCAACGACAACAACAACACCAGTAGCAACAACAACACCACCAACTCCCGCAGCAGCTCCAACATGCCCATCAACAACTCCTCCTCCCACTCGGCAACGACCTGTGACCCGGTTTGCTCCCTCGCTACCACCGAAACAAGCCTCCACGCGTGAGAAGATTAGCTCAAAGAGGAGCACCAAGGGGAAGGATCCTTCTCTCATGAAGTTTCCACTGACCACTCGGTCAAAGAAAACCTATGTGCCCTATAAGAAGTCTGTGTTGGGATAGCCGAAAGCAGGCATTCTAGCGATCAGCTCTGATACTCAAATGGTCCCGCACCAGGGACTTGGAGTGCACCAGCAGGACCTGGAGGTGAGCCTTGACCATGCCGGGTACATTCACAAGGTTCATGCTTGGAAGAGGTTGGGACCACTGGATCACTACCACCAAGATTGGAACCAAGCCGATGTTGGCCCGGTGACAATGGCGGTTGCGTCCTCCGGCAGTACGCTTGCGCATAAAATGTACTCCTTGCGCTGTGCCGTTGAAGATGACGAGATCACTTCTCGGGTAAATAATTATTTTCCTTTTCGGTTTTTCCGAGATTGCACATTACAAACCCAAAATCAATACATACATCCAGTCCCCGAGATTTGGGCCGAGTAGACATCACTCGATCGAGTTAAAGTTTACTTGGGTCGAATCTTCAAACTCACTATCCCTCTGTTTTTTTCTTAGGTATGCACAGAGACCCGTGCCAAGCTGTAACAGAAGCTCCTTTGGACCCACCGGGATCTCACCGAGCACAACCTGAGTCTCCAAGAGCAATTGGGAGGCAACGGTACTACTTTATAACACCAAGGTATCGAGTATGCTTTCTACTGCATCGATTGTCTAACTTGTGTTCTATTTAATTTCAACAGCCGTCATGGAGCAGCAGCCGATGGAGTCCATCACCAAGATCTCTTCTCTGGAAAGTAAGTGCTTCCTTCTCTATCTCGCGTTTTGTGTTTACACCCTTTTTTCTTGCTGGCTAACTCTGTTGTCTCGATGCAGATGAGCATAAGATCTTTGCCGAGAAGCATCAGGACTGCACCACACTCGCTGAGTCTACACAGAGGAAGATCTCGGCCCTTGAGAGTAAGTTTCTTTTCCTCTTCCTTATTCTATTTCTATGATCCTTATTGCTTGCTAACCGGACTGTTTTTGTGCAGCTGGACATAATTTTTTTGCTGAAAAGCACCAAGACTGTCTCACTCCGGCCGAGACGCAGATGCAGCTCACTGATTGCGAGGCCAAGTTCAAGGACGAGCTCCAGACTGAGAAGGCCGAGGTAACTCGGCTGAAACTGGAACTGGCCAAGACGTAGAGGTAAAAGTCCGAGGTAGAGAAAGCCAAGGCCGAGATGGAGAAGGATGCTGCTACTGAGAAGGCCCGCCAAGAAGAAGAAATCAAGAACCTCAAGGACCGGAACACCGAGATCGAGTCCAGGGCGAGTTCTTCACAAACCCAGCTGGACAAGGCCAACTCGGATGCCGACAGGTGGCTGACCAAGCTCTCCGCACTGAACTTGGAACTGAAAAGTAAGCCTCTTCTCTTCTCTGTTTATTCTAACTCTTGACCTGATCTACCGAACTGATGTTGATTTAACTCGGATAGCTTATCTCACAAGAGCTTTCCCCGAGTTGGAAGGTAGCGCCCTACAGGCAATCGAGAAATCCAAGGAGAGAAGAGCTCAGGCTGGGGATGTTGTCATGGAGAGGGTTAGCATCGAGGATCTCGTCGAGGCCATCAAGGCCCGAGTTATGCCCCTCAGGTCTATTGGAGCCAACCTCCTCTCAAGTGCACTCCGGGTGTACCGGAACTTCTGGCCGGGTAAGGCGGCCCCGACATCAATTGACGAGTTGGCCAAGTGAAAGTACACAAAGGTCAACTAGAGGGGGGGTGAATAGGTGACCTACAAATTTTAATCCTTTTTCAATTTTAGTGGGGGCTTTGGAATGATAATAACTTGGTTATCTAGATGTGCAACTAAGTATACACCTTATGTGACAAATAACGAGTAGCAACGGAAGTAAATGCAAGGCACAAGATAACCATAAGTGAAAAACACGGAGACAAGGATATGTTTCTCGTAGTTCCTTCTTGAAAGAAGTACGTCTACGTTGGAGAGGTGGGGAGCCACCTAGGCACTCCTCAATAGCACGGATGTGCACACCTTGTTCTCCTTGAGCTTCTCCGGTGAGGGAGATTCTCGTTTCCACTATGAGGTCGACTTGAAGGCGTTGACCAAATCTTTACAAGTGGTTGAGGCTACTCCACAAGTGAGATGGAGGCTCTCAACAATCCGAAGCTTCTTGCTACAAGGTGGAAGCTACAAGCACTAGGGTTTCCCTTGGATGACAAAGCAACCAAGAGATTACAAGATCCCAAGAGGTATGGTGTGGGAATACAATTTTTGGCTTGGTAGAAAGGTAGCTCTAGTCCTCCTCCATGAGATCCTTGAAGGGCATCGAGTTTGGTTGGAGGAGGAGGGAGATCGGGGCGTTTTGAGCTCTACAACAATGGAGGAGAGAGAGGAATGGACGAACTACCTATCTAGAGGAAGAAGACAGATATTTATAGGCTCCTCCAAGTTTCTGACCGTTGCAGTGTGCCAGGGCCGGAATATTCCAGTGTTAATACCGGAAATTTCCGGTGTGACCTGGCCGGATATTTGAATAGTCCGGAGGGGCGGAAATTTTGAATCTTCCTGGGGAAGAAGACAGCTATTTATAGACTCCTTTTTTAGTTTTTCATCACTAGCAACTAATTCCTCGTGAACAATTCCTAGCTTCAACTCTTCATGTTCAAGAGTTTTAATTATCGCAAGAGATTGTGTGTTATCATTCCTAAGCTTAGATACACTCATGGCAAAGTTTTCTTCAAGACTAGACAATTTCTCCTCAAGTGATGCACGAAAGGAATGCTCATTTTCAAGAGCCTTTTCTAGCTCTTTGTCATTGCAAGAGTGACCTCCATGGCTTTCTAAGGTCATGATAATTTCCTCCTTTTCATCTACAAGAGAGTTAGCCTCATCAAGTTGCCATAAGAGGGCATTCACTTTCTCCTTAGTCTCACCTTTGAGGCTAGCTAGCCAAATGCCTAACTCTTTGGCCTCACTATCCTCCTCACAAACATTCTCAACACAATCCAATAATGAAGGAGGGTTAGTGGTAATGGTCTTAGAGTTAGGAGAGCATACCAAAGTGGCTTTTGCCATAAGACATGTAGGTCGGGTAGCCACAATCTCATTGGGGGATTCAAATAGAGAAATCGATGAAGATGACGCGGTGGCAACGGCGACGTGGGCCACTCCCACCACTTCATCTTCTCCTTCATCTCCGGAGATATAGGTTTCTAGAACCGCCCCTTCTTGAACGTAGAGGGCCCTTGGCACTCTTCTAGTGAAGTTCTTGTTTTGTGGAGCCTTGGCCTTGTTTTTGCGAACAAGCTTGCCTTCATTTTCTTCTCTTGGCTCAAAGGGGCACTCCTTCATGAAATGGTTTGCGCTACCACAGTTGTAACATGTCCTTGGGCGCTCCCCCTTCTTCTTGTAGTTCTTGTTTCGTGGAGGTCTTTGTCACGACCCCGGACCCAGAGATATACATACTGTTATGTGCTCCTAGCCATGGACTCACAAGGGCTTCAGGGTTACCAGCCCCGGCCGCAACAAACAACGGCAGGCAGACCGGATTCATCGGCACGTAGTCCGGATCCCCGGTCTACTACTCCTTGTATCCACGCTAGTCATAACCAATCATGCATACCCAAGCGTCCACGAGTCGGATGAAACTGAAGGAACGGGACCAAAGTTATACAGAGCTGCTATGTGTCCAGAAAGTGCAACAACAATCGAGGGTTACTGGGGTTACCTCGCCCCAGGCCGATCAAATCGACAGGCGGGCTCGGACATGGATCATCGGCTCCACAACCCCTCGACTGCGACAACTATGCAGGCATAGCCAAAACTGTATAACAATGAGCTCGGAACCAACAACCGATCAAAGCAGTACTCTAAACATGAAGCTTTAATAAACATGTGTTACTAGAGTGTAGCTTACAAACAGAGGTCACACGACCCAACATTACATCAGACAACAGAAGGCAAATTATGTTGCTAATCAACAAGAACCAAAAAGGCCTAAGAGGCCACAACATAAGGCGACGTCCCAGCCCATAGATTCCAGGCTGCTACCTGGGAACCCCAAACTACTCGTCGATGTCCATGTTGAATCACCACCGATGTGAGATCTTCTCCTGAACCAAAATTAAGCAAACCTGAGTACGGGAGGTACTCAACAAGACTTAGTTAACCTATTATATATCTGCTATTTCGAAAAGGGTTTCATGACGGCTGATTTGCGTAAAGCAATCTTTGTTTTGCAAGTTGAGGAAGGAATATCACGTCTCATGGAGTATTTTGAAAACAGATGAGAAAGCTACTCAACTACTGATATCATCATCTTTAATCCACCAAATCATTTCAGCACCTCGTGCTTCAAAGATCACCTCCTCCAGTTGTTCCACACTATCTCATGCTACAAGGTAACCCCTCTCGGCATCTCCGAGGAGGCATCCTTCAATCGTTATCAGCAAGTTTTAATCATTCCGTTTACGTTGTCTATGATCACAGAATCCGTCACCAAGTCGTCTTTAACCGCAGACACGGCTTTTCGAAAAGATTTAACCCTGCAGGGGTGTACAACTTTACCCACACGTACCAACCGACTCTTAGTGCCACCAGGGTTAGCACTAGTCCGGGAAGTGCCGGCAGAGGGTAGTCGATTCCCAGCCTTTACCTTGTCGAACCATATCCATGAGTCAACCCAAACAGGGCCACCCCGTCAACATGGAGTTGGCCACCTCCTGACGGCACCTGTTCTGTGAGTCGGGAACAAGATCCGTGTACGTCCATCACTTGTCCCGGTCACGACCTAGTTTTCTCCAAAACATTTTCTGACTCACACGCAGATGGAAAGATCAAACTACGTGGCTCATGGATAAGGTTAAACAAGTTAGTCAGCCGGGCGGGGTTCATCGGCCCACGTGTGGCTGTACGCTCAGTCTTGGCTCGAAGGCGAGAACTCGCTCCTAGGGGCATGAACAGGACAAAACGCCACAACCCATTGTGGCCTCACATCCATGCCGTGATTAGTCAAGTTATCAAAGATAATTCAAACCATAAACACCTGACATAGAAGATTCACGCATTGACCAGATTCATCAACTAGGCATGGCTAAGAAAGACTCACAAGGTTTAGCGAAGCGCGCACAAACAAACCTATAGCTGCTAGGTGAAGTGGATCAGGATATCTAGGTTATGCAGTATATAGGAGAACTCTATCTACTGACATCAAATAGTTTGGAACCGAATGTAAAGTACGAGATTCAAATCACTTTGAAATCATATATGAGCAGATAAGAGGTTATGCTTGCCTTGGTTATAAGAAAACCAGATAAAGTCTTCAGGGATAAGTGCTTGACTTGTCGGTTAAGATCAAGTATTCGCCATTGGACTGCTGGCCTTCACTTCGGAGTCGCATTCTACCGAGGGGGAAACAACACCGAAAAGAGGAACAAGAATCAACACATGGCATCGATGCAATGCACAATATGTATGCATGAGCAATTTAATGCACTGAAATAAAACCCTAAACATGATGGTTGGGTTGCTAGGGTTCATATGGCAATTATGCAATTTTACTGAAATTTGCCCGAAATGGACCCCGGAGGGGGTTTCGGGCGATTCTGAGAGAGTGTACCATTTTAATTGCTCAAATGGGTTTAAAAACATCATAAACATGTTGTATTTGTCATTTTGAGCATTTTGGTATATAACTTTTAATTTTCTAATTTTAGTGGATAGAAACTTATTTTTCTATATTTTAAATGGTTAAACAATATTAAACAAAGGCCAAAATTCAACTTTGTTAAATATATGTGGAAATGACATTTTTGGATAGAGCATCTTTTTCTGATCAAAACCATATTTTTACTTTATTTTTTTGACTAACAGAATAGAAGTTATTCATTATACAATTTAATTCTTTTTCTGTAATTATAAAAGAGGTGGGGCCCATGTGTCAGAATAAACCTTTTCTATTTACTTCAAAACAGGGAACAGTTTTATGACGTCGAGATGACGCCAAGGTGACGTCATCGATTGCCCAGGCCGGCTCTACCACGGCTCGATCGAGCGATGCAGCGAGGGATTCGCGAGTTGAGGTGGTTAACGGGCTAGAGGGAGGCAAGGCGAGCACGGGGGTGGTGGCGCCGCCCCTAGGGGGTCACCGGAGTAGCCGTGGCAACGGCGGACGGCGGCGGCCGACCGTGGCTCGCAGCGCCACGGTGTTACAGAGCATGGGGCAGAGGGAAAAAGGTCCGGCGGGGACCGGGGACTCACCCTGAGGCCCGACGTAGGCTCGGTGCGGCGAGAGATGGCCGGAGGCGCACGGAATCATCCATGGCGGCCGGCGGCCGGAGTTGGAGAGGAAGAAGTGATTCGTCCGATTCCTAGGGTTCCGGCAAGCGGGAGTCGTCGTGGAGCACGAGTGGAGCACGGCGGAGCTTCCTGGAGCTTCAATTTGGGAGGAGGAGGTCGGGAACAACGACGCGCGATGGCTTCCCGTCGGCTATGGTTTCGGCCGGATGGGAAAAAGAAAGAGAGAGGAAGGGAACAGAGAGGATAGGGGGTGAGAGGAGGTCGTGGGCTTCCTCTAGAACCTATCCACGCAAGGAGGGAGGCCAGGAGGAGGTGGCAATCGAGGCTGCTCGACCTCCACGCAGCTGCTTGCCTTCTGTCAAAGGTTGAAGAAGACAATTTTGCGCAAAACCCCCTGATGTTTTGGAAAAACACCAAAAGGCCCTTTTCTATTATAAAACAGTACAGAAAACAACTTTTTGGGGACCTTTTTGTGAACAGAAAATTTGGCAAAAATAGGATTTGGAAAGCTTATGAAATTTCCAACCTCACCATGTATTGCTTTGGTGAAATTGAAATACTTTTCAGAACAAAATTTTGGGAACCAAAATAAGTACCATTTGTGGGATTTTTCTCAAACCATTTAAATTCCAAATTTAAATTGGTTAAAACATGATTAAGTTTTTGGTGCCATGCATGTATGAGATGAAAACACACCACACCCCTTTGGTAGCAAAAGTTGGGATGTTACGAATCTACCCCCCTTACAAGAATCTCGTCCCGAGATTCCCGAAGGAGAAGAAAGAAGGAACACCGGTTTTGAACGATCTTCTCGAACCTTACAGTTCTCTTCTCGAAGGGATTGATCTGTAGCACTTGCAAAGATCTCCAGCAGCTACACCTTAGGTGAGAGGGAAACTCTTAGAAAATGATCTTCACGAAGATCGAGTATCCCATGGTTAACTCATGACAGGATGTTCATAAAGAACTTTTGAGTTATCAAGCATGAAACACATCAAGGTAACGGAGTGAATAGAGGATGGTTTCAAGGTTGCGGACGATTGGTCCTTGAAAGGATTTAGAATATGAGATTTGCACAAGACTTTAAATCCTTTTAGAAACGAAAGGTTGAACAACTTGTGACATCGAGGTTTCTTCAAACAAAATACCAAGATGGGAAGAATTGTTTTGAATATCACAATGTAATATCCGTAAACGAGGGAAAACACGAGAAAACACTGTAATCGTGCATCGGAGAGAATTTGATACGAAATCATGTTCACTCTTCTGAGTGGACACGGAAGATAACGGAACTTTCATTCCGTCAGAGTTTGTCGAAAACTTTATCAAGAATCGGGATGTTACTTCACTACATAAGATGAGTAGCCAAAGGATGTTGAAACACCGTAGTTAGGGAGGAATTCTTGGTCACACCTTAAGAATGGATAACCAACGGGGACTGAGACACCGAAAGGAATAAGGAATCTCTTTCCTACTGTGGTTTGGACGTAGCAATACGTTTACCACATGGTTAAGATCCCATGGCTGAAGTAACTGACAAATTCACACAATGTGTGAGAGGAACGGAACTTCAAGTACAACAACTTGAAAAAGGGAACTGATCAACGACGGTTACGAAACACCACGAGATGTTCTCATGAGGAACTTGTTTTCACGAGAACAATGATTTGGAGGTTCATCAGAGAGATGTTGGAAAGATCAACTTCCAACTTATCTTGGATGTTCTAGATACCAATATCAGGCTCATGACAGGCCTTCTATAGGTCATCAAGTGAAAGTAAAACTCCGGTTTGGAAGAACGGGGAGGAAACTTGTTAGAATAAGCCAGACAAGAATTCTCACGGGGAGTGGTTGCTCTTACGGATTCAAAAAGATATGACATTAGGCCTTACGGCTAATTGTGTCAACCACAACATCAACCATGCCGTATTTTCAAATGGACCTAGTTCAACACCCTTAAGGAAACACCAACCATCGTTGCTGCTTGAGATTTAGCTCTGGTTAGTGGGTTGATAACTGACACTCAGTATGTTTGATTGAAAAGCTTGCACCGGTTACCAACTGGACACATCTACAAGATTCTCAAGATATGGACTACGATGTCAAGCTCAAGAAGATGAGCGAGATTGCAAAAATCATGTATTAGCAACTTGAGAAAGACGGTTGCACCTACATGAACTACTTGCAGAAGAATACATCGGACTCCTTGTTGGGGAGACGATACAAAGATAACGAAGTTTTTTTTTTTTTTTAGACTTCTTCTCTTTTGCGAACAATCAGTCAGGGCTTAGTGGGATGCAAACTTCTTTAAGTGAATGGAGGTATAAACCAACCATCTCAAGACTAGACCACACGTGCATGACCGAGGGATTATTCCCGAGGGAACAAGAAAACTCTACTCGAATCCATGGCGACAACTTTCACCATAAGCACATGGACCCGAGAAAGTCACTTCAAACATCTGGAACCCAACTTCGTGATGACACAAAGATGGTTCTCGAAAGTTTCCAATATTGTTGCCGTTTGTTCCACATGAACCTCTTGCAACTTGAGAAAATAGGAATGTCATCGATGGGCTTGACAGCACCCTTATCAAAACACTCCAAGAGGAGGGATTCATATGATATATGAACAAGGCAATACATTGGTCAGACCAAAGGACATGAGGTGTACTCGGGTAAAATACCATGAGTGGAAACACCATCGAGATAGTCCTTGGATCTTTTCTCGATTTGACGATAGCCCAATTCAAACCAAGGTGGAAATTATAGCATGTCCACTACGGAGATACTATCTTGCTTCAACACAAAGGAAACTAGACATCCCTTAACAGAGGATCAAGTTAGGCGGAGCTCTTGTCTTTCAACTCTCCAAGTTGTTGTTTAAGCTCAACCTACTTGTCCAGGGTGTCCAGCGGAGTTTTCTTGGAGAAAAGAGTAGTTCAAACTACCCCTTGTTTAGACATCCCGGTCAGGTAACCACCTGGTGATACTTCTAGAGAGACAACCAGAATATCACAACTCACCGGTATGTCTTAGAAATCGAAAGGAGGCATGCTTTTCAACGCAACCGATATGGTCTGGAGAGCTTTGGCATAAACCTAACTCTCTGATCAATAAGGTGCATCAGAACAAACGGATTTGATAACACGGTCTACTTCAACAGAGACCGGGTGACCAATAGTGCTAAGGAGGATACAGATGTTTCTTAGATTTTCCAAAGCAATGGAAATTGCTAGGAACACCTGATACACATGTCAATGCACACCCAACATTCTCAAGCATTCAAGCTTGGAGGAAGGGGGAGTGAAGATGTGTGAGAGCGCATCACTTCATCAACAAGGCCATGAAACTGAACACAACCTCTTGATATAAAAGAGTGTGACACTCGAGGGTGGAACAGAACGGAAGCTAATGAAACTTCTTTGATCTGCGGATTACAAAACTTTGACCTGGTCCTAGAGATGAACGAGGTAATGGAGTTTGTTTCTCCTAACATTCCAAGGTGGAATGTTCTAACGGAAACGTAAGCAAATGTATTGGAAAAAATCCAACACAACTAAGCAACTTGGTTTCCAAACCATGGACAAAGGTAGGAAAGCAACTAGAGATTAAGATCATGCTCCGGAAAATCCAGAGATCACGGTGAATGCACAGTGTAATACACATTTGTAAAACCCATGCTAAAAGGGAGGTATAGCTGAATCAAGAACAAGGATATGGGAATCATAGAGAACACTCTTGTTATGATTCCTTTTGATTCCTAGAGAAAACCTATGGCTATTGGAGCTGAGATTACCTAGCCACCCTGAGGTAGAACAGATTCCTCAGGATCCAAAGAAAAAGAACTTGGGTTAAAGGTCAGCATCCTGTACTGATAGCGTGAGCATGACATGGCTAAGAAACCACACGATCCAACCCACCGCAATTCAGCACATTCCGGGACCTTCGGTTCAAGTTCAAGGCAAAAACACAACAAAGGAGTAACTACTATAGGAGTGCCACAAAGGACACCACAGTTAGCAATCACGAGGTATCTTTCAAAAGACAACGATAGCTCCGGAAGAACTTGAGCAGAGGATAATAGATACATTCGAGATGGAAAGCAGATCTCGAGGTTCATGATTTAGAACTTTGGAACATGTAAGAATGTGGAATCTATACAACTCTGAGAGATTGGAATAGAAATGAAATCTCCCAGTTTAAGAGATAACGGAACTTGGAACACACACGACTCTGGAACTTAACACTAGGTCAACTGGGGTGAAAGAAACGTCCTTGCCAGAAAAAGCACCTAGGTTTTGAATGACTAGAAGAGATAGCAAAACCTTTTCAAATCAAAACAGGTAAGGTTACCCAGAGTTAGAGCGATACCAGTTAAGGAGTAAAAAGAATCCTAAGAAGGTTTTTCACAATCCATTTGGAGTTTTAAACTAGTTTACACAAACACTAGACTCAACATCGACCAAGCAGTAAGGTTTTCCTACAGGCAGTCCTGCTCTGATACCAAGACTTGTCACGACCCCGGACCCAGAGATATACATACTGTTATGTGCTCCTAGCCATGGACTCACAAGGGCTTCAGGGTTACCAGCCCCGGCCGCAACAAACAACGGCAGGCAGACCGGATTCATCGGCACGTAGTCCGGATCCCCGGTCTACTACTCCTTGTATCCATGCTAGTCATAACCAATCATGCATACCCAAGCGTCCACGAGTCGGATGAAACTGAAGGAACGGGACCAAAGTTATACAGAGCTGCTATGTGTCCAGAAAGTGCAACAACAATCGAGGGTTACTGGGGTTACCTCGCCCCAGGCCGATCAAATCGACAGGCGGGCTCGGACATGGATCATCGGCTCCACAACCCCTCGACTGCGACAACTATGCAGGCATAGCCAAAACTGTATAACAATGAGCTCGAAACCAACAACCGATCAAAGCAGTACTCTAAACATGAAGCTTTAATAAACATGTGTTACTAGAGTGTAGCTTACAAACAGAGGTCACACGACCCAACATTACATCAGACAACAGAAGGCAAATTATGTTGCTAATCAACAAGAACCAAAAAGGCCTAAGAGGCCGCAACATAAGGCGACGTCCCAGCCCATAGATTCCAGGCTGCTACCTGGGAACCCCAAACTACTCGTCGATGTCCACGTTGAATCACCACCGATGTGAGATCTTCTCCTGAACCAAAATTAAGCAAACCTGAGTACGGGAGGTACTCATCAAGACTTAGTTAACCTATTATATATCTGCTATTTCGAAAAGGGTTTCATGACGGCTGATTTGTGTAAAGCAATCTTTGTTTTGCAAGTTGAGGAAGGAATAGCACGTCTCATGGAGTATTTTGAAAACAGATGAGAAAGCTACTCAACTACTGATATCATCATCTTTAATCCACCAAATCATTTCAGCACCTCGTGCTTCAAAGATCACCTCCTCCAGTTGTTCCACACTATCTCATGCTACAAGGTAACCCCTCTCGGCATCTCCGAGGAGGCATCCTTCAATCGTTATCAGCAAGTTTTAATCATTCCGTTTACGTTGTCTATGATCACAGAATCCGTCACCAAGTCGTCTTTAACCGCAGACACGGCTTTTCGAAAAGATTTAACCCTGCAGGGGTGTACAACTTTACCCACACGTACCAACCGACTCTTAGTGCCACCAGGGTTAGCACTAGTCCGGGAAGTGCCGGCAGAGGGTAGTCGATTCCCAGCCTTTACCTTGTCGAACCATATCCATGAGTCAACCCAAACAGGGCCACCCCGTCAACAGGGAGTTGGCCACCTCCTGACGGCACCTGTTCTGTGAGTCGGGAACAAGATCCGTGTACGTCCATCACTTGTCCCGGTCACGACCTAGTTTTCTCCAAAACATTTTCCGACTCACACGCAGATGGAAAGATCAAACTACGTGGCTCATGGATAAGGTTAAACAAGTTAGTCAGCCGGGCGGGGTTCATCGGCCCACGTGTGGCTGTACGCTCAGTCTTGGCTCGAAGGCGAGAACTCGCTCCTAGGGGCATGAACGGGACAAAACGCCACAACCCATTGTGGCCTCACATCCATGCCGTGATTAGTCAAGTTATCAAAGATAATTCAAACCATAAACACCTGACATAGAAGATTCACGCATTGACCAGATTCATCAACTAGGCATGGCTAAGCAAGACTCACAAGGTTTAGCGAAGCGCGCACAAACAAACCTATAGCTGCTAGGTGAAGTGGATCAGGATATCTAGGTTATGCAGTATATAGGAGAACTCTATCTACTGACATCAAATAGTTTGGAACCGAATGCAAAGTACGAGATTCAAATCACTTTGAAATCATATATGAGTAGATAAGAGGTTATGCTTGCCTTGGTTATAAGAAAACCAGATAAAGTCTTCAGGGATAAGTGCTTGACTTGTCGGTTAAGATCAAGTATTCGCCATTGGACTGCTGGCCTTCACTTCGGAGTCGCATTCTACCGAGGGGGAAACAACACCGAAAAGAGGAACAACAATCAACACATGGCATCGATGCAATGCACAATATGTATGCATGAGCAATTTAATGCACTGAAATAAAACCCTAAACATGATGGTTGGGTTGCTAGGGTTCATATGGCAATTATGCAATTTTACTGAAATTTGCCCGAAATGGACCCCGGAGGGGGTTTCAGGCGATTCTGAGAGAGTGTACCATTTTAATTGCTCAAATGGGTTTAAAAACATCATAAACATGTTGTATTTGTCATTTTGAGCATTTTGGTATATAACTTTTAATTTTTTAATTTTAGTGGATAGAAACTTATTTTTCTATATTTTAAATGGTTAAACAATATTAAACAAAGGCCAAAATTCAACTTTGTCAAATATATGTGGAAATGACATTTTTGGATAGAGCATCTTTTTCTGATCAAAACGATATTTTTACTTTATTTTTGTGACTAACAGAATAGAAGTTATTCATTATACAATTTAATTCTTTTTCTGTAATTATAAAAGAGGTGGGGTCCATGTGTCAGAATAAACCTTTTCTATTTACTTCAAAACAGGGAACAGTTTTATGACGTCGAGATGACGCCAAGGTGACGTCATCGATTGCCCAGGCCGGCTCTACCACGGCTCGATCGAGCGATGCAGCGAGGGATTCACGAGTTGAGGTGGTTAACGGGCTAGAGGGAGGCAAGGCGAGCACGGGGGTGGTGGCGCCGCCCCCAGGGGGTCACCGGAGTAGCCGTGGCAACGGCGGACGGCGGCGGCCGACCGTGGCTCGCAGCGCCACGGTGTTACAGAGCATGGGGCAGAGGGAAAAAGGTCCGGCGGGGACCGGGGACTCACCCTGAGGCCCGACGTAGGCTCGGCGCGGCGAGAGATGGCCGGAGGCGCACGGAATCATCCATGGCGGCCGGCGGCCGGAGTTGGAGAGGAAGCAGTGATTCGTCCGATTCCTAGGGTTCCGGCAAGCGGGAGTCGTCGTGGAGCACGAGTGGAGCACGGCGGAGCTTCCTGGAGCTTCAATTTGGGAGGAGGAGGTCGGGAACAACGACGCGCGATGGCTTCCCGTCGGCTATGGTTTCGGCCGGATGGGAAAAAGAAAGAGAGAGGAAGGGAACAGAGAGGATAGGGGGTGAGAGGAGGTCGTGGGCTTCCTCTAGAACCTATCCACGCAAGGAGGGAGGCCAGGAGGAGGTGGCAATCGAGGCTGCTCGACCTCCACGCAGCTGCTTGCCTTCTGTCAAAGGTTGAAGAAGACAGTTTTGCGCAAAACCCCCTGAAGTTTTGGAAAAACACCAAAAGGCCCTTTTCTATTATAAAACAGTACAGAAAACAACTTTTTGGGGACCTTTTTGTGAACAGAAAATTTGGCAAAAATAGGATTTGGAAAGCTTATGAAATTTCCAACCTCACCATGTATTGCTTTGGTGAAATTGAAATACTTTTCAGAACAAAATTTTGGGAACCAAAATAAGTACCATTTGTGGGATTTTTCTCAAACCATTTAAATTCCAAATTTAAATTGGTTAAAACATGATTAAGTTTTTGTTGCCATGCATGTATGAGATGAACACACACCACACCCCTTTGGTAGCAAAAGTTGGGATGTTACAGTCTTGGAGAGCCGGCCTTGTGAGCTTCCCATCTCTTCCAATATCCATGCATAGCGAGAGCAATGCACTTGTGAGCTCTCGTATAGGTGTCTTCATAGTCTTCCTCATCATCATCTTGTTCTTCACTTTCATCAACTCGAGCCATTGCCTTTGACTTCAATGCGAGGTTTGGGTAACTTTCCCATCCCTCTAGAGCGAGCTAGAGCATCATCCGCACTCTTGTGTGATAGAGAGATGGCGATGAACTCACTAAGAACACCAATGGAGTTGAGAGTGTTGTAGTCCGCTCTTGTCCGGATACTAGTGGAGAGATTTTTCTCAAAGGGTGTGATGGACTTGACAAATTTCCTCTTTATCCACTCATCGGAGATCTCTTCCTTTCCAAAGTCTCTCAATTGGTTGGCGAGAGTGACAAATCTTCTATAGAGCTCTTCGGGAGTCTCATCCTCTTGCATGACGAAGTTCTCGGAGTTGTCAATGGCCACATCATACTTGGAAGATTTAATGATAGCATTTCCTTGAAACAAGGTGTCAAGTTTGTCCCAAGCTTCCTTGGCGGTCTTGCAACCACGAATGTGAGTGAGATGCTCCCTTGGGAGAGCCTTCTGGATAATAACGAGAGCAGTCTTGTTGAGTTGAGATTCCACATCCTCCCTTGGAGTCAAGTTGCTCGGGTCATGCGGATGAAATCCATGAATCACACTCCTCCACAATGCAGTGCATGATCCAGAAATATGGGACTCCATTTCAAACTTCCAAGAAGAGAATTCATTAGTGTTAAGCATGGGAGGAAGTCCAACATTAAGAATGTGTGGCATGGAAACAATTGGGTGAATGGTGTCATAATTTTGAGGAGGTGGAACTTGTGCGTGGACCCCGGAACCATTAGCCGTTTGAGACTTGGAGCCACCGGAACTCTCATTTTCCTTGGCTTTAGCCTTTTGTGTGGCTTTAGCCTTAGCTTTGGCAATGTTCTCCTTGATTTGGGAATCGTCAGGAATCGTCTCCTCTTCCGAACTATCCTCATCGGAGACATGGGAAGAGTTCGATGGCCCCTTAGGTTTACCCATCATGTTCTCCAACATCTTCTTGATGGAGGAAACCTCCGAGCCTACACTAGAGCTAACCTTGGACAGTTGGGTTTGGATAGTACAAATCGTTGTCTCTAGGTTAGCTATAGTGTCGGTCATTTTGGAGAGCTCCTCCTTAGAAGATTCGGGATCATCTCCGTTGACAATGATACTCTTAGGCGGTTAAGCCCGATAAAAGAGCCGAGGCTCTGATACCAATTGAAAGTACACAAAGGTCAACTAGAGGGGGGGGGTGAATAGGTGACCTACAAATTTTAATCCTTTTTCAATTTTAAAGGGGGCTTTGGAATGATAATAACTTGGTTATCTAGATGTGCAACTAAGTATACACCCCATGTGACAAATAACGAGTAGCAACGGAAGTAAATGCAAGGCACAAGATAACCACAAGTGAAAAACACAGAGACAAGGACATGTTTCCCGTAGTTCCTTCTTGAAAGAAGTACGTCTACGTTGGAGAGGTAGGGAGCCACCTAGGCGCTCCTCAATAGCACGGATGTGCACACCTTGTTCTCCTTGAGCTTCTCCGGTGAGGGAGATTCTCGTTTCCACTATGAGGTCGACTTGAAGGCGTTGACCAAACCTTTACAAGTGGTTGAGGCTTGTAACATCCCAAGTATGAAAAATAGCCATTAGAATGTTTGCTCTCTGTTATTTTATGTTTTGCATCATGACATCATGTTCATTGCATTTGTTTTGCTTGTTTTCCATTTGTTTTCCTCTGTTTTCATTTGTTTTCCTTTGTTTTCTATTTGAATTTCAAATCAAATTTCAAACCTTTTGTTTCATACTTGTGATGTTACAATTTCCAAAATGATATTTCAAATCAAAACAATCAATTGTTTCCATTAAAGTTGTGATTCCAAAACTATTGTTTTGTTTCTATCAAAAATTCATTTAATACCAAACCCTTTTCAAATTCAATTAATTTCCAAAACAGCAACTCTTTTGAAAATTATGAAAATGACCAAAACACTTCCATCATTTGTTTCCATTAAACCTTAAGGTTCAAACTATTAAAATTGGCTTTTAATAACTCACTTAATTCAAATTGCTTCCAAATTCAAATCACATTTTTCCAAACAGCAACCTTTTGGAATTAATGATAATTACAACACATTTCTAATACTTTTGTTTCAATTAAACTATAAGGATCAAACTATTTAAATGTTGTTTTTAATAAATCACTTAATCTTAAATTCATTCAAATTTCAATTGCAACTTGCAAACAGCACCTAAATTCAAAACACTTTGTAAAACAAAACTTGCAAGTGGTTGCTATTACATAAATAAGTAATATAACATTTTTTGCCTAATTTTTCTAAACCCACAACTCATCTATTTCTTCCTATTACATTTCAGCAAAAAAAAATAGAGGAAAAAAAATAAAAAGCAAACAAAACAGCACAGCAGAGAGAGGGGCAAGCCCATCTCTCCCCCTCAGCCCAACTCCCCTTTGGCCTGGTACCCCTTCGATGCCCTTCTTCCACCTCTGTACGGATTTCATCCGTTCTGTCCACGTAGCAGAGCAGAACAGAAACGACTGCCATTCCTCCACCTCTCCCTTATAGCTACCCCTAACCCTAGGGTTTCCTCTCTACCCATCTTCTTCCTCTCCTCTCTCTTCCCCCGCCTCCATTTTCTCTCTTCCTCTCCCTCTGCTCTCTTCTCTCTGTATCTCTGTACCTGTACCACAACCTGAACCACCTCCCTTCTCCTCCGGTGATCGCCGCCGGGAGGCCACCCTCCGGCCAGGGCGAGGCCGAGAATGGAAACCCCCCGGCACCCTCTCCCTCCTCCACCACTCGGCGCGGGCCGGGAGGCTCCGATGCGCCGTCGCCATCCGCATCTCGCCGCCGGCCACTCCCTGCTCCGCCCCGACCGCCTCCTCCTGTCCATCGCTCGAGGTGAGCCCCCTTCCCCTCGATCCCCTTCCTCCATCTCCCTTCCGACCGCAAGCACGCGCACGCAGCCCACAGCACCCACGGCCACCCCAGCGCCACCGCGAGCGCAGCAGCTGCCGGCGGTCGTGTCGTTTCCTCCGTCGAGGTACAGACGTGAACTGCAAACAAGTTTCAGTTAACACCGTTTCTGAACATTAACCTCCCGAGTTCCCCCCTCCTATCACAAGTTCAGCAGCTACCGCACTGGTGCTGTTCCTTTGCGCGCAGCAGCAGGTCTGGGGTTCGAATCCCCCCACCCGCAGATAAACCAAACTTTTTTATTTCTTTTGTTTGGTTACAGCAACTTCCCAGAAATCACACCCAGGTCCCTGCTAACTATTTTCTAGCCCCTGTAATTTATTTCCAAGTCCCTAGCTGTAATAAAAATGGCAGATTACACCTTAATATTGTAAATTGCATAAATAAATCATTTCAACTCACATTCCAACTTTTTAAACATGTATTCTGTACCAAATTGAATTGTCTACCCAAATATAATTTTTTTTTACTGTTTTGAATATTTTAAATTGGTGAAATATTTGAAATCTTGTTTAATTCATTTAATTTTGCAAAAATCATAACTTGGTCATAAAAATTCCAAATTCAACAAACTAAATATGTTTTTTAATCAACTTTTCATGTACTTTCCAAATATCAACTTTGTTTGCTGTTTTGAATAATTTAAATTGCTGAAAACAACTGTTTCTTAATTAATGCATTCAAAATTGCCAAATTAATAACTTGCTCATTTTAAATCCATTTTCAACAAATAAAATATGTTTTCCATGCTAAATTAAACCACCTTTCCAAATATAAAATTTGTTCCATGTTTTGAATAATTAAAATTGGTTAAATAATTTAAACCTTGTTTAAATCATTTAATATTGTTAAATTCCAAACTTGGTCAAATTAATTTCTTTTGGGACATATAAAATATGTTTTCAAACCATAAAAGTATAAACTTTTCAAATATGAACTTCATCTAATGTTTTTAACAAATAAAAATTCAAATAAGTTCATGTTTGAATTAAATTCATTTAAATCTTGTTTAACTTGTTTAATTCATAAGTAAATTATTCCAATTCCTTTTTCAACAAATGAAACATGTAATCCGCCTAAAATTGTGTGTTCTTTTCAAATATGAACTTGGTTATCTGTTTTGAACAAGTTAAACTTGATGAAAATAACAAATGCTTGTGTGACCCCTTTAAGAAACCAAAATCTCTTAACTTAATAAATAAATTCCAAACTTGTTAAACTTCTTTTCAAATTGTTCTATCGTTGTTTTCTTGTTGTTTTCTCCCTCCATGCATCATACTAATCCACTTTCACCTGTTGGTTAGTTGTAAAACAATTGTTTCAACCATAATTCATGGGCTTTTCATATGCAACTCAAGTTGCATAGTGGTCCATTTAAACGTGTTAACTTGTCAACTAGTTTATTTTGATGCATCAATTAAATTGACATGCATCATCCCATGTTTGTGCATTATACCATGTTATTGATTGTTTGTCTCTCTGCGTTGTTTGTTTGCTTCTTCTCGGATACACGACGACGTTGAGACCGACGATACTTACGACACCCCTTCTAAGGATCTAGCTCAGTACCAGGCTGCTGAGTTTGCAGGCAAGTATTCACTCACATGAACCACTGTGTTCCTTTCAACATTGGTTACCGATACTTTCCGTTGTCTATTTCTGCTAGCCCTATGAATCGTTGCTTCTGTTCGATCCTATCACATGTTACCCTTTAACCCTGTTATAGCCTCACCTCCACACCTATAACCTTTTGCTTGTTGCCTGAGTCTTACTAGCATGCTTAGGGTTGTTTTGCTCGAGTCTGTTGCCCGTTACTTTCTGTTACTATATTTTATTATGTTCTGGGGCTCGATGTTAAACAACAACCTGTTAATTTTGAGGTAATAATAATTTGATGATAAGGCACCGGCAGGAGGCCCGGCGTGGTTTTGAGGCCTGCTAGTGTCGACCCTAATTAGGAAAAGGGTCTTGTCTACTGATCCATGATGAGCGCACTAACCGCATGTGGGAAGCGTGTATGGGCGCCCCCCTCAATTTGATTCGATTCGCATCTCGTCCAAATCGCCACACTTAGTTCGGGCTTTCCATTTGATGCATGCATGTGCAGGTGCGAACCCTTGGCGCCAGGGTGGAACTTTTGTAGTCGGCATTTAGGGCGGCGTGGTCTTAGAGTGCTATGAGGGTCCCCTTTTCTTCGTGGGGCTCGATTAGCCGCGCATGCACAGCATGTGGTTCTTTGGGCTTGATGCGAAGAAGAGTTGAGTTGTGTTGAGTGCCCCGCTTGGTGGGAAAGGCCTTCCCATCTGGCGGGTTATTCTTACGTGTACGGCCAAATTGGTGCACCCCTGCATGGATAAATCTTCTCGAGAAGCCGTGTTTTCCGCGGTTATGGATTACTTGGTGAAAGTACTGGCTAACAAGTACTCAGAACAACTTACACCTAACTAATGATAACTTGACTAGTAATAGTCTTATTGACACAATAACTTGAACCATCATTAATCCAACTGTGTGAGTTATCCTCGGATTGCTTCTTTGGATAAGGGGCGAGATCCAGGATGGGTTTGTTTGGTGGTTAGTTATAGTTGGTTACGATACGCTATCTTATCTCCTTTCTGTTAGCCGGAAGTTATCGCATGTTCTGTAGTTGGTTAGTGCAGCCAGCTGCCGCCTCTTTTATATCCCCTTTCTTCCGTTGAACCCAAAGTATCTGTGCTTGGTGTTGACGGGTTACACTTTGGTGAACTGTGAGTCTTGCTTGCCAGTACGTTTATGTACTGACCCCTTTGGGGCTGTGGTTTCCGCAGACTACGCTTACGAGGATCCCCGTGACGGCTACTACGTGGAGTTTGACGAGGCTGCTGACGAGTAGATAGCGGACCCGGGCAGGATCCGAGACTTCGTGGATGGGCTCCGTCTTTTCGTTCCCGGCCTCTTAGGCCTATTTGGATCTTGTCTGTACTCAGACACTTTGGATGCTTCCGCTGTGTTGTAATGATGTTATGTTGGGACATGTGTCCTCTGGATGATTGTATTTGCTACCTCTGCTCTAGTGAGAGCCATTTGCAACTTATTTCAATCTTTTGTGTCTTAGAGATCTGTTGTGATATCACATGTTCAAATGCCGTTGACGTACCATGTGTGTATGTCTTGAAGTACGTCAATGGAAGTGTCCTGATTTCTATGGGATGGTTTGCGCAGACGATGGATAGTAGAGAATGGTTGTCACACGTTTACGTGTTGGCCTGCTCATATTGAGATGCGGGTGCCGGTATGCCCCGTAAGCCATTTGTTCTACTATTCAGCGGACTGTGAGTATCCCCTAGAAGTCCGGGTGCGACAAGGCTACTCCACAAGTGAGATGGAGGCTCTCAACAATCCAAAGCTTCTTGCTACAAGGTGGAAGCTACAAGCACTAGGGTTTCCCTTGGATGACAAAGCAACCAAGAGATTACAAGATCCCAAGAGGTATGGTGTGGGAATACAATTTTTGGCTTGGTAGAAAGGTAGCTCTAGTCCTCCTCCATGAGATCCTTGAAGGGCATCGAGTTTGGTTGGAGGAGGAGGGAGATCGGGGAGTTTTGAGCTCTACAACAATGGAGGAGAGAGAGGAATGGACGAACTACCTATCTAGAGGAAGCAGACAACTATTTATAGGCTCCTCCAATTTCTGACCGTTGCAGTGTGCCAGGGCCGGAATATTCCGGTGTTAATACCGGAAATTTCCGATGTGACCTGGCCGGATATTTGAATAGTCCTGGGGGCGGAAATTTTGAATCTTCCGGGGGCGGAAAATTCCGCCCAATGTTCCGTCCACATCTCTGTGCGCGGGCAGCAGCCGCGCGCTGAAAATGGCTAAGGAACAGAGGCCGGAGATTTGAATTATCCGGGGGTGGATATTTGAATAATTGATGGCTAGGTTGAGACTCCAAGTGCAGAGTGTGTAGCTAGTGGCAAGCCTTCTTCCCCACGAGGGTTACTCGAGGGTTTATATCGAACTCTTGGGGAGTCAGTATTTCAGCAGTTGTCTTCCAAGCTTCCTCCAGGATCCTGCAAACAAGTAGAGAATTTTGTGCCCTCAACCTCACCAAGTGGTTGTCAGGCACAAGGTGTGAGACTTCTAAATTGCAATGCAAAACTGAAAGTAAATGTGCAATAATTAAATCTACTACTAAATGCAAATGAGAAAATAAATATGCAATGGATTGTTTTTGTATTTTTGTGATGCAAGTGGTGATGGATATAATGTAAATTCGAATTGGAGATGCAAGTAAAGTAAAGTAACTAGAGTGTTTTCTTATATTTAAAATAGGACCGGGGTTCATGGTTTCACACTTGCATTCTCTCAAATAAAGTGGTAGACGGTGGACATAAAGAATTACATGTGAGATTACAATAACATGTTTAACATTGAGTACTTTCATATGGGCATCACGTCCTAGCATAGAGATCTATACGGTCATATTAATCCCTCTTATACTCCACCAAGATGCGAAATAAATCATAACACCTCGATAATTAAGGAAAAAACCAGAGTATAGCTTTAAGCAATGTGACATGAAGTTGAAGTAAGAACTTGCTAGATCTAGTCATGGAGATTGATTAGTGTCACTTCAAATCCCCGGTAACAAGGTACTCCTTTTTATCCCTAGTGAGGTAACTAAGAAAGGTTTAACAAAACCTAAGTGGATCGCTGAACTTCTGTCACTTTCACAGCACTAGCCACCCTCCGTTACTCCAACTAATGCACCCATCACCCCACACACGCTCTCAAGAACTAGGTTGATCAAAGCTAGCAAATAAGAACGGGGTACATAAGATACATCTACTCAAATAACTCAAGAGAAACAATTGCAATCTCAGATTCAATAACTCATAGAAAAGATCCACCACATAGGAATTACAACGGTGCCCGTAATCATGTGAGGCAGCTCATACTGATCTAATTAGTGAAGCACATAGAGAGAGAGAGATACAAGTGCTACTTCCACAAACCCATAGCCCTGGGGTGGACTACTCCCTCTTCATGGAGATGTCGATGGAGATGACGTTGGAGGGGTAGGAGATCACACCGGCGGCGCCCCGCCGGAGTTTCCCCCCTCCAATCTGGAACTTCTGGTCTCTGTTTCGGTGTTTCGGTGTTTCGGCGGCGCTCCTCTCTGTAAGGGTACGGGGGACCCTTTTTATAGTCGGTTTTAGGTCAAGACGGAGTCGGTAAGTCAAAGATGGAAGGAATTGGGGCCACAGGGGCCAAAAGGGGGCCTCTCACGCGGCCAAGGAATCTGGCCGCGTGGAGGGTCCTGTTTTGGGCCTCCTTGCCCAATTCTCGTGGATCCTTCGCCCGCAAGTCTTCTCCTTCCAAGAAAATGACCCCCGCAGATTTTCAGGTGATTTCGCGGAAGTTTGCCCCCTGAAACGTCAAAAATATAGAAAACGGGGTTTCTGACAGGCAGGGTTAATTCCATAAAAGTTGGGGGACTTTGTAATTTAACCCCAAAATACTATAAAACATTGAATTATACCCTTATATGATGCAATATGTAATAGAAAACCATGTGAAAATATGCAAAATTCATCTATGCATTTTACATGCATCAACATCCCCAAGCTTAACCCATGCTCGTCCTCGAGTATGAAGGTGATAAAACTAAGATGGATTTTGCATATTGAAACAATCATGGGATATCAAGGAGGATTATTCATGCTACATATAATCAAATGATTAATACTAGAAATGAGTAGCAATATACAATTCATGTTGTAAGAAATAACAAATATGCAAGCAAAGATGCTTCATGAAAGTTCACAAAGTGTATATAATCAAATAAAAGCACTATGGACCAAATGCATACACAAAATGAAAAATAAAATCCTATATTGGTCAAAGAATAGCATAATGGAGAATAGAAAATATAGTGGACACTTTGGAGAAAATTGAGTAGAGGTAAAACATGATCAAGTCTTATTTAGCCTCTAAATTATTCAACTAAAATTACTAATTGAAATGTGGTATCCATTGATCTAGGACTCTCATTGCCCCTTTATCACTAGCATCTTAAAATTGTGAGTATTTAAGTAATGAGAATGACAAGGTGGTTGAAAGCCTCATGCCCCGTGAGTGTGAAAACCTACTCCATGATTACTCAACTTAAGATTCCTAATAAGCTTTGTACAATCATAATAAGTATTAATGACATCATAGAGAACCGCAAAGAGGTACCTCTTGCCCCATGACATGGAGACAAGCCCATGTTACAATGACAAGATGAACAAACGGAGTAGACTCATCATCCTTTTTATTTTCATTCACTATTATGCATAGCTTCTTATTTTATTATAGGATGTGTTATAGAGTCACTCAAGCTGTAAGTAAATTTCCACCATGATAAAGCATGGCTTGGGTTAGCAGCCCAATGCGTTTCTCTAGTCATATAGATACTTACTCATCAAAACTTACTATTCCTCTATTTCATTTCGGCATGGCAGGAGTCCAAAAACAAAAGTACATGCTATCAACCAAATGTAATTTTTTTTGTGCAATGTTGAAAGCTTTCCGGTGATACACGTTTATAGCTAGCTCCCAACCACACACTTGTCAAACGCAAAACTTGTGGCTCCCATTATTGGGTCATGTTTATTAGATGCATAAAAAGTAAAGTGTGCCTTCAAAAGTTCGTGAGAGTCCTATCCCAAGTTCAACCCATGACAATTAATAAAGTGAATATCTTAATTTAGAACATAAATAACATAATAACATGGTGAACATACTCGGAATAGCAATGAAGCTAATGGGAAGATATGGTGGACTCACTGGAAATACTTGGCTAAGGAGTGTTGGAAACAAGTTTTTACTTGTTGGAATTTTTAAATTTTTGGGCTAGCAAGAGGGAGATAGTTGACCAGCTACTATGCATGCATATGTCCATAGAACTACTCATTTCATGACAAACTAAATAAACCAGCAATTAACATCAAGGACATGAATAAGAGATAGCTCAAGACAACATTATTGCAAATTTCTACACATAAAAAGCCTATAAATCATGCAAACATATGTAGCTCTTCAAATCAACCATGGCATCCCTATTCCAAGTCATAATACTAGCATCCAATATATTCAAACCCCAAACTACAGTATCTCAATCTCATATAAAATGATGGTGGTGGTCTTATCAAAACAAAAATAAAAATAAAAACTAGACGCTTCAAGTCTCTACGATAAATGCTTTGCTTAGAAAAACAGAAAGTAGACGTGTGCTAACCAAAAGAGTGTAGCTCCAGTGGGGTGTTCATCACATCCCCAAGCTTATGGCTTTCACCATTCTTGGATGTCTTGAGGCGCAGCTCCTCTATTCCCTGTGAAAAAAACTTCACAAAACATGTTTCTCCCATTCTTTTTCTGTGGGGTGAGATTAGTAAGGACAAACAAATCACATGCTTGCTGTGCAAAATTCCAAATAAAATGATCCAGTAGATAGACAATAAGGTTCATTATTTTGTATGTTCACTCTCTTGCTTGAAAGAATCATGGAATCGATTCCCAAGCCCAAAGAGTGCATAAAACAAAAGAAGGCACAATCTGTCCAGAAAAGCAGCAGCAGCAAAACGAACATTTTTCCCTAAGCTATACTCGTCAAAAAATTAAGCCAATTTTTTTGCTTACATAGGACGAAAATTTTCAGAACATACTAAAAAATTAGCTCAATCCGACATACCAATAAAAAACGTAAAATCATACGGTGAGCAGACTCGTGCTGAAACCGAAATTTCATGCACTAGGATAGCAACTTATAAGTCCAAATGGGTTTGACTTGACTCTTTATTGAAAACTCCAGAATTAAAACAAAAAAACTAATATCTTGAGACAGAAAGAGGACACTAGGAAAATTCAAACAAAAACAACCGGGTTGCCTCCCGTAAAGCGCTTTCTTTATAGCCATATAGCTAGGCTTTACTTACTTGATAATCAAGAGGGATAAAGCTCATGAGGGAGCTTGTTCTTCAGCGTGCCCCTCTTCCTTGGGAAGTTCTCCATGATTTTCTTGTGAGGGAACTGAAACTTTACATTCCCTTACTTGGAATCTATGATTGCACCTGTAGTACGAAGAAAAGGTCTACCCAAAATAATAGGACTAGGGGATTTATCCCCCATATCCATAATAATGAAATCAACGGGTACGAAAGTCATGTGCAATTCAATCATAACATCTTTTACTTGTCCTACAACATGTTTAGTAGAGTTATCAGCAAGGACAAATTCACTTGAGCACTTTTCTAAATTTTCTAGTTCTAACAATTCATATAATTCTTTAGAGAGTACCGATACACTAGAACCTAGATCTAACATAGCATGGTGAATTTATTTTCCAATTGAAACTAGCACCTTGGGGATCCATGCATCCCCAAGCTTAGGAGGTATCATGTCCTCATTCTTGTACCTAACAATTTTTTCTTGCAAGACATGATTAGCAATATAAGATCCAAAGCCAGGTTGATTAACATTTATAGTGGGATCACTAGCAAAATTTTCTAAATCAAGCAATGGATCCTTAATTTCAGTAAGCATCATAATTTCCTCTACTTTACTCTCTAATTTAGCTAGCATGCTTGATTCATGAGGACTAATTTCATGTTTGCTAGCAAGATAAGACATATATGGAAGTAAATATTCAGGGTACTTCACTATTTCATTCAAAGTTTCTTCTAAGCTAGTAGGGACATGCTCACTTGTATTCTCAGCAATATGATCAATATTTTCAATAATAGGAGCAGAAATAGTAATAGAATTCATTCCTACACTAGGTTGTGCTTGTGGCTTTCCTGCTGACATGCTTAATAGAGTTGCTTGATTATCAGCTAATTTTGACAATGCTTTATCTAAATTCGAAGATTGAAGTTGCAATCCTTTAATATCACTACTAATGGATGCAATAGACTTATTTAACTCATGTATCATAGCATTGTGACTAGCAACTTGTTCCATAAGCAATTTATTAAATTCAGAAATTTCACTAGAAGGCTTCCACTTATTTTCATTAGCATTAGGATATGGAACAAAAGGTTTATTTGGCACATAAGGAGGTTTACTATATGAATTGTAAGCATTACCAAAACCATTGCTACCATAATTCCTAACAAAATTAACATCCACACTTTCAGAATTACCACCAACTAGCTCCTGCAAAGGCACATTCTCCATATTTTGTTTATTAATTAAGGCAAGAATAGTGTCCATTTTAGAAGACAAATCATTGGTTTCTTCAATTGAGTTTATTTTCTTAGTGGGATTGGGTGCTCTTTCAGTATTCCATTGACTATAATTTTGAAATATGCTTCCTAATATGCTCTTAGCCTCTCCTACAGTTTTACTCATAAAGGCACCTCTAGCAGCAGAATCAAGTATATTTCTAGACATGTAGTTTAGACCATTATAAAATGAGTGTAGTATGGTCCATTCATTTACTCCATGTGATGGGCATGTTCTAAGCATTAATTTAATTATATCCCATGCCATGGCTACATGTTCATTATCATTTTGCCTAAATGAGAGGATATTATTCCTATTTTGCAAAATTTTAACAGGAGGATAATATTTCTTAATGAAAGCTTCTTTTAAATCATCCCAAGACTTTATACTGGCTGTAGGTAGTGAAAGTAACCATTATTTAGACTTTCCTCTAAGTGAAAAAGGAAATAATTTCAGTTTTAAAACACTACTTTCCACATTTTTAAATTTTTTGCATATCACATATTTCCATGAAATCATGAAGATGCATAGAGGCATCCTCCATAGCACTACCACCAAATTGCTCTCTAGTAATTAAATTCAATAAACTAGGACTTACTTCATAGCTTTCAGCTTGTATTTCAGGTGTAGTAATTGGCCTAGCAATGAATTGGTCATTGGGTGTATTTGTGTAGTCACTTAATTTAGTTCTATCACCCATTTTAACAGTTTTTATGTAATTTTTAATTTTTTATGCAAAACAAAAGTAAAGTAACTAAGAAAATTCGAAATACTAAAATAATCTAGATAACTAAATGCAAAGCTAAAATGCAAACTAAAATAAAATATGCAAGACAAAACAAAAACAAGAACAAAAACAAAACAAAAACAAAAACAAGACAAGAAACAAAACAATCTACTTGAAACAAGGTGGAGATAGAAAGGACGGTACTCACGTAGGTGCAACCTCCCCAAGCTTAGGTGTTTGCACACCTTGTTGGTGATGAAGACTTCTTGTGAGCTCCCTTGGACAACTCCTTCACCTATGGCTCCCCGGCAACGGTGCCAGAAAAATGCTTGATGGCTAGGTTGAGACTCCAAGTGCAGAGTGTGTAGCTAGTGGCAAGCCTTCTTCCCCACGAGGGTGACTCGAGGGTTTATATCGAACTCTTGGGGAGCCAGTATTTCAGCAGTTGTCTTCCAAGCTTCCTCCAGGATCCTGCAAACAAGTAGAGAATTTTGTGCCCTCAACCTCACCAAGTGGTTGTCAAGCACAAGGTGTGAGACTTCTAAATTGCAATGCAAAACTGAAAGTAAATGTGCAATAATTAAATCTACTACTAAATGCAAATGAGAAAATAAATATGCAATGGATTGTTTTTGTATTTTTGTGATGCAAGTGGTGATGGAGATAATGTAAATTCGAATTGGAGATGCAAGTAAAGTAAAGTAACTAGAGTGTTTTCTTATATTTAAAATAGGACCGGGGTTCATGGTTTCACACTTGCATTCTCTCAAATAAAGTGGTAGATGGTGGACATAAAGAATTACATGTGAGATTACAATAACATGTTTAACATTGAGTACTTTCATATGGGCATCACGTCCTAGCATAGAGATCTCTACGGTCATATTAATCCCTCTTATACTCCACCAAGATGCGAAATAAATCATAACACCTCGATAATTAAGGAAAAACCAGAGTATAGCTTTAAGCAATGTGACATGAAGTTGAAGTAATAACTTGCTAGATCTAGTCATGGAGATTGATTAGTGTCACTTCAAATCCCCGGTAACAAGGTACTCCTTTTTATCCCTAGTGAGGTAACTAAGAAAGGTTTAACAAAACCTAAGTGGATCGCTGAACTTCTGTCACTTTCACAGCACTAGTCACCCCCCGTTACTCCAACTAATGCACCCATCACCCCACACACGCTCTCAAGAACTAGATTGATCAAAGCTAGCAAATAAGAACAGGGTACATAAGATACATCTACTCAAATAACTCAAGAGAAACAATTGCAATCTCAGATTCAATAACTCATAGAAAAGATCCACCACATAGGAATTACAACGGTGCCCGTAATCATGTGAGGCAGCTCATATGGATATAATTAGTGAAGCACATAGAGAGAGAGAGATACAAGTGCTACTTCCACAAACCCATAGCCCTGGGGTGGACTACTCCCTCTTCATGGAGATGTCGATGGAGATGACGTTGGAGGGGTAGGAGATCACACCGGCGACGCCCCGCCGGAGTTTTCCCCCTCCAATCTGGAACTTCTGGTCTCTGTTTCGGTGTTTCGGTGTTTCGGCGGCGCTCCTCTCCGTAAGGGTACGGGGGACCCTTTTTATAGTCGGTTTTAGGTCAAGACGGAGTAGGTAAGTCGAAGATGGAAGGAATTGGCGCCACAGGGGCCAAAAGGGGGCCTCTCACGTGGCCAAGGAATCTGGCCGCGTGGAGGGTCCTCTTTTGGGCCTCCTTGCCCAATTCTCGTGGATCCTTCGCCCGCAAGTCTTCTCCTTCCAAGAAAATGACCCCCGCAGATTTTCAGGTGATTTCGCGGAAGTTTGCCCCCTGAAACGTCAAAAATATAGAAAACGGGGTTTCTGACAGGCAGGGTTAATTCCATAAAAGTTGGGGGACTTTGTAATTTAACCCCAAAATACTATAAAACATTGAATTATACCCTTATATGATGCAATATGTAATACAAAACCATGTGAAAATATACAAAATTCATCTATGCATTTTACATGCATCAATAATCCGAGCACGGAAAATTCCGGCCAATAATCCGCCCCCCTCTCTGTGCGCGGGCAGCTGGGACAGCTCCAATTTCTGCTAAGGACCAGAGGGCCGAAAAATTTCCCCGTAATATTCCGGTGCAAATATCCGCCCTAGCTTCTATGCGCGGGCAGTTGGAGAATAACTTAGTCGTTTCGATGTTGCCAGAAAGGCCGGAATATTCCGGTGCTTGGGCTGGATATTCCGCCCCATAAGCACCAGAATTTCGGTGTAATCACTGAATAATCCGGTGGCAGTGAATCCAAAATACAGACCTCCTCTTTGAACTTTTTATGAGAATATATTAATAATCATCTGAGTGATCAGCTGCATAGACTAAAACATCATTGTTAGAGAGTAGATACTCGTGTTGTTATCATCACTAAAATCATTAGAGGGATCATGAGCTTTCACCAAGTGCCTCGACCAGAGCAAAGATCGCCTCAAGGAGTGGCGCGCTTCTGCAGCTCGGGCTGTTGCAGACGAGACTCTGCAGTTCGTTCTGTCCTGGTATGATTCCATCAACCTCGACGCGTAGACCATGCGGACCAAGTACAAATGGTCCACGGATGAAGGCCACGTCCAGGTTCGCCAGGAAACCGCGTTCCGGTTCGCCTCCTATGCCGATACCAAGGAGTTCACTGAGGGTCCTCCCGAGGCCGAGACCGAGGACGAGGAGGAAGAGGAGTCTGAGGACGAGGAGAGCGGCGATGTTGAAGGAGAAGACGAGGCGGATGAGGGCTCCGAGGAAGTCGACGAGGTGATCGAGGCCGAGGTCGACCCGGCCACCCTTACCGAGAATACTGCTACCCCACCTGCTGAGACCGTTGCCACCGAGACGGTCGCCACTGAGGCTGCCACGGAGTCCACCATCCCGGCGGGAACCGACACAAATTCCACTCCTTTGGCTGCAGCCTGAACCTTATCAAACATTCTCTAAATTCGTCAGATCCCCGGTATGCCGGGTGCAGATGTAATGGATATGTTTATCTTTTGCCACTTTGCTTTTAGTTAAGTTTGCACAAGACTGGCTGAATGTTGGATTGCTTTAAGTCGAGTCCCCGAGTATGTTTTCTTAGCCACTCGGATTTTTTCTTCTCAGCTCTTGCCTACCACTTGTGGTTTTCTGACAGTCGAGTCACGAGATTTCGAAAACCAAGTTTATAATACTCACAACTCTAAGATAAGAATTAAAACTGCCCAACACTTAGCCGAAAACAGAAGAAGCAACAACTTATGTCGGTTGAACCAAGAATTAATACAGCCCAACACTGCCCCAGGGCGACGTACATGCCCTCGACCAGTGGTAGGGCCCCCTCGGTCTCTCGTGTGGGGACCATCCCCGCCGAAGTTTCCCAATGAGTGTCTCTACATTCATTTGGAACATACGGGGGTTTGGGACGGACGGCCTTCAGACCTAGCTTTCTGAGTACATGCGGCAGGAAAATGTTGACATTGTGGGTCTGCAAGAAACAATAAGACAAGATTTCTCCATTGGTGAACTACAGAGATTGAGCTGCTCCAAGTTGCATTGGCTCCCGGCCTCAGGACACTCTGGTGGGATCCTCCTTGGTGCTAAGGAGGATACCTTTCAAGTAGACGACATGGACCGCGTGGAATTTTTTGTGAGCGTGTCGCTCACCCATAGACGATTTAATCACCAATGGGAGATTATCATTTTATATGGACCCGCGGACCATAGGATATCCATCGAGTTCTTGGCCGAGCTGACGGAAAAAGTGGAGTGTTGCTCCATCCCGGTGGTGGTGGAAGGGGACTTTAACCTAATTAGGTCCCCGGAGGACAAGTGTTTGGACAACGTGGACCTCACTAGGATGAGGATGTTCAATGACTTCATTGCCGACCTGACACTTCATGAGATAGACCGGGTGGGGGCCCGATATACTTGGACTAATAATCAGGCTGACCCTATTCGGAGTGCGCTTGATCGACTCTTAATATCGCTGGAGTGGGAAATTTCTTTCCCTCTTTGTTCTCTCACTGGTAGAAAATAGGCCTATAGTCCCGGTTCGCTAGGGCCAGTAGTCCCGGCCGCGCAACCGGGACTAGCTATGCGCGACTAAAGACCCCCCCCTATAGTCCCGCCGCTTACGGACCGGGACTAAAGGCCCGTCCACGTGGGCGCCAGGAGTCCGTCGCGACGGAGGACCTTTAGTCCCGGTTCTTGTGGCTAACCGGGACTGAAAACCTGCGCAGGTTTAGGGTTTTAGGCCCCCTAAACCTGGTTTCTTTTTAATTTGTTTTGTTTTATTTCTTTTATATTTTATTTTGTGTTTTATTTCAATTTTGATGAAGTTTCAGTACACATATATATATATTTTACGCTACTATATACATGCATATATATATATGAAATTTCAAACAAGGAGAATTCAATAGGAATATATAATATATATTCAATATCGGGTGACCATATACAACCTCGAACAAGTTTCCATATTACACAATTAAGATGGATGACCATACACAAATTCGAACAAGTTTCAAAGTACTCGGGGCTGCAGATGCGTATAATAGTCATCGTCGGTGGACGCATGGTGTTCTCCTTTGGAATCGATGACATGCCTAAGGAAAAATCCTGCTATTTCCTCTTGAATTGGTCGGAAGCGAGCTTCTGGAGTAAGCGCCCTCCGCAAGTTATTGAGACTCCTCCGCGTGGTCTCGTCCTTCTTCCTCTCAGAGATTTCTTTCCGTATGTTCTCACAGACATAGTATCCACATAGACCGGTCCCCGGTGGCTGCTTATCGACACCTTTGACCACATTTTTAAATTCTAGCTGATGTTTGAATCCACCGACATGTTCATGTGAGAACCGTCTCCAAACTCTACATTGCAAATAAAATTAAATGAACAAGGGAGTTATTAGCTACTGCATATTAGGAAATGAACAAAAGAGACCGATCGATATAGAGCGGAAATGATTGAAAATAATTACCTTTGCATCATTTTTCTCATGTCGACCCAAAGATTTGTATCTGAATTCATAGAGTCAATGATAAAAATTGTGGAGGTGTGAAGTTCAATTTTTAGCAGAATCCAGTGGAACCTGCGGACACGTTACATTTACAGTCATGCATAACTTATCGATTAGACATACCATGCATGGAGTAAACAAAAGAGAATGGGAACATGAGAGAAACACTCACCCAAAATGGTAAGGAAATAGAATATAACTTTTGAATTCATGCTTTCTAAGAAAATTGTACAAGTATTTCTCCACGTCTTTGGGGTGACGTTCTAACATAGTTCCATTAATGATTTGTGGGTCAATGAACCCAACATCATGGATGAGTCTTATTTTGCATTCCCAGATCTTCAATCTGCATAATAGTGTACGCAACAATATAGTTAGGACAATATATATATATATATATATATATATATATATATAGTGTAGGCAATAAAGAACGAGATGAGGTAGAAATAAATCACTTACAGAACGTAGCAACTCAGGATAGATTTGTCGAGCTCGCGCAGATTGAACAGCTGGAACAATTCACTCATCTCAACTTGTACAGAGTACTTTTTGGTGTGATGCTCCTCTGTAACATCCACATACACAAATTCTTTGTCGGTCCATGATATGAATTGTTTGTACCAACGTAGCAGACTTTGCATTAGTGGTGGTAGATCCTTTTCCTTCGTAGGCTCGACGAGAGGCCCTTTCTTCTCATATTGTAATGCTACCTCAGCCATTGGCGCATCGTCCAGGCCTAAAAAGGCACGAAGAGACATACTGGCCTCGGACGCATTTTTCATGGCAGTAGCTACAGTCAATCCCATTGCTGCCACAGTTTCTCTGACCTCGGGGTCCTGTTCCGGACCGGCTTTCACTATGAGCGGGGGGATCGATTGTTTACTCTGCATCCCGAGCTGGTCAACTTGTTTCCTGCTTTTTTTTCTTTTTGCTTTCTCCTCCTCCAATATTTTTGCTTGCTTACGAAGTTCAATATCATAGTCTTTAGGCAAATTCTTCTCGGCTTGGGACGGTGTCGACAAAAAACCCGTAGCCCACTTGTCTACAATCGGAGGGAGTACTTCCTTGGGCTTAGGCTCCTTTAGCGCCTTCTGACGGACCTTCCATTTCTCAACGTCAGCCTTCACGGCCAATTTGGTTTCAGCATCACTAAGTTCCCAAGGCCTTGGGGGGATAGGCTTCAGTGATGGCTCCGGTACCCGTGTGGTCTTAGGTACATAAGGCTCCCGGTTAATAGTCCAAGAGCAGGTTCCCTTGCTGTCCGCCTGCTTCTGTTTCTTCGCTGGAGGAGGAATGGGGGGCGACGTCTGCTTATCCTCTGGAGGAGGAATGGGGGGCGACGACTGCTTATCCTCTGGAGGAGGAATGGGGGGCGACGGCTGCTTAACCGCCGGAGGAGGAATGGGGGGCGACGGCTGCTTACCCGCCGGAGATTGTGGATCGGGGGACGGCGTCGAATGGCGTGAAGGAGGCGTAGGTGAACCAGCACCAGCACCACCACCACCACCAGCACCTGCACCATCGGAGGGGGGTGGACTTGTTAGCCTTGGCGTCTCGCCTGGAAACACTATGTACTTTTTTTTCCATAGAATGAACTGGCGCTTGACATCTCCAAGTCTTCTCTCCCCTTCGGGTGTAGCTATGTCAATCTCCAGGTCCTCAAACCCTTGGACTATGTCTTCCACCGTGACACGAGCATAGCCATATGGAATGGGGTTGTTGTGATGGAGTGCTCCAGGTGTATAGGGTAAAGCACTGCCTGTAGCTACCTTCATGGAAATGTTCCCCACGGGATAATGCAGATCACATTTTTTCATCTCCTTTACATCATCCACGGGGTAGTGAGGCTCCGGTGCACGACTCTCGGTCATCGGTGCATTAGCACCTGCAGGCGGGGCCTCCGTGGAAGCCATGCTGCTTCTCCGCTGATCCGCTGCATGTTCTTCATGCGGCCCTGCAGCCGCCGCTGTTTCTTTCTCAACTATTCCCGCCACGGTCTGCTTCAACTCACTAACTTCTGTTGCAAGCTTCGACAGAAGATCTGCAGCTTCGACAGCAGCCCGGTCCATATTTCTCTTACGGCTTCTGTAACAGTACGGGTCACCCTCCTGGGAAAACCCTACTTTCCACGGCAATCTGCCTTTGCCTCGTATATGTCCTCCGTGTTCAGGATTCCCGAGGGCATGGGTCAGTTGGTCTCTCTCTCTGTTGAACGTGATCCAGCCCTGTTGAGCTTTGGTCATTGCGTCAACAAGGTTTTTTGTGGGAGCAAACTTTTTCTGCCGATGAACACACGCCCCAGTCTCCGGGTCTAGCGATCCCCCATGCCCGTACCACCACATTTTGGCTCTTTCGTCCCGTCCCTCTGTACCTAGAGGGATTCCTCTTGCCCTCAGGCCGTCCTCCATCGCCTGCCACTTAGGCGCCGAAACGCGGTATCCTCCTAGCCCCATAACATGATGGTACTGTTTCTTATCCGCATTAGCCTTATTTTTTTTCGACATTTCCTTGAAATGCTCCGATTTCTTCTGCGTCACAAATTCTGTCCAATCATCTCTCAGTTTCTCATGTTGTCCAGTGAAAAGCGGAGTCTTGCCCTTGCTGACATATTCACGGAACAATTTTTTCTTGAAGTTCCGGAATGCTTCGGCCATCTTCTGAAGAGCGAACTCTTTGACTAGCCTCCTCCTCTGACGTCCACCCGGAACCTCCTCACCGAATTCATCTTTTTTGTGGTATTCTGGAGGTAGAATGAAATGTACCATAAGCTTTCTGAACATCTCCTTTTTCGTTCTCTTGTGGACATAACTGAAACCAAGACGTGCTTTCTTTGGCTCCTTCCATTCCTGGATGGTGATCGGGACGGTGTCTCTAACAATGACTCCGCATTGGTTGATAAACTTTGTGGTGTGCTGTAGGGGCTTGCCGGTTACACCGACTGATTCGATGGTATATGTTTCGGAATCTTTCATCGCCTTGGATTTGCCACGCGTTGTCGTACTCGATCCGGCCGAGGACTAAAATAAGAAAGAGAGTCGCGCGCGTTAGTGCATATGTATTCACATTTCAGTAAGTTTGTATCACGAGAGGCTCAATGCATATATATATATATATATACCTCGCCGGAGGTGGTTGTTCTTTGCAATTGGAGATCATCGTTTGTCGACGGTTGACCTCCGTCATCAATGTCCATTCCTTCACCTCCTTGATCATCCACAATGTCTGTTCCTTCTTCACCTCCTTGATCATCGACAATGTCTGTTCCTTCATCTTCTTGATCCTCAAGGTTCAGATAAGAAGAGATTATATCATGTTCTCCGGCTATAATTTCATATATATAACCTTCAGCCTCCTGTTCGGCCGTCAGGTCTCTATTGTCCTTCATATGTCACTCCTGCAGACATGCATGTAGTAAAAATTAATTAAGTATATAGGAGACTTAGCAAATATTGTCGTAGAAGGAGGGAAAACAGATTGCTAGGGTTTTGGGTGGAAGAACGATAACCACCGGAGGGGGAAAACCATACTTTAGAGGTGTGTCCAAGATTAGTTTCTCAAATGACTTGGAGAACCCCATAGCTAGGTTGCATTTGCTTTCCTGGTCATTTTGGTATATTACACTTAATATTCTGAATTTATTGAATTAAAACTTATTTTCATTATTTTTTTGACTTAGGAATTTTTTTTAGCTTTTTTTTAGGGTTAGTAGACTTAGGGATTTTTTTTAGATTTTCTTTGACTTAGGAATATTTGGGGTTAGTAGAATTAGCAAATATTAGTACAAATATATTTTTAGGGTTAGTAGACTTTGGGTTAGTAGGAAATTTTTTGACTTAGGAATTTTTTTGACTTAGGATTTATTTTAACTTTGCAAAAAAAGAGTGCAGCCCAACTTTTTTTTTTTGAGAATCCGAGTGCAGCCCAACTCAGCGTTTTTTTCTCCCCCGCAGGCCGTGACGTCAGCGTCTCTGTTTCGTCTTCCTCCGGCGAGTGCCACGGTGCCACTCCCCTCTCTCCCCCGCGAGCACGGCCACGACCACGGCCACGCACCACCGTTCACGCACGCACGGCCAAGCACGGCCACGAAACGGCCAAGCACGCACGCACGCACGGGCACGGCCAAGCACACACGCACGGGCACGGCCACGGCCACGGCACGGCCACGGCCAAGCACGGCCACGCAACGGCCAAGCACGCACGCACGCACGGGCGCCCAAGCACGCACGCACGGGCACGACCACGACCACGGCACGGGCACGGCCAAGCACGCACGCACGGGCACGGCCAAACCCTAAACATATCCTCCGGCGGGGGCCACGGCCGTCGTCGTCGTGCACGGTCCTCCAGAGATCCTCAAGCACGCACGGGCGGGCACCTACCGGAGACAGAATCGGCGAGGGCGGCGGGCAGCAACCGGAGACGGAATCGGCGAGGGCGGCGGGCAGCAACCGGAGACGGAATCGGCGAGGGCGGCGCGGAGAAGACGAGATGTGTTTGGGACTTTTGGGGGCAGAGAATATATAGGGGCAGCCTTTAGTCCCGGTTGGTGTCCCCAACCGCGACTAAAGGGGTATTTTTTCGCGGCGTTTTTGTTCCGGCGCGGAAAGAGCCTTTAGTCCCGGTTCGTGACAGGAACCGCGACTAAAGGTGGTTTTTCAAATACTTTTCCTTTTTCCAATCTTAAAGTACAAATAATATATCAGAAAATTCAGAAAAATAAAACTACTTCATTTTAAAATCTTAAAAATACAAATAATATATCAGAAAATTCAGAAAAATAAATCTACTTCATTTTAAAATCTTAAAAATACAAATAATATATCAGAAAATTTAGAAAAATGAAACTAATTCATTTTAAAATCTTACAAATACAAATAATATATCAGAAAATTCAGAAAAATAAAACTACTTCTTTTTAAAATCTTAAAAATACAAATAATAGATAAAAAAGGCAGTACATAATGGCTAGATCGGATCTAAACCTAAACGGAGAGCATAGATGCATGATCTTGAAGGGAATATGCCCGAGAGGCAATAATAAAATGGTTATTATCTTATTCCTTGTTTATGATGAATGTTTATTTCTCATGCTAGAATTGTATTAACCGGAAACGTTGATACATGTGTGCTTAATAAACAAACAATGGTTCCTAGTAAAGCCTCTCTTTTAACTAGCTCGTTGATTAATAGATGATCAAGGTTTCCTGATCATGAACATTGGATGTTATTAATAACGGGGTCATGTCATTAGAAGAATGATGTGATGAACATATACCCAAAGAGAATATAGCAATGCGATCAAGTCATTTAGTTTACATTGTTATATCAAACATACGAAGTAACTTATTCCTTAGACCTTGAGATCATGTCAATCACTGATACCGGAAGAGTGCTTTGATGGCATCAAACGTCACACCGTAACAGGGTGACTATAAAGGTGTCGTTGAGTATTCGGAAAGTATTAGTTGAGGATCATGGATCAAGAGTGGGATTTGTCCATCCAAATGACGGAGAGATATACTCTGGGCCCTCTCGGTGATATCACATCGAAACCGCTTGCAAGCACGTGATATGATCACAAGGATGTTATATCACAGGAACGAGAAAAGAGTACTTGTCGGTAACGAGATTGAACAAGGTATGGTTGATACCAATGATCGAATCTCGGACAAGTAAAATATCGCGAGACAAAGGGAATAGTTCACGGCGTTGTTGGTTCACACGATCACGAGAGTCATCGTTGAATATATAGGAGTCATCACGGATCTCCAGATCCCGCTGTTGATTATTGATCGGAGAGGAGTCTCGATCATGTCTATCTTATTCGCGAACCGTAGGGTGACACACTTAAGGTTCGATGACGCGTTTGAGAGGATACGGAATATCGAAGAATATTTTGGGCAGCACCGAAATTGTTTCGGGGAAAATTGAAATAGTTCAAGGGGTTTTTCGTCGAATGGTTGTTAATAGAATTAACAAATGATTCGAGGTGCTATATGCAAAAGTTTGTTAATAGAATTAACAAATGCTGAAATAAAGAAATAAAAAGGTTTTATTTATTTATTAAAAGAAAACCTTTGGATTTTCCAAGTGGGAAATAATGGGGAAATGAGTGGGTGTGAGTGGAGTGTCCACTCACATCATGAGGGAAGAGGTGGGGGCACACCATGGGGCTGGCCGCACCCCCCTTGGGCTGCCTCCCCCTCTCCTATAAAAGGAGGGTGAGAGCTCTCCCTCCTCCACACACTTGGCCACTTCCCTTTCCCTCCACCCGCTGCTCCATTTCATGGTCTCCGGCTTGGCGAAGCCCTGACCGTGGGATTCTTCACCACCACCACGTCGTCGTGCTGCTGGAGTTCCGAGGGATCCTCTACTTCCGCGCCCCGCTGGAACGAGGGAACGGAGGTTGTCATCAACCGTACGTGTGACCGATCACGGATGCGCCGCCGGATTGCGGTGCCATCTTCTCGCTATCGGGATCGGTGTGAGTACGACTACGCCAACAACGAGATTTGTTCTCGTACCACTTTGAGTCTTCGAGGGTATGTGTTCTCCTTAACCCTCTTGTTGCCCGTTACACTTCGTCTCCTAGATTAGATCTTGGCCTTTCGGGTGTCTCTCGCGTAGGAAATTTTTTGTTTTCTATGCTACGTTCCCCTTCAGTGGTATCAGAGCCGGATCTATGCGTAGATGTTTTGTACGGGTAGAACACATAGGTGTATGTGGGCGTTGATGATCATGTTATTACCTCCTTGACTATTTTATGATCTTAGTGGCATAGTGGGATGAAGCGGCCCGGACTAACCTTACATGTCCACGTACATGAGACTTGTTCCACAACTGACATGCAACTTGTATTGCATAAGTGGCTTGCGGGTGTCTGTTTCCCCTACTATAGTTAAGATCTAATATATGAAGGGTTGTTAAAAATGTGTTTATCAACGTTGTGGTTGATGTTCATAGGTATGAACGGTTCTATCCTCGAAAGCCCTAAGCCATGTAAAATATGCAAAAATAAATTAGAAGCGTCTAACTAGTTTTTGCTGGGCATGTGATGTGATATGGTCAATATTACAAATTTGATTATGAGATGATCTATTTTGTAAATTATTGATATACCGTAAGGTATCCATATGGTTGTCTTCTTATTGATGGACAAACAAGTTTGGGGTACCGTGGTACTTGGTACCACGCCGGTGGAATGATTGAGATCATACCATAATGCACATGATGGAGATCAAGTGCAAGAAGGACCATATCATATCACGTTATCCTTTCATGTGATGTCTGTGATGTTGATCCTTTTTATGCATCTTGTTTTGCTTAGATAACGTTGGTAGCATTATAAGATGATCCCTCTCACTTAATATCAAGATAATAATGTGTTCTTCCTTAAGTATGCACCGTTAAGAAAGTTCGTCGTTTCGAGACATCACGTGATGATCGGGTGTGATAGACTCAACGTTCGCATACAACGGGTGTTTTCAAGCCTAGCATGTACAGACATGGCCTTGAAACACACGCAAAACTACGGTTCTACTTGGCGAGCCTAGCATGTACAGACATGGCCTCGGAACACGTAACCGAAAGGTAAAGCATGAGTCATATGGATGATATGATGAACATGTTGATGTTCGCCTTTGAAACTACACCATCTCACGTGATGATCGGTTTTGGTGTAATGAATTTGGTTCGTGTAATCACTAAAGACGACTAAGAGGGATGTTGTTTTTGAGTGGGAGTTCATGGTTTAATTTTTGAATTAACTTGAACTTATTTATCATGAACAACAAATCAAAGTGAATTTGCACAAATTGTAGTATTCATTGGCATCCACATAACTACCTTACACTTAGATTGTTAATTGAGATATAACTGTTATGATCTGGTAAATACCATTTAAGATTGGTACCGTATTAGTGAAATTTAAAATTGAGTCCTATTGTAGATTTTTGGTATTTCCTACCTAGCTCCATGTGGTTAATGATTGATTAATCTAGAGAGCAAATAATTCCTACTTAGAATCCAGAGTCATGGTTGCTTCCGTATTACTTTATCTTCAAAAGAATGTTTTGTTGATCAAGGTGATTTAGGGACTGAAAAGAGTTGTTTTCAGAAACAATCAAGTGAAAGATATATTGATATCTAGAAACTTATTTGTGGCAACATGACTGAGTATAATTTAGCGTGACAATGTTTGCTTATATTATCTGAATATATGCAATGATTGAAGACGCTAGGCGTTTGAATATTCCAAGAAATTGGATGCTAAAAATTATCCTCTAAATTCCTTCCTTCGAGCTATAGTAGCTTAATCATAAAATTGTTATGATGGGATTGATTAGAAGTATGGGTAAAGTAGTTTACCTTACTTGGAGATTGCTAAGAGTGGAATCTAGAAGAATGCTATTAATATGGTGATATTAGTAGAACAATCAAACTCAAAGTATGACTCAATGGGTGATAGTATATGACTAACACGCCAAAGAAAATGAGCTAGTAAGACTAGCATTGTTTGATGTTGAATGATTCTTCTATAAAGGAAAGGGAATATTGAAAATAGAATTACACATAGATATATGGCAGAAAAGAAGATAACTGGAAAGGTCCAGCTCAGGAGTATATACTTGATATACAAGTTATAGATGTATTACTAGTTAACAAAGTATTTTTGGGTATTTTGATACCACATTGGTTGGTATGAGTTGTCATACAAAGCAACGCAATGCAAGAAATACAAGGGCCTAAAAGGAACTAGTAATAGATGTGGAATCGATTATGACAAGAACATAAATAAAGTGTTGTTGTGTTCATTGTCGTATCGAACTAAACAGTCAAGATTTATTTGAAGAACTTAATAATTTGTTATTTTGTTCTAGTCTTTTGTGAGAACAAATGAGATTGTTCAAACGATGACCATATTCCATAATTGATGGATATGTTAATATAAATCATGTTGGTAAAGTAAACATCTATAAGACTGAATGCTAAACGTTGCAAGACGTAAAAGATTTTCACTTAAATTGTGACACCACCATTTTAGTTCATATCGGAAAGGAAAACATGAAGGAACTCCATATTGATGGACTTCCGGAGTCATTTTATTGACGCTTGTGACACCTCTTCCAAAAGATGACTAGAATTCCGTTCTTAGGCCAAAGTAGAATGGACGACTAATTTAGTGGAGATTATACATATTGATGTATATAGTCCATTATGTGTAGTCATGTATGGTGGATTAATTTTTCCTTCATAAAATCCTGTCGATGATTTAAGTAGATATGTGAGTATATCTATTTAAAGGGAACAGAGTTTGACATTTTGAATTGGTTCAAAAGGTTGTTAATATGAAGTTAAAATCAATGTAACAAGATAATCAAGTATTTATGATTGGATCATAAAGGATAAAGTTTGAGTTACAAGTTTAGCAAAACATCTGAGAAGTTGCAGAATTGTTCTACAACTTATATTACTCGAATTACCCCACATTAGTTTGGAGTGTTCGAGAGACAAAAATCAAACCTTGTTTGACATGGTAAGATTAATAAAAATGCCATTATAATTTTGTAGTTTATACATTAGTGACAACCGTTTTTCCACTGAAAAGAGCACCATCATGATCCGCTGAAATTGACAACATATAAGATATGGTTTGGGTAGTGACCCGAATTGTCACTTTCTTAAGTTTTGGTATGCATAGCATGTGTAAAATGTTTACAACCAAAATAGGATAAATATATGTTTATAAGGTTATCCCAAATAAAACATTGGGTATTTCTCCTATCACCGAACCAAAAGACAAATGTTGTTTGTCAGAAAGGGTTGATTTCTCGAGAAAGTAGTTCTTGCGAAACAAGTGAGTGGGAGCACAGTATAAACTCAATGAGATTAGAGAATCTTCGTTATCATGTCAAGAGTAGCGCAGCACTGGAAGTTGTTCCGGGGTTTACTATTTTGACTGAGTAGAAGACACTACAAATGTTGTAGATACTTCAAATGAGTTTGCGAATTGTACCAGAAAAGTCCAAAAACTTTGTACTTAGAACAACTTGTGGTTTAAGTATAAAGTGTTGTTTTGACAACAAAAGGACCTGGACCTTATAAAGGAAGCAAATGATGGGCCCTGACTTCGTAAAATTGACTATGAGTCATTATATCCGCCATTGTATCCTTGTATGAATATCAAGTATGTGACTTGGTAGTCCTTTCGATAGGCATGATGCCTAACGATAGCAAAAGGGTCTATATAGCGACAAAGACATGGATTTTACATCTTTGAAAGTTGTACTACTTGAAAAGTCATTTTCGACGAAGTACAAAGAGTTGACTACTACAAGATTTTGATCTTCCGTAGTGATGCTTAGTCTTTGCGGATACTTCTAGCAAAGTTACATATTATGATATGGAAGTTGAATAACAAAACGAACTCTCCTCTCGAGGAAGTTTTATCAAGGATGTGTACTTGACATAGTCTGAGAGTTTTGTAAAATTCAAAAGATTGCTAGAAAGGTATGCACACTTCAATGGTTGAAGTGAGCATAACGAAGTTGAAATCTTTACCTTAATGAAGTTATCAAAAGAGTTTGATTCCATCATGAACGATAAAGATGCTTGTAAAGTTACAAGAAATTAAGTGGGAGCGTATGACATATTTCCAATACTTTATGTAGATGACATATGGTTGATTGGAAAATATGTATTTTAAATTAACACGGTTAAGATTTTCATATTGATGAAAGGCTTAGAAGATATTGGGCATCGATATCTATAAAAGATGGATTGAAGCGCCTGATATGATTGAAGCCAAATTACATAGATGAAATATTGAAGTAAGTCAATATAAAATTGATAAGAGGGAGTTCTTGTCACATGGAAAATAATTGAGCAAGATTCATGTGTTTTGACACATGATGAGCATTATTGAAATTGAGATTTCTAAGTAATGTTTCCATGCTATGTACACAACCAGATGAGTCCTATACTATAAATGTTATAGCAGGATAATTCATATGATGATTAGATAATAGTGGGAGAGATCCTTGTGTCATTTTAGAAATGCTAAGGATATGTTTTCCTATATAGTAATGACAAAATAATAGTTGTAATATGTTACACTAATAGTCTTGTCATTTATTCAAGTAATTTTATCTCAATTAAAATATGTGATGAAGGGTAGCACAATAGGATGGAAGAAAGTTCCATGCTGGATTTGAAAGAGTTTCAAAATTAAAATATTGTGACAGATTCTACAACAAAGGCTAAAGTATATCGTTGTGTTGACAACTGACAATAAGCGTATTTTGTGTCAAGGAGTTCTTTATTGAACTTGGTGAATTTCCAAGAATGCTGAAACTTTGAAGCTACATTTTCACAATGTTAGTAACATCAGTTTAAGCTGAGGAATTAAGGTATCACCGGAACTTGGTGAATTTCCAAGAATGCTAACACTATGAAGCTACGTTTTCACAATGTTAGTGACATCAGTTTAAGCTGAGGAATTAAGTTTTCACCAATTGACCATATATACAAAGCCATCTCATTAGAGAATGAGTGATGCGTGTAGACGCAAAGAACATGCAAATACAGTAGGACCTGAACAGTTCAGATTTTTTTGATGATGTTTACCGCATGCGAAGCATGGTAATAACACTGGTACGCCATATGTGTTAAAGTGCTTACAGACTAGATTATTGACTCTAGTGCAAGTGGGAGACTGAAGGGAATATGCCCGAGAGGCAATAATAAAATGGTTATTATCTTATTCCTTGTTTATGATGAATGTTTATTTCTCATGCTAGAATTGTATTAACCGGAAACGTTGATACATGTGTGCTTAATAAACAAACAATGGTTCCTAGTAAAGCCTCTCTTTTAACTAGCTCGTTGATTAATAGATGATCAAGGTTTCCTGATCATGAACATTGGATGTTATTAATAACGGGGTCATGTCATTAGAAGAATGATGTGATGAACATATACCCAAAGAGAATATAGCAATGCGATCAAGTCATTTAGTTTACATTGTTATATCAAACATACGAAGTAACTTATTCCTTAGACCTTGAGATCATGTCAATCACTGATACCGGAAGAGTGCTTTGATGGCATCAAACGTCACACCGTAACAGGGTGACTATAAAGGTGTCGTTGAGTATTCGGAAAGTATTAGTTGAGGATCATGGATCAAGAGTGGGATTTGTCCATCCAAATGACGGAGAGATATACTCTGGGCCCTCTCGGTGATATCACATCGAAACCGCTTGCAAGCACGTGATATGATCACAAGGATGTTATATCACAGGAACGAGAAAAGAGTACTTGTCGGTAACGAGATTGAACAAGGTATGGTTGATACCAATGATCGAATCTCGGACAAGTAAAATATCGCGAGACAAAGGGAATAGTTCACGGCGTTGTTGGTTCACACGATCACGAGAGTCATCGTTGAATATATAGGAGTCATCACGGATCTCCAGATCCCGCTGTTGATTATTGATCGGAGAGGAGTCTCGATCATGTCTATCTTATTCGCGAACCGTAGGGTGACACACTTAAGGTTCGATGACGCGTTTGAGAGGATACGGAATATCGAAGAATATTTTGGGCAGCACCGAAATTGTTTCGGGGAAAATTGAAATAGTTCAAGGGGTTTTTCGTCGAATGGTTGTTAATAGAATTAACAAATGATTCGAGGTGCTATATGCAAAAGTTTGTTAATAGAATTAACAAATGCTGAAATAAAGAAATAAAAAGGTTTTATTTATTTATTAAAAGAAAACCTTTGGATTTTCCAAGTGGGAAATAATGGGGAAATGAGTGGGTGTGAGTGGAGTGTCCACTCACATCATGAGGGAAGAGGTGGGGGCACACCATGGGGCTGGCCGCACCCCCCTTGGGCTGCCTCCCCCTCTCCTATAAAAGGAGGGTGAGAGCTCTCCCTCCTCCACACACTTGGCCACTTCCCTTTCCCTCCACCCGCTGCTCCATTTCATGGTCTCCGGCTTGGCGAAGCCCTGACCGTGGGATTCTTCACCACCACCACGTCGTCGTGCTGCTGGAGTTCCGAGGGATCCTCTACTTCCGCGCCCCGCTGGAACGAGGGAACGGAGGTTGTCATCAACCGTACGTGTGACCGATCACGGATGCGCCGCCGGATTGCGGTGCCATCTTCTCGCTATCGGGATCGGTGTGAGTACGACTACGCCAACAACGAGATTTGATCTCGTACCACTTTGAGTCTTCGAGGGTATGTGTTCTCCTTAACCCTCTTGTTGCCCGTTACACTTCGTCTCCTAGATTAGATCTTGGCCTTTCGGGTGTCTCTCGCGTAGGAAATTTTTTGTTTTCTATGCTACGTTCCCCTTCAGATCTGATATCTGCTAGTCATACTCCTGCCATGGCCTATAGTACATGTACTCGTAGTCGTCGTAGTCGCCGCCGCCGTCGTCGTCACTATCGTCTGACGGTTCTCTGCACTCCCTCGGAGGATCACGACTCCAGGACTGGGCCTGAGGGTAGCGTAGGCGGGGGATATCGCCGGCCCTGATGTAGTCCATGACGCTCTGTAGTGTCCGACCGGACCACCATAGCCGACGACCGGCCTCGTGAAAGTTCCCAGGAGGCAGGCCGTCCTCCTCATACCTGGCGAGCGCCCTCTCACGCCGATTGATGAAGAAGGCATCCCAAGTATGCTGGTTATCGGGATGCCAACTGGGATTCCTCCGCTGCTCCGGCGTGAGCTCGTGATAGTAGTGGTTCGTGATGGCCGCCCGACGCGCCACACCTTTAGGAAGAGGAGGGACCGGCACTCCTCCGGCACTCAGCATCCAACCGGCGGGAACGTTGTAGGCGCACGGGCAGGGGTAGTTCGAGGCGGAAAGTGCCTCCGCCTGGATGAATGTTAGAGTGGGTACGGTAGAAGCCATGAGAGAGTGGTGAGTTTGTATGTGTTTATGCCAATGGTGTGGCAATGCATACATATATATAGCAAGAAGAAAACATCCCTTTAGTCCCGGTTGGGGACACCAACCGGGACTAAATGGGTTAGGGTTTCGTTTGGACCAATCAGATAGAATCACACGGATCATGTGTTTCTTTAAAGCGCTTGTGATTCGTTGGATCCGGGGTGTGTTTCTTTCGAGCTGTTGTGAGCCGTTCGATCAGGGCTACGGTGTGTTTCTTTCGAGCTGTTGTGAGCCGTTGGATGAGATGGTTTCTTAACCGTTGGATCAAAACCCTAGCACAACACTTTGTGAGCCAGAGGACCCTATATATAGCCCACCTTCATACACCGGTCAGTTCATCGAGCAAATACAAAACATCCGGATTCGCCATCATACGTCCTGCCGTGCATTTGGTATGCATATTGCACCCAGTAGCCACGGTGGGGCTGTATGATGGCGATACCGATTGTTTTGTTCTACATCCCCCTTTAAGGTTTGATACATCATATATTCAGTTTATCGAGCAAATACAAAACATCCGGATTCGCCATCATACGTCCTACCGTGCATTTGGTATGCATATTGCACCGAGTAGCCACGGTAGGGCTGTATGATGGTGATACCGATTGTTTTGTTCTACACCCCCTTTAACACATCCATCCATGCTTGGGTCAGTGTTCAATTTGAGCTCGGGTAGTAATGTGCAACTATTTGCTTGGTTGTGTTAGGGTGGCGCGTGGCGCGGGAGTTGCGACGCGTGGCGCGGGAGTTGTGACGCGTGGCCAGGAGGGCGCAGTATAAACTGTCGCGCCTCGAGCACGTCTTCTCCTCTCCACGCACCGTCGCGCTTCCACCATGCCTCCGAGGAGGAACAGCACCACCGTCTTCCGCGGCGTCCGAGCACGGCAGAACGAAATGTTCAGCGCAGATATCCGCTGGGGGGACGACCGCATCCCCCTCGGCTCCTTTGCGACGGCGGCGGAGGCCGCCCGCGCCTGGGACGCGGCGGCCTGGCGCCTCAACCGCCCGTGGTCGCTGATGAACTTCAACGACTGCCACACCGTCTGGGAAGCGGAGGCCAGGGCGCCGAAGCCGTAGATCTTCACTGCCGCCGACCACCTCCACCTCCGTCACCGCGCGTTTCAGGGCCTAGTCGACGCCAGGGAAGAACGCGTCGTCCGCGAGTATTACCGGAACAACCCGGGGGAGGAGAGCGCCGACGAGGAGCTCTGGCAGACCCGCGCGGCTGAGCGGGCGGAGCGCCGCCTCGAAAGCCACCTCGCGTTAGATGCCGCTCGGGAGGCGAGGACGAGGGCGCTGCAAGAGCTTCGTCGGGCCGACCGCGCTGGCGAAGTCTGGGCCTCCGACGATCCGAGGTGGGGGCCTATCTCGGACATACCATCATGCACCTCCGACGACGACGAGGAGGTAACCGACGAGTTCGCCGACAACGATGACCCGGAGGAGGTCACCGACGAGTTCCCCGACGACGACGACGAGGAGTAGTGTTCGTATGTTCTCTCTTTTTAATAAAAGAATTTGTATTCCGGCGACACTGCGGCGCGCTAGCGCGTCTGTTTTCTGTTTTTAATAAAAGTTATGAAATCAGATATTTTATCTCACAAGGTTTTGAGACATTTAAGTAACCTTCTGTTTTCCGTGCTTTCCACTCGTTTTCTCAAATATTTTGCAAAGGAGTTAGTCTTAAACACATCAGAGATAATATAATTCACATGATCCATTCAAAAAAGTTTGGTACACAATAAATTATTACACATCAATTCTTCCATTGTGTCCCTGCTTTCTTACGATTTGGCCGTATCCATGGAGCATCCTCATCATTTAACTTAATGCTTGGGTCAGTGTTGACTTTGAAGGGCGGAATTTCACCAAACATATTATAATCTTCTGACATGTCTGTCTTGTCCTCCACTCCCACGATGTTTCTTTTCCCTGAAATAACAATGTGGCGCTTTGGATCATCGCATGATGTACTGATCGTTTTCTTATCTTTCCGTTTCCTCGGTTTGCTACTCATGTCCTTCAAATAGAAAACCTGAGCGACATCTTTGGCTAGGACGAATGGTTCGTCAAGGTAACCAAGATTGTCGAAATCCACCATTGTCATTCCGTATTGCTCGTCCACCTTTATCCCACCTCCTGTTAGCTTGAACCATTTGCACCGGAACAAAGGGACCTTAAAGGAGGGTCCATAGTCAAGTTCCCATATCTCCTCTATGTAACCTTAATATGTGACCTTTTGCCCAATCTCGGTTGCTGCATCAAAGCGGACACCACTGTTTTGGTTGGTGCTCTTTTTATCTTGGGAGATCGTGTAAACTGTATTCCCATTAATCTCGTACCCTTGGTAAGTCATTATAGTCGAAGATGGTGTCTTGGCCAACATGTACAACTGATCTCCAACATCATTGTCATTCATTAAATGTTTTCGCAACCAACTGCCGAAAGTCTCCATGTGGGCCTTTCTAATCCATGATTCAGGCTTCCCCGGGTTGTCCGAGCGTAAAATATTCTTGTGTTGCTCGAAGTACGGAGCCACCAAGCCCGAATTTTGCAGAACTGTGTGGTGTGCTTCAGTCATAGAATGACCGTCCATACATATCGTTGATTTCCTTCCGATCGTGCATTTTCCACTTAGTCTCCCCTCGTGCCGCGATTGAGGAATACCAATCGGCTTAAGGTCAGGAACATAGTCAATGCAGAACTCAATTACCTCCTCATTTCCATAGCCCTTTACGATGCTTCCTTCTGGCCTAGCACGGTTACGAACATATTTCTTTAATACTCCCATAAACCTCTCGAAGGGGAACATATTGTGTAGAAATACAGGACCGAGAATGGAAATCTCTTCGACTAGGTGGACCAGGAGGTGCGTCATGATATTGAAGAAGGATGGTGGAAACTGACAAGACATTGGACCACATCGTTCTGTAACCGTGGTAGATCTTCTGGACTGATTACCTTCTGAGAGATTGCATTGAGGAATGCACATAGCTTCACAATGGCTACTCGAACATTTTCCGGTAGGAGCCCCCTCAAAGCAATCGGAAGCAATTGCGTCATAATCACGTGGCAGTCGTGAGACTTCAGGTTTTGGAACTTTTTGTCCGCCATGTTTATTATTCCCTTTATATTCGACGAGAAGCCAGACGGGACCTTCATACTGCTCAGGCATTAAAAAAATGACCTTCTCTTCTTTGGTAAGAGCGTAGCTGGCACGAACTTGAAACCATTCCGGATGCCGGTCATCTGGGTCTTTCAAAAGTTGCTGGTCCTGCCGTGCTTCCTTTGTATCATTTGTCTTCCCATACACGCCCAAGAAGCTTAGCAGGTTCACGCAAATATTCTTCGTAACATGCATCACGTCGATTGCAGAGCGGACATCTAGGACTTTCCAATACTGTAGCTCCCAAAATATCGATTTCTTTTTCCACATGGGTACGTGCCCGTCAACTCCCAGCGGAACTGATTGCCCGCCAGGACCCTTTCCAAAGATGACTTTCAAATCCTTGACTATATCAAATATCTCAGCTCCAGTACGTTCCGCGGGCTTCGGCCGGTGATCTGCCTTGCCGTTGAAATGCTTGCCTTTCTTTCTTACGTTATGATTTCGGGGAAGAAATCGACGATGACCCAGGTACACGTTCTTCCTACAATTATCCAAAAATACACTTTCAGTCTCATGTAAGCAGTGCGTGCATGCTTTGTATCCCTTATTTGACTGTCCCGAAAGGTTACTGAGAGCAGGCCAATCGTTGATGGTTACAAAAAGCAACGCTCGTAGGTTAAATTCCTCTTCTTTAAGCTCATCCCACACAGGTACACCAGGTCTGCCCCACAACTGTAAAAGTTCATCAACTAATGGCCTTAGGTACACATCGATGTCGTTGCCGGGTTGCTTCGGACCTTGGATGAGCACTGACATCATAATGAACTTCCGCTTCATGCACAACCAAGGAGGAAGGTTGTAGATGCATAGAGTCACGGGCCAGGTGCTATGGCTGGAGCTCTGCTCGCCAAAAGGATTCATGCCATGAGTACTTAGACCAAATCTTATGTTCCTTGCATCAGCTGCAAAATCTTTGAACTCTCTGTCGATCTTTCTCCATTGCGTTCCATCAGCGGGGTGTCTCAACTCCCCGTCGGACTTACGGTCCTCTTTGTGCCATCGCAACAACTTGGCATGCTCTTTGTTCATGAACAGGCGTTTCAGCCGAGGTATTATAGGAGCATACCCCATCACCTTGGCGGGAACCCTCTTCCTGGGTTTCTCGCCCTCAACATCCTCACCAGGGTCATCGCCTCTGATCTTATAACGCAATGCAGTGCATACAGGGCATTCATCCAAATTCTCGTATGCACCACGGTAGAGGATGCAGTCGTTAATGCATGCATGTATCTTCAGAACCTCTAAACCTAGAGGGCAGACAACCTTCTTTGCTTCGTACGTACTGGCGGGCAACTCGTTATTCTTCGGAAACATATTCTTCAACATTTTCAGCAAATTTTCAAATGATGAGTCAGCTACACCTTCCCGTGCCTTCCATTTCAGCAAATCCAGTGTGCATCCCAGCTTTTTCAGACTATTTTCGCATCCTGGGTACAGTGACTTCGTGTGATCCTCTAACATGCGATCCAAATTCTCCCTCTCCTTGTCAGTTTCGCAGCGTCTCCGTGCATCAGCAATGGTCCGACCAAGATCATCAGCGGGCTCATCATGTGCCTCTTCTTCACCTTCACCAAACCCTTCCCCACCTTCAGCATCATCCTCCATGAAAGTATCACCGAAAGCGTCATGATAGTTGAAATCGATATCATCCTCTTCTTCATCTTCTTCCATTCTAACCCCTTTTTCTCCATGCTTGGTCCAACAATTATAGCTTCGCATGAAACCGTGCCGAAGCAGGTGCATGTGAACGACTTTTGAGGAGGAGTGACCCTTCTCATTCTTACATTCAGCACATGGACAAATAATAAAACCTCGCTGCTTGTTCGCATTTGCCACTACGAGGAAATCTTTCAAACCCGTAGTGAACTCGCCGGAGAGTCGGTTACCATACATCCATTGCCGATTCATCTGCATTATTATTATATAAAGTATATAATTAATTAACCATCATGCATTTGTTAAACTAACTAGCTGGAAATAATACAAATCATGAAAGGTTCAAGTTGCTAACCACGATCGCGGAGGTAAAATAAATGAAAACGCTCAAGTGCGGCTCGGACACTTCATATCATGTGTGTTTCATGCTCTCGGGCATTTCATCAAACACCTTGTGTGCATAGGAGGAACAAAAAGCAAACCCACCACCCCTTGTGAATATTGTGAGTAGAAGTGACACCAAATGTGGCTAAGTGCAGCCACCTGAGCCCTATATATAGGGATGGGCCTTTAGTCCCGGTTGGCCTGGACAACCGCGACTAAAGGCCTTGGGGACCTATTAGTCCCGGTTGGCCTGGCCAACCGGGACTAAAGCCCCTCCCGTCCGCCAGCTGTGGACCGAGCGCGCTGGGCCCAGACTGTTGGTCGCGGGTGTCCTCCCGAACCACGACTAGAGACCCCTATAGTCGCGGGTCGAAACTTTTGGGGACTAATGGGGGCGTATGGAAGGCCTATTTTCTACCAGTGTCTAAGGGCTCTCACTCGGGTGGGGTCGGACCATACTCCCCTTCCCTTCTCTTCTGGAGGGGGGTGATGACCCACAAGTATAGGGGGTGTATCGTAGTACTTTCTATAAATAAAAGTGTCGAACCCAACGAGGAGCAGAAGGTGTTGACAAGCAGTTTCGATGAAGGAATAATTGTAAATACTGGAAAACAGATTTGTAGGGGTTTTTGATATTTAAGATAAATAAAGTGCGAGTAAATAAAATGCAGTAATAATAATTGCAGCGAGTGGCCCAATCCTTTCTTCAGCAAAGGACAAGACGGTGAGTTTACTTATGATTAACAAACGTTCTCGAGGACACATGGGAGGTTTGTGTCAAGTGCTTTTGTTCCATGCAGCTGAATAACTTTGGTGTTTTGATAAGTGTTGTGTGGGTGAATCTATGCTAATGTACCGTCCCATCCAAGACTAATACATATTTGTGATTATACCCCTTGCAAGCATCCGACACTACAAGAAAGTAATTAATAAATAAATCTAACCACAACTTTAAACTCTGGGATCCTACGCTCCCTCGTGTAATGGTTTCCTAACGGGGGTTTAGGTTTATGTCACTCTGGCAACCCCACAATTAGTATCCAAATACACGATGCATTCCCCTAGGCCCATAAATGGTTAAGTATCATGTAGTCGACGTTCACATGACACCACTAGAAGAATAACACCACAACTTAAATATCAAACATTAATATTATTCAACATTACTTCACTACTAACAACTTGACTTCTCCCATGTCCTCAAGAACAACACGAACTACTCACAACACATCATATGGATCATGATCAGAGGTGATATAATGGATGATAACAATCTGGTCATAAATTGCAAACACCAATAAATCTCACAAGCATCAACTACTAACAAGTAATCCACACCGGGAGAGAGATCTAATGCAAAACAACGATAGAGGCCCCTAATTGTTACATCTGGATGAAGGTGGATGATGAGGGTGATGGTGCTGGTGGTGATGACGATGATGATGACGATCTTGACGATGCCCGGAGCAATGATGGTGACGATGGAGGTGATTTCCGCTATTCGGAGAGGAATTTCCCCGGCAGATTTCTCCCTGCCAGGGAGCTTTTCTCTCTCGGGTGTTTTCCGCCCCGCAGAGGCGGAGGAATAATTTTTCGAGGATGGAATGAGGCTTAGGGTTCCCTCGGGGTCAAGGGGGCCAAAGATGACCCCCGGAGGTGGGCCAGGGTGGCCACGCCCCTAGGTGGCGCGACAAGGGGTGCGCCACCCCTAGGTGTGGGCCCCTGGTGGGCCCCCTCTGGCTCTCCTTCTGGCTATGTTCCTTCTCGGGACTTTTAGGAACCCCCGGATGTCCCCCTTCTTCTTCTGATCTACTGAAATATGGTATCTCGATGGTGCTTTTTCCGTCAGATTTCTGGTCCCGATGTTTATTCTCCAAAAATTATAAAACATGCAAAATAAGATAAAATAACATAAGAGATGCATCATAACATCAAATATATCGACGAATAACAGAAAATTGTGATATAAAATAGTGATGCAAAATGGAGTATCAACTCCCCCCAAGTTTATACCTCGCTTGTCCCCAAGCGAAACTGAACTCAGAAAACATGACCACAGGTTTATGGAGTGAAGAGTCGATAAATAGTATACGGACATGAAGTATCACATTTACCTATGCACCAATCATTACAGACAACAACTTCCTCTCATATAACTTAACTTGAAACAAGTAAAGGGAGTCACAAACAAAGATGCAAAAGAGAGAATCGAAATTGGTAATGGAAAACTTCGTTCTTGGTCAGAGAACATTTAATGAAATTATACTTATCTTAGGTGAAGTCTTTATAACAAGGTTTATATTGTAGAGCTTAACATCTTTAATTATAACAACTCTTTTACAGTGATTCGTAGCTTTCAAAATAATATTCATTCAGATAATAAAGCACATGCTAAACAAAGAAGGATCGAAAACATGATTGAATAAATCAACATATATAAGATGTGATCACAACAACTCAAATGCTTGCTGGAGACAGAAGGAAATGGTTTACTGACTCAACATAAAAGTAAAAGATAGACCCTTCGCAGAGGGAAGCATTGACCACACATGTGCTAGAGCTTTTGTTTTAATAAACATAGGTATAAAATGCATGACACTCCTCCCATCCATCTTACACAAACCATGGCTAACCGAATCCTCGGGTGCCTGCCAACAATCACAAACCATGGAGAAGTGTCTAAATTTTGAGAGGTGTATATTTATGTCAACGAATGGCAAACATAAAATACAGTATGTCACAAGACAACTAGACTCACAAGAGCGGCTCCCATAGAAGCACGCAACTGGTATAGAAGGTCATCCCTCTTTCTCTTTTGTTCACACAATTATTCTTTGACTGATAAATCCGGGGAAAAAAGAGTGAAGAGAATTTGTATTATTATTTGGGGCTGGGAACCCCGCTGCCAACTCTTCTAGCATTTGGATAAGCGGGTGAAGCCACTAGTCCAGGTGTGTGAGTCCAATCAACAAGTGAGATAAAGATTCTGTGTTTGTGTCCTCATGAGCTAAAACAGGAACACAAAACAGGAGTAATTTTAAAGTTTTAATGGTAGCACATGAGCAATTTACTTGGAGTGGCGGTGAAATACCACATGTAGGTAGGTATGGTGGACACGAATGGCAAGGTTTTGGGTTTAAGGTTTCGATGCACGAAAAGCATTCCCTCTCAGTACAGGGTTTTTGGCTAGCAAGGCTAGGTAGCAAGCATAAGACTTGAAGGAAAACAAACAAATATACATATGATGAAACCAATCATGCAATCTTCATTGAAAGCACAAACGATCTTAACTTGTGAATACTAAGTTTATGAGCTAATAGGCAAATTCCTCTTTCTCATACTAGCAACTCAAATTATTATTTCTGCTGACCCAAGCTAAGTTTTCCAAAACCAACTAGATTCACTTAATGATCTCTAGAGTGATACCAAATACTAATAGCAAGCTCAACCATATGACAGAAGTTGAAAACTGAAATAATATGCATAGAAAGTAAATGATGAAACTTCTCATTAATATTTCAAAACCGGCAACTCACACCAACGGATACAACGATAACCAACTAGGGAGAGACACTTCCATACTGCAAACCATCCTATATTATAACCTCTCTACTCATGATTTGACTCTACTGAAAAAGTAAAAAGATAAAAGATAGTGATGTGATACCGCGACACTCCCCCCAAGCTTGGAACAAGCCGAGGGGATGCCAAAACCAATGACGAATCAATTCTTCGGTGGTGGTGGTGAATCCTTCTCGATGAGCTTATCAATAGATTTCTTCAGATCTTCAATCGCGAACATAAGCATACGCATCACCTCCGTATTGCGATCAGTACAGTTTGCATGCCCGTAGACGGTGAATCCCAGCCACCAAGATTTTTCCCCCACCCTGCTTAGGTTAAGAGCTTCCTTCATCTGCACCGTTAGAACGATCCATATCCCACATAGAGGGCAAATCCCTATTGGGCACCTTTTTGCTCTGATAATCATGAATTAATGTGTGGAAGTAGTTCTTGACTCCCGCAGCAGGTGTCTTCGAATCCAGGGAGTAGCGTGGAACCTTCCCTCCGGTGCTCATCCGCGCGTTTCTCTGGAGCTTCAAGGGGTTAGCCACCACCCCAATGCTTGCAACGGTGGAGCGTGGACGCACTCGTGGGTTTTCTTCTACATCTCCTTCAGCTCCACTCTCGATCTCCTCCTCCGGCTTCAGGTCTTGGACGTCATTTTCCTTGGTCCCCTTCCCCTTGTTGTCGTTGGCGGAGACCATGATGCTTCTAAAACTGAAAACATATCCTAGCAGAAATAACTCGAAGCAGAAACACGACGAGAAAACGATATACAAACCTCGGGGGGTCCGGGGGATTATATAGCAAAAAGTTACATAACGAAAGGAAAGTCCAGGTCAAAAACGAGTCGGAGAGGGGCTCCGGGGCGCCCACACCATGGGCTGGCGCGGCCAGAGGTGGCCCACGCCTCCCTATGGCGTGGAGCCTCCGGGCTTCATCTCCCTCTCGTTTCCAGCTCATAATTTTTCATATTTTCTAAAAACAGTAAAAATATAAGTTGAAAGATGTTTCGCGAACATTTTCTTACCAAAACTGTTACCTATTCGAAAACTGACTCTGCAGTTTCTGAAATATGCTTCCTAATAAACTCCTCCGAGATCATGGCTTGAATACAATCAACATTTTCGTTATAAGGATCTGCGGAGATATAATGCTTGAGTCTTTGGCCATTCACCACTTGTGAAGAGTTTTCTTGAAGGGAAACAATTTTAATTGCCCCCGAACGATATACCTCTTAGATAACAAAAGGTCCTTCCCATCTCGAGAGTAATTTTCCTGCAAAAAATCTGAGACGAGACCTATACAATAGCACTTTCTCACCAACATGAAATTCTCTTTTAATAATTCTCTTATCATGCCACCTTTTAACTTTCTCCTTAACGAGCTTAGCATTTTCATATGCTTCACTCCTCCATTCATCTAGAGAACTTAAGTCAAGCAGCCTTTTCTCACCAGCAAGTTTAAAATCTATATTTAGGTCTTTCACTGCCCAATAAGCTTTGTGTTCTAATTCTAGGGGCAAGTGACAAGCTTTTCCATAAACCATTTTATAAGGAGAGATGCCCATGGGATTTTTGTAAGCAGTTCTATAAGCCCACAGAGCATCATTTAATTTCTTAGCCCAATTTTTCCTAGATTTGTCAACAGTCTTTTGCAAGATAGATTTAATTTTTCTATTTGATAATTCTACCTGCCCACTGGTTTGAGGATGATAGGGTGAAGCAATTCTATGATTAACATCATATTTAGCAAGGTTTTTTCTAAAACCACCATGAATAAAATGAGAACCCCCATCAGTCATAAGATATCTAGGTACACCAAACCTAGGGAAAATAATGTCCTTAAGCATTTTTAAAGAGGTTTCACCATCAACACTTTTAGTAGGTATAACTTCTACCCATTTAGTAACATAATAAACAACAACAAGAATATGAGTATAGCCTTCTAAAGGAGGGAAATGACCCATAAAGTCAAAACCCCAACAATCAAATGGTTCAATAACAAGAGAATAATTCATAGGCATTTCATTACGTCTAGAAATATTTCCAACCCTTTGGCATTGATCACAAGATAAAACAAATTTTCTAGCATCCTTAAAGAGAGTAGGCCAATAAAAACCTGATTGTAGAACTTTATGTGCAGTTCTATCTCCAGCGTGATGTCCTCCGTAGGCACTACTATGACATTTTCTCAATATCTCTTGTTGTTCATTTTCATGAACAAATCTTCTCATAATACCATCAACACCTTCTTTATATAAGTGTGGGTCATCCCAAAAATAATGCCTCAAATCATAGCAGAATTTTCTTGTTTGCTGAGCTGTAAAGTTAGGAGGCAAATACTTGGAAACAATAAAGTAAGCATAACCAACATACCATGGACTCTCTTGAGAGCTCACTTTTATTGCAGCTAAATGTTCATTAGTAAAACTATCATTAACAGGAATAGGGACATCATGGATACTCTCTAATCTAGACAGATTATCAGCAACAGGATTTTCAGCACCCTTCCTATCCACAATATGTAAATCAAACTCTTGTAAAAGAAGCACCCATCTAATAAGACTAGGCTTAGCATCTTTCTTTTCCATAAGGTACTTAATAGCAGCATGATCAGTATGAATAGTAACTTTAGAATCAACAATATACTGCCTAAATTTATTACAAGCAAAAACTACAACTAGGAATTCTTTCTCAGTGGTAGCATAATTCTTTTGAGCAGCATCAAGAGTTTTACTAGCATAATGAATAACATTTAACCTCTTGGCTACCCGCTGTCCAAGAACAACACCTACAGCATAATCGCTAGCATCACACATAATTTCAAATGGTAAATTCCAATCAGGTGGTTGGACAATAGGAGCAGATATTAAAGCCTTCTTTAAAATTTCAAAAGCTTCTTTACAATCTTGATCAAAAACAAATGGTACATCTTTTTGAAGAAGATTAGTAAGAGGTTTTGATATTTTAGAGAAATCTTTAATAAAGCTTCTATAGAAACCAGCATGACCAAGAATACTACGAATACCTTTAACATCCCTGGGACAGGGCATTTTCTCAATATCTTCAACTTTATCTCTATAAACTTCAATGCCTCTTTTAGAGATTTTATGTCCAAGAAGAATTCCTTCATTAACCATAAAATGACATTTCTCCCAGTTAAGAACAAGATTAGTCTCCTCACATCTCTGCAAAACTTTATCAAGATTCTGCAAACAATTATCAAAAGAAGTTCCATAGACGGAAAAATCATCCATGAAAACTTCCATAATTTCTTCACAAAACCATGAAATATAGCAGACATGCATATTTGAAAAGTAGCAGGAGCATTACATAAACCAAAAGGCATATGTCTATAAGCATAGGTTCCATAAGGACAAGTGAAAGTTGTTTTCTCTTGATCAGGATTTTTAACAACAATTTGAGAAAACCCAGAAAATACATCAAGAAAACAGAAATGAGTTTTCTTAGACAACCTTTCTAACATTTGATCGATAAAAGGCAAAGGATAGTGATCTTTCTTAGTGACTTTGTTAACCTTCCTAAAATCAATGCACAACCTATAACCAACTACTACTCTTTGAGGAATAAGTTCATTGTTTTCATTTGGCACAACAGTCATCCCTCCTTTCTTAGGGACACAATGCACATGACTAACCCATCTACTATCAGCAATAGGATAAATAATGCCAGCATCAAGGAGTTTCAATACCTCATTTCTTACCACATCCTTCATCTTAGGATTTAAACGGCGTTGATGTTCAACAACTGGCTTTGCGTCAAGTTCAATATTAATAGCATGCTGACATATAGTAGGAGAAATCCCTTTCAAATCATCAAGAGTATAACCAATAGCACCTCTATGTTTCTTCAATATACCCAATAATCTCTCCTCTTCTTTATCAGAAAGTTGAGAACTAATAATAACATGATATAATTTCTTATCATCAATATGAGCATATTTAAGATTATCAGGCAAAGGCTTTAAATCAAAAATAGGATCCTCCTTGGGTGGTAATGTTGTACCCAAGTCTTCCACAGGTAAATTATGTTTCAGCATTGCTGGCTGATGTAGGAAAATCTCATCAATTTCATTCCTTTCTTCCATAAAGACATCACTTTTATGGTCTTCCATGTATTGTTGCAAAGGATTGTTAGGAGCAAGAGCAATAGCAGCCAATTGTTCAACTTTATAATTTTCATTAGGCAGTTCAGCTTCATAAGGTGCTTTAGCAAATTTGGAGAAATTAAATTCATAAGACTCTCCATCAATCTTTGTAAGACTTTTCTCCTTTTTACAATCAATAACAGCACCACAAGTATTTAAGAAAGGTCTACCAAATATAATAGGACAAGTATCACTAACAGAAGTGCCTAGTACTAGAAAATCAACAGGATACTTAGTTTTACCACACAGGACCTCCACATCTTTAACAATACCAATTGGAGAAATAATTTCCCTATTAGCAAGTTATAATAATCACATCAATGTCTTCAAGTTCACAAGAACCAATTTCATGCATGATTTCTTTATAAATCTCAAACGGAATAGCACTAGAACTAGCACCAATATCACATAAACCATAATAACAATGATCACCTATCCTAACAGATAGCACATGAACACTAGGTTTCCTAGATTTACTAGGACGAGAGACAATATTAGAAGCATCTTCACAAAATATAATGTGCCCATCTTCTACATTTTCTGAAACAAGGTCCTTTACTATTGCTACTGTAGGTTCTACAGTAATTTGTTCCTCAGGTTCTACAGGTTTCCTTGCACTTTTATTAACCACACTGGCTAACATAGAGTGTTCTTTTACCTTAGCAGGGAAGGCATTTTCTCAATATAAGGTTCAGGCACAGTAGAATCAACAATATGAACTTCTATATCTCTAGCAGGAACACAATTAACAATATGTTTATAAGGTGCATGGTACTTGTCCCATTCCTTCTTAGGAATATCAAAATAAGAAGCAAAAGCCTTATATAAGTTTGCAACAACTTGAGAATCAAGGCCATAAGCAACACTAACATTATGAAAATCATCGGATGACATAAAAGTTTTAATGCATTCATAATCATAATTTATACCTGACTTTCTACTTTTGTCATTCTCCCATGCTTCGGTGTTTTCTTGAATACGGTCAAGAAGATCCCATTTAGCTTCATCCTTCATACGTGTAAATGATCGAGAACAAGAAGCATCCAATAAATCCTTATCATGAAGAGGAAGTCTTGCATAGAAATTATTAATAACGATATTACTGGGGAGCTCATGAATGGGGCATTTGAGCATTAGTAACTTCAATCTCCCCCATGCTTGGGCAATACTCTCTCCGTCATGAGACCAAAAATTATAGATATAATTACGATCTCTATGGATTTCACTTGGAAGATAAAATTTAGAATAAAAGAGAGGTACAATTTCCTCCCATTCAATAGTCTGGCTATTTTTCAGCAGCTTGAACCATTCAGAGGCTCGGCCTGTCAATGATATAGAGAATAATTTACTCTTCACTTGGCTCATTGTAATACCTGCACACTTGAACAACTCGCATAATTCATGTAAAAAGAGCAAATGATCACCAGGATGGACATTTCCATCACCTGAATAGCAGTTATCCATAACATGTTTAACAATCTTTATAGGTATTTTATAAGGATCCAAATCATCATGAAGTGGGTCACTTACTACCCTAGTAGTGGCAGCAGTGCCCGCAAATAGGTACTCAAAAGGAGTTCCAAACATAGTGTAATAAAGTAGTAAACAGACATAACAACAGAAACAAAAACAACACTTACAATAGAAACTTCCTTTATCAATTCCACTTCCCAATAGCGCTTCACTCCCCGGCAACGGCGCCAGAAAATAGTCTTGATGACCCACAAGTATAGGGGGTGTATCGTAGTACTTTCGATAAATAAGAGTGTCAAACCCAACGAGGAGCAAAAGGTGTTGACAAGCAGTAATAATAAAGTGCGAGTTTTGTAGGGGTTTTTGATATTTCAGATAAATAAAGTGCGAGTAAATAAAATGCAGTAATAATAATTGCAGCGAGTGGCCCAATCCTTTCTTCAGCAAAGGACAAGCCGGTGAGTTTACTTATGATTAACAAACGTTATCGAGGACACATGGGAGGTTTGTGTCAAGTGCTTTTGTTCCATGCAGCTGAATAACTTTGGTGTTTTGATAAGTGTTGTGTGGGTGAATCTATGCTAATGTACCGTCCCATCCAAGACTAATACATATTTGTGATTATACCCCTTGCAAGCATCCGACACTACAAGAAAGTAATTAATAAATAAATCTAACCACAACTTTAAACTCTGGGATCCTACGCTCCCTCGTGTAATGGTTTCCTAACGGGGGTTTAGGTTTCTGTCACTCCGGCAACCCCACAATTAGTATCCAAATACACGATGCATTCCCCTAGGCCCATAAATGGTTAAGTATCATGTAGTCGACGTTCACATGACACCACTAGAAGAATAACACCACAACTTAAATATCAAACATTAATATTATTCAACATTACTTCACTACTAACAACTTGACTTCTCCCATGTCCTCAAGAACAACACGAACTACTCACAACACATCATATGGATCATGATCAGAGGTGATATAATGGATGATAACAATCTGGTCATAAAGTGCAAACACTGATAAATCTCACAAGCATCAACTACTAACAAGTAATCCACACCGGGAGAGAGATCTAATGCAAAACAACGATATAGGCCCCTAATTGTTACAACGGGATGAAGGTGGATGATGAGGGTGATGGTGCTGATGGTGATGACGATGATGATGACGATCTTGATGATGCCCGGAGCGATGACGGTGACGATGGAGGTGATTTCCCCTCTCTGGAGAGTAATTTCCCCGACAGATTTCTCCCTGGCAGAGAGATTTTCTCTCTCGAGTGTTTTCCGCCCTGCAGCGGCGGCGGAATAATTCTTCGAGGATGGAATGAGTCTTAGGGTTCCCTCGGGGTCAGGGGACCAAAGATGATCCCCGGAGGTGGGCCAGGGTGGCCACACCCCTAGGTGGCGCGGCCAGGGGGGCGCGTCACCCCTAGGTGTGGGCCCCTGGCCGGTGGCCTCCCTCTGGCTCTCCTTCTGGCTGTGTTCCTCCTCGGGACTTTTAGGAACCCCCGGATGCCCCCCTTCTTCTTTAGATCTTATGAAATATGGTATCTTGACGGTGCTTTTTCGTGAGATTTCTGGTCCTGGTGTTTATTCTCCAAAAATTATAAAACATGCAAAATAAGATAAAATAACATAAGAGATGCATCATAACATGAAATATATCGATGAATAACAAAAAATTATGATATAAAATAGTGATGCAAAATGGACGTATCAGGGGGGGCATCCCCGAGGCCAAACCGATTCCACTTTGAGGACTTCTGGCTCGAGCAACCGGGCTTTGTGGAATCGGTGGGTCTCAAATGGACTGAGGAGGCCGCCTCCCCCTCGTGTGCATAATGCGGTGGACGTCTGGCATCATTGTGCTAAGATTATCCGCCAATTTATGCGTGGATGGGGGGCGAATTTGGGGGTGGACCTTCGGAGACACAAAGCCTCACTTCTAGCGCAGATTCAAATGCTGGACTCGGTGGCTGATGCGGGGGGTTTGTCCCCGGATGAGTGGCTCCAACGCTATGCTTTTGGAATCGTCGTTGATGAGTGTGTGTAAGGGATAAGAGATCATCTAGCGCCAGCGTAGCCGCTGATGTCTACGCACGCTCTTATTCTTGTAGACAGTGTTGGGCCTCCAAGTGCAGAGGTTTGTAGAACAAAATCAAGTTTCCCTTAAGTGGTCACCCAAGGTTTATCAAACTCGGGGAGGAAGAGATCAAAGGTATCCCTCTCAAGCAACCCTGCAATTACGATACAAGAAGTCTCTTGTGTCCCCAACACACCTAATACAATTGTCAGGTGTATAGGTGCAGTAGTTCGGCGAATAGAGAGTAAAATACAAGTAATATGGATGATTGTAAGTGATAATAGCAATCTGAAATAAAAATGGCAGCAAGCAAACATTTAGCATAACCGATTGTAAATGGTGTTTCAATGCTTATAAACAAGGCCTAGGGATCCTACTTTCACTAGTGGACACTCTCAACAATGATAACATAATTGAATGCATAAATATCTCTCTTCACTACACTACTCCAAACCACTCTCCGGTTGAATAACAAACACCAATTCATTACGTAGGGATGCAAAAAATCACTCCTCAAAGTTGCATTCCCATGTCTAGTTAACCCCACGCTGTCACTATGAGCACCCTAGAAGGTACTAGACAAACACCACAATTTCATAGGGTCATCCAACAAAATATATAAATATCATGCTAAACCACACGGTGCACACACTGTCACCTTTACACCGTGATCAAAGTGTTTACGGAGATCTCATAACAAAACCACTTGAGTAGCATAACAAATGAAGAGTAACATCTACTAATTCAACTAGATTACAAAGCTCACGATCACATAAAGATCACACCATGGGGGAGAGAGATGAAACACATAGCTACCGGTAGAGCCCTCAGCCCCGGGGGAAAACTACTCCCTCCTCATCATAGGAGACAACAACGACGATGAAGATGGCGGTGGAGTCGATGGAGATGGCTCCGGGGGCACTTCCCCGTATGGCAGGGTGCCGGAACAGAGATTTTTGTACCCCGAAACTTGTTGGCAGCGGCGGTGAAGATATGGATGTTTTTGGTGGAAAAGGCCGATTGATCTAGGGTTTATGCATCAGGGAGTATATATGGGCGAAAGGGCCATGCCTGGGGGTGGACAGGGGCCCACACCACCTGGTGGCGCGGCCAGGGGAACCTGCGCCACCCTATGGTGTGGCCACCCTGTGGCCCCCCTCCGGGGCTCTTTGGGACTTCCTGGACCCCCCGGGACTTCTAAGACTTCTAGCTTTTGAATCATCCAATTCCGAGAATATTTCCAGAACAACTTTTCTAAAACTAAAAACATCAAAAAACAGGAACTGGCTCTATGGCATCTTGTCAATAGGTTAGTCCTGGAAAATCGATAAAAATGACATAAAGTGTAAGGAAAACATGTGGGAAAAAACATGAAAACAACATGGAACATCAAAAATTAAGGATACGTTTATGACGCATCAACATCCTCAACCTTAGTTCCTACTCGTCCTCGAGTAGGTAAACGACAAAACAAATAATTTCTGAGGTGACATGCTACCAACATAAACTTGATCATCATAGTAATGTAAATCATGTACACTAGAATCAAATGAATAAAGGCTATGGTTTATAGTTGATATCAAAGAGTAATGTAAAAAACATTAGGAATAACAAAGTAAAACCTTTCAATGAATCAATACTAAAACACAATCCACTGTGCAAAGTATATTAGAGATGATTTAAGCTTCAAGAACAACAATATAATCATCCAATGCATCAAACTCTCACAACAAACCTTGTTAGGATCAAGTCAAGTGACAACAATATGCATGTAGGAAAATCATTCAAATAATTGTGCACTCAAAACAAGCAAGCGTTTTGTATTGGTTCCTAGCACTAGGATGTTATGGCTAAAAGAACATTATGGGGGGTTTGGATGGTCAATGGAAGAAAGTATCACACAACTGAAAGTGATCATTAGACTAGAGGAAGTCTTATAATCGAAGTTATGCAAGGAGTAGGAGTAGTGATTGCCACACAACGGATGCACATAGAGCTATAAGTGTATGAAAGCTGTCCAATGGAACTACTGGGGGTGCATCCAACTTGCTTGCTCACGAAGACCTAGAGCTCTTTTGAGGAGGCTCATCATTGGAATATACAAGCCAAGTTCTATAATGTAAGTTCCCCACATAGTTATGTAAGTCATAATATGAAAACTCTCTCAAAACTGAAGTAATGATGCCAACCAAGCACAAGTGTGGAATAAATGATAGCAGTGATGCCCGCTCTCTCTTTATTTTCTCTCTTTTTGCCTCTCTTTTTTTATTTTTGGCTTTTTTCTTCTTTTTTGATTTTTTTCGATTTATAACCTCACTGGTAGGGGCAACACTCTAATTTATCACACTTTTAGTACTCATAACTCAAACTGAAATATCTCTGATGTAAATAAAACTAAATGCTCCTGCCAGTGTAGCAGTATACAAAATAACAATGAAGCATGACAAGTAACATAATGAAGATGGATGTTGTATGGCAATATATCTCGGAATGGCTATGGAAGTGCCATGGTAGGTAGGTATGGTGGCTGTTTTGAGGAAGATAAATTTTGGCTTATGTGTAGAAGAACAAAGTTCTCCCACGGGGTTTGGATGTACCGGAGAAGTTTGCACCAACTCTCAATCTGAGAATGAGCAATGCACAGTACTGAAGAGGCTAGCAAATATGGATGGTGGAAGTGCCATAAAACCGCAACATAGAACTCACAAGTCAAAAGATTCCAAATAAAATCATGATATCATAAGGCAAAGTTGAAATCACTCCAAGAGGGTCTGTGGCAGTGACAAGTCACTGTTAGCTACCCCGACCGTAGAGCGTAACAGAAAGCCATCACGATTGCTATCAGCAAAGGAAGTCATATACCATTATTCTATCAACTGGTTATTTGAGTGTGGCACAATTTCAAGCTTCTAGACCAACCATTAATTGTTTTTACTTTACTAAACCGGCAAGTTTATCATTAAGCATATTAATATCTCCAAGCAACAGCAAATAATCAAGTGAAACACTTTAGTGATCTACAAGAATATGCAAGCTTTTTCGTTATACCATCTACCACATGTAGCATTTTCTATTTCCATAAAACAACAAACAACAAAAACTCTCCAAATAATATAGCAATAAAAGAAGAGAGTACTAACATAACTTTACTAGAACTAACATCTCTGAAAAAGAGATGCATGAAAACAAGGGCTAAACGCAGTACTAGCAAAAAGAGAACACTTACAGAACAATAAGAATGAAAACTAGAGTGTTCTAAGCAGTGAAAATGGAGCGTGTATCTCTCCCAAACAAGGATGCTAGGTCCAATGATTTTATTGCAGCAAGGAAAACAAAGAAAACAAAAGAAAAACAAACAAACACTCCAAGTAAACTTCATATGATGTGACCGAATAAGAATATAGTTTCACGAGAAGTGACCTGATAGATAGTTGATGAAGAAGGGGATGCCTTGGGCATCCCCAAGCTTAGATGCTCGAGTCTTCTAAAAATATGCTTGGATGAATCACGGGGGCATCCCCAATCTTTGACCTCACACTCTTCTTGATCACATATATCACCTCTTCTCTTGAACCTTGAAAACTTCCTTCACACCACACTCAAACAGTAATTCACATTAGAGGGTTAGTTCAACAATTTAAAATCCATGGGTTCTGTATGGAACACGTTCTATTGATACTTTAAACATTAGCTACATCCACTGATGTTTTGTGAAGCAAAGAAATCCACTTGACATCGTAAAAGAGCAAATGCAAGAAAAATGGCAGAATCTGTCAAAACCAGAACAGTCTATAAAGACGAATTTTCTCGAGACACTTACGATGCTCAGATCGAAAAACTTAAAGAACAAAAAAGTTTCAAAATTAGCCGAGGAATAAGAACAAGAAATTTCAGGTCATTCTGATTTTTCTGTGATTTACACGATTTTTTTCGGTGGACAGCAGAAATCTGTTTCCTGCGCAGAAATCCGAAAACCAACTCCAACTCTCGTCAGAAACCTGACTTGGCACTACTAAAACATGAAAAGAAAGATACAAAGGAGTTTCTACAGAAGTATACAACCCCTTGAATAAAATAAAACAGAGAAAAACAAAGCAAAAATAAAACCATGGGTTATCTCCCAGGAAGTGCTTTTCTTTAAAGCCTTCTAGCTAGGCATGATAATTTCAGAAGATGCTCACATGAGAAATATTAATTGAAGCAAAATAGAGCATCAAGAAGAAAATATAAAACAAATTTAAGTCTAACCCACTTCCTATGAAAAATAATCTTGTAGAAAAACAAGTCATGAAAGCACAAAGCAACAAGCATAGGAAAGCAGAACAAGTGCAACTTCAAAAATTTCAACATAAAGAGGGGAAACTTGATATTGTTAAGATGTTTAAGACTATGTTTCCGTATCTCATAATAACTTCCAGTAGCATCATGAATAAAATTAACATAAAGTTTCCATAGCCTCCTCTAATTTACCAATCCTCATATTTTGACTATCATGGATATTGCCAGCTTCTAAAACAGTGATTTTCTTGTTGATACTTAGTATTGATTCATTAACTTTGCTAGCATTATGAAGGAACTTTGGCAAATTTTTCTACATAGAGTTTAGCTTTTTAATAACATCATCTAAAGTGATCTCAGTTTTAACAACCTTAGTAGGTGGTGTTCCAACTAAACTTTCAATTAAATTGCAGGCTTCCAAAGCAGGTGTTCCCAGCAAATTACCGCGTGTAAGAGTGTCTAGACCATACCTATACCAGCTAGTAATACCAACATAAAAATTCCTAAGAAGGATTAAAATGGAATATTTCTTAGTGCATCTATGATGAGCATCACTTATCCTATACCAAGCATATTTCAAACTTTCTCCACCTTGTTGCTTAAAAGAACGAACTTCAACCTCAGGAACACTCATTTTAGCAAGACTAAAAACAGGAATAAAACTACAACTAGAATAAGAACTATTTTCTTGTGTGTTTTTGATAAAGAGAAGCAAACAAGACAAAATAAAATAAACTAAGAAAAACTAAAACAAAGTAAAGAGATTGGAAGTGAGAGACTCCCTTGCAGAAATTCTCTTCCTCCCCGATAACAGTGCCAGAAAAAGCTTGATGGAGTGTGGACACACACTCGTTGGGAGACCCCAAGCGCAAGGTGTGAAGAGTGCAGCAGCAAGTTTTCCCTCAAAAAAGAAACCAAGGTTGAATCGACCAGTAGGAGGACAAGCAATCTCTGAAGGTTGATGTAGCTGAGGTGACAGGGTGCACTACCAGTTCAGTAACAACGTGGAACCTACACAACACAATCCAATCACGTTTCCCCAACGAAGTAGTGAGGTTGTCAATCTCACCGGGTTTGCTGAACACAAATAAGTTAAACGTATGGTGTGGAAAATAGTTCACTAGTGGTGTCTCTCCGTGAAAGATAAATAACATGTGCGGTGAAAAAATTACAGCTGGGCAATTAAAAGAAATGAAGGCTACACCGTAGTGCATATGCAAGACATAAAGATTACAATGTGATTCATGCGGGCATTACAACAAGATACATAGACTGTCATCCAACTGCATCTATGACTAATAATCCACCCTCCGAATATGATCCGAACAAACGTTGGGTATTAAGTTGCAAGCAACAGATTATCGCAGTAATCAAAGTGTGTAATGTAAACAATGTAAACTAAGTAAACACCATTGTTTTCTCCCTAATGGCAACATCACATCCTCCATCCGTCACGTTTCTATCATTCGAGCACAGATGCAAAGGAGGCATGAACCCACTATCGAGCATAAATACTCCCTCTTGGAGTTACTAGCATCTACTTGGCCAGAGCATCTACTAATAACAGAGAGCATGCAAGATAATAAAAAACATATGCATGAAGATAACATGATAGATTGATACTCAGAAGACATAGCATTCAACATTCATCAGATCCCAGCAAACACGACATGTAGCATTACATAAAGATGATCTCGATCATGTAGGGCAGCTCACGAGATCTAAACATGAGGTAAAAAGGGGAGAAGACAACCATATAGCTGCTTCTATGGACCCGTAGTCCGGGGATGAACTACTCACGCATCACTTCGGAGGAGGGCAGGGTGGTGTAGACCCCTCCGGTGATGAATTCCCCTCCCGGCAGGGTGCCGGGGAGAGCTCCAGAACCCTCCCGATCTCGGGATGATGATGACGACGGCTTCGGGTGTTTCTTGGGACGAAGTGGTATATATTTAGGGTTGACGTATCGTGGGGTATAAATAGGCAAAAGGGCGATGGCGTGGCCAGGGGGAGCCTCCCTATGGTGTGGCCCCCCTCCGGGCCTCTTTGGGACTCCGTGGAACCTTAGGGAATTCTAAGACTTCCTGGCTTCGAATTTTCCAATTCCGAGAATATTTCCAGAACAACTTTTCTGAAACTAAAAACAGCAGAAAACAGAGAACTGGCTCTGTGGCATCTTGTCAATAGGTTAGTCCGGAAAATCGATAAAAATGACATAAAGTGTATAGCAAACATGTAGGAAACAACATGACAACAACATGGAACATCAGAAATTAAGGATACGTTTATGACGTATCACACACTTAAGATTTGATGATGCGATTGAGTGGATACAGAATATTGGAGAAAAGTTTGGACAACACCGAAATTGTTTCAGGGAATACTGAAATAGTTCAAGGTGGTATATGTTAATGTTTGATTAACAAACAGTTCAAGGGGGCAAGTGTTAATGTTTGTTAATAGGATTAACAAATTTTAAAATAAAATAATGAATTTTTTTATTTATTTATTAAAGAGAAACCCTTGGAATTTTGAGTGGGAATTGATGAGAGAATGAGTGGGTTGAGTGGAGACTCCACCAACATGATGAGGGGAGAGGTGGAGGCACCGAAATTTCGTGGCTGCCTCCACCTCCTACATAAAGAGGGTTGGACCTCCCTCTCCCGAGACAACTTGGTGTCATATCTCTCTTCCTCCTCCCGCTGCTCCACCTCTTGGTCATCCGCTTGGCGAAGCCATGGCCATCTAATTTCTTCACGACACCACGCCGTCATGTTGTTGGAGTTTCCGGTGGATCATCTACTTCTGTTGGTCCGCTGGATCGAGGCAACGAAGGTCGTCATTCAGCTATACGTGTGACCGAGTGCGGAAGCGCTGCCGGATTTCAACGCTCTTCTTCGCGATCTTGAGATCGATGTGAGTTCGACTACATCACCAACAAGATTTGATCTCGTAACACTTTGTGTCTTCGAGGGTATGTTCTCCTTAAGACTTTCTCTATGCCCGTTGCTTACATCTCCTAGATTAGATCTTGGCCCTTTGGGTGTCTCCTCGCGTACGAATTTTTTTGTTTTCTATTCAACGAACCCTTCACCAGATGCGAGGCAAGAGGCAACTAAATGTACCCCTGTTTGTCAAACTAGCTGAACATTGTCGGTGATGAGTTCAACATGGAAATATACGTAGTCGATCCCCGCAGTTAGACGCGTCTAATCGCGATGTATTATCTCAAGAACAAATACCGCAAGCGTAGTACCTCACACATACATGATGAGAAACACGGTGTCATAACGTGATCAATCACCGTTGACGAAGTTGGGACATTGTCGATGAAGATCTAGGGCTCTCCGAGATCACACACGAGAATTAGGTCAAGCCGGGGCAGAAATCGGGCAGAGCTCCTGCGCCATAGATGAAACACTGGGGCAGCGGGCAACGTCGGGAGTTGGTGTGGTGTTGCAACAATAGGGGAAGGGGCTGGTGCGCCTAGAGGCTTGCAGTGTCCTTGGCCGCACCCTTGCCCTTATTATATAGTGAGCTTGGCGTGAATGTGCGAGCAGCTCCTACGTCTCCAATTCCCCAATTGTGGAGGAGGCCTAGTAGGACTCTCTCCCCTGTCCCCTGGCCGCACCATGATAGGGAGGTTGAGATCTACTAGGACTCCAACCTGCCCTCATGCGAGTTGGGGGGAGGTGGAGTCCTCCTAGGACTCCCTCCCCTAATCTGATATAGGAGAGGGGGAGCGTGAGACCAACTAGGTCTCCTCCCCCTTCCTTTCCAATCCTAATTAGGGAGTGATCCCTCGCCAATTCGGCCAGGGTATTCTTACCCCCATTGCCGCAGCCCTAGTGGGCCCATGTGGCCCCACCAGGGTTTGCCCCTTCTTACCATTCTGAAACCCTAAAAAATTCTTGAACTTCTTTGAAATTTCTAGAACCATTCTACCACATTCCATAAAATGTCCGAAACCATTCCGTCCACTCTCGATGACATTTTAGACTCCTTCGTCATATCCCGAGACACTCTGAACTTTCCTTCAGACTTACTTCATCTAAATCTTCCATTCATAACAACTCCTAAAAGCTCCATAGTATTGATGGAAATTCTTCTGCGCAGTGTCCAGCTGTGCTGTTCAGGCGAGTCAACAGATGCTTCTTGAGATCGCCCAAAACTGAACCAGTTGCAAGTGTTATTCCTTTTTCCTTGCAGTAAGCTTGGGTTTTTGCTGTGGGGAATTTGGATCCGTTGTCTGTGATGATATTGTGGGGAACACCAAATCTGCAGAGGATGGAGTCGAGAAATTTCACAGCGCACTTGGTGGCTCGAGATGTTACTAGGATAGCTTCTATCCACTTGGTGAATTTGTCGACTGCTACCGGCATGTGAGTGTATCCTAACTGGTGTTGCTTTGTGAAGTGGCCCAACCATGTCGAGTCCCCATTGAGCAAAGGGCCAAGACAAAGGGTTCATATTCAGTTATGTTGCTGGCATGTGTGGTTTTGGTGCGAACTTCTGACAGGCTTTGCATCTTTCGACTAGATCTTTGGCATCGGTGGCTGTTGTAAGCCAGTAGAATCATGCTTGATAAGATTTGCCCACAATGGCCCTCCAACTGGCATGATGTCCGCAATCTCTTTGGTGTATGTCCCGCAAGATTTCCTTCCCATCTTTGGGTGGGATACACCTCTGGAGGGTTCCTGCGATGCTTTTCTTGTACAACTCGCCATTTATCATTGTAAAGGATTTACTGCGCCGTACTATTTGTCTTGCTTCTAATGTATTTTCTAGGAGCTGCTGTCGAAGCAGGTAATCCAGATAATTTTTTGGTCCATAGTGGCTCTATCAAAAAAACTTGGAGTGAGATGTGGTGTATTGCTGCAATGAGAGTGCTGGACTCGCCATCTTTTAGAGGTGTTGCTGCGATGAGAGTGCCGGACTCGCCATCTTTTTTAGGTGTTGCTACCGGTGGTTTGACTAGTTTCTTGAGCTGGACAGATCGCTTGTTGATTCTTTCCAAGTAAACTCCTCGAGATATTGGAGCACTAGTTGATCCAATGTTTGCTAATTTGTCGGCCTCTTTGTTGCTTGATCTTGTGATGTGTCATAGCTCGCACCCTTTGAAGCTTCCTTCAAGTAGGTTATACATATCCCAGTATGTTATCATAGTATCTACGATTGCACCTTGATTGTGTGCTGCACGATGAGGTTGGAGTCACCATATATCATTAATCGAGTAGCTCTGCAGGCCAATGCCATTTTCATTCCATGCAAGGGCGCCTCATACTCAGTGTCGTTGTTGGATGCTCTGTCATCTTCTGGAAAGTTTAACTGTAGAACATACCGAAGCTTGTCTCCTTTCGGTGATATCAACACGACTCCTGCTCCTGCACCTTCGTTTCTCTTGGACCCGTCGAACTACATGATCCATGAGCTAGAATACATGGGAGGGACTGGGGTTTGTAGTTCTGTCCACTCCGAAAGGAATTCTGCGACTATATGTGACTTCAGAGCGTCGCGTTCCTTGTATATTATGTCCCGGGCTCCCAACTCTATGCTCCACTCGGCGATTCTTCCTGAAACCATAGGGTTGTTGATGATTGTTCTAAGTGATGCGTCATTAAGCACCGTCATAGTATGCTCTTGGAAATAGTGTTTGAGATTTCATGTCATGAAGACAACTCCATATGCCAACTTCTGGTAATGCGGGTATCGTTGTTTGCAGCCGGAAATTACCTCGCTGAGGTAGTATATTGGTCTCTGCACTCCATGAATTTTGTTGTCTTCGGGTCTTTCTAGCACGAGTACTATGTTGACCACCTGATTAGTGGCGGCTAGATACATGTACATTGGTTCCTTCTCTTGGGGCGTAGCTAGTACTGTCGGGGGGCTACCCCCGAGTAGGGGTAAGGATGGTGAGAAATGATGTTCGAGGTACTGGTTACCGAGTTCAGCCGTACCGAGTTGGTACTTGCCGGATAGGATGGTACCCGGCTGGATAGCTGCCGAGATGGAGCTATCTGGTATGAAGAACAAGAGACCAGGGAAAAGATACGAGTACTTGGCTGGGTCATCCGAGTAGCACTTGGAGGATCTGGATAGAGTAGGCGGCTGCTCTACTTGGAGGCAAAGTCGATGGAGCCGTTGGGTGAATCGCGCGTATCCAGGGGCAGTATAGGTGTGCGGCTCAACTTACTAGGCGTGATGATGCGTATCCATATGTGGGTACAGTGTGCGGTATGGACGAGGCCACGTCCTGTCTCTGACAAGGGGAACAGGACATGTCAGCGTCCCGACCGCAACGAGTTTTGGCGACTGTCAGCGAGGAACCGGAGGCGTGCGGTGGTGCACAGTGTGTAGTCACCTAACCCGTACTTGTATCTGTAGAGGTAGTAGGTGGGCACCAGTATATAAGGTGGCCTCCCCCCACCTGCGTGAGGGTCGCTTCCTTGGTCGACTCTTTGGAGGTTCATTTCACGTAGAAGATGAGGTGCTGCAAGTAGAGAGAGAGACAGCGAGAGAGGTTCTTCTTCCTCTGGCTCCTTGAGCTTGAGGGATCCTTGTACTCGGCATACACATATACAGAGAGAGAGGAAGGAGTAGGGGTGTTACCTCCACACGAGGGCCCCGAACCTGGGTAGATCGAGGTGTTTGCAGTGTTGTGAGCGCGCCAGTTAGGCGTGCGATCCCTCATCGGATACCTACAACGTCCATCGGCCCCAATCTTAAGCCACCCCATGGCATCTGTCTTCTCCATACCACAAGTACTTTTCTGCTAGATAATTGATGACCCACATGTATAGGGGGTATATCGTAGTACTTTTGATAAATAAGAGTGTCGAATCCAACGAGGAGAAGAATTGTTGACAAGCAGGTTGGATAGAGGATTCACTGTAAACACTGGCAAACAAGTTTTTGAAGGTTTTTGATATAGCAGATAAATAAAGTGCGAGTAAATAAAATGTAGTAAATAATATTGCAGCGAGTGGCCCAATCCTTTTTAGAGCAAAGGACAAGCCGGTTGTTCTACTTACGATTACCAAACGTTCTCGAGGACAAATGGGAATTTTTCAAGTGATTTCGCTTCATTACAGTTGATTAATATCAATTGGTTCATGAAGTGTTGTGTGGGTGAACCTATGCTAATGCACCACCCAACTAGGACTAATTCTTACTTGTGATTATACCCCTCGTAAGCATCCGCAAATACAATAAAGTAATTAAGATAAATCTAACCACAACCTTAAAACTCCGGGATCCTACACTCCCTCGTGCATTGGTTTCCTAACGTGGGTTTAGGTTCTGTCACTCCGGCAACCCCATAATTAGTAGCCAAATACACAATGCATCCTCCTAGGCCCATAAAGGTGAAGTATCATGTAGTCGATGTTCACATGACACCACTAGAAGAATAGCACCACAACTTAAATACCGAACCACGAGATATTACTTCAACATAACTTCACTACTAACATCATGACTTCTCCCATGTCCTCAAGAACTAAACGAACTACTCACAAGACATCATATGGATCATAATCAGAGGTGATATCATGGATAATAACAATCTGGTCATAAAGTGCTAATACCGATAAATCTCACAAGCATCAACTAATAACAAGTAATCCACACCGGGAGAGAGATCTAATGTAAAACAAAGATAGAGGCCCCTAATTGTTACAACGGGATGATGGTGGATGATGAGGGTGATGGTTCTGGTGGTGATGATGATGACGATGACGATCTTGATGATGCCCGGAGTGATGACAGTGATGATGGCGATGATTTTCCCACTTCGGAGAGGAATTTCCCCGTCGGATTTCTCCCTGTCGGAGAGCTTTTCTCTCTCTGGTGTTTTCCACCCTGAAGCGGCGGCAGAATAATTCGTCGATGATGTTCTGAGGCTTAGGGGTCCCTGGGGTCAAGTACGTGAAATGGTTCGCCCGGGAGTGGGCTAGGGGGGCCACACCACCCCTAGGCGCGGCCAAGGGGGGCTCTGCCTCGTGGTGTGGGCCCCAGGTGGCCCCCTCCGGGTGTCCTTCTGGCTCACTTCCTCCTCGGACCTTATAAGACTCCTCCGGTATCCCCCCTCTTCTCCTGATCTTCTGAAATAGGGTATCTCGACGGTGCTTTTTCCATCATATTTCTGGTTCCGGTGTTTATTCTCCAAAAATAATGAAACATGCAAAATAATATAAAATAACATAAGTGATGCATCATAACATTAAATATATCGATGAATAACAGAAAATAACAATATAAAACAGTGATGCAAAATGGACGTACCAACTCCCCCCCCAAGCTTAGACCTCGCTTGTCCCCAAGCGAAACCGAACTCAGTAAACATGACCACATGTTTATGGAGTGAGGTGTCGATAAATAAAACACGGACAAGAGGCATCACATCTAACAAAGAACAAGTCATTTTAAACAGTAACTTCCTCTCATATAATCAAACTTGAAACAGGTAAAGGAAAAATAAAGGTGCAAAAGGAAAATCAAAATTGGTAAAGGCAAACTACGTTCTTGGTCAGAGAACAATTAACAGTGTACTTATGTTTTGACCAGAGTCTTTATATTAAGGATTATATTGCAGAGTTTATCATGCTCAATTATAACGGTCTCTTTGCAGACATTGGTAACTTTAAAAGTGGTATTCAAATAGATAAAAGCATTTGTACAAACAAGGAAGAATAAAGAACATGATTGACTAAATCAAAATATAGATGGATGAATCACAACAACTCAAATGCTTGCTTAAGACAGAAAGAAGTAGGTTTACTGATTCAACATAAAGGTAAAAGATAGGCCCTTCGCGGAGGGAAGCATGGATCACTCATGTGCTAGAACTTTTATTTTGTAAAACAGAGGTATAAAATGGTTGACACTCCTCCAAACCTTTCTTACACAAACCATGGCTAACTGAATCCTAGGGTGCCTGCCAACAATCACATATCATGGATGAGTGTCTAATTTTGAGAGAGGTGTATGTTTATGTCAACGAATGGCAAACAAAAAATACAGTACGTCACAAGCCAACTAGACTTCACAAGAGCGGCTCCCATTGAAGGACGCAACTGGTATATAAGGTCATCCCTCTTTCACTTTTGTTTACACAATTATGCTTTGACTGATAAATCAGGGGACAAAATAATGAAGATAATTTGTATTATTATTTGGGGCTGGGAACCCCGCTGCCAGCTCTTCTACAATTTGGATAAGCGGATGAAGCCACTAGTCCAGGGTGTGAAATCCAATCAACAAGTGAGATAAAGATTCTCTATTTGCGTCCTCATGAGCTAAAACAGGGGCACAAAACAGGTGTAATTTTGAAAGTTTAAAGGTAGAAGACAAGCAATTTACTTAGAGGGGCGGTGAAATGCCACATAAAGGTAGGTGTGGTGGACACAAATGGCAAGGTTTTGGGCTCAAGGTTTGGATGCACGAGAAGCATTCCCTCTCAGTATAGGTTTTTGGCTAGCAAGGCTGGGTAGAAAGCATAAGAATTGAGGTAAAACAAACAAAAACATATATGATAAAGCCAATCATGCAATCTTCCTTGAAGGTACAAACAAACTTATTTGAGAATACTAAGCTTATGAGCTAACAAGAAAGAAAGATCATGGAATAATATATCTACATGCAACTCCCTCCTTTCTACTTAAGTCTCAATGTATTGTTGCTACTAACCAATGCTAAGTTTGCCAAAACCAACTAGATTAACTTTAAGCTCCAAAATTGATACCAATACTAACAACAAGATCAACTATATAACAAAAATTGCAAACTAAAACAAACTAGAGCAAGTAGATGGTGAAACTTCTCATTGATATTTCATTACGGCAACTCAAACCAAGGGATACAACGATAACCAACTAGAGAGTGGCACTTCCATAATGCAAACCATCCTATATGATATTTTCTCTACTCATGATACGACTCTACTAAAAGGTAAAAAGAGTGAAAGATAAAGGTTTGATACCCCGACACTCCCCCAAGCTTGGAACAAGCCAAGGGGATGCCAATACCAGTGACGAATCACTTCTTCGATGGTGGTGGTGATACACTCTTCTCAAGCAAGGCGTGAAAACATTGCAGCATCTCACGAAACCTGTCGTTTTCATCTTGAAGAATCTCTACCTCCGTCCTTAAAGCTCGATAACGTCCACAAAACTCATCTGCAACCCGAAGAGCTTCCTCTAATCCAGGGATGGGACTGAGGCTCGGAACTGATGGTCTTGGTCCCTGCATGCTACCATAATAAACACTGCTTGATGACGTCCTTTTTGCTTCTTTCTTGACGCCCTGATCCACGAGAAAATGATATAGAGACCTCCGGGGATCCGGAGGGTTATATAGCAAAAATATGCGTAACGAAAGGAAATTCCAGGTCAAAAACGAGTCGGAGAGGGGCTTCGAGGCTCCCACACCATAGGGTGGCGTGGACAGGGGTGGGCCTGCGCCCCAGGTGCTATGGTGCCCTCGGGCACCATCTCCTACCCTTCTTCGACTCGGTATTTTTCACAATTTCCAAAAACCAATAAATTATAACTTGGAAGGTATTTTGCGAACTTTTTCTTAACAAAACAGTTATCTATTCCAAAACAGACTCTGCAGATTCTGGATTCTTCCCTCTAATGAACTTCTCTGAAGTCATTACTTGAATAACATCGACATCTTCATCATAAGAATCCCCAAAAATATAATGTTTGAGTCTTTGCCCATTCACCACTTGTGTAGTGTTATCTTTGAGGGAAGAAATTTTGATTGCACCCGAACAATACACTTCTTCAATAATATTAGGTCCTCCCCATCTGGAGAGTAATTTGCCTGCGAAAAATCTGAGACGAGACCGATAAACTAGAACTTTCTCACCAACATGAAACTCCCTTTTCAGGATTCTTTTATCATGCCATTGTTTAACTTTCTCTTTGAATAGATTGACATTTTCATAAGCTTCACATCTCCATTCATCTAGATGATTCAAATCAAGCATTCTTTTCTTACCAGCATGTTTAAAATCTTTATTTAATTCTTTCACTACCAAATAAGCTTTATGTTCTAATTCTAAAGGCAAGTCACAAACTTTTCCATAAACCATTTTATAGGGAGACATACCCATAGGGTTTTTATAAGCAGTTATATAAGCCCATAAAGCATCATTCAACTTATCAGACCAATTCTTCCTAGATTTATTAACAGTCTTTTGCAAGATAGATTTAATTTATCTATTTGATAATTCTACTTGCCCACTGGTTTGAGGATGATAAGTTGAGGCAATTCTATGATTAACATCATATTTAGCAAGGGTTTTTCTAAAACCACCATGAATAAAATGAGAACCTCCATTAGTCATAAGATATCTAGGCACACCAAACCTAGGGAAAATAATATCTTTAAGCATTTTTTAAAGAGGTCTCACCATCAACACTTTTCGTAGGTATAGCTTCTACCCACTTAGTAACATAATCAACAGCAACAAGAATGTGAGTGTAACCATTCGAAGGAGGAAAAGGACCCATAAAGTAAAATCCCCAACAATCAAAAGGTTCAATAACAAGAGAATAACTCATAGGCATTTCATTACGTCTAGAAATATTACCAACTCTTTGACATTCATCACAAGATAAAATAAATTTACGTGCATCTTTAAAGAGAGTAGGCCAATAGAAACCTGATTGTAGAACCTTCTGTGCGGTTCTATCTCCAGCGTGATGTCCTCCATAAGCACTACCATATCACTTCTTCAATGTTTCACGTTGTTCATGATGTGGAACACATCTTCTCATAGTACCATCTACTCCTTCTTTATATAAATGTGGGTCATCCCAAAAATAATGCCTCAACTCATAGAAGATTTTTTCTTCTTTGTTGAGTTGTAAATGTTGGAGGCAAATACTTGGAAACAATAAAGTTAGCATAACCAACATACCATGGACTATCTTGGGATTTTACCTTTATTGCATCCAACTGTTCATTTCAAAAACTATCATTAACGGGAATAGGGTCATAAGTAATGTTTTCCAATCTTGATAAGTTATCAGCAACAGGATTTTCATGTAACATCCCAAGTATGAAAAATAAGCCTTTAGAATGTTTGCTCTCTGTTATTTTATGTTTTGCATCATGGCATCATGTTGATTGCAATTGTTTTGTTTGTTTTCCATTTGTTATTCTCTGTTTTGCTTTGTTTTCCAACTGTTTTCATTTGTTTTCCTTTGTTTTCTATTTTGAATTTCAAACCAAAATTTCAAACCTTTGTTTCATACTTGTGATGTTACAATTTCTAAAATGATATTTCAAAATAAAACAATTGTTTGTTTCCATTAAAGTGTGATTTCAAAACTGTTGTGTTGTTTCTATAAAAATGCATCCAATAACCAAACCCTTTTCAAATTCAATTATGACTTTCCTCCAAACAACAACCATGTTGAAATTATGAAAATTGCAAAACAAAACTCTCCAAATAAAATGGTTCAATTAACACTTCCAATTGTTTCCATGAAATAATAAAAAAGCTCAACTCTTATTTGTTATTTAATAATCCACCTAATATAAATTGCATTCAAAACTCAAATTCAAATCATCAAACAACACCCCAATTGAATATGTGCAAATTACCAAACATTCTAATTTGTTGTTTCTATTTCAAACTCCAAGGTTCATGCCATTTAAAATTTTTGTTTCAAAGAATGCAATTAATAATAAAATCCATCCACTTTGAATTAAATCACAAACAGTATTTTAAAATTTGAAACTTTTGTAAAACTAACTTGGCATTTGGTTGTGGATGACCTAAATAACTTCCCCAAAATTCTCCTAACATTTTTACCAACTCAAAACCCCTCTTTTCTTCTCTAATTCAATCAGCAAAAAAAAATAACACAACAATTAATAAAAAGAATAAAAGCTAGAGGGAGAGAGAGAGCAACCAGCACCAGGCCCATCCCTTTTCCCCTTTGGCCCAACTTTTTCCCAGGCCCGATACCCCTTCGATGGTCATCCCTAACCTCTGTACGGTTTCATCTGGGGCTATCCACGTATGCAGAGACCATGGAGGAACGGATGTGCCTCCTCTCCCCCCTCCTTAAGAACCCATCCCGGTGCCCTAGGGTTCCCCTACCCCTCTTCTTCCTCCCTCTCCTCTCTCCCCCGCCTCCAATTTCTTTTCTTCTCCTTCCTCCATCTTCTCTCCCTCTGTTCCCTTGTTTCTCTGTACCTGTACACTCACCACCGAAAAGCTCCACCACTCGCCGGCCGGCTAGGGCCCCTCCGGCCGCGGTGGGGGCGAGAATGGAACCGCCCCACCGCGGGCTCCCTTCTCCCCCCCTCGGCGCGGGCCGGGAGGGCTTGTGGCGCCGCCGCCATCGCCCCAAGTCGCCACTGTCGCCTCTGTTCCTGCCGCTCGCCTGCGCCTGCCCCGACCACCGCCTCGCCTCCAACCGCTCGGGTGAGCCCTCCCCTCGCTTCCCCTCTACTCCCCTCCCTCATCTCCTCCATCTCCGGCCACCCCACGCCGCCCCACAGCGACCACCGCCCCGGAGATGGCCGCCGGCGTCCGCCCTTTTCCTCTGTTGAGTTACAGCGAACGGCTCCCTGCAGGTTCAGTTACGTGCAGTTTTTTTAGGTTCAGAGAAAAATCCCGCGGAACAGCAGCACATACCCCCCGAATCCCCTTCCCTTCAACAAACAGAGCACCAGCCCCACTGGTCAACACCCCTTGCGCCTAACCCACAGGTGCTGGGTTCGATTCCCCCAACCCACACCTTTTATTCTCTGTTTTTTTCTTTTTCTGCCCGCAGTTCAGAAAGACAGATCTGATCAATTACTTCTAAATTCCATATAAAATTGAATATCACTCCAATTTGAATGATTCAAAATCCTGTGGTTTCATAATTTTGTGCTCCTTCCAGTAATGTCAAATTTGCAATATGTTTCTGTAACATGTTTTGCACTAAATAATTAATTACTGAAAATGCAATAAAATTTGGAAACTTTGGAATTTCATAACTTTAATTCTACTCATCCAATTTTAACAAACTTGGACTCTAGAAATTTGTCTTAACAAACTCTCAAAATTGGTATTTTATTTGGGCACAATTGAATTAATTTTGAGCATGTTTTCCTCTGTTTACTAAAAAAGGCAGAATAAAAATGATTGTGGAAAATTGCATAATAAATTCAATAATCACCCTAAAATTATGTTTGATAGCTCTAAATGTTCAATGAAACATTTGATACATGTTTTCAACCTTTTCCATGCAATTTGTTGCTGTTTTGAATATTTTAAATTGGTGCAATATTTGAAATCTTGTTTAATTCATTTAATTTTGCAAAAACCATAACTTGGGCATAAAAATTCCAATTTCAACAAACTAAACATGTTTTCCAATCAACTTTTCATGTACTTTCCAAATATAAATTTTGTTTGCTATTTTGAATAAATTAAATTGCTGAAAACAACTGTTTCTTAATTATTGCATTTAAAATTGCCAAAATAATAACTTGCTCATTTTAAATCCAATTTCAACAAATGAACTATGTTTTCCATGCAAAATTAAACCACCTTTTCAAATATATTTTTTTTTTCATGTTTTGAATAATTAAAATTGGTTAAATAATTTAAACCTTGTTTAATTCATTTAATATTGCTAAATTTATAACTTGATCAAAACAAATTCTTTTGGGACACATAAAATATGTTTTCAAACCATCATAGTATAAACTTTTCAAATATGAATTTGGTTTAATGTTTTGAACAAATAAAAATTCAAATAAGTTCATGTTTGAATTAAATTCATTTAATTCTTGCTTAAACTTGTTTAATTCATAAATAATTTATTTGAAATCCTTTTTCAATAAGTGAAACATGTATTCCAACTAAAATCTTGTTTTCTTTTCAAATATAAACTTTGTTATCTATTTTGAACAATTAAAATTGGTAAAAACAACAAATGCTTGAGTGACACCTTTAAGTAACCAAAATTCCAAAACTTAATAAATGAATTTCTAAACTTGGTAAACCTTATTTCCAATTGCTTCTATTGTTGTTATTTTTCTGTTTTCCTCATCCATGCATCATGCTAATCCACTTTCACATGTTGCTTAGTTGTAGAACAATTAATTCAACCATAATGCATGGGCTTTTCATATGCAATCCAATTGCATGTGGGTCCATTTAATCATGTTGTTATCTTGTCAACTAGTTTATTTTGATGCATCAATTAAATGGTCATGCATCATCCCATGTTTGTGCACTATGCCATGATATTGATTGTTTGCCTCTGCGTTGTTTGTTTGCTTCTTCTCGGATAAACGACGACGTTGAGACCGACGATACTTACGACACCCCTTCTAAGGAGTTAGCTCAGTACCAGGCTACTGGGTTTGCAGGCAAGTATTCACTCACATGAACCATCGTGTTCCTTTTCAACATTGGATACCGATACTTTTCCGTTGTCTATTCTGCTAGCCCTATGATTAGTTGCTTCTGTTACGAACCTATCACATGTATCCTTTAACCCTGATATTGCCTCACCTCCATACCTATAACCTTTTGCTTGTTGCCCGTGTCTTACTAGCATGCTTAGGGTTGTTTTGCTCGAGTCTGTTACCCGTTACTTTCTGTTACTATTCCATTATGTTCTGGGGGCTCGATGTTTAATCAATCAAACATGCTAATGTTATTATCAATAATAAATTTGATGATAAGGCACCGGCAGGAGGCCCTTTGTGGTTTTGAGGCCTGCTAGTGTCGACCCTAATAGGAAAAGGGTCATGTCTACTGATCCATGATGAGCGCACTACCCGCATGTGGGAAGCGAGTATGGGCGCCCCCCTCAATTTGACTCGATTCGCATCTCGTCCAAATCGCCTCATTTAGTTCGGGTTTTCCATTTGCTGCATGCATGATCTTGCGAGCCCTTGGTACCCGGGTGGAACTTTTGTAGTCGGCATATAGGGGGACACGGTCTTAGAGTGCTATGAGGGTCCATTTTCTTCTTGGCTCGATTAGCCGTGCGCCCAAGGTGCTTTGGGCTTGATGCGAAGAAGAGTTGAGTTGTGTTGAGTGCCCCGCTTGGTGGAAGGGCCTTTCCATCTGGCGGGTTATTCATACGTGTACGGCCAAATTGGTGCAACCCTGCAGGGATAATCTTCTCGAGAAGCCGTGTTTTCCGCGGTTATGGATTACTTGGTAAAAGTACTGGCTAACAAGTACTCAGGACAACTTAAACCTAATGATTAACAACCTTACACCCAATGATTAACAACTTGACTAGTAATAGGCTTATTGACACCATAATCTGAACCATCATTAATCCAACGGTGTGAGTTATCCTCGGATTGCTTCTTTGGATAAGGGGCGAGGTCCAGGATGGGTTTGTTTGGTGGTTAGCTATAGTTGGTTCCGATACACGATCTTATCTCCTTTCTGTTAGCCGGAAGTGGTAGTAACTCTGTAGTTGGTAGAGCAGCCAGTTGCAGCATCTTTTATATCCCCTTCCTTCCATTGAACCCAAAGCATCTGTGCTTGGTGTTGACGGGTTACAATTTGGTGAACTGTGAGTCTTGCTTGCCAGTACGTTTATGTACTGGCCCCTCTGGGGCTGTGGTTTCCGCAGACCTACGATTACGAGGATCCCCATGGTGGCTACAACGTGGAGTATGACGAGACTGCTGACGAGTAGATAGCGGACCCGGGCAGGATCCGAGACTTCGTGGATGGGCTCCGTCTTTTCGTTTCCGGCCTCTTAGGCCTATTTGGATCTTGTCTGTACTCAGACATTCTGGATGCTTCCGCTGTGATGTAATGATGAACTGTTGGGACATGTGTCCTCTGGATGATTGTATTTGCTATCTCTGCTCTAGTGAGAGCTATTTGCAACTTATTTCAATCTTTTGTGTCGTAGAGATCTGTTGTGATATCACTTGTTCCAATGCCGTTGACGTACCATGTGTGTATGTTTTGAAGTACGTCAATGGAAGTATCCTGATTTCTATGGGATAGTTTACGTCGACGCTGAACAGATAGGGGTTGGTTGTCACACATACGTGTGTTGGCCTACTCGTAAGAGGACGCGGGTGCCGGTAATCCCCGTAATCCAATCTACTACTATTCAACGGAACGGCGAGTATCCTTTAGAAGTCCGGGTGCGACATTTCAGCACCCTTCCTATCCACAATATGCAAATGAAACTCTTGTAAAAGCAATACCCATCTAATAAGCCTAGGCTTAGCATCTTTCTTTTCCATAAGGTATCTAATAGCAGCATGACCAGTATGAATAGTAACCTTTGAATCAACAATATAAGGCCTAAACTTATCACATGCAAAAAACTACAACTAAGAACTCTTTTCAGTATTAGCATAATTTTTTTCAGCAGCATCAAGAGTCTTACTGGCATAATGAATAACATTCAATTTCTTATGTACTCGCTATCCAAGAACAGCACCAACAAAAAAATCACTAGCATCACACATAATTTCAAAAGGTAAATTCCAATCAGGTGGTTGAACAATAGGAGCAGTAGTTAAAGCCTTCTTTAAAGTTTCAAAAGCTTCCTTACAATCATCATAAAAAAACAAATGGTACATCTTTTTGAAGAAGATTAGTAAGAGGCTTTGATATTTTAGAGAAATCCTTAATAAACCCCCTATAAAAAACCAGCATGTCCAAGAACACTACAAATACCTTTAACATCCCTAGGACAGGGTAATTTTCTCTATCGCTTCCACTTTAGCTCTATCAACTTCAATACCTCTTTCAGAAATTTTATGTCCAAGAACAATTCCTTCATTCAACATAAAGTGGCATTTCTCCCAATTAAGAACAAGATTAGTTTCCTCACATATCTGCAAAACTTTATCAAGGTTGTGCAAACAATTATCAAAAGAAGTTCCATAGACGGAGAAATCGTGCATGAATACTTCCATAATCTCCTCACAAAAACCATGAAAAATAGCAGACATGCATCTTTGAGAAGTAGCAGGAGTAGTACACAAACCAAAAGGCATACGTCTATAAGCGTAAATACCATAAAGACAAGTAAAGGTTGTTTTCTCTCGATCTTTTTGCCCTAACAACAATTTGAGAAAACCCAGAACAACCATCAAGAAAGCAAAAGTGAGTTTTCTTAGACAACCTCTCTAGCATTTGATCAAGAAATGGTAAAGGATAATGATCTTTCTTAGTAACTTTACTAACCTTTCTAAAATCAATGCACATTCTATAACCAACTACTACTCGTTATGGAATAAGCTCATTGTTTTCATTAGGCACAACAGTCATTCCTCCCTTCTTAGGGACACAATGCACATGTATCACCCATCTACTATCAGCAATTAGAAAAATAATACCAGCATTTCTTACCACTTCCTTCGGCTTAGGAATTAAACGGCGTTGATGTTCAACTACTGGCTTTGCATCAGGTTCAATATTAATAGCATGTTGACATATAGTAGGAGAAATCCCCTTCAAATCATCAAGGGTATATTTAATAGCTCCACGGTGTTTCTTCAGAATTCCCAATAATCTTTCCTCTTCTTCACCCGAAAGTTTAGCACTAATAATAACAAGATATATTTTCTTGTCATCAATATAATCATATTTAAGATCATCAGGAAAATGTTTTAAATCGAAGACAAGATCCTCCTTGGGTGGCAATGTAGTACCCAAGTCTTCCACAGGTAAATTATGTTTCAGTATCACTGGTTGACAAAGAAGAATATCGTCAATCTCATTTCTCTCTTCCATAAAGACCTCACTTTCATGGTCCTCCATATATTGCTGCAAAGCATTGTTAGGAGAAGATCAATAGAAGCAAGTTGTTCAACTTTAAAATTCACATCACGCAATTTAGATTCATAAGGTGCTCTAGCAAATTTGGAGAAATTGAACTCATAAGATTTTCCATCAAATTTACTCAATAGCTTATCCCTCTTACAATCTATAATAGCACCACAATGTTCAAGAAAGGTCTACCAAAAATAATAGGACATGTTTTACTAGAAGCCTTACCAAGTACTAGAAAATCAACGGGATATTTAGTCTTACCACATAAAACTTCCACATCTCTAACAATACCAATCGGAAAGACAATTTCTCTATTAGCAAGCTGAATAACCACATCAATATCTTCAAGCTCACAAGAACCAATTTCATGCATAATTTATCTATAAAGCTCATAAGGTATAGCACTAGAACTAGCACCAATATCATACAAACCACAATAGCAATGATCACCAATCTTAACAGAAAGCACAGGAACACTAGTTTTCTTAGGTCTATGAAGATGGGAAACAATATTAGAAGCATCCTCACAAAAGACTATGTGTTCATCCTCTACATTTCCACAAACAAGATCTTTTACTATTGCTATAGCAGGTTCAACAGTTATTTGTTCATCAGGTTCAATAGATTTCTTATTACTCTTATTAACCACACTAGCCACAATAGAGTGTTCTTTCACCTTAGCAGGGAAAGGCATTTTTTCAATATAAGGCTCAGGAACACCAGGATTAACAACATGCACTTCTATATTACCAGCAGGAACAATATCTTTATAAGGTGCATGGTACTTGCTAAATTCCTTCTTAGGAATATCAAGATAGGAGGCAAAAGATTTAAGACAGTTTGCAAAGATTTGAGAATCAAGACCACAAACAGCACTAACATTATAGAAATCATCAGTTCCCATAAAAGATTTAATGAATTCATAATCATAATTTATACCCGACTTTCTGCCTTTGTCATTCTCCCATCCTTCAGTGTTTTCTTGAATACGGTCAAGAAGATCCCATTTAGCTTCTTCCTTCATACGTGTGAATAATCCAGAACAAGAAGCATCCAATAAATCCTTGTCATCAAGACAAAGTCTTGCATAAAAATTATTGATAACAATATTACTCGGGAGTTCATGAACGAACATTTGAGCATTAATAACTTCATTCCCCCCACACTTGTGCAATACTCTCTCCATTACGAGGAATCACTAGGAGGGTAGAATTTAGAATAAAAGAGAGGAACAATTTCCTCCCATCCAATAGATTCACCATTCTTCAGTAATTTGAACCATTCAGCGGCTCTTCCTTTAAGCGATAAAGAAAATATTTTCCTTTTAACTTGATCCGTTGTAATACCTGCACACCTAAATAACTCGCATAATTCATGTATAAAAAGCAAATGATCACCGGGATGGACAGTTCCATCACCGTAATAGCAGTTATCCATAACACGTCCAACAATTTTCATAGGTATTTTATGAGGATCTAATTCAGCAGATAACGGGTTACCTACTACCCTAGTAGTAACGGTAGAAGTACCCCTAAACAAAGAACCAAAGGTATTATCCATAATGAAATAAAACAGTAAACAAAAATAAAAATAGCACTCATAGTAAAAGTTTCTCTTACCAATTCCACTTACCAATAGCGCTTCACTCCCAGACAATGGCGCCAGAAAATAGTCTTGATGACCCACAAGTATAGGGGGTATATCGTAGTACTTTCGGTAAATAATAGTGTCGAACCCAACAAGAAGCAGAAGGTGGTTACAAGCAGGTTGGATAGAGGATTCACTGTAAACACTAGCAAACGGGTTTTTGGAGGTTTTTGATATAGCAGATAAATAAAGTGCAAGTAAATAAAGTGCAGTAAATAATATTGCAGCAAGTAGCCCAATCCTTTTTAGTGCAAAGGACAATCCGGCTTTTCTACTTATGATTACCAAACGTTCTCGAGGACACATGGGAATTTCGTCAAGTGCTTTTGCGTCATTACTATTGATTAATATCAATTGGTTCGTGAAGTGTTGTGTGGGTGAACCTATGCTAATGCACCACCCAACTAGGACTAATACTTACTTGTGATTATACCCCTCGTAAGCATCCACAAATACAAGAAAGTAATTAAGATAAATCTAACGACAGCCTTAAAACTCTGGGATCCTACACTCCCTCGTGCATTGGTTTCCTAACGGGGTTTAGGTTTCTGTCACTCCGGCAACCCCACAATTAGTAGCCAAATACATAATGCATCCTCCTAGGCCCATAAAGGTGAAGTATCATGTAGTCGATGTTAACATGACACCACTAGAAGAATAGCAGCACAGCTTAAATACCGAACCACGAGATATTACTTCAACATAACTTCACTACTAACATCATGACTTCTCCCATGTCCTCAAGAACTAAACGAACTACTCACAAGACATCATATGGATCATAATCAGAGGTGATATAATGGATAATAACAATCTGGTCATAAAGTGCTAACACCGATAAATCTCACAAGCATCAACTACTAACAAGTAATCCACACCGGGAGAGAGATCTAATGTAAAACAAAGATAGAGGCCCCTAATTGTTACAACGGGATGATGGTGGATGATGAGGGTGATGGTGCTGGTGGTGATTATGATGACGATGATGATCTTGATGATTCCCGGAGCGATGACGGTGACGATGGCGATGATTTCCCTCTCCGGAGAGGAATTTCTCCGGCAGATTTCTCCCTGCCGGAGAGCTTTACTCTCTCTGGTGTTTTCCGCCCCGAGGCGGTGGCGGAATAATTCTTCGATTATGTTCTAAGGCTTAGGGTTCCCTGGGGGTCAAGTACGCGAAAGGGGGCGCCTGGAGTGGGCCAGGGGGGCCACACCACCCCCAGGCACGACCAAGGGGTGGCGCGCTGCCGGGTGGTGTGGGCCCCTCCGGGTGCCCTTCTGGCTCACTTCCTCCTCGGACCTTATAAGACTCCTCCAATATCCCCCTCTTCTTCTGATCTTCTGAAATAGGGTATCTCGACGCTGCTTTTTCCATTAGATTTCTAGTTCCGGTGTTTATGCTCCAAAAATTATGAAACATGCAAAATAAGATAAAATAACATAAGTGATGCATCATAACATGAAATATATCGATGAATAATAGAAAATAACGATATAAAACAGTGATGCAAAATGGACGTATCAATAATGCCCTCTTCATGTCCTCGAATGCCTTCTTTGCCTTTGGCGTCCACTCGAATTTGTCAGCCTTTCTCAACAGTTTGTAAAAAGGGAGAGCCTTCTCTCCAAGCCTGGTGAAGAATCTGCTGAGTGTCGCTAGTCGTACTGTTAGCTGTTGGGCTCCCCAAAGGTTTGTTGGCTTCTTCAGCGTCAGGATGACTTGGATTTTTCCATGTTAGCTTCTATGCCACGTGCTGGTACCAGATAGCCAAGCAACTGTCCTGCGGGTACGCCAAAGACACATTTTGTTGGGTTGCGCTTGATCTGGTAGATGTCGAGGGTGTCAAATGTTTCCTTGAGATCATCGAGGAGCGTAGCTTTGACTCTTTTTTTGACGACTATGTCATCAACGTATACTTTGACGTTTTTGCCGATCAACTTGGTGATGCACTTTTGCATGCAGCGCTGATATGTGGCGCATGTATTCTTGAGCCCGAAGGGCATAATCGTGTAGCAGTAGAACCGTATGGTGTGATGAATGCGGTCTTTTCCTCGTCCTCCTTTTTCATTCTGATCTAATTATATCCCAAGTAGGCGTCGAGGAAGAACTGGCATTAACAAACTGCTGTCGAGTCGATTATCTGTTCTATCTGCTGCACCGGGAAATTATCCTTGGGGCAATGCTTGTTGACTGAAGTGTAGTGAATGCATGTGCGAAAGATGTCTGCGTTTTTCTTCGGGGTGAGCACAGGGTTTGCTAACCAGGTGGAGATTTTGATTTCTCATATGAAATTTGTTGCGATGAGTCGGTTGATTTCTTCTCCGAGTGCTAGGCTCTTTGGCTCGGCAAAGCGGCTGCTGGTCTGCTTGAAAGGTTTTGCATCTTTGTACATTTCTAATGAGTGCTCGGCAAATTCCCTAGGATTCCTCGCATGTCTGATGGCTACCAGTCAAATTTTTTCCAATAATCATGGAGGAATTCATTGAGCGCTCTTTCCTATGCGAGGGGGGAGGCTTGTCGAGACCATCACCATCTTCTTCGAATTTGTCGGGTGGATCTGGTGTTTTCAGGTGTCGTTGCTGGTGTCGAACTCTAGACCTGGGGAGATTTTCTTTGTCAGCAGGAACACAGAGTTGTCTGTGGTTTTGGCGAGTTCCTCCAGTTATTTCTGCATCCCGAAAGATTGCGAGAACTTGTGGAAATCTGCATCACACTTATCCGATTTCTGGAAGCCCCCGCTCACCGTGATTGGTCCGTAGGGTCCAGGTAGCTTCAACTTGAGGTATGAGTAGTGTGGCACTGCCATGAACCTTGCGAATCTAGTTCGGCCAATAATTGCATGGTACTGTGATGACCAATCTACCACCTCGAAGTCGAGGTTTTCCTGTCTGTAGTTTCTAGAATCCCGGAGTATTACTTCTAAATTTATCGAGCCCAACTGCCGGAATGACTGGCTTGCCTAGCACTATGCCGTGGAAAGAGGGGTCCGATTCTTCCAGTCCCTCCAGGTTTTTGTTCATCTTGCGCAACGTATCCGCGTACATGATGTTGATCGCTGCCTCCGTCCATGAATACTCTTCCTAGGTTGTAGTTTCCTATCTGTTCTTGAATGACGAGTGATGCGTGCCATGGCCAATGCATTCGGGTTGGGGGATCCTCTTTGGAGAAAGTAATGGGTTGTTCATACCCCTTGAGATATTCTGGTTTGGCCGGTGACGCTTGCACTACCATATTAACCTGGCGAGTGTTTGTCGTCTGAACGTGTCTGGACCGGCATACTTTTTGTATTATGCCAAAGGTTCCGCGAGCGGGTGGGTATGCATCAACTGTTTGGTTTGCGTCTGGCTTCTGCTGTGTCACCATTGCTAGGGCGGGTTGAGGTGCCAATGGAGGTGGTGGCGGTGGTGTGCCGTACGCGATTGTGCCGCCCCCAGGCGCGAGCGGGTACCCTTGGATGGTGGCACTCTGATGTTTCTTCGAGTATGCTTCGTGGAGGTTTAGGAATTTTCTGTAGTCTTTGAGGAGATGGGTGGCTGAAGAGGTGTAGAGAACCGTATCCATCTAGGTGCTCTTCGGGTGGCCTTTCTTCTGTATTTGGACTCCACTCGCGATTTCCGCGGGATCCTCCTTCACGGTTCCTCGTGAACTCTACCGCGATATATTCTTCCTGGTCGCTCTGAGCGTATGGGCGGTTCTTCCTTTTCCTGTGGCGTCCGCCATTGCAGTCGTCATCATGCACTGGCGAGATGTCTCGTTCGTTGCGCAGAGAGTCTTCTCCGTTTGCCCATCTGTTGGCTATTGTCCTTAACTCGCCAATACTTTTGGACGCGTTGCGCCCTAGTTCTTCTCTGGAGGTTGTTCTTCGGACGCCTCTTGAAAAGGCTTCAACTGATGTCTCCTCTGATATATCCTTCGTTGTGTTTCTAAGGGTGGTCCACCTCTGGATGTATTCGTGAGTTGTTTCATCTCTCTTCTGCTTGCAGGCTCGCAGTTCTTCGACGGACGTGGGCCTTTTTGTATGTTGCCTGGAAGTTCATTTCAAAGTCGCGAGTGAGATCGTCCAAGGATATATAGCATCCACAAGGTCTATTATCGAGCAAGCTTCGGGCGGAGCTAGTGAGGTGCAGGTTTAGATACTGCATGGTTGTCACCTTATTGCCTCTTTGACAATTGAAAACAATCAGGTAATCTGATAGCCAGGTTCTAGGTTCCTAGGAACTGTCGTACTTGGGTACTTCCGAGGTGAGCTTGGATATTTTCTGCATCCTTGCCTCGCGAATTTTGCAGCTGAAGCAGAGTGCACCGCATGCTTCCTTGCCACCGAACTCGGACGTCGAGTACGCTTGGCTCCTGCGTGCGCGAGCTCTATCGACTTTGTGTTGGGCAATATCGCTTCAGGAGTCGTATGCCCCGCGATCACGATCATCGTCATACCGCGGATTCAACCTCATTTACGAGGCGCGGGACAAAAATAACCTGAACATCTGCCGATGCCGCACGGGCCAGTTCCGCGCCGCCATTGATCGTGCAGAGGTCTTTGATATTGGATGCTCCAACCGGCAGTACTCCTGGAGCAACGAGCGGCAGGACCCTACCTTAGTCTACCTCGACTGTTTCTTCTGCAATGTCGCTTGGGACTCTCTGTTCTCGCCCTGTGGTGTGCTAGCTCTTTCTTCGTCGCACTCTGACCATTGCCCGCTTCTCATCAGCGCGACCATTTCCCCTCCTCACATGGCTCACTTTAGATTCGAGAATTTTTGGACTTATCGTCAGGGGTTCAGTGAGACGGTCACTGCGTCCTGGAATTGACCTCTCCGCTCCTCCAACCCGCTTTGTCGCTTGTCGATCAAGATGGGATGTACCGCCGGTGCACTTCGTTGTTGGAGTAAGGGGCTGTTCGGTGATCTGTGCCTTTAGTTACATATCGTCAACGAGCTCATTTTTCACCTTGATGTTGCCCAGGAGTCGCGCCCCCTTACTGAATCTGAATTTCATTTGCGCAAGGCACTGAAAGTTCGTGGTTTGGGGCTGGCTGCAGTGGAGCGCTCGCGGCGGCGCCATGCATCAAGGATCTCCTGGCTTAGAGAGGGGGATGCCAACACACGATTCTTCCATGTGATGATGAATGCTAGGCGGTGGCGTAACTTCATCCACTCCCTGCAAGACGCGTCGGGCACGCACACGTCGCACCCCGACAAGGAAATGGCGGCGTTCAGGCACTTCTCTTTGGTACTGGGCACGGCCACCCCTCGCGATTGCACCATTACCTGGGACGAGCTTGATCTTACGTCTGTCCACAGCGCCGGCCTCGACAATCCCTTCTCCGTCGATGAGGTCTCGGCGGCCATCAAGGACTCCCCGCGGAAAAGGCCCCCTGGGCTGGACGGCTTCAACGACAGTTTCTACCGCCGCTATTAGCACATCATCAGGCACGACGTCATGCCAGCTTTCGACCACATCTACAGGCTCGTGGGGGGGGGAGACTTCTCCACTCATAACAAAGCGACCATCTGTCTCCTTCCTAAGCGAGACTGCGCAAACTCCCTTGGGGATTTTCACCCTATTAGTTTGATTCACTCCGCCGCTAAGCTTCTTGCCAAAGTCCTGCCCGCCGGCTCGCTCCGGTGGTGGGCGAGCTAATATCGCATGCACAGAGCGCTTTCGTCCGATCCCGGTGTCTACATGACAGCTTCCTTTACGTGCGTAACCTTGCGCGCGCCCTGCACCGGAAAAAGAAGGCGTCGCTCCTGTTCAAACTAGACTTCGCGCGTCCGTTTGATTCAGTGCCTTGGGGCTACCTCCTGGAGCTGCTGCAGAGGCTTGGTTTTCCGGCCATGTGGCGTGACTAGGTCGCCCTGCTGCTCTCCAAGACATCCTCGACAATCCTGCTCAACAGGGTGGAGGGAGTGCCGATTTCTCACCGTCGCGGTCTACGCCAAGGAGATCCCCTATCTCCGTTGCTCTTCATCATCACGATGGATTCGTTACACAGGCTGCTAGAGCTAGCCACTAGTCGCGGCGCCCTTTCGCCAATCCAAGTCTGAGAGAAGTGGCTGCGTACCAGCTTGTATGCAGACGACGTCATGGTCTTCATCAACCCCGCCCGACTGGAGGTCGAGTTTCTCTTTCTCCTCCTGCAACACTTCGGTGCGTCCTCGGGTCTCTGCATCAACATGACCAAATGTTTGGTCGCCGCCATTCGCTGCGCGGACGTGAACCTGGAGGAAGTCCTCTTTGCCTTCGCCGGCCACCGGGCGAGTTTTCCGTTCCGGTACCTTGGGATGCCGATCTCGCTAGGCCGCATCCGCCACGCCCACCTACAACCCATCCTCGACAGAGCACGAACGCACCTCGCATCGTGGTGCAGCAAATGGGTCAATGCGGGTGGCCGGAAGGCCCTCACCTCCTCCGTCTTGAGCACCCTACAGATCTTTGCCATCACTGCACTCAAGCCGCCAGTCAAGTTCATCAAGGACTTGGACAGGCTGCGTTGCAATTTCATCTAGGGTATATAGGGAGAAGTGGCCAGCGGTGCCAAGTGTAAGATCAGTTGGCTAAGATCTGCAAGCCCTACGAATTCGGCGGTCTAGGCCTACCCAACTTAGCGCTCTTCGGCAGGGCCCTGAGGTTGCGCTGGCTATGGTTTGAGTGGGGTTGCCTAGGCCTTGGTCAGGCATTCCATTCCTTGCGACAAGCAAGATCACGCCCTTTTCCACGCCTCTACTCGGGTCTCCATCGGCGACGGCAACCGGGCGATCTTCTGGAGCTCAAACTGGTGCGACGGGACGCCCCTCTCGCAACATTTCCCTCGTCTACTCAACCGCTCGGCTCAGAAATCCCGGACAGTCGCGCAGGCCATCCTCAACCATCGATGGGTGCTCGTTCTTGGACGGCAGTTCCTGCCTGAGTTGCTCACAGATTTCATCGCTCTGTGGCGCCGCCTGCATCCAGTGCACCTGTCAGCCACGGCGCCGGACACCATCTCCTGGATTCTCACCGCAGACGGGTGCTACGCTGCGGCATCTGCGTACAACCTTCAATTCACGGGCCAGACCAACTCCCCGGTGCTGATGTCAATTTTGAAGGTATGGGCGCCGACACGATGTAAAATCACGACTTGGCTGCTCCTGCAAGACCGGCTTTGGTGCGCCGACCGTCTGCTCCGGCGAGGGTGGCCAAACGAGTACTTCTTCCAATTCTGCTACCGCAACCTCGAGACCTCTCGTCATCTCTTCTTCGAGTGCCCTGCGACATGCCAGGTCTGGACTGCCGCCTCGCTCTGGCCTAACTGCCAAGATCTAAACCCAGACCGATGGGGGGCCTCCACCTTGTTCACGTCAGTTTGGCATAAGATCATGGAAAGTTGTGCGCCGGGGAGGTGCAAAGGGATCCAATCGTTGTTCATCCTGCCGATCTCAGCAGCACAAAATCTTGCCACTTCGAGCCCTTTCCACATCCTTGCATGACGAGGCTTGCAGCTGGGTCATGGCAGGAGACAAAGCTTTGCGCAAGCTACTGTTTGAACCACCTTGAGCATCACCCTAGCTCGAATCGACTATGTTCGCTCTTTTTATTTCTTCTTATTTTTCCGTTCGTCCCAGCGCGCCTTCACGTTGCTGGACGATCGTTGTATCATATTTCCCTCTGGTTGACGTCATCCGACTCTCAGACCATGCTGATAAGGCCGAGACCATGGATAACTTTTTCGATGGGTTATTGGCATCACAGGTTGACAGGACTTTCACCTTGGACCTGGACTATCTAGGCCTGCCCTCGAGGGACTTAAGGCATTTGGACGCGGACTTCACCGAGGACGAGGTCTAGGAGGCCATAAGAGGGATGCCACTTGACAAGTGCCCAGGACCAGATGGGTTTTCCAATAGGTTCTTCGTCTCTTGCTGGAGTATAATCAAAGCGGACATTATGGCTGCTTTTGACTCCCTATCTCGACTGGACTTTAGAGGCTTTGACACGATCAACCAGGCACTAGTCACGTTGCTGCCAAAAACCCCGGGTGCTCAGGAGATTAAGAATTTCAGACCCATTAGCCTCATCCATGGTGTCGTTAAGTTGGTGGCCAAAGTGATTGTCTGTAGGATCACGCCAGTTTTTCCCGAGATGATTGGAGGGCATCAGAGTGCATTTGTGCATGGACGCTGTTTGCACGACAACTTCATGTTAGTACAATGCACAACGAGGAGATTGAACAGTCTGGCTATACCATCGGTGCTCCTCAAATTGGATATCTCCAAGGCCTTCGACACTGTCAACTGGTCATTTCTGCTGGAAATCTTGCGCAAAATGGGCTTTGGCGATCATTTGATTGCGTGGATTTGTGCTCTTTTGGGATCCTCGTCCACTCGTATCCTCCTCAATGGCATCCCTGGCAGCAGGATTTTTAACAGAAGAGTGCTGCGACAGGGGGACCCCCTCTCCCCCAGCTCTTCATTGCAGTCATGGAGGTCTTTCATTTCATGGTCATGAAGGCAGTGGACCTAGGCCTGCTAGCCCCACTATCCACCAGAGGGCTGAAACAGCATACGTCCATTTATGCGGATGATGTGATCACTTTTCTGCGCCCCACCTATGGTGACCTGGGGACACTGGCAAAGATTCTGGAGGACTTTGGCTCGGGCTCTGGACTGAGGACTAACTTCAACAAGTGCTCGGCCCACCTGATTCATTGTGGAGATGCAGAGTCCGCGTTGGTCACTCAGATCTTGCACTGCCCGGTACTTCCGTTTCCTCTCAGATGCCTGGGACTTCCTCTCTCCCTCAGGAAGCCCACTGCGGCACATCTTCAACAACTGGTGGATAGCGTGGCAGGGAACCTCCCTGGTTGGCGCGCAGGGCTGCTTAACAAAGGTGGGCGGCTGGAGCTGGTCAAGACAACTCTTTCAGCCACTCCCATCTTTGCGATGATGTCCCTTGACATACCGATTGAAACTGTGGAAGAGCTGGAAAAGATCCTCAGAGGTTTTCTTTGGAAGGGAAGAAGAGTGGTCAACGGTGGAAGCTGCCTCGTCGCATGGGATGAGGTATGCATGCCCAAACACCTGGGAGGACTTGGCATCCCCAACCTACGAATGATGAATCAGGCACTTAGGGCCAGATGGCTTTGGCTGAGACGAGTAGACGACTCCAAGCCGTGGAAAGAGTTTGAGATCCAGGTCCCAAGGGAAGTGACACAGTTATTTGAGACCGCTACAGTATCTGTGGTTGGAGACGGGGCCTCCACCTTCTTCTGGAGTGATCGCTGGTTGGCAGGAGGTCGTATCAAAGACATTGCACCTCGCCTATGGTCCCGGTTCCCCAAGCGTGCCAGGAGTACGCACATGGTATGAGAAGGGCTTCTAGGTGGATGGTTGGAGGATGTTCCACTTGACCTCCTCGGTCCGGAGCTTGCCGAGCTTTTGGCGCTGGCCGATCAGCTCGTGGATGTCACCCTTACTGCCGGCACGGACGACAGATTCGTATGGAACTGGGAAGGCAAACACACATACTCAGCCAGGTCTGCATATAGGGGCATGTTTGCCGGTAGGGTGGAGATGCGTGGGACGAGAGAGATCTGGCACTCTCGGGCACCCGCTAAGTGCAAGATTTTTATGTAGCTGGCACTCAGGGGGAGATGTTGGACAGCAGATAGGCTGGGGCGTCGGGGCCTGCCGCGACCGGAGGCAATGCCCATTTTGCGACCAGGTTGGAGAGGACATCGACCATCTCCTCGTTGGTTGTGTCCTCGTGAGGGAGGTTTGGCTCAAGCTTAGTCTACGGTGGGACGGCACACCCAAGATCCCTACGCTAGATTGCCGGCTAGCGGACTGGCTGACTAACCTCCGGCCAGAGCGGGACATGTGGACAGCGGCCACACTCGTCTGCTGGTGTCTGTGGAGGCACCGCAACGCAGTGGTTTTCGAGGGTTTGCAACCGAAGGTGGACACGGTCATCGCACGAGCTATGGATGAGGCAGATGCATGTCGGACTGCGGGCCTTCTTAGAGGTAGGCTAGGTCGAGTGGAACGGTGGAGGGTTGGCGAGTAATTGACTTAGGTCATACGGTGGATGCGAGCTTGGCGTTTGTGCCATCCGCGATGTAATTTGGCCGCTTGGCCCCTTCTCCCTTGAAAAAAATACACCTCGCAGGATGTATCCTTGAAAAAAAAAATTCCCTCTGCTAATAAATGAAAAAGCCAGCGTTGCTGGGTCTTTCACAAAAAAAAACGGTTTGCAAATCTTTTAGGAACATCTGCCGAGGAGTATACAAAGTCGTCATAACCGAATACATTTTTTGACATGCAACAGCCAAATATACGGTTGGTGGACTTTGGTGTCGAATTCCTGGACTTTGGTGTATTGATTGATTGGGTTGTTGGTAGATGGGGTGTCCCTGTCGTGCTCTTCGGCGGTTCTGCCCCCAATTCTGCATTCGTCTTCTGGTCCAAACACGCTGTACTCGCCTACCGGAAGAAGGACAAGTCTTGTTTCATGAAAAGTGTTGATTATTTATGTGCGTCGGCCACTACTGCTCCATCGAATCCAAAACCAAATTCAGAAGCAAGCTAGCTTGAGAAGAGGAGAAGAAGAACAAGCAACCGAGGATGGATAGCTGATTATCCAACGAACATATAAAATCAAAACACGCCATCTTCTCGATCGCCATTGCTATCAGTGGTAGTACAGTACTAATTAATATACAAGCAGAGGAAAAATAGAGGGAGAGAAGAACAGAGCAGCCCTGCGCAAGCTCCGATTCAGTCGAGCTGCTCCTTATGCTGCAGACCTTGTAAGTATTAGTATGTATGCATAATTGTATATGCATGGTGATCAGGAGAGGTAGGTGTCGCAGACGCCGGCGCCGGTGCGGCAACCGCCGCAGGCGCAGCCCCAGCCGCCGACGAACACCGGCCCGTTCGCGCGGGAGCCGGAGCGCCGATTCCCTTCCTCGTCCCCGGCGGCGGCGGAGGAGGAGAAGGCCGCGAAGATAACCATGCACAGCACGGACAGGCACAGGATGACCACGCAGAACACGACGTCGTCACCGCTGCCGGCAACCGTGGCGTCCTGGGTCGTCGCGAAGACCACGCTCGCCATGGGGCTCCTCCTCCTCCCTGTCCTGTCGGCGATCTCTCGATCCTTGCCTGCTTTGCTACCGCTGGAGCGCGCGCACCGTGGAGGTGAGACCGTGAGAGTGGGGGTATGTGAAACGGACAGGAGGTTTTGCTTGTATGAAGGCGAAGGGGTGGAGCGATGCTTGCTTATCCAAGGGAGCGGGACTGCGACCTCCGCAGCTGCAATAATGGCATGCATACAGCCGAAATAGGCTTGTGCCCGCCTCATCTTTGTTGCCACCTCAGTTTTTCTGCCCACATGGCATGCCCGGTTCATCCCACAAACTAATTCAGCCTTCCACGTGGTCTTCTATCCACATCACAAGGTTGCTTGATAGTGCATATTAATTATCTTTAATCTTTTGTCGTAAGACTAGCCACAATGGCGGTATCATAGGTAGTATCATGTATGCCATGTTGCCAAAAATCTGATGTGGCGGTGCAATTAATGAGTAGAGAGGTGAAGGTGGTACTATCATATATAGATACCGTAGCATAACGCATTACGAGATAATATGAGTTTATATCACAATAAATGTAGCACTATATGATACCACAAACATGTTATTCCCTCCGTCCTGGTGTATAGGGCACAATATCAAAAACATGTAGTCCTATCTATTAGGCACATTTTGCATTAATTTTCTTCTAATTAGTGGGTGGTTACCTCTCTTCACCCCTCTCCACCAATACATGTAATATTTAAACTCCAATGAATGAATACCTAGGGTCTAGAGAATTGTTATATGTGCCCTATACACTAGGACGGAGGGAGTACTAGCCATTATGTGAGTAGTAACATATACTAGTATCAGGCTGGTCACAATGGGGAGTAAACATAAGGTAGAAACCTACCCACTTTTCTAGACTATGTTTCTACCTCCACAATGGGGAGTAACATGTATGTAGTGTCATGCAACAATGCATTTATTAGGATATAGACTCATTGTTTCTTAGAGTGTGTGATGTTCCGGTAACTTAGCTAGTTACCACAAGCACCTCTCTTTTCATTAAATACGTGACACATAAGCAAAGTTGTATTGGAGTGTGTGATGTTAATCCTAAGTTTCTCCCCATTGTGGCCAGACTCATGTGCATGATACTAGTGTATGATACTCCTCATTGTGACTGGTCTAACGCATCTGCCTTCTCCCTTCCACCAATTCATCATTAATTTCCACGCATCCTTGGAGGGACGCCTGCTCTCCCTTCCCGGTCATGACTCACTACTATTGCCAAACATTCACCCTGAGCCTATTGCACCACCACGCATGCCAAACATTCACGATACGCAAGTGCCAACCTCATCCTCGCTCTGCCGAGTCTCGCCCCTTACTGCACGCGGCGCGCCCCTTCTCCGGCCACCATCGGTGTCAGAGCATCATCTCCACTGATAGATGCTCCTTGATTCGATGCCTTGCTGGGAAGCCTCGGTTCTATTGCTCCTCTCCCGTTGATAAATCAAGAACAATCAGACCTCTATCCATCCTTCTAAAACTGCTTTGATAATCTTCCTATTTTGTATTGCCACAGCTAACTTGCAGGAGGAAAAAGGCTGGTGTTGGAATTTTACATGGGCTCCATCATATGGGCTCACTTGGCTAGCCCATTAAGCCCACTAAAAATCCTGAAATTGTCATGGCCCATTCATGAATAATAAGTGGAGTGAGTGGGACTAAAGTTTAGTCCCACATTGCTAGTTTGAAGAGAGTGGAAGCACCTTATAAGGTGAGCCATTCTAGCTCATGTATGAGTAGGCAAGGCAAGAGGAGAGGTGTGCCACACGCGCGCTCCTCCTCCTCCGCCGCCCGCCTCGCCACGCCTCGCCTCGCCTCGCCTCGCCTCGCCTCGTCACGACACGACACGACACGTCACGACGCGCCGCGGGTTGCGGGAATGAGCCGAGCCGAGAGCGTTTATTTTGTCGATTGGGAAAACTTGATGAGTCATTTAATTTGGTAATTGACGGAGCCACTTCGATATACATGAGCGCGACTGCTGACGGCGACCACTTCCCCAACGACGATTTCTTCCCCGACATCGGCAACCTCTTCATCAACGACATGGCCGACACCGGGGACAACAGCAACGGCGGTGCCGCTACCGCTCCATCGTACGTATCTCTCTTTCATCTGTATGAGATGTTACTGGAATTCGTATGTCTAGTACTTGCAATAGATTGTATCAATCTGTCTACTGTGCTAGATCTAGACGTTTGCATGATTACTGTATTTGCTACTGTCGCAATTTACCTGTTGCTATTTCGAATTAAATCATGTGCTAAATTGCTAATATATTCAACAATCCAAAAACCTGATTATAGGCAATTTCTTGCACCTGCGCCGTCTGTCATTGCGGCGACAAGGACAATCCCTTTCAAGGGTGTGGACTATAAGAGGTGGCGCACGAGAGCAGTGCTATGGTTTCAAACCTTGCGCTGCTATGCGGCCACCAAGGGCAAGCCTGAGGGCGATCTCAATCCAGCACAGCTGGAGGCCTTTGAGAATATGGACACTATGTTTAAAAGTGCCCTCCTCGGTATTATCGATGATTCCATCGTCGATCCGTATATGTCGTTTGATAACGGCAAGGATATGTGGGCTGCACTCGAGGCCAAATTTGGGGCCTCGGATGCTGGCAGCGAGCTGTATGTCATGGAGCAATTCTATGACTACAGGATGACTGATGAGCGCTCTGTTGTTCAACAGGCTCATGAGATACAGTCACTCGCTAAAGAACTTGAGCACTTCAAGTGTATGTTACCGGACAAGTTTGTGGCCGGAGGCATTATTGCCAAGCTTCCATCTTCATGGAGCACCTTTGCTACTTCTCTAAAACACAAGAGACAGGAGTTTTCCGTAATGGACCTCATTGGATCTCTTGATGTGGAAGAGAAGGCGAGAGCAAAGGATACACGTGCTCGGGTTGCTGAGGTAGGTTCTTCTGCTCATGTGGTACAGAAGAAACATTACCCGCCCAACAAGCCTAAATATAACAAGAAGAAATCCGAGGGTAAAGGCAAGCCCGATGGCAAGTTTAAGCCGTCGCACTCTACCAACTTCAAGAAGAGAAAGGGGTCATGTCACGTCTGCGGTGAACTGACCCATTGGGCTCCAAAGTGCCCTAAGCGTTATGAGCTGCAGCAGCAGGAGAACAGCGGCAAGACCGCTAATGTTGTCATGGCTGACACTGAGATGAAGGATTCTGGGTACGGTATAGTTCCCACTATTCTTTCAGTTTGTCATTCACCTGAATGGTTAGTTGACACAGGTGCCAATGTACATGTTTGTGCTGATGCTTCCATGTTCTCTTCTTATCAGGTCACAGGGACTTCCCCCGTGCTGATGGGGAACGGGTCACATGCTACTGTTCGTGGTGTTGGTACGGTCGATCTGAAGTTTACTTCGGGGAAGATCGTGCGGCTGAAGAACGTTCATCATGTGCCCTCCATCAATAAAAATCTCGTCAGCGGCTCACGTTTATGTCGAGATGGTTTTAAGTTGGTTTTCGAGTCTAATAAAGTTGTAATTTCCAAGTATGGACAATTTATTGGTAAAGGCTATGAGTGCGGAGGCTTGTTCCGCTTATCCTTGTCAGATATTTGCACCAAAGTTATTAATAATGTTTGCCACGATAATGATTGTGATGTTTGGCATTCACGACTATGTCATATTAATTTTGGTTGCATGACGCGGTTAGCAAATATGAGTTTAATTCCGAAATTCAGTACTGTTAAAGGTTCCAAATGTCAAGTGTGTGTTCAAGCTAAGCAACCTCGCAAATCTCATAAGACTGCGGAGGCGAGAGACTTGGCACCACTAGAACTTATACATTCTGACCTTTGTGAGATGAATGGCGTATTGACAAAAGGTGGAAAGAAATATTTTATGACACTTATTGATGACTCCACTAGATATTGTTATGTGTATCTTCTGAAATCTAAAGATGAAGCTTTAACTTATTTCAAGAACTATAAGGCCGAAGCTGAGAACCAACTTGATCGTAAAATTAAACGGCTTAGGTCTGATCGTGGTGGAGAGTATTTTTCCAACGAGTTTAATTCTTTTTGTGCTGAACACGGTATTATTCATGAGAGGACGCCTCCCTACTCACCCCAGTCAAATGGGGTGGCTGAAAGAAAGAACCGAACGTTGTCTGATTTGGTTAACGCCATGTTAGACACTTCGGGTCTCTCCAAGGCATGGTGGGGGGAGGCACTAATGACTGCATGTCATGTCCTAAACCGAGTTCCCACAAAGAATAAAACCATTACTCCGTTTGAGGAATGGGAAAGAAAAAGATTGAAACTCTCCTACCTACGTATTTGGGGTTGTTTGGCAAAAGTCAATATACCAATTCCCAAGAAGCGCAAGCTTGGACCTAAAACCGTAGATTGTGTTCTTCTGGGCTATGCTTTTAATAGCATTGGTTATAGATTCTTGGTAGTAAAATCTGAGGTATCCGACATGCTTGTTGGTACGATTATGGAGTCGAATGATGCGACTTTCTTTGAGAACATATTTCCTATGAAGGATATGTCTAGCTCATCAAATCAGAAGAAACCTGTTTCATCTAGTCAGGAATTAGCTGAGATTCCTGAATCCACCATTTCGATAGAACACGTTGAGAATCCCGAGGAGGATGACAATGAAGTTCCTTTAAGGAGCAAGAGACAGAGGACTGCAAAGTCCTTTGGTAATGATTTCATTGTGTACCTCGTGGATGACACACCCAAGACTATTTCAGAAGCCTATGCGTCTCTTGATGCTGACTACTGGAAGGAGGCTGTCCGTTGCGAGATGGATTCCATCTTGGCTAACGGAACCTGGGAAATCACTGATCGTCCTTATGGGTGTAAACCTGTAGGATGTAAGTGGGTGTTCAAGAAAAAGCTTAGGCCTGATGGTACAATTGAAAAGTACAAGGCAAGGCTTGTGGCCAAGGGTTATACCCAGAAAGAAGGTGAAGACTTCTTTGATACTTACTCACCTGTTGCTAGACTGACCACTATTCGTGTGCTACTATCACTGGCTGCCTCACACGGTCTTCTCGTTCATCAAATGGACGTTAAGACGGCTTTCCTTAATGGAGAGTTGGACGAGGAAATTTACATGGATCAGCCAGATGGTTTCGTAGTACCCGGTCAGGAAGGCAAGGTGTGCAAGTTATTGAAGTCATTATACGGCCTCAAGCAAGCACCTAAGCAATGGCATGAAAAGTTCGAAAGGACTTTGACTGCTGAAGGCTTTGTTGTAAACGAAGCTGACAAGTGTGTGTACTATCGCCATGGTGGGGGCGAGGGAGTTATTCTATGTCTATACGTTGATGACATATTGATCTTTGGGACCAATCTTGATTTAATCAAGGAAGTTAAGGATTTCTTATCTCGCTGCTTTGAGATGAAGGATCTAGGAGTAGCTGATGTTATCTTGAACATCAAGCTGTTGAGAGATGATAATGGTGGGATCACACTGCTTCAATCTCACTATGTGGAAAAGGTCTTGAGTCGCTTTGGGTATAGTGACTGCAAGACTTCTTCAACTCCATATGATGCTAGTTTGTTGCTTCGAAAGAATCAACGGATTACTAGAGATCAACTGAGATATTCTCAGATTATAGGCTCGCTTATGTATTTGGCGAGTGCCACGAGGCCTGACATCTCTTTTGCTGTGAGCAAATTGAGCCGGTTTGTTTCCAATCCGGGAGATGATCATTGGCGTGCGCTTGAGAGAGTTATGCGCTATTTAAAAGGCACTGCGAGCTATGGAATTCACTATACCGGAAACCCGAGGGTTCTGGAAGGATATAGTGATTCTAATTGGATATCTGATGCTGATGAGCTTAAGGCCACTAGTGGTTATGTTTTTACACCTGGTGGTGGCGCTGTTTCCTGGAAGTCTTGCAAGCAGACCATCTTAACGAGGTCAACTATGGAAGCAGAACTCGCAGCATTAGACACAGCCACTGTTGAGGCAGAGTGGCTTCGTGAGCTCTTGATGGACTTGCCTATGGTTGAAAAACCAATACCCGCAATCCTAATGAACTGTGATAATCAAACTGTGATCGTCAAAGTGAACAGTTCTAAGGATAATGCAAAGTCATCAAGACATGTGAAGAGGAGATTAAAATCTGTCAGGAAATTGAAGAACTCCGGAGTTATTGCGTTGGATTATATCCAAACGTCCATGAACTTGGCAGATCCCTTCACAAAGGGTTTATCACGGAATGTGATAGATAATGCATCAAGGGAGATGGGTTTGAGACCCACGTTATGAGTTGCCCACAGTGGTAACCCACTCTATGTGATCGGAGATCCCGTGAATTAGAAGTGGGAGACAAGCTGTTGGTCAGCTGAGAGGAGAGTATCCTTATATTTTATTCCACTCCATAAAAGATGCAATACTCTCCTGATCTGTACGGTAGGTTGACATTTGTCTTAATGTGTTCCAAGTGGCTTATTTATATAAGCAGAGATGTGTCCTACAGAACATCTCCTGAGGAACTCACCTATATGAGTCTGACTGTTAAACGTCGCAGTCTATGAGAATCGGGTGCTCTCTAATAAACTCATGAAAGGCCTTCGGAGTATGACGCATACGCTCCAAACCGCGGGGAAGCCTTGCGGCAGCCTAGTATCGGTTCAGACGTTGTGTGAAACGGGTATCACAGCAAACTTGTAGTTCAAGGCGTAGTCCACTATTCAAGTTGTGAACTAGTGTAGCATGATGTTCTAAGTGGAAGTTCAACTTAACAGTCTCCACTAACACCGGTATATAAACAATGTTTCGGAACAGAGTTTATGAAATGTGCTAATGACACTTTGTGGGGGATTGTTGGAATTTTACATGGGCTCCATCATATGGGCTCACTTGGCTAGCCCATTAAGCCCACTAAAAATCCTGAAATTGTCATGGCCCATTCATGAATAATAAGTGGAGTGAGTGGGACTAAAGTTTAGTCCCACATTGCTAGTTTGAAGAGAGTGGAAGCACCTTATAAGGTGAGCCATTCTAGCTCATGTATGAGTAGGCAAGGCAAGAGGAGAGGTGTGCCACACACGCGCTCCTCCTCCTCCGCCGCCCGCCTCGCCACGCCTCGCCTCGTCACGACACGACACGTCACGTCACGACGCGCCGCGGGTTGCGGGAATGAGCCGAGCCGAGAGCGTTTATTTTGTCGATTGGGAAAACTTGATGAGTCATTTAATTTGGTAATTGACGGACGCGTTAATTCCAAAACCGTTTCCTTTCTGGATCGTGGATCCGAACCGACTCAGACGTGGAGTTACGCCCACGTCTCTCCCAGCCCGCATATAAATACGCGCATACGGTGAACCCTAGCCGCCACTTCGATATACCGTTCCAAAACACTGCGCCGCCAATTCAAGTCTTCTCCATCCCTCCTTCCGGCGTGCACCGCGAGAAGGGACAGCAGGCCTCCGGAACCCCGCCTCTTGTGATCCTGTACGGGAGAGGGGCGATCAGGTTTTTGGGGAGCGCATGAGCGCGACTGCTGACGGCGACCACTTCCCCAACGACGATTTCTTCCCCGACATCGGCAACCTCTTCATCAACGACATGGCCGACACCGGGGACAACAGCAATGGCGGTGCCGCTACCGCTCCATCGTACGTATCTCTCTTTCATCTGTATGAGATGTTACTGGAATTCGTATGTCTAGTACTTGCAATAGATTGTATCAATCTGTCTACTGTGCTAGATCTAGACGTTTGCATGATTACTGTATTTGCTACTGTCGCAATTTACCTGTTGCTATTTCGAATTAAATCATGTGCTAAATTGCTAATATATTCAACAGCTGGCACATATTTGGGCTCGCTTAATCTAATGTGTACTGTTATGTGATCCCTTTTGACGTTTGATTCTCAACGGATCCCTCCCTTTATTTTACTAGCACACACGCCCGTGCGTTGCAACGGGTGAGGGACAATCTGCGTTAAAAAGACGCACAAAGTGAACTCTTGTAATTAAAGCCGCGACGTGTGTCATAAACCAGTCAGTTAAGGGCATCCACAGAGTGCTCAGGTCAGGCATGCCATCCACCGCCTTCTTTGAAAGCCACTTCAACCCGACCATACGTATACGATGCGCCCTCTAGAAGAAGGATACACCTCTCGATCATCTGCTCTAATACAGGCGACGTCGAAGCCTTAACTGAATTTTAGTCGAGAGTTGGGTTGGAAGGAATTAAGAATTTAGTTTTTTACCATCAGCATTAGTTCATATGGCGAAGAAACTCTATCATGCAGTGAATAAAGATGGATCCCCATGAGTTCAGTTTGCAACGCTTTCAAGATATTCCAAAAAGTATTTTGACACAAATGAAATTGAAACAAACTGAGCTCTCAATGAGCACTTCTTATATGCAGGTAAACATTTGCAGATAAGGACACACTTTGAGTTGTCCGAACTAAAGTTTGATCTAGCTTAGTATGTATACATCCAAATCACAACCTGATATACTAAAGAGTTTATATATAAAAAAGGAAAATCCATGAACAATGGTATATATATGGCTGTGTAAGACGCGTTGAGAAAGTATGAGCAACTAAATCTACGGTTGGAATTGCAAACCTTGTGAACTAATTAAGATATAGCAAATCATTGACATGCATGGAAATTAGAAAGCTTACGAGAGTAGAAGAACTTACCAATTAATTAGGAATAAATAAAGGATTTATATCCTAGCCTCAGCAGGCGAGAGCAGCACCATGCATGCCGCTTTTGTGTTACCAGGTCCACCGCCAATTTCCTGTTACCTTCCCGCTGCAAGGGCTGCATATGCATATCCGCTTCCTGGGCACGTTGGGCTTGCCGCTGCAGTGCTTCCTCCTGTGACCGCCAAGTGACTCGCCGCTCGTGTAGTCCGATCCGCAAACTTTCCATGCGTGTAACCTCACCGGTCTGGCACCCGTGGCAATCGACGGCAGTCTGCAGTAGGCGTACGGGCGTATCGACGGGGACATCAGCCACGTCATCTCCAGCCAGCCAATGTCGTGCCCCTCGCGTGCCATGAGACCGGCATGATCAGCTGATCAAGCTCCACCTCATGGCACTCCGTGAGCTCTCGACCGTCCTTCACTCCGCCATGCGTTTTCGGCTGGCCGCATGTCAATCCTGAAGTGTGCCTGCAACCTCGGCTAACTTTGTAATATTGCTTTCGGTACCCTGGTTAGGGAAAAAGTGCGTCTGAAAACTTGCTGCCACACCAATATTACAAAGTTACATCGTTTATCAGGAACGGCAAAAGAAAATCCGGTGGTACATCGCACCACAAAGCCGGTGGATTGTCCCTCTCCCGTACCTAGCTAGTTCATGTGCCGTGTAATTAGTCTCCCTATTGCAATGTTGAAGCACTATAGTACCAAAACTTTGCATAAGATCATGGCACTCATCTAAAATGTGGCTAAAAACAGTTGACATATAAGAACCCGAATTAAAAGCCTCCACCACTACTGCAGAATCTGATTGAATAATAAGATTATGACATGCTAACCGTCTTGCCATATTTAATCCCTCCAAAAGAGCCATTGCCTCGGCTACTTCTGCATTGATCACATGAGAGATCTTCTTGCACGTCGCACCAATAAAACCTCCTGAATCATCACGAACGACAGCTCCCACACTTCTTGTTCGGTTGCACTCCAGAAAAGAGGCATCTACATTAAGAATTTGATTACCAATAGGAGGTTTTGTCCACGTACCTTGCTTAAGTGTTATAATTCCCTTCTTATTTGCTCGTACAAAATTCATCGATATAGCTTGGATGGCAATAGCTGTTTTCCTTTCATCTTGAATAGTCTCATCTCTCACAAACTGTCTGCGTTGCCACCACAAATACCAGCAGGTAACCGCAAACACTTCTCTGATCATAACCGGATCCATATACATCTTTTGATACTGTTCACCATAAAGTATTGCCTCGATCATAGCCGACCCCAGTCTATCCACACTCCTTGCTTGGTCTATGATTTCATGTAGACCCAAGGATTGCCAAATCTCCTGTACTCGGTTGCAATCAAAAAGCAAATGTCTAATATCTTCATCCTCTGTTTTGCAAATCGCACATTGTGCACTTGTTATCATGTGTCTATTTGCGAGTGTACAATAACATGGAACGGAACCATTCATACAACGCCATATAAAAATCTTAACTTTTGCTGGCACACGAAGAGACCATAAACCCTTCCAAACCGGGTTAAGGTAAGTACCTTGCCCTACTTCTGTTCGGAGACGATCGCCATATTGCGATTCCCATTCAATATGGTAAACAGATTTCACCGTGAATCTTCCACTCTTATTATAGTGCCATGCCACGAAGTCATCAATATCCTACCTCGGAAGTGGGATTTGTAAAATTCTTTGGGCATCGATGGCCCAAAAATTCTCCTTTATTAGCTCTTCATCCCATTGACCTGTTGCAGGATCAATTAGTTCATAAACTTTTGATAGAATAATATTATGTCGTCTGGTTAAAATCTTTCGATCAGGACTATTTGGGATCCAGCAATCCTCCCAAATATTAATATCTCTTCCATTCCCTACTCTCCAAATACTTCCTTTTTTAAAAGTCTGCACTCCCGCCCATATACTCTGCCAAACATATGAAGATCCTTTTTTCAAGTTTACCTTGAGAATATCCCCATTCGGATAATACTTTGCCCTAAGCACTCTAGCACACAAAGAACCACTTTCTTCAATAAGTCTCCAGCACTGCTTAACAAGAAGGGCAAGATTAAAACAATGGATATCTCTGAATCCCATTCCACCTTTACTTTTTGGTACACACATCTTCCGCCACGCGAACCAATGCAGCCTTCTCTGGTTGTCATCGTCTGTGACGCCCCGAGATCGGGCACTATGCAGATTTCAGCATTCCCGCCAAAATCCACATAATAACCGATTCCAGATTGCCACTTGTGATAACATTACAACAGTTCACGAATAATCCACAACAACAACAGAAAAGATATATACAAGATGACTCAAACGAGTCAGGGATACAACTGATACAATACAAAGATCCAAATAACAGCGGAAGAAACAACATAGTGTCCGACTACGGACAAGATACAAATTGGACTAAGAGTCCTGAAGATAACCGAAGGCGTCCAATCCCTGCCCAGGCCAAGCCGGAGGGATTCCCAAGCTAACGTCGTCAGACTTCAAACCTGTTGACTGCAATATTGAATATGCAGCCACGAAAGAGATTCGTGGGTCAGTACGGTTAAGTAATGGCAAGTGGATAAACCATACTCACAGGATACCGGCGTAGCCAGTCATCACAAGATATAAATACTTTGGGTTCAACGGAAGGGAAAAGGATTATTGCAAATAAACGGCGGCGGGCTGCACTAACTAGCTACAGAGACTCGATACAACTTCCGGCTAAGAGAGGGGGGGTAAGATAGCGTATCGTAACCAACTACAACTACTCACCAAACAATACTCATCCAATGTCACCCCCTACTAAGGAAGCAACCCAAGGATAACTCACACTGTTTGATTAATGATATTCAACTTATTGTGTCAATAAGACTGTTACTAGTCAAGTTATCATTAGTTAGGTGTAAGTTGTTCTGAGTACTTGTTAGCCAGTACTTTCACCAAGTCGTCACATAACCGCGGACAACACGGCTTCTCGAGAAGATTTATCCCTGCAGGGTGTGCTCCAGTACCCGTACACACTCAAGCCACCAACTAAAACTCAGGTTGGCTCGACACGACTCGAACCATCTCTACAACCCATCCTAGAAGCCACAGAGCTATAAGGTCCCAGCCACGCAGCCGAATACTCAGCGCAGGTGTGCAAAACTCCCGCAGGACACAACACCCCGGCACTACAGGCCTCGCCCTATATGCATCATCATCATCATCAGTAACCATGGGTGATCAACCCATTATGCAAGGAGCAAATGGAACACCCGAACTAAGTGTGGCTCTTCGGACAAGCTGCAGATCAGGTCTAAGTCGAGGGGGGTCCCATACTACCACCCGGATGCGGTGAGCACGCTCATCATGGATCAGTAGACAAGACTCTTTTCCTAGTTTCGACACTAGCAGGCTTCAAAACCCTAACCCGGGCCTCCTGCCGGTGCCTTATCATCAAATTATTATTACCCAAAACATTAACAGGTTGTTGATTGTATTGAAACCCAAGTATCAACTAAACAGGTGATACGACAAAGGATAACAAGACTCGAGCACAAACAAATCTAAGCATGCAACTACGACACGAGGGCCAACAGGGAAAACAAACAACAGTTAATAGGAAGTGGAAGGAAGGCTATATCATGGCTGCAAGGTAAACATATAATAGGATCGAGACACAAGCATCGAATCAACATGCTAGAATAAGAACAACGGAAAGAATCGGTAACAAGTGATGAAAGGCAGCCATTTGGCAGCAAGTGAGTATACTTTCCTGGAATCCAGCAAGTAGAGGTACATCCGAAGAACTTGTCGTTGCTCACATCATCTCAACGTCCTATCCGCGAAGAAGCAACGAACCTCGAACAAACACCGGATGCAACAATTACTACTACGGCAAAAGATCCAGCATGATCAAAGGTATGGATGCATGACAATTTAATTGATGCATCAAGATAAACTAGTTGACAAGATAACATAACATAATTAAATGGACCCATATGCAATTTGGATTACATATGGAAAAGTCCATGAATTAAGGTTAAAACAATTGTTTTACAACTAACCAATAGGTGAAAGTGGATTAGCATGATGCATGGATGAGGAAAACAACCAAATAACAACAATAGAACAAATTGGAAATAAGTTTTACCCATTTTGAAATTCACTTATTAAGTTTTGGAATTTTGGTTACTTAAAGGTGTCACACAAGCATTTGTTATTTTCATCAAGTTAAATTGTTCAAAACAGATAACAAAGTTCATATTTGGAAAGAACACAAAATTTTAGATGGAAAACATATTTCATTTGTTGAATTTGGATTTAAAATGAGCAAGTTATTAATTTGGCAATTTAAAAGGGTTTAATTAAAGCATTGAATTATTGCACCACTTTTAATTAGGGAAAACAATAAACAAATTGCATTGAAAAGGTTGAAAACATGTAGCAAATGTTTCATTGAACATTTTGAGCTATTAAACATAATTTTTGGGTTATTATTGAATTTATTATGCAATTTTCCATAAATAGCCTTATTCTGCCATTTTTAGTAAACAGAGGGAAACATGTTCAAAATTAATTCAATTGTGCCCAAATAAAATACCAATGTGTAGAGTTTGTTAAGACAAATTTTTAGAGCCCAAGTTTGCTTGAATTGAATGAGTAGAACTAAAGTTATGAAATTCCAAAGTTTCCAATTTTTATTGCATTTTCAGTAATTAATTATTTAGTGCAAAAATTGTTACAGAAACATGTTGCACACTTGACATTAATAGAAGGAGCACAAAATTATGAATCCACAGGATTTTGAATCATTCAAATTGGAGCAAGAATCAATTTTATATCGATTTTAGAATTAAGTGCTCAGATCTATGTTTCTGAAATTTCGGGCAGAAAAGAAAAAAGACAGGAAATAAAAGGGTGGGGGCTTGGGGGATCGAACCCAGGACCTGGGGAGTGCGCGCTACGGTGCCTACCAGTGCGCTATCGCTGTGTTTGTTGAAAGGTGCAGAGCGTGGGGGGTATGAGGTGGCTTGGAGGCGCGGATCTGAACTAAGTGCAGTTCCCTGAATCCTGTCGAGGAGAACGATGGCGAACAGACAGCGACTGTTACGAACTGCAAGCAGCGCTTGACGGCGGGGTTCCTCCACGCGATGGTGGGTCACAGAGCAAGGAGGAGGGGATGAGGAAGAAGCCCTAGGGCCTGGGAGGGGGGCCCTCACCTCGGTGTGGGCGATGAAGGGGAAGGGAGGAGGTCGCGCTGTAGTCGTTCATGGCAGCCGCGGCGGCAACTTCCCGGCGACGGCGCGGCCTAGGCAGGCGTCCTCCGGCCAGGGCTTCTTCAGGAGAAACGGGGATGGAACCCTCCCGGTTCCATTCCCGTTGAGAGCGCGGGCCGGCGCCAAGCAGGGTGGCGGCGCCATGGTCGCCAAGGTGCGGCCATGGAAGGGGTTCAGAGAAAAGTTTCAGAACAGACGAGAGAAAGAAGAGGGGATCGTGGGGAAGAGAGGGAGGTGGCGGCGCTAGGGAGGAAGAGGAAGAAGGGGGGCGGAGCAGCTAGGGTTTGGGGCAGGGGAGGTAGATAAAGGGGAGAGTAGGTGGGGATCGGTGGGGGAGGTTGACAGCGACATCTCCACCCCTGTACGGACAGAGGTGGAAGATGACCGATTGGGTGTGTGGGCTAGGGGGAGATGGGGTGTGGGTTGGGCCTGCCTCCCCACTCCTTTTTGGGTTTTTCTCTTTTTATTCTTTTGCTCTTTCTTTTTTTTTGTAAAAGAATAAAGAGAGAGAGAGAGATAGAAAGGATGGGGATTTGGGTTTTATTTTATGAATGAATTTTATTAAATTGTCAAACAGCAATTCAAAGCAATTGTGATCATTGAGTCCAAAATATTTGAAATATTACTTTGAGTTTTAAATTGCCATTTGCATTTCCATTGTTTTTCATAAGGAGTTGATTTTTAACCAATTTTATTCAATGACTCAACAATTTTGAAAACATTTGTTGAATTTAATTGTTTGCAAAACTTTAATGTTTTAACCACAATTTTATCATGCCAATTATGATTGATTTGGAAGTGAGTTTGAATTTGCCATTTGGGGTTACTAAAAAGGAGTTTTCTTTTAACAAACAATTTGAACAATTCAACTTCAAACTATTGAAAACAAGTTGAGTGGTTTAGTTGCAATTTTTAAATTGGAAATTATGGACATGTGTGAAAGTTTAATTTGGTTTGAATTTTTTTGAGTTGTTTTGAAAACAGAGTGCAATGCATATGATGCATGTGATGCAATGCAAAAAAAAGAAAACAACCAACTCTACTAAGGGGAACACCCCAGGTGTTACAGACGACACCACTAACAAGGGATTGCGCCCTCGCAATCCACCTGCTAACCCGGGAGGGGAAAGAAGTTCGACTATCGATTCTTCGTGCTTTCAGCTGATCTCCTCGACACCACTAACAAGAGATTCTTGCTCGGGCTGATGACGATGGTCTTCCACCAGGAATCTTCCGATGATCGATCCTATTAGGTTAAAGGCTCAGAAAACGTCCACCCACGTAGGTTCCTAACACTTTGAAAGGTAGACAAGAGGGGAGACTCCAAAACAAATAAGATGGGAGGGGAAACAGAATAGAGATAAGGAGAAAACAAGAATCCTATTGAGATGTTTTTCCAAAATAGTTTAGCAGAAATAGTTTTTGACATTCTAGAAACAACGACCGTTAGCTAGGTTAACCTACAGGCTTTGCGGACCCGTTGCTTCAATAACCATTCGTATCGAAACAATATCGGGAATCGGAACCAAGGCTCTGATACCATTTGTGACGCCCCGAGATCGGGCACTATGCAGATTTCAGCATTCCCGCCAAAATCCACATAATAACCGATTCCAGATTGCCACTTGTGATAACATTACAACAGTTCACGAATAATCCACAACAACAACAGAAAAGATATATACAAGATGACTCAAACGAGTCAGGGATACAACTGATACAATACAAAGATCCAAATAACAGCAGAAGAAACAACATAGTGTTCGACTACGGACAAGATACAAATTGGACTAAGAGTCCTGAAGATAACCGAAGGCGTCCAATCCCTGCCCAGGCCAAGCCGGAGGGATTCCCAAGCTAACGTCGTCAGACTTCAAACCTGTTGACTGCAATATTGAATATGCAGCCACGAAAGAGATTCGTGGGTCAGTACGGTTAAGTACTGGCAAGTGGATAAACCATACTCACAGGATACCGGCGTAGCCAGTCATCACAAGATACAAATACTTTGGGTTCAAAGGAAGGGAAAAGGATTATTGCAAATAAGCGGCAGCGGGCTGCACTAACTAACTACAGAGACTCGATACAACTTCTGGCTAAGAGAGGGGGGATAAGATAGCGTATCGTAACCAACTACAACTACTCACCAAACAATACCCATCCAATGTCACCCCCTACTAAGGAAGCAACCCAAGGATAACTCACACTGTTTGATTAATGATGTTCAACTTATTGTGTCAATAAGACTGTTACTAGTCAAGTTATCATTAGTTAGGTGTAAGTTGTTCTGAGTACTTGTTAGCCAGTACTTTCACCAAGTCGTCACATAACCGCGGACAACACGGCTTCTCGAGAAGATTTATCCCTGCAGGGTGTGCTCCAGTACCCGTACACACTCAAGCCACCAACTAAAACTCAGGTTGGCTCGACACGACTCGAACCATCTCTACAACCCATCCTAGAAGCCACAGAGCTATAAGGTCCCAGCCACGCAGCCGAATACTCAGCGCAGGTGTGCAAAACTCCCGCAGGACACAACACCCGGCACTACAGGCCTCGCCCTATATGCATCATCATCATCATCAGTAACCATGGGTGATCAACCCATTATGCAAGGAGCAAATGGAACACCCGAACTAAGTGTGGCTCTTCGGACAAGCTGCAGATCAGGTCTAAGTCGAGGGGGGTCCCATACTACCACCCGGATGCGGTGAGCACGCTCATCATGGATCAGTAGACAAGACTCTTTTCCTAGTTTCGACACTAGCAGGCTTCAAAACCCTAACCCGGGCCTCCTGCCGGTGCCTTATCATCAAATTATTATTACCCAAAACATTAACAGGTTGTTGATTGTATTGAAACCCAAGTATCAACTAAACAGGTGATACGACAAAGGATAACAAGACTCGAGCACAAACAAATCTAAGCATGCAACTACGACACGAGGGCCAACAGGGAAAACAAACAACAGTTAATAGGAAGTGGAAGGAAGGCTATATCATGGCTGCAAGGTAAACATATAATAGGATCGAGACACAAGCATCGAATCAACATGCTAGAATAAGAACAACGGAAAGAATCGGTAACAAGTGATGAAAGGCAGCCATTTGGCAGCAAGTGAGTATACTTTCCTGGAATCCAGCAAGTAGAGGTACATCCGAAGAACTTGTCGTTGCTCACATCATCTCAACGTCCTATCCGCGAAGAAGCAACGAACCTCGAACAAACACCGGATGCAACAATTACTACTACGGCAAAAGATCCAGCATGATCAAAGGTATGGATGCATGACAATTTAATTGATGCATCAAGATAAACTAGTTGACAAGATAACATAACATAATTAAATGGACCCATATGCAATTTGGATTACATATGGAAAAGTCCATGAATTAAGGTTAAAACAATTGTTTTACAACTAACCAATAGGTGAAAGTGGATTAGCATGATGCATGGATGAGGAAAACAACCAAATAACAACAATAGAACAAATTGGAAATAAGTTTTACCCATTTTGAAATTCACTTATTAAGTTTTGGAATTTTGGTTACTTAAAGGTGTCACACAAGCATTTGTTATTTTCATCAAGTTAAATTGTTCAAAACAGATAACAAAGTTCATATTTGGAAAGAACACAAAATTTTAGATGTAAAACATATTTCATTTGTTGAATTTGGATTTAAAATGAGCAAGTTATTAATTTGGCAATTTAAAAGGGTTTAATTAAAGCATTAAATTATTGCACCACTTTTAATTAGGGAAAACAATAAACAAATTGCATTGAAAAGGTTGAAAACATGTAGCAAATGTTTCATTGAACATTTTGAGCTATTAAACATAATTTTTGGGTTATTATTGAATTTATTATGCAATTTTCCATAAATAGCCTTATTCTGCCATTTTTAGTAAACAGAGGGAAACATGTTCCAAATTAATTCAATTGTGCCCAAATAAAATACCAATGTGTAGTGTTTGTTAAGACAAATTTTTAGAGCCCAAGTTTGCTTGAATTGAATGAGTAGAACTAAAGTTATGAAATTCCAAAGTTTCCAATTTTTATTGCATTTTCAGTAATTAATTATTTAGTGCAAAAATTGTTACAGAAACATATTGCAAACTTGACATTAATAGAAGGAGCACAAAATTATGAATCCACAGGATTTTGAATCATTCAAATTGGAGCAAGAATCAATTTTATATCGATTTTAGAATTAAGTGCTCAGATCTATGTTTCTGAAATTTCGGGCAGAAAAGAAAAATGACAGGAAATAAAAGGGTGGGGGCTTGGGGGATCGAACCCAGGACCTGGGGAGTGCGCGCTAGGGTGCCTACCAGTGCGCTATCGCTGTGTTTGTTGAAAGGTGCAGAGCGTGGGGGGTATGAGGTGGCTTGGAGGCGCGGATCTGAACTAAGTGCAGTTCCCTGAATCCTGTCGAGGAGAACGATGGCGAACAGACAGCGACTGTTACGAACTGCAAGCAGCGCTTGACGGCGGGGTTCCTCCACGCGATGGTGGGTCACAGAGCAAGGAGGAGGGGAGGAGGAAGAAGCCCTAGGGCCTGGGAGGGGGGCCCTCACCTCGGTGTGGGCGATGAAGGGGAAGGGAGGAGGTCGCGCTGTAGTCGTTCATGGCAGCCGCAGCGTCAACTTCCCGGCGACGGCGCGGCCTAGGCAGGCGTCCTCCGGCCGGGGCTTCTTCAGGAGAAACGGGGATGGAACCCTCCCGGTTCCATTCCCGTTGAGAGCGCGGGCCGGCGTCAAGCAGGGTGGCGGCGCCATGGTCGCCAAGGTGCGGCCATGGAAGGGGTTCAGAGAAAAGTTTCAGAACAGACGAGAGAAAGAAGAGGGGATCGTGGGGAAGAGAGGGAGGTGGAGGCGCTAGGGAGGAAGAGGAAGAAGGGGGCGGAGCAGCTAGGGTTTGGGGCAGGGGAGGTAGATAAAGGGGAGAGTAGGTGGGGATCGGTGGGGGAGGTTGACAACAACATCTCCACCCCTGTACGGACAGAGGTGGAAGATGACCGTTTGGGTGTGTGGGCTAGGGGGGAGATGGGGTGTGGGTTGGGCCTGCCTCCCCACTCCTTTTTGGGTTTTTCTCTTTTTATTCTTTTGCTCTTTTTTTTGTAAAAGAATAAAGAGAGAGATAGATAGAAAGGATAGGGATTTGGGTTTTATTTTATGAATGAATTTTATTAAATTGCCAAACAGCAATTCAAAGCAATTGTGATCATTGAGTCCAAAATATTTGAAATATTACTTTGAGTTTTAAATTGCCATTTGCATTTCCATTGTTTTTCATAAGTAGTTGATTTTTAACCAATTTTATTCAATGACTCAACAATTTTGAAAACATTTGTTGAATTTAATTGTTTGCAAAACTTTAATGTTTTAACCACAATTTTATCATGCCAATTATGATTGATTTGGAAGTGAGTTTGAATTTGCCATTTGGGGTTACTAAAAAGGAGTTTTCTTTTAACAAACAATTTGAACAATTCAACTTCAAACTATTGAAAACAAGTTGAGTGGTTTAGTTGCAATTTTTAAATTGGAAATTATGGACATGTGTGAAAGTTTAATTTGGTTTGAATTTTTTTGAGTTGTTTTGAAAACAGAGTGCAATGCATATGATGCATGTGATGCAATGCAAAAAAAGAAAACAACCAACTCTACTAAGGGGAACACCCCAGGTGTTACATCGTCACCCCACCAAAAATGCGACATTGCGTCAGTGATTTCCTTGCAGATTTTTTTTGAGAATTTGAACACACTCATCGCATAAGTTGGGATGCTTTGCGCAACAGCTTTGAGAAGATCTTCCTTACCGCCAAGGCTTAATAATCTTTCTTTCCAACCATTAACCAATTTAGCAATTCGATCAATAATATGACGAAAACAGTCAGATCTATCAGTACCGATCATAGATGGCAGACCGAGATATTTATCGGATAACGATTCAGTCATAATGTTTAAAGTCTGACACACATCAACTTTATCATCCACTTTGGTATTAGGGCTGAAAAATATTGATGATTTTGCTACACTTACCAACTGCCCCGATGCCAAACAGTAATCATCCAAAATTCCTTTTAAAGAGATTGCATTGGCCGCATCCGCTTGGATCAACATGAGTGAATCATCTGCGAATAAGAGATTTGAAACAATAGGACCATTACGACATACCTGCAACCCTTTCAAATTTCCTTGATCTTTTTCATACTTCAATAAAGCCGATAATCCTTCGGTGACTAGGAGGAAGAGATACGGGGACAAGGGGTCGCCTTGCCTAAGTCCCCTTGAAGGTGTAAATGTCTCCGAATCATGCGAATTAATCCGCACCTTATACTCCAAAGAACACACACAAGCCATAATTAATTCGACCCATTGTGTGTGAAAGCCTAGCCGAATTAATATATTCTTCAGAAAAACCCACTCTACGCGATCATAGGCCTTGTGCATATCAAGCTTAATTGCACACACTCCTTTCTTCCCCACTTTCCTCTTTTTCATAGTGTGTAGACATTCATAAGCAACAACTACGTTATCTGTAATTATTCTGCCAGGTACAAAAGCACTCTGGTTCTCACTGATAATGTCAGGCAATAGTACCTTAAGTCTTGCAGCCAGCATTTTTGAGATTACCTTGTAGATGACATTACAGAGACTTATTGGACGGAATTGAGTGATACTCTCTGGGTTGTCCACCTTCGGAATAAGTACAATGGTAGTTAAATTCCACCCATCGAGTATTGATCCACTGTTTACCGCAAACAAAACTGTTTTTGTTAATTCATATCTTAGTAAATCCCAAAATCTCTTATAAAAAATAGCGTGCAGGCCATCAGGTCCAGGTGCCTTCAAATCCCCTATATTAAAAAGGGCCTTTTTCACTTCCTCTTCGGTATAGGGTGCTATTAGGGCTTCATTCATGTAATCAGTCACAACCGGTTTCACCTTATTCAGAACATTATAGTCTGGATCGTGAATATCAGCAGTAAAGAGATTCCTGAAATAATCAGTAGCCAGAGAGGTTAGATGATCACCTTCTATCCAAATTCCATCAGAATTCTTCAATTTTTTAATTGCATTTCGCTTTTTCCGCGCCGAAGCGAAATTATGAAAAAAAAAACCGTATTTCTGTCTCCATGCTTAAGCCAATTCGCTCTACTGCGCTGGACCCAATAAATTTCCTCCTTCTCAAGCAATTCCTCGATACGAATCTGAATCTCCCTTTGGCGCTCATAATTATCATCTGTCATCACACTGGTTTTTAAAATCTCCAACTCATCATTCAACTCCTGTAGGTTATTGCGAGAATCCTTCAATACTGTCCTATCCCATTGGTGTAGGTCTTTATTTATTACTGTTGTTCGATTAACAAAGTCTGGGTCGAGCAAAGTTTTATCCCATGCTTTGCGAACAATATCATGTATATCCTTTTCCTGTAGCCACTTCGCCTCAAAAGGTTTTACACCCCCTGCTCGATGAAAAACGACGTGCTCCCCACCATCCGTATCAAGGAGAAGGGGTCTGTGATCTGATTTGTGATGGGCAGCGTTGATAATTTTCGCGCCCGGGAAGTATCCGTGGAATTCAGCATAGCAGAATCCTCTATCCAGCCTCTCACAGATCCTTTTCCTGCGCCAAGTGAACAGATCACCTTCATAACCCATATCATCTAGCCCGCAATCAGCCAGACCATCACAAAAACTTTGCATGAACCGAAGAGGTCTAGCAGCCCCTCCTTCCTTCTCATGAGAATCAGTATTTCATTGAAATCACCCAGAACCACCCACGGCAAATCTGCGTTTGATCGCAGTTTGCGTAAATATTCCCAAGATAAATGCTTATCTTCCCACTTCGGCTCGCCGTAGAACCCTGTAAATCTCCACGGGTTAACATGAGTATGACAAACAGCCACATCAATAAAATTTGGCATGATCTCCATTGGTTGGATAACAACCGGCGCTTGCCAAAATAGAACAAGACCACCATTCGCCCCATCACTTTCAAAAACCACAACATGGTCCATTGCTAACTTTCTTCTCAACTTTTCCGCCCTTGCTTTATTCAGATGTGATTCGGACAGGAAAATCACCTCTGGCCGAAATTTTACCTGGAGCTCCATTAAGGCGTTCCAGGCCGCAGTACTGGCCATACCGTGACAGTTCCATGCTAAAATTTTCATTGCGTCCGGTCAGCCTCAACAGAGGCCGCCGATATCTGTTTTGTGCTATTGTCTTGCGCCGTACCATCAAGAAGCTTAGTCTTCTTCCTATTCTTCGATTTTTGGGGGGTGCCCAGAGTACCTGTGTCACCCACCAGTGGGTCTTCCTCCTCGCAGCTATCATCTGATTTTTCATCGTGTCCAGAAGGAGACACATCCGATAAAGCCCCTAACTCCGAGGTAACTCCATCAAAAGCTAGTCGCTTGCATGGAAGTTGAGCTACACTTGCATCTACTATAGCCAGATTACCATCCACCATAGCTAAATCATTCATATCATCATGATCCCTACTAGAATCTTTGGCAAAGCCAGGATTATTATACGCCGTATTCCATTGGCCTCTTCCCATAAACCCTCGGCCTCTCTGTGAATTATCTCGACCACGCCCTCTTGCGCGGCTACCGGTTTCATCTGTGCCCATAGAGCCGCGCCCCGTATCAAAACTACGGCCAGTCCCTCTTCCCCGGCGTGGAGAAAGAATTAAAGATCCCCACTCAAACTTAGATGTATCGTGTTCACCGGTACCGCATTCTTCATGCCAATGGCCCATCATGCCACAAGCGTTACAGAAAGTTGGGAGTTTCTCATACTTGACCTGGAAGAAATCTGTTTGTCCTCCCTTTGTGAAACTGACAAAACGTGTGAGCTTCTTATTAACATCGAGCTTGACACGAACCCTAATGAATTGCCCAACAAAGCCATTGGGCAAAGCAATCTGGACCTCCTGCACCTCACCAATTCTCTTGGCCATGTTCTTCACGAAATCAGGTTTTTTCAGAACACCATCTGGGAGTTTATGTATCTGGCTCCATGTCTCGATCTTGTCTAGTTTAACAGCTTCTGGGTCGGAAAATCCATCATATTCCTGGATAATCAACGCTGAGCCGCGAAAATCCCACGGACCTTGATGTATAGCTTTGTTCCAATCTGCTAGACAGTTGAATTGAACCGAAAATAAGTTTTCATTGATTCTCCTCCACACTACTTCCTGGGCCGGGTTCCAAGCGCTTCTCATGTCACCAATTAGCGCCCCCTGGCTGAAGCTTTTGCCCGTCAAGACCCTCGCAAGTGCAAGCCACTTTGTTTTCTCTCCTGGATCATCCACTTCCTCCTCCCAAACCAGATTATCAAGTTTGTCTTCTTCAAGGTGGAGACGCTCCAGCAGTTGAGAAGGGTCGAACTGTTCCATACGGCGAGATCCACCAGTGGAGGGATCCGCCATCAGCACACCGCGATCGATCTCTGCAGCGATCGATAAAGAAGAAAAGGTAAAACTCGTGGCGGCGGCTAGCGACGCCCGAGGACAAAAACCCCTAGAAAAGGGGACTTAGTTGAGGTTTGTTTTTTGGTGGATGTTCACGTACGTCCACGCTTGGTAGCCTAACCCTAGCTGGACACGAAACGTTCTGAAAATTAGCCACATACGATACAATAAACCCAACCGTTATAACTAATTGGTGGCAGGGTGCGTAATTTTTGTCAACTTGGGTGGCAATTTAGATGACGGACCGACCGACCAACCAACCAACCAGAGAAGGCTTAACGCTTTTATTATTTGGTATAGATATAGATATAGATATAGATATAGATATAGATATAGATTTCCATGCGTCCCCTAAATTCAGGCCAGTACGTATGTCTTGGTTGTGTTTAGCTACGGTTTTAACGTATGCATCTTTTTCATCCTTTTTTTATTTTGTGGTCTGTAGCAAGGAACAAAGACCACCCGAAGCCATGATGCCCCCAGTTCTGCATTCTCACATGTAATTATGTCTACCTGCGGAACCATTCTTTGATCCTTGAGCCCAAACCCGACGCTTTCCCATGTGTCGAGAAAATTGCACATAACACCACAATTTCGTGCCAAAGTTGCATAGAACACAAAAATAAACACTTTTTGCAGCTAGCCCCACTTCTTCGTCTAATAAGTTGCAGCTAGCCCAAAACGCTGATTTAGGAGTGTAATATGAATCTAACATGCAGGCCATGACCATTATAACATATTTCTATACCGTATACTATATACATTATGCCCTATGTTAATTCTTAAATATAAAGTAACCTGTTCTCTAAGTACAATTAATTGTTGTGCAACAAGCCGAGCTACATGTAGCCGGTACTACAAAATAAAATAAAAGTTGTATTTTTTTTTCAAAAAAATCAAAATAAATTCCCACATGGTGACAATTTTCAATCAAAGATATTTATTTTATTTTTCTTTGGACAAAAAGGACAGTTTACGGATCTGTATCTATGAACACACGGAGGCCAACAACGTTTAAAAGCTTAGCACATTTATCATTTTGTGTAGCGTAGAGTAATACGAATTTTGACTTAAAAAATACACAGTTAGATTTTATCTACATCTAAGATTTTCTACAAATATATTGAAACGAAAATTCATTTTTTTTACCGAGCTACATATAGTTTGGCCTCCAAATGCCGCACTCGTACCATAGTCCACTATCATGTTGTGTTGTATTTTCTAAAATTGTCATATACTTCAATTATATAATATACAAGTACGGTACTTGTATGATCCGACATGACAAATATTATTAGTCTCTAAAATCAATATTCTGGGCTAGCTGCAACTTATTATATAAAGAAGTGGGGCTAGCTGCAAAAGGTGTTTGATTTCTGTGTTCTATGCAAGTTTGGCACCAAAGCATGATGCAGTGTGCAATTTTCTCCCATGTGTCAAATCTTCGTGGATGCACACTGCCACAGGGTGGAATAATCTATACTTCTTATAAGACAAAACCCCACTAAGATGCATTTATGATTTTTCTATCTCAACATGCAAGCTATCCACATCACCCACCATTTTAGCCAATCAATTATCCATGTTATTGATACTGATACACAGGATTGTGTCCTTTGTGCTGCCCATCTTGTTGAAGATTGGAGACATCTATTCTTCAATTGCCAATTCAGCACTCGAGTTTAGAAGTACCTACAAATTCCTTGGATTCCTGAAAACACTGCAGAATCTATTAAGCTTGCTAAGTAATGTTTCTCATGTCCTTGCTTTGCTGAGATTGTGATCTTGGCCTGTTGGGGTATTTGGAAGCAGAGAAATGGGTGGATTTTCAACAATATTAAGCCCACTTTCAGAGGTTGGAAAGCTATTTTTCTGTATGAGATCACCCTTCTTAAGTATAGGGTGAAGAAGACTACTCTTCCTTTTTTGACATCATGGATTAACTCCATCTCCTAGACTTTGTAAATATTATAAATAACCTTTTTATTATTTAATAAAGTGGGGGATGTGGGGGATTCCCCCACAGTAATGGTGTCAAAAAAATTTTATCCATGTCTTCTCCACTAATAATTGTGATTTTACATATTTCATGCCACATAACCATGGCATCTTTTCTCAACCATATAATTACCAATGTCACTAATATTTACTTCTCAAAATATACAACAATTTTACGCAAATTAAATTAGTATATCGATTATGTGATCAATTGAATATTGATAATGGAATATTTCATACACCTTATACCCATTTCGTTTATAGATTTCTTTTAAAGAGATACCCGCTGCAACACGCGGGGTATTCTTCTAGTATTCTGAATGACATTGTTGTCTATACGAACTATGTCCATATTTGTGCAATTTTGGTAGGTGGTACAAAATAAGAAAAAATCTAAGAAATACGCAATTTGTTCTTTTATATTCAACTATTTTAGTATTTGCAAATTCATTTCAACTTATTTCTTATATTTCCTGCGGAATATGTCATTACGCGTAGCTAAGCTCAAAGTCGCATTCCTTTGAGATGCCCTAATTTTTTTATTCAACTTATAACTATATGACTTTGAGCAAAATGTTCCGCGGCAACGCGCGGGGTATCATCTAGTTAATATAGCAAACACACCCGATAAGTGAGACGGGACAAAAACAACACAACCTTGCCCAAAAGAAAAACAAGAGAAAGAAAAGAGAAAACAATGCCAGAAACGGCAGATCGACGAAAACGATGAAGGTCCGCAACGGATGCGCCCACCGGAGTATTCCCACCACACTTTGCTGCCTTTGACGTGTCGTGTACCAAGCAACACCTTCAAGAAGGATTTCGACGACAACGGCGTTGCTGCCCGGACTAGTCCTAGGATTTCTCCTGGTACACGGAGGGGAGTGGTATAGGGGTACCTCCGACGGCGCCCGCAAGCATCGTCACGCCGGTGCCGGCAAATGCCGACAAGGATTTCTCCTGACCCCAATCATACCACCGCCCTAGACACATCCCCGGCTCCACCGAGCTCTCCACCAATCAGCATGCGCCACCACCGTGTCGAGACCATCATCGCCGTCTCTATGTGGCAAGCATTGCGAGGCCGGCCGAACCGAGGAGAGACATCGACAGATACGGGCCTACAGTTTCGCAACCACGTGGGCGGGATCGACCTCCACCGCCATAAGGCAGTAACAGTCCAGATGCAACATCGGGAGCACACCATGCTGACAAGACCGACCGGGCCCAAAACGGGCCCATGAAGCTCCCACCGCCGCGCTGCCGCAGACACGGCGTTGTCCCTGCAAACCCCATCCAGAGTCTCAACTTAGTCCGGCCGAAGGCGGCCTAGGGATGTCCGGAGCCAGCCCGCTGTGACCCAGATCGCAAAGCACGGGGGCGACGGACGCGGGGTTACAGAAGGGAGGGAGGGCGGTTACTGGAATGCATACGAGACTCCCGACTCCCAACTCCCGCCTTTCGTTGAATGATAACGACGTCTGTTTCGTTACGGTACTACTCTCCCGTTACTTTGAATACAAGGTCGTTTCACTATATGTCCTCACGGCCCGTTGCACCATCGTCCATGTATCGGACGGGATTTCGTCCTAGGCACAGTAATTCTGTTTCATATATTTTTAGAACAAACTTTCACCACTAATTTAACAAAAAAAAATTGTGTATAAGTTATATGCCGTAAAAAATATGCCATCAAATATACGTGTGATGGTGCAGATCGTGCACTCGTTGGGAGACCCCAAGAGGAGGGTGTGATGAGCACAGCGGTAGGAAGTTTTCCCCTTAGTTAAGAAATAGGGTTATCAATCCAGTAGGAGAAACAGGACCTTCGGAAGGTTGATGCCACTGACGGTGGTGCTGGCGTTTCACCGGTGTCAGCAACAACGTGAAACCTGGACACAACACAACCAAAATACTTCGCCCCAACGGTACAGTGAGGTTGTCAATCTCACCGGTCTTGCTGAAAACAAAGATTAGACGTATAGTGTGGAAAATGATGTATGCTTGCAGTAAGTAAAGAGAGCAGTGAATTGTTGTGGTTTGTTTAACAGTGTGGAAAATGGACCGAGGTTCATAGTTTCACTAGTGGTGTCTCTCCATAAAATATAGCATGCTGGGTGAACAAATTATAGCTAGGCAATTGAAAAATAAAGGTTGCACCGTACTGCACATTATAACATGAAGATTACTATGGTATTTAGTGCGGGCATTACAACAAGATACATAGACCAACATCCATCTGCATCTAAGACTAATAATCCACCCTCAGATTATCATCTGAACCCCCTTAGGTATTAAGTTGCAAGCAACAGATAATTGCATTAAACAAAGTGTGTAATGTAAGCAATGATTATGCACACGGGCACTCTCACCGTTGTTTTCTCCCTAATGGCAACATCACATCCTCCTCCTTCACATTTCTGTCACTCGAGCAAGGCAACAAGGAGGCATAAACCCACTATCAGTCAAAGCATAATTGTGTAAACAAAAGAGAAGATGGATGACCTTCTATACCAGTTGCGTCCTTCAATGGGATCCGTTCTTGTGAAGTCTAGCTGGCTTGTGACCTACTGTATTTTCTGTTTACCATTCGTTGACATAAACATACACCTCACTAAAAAAATGTTTTCAATACCTCTGTTTAATAAAATAAAATAAAAGGCTCTAGCACATGAGTTAATCCCTGCTCCCCTTTGCGAAGGGGCTTTCTTTTAATTTTATGTTGAGTCTCCATCTTCTAACTTTATGCACAATTAAGAGAGCGTAGTTGCTATTCTGAGTTTAATGTGCATCAGTCCCAAAGATTATTATTGATTGATTCATTATGTGTTATTACATGCTCTCAAATTATTTGTTCTAGTCATCCACTTGAACTTTGAAGGTGTCCTGGCATTTATGTTTTTCCCACTCAAGCGAAATATCACTTTGCTATGTTTTCTTTATGCTCGAAACAAACATGCAACTTTCAAGTGCATTATTATTCATGATCTTTTATTTGTGTTACTTTTCATGATGCAAAGTGATTGCTAAGTTTCGTTGTTAGAATTATATCTACCATGCATGTGTTTAAAGTACTATGATCTTAGCTTGTATATGTTTTTACAATTTAGATGATCAAGTTTATGTTGGTAGCATGTCACCTCAGAAATTATTTGTTTTTATCGTTTTACCTACTCGAGGACGAGTAGGAACTAAGTTTGGGGATGCTTGATACGTCTCAAACGTATCTATAATTTCTGATGTTCCATGTTGTTTTCATGTCATATGCTACATGTTTCCTATACACTTTATGTCATTTTTATGGATTTCCTAGGACTAACCTATTGCCAAGATGCCATAGAGCCAGTTCTCGGTTTCTGCTGTTTTTGGTTTCAGAAAAGTTGTTCTAGAAATATTCTCGGAATTGGATGAAACAAAGTCTTAGGGTCTTAGAAATCTTTCACGTACACGGAGTCCGGAGGGGGGCCTTAGGGCCCCACACCATAGGGCGGCACCCCCCTTGGTCGCGCCACCAGGTGGTGTGGCCCCCTCGCCACCCACCGACGTTGCCATCTCGCCTATTTAAGCTCCTCCACGGGTTAACCCTAAAGAGCAAAGCCTTTTTCCACCAAAAGTTCTGTAGTCGCCGTCATCATCAATAGTTCTGGAGGGTTCTGAAGCTCTCCCCGGCACCCTACCGGGAGGAGGAATCATCACCGGAGGTCTCTTCATCACCATGCCCGCCTCCGGAGTGATGCGTGAGTAGTTCATCCTTGGACTACGGGTCCACAACAGTATCTAGATGGTTGTTCTCTCCTCTTTATGCATCATGTTTAGATCTTGTGAGCTGACTAACAAGATCAAGATCATCTTATTGTAATGCTACATGTTGTGTTTGCTGGGATCCGATGAATATTGAATGCTATGTCCAAAAATTATCAATCTATCATGTTTATGTTATTTATGATCTTGCATGCTCCCGTTATTAGTAGATGCTCTTGCCAAGTTTATGCTTGTAACTCCAAGAGGGAGTATTTATGCTCGATAGTGGGTTCATGCCTCCCTTTCACTCACGCCCGAGTGACAGAAACATAACAAGTGGGGGAGGGGGTGTTGTTGCCATGATGTCTACGCACGCTTATATTCTTGTAGACAGTGTTGGGCCTCCAAGTGGAGAGGTTTGTAGAACAGCAACAAGTTTCCCTTAAGTGGATCACCAAGGTTTAACGAACTCGGGGAGGTAGAGGTCAAAGATATCCCTCTCAAGCAACCCTGCAATCAAGATACAAGAAGTCTCTTGTGTCCCCAACACACCTAATATAATTGTCATTTGTATAGGTGCACTAGTTCGGCGAAGAGAGAGTAAAATGCAAGTAATATGGATGATAATAAGTGATAATAACAAGCAAGCAAACATGTAGCAGAACAGGCGGAAAACGGTGTTTCAATGCTTGGAAAAAAGTCCTAGGGCTCCTACTTTCACTAGAGGACACTCTCAACAATGAAAACATAATTGAATGCATACATATCATTTCTTCACTATGCTACTCCGAACCACTCTCCGGTCGAATAACGAACACTAATCATTGCGTAGGGTTTTAACACCACTCCTCAAGTCTATATTCCCTCTCTAGGGCACCCCAATGTCACTACGAGCGCCATAAATTAGTACTAAACAAATGCCACAACTTCATAGGTTCACCTTCCAACACAAGATATAAATATCATGCTAAACCACACGGAGCACACACTGTCACCTTTATCCCGTGATCAAAGTGTTTACGGAGATAACAAAACCACTTGAGCAGCATAACAGATGAAGATCAATCTACATATTCAACTAGATTACAAAGCTCATGATCACATAAAGATCACACCATGGGAGAGAGAGATGAACCACATAGCTACCAGTAGAGCCCTCAGCCTCGGGGGAGAACGACTCCCTCCTCATCATAGGAGACATCAACGGTGATGGAGATGGCGGTGGAGTCGATGGAGATAGTTCCAGGGGCACTTCCCCGTCCCGGCAGGGTGCCAAAACAGAGATCTGTCCCCCGAAACTTGTCAGCGGCGGCGGCGGAGCTACGGATGTATTTTGTGGAAAAGGTCGGTGTGTTTAGGGTTTTCCATCCGGGGGATTAAATAAGCGAAAGGGCAGAGGTGGTGGAGGTCCAGGGGCCCCACACCACCCCATGGTGTGGGGCCCCTGTGGTCCCTCTCCGGGGCTCTTTGGAACTTCTGGAAGCTTCCGGGACTTTTAGGACTTCTGGCTTTCGAATTTTCCAATCCCGAGAATATTTCCAGAACAACTTCTCTGAAACTAAAAACAGCAGAAAATAGGGAACTGGCCCTGTGGCATCTTGTTAATAGGTTAGTCCCGGAAAACATGTAAAAATGACAAAAAAAATGTGGGAAACAACATGAAAACAACATGGAACATCAGAAATTAGGGATACGTTTATGACGTATCATTCATCCCCAAGCTTAGTTCCTACTCGTCCTCGATTAGGTAAACGATAAAACACAATAATTTCTGAGGTGACATGCTACTATCATAATCTTGATCATTATAATGTAAAAGCATATGTACGTTGAGATCATAGAACTTCAAACACAAACATGATAAATATAACTTTAATAATAAAGCACAGCAATTACTTTGCATCATGAAAAGTATATTAAATAAAGGATCATGGATAATAATGCAAAGAAAGATAAACGTTTGTTTTAGGTATAGAAAAAGCATGGCAAAGTGGTATTTCGCTAGTCCTTAAGAGTGGGACAAAACATAAATGACAGGACACTTTCAAAGTTCAAGAGGAAGACTAGAACAAATAATTTAAGAACAAATAATATCACATCATGAAGTAATTATTGATGTTTATGGGACAAATGCACATAGAACTCAGAATGGCAAAAATGCTCTCTCAACTGTGCATAAACTTAGAAGATGGAGACTAAAGATAAAAGTAAAAGAAAGGCCCTTCGCGGAGGGAAGCAGGGATCACTCATGTGCTAGAGCTTTTTATTTTATTAAACAGAGGTATTAAAAGTTTGACACTCCTCTCATCCATCTTTCACAAACCATGGCTAACCGAATCCTCGGGTGTCTGCCAACAATCACATATCGTGGAGGAGTGTCTATATTTTAGGAGAGGTGTATGTTAATGTCAACGAATGGTAAACAGACAATACAGTACATCACAAGCCAAGTGGACTCACAAGAGCGGATCCCATTTTGAAGGACGCAACTGGTGTAGAAGGTCATCCCTCTTTCTCTTTTGTTTACACAATCATGCTTTGACTGATAAATCAGAGGCAAAAATATTGAAGAGAATTTGTTCGTATTAATTTTGGGTTGGGCACCCCGTTTCCAGCTCTTCTATCATTTGGATAAGCGGATGAATACACTAGTCTAGGGTGTGAAATCTAATCAACAAGTGAGATAAAGATTCTCTATTGACGTCCTCATGAGCAAAAACAAGAACACAGAACAGGAGTAATTTTGAAAGTTTTAAAGGTAACACATGAGCAATTTACTTGGAGTGGCAGTGAAATACCACATATAGGTAGGTATGGTGTACACAATGGGAAAAACTTTGGTTTAAGGGAGTTTGAATGCACGACTAGAATTCCATACTCAGTACAGGTGGAGGCTAGCGACAAATCAAGAGAGCATAAGAGCCATAATCATGCATAGCGACATACGCATCATTAATTAAAGCATAAGTGGTATCACAAGTTAAAAAACTAAGTGGTCATGGAGGCTATTAGTGACTGGTTTGTAGTCATAAACATGTTGTGAGTATGCGCCAAGTCAACTAAATAAAACATTCGAAAGAGAATACCATAAATTTATGCTCTACTATGACAAGAACAACTCATGAATCTTTCAAGGCATATTAAACACTCTCAGCTATTTGAGGCAATTCATTCTACTCAATAACCACAAGGATTTAAAATTAAAATAACATTTAGCATGGCATGAAAAAGTTCTAGCCACAGTCTATACAAACTTCTACTTGCAATGTTAAAAATTCTACTTCAAGCAGCAGTTTCTTTTCCCAACAAGCACCATATAAAATATGTTTTAACAAAAATGCTTTACATACTACAGCAAGTAAACATGAGATTAATTACATAACATTACTAAAAATAACATCTCTGAATAAGAGATGCATGAAAACAAAGTCTAAACACAGTACTAGCAAAAAGTGAACACTCACAGAACAATAAGATTGAAAATTAGAGTGTTCTAAGCAATGAAAACGGAGCGTGTCTCTCTCCCACACAAGTATGATAGGACACAAATATTTATTACAGCAAATAAAACCAAACAAACTAAAAACAAAAATAAAAGACGCTCCAAGTAAAACACATAAGGTGCGACCGAATAAAAATATAGTTTCACTACAAGTGACCTGATAATTTGTTGATGATGAAGGGGATGTCTTGGGCATCCCCAAGCTTAGACGCTTGAGTCTTCTGGAATTTGCTGGGATGTACCACCGGGGCATCCCCAGGCTTAGGCTTTTCACTCTTCTTGACCACATCATATCATCCTCTTCTCTTGACCCTTGAAAACTTCCTTCACACCAAACTTCTCACAATCTTCATTAGCAACGTTAGTGCAATCGAAATAATAAATTTACATGGTTCAGTTTCAACAGAATCCTAACAATCATAAACACATTACCTACCGTCACAACTTCTTTTAAAACTCTTTTTCTCAAAAGAACACCAAAACAAAGAGATTAAGAGGCAAATGCAATTATTGGCAGAAATCTGTCAAAACAGGACAGCAGGTAAAGATGATTTTTTTAGAACATCTTCTGTTACTCAAATCAAAAAGTGGTGAACTAAGAAAAGTTGAGGAATTATCTGAGGAATAAGCACAAAAAATTTAGGATAATTCTGATCTTTCAGTATTTTATACGATATTTTATGGTGGACAGCAGAAATCTGTTTTCTGCGCAGAAATCCGAAAACCAACTCCAACTTTCGTCAGAACATTTACTTGGCACTACTAAAATATGAAAATAAAGATGAAAAGGAGTTGCTACAGAAGTATACAAACCCTTGAATCAAAGAAAACAGAGAAAAACAATGCAAAAATAAAAACATGGGTTATCTCCCAAGAAGTGTTTTTCTTTAAAGCCTTTTAGCTAGGCATGATAATTTGAGAAGATGCTCACATAAGAATAAGAGTTGAAACACAATAAGAGAGAATCAAGAAGCAAATATAAATACATTTAAGTCTAACCCACTTCCTATGAAAAATAATCTTGTAGAAAAACAAGTCATGAAAACACAAAGCAACAAGCATAGGAAAGCAGAACCAGTGCAATTTCAAAAATTTCAACATAAAGAGGGGAAACTTACTATTGTTGAGATGCATAAAACCATGTTTCCCTCTCTAATAATAACTTTCAGTAACATCATGAATGAAATTAACAATATAACTATCACATAAAACATTCTTATCATGAGCTACATGCATAAAAGAATTATTACTCTCCACATAAGCATAGTCATTCTTATTAATAGTAGTGAGAGCAAACTGAACAAAATAGCCATCAATATTATTATCATCACCATAATCATTAAATATAGGAGGCATTTTATAATAATAATTAATATTTTCCACTATTGTAGGTGGACTAAAAATAACATATTCATCATTGTAAATAGGTGGAACTAGAATACCACAGTCATTATAATCATCATATATTGGAGGCAAATTATCATCAAAGAAAATTTCCTCCTCAAAACTTGGGGGACTAAAAATATCATATTCATCAAAACTAGCTTCCCCAAGCTTAGACTTTTCCATAGAATTAGAAATAATAGTGTTCAAGGCATTCATACTAATAACATTGCTATTAGCATGCAAATAAAGTTCCATAGGTTTTTTAATTTTCTCTTCAAACACTTCATGTCCTAACTCAAGATAAAGATTATAAATCTCTCTCATATTTTTGTTGTTTTCCATTAAGCCTAACTTGTGAAAATAAAAACAAGAAACAAAAAGATATAATTGCAGGATCTAAAGGAAATACCTTCAAGCACTCACACCCGAGGATGTGAGTACCTTTTACCTTACCTCCCCGGCAACGACGCCAGAAAAGAACTTGATGTCTACGCACTCTTCTATTCTTGTAGACAGTGTTGGGCCTCCAAGTGCAGAGGTTTGTAGAACAACGGCAAGTTTCCCTTAAGTGGATCACCCAAGGTTTATCGAACTCAGGGAGGTAGAGGTCAAAGATATCCCTCTCAAGCAACCCTGCAATCAAGATACAAGAAGTCTCTTGTGTCCCCAACACACCTAATACAATTGTCAGTTGCATAGGTGCACTAGTTCTGCGAAGAGAGAGTAAAATGCAAGTAATATGGATGATAATAAGTGATAATAACAATCTGAAATAAATATGGCAACACGCAAACATGTAGCAGAACAGGCGGAAAATGGTGTTTCAATGCTTGGAAATAAGGCCTAGGGCTCCTACTTTCACTAGAGGACACTCTCAACAATGAAAACATAATTGAATGCATAAATATCATTTCTTCACTATGCTACTCTGAACCACTCTCCGGTCGAATAACGAACACTAATCATTGCGTAGGGCTTTAACAACACTCCTCAAGTATATATTCCCTCTCTAGGGCACCCCAATGTCACTATGAGCGCCATAAATTAGTACTAAACAAACACCACAATTTCATAGGTTCACCTTCCAACACAAGATATAAATATCATGCTAAACCACACGGAGCACACACTGTCACCTTTACCCCGTGATCAAAGTGTTTACGGAGATAACAAAACCACTTGAGTAGCATAACAGATGAAGATCAATCTACATATTCAACTAGATTACAAAGCTAATGATCACATAAAGATCACACCATGGGAGAGAGAGATGAACCACATATCTACCAGTAGAGCCCTCAGCCTCGGGGGAGAACTACTCCCTCCTCATCATAGGAGACAACAACGACGATGGAGATGGCGGTGGAGTCAATGGAGATGGTTCCGGGGGCACTTCCCCGTCTCGGCAGGGTGCCAGAACAGAGATCTATCCCCCAAAACTTGTTGGCGGCGGCGGCGGCGGAGCTACGGATGTATTTTGTGGAAAAGGTCGATGTGTTTAGGGTTTTCCATCCGAGGAGTTAAATAGGCGAAAGGGCAGAGGCGGTGGAGGTCCAGGGGCCCCACACCACCCCCTGGCGCGACCAAGGGCGGGGGCGCGCCACCCCATGGTGTGGGCCCCCTGTGGCCCCCCTCCGGGGCTCTTCGGGACTTCTGGAAGCTTCCGGGACTTTTAGGACTTCTGGCTTTCGAATTTTCCAATTCCGAGAATATTTCCAGAACAACTTTTATGAAACTAAAAACAACAGAAAATAGGGAACTGGCTCTGTGGCATCTTGTTAATAGGTTAGTCCCGGAAAACGTGTAAAAATGACATAAAGTGTAAGGAAAACATGTGGGAAACAACATGAAAACTACATGGAACATCAGAAATTAGGGATACGTTTATGACGTATCATGCCACTAGGGAGAAAACAACGATGTTTACATTGTTAATATTACACACTTTACTTAATGCAGTTATTGTTGCTTGCAACTTAATACCCGAGGTTTGATTGGATTTGCTCCGAGGGTGGATTATTAGTCATAGATGCAGTTGAATAACGGTCTATGAATTATGTTGTAATGCCCGCATGAATCACATAGTAATCATCATGTCATGCATACGCACTATGGTGCAACCTTTATATCTGTCAATTGCCCAGCTGTAATTTGTTTACCCATCATGTTATCTATCTATTTTGGAGAGACACCACTAGTGAATTGTGGACCACAGTCCATTTCTTTACACTGATAATACAACCACTGCAACCACTATTTTCTTTAATGCAATCATTGTATTCCTCTCATTCACTATCATCACTGTTCTCTTTCATTTACTGCAAACAAGTACTAGTTTCCACGCTATACGTCTAATCCTTTGTTTTCAGCAAAACTGGTGAGATTGAGAACCTCACTGTTTCGTTGGGGCAAAGTAATTTGATTGTGTTGTGTAGATTCCACGTTGATGCTGAACCGGTAGTGCGCCCTACCAACATCAGCTGTCTTCAACCTTCAGAAGTGATTTCTTTCTCCTACTGGCCGATTCAACCTTGGTTTCTTTCTGAGGGAAAAGTTGCTGATGTGCTCTTCATACCTTCCTGTTGGGGTCTCCTAATGAGCGTACAATCTACGCGCATCATGCACACACTGTCACCTTTACACCATGGACAAAGGTGTCTCCGGAGATCTCAATAACAAAACCGCTTGAGTTGAATAATAGATGAAGAGTAACATCTACTTATTCAACTAGATTACAAAGCTCATGATCACATAAAGATCACACTATGGGAGAGAGATATGAAACACATAGCTACCGGTAGAGCCCTCAGCCTCGGGGGAGAACTAGTCCCTCCTCATTATGGGAGTCAACAACGGCGATGAAGATGGCAGTGGAGTCGATGGAGATGGCTCTAGGGGCAATTCCCCGTCCCGGCAGGGTGCCGGAACAGAGACTTCTGTCCCCTGAATTTTGTCTGCGATGGAGGCGAAGCTACGGAACTTTTTGTGGATGTAGGCTAGATGTTTTAGGGGTTTTGTGTCAGGGGGGATAAATAGGTGAAAGGGTGATGTCGGTGGGTGCTCGAGGGGCCCACACCACCTGGTGGCGTGGCCAGGGGGACCCGAGCCACCCTATGGTGTGGATGCTCCTCTGCCCCCTATGGGTCTCCTTTGGACTCCGTTGACGTGTCAGGAACAATAGGACCCTGGGATTTGGTTTCGTCCAATTTCGAGAATATTTTCAGAACAACTTTTCTGAAATAAAAAACAGCAGAAAACAAGAACTGACGCTGTGCAATCTTGTTAATAGGTTAGTCTAGAAAACATCCAGAAAACGAAGGAAAACTTGTGAAAACATAAAGTTATTGGATAGAAAACAAGCATGGAGCATCAAAAATAATATATACGTTTGAGACTTATCAGTCATTTGTTTTCACCTCCTTTACTAAGAACATAATCCCTGGAAGTTTTCTATTCATGAAAATACTTTGTTATAATTAAAGCATGTGTTATTTTCTCAATAGCTTTGACATAGACTCTTTCATAAAGATAAGATTGATATGATAGTTGTTCTCTGACCCAGAACACAATTTGCCATAGCTCAATGAATTTGCACTCGCTTTACCTTTATATGATTGCATCATTACTTCTCTTTGAGAAGCATTATGGGAAAGATTGCTGTATAGAATTGTTAGTGTTTATTTAGCAATTGCTGATGCTTTATGTCCGTATTCTATATTATCGACACCTCACATCATAAAACCCTTGGTCATGTTTTCCGAGTTCAGTTTTCGCTTGGGGACAAGCGGAGTCTAAGCTTGGGGGAGTTGATATGTCCATTTTGCATCACTATTTTATATGTTAATTTTCCCTCATTCATTCATATTTTCCATATTAGAGCACTATACTTATGTTATTTCGTTGTTTCTCTATGTTTTACAGTTTTACAGAATTATTTATGAGAGTCAGAAATCAGCTGGAAAGAGCACCTGTCAGAAGGGATATTTTCTGGACGTCAGAAAAATGGGATTTTTTTTTCATAAAACAGGGTTTCGTCAGAAATCACCGGGGGAGTCCGAAGATCTTCCAGAGGGGAGCTAGGGGAAGCTAAGTGACTCCCAGGCGCCCCCCTTGGCCGTGCCTGTTGGGCCCTAGGGGCCCAGGCCTCCCTCCGGTTCTCCTTCGGGGTACGTGCCCCCTGACCTAAAAATATCGAGGAGGCACTTCGTGGGATTTTTTTTTGCCGCCTCTTCGCAACAGAAACGACAGAGAGAAGAAACACCTTCCTACCGGGGAAATTCCCTCCCAGAGGGGGAAATCGTTACCACCATCACCGTCACCGCACCGGACATCATCAAGATCATCATCATCAGCACCATGATCCTCACCATCCACCTCCGTCCTGCCGTAACAATTAGGTTTCTGTAACGTTGTTTTTCACTAAATCTCTCTTCCGATGTGAATTTACTTGTTTGTAGTTGATGCCCCCCACCGCGCCTTTGGCTTCTGATTTGGCCATTGCCGCACCAACATTAAACTTGGCCGAGCCCGCCGATGGTAGAATCCACCTCGCTAGGGGGGGGGGAGGCACCACCTGTATTCTTCCTCCTTGTACCTAGCTAGGAACATCACTTGCTTCAAGGTACAACATGAACCTATTAACAAAGGATGATACGCCATGGGGCTTTGAAAAAGCTCCTTATGGATGGCTTGTCTCCCCGCATGCCAGATGGCCCATAGCGTGACCAGCATACGCGTGCAATCGTCATGCTTCATTGATTCGATCATTGAAAATAGCCATTGCTGCGCCGTGGGTTCTGTCATAGAGAAATATGCTGGACAATATCCTCCTGCGACAGAGCTCGCACAAACCGCGTCATATATATTGCAATCAATGAGAGAGTATCGCCAAGAATTTGGTTGGCCACAAATTGAACACGTCGGCGTCGCCGCCATGTTTCTCCGGGTAACGAGTGTTGGGCGAGCCTCCACAAGAAGATTTGGATTTTTTTTAGGGAACCACCGCCTTCCATAGCTTTGGCCAAGCTTTGCCCTCCTCGAGGCGCTTCCCTCTCGTCTAGTCATTCTTCGCGCGTTCTCTTAGTTCTTGCCAGCTTGCGATAGCCGAATCTCATCGAGAAAACACTTGCGCGTTAAAGTGGCATGCCTAGAAATCATCTTGTACACGATGACTCAACGGTACAATCTGTATGATTTCCATATCCATTGGTAAAAAGAATTCCTCTAGTTTCTCTCGGTTCCATACCGCCTGTGGGTGAACTATGTAACCCGAGACAAGCAATGGTGTGTTCACCATCCTTGGTGCGATCGGCCTCGGTCTTTCATCCCGCGACAACCAGTTTTGCGTCCAAGCTTTAGTACTCCGGTCGTCGTCTATTCTCCTGATTAGGTCGTCGATTTTGAGAGTATCCCTCAGCCAAGAGGATGTCACCATTGAGATAGTAGACTGCTCAAGGTTTCCGGTGTTTGGAGTAGACGCGATGCTTGCCTAGCCATTAGGGCGAGATTAAAGAGTTCAATATCTCGAAACCCTAATCTCTCATGAGACCCAACTTGTCCTCCTCTTGCCTTCCTTTGCTCCCCAGAGAACTTGCGTAACATAGTGTTAATATGCTCACACAATTCCCATGGAAGCTTGAAGTAAGACATGAAATATGTCAGAACCTAAGAATTTCTTTGCGTCCGAGAGATAACAGTTGTTCCATCCATCCCAACACAACACCTTCTTCCACACTCTATCTCCTATCGTTCTACGGCCTAGTAGCGTCCTAGATCGATCACGCCCTCGTCCTTCACGATCCCATCGACCACGACGAACAGGAGATCTTTCCTTCAAGCTCTGACCTCACCGCCCCCTCCCCCGAGCAATCGAATGGCGGACCCCCAGGCGGGGGCTGCTCACGGTGTGCGCCCTACGGGGCCGACGCCGGCTGGCCGGGGCCGGGGCGCAGGGCGTGGCGCACCGCCGGGCGGTGGTCTGGGCCGCGGTATGCCGGCTGGCGGCGTGGCTAGGCCACTGGCTGGCCCGCCAACCTTCGCGCCTACACCGCCGGGGGTCCCTAACCCTAGGCCGATGCCTCCCCTACCGGGGTTGGCGCATGCAGCGGTGGTGGCGGCTGGCCCTAGCCTGGCGCCGGCGGCTGCTGCCCCCGCAGTTGTCCCGCTAGCCGCAGCTGTGGTGGCGCCGGCCGGGCAGGTGTTCGCGGTGGGCACGGCGGCGGTAACTGGAGTGGCGAAGCGCAAGAATAAGAAGAAGACGGCTACGACTGCAGCGGCTACTGGGTTCGATGCAGCTGTCGCATTACCAGCTCCCGTGGTTGAACAGCAGGCCCTCCCTGCCGCTGGACCCGTGGGAGCTGACGTTGCAGCGGCTGTGGTGGTTCGGAAGACTAGGTGTTGGAGGTGTGAGGTGAATACGCATGCGACTAGGGATTGTCCGGTGGAACACTACTGCTATGTGTGCGACTCCAAAACGCACCCTATGAAGAAGTGTCCTACCCTCAGGCTCCCTAAGCCGATAGTGTTCATTGGCGGGATTGGTAGCCTGCATACGATGTTCTCCCAGTTCCCGGACAGCTTGTTTCAGGAGGGTGACATGTCTGGAGGACCGGTGGCGCTAGTCACTGTGGTCGGCACGGCTGCTACGGCAAAACAGGTCGAGACTACACTGGCTCGCATGAGTTCTGCACCGCGGTGGAAGTGGGAAGCACTTCCCAGTGGGGATAACCGGTTCAAGGTCGTGTTCCCGTCTGTGGCTGAGTTGGATCGTTTCGATGGGATGGATTTCGGGGTGCCAGCTCAATCTACCAGGCTGCTTTCAGCAAGTGGAAGCCAGTTGACGTTGAGCCTAAGCTGGAGTTCTATCAGACGTGGGTTCATGTGGAAGGAGTGCCAAATCCACTGAGACATTTCCTTGGTCTGTGGGCGGTTGGATCCCTCATCGGTATTACTTTAGATGTGGACCTATTGGCTCTACGTCGCAGAGGTATTGTTCGGATGAGGTTGGCGCTGTCAGATGACGAGGTGTTCAACAAGGTGGATGAGGTGGGTCCATACACGAGCACGGATGGAGTACTGCGGTTGAAGGGGTATAGTTTCACTTTTCGTCCGGAGCCAGAGGACTTCGTGCCAGAGCCAGATTTCGTACCGTATATGTGGGACTTGAAGACGCCGTCGGAGTCTTCTACCAGAGGGGTGCGTGATGATGTGCTTGACTCAGTTGCTGGCTTAGAGGGCGAAGCAGGAGACGATACGAGCATGGCTATTGACTCGGCCCCTGCTGCTGGTGGTAACACGGCTCATACCGAGGCGCTAGAGCTGCTGAAGAACTACGCATTGACGCCGATCAACCTGTCCCCAGCCACTCCTAGGGGAAAGGAGATTGTGAGATCATTGCAGTCATCAGGCGGCTTCTCGCCAAACTAGCGTCGGTGGAGACGCCGTCGTGTGTGGTGTCTTCGGGTGGCTCACAGGTGGCAGATGGAAGCAGTTCATCCGTCGCCCAGGCGGGGCGGACGGACGCGACGCACTTGGGCCTCAGTGGCTCCCGATCACCGCCTGCTGGGCCTGGCGGGGCGGACTTATCCGCTGCGCAGGCGGAGCGGACTGGAGGTGGGCGGCCAGGGCCCATTCGCACCCAGGCGCATGCTACTGGGCCGGGCGCCGTACGGCTATTCGCCGCCCAGGCGGTAGACGCCGCCGGCAGTGGCCAGCGGGTAGCGGCCCATCCGCCTCTCGGCCCAGCTGCTGCGGAGCGTGGCGCCGAGCAGGAGGCTCTCGCCCAGGCGACGGATAGTGGCGAGGGGCAGCCCGGTGATGGGCCTTCGCCTGCTTTGCCTGTGGCCGTTGCTGCGGTGGAGCCGGCCGGGCAGGGCGGGCCGCAGCTACCCGCTGCGCTCGTTGAGGTCGGGCTGAGGGAGCGCACGCCTTTACCGGCTCGCGATGCTTCGACAGCGGCGGTGACGGCGTTGACGGACATGGTGGTCGGGGGGGTTTCTTCTTCGACATTACCCCCCTCCGCCGTGGCGCCATCCTCTGGAGTTCTTGGGCAGCCGAAAGGTGGGCTGAGACGTAGCGCTCGCCACCTAGTTGCTGCGGACGGGACTTCATCGACGGACGAGGACGCCATGTCTAAGGCCATGCGGCGAAAGGCCGCACTGTACTCGACTGCACCGCAGGGTATGGGTTCTAATCCTAGCTCATTTCTTTCTTTTTCAGATACCAAATTATCCTCTAGTTTAGGTGTAGTTGGTGTTTCTTTAGGAAAGAATGACAAGGAGATCACGTTGTCCACTAATGTGTTGAAGCATATGGAATTTGATCGTTTAACGGTCAAACCGAGTGCTTCTTCCATGGTGGACATACCTCACATGGATGATGATTCAGCGTATGCCTCTTCGGATGGACAGCTTTTATCACATCTAGTGGGGGAAGTGACTGAGGTGGGATTGGATGAGGACGGGCTTGGATCTTTATTCGATCTATATGCATCCGGCCGGAAATCCAAAACCGCTAAGCAAAAGAGGAAAAACTCACCGCGAAACATCGCGAGACCGCCTAAAAATCCATGTGTTTCCCGATGAATGGCTTATTCACTAATAGCAGAGGTCTTGGAGACTTGGCTAAACATTTGAATATTGCACAATACGTCACGGATCACGATTTGGAGTTTCTGGCTATCTCCGAAACAGGGAGGCGAGATTTCCAAGTGAGTGTTTTGAACCGCCTTTCAGGTGGTATCGACTTTACTTGGCATTCTATTCCTCCTCGCGGTAGGTCGGGTGGCATCTTACTAGGCGTTAAAACTGATTCCTTTGATGTGTTAGCAAGGTCGGATGGTGATTTTCATATTAAATTACACCTCCGTAACCGTGCCGACAACTTCGTATGGAGTTTAGTCGCTGTGTATGGTGCTGCCCAGGAAGAGTTTAAAGAGGCTTTTCTCTGTGAGTTGGTTAACTTGGCTAATGCTAATCCACATCCAATCTTAATTGGTGGTGATTTTAACCTGCTAAGGTTTCCACATGAGAAAAGCCGGGGGCGGTTTGATGGTCATTGGCCTTTTTTGTTCAACGCTGTCATTGATAGCTTGGACTTGAGAGAGGTTTACATGTCCGGAAGACAGTTCACCTGGGCTAATAGCCTGCCGGAGCCTACATACGAAAAGCTTGATCGCGTATTAATGAGTACTGATTGGGAAGATAAGTTCCCATTGGTTACCGTACGTGCTTTAGAACGTATTGAGTCTCTGTCAGATCACGCCCCCTGCTTCTTTCAACTGGCACATCAAGACCAAAAGGCCACACACAGTTCAAATTTGAACTGGGTTGGTTTTTGCGAGATGGTTTTGATGAACTAGTAAAGAAAGTCTGGCATAAACCGGTCTTAGGTGATAACCCGATACGGAGATGGAATAATAAAATGCGCAATTTGCGTAAATATCTCCGTGGATGGGCAAGACATACGACCGGGATGTTAAAGAAGGAGAAAGAGCGTCTTTGTTCCATTATTGATGAGTTGGATCGACTCGCTGAAACTAGGTTGCTAACTACGCAAGAGGTTGAACTTAAAAGTCAATCCAATGCGAAAGTGGCGCAAATGTTGCGAGAAGAGGAACTCAAATGGTATCAGAGATCGAAAGCTCAATTCATTCTCGAAGGAGACTCGAATACTCGGTATTTCCATAATGTTGCCAATGGCAGACATAGGAAAAAACGGATTCAATGTCTCCAGCAGGATGAAGGGCTCATTGAGGGACAAGAGTTCCTCAAGGCCTATATTACAAAGTTCTATAAAGATCTGTTTGGGGCTCCTGAAGTAGGTAGCATTACCATGGATGAGAGCCGCACAGATGATATTCCTCAAGTTTCAGCGGAAGAAAACGCTTTTCTTAATGCTCCCTTCTCGGAAGAGGAGATAAAGAAAGCGATTTTTCAAATGGAACATAATAAGGCACCTGGTCCAGATGGTTGTCCGGCGGAGTTCTATCAGCATTTTTGGGAAATCATTAAGCATGATCTCATAGAAATGTTTGATAGCCTACAGAGTGGACATCTGGAGTTATATCGCCTTAATTTTGGGGAAATCATTTTGTTACCTAAGGTTTTGAACGCAGAACGGATACAACAGTACCGACCTATCTGCCTTCTTAACGTTAGTTTCAAGATCTTTACAAAGGTTGCAACCATTAGGCTTAATTCAGTGGCAGATCATGTGGTAAAGCCTACACAAACTGCTTTTATGCAGGGTAGGAATATCCTCGATGGGGTCGTGACTCTACACGAAACCGTACATGAATTGCACACGAAAAAGCTTAATGGGGTAATCCTTAAAATAGACTTTGAAAAGGCCTATGATAAAGTGAATTGGGAGTTTCTACAACAAACTCTGAGAATGAAAGGATTTTCAGAGGAGTGGTGTACTCTAGTTCGCAGCTTCGTAGTTGGAGGTAGTGTGGCTATCAAAGTCAATGATGAAGTTGGCCGATACTTCCAAACTAAGAAAGGCTTGAGACAAGGTGATCCGCTATCGCCCGTATTATTTAATATTGTGGCAGATATGTTAGCAATCATGATTGACCGAGCCAAAGAAAATGGCCTAGTTGAGGGAGTAATTCCACATCTAGTCGATGGGGGCTTATCGATCCTCCAATACGCAGATGATACAATTCTATTTATGGAACACGATCTGGAGAAAGCGACGAATCTGAAATTGATCCTTTCAGCGTTCGAGCGATTATCTGGATTAAAAATTAACTTTCATAAAAGTGAACTGTTCTGCTTTGGCGAGGCCCAAGATGCAGTTGCTCAGTACACCGAGTTATTCGGATGCGAGCAAGGTCAATTTCCTATTAAGTATTTGGGGATACCAATATATTACAGGAGATTGACTAATGCAGAATGGGGTCAAGTCGAAGAGCGTCTGCAGAAAAGGCTAGCTAGTTGGAAAGGAAAATTGTTGTCACTTGGTGGACGACTGGTACTCATTAATTCAGTCCTCACTAATATGGTACTGTATATGATATCATTCTTCCAGTTACCCAAAGGAGTCTTAAAGAAATTGGATTATTTCCGATCAAGATTCTTTTGGCAGGGTGACAATGAGAAAAAGAAATATCGATTGGCCAGATGGGATGTAGTTTGTCGTCCACGAGATCAGGGGGGGCTCGGTATTCATGATCTCCAAGTCAAGAATTCAGCCCTACTTGGTAAATGGATTTTTAAACTACTGACCGAAGACGGTGTATGGCAGACCATCCTTAAACGTAAATACATAGGTTCAAAAGCAATATCACAGGTTATGTGGAAACCAGGTGATTCACACTTTTGGGCTGGACTTATGGCGAACAAAACTAGTTTTTTTCGCTATGGGGTATTTACGATTAAGAATGGATCGCAGATACGGTTCTGGGAGGACAAGTGGCTAGGCAATACCACACTCAAAGAACAGTATCCGGCCCTGTACACGATTGCGCGACATAAGGATGATACGCTGGCTACCGTCATGCAAACATCACCTCCTAATGTTACCTTCAGGCGAGATTTACTCGGGTCTAGACTTGTGTCGTGGCAAAACCTGGTTGACAGATTAAATACAGTTAATCTTACAACAGGCACTGATGAATTTCGTTGGAAGATCACTAAGAATGGAATGTTCTCGGTGGATTCCATGTACAGGGCTATGATCCAATTGGATCTGCCAGTCGATATCTTCAAAAATGTATGGCGTATGAAAATACCGTTGAAGATTAAGATCTTCGCATGGTATTTTCGTAAGGGGGTCATACTCACTAAGGATAATCTTGTCAAACGTAATTGGCATAGGAGCTCTAAGTGTGTTTCTTGTTCTCATGATGAGACAATTAAACACTTATTCTTTGATTGCACATTTGCGCGTTCTATGTGGTCCGCTATCCAAATGGCTTCGAATCTATATCCACCCACTTCCGTTGCGAATATTTTCGGCAATTGGTTAAATGGGGTTGATAAACGATTTAAGTCTATTATTAGGGTAGGAGCGCTTGCCGTTATTTGGTCGCTCTGGCTATGTAGAAATGACAAGATTTTCAATGCTAAAAATTTCTCTCGTCTGCAGGTTCTATTCAGGAGCACAGGTATTCTCCGTTCGTGGTCCACATTACAGCGCGGGGAGTTACGAGGCCTTTTTACGGAGGCATGTGCACGACTGGAGCAGGTGGCGAGGGATATTTTTATCCCACATGGATGGCCACTTGATCTACGGATAGCGGCTCCATAGATTAGACAGTCTACATCGTGTTTTGTAGTATTGTCGCTTTGTTTTTCATTTTCGGATTTCGGCTGTGTGCATTTTAAGATGCAGAGGCCAGGTGTAATGCTTGATTTATTGAGTAATAAAGCCCTTTATAAAAAAAAAAAAGTAGCGTCCTAGAAAAAAAAAATCGGTTGCTGACTTCTTGTAGGAGTTGGGCCTCTATAGATGCGTCATGCGTGGATCGAACGGCGGGGACCAGGCCGTCAGGAAGTCGCAGCGGTATTTTACCGTCCGTCACGATTCCTTACCACTTCTGCAAGTAAGAAGGCAGCTCGATTTGACACCCGTAGACTCGACTCGCCCGCAGCAAACAGGAAAGGCCCGCACTTCATCTTCCTCCCTACCCCTCTCTTTCCACACCCGCGGCGGAGGGAGGAGTTCGAGTACAACCGGCGGCGGCGAGATGAAGCTCACCGTGATGACCGCCGACGAGCAGATTCTCTCCCTAGACGTCGATCCCGACGAATCCGTAAGCCTCCCTCCCTCGCGCCCCCTCCTCTACCTCCCCCCATCTCGATCTTGACGGGCAACAGAGGCTGCTTCTTTGTGCCGAATTCGGGCGGTGACTGGTGACCTCGCCAGAAGGGCGACCGATTTCGGCGAGAAGCAGGCGCGCCCGACCCGCAATTCACTCCCCGTGGCGTGCTGCTGCCTCGTGTTTATGCCTAAAGTTCAGTCGGATCTTTAGCCGCGGTGGCATGGTGGTGCTTAGAATCGGGCGACCCTTCTCCCTCTAGAGCTAAAACTGAACTCTTACCGCGATCCACGTATGGAAAATCTGCCGCTTTTGGCTGAATTGTCTGCCCCGCGTGCTTTGCAGGTGGAGAATCTGAAGGCGCTTCTCGAGGTGGAGGTGAGCAGGGGCAGCGGAGTCTTGCTTCAGATTTCTCTTTCAGTAGTTGCCTTGACTGGTTTAATCTCACATTGTTGGGTTTGGGTCTCTGTGTGTGGCTAGACACAAGTGCCGTTGCAGCAGCAGGCACTTCACTTCAATGGCAAGGAGATGAACAATGCTGAGAAGCTCAGCGCAATCGGAGTCCATGATGGTGATCTTGTGATGATGGTTTCCTCCAATAATAGGTTTGGTTGTTGCTCTTCCACATATACATCTGCTGGTTCTCCTAGGGAATTTCTAAATTACCGCACTTCATCATGGGTGATATGATGCTTCTAGTCTTGCATGTGACGTCTTGCTTTCTCTTATTGGTATGCCGAGATGGTTTTGTTCCTGTAGATGTCATTTTTAAGTTTGGTGTATCGCCATCACAAATCAAAATTGGCATAATGTTGAACGAGATGCAATACTTTTTTTTAGCTTAACTAATCCTCATAAATTTAGTGCCACCGAAGTAATGATGCTTTCCATTATTAACTGCATGGGGTGAAAATTTCAGGACATCTGAGGATCTTATGAGGTTAAATCCTGATGGATCGGCTGTAAATCCTCAAGCTTTTCAACAACATATACGTGGTAATTCACAACTGATGGCGCAACTCCTTCAGGTAAACTTTGCTGGCAGCTTCATTGATCTATCAATATTGTCCAGGTTACAGCTCCTAGATGTTAGTTGCAGAAAATCTGTTCATTTCTTTCGCTTAAACCATTATCTTTTTAATTTGCAGAATGACCCTTCATTAGCTCAAGCCATCCTTGGAGATAACATAACTGAGTTGCAAAATATCCTGCGGTCACACCACCAACAAAGACTACAACATAAACGCAAACAGGAAGAAGAGCTTGTGAGCATCTCATCGGCTAATCAGTATTTTGTTTTCTGCAACTTATGTCAATTGCCATGCCTTACGTAAATGAAAGTTGAGACTATGGGTTGCTCCTGCCTTTATTTATCATTTATATAATTATATCTTTATGTTGTTCCTTGTATTCCATGTTCTTTTTTTATGACATCACCGAGTTGCAAAATATATTGCGGTCACACCACCAACAAAGAGTACAACTGAAATGCAAACAGGAATAAGTGCTTGTGAGCATCTCATCAGCTAGCCACTATTTTATTTCTGCAAGTTATGTCAATTGTCATGTCTTTGATGAAAGTTGAGAATATGGGTTGTTCTTGCATTAATTCCATAGAATTTTATTATAGATATATCTCCATGCTGTTCCATGTATATGACTATGCTGTAAGGGTATATTTGACCACTTTGAGACTTGGTAATTCCATGTTATTTTTGTTGTTGTGGGCTGTTTCTCTAACTTGTTGAATAATAATAGGTTTGGTCATTAATAAATAATAAATACGATTTTTTTGCAGGCTTTATTGTATGCTGATCCATTTGATGTTGAGGCTCAAAAGAAAATTGAAGCTGCAATTCGGCAGGTACAAACCCTTTTTTTGTCATGATAAACTCCTGTTGACCTTTTTTGCCTTTTCACATATTACGAGGCAAATGTGATCACAAACATCATTGCATGACCAAGCCAAGGGATCTGCTTATTTTAAGCTGTTATGTCGTGCTTGTTTCTTAAACTGCTGGGGGAAAATCATAGAAGGTTAATTAACCTAAAGGTAGATGAATTTGGTCATCCAATTGTTGCCTTCACCTTTCATTTCATATTTTCCGGAGGTAATTTGGGTAGGGTGAAGGCCTGAAGATCGGGTATGGGGCACTCGCCCTCGACAATCCGACAGCATGTCTTTTCCTTGTTGTGGAAGAGAGGCTCTGAGGCTTTATTTCATTGCTTGGTCGAAGCGGTAGAGAGTAGGCTATATGACAACTGACGTACCCCACAAGTTGGGTCGCACTTCAAACTCTCCTTCCTATTCATCTGACGCCTATACGATATGCTTGTCTCTTGCTGCCTTGTGGAACCAGGATATAAATACATAAATGTATCTGCTTGCAACTTTATTACAAGAAAACAGATCGCTGTACCCGTAATTATATGAAAACGACTCAACCCTATGGGGTTATCAAAATTCACATCAATGCCAACCAAGCCTTAAAGAATGTTTAGCATAAAAATAAGAATAAACATGTCAAGGAATACAATGGAGATGCAGAATGCTGCATAGCATAAAGGGGAATTTCTTTTTTCATCATATAACTTCTGACAGCTTTCATGGTTGGATAATATTGAATTATTAGTTGTTACTACGACATAATTCTTCTTATGTAAAATTATTTTCATACAAAAACTTTGCTGTCTTAACTGTGTTTATAGTACCTTCTTTCCTGTTCACTTTCTTAGAAATTATTCAGTTACCTGACATTCTGACCACTAAATTGTCATATCCAGAAAGGCATTGATGAAAACTGGGAGGCTGCTATAGAGCATAATCCTGAAGCATTTGGTCGAGTGGTAGGTTGACTCTTAGTAAATTGGTATGCTTCTATTTCGCGTGCTATTCTTTGTTTTCATAAACTGACCAACATTCTGATTTCAGGTTATGCTGTATGTGGATATGGAAGTCAATGGAGTACCTTTGAAGGTATTATGTTGTTTTGTATATCTATTCGATAGAACAAGCATGCTGAGCAGCTGAGCATTGCCTGTACTCAAAAGCCAAAACAATATTTTTGATGTTATTCTGAATATCAGAGAGCTTCTATGGGCTTTGATATAACTCCTTTCATATTTTATTGTCGATTGCATCAATCTTACCTAAATAATAGCAACATAATCTTATTGTAACATGTTCTAATCGTACTATCTGCCCCAAGTGGCTTCTTGAAGTTAATTTCTCCTTTCTATTTGTTACTGTTGAGTACTAGCAGACAAAAAAAAAAATGATATGCAATAACGGAATGTGGGTTAATGCAGATGCTTTGCTTCCTGCTAGTCGTTTTGTATATGTGATATCTTAGCTTTTCTTTCATCTACAGGCCTTTGTTGACAGTGGAGCCCAGTCAACCATCATATCAAAAGACTGCGCTGAACGTTGTGGGTATGGTTATGAATTCAGATGTATTTGATTGAAATTGTTTAGCCTTTCATATTTTGTATGATAATTCCGTGTGAAAAGGCAGAAATTTTTAGTACTTTATCTTATCATCATACAACAGAATTTTATCGTACTGGTGAATTTAAATCATTCTCCCACACCCACTTTTTTCGATAATGGGAACTTTATTACTTAAAAGGTTTATTAAGCATGTACCTCCCACACCCACTGAAAAGCATATCGCATGCCATATACAACTGATCACATAACGGGTTATCATATGCAGGTTACTGAGGCTCCTTGATCAGCGTTACAGAGGAGTTGCTATTGGAGTTGGTCAATCGGAGATACTTGGAAGAATACATGTAGCACCAATAAAGGTTTGACATTGCAAATTGCTATACCGACGTGAATATTTTTTAAGTCCTCCTTTTGGGAATGCTCAATTTTCTGCGCCATGACTTTGGACATATTGCAATGCTAGTTTAGTTATTGACACATTTACAGTTTGAGCCACCATTTACTTAGTTCAGAGAGACAAACTAATAATATGATACCAAACTCATTGCTTGGCTACAAAAATATGAATATCATTGTTGTACTCTCTTCGTCTCAAAATAATTGTCGTTGAGATGGATGTATGTGGATGCATTTTAGTGCTAGATACATCCATTTTTGTCTACTTTACCAATGACAATTATTTTGAGACGGAGGGAGTACAACATGTTGTCTATATTTCATTAAAACGATGCAGGAACTATAAAGTAGAATCAGTGCCAAACTAATAGTTTTACTTGTACCTCGACTAACTTTCGTTATGAAATTCTGGATAATTTATAACTATTCAAGTCGTAACAGAGCTTCACGATGCATTGCTATGTTTGGACAGATTGGCGACATTTTCTATCCTTGTTCCTTCACAGTATTGGATGCTCAGAACATGGAATTCCTTTTCGGTCTTGATATGCTGCGGAAACATCAGGTAATTGCATGACTAAGTTTTGGAATAATTCATGGTATCTAATATAATTGGTTAGTGATTACACCCCATAATTATGCCTTTTGTTATCCAACGCAGTGCATAATTGACCTAAAGGACAATGTTCTCAGAGTAGGAGGTGGTGAAGTGTCAGTGCCCTTCTTACAGGGTTAGTAGCTTACTATCAAGCACCTGGTTCATGCTTTTATTCTTTAGTTTTATTTCTTGATGATTGTATACTGAAATAAGCTATTGAAGTTCAGATGTTATTATTAGGTCGTTCCCAGTATCGAATGCCCCCTATATCTTTATCCTGTCATCTACTTTTACAATTTAGCAAGACTCAGTCTTCAACCACTCTAATATGGTATCTTCAGAGAAAGACATCCCTTCACATGCACGTGATGAAGAGAAATTGTCGAAGCTAGCATCTTCTAGCCAAGGAGCAGCCGGGGTAGGAAAAATTACTGCTTTGAGCAATTCAACTTCGGTTTCCTGTAATTATGATACATCATCCTTATGTCCTTATTTACTTTGTATCACCCAGGAATCATCAAAGGCACGGGAGAAGACCCCTGACGTGCCACAGCGATCCTCTCCAGCAGGTTAGTTCACCTGTGCTCTTGTTCAGTCCCTTGACTTGGAGAATTTGTGATCTTCTGATGACTCTTTAGCAAGTGCTGATCATTTGCAACCAACTTTGATTTCCTTTGTAGGAGCTCCAGCCGCAATTCCTCCACAGGTTAGTTTTTTTTTTCTTTTCAAAATTGTTGATTTCTATACATTTTCTTTATGTTGAATCTTCTGGAATTAGATTGATCTTGACCGTTGTAAGAACCCTTGTCAGGGAGGAGATTTTGAAGCGAAAGTCACAAAGCTCGTGGAACTTGGATTTGACCGGGCATCTGTAATACAGGCACTCAAGTTGTGTAACGGGAACGAGGATCAGGCAGCTGGGTTCTTGTTTGGTGGTTAGAGTCTTTAGAGCAGACCTTTTCTTCAACATTTTCTTGATTTAAACATTTATACAGACTGGCCAAGGAGACGTCATATCCTCCCTTTGAGGAACAAAAACTTCTGTGTTTAAATACAGGCTTGGCACTTGCAGGGATGATTCATGTATCTGTCTTTAGTGAGAAAAAACGTTCCTTTTTCAGTACCAGGGACATAGATTGTGGACACCCAGTGCAAAGACAACCGTAAAGATTATTTTTGCATTCCATTCCCATTTTTAGCCAATTTTGTGAAGTATCTGAGATCGAATAAAATCAGTCAATTGCAAACAAGAAGGATCCTCGATTCCATTTTTAGAAGCTTGTGTGGCAAAGCGAGCACTGACCACGTCGAACTAAACGATTAAAAGGACATCAGGGATGATTTTGCTTTGTTCTCTCTCGCTTTTATGGGCTAAAAAACGCTAGAAAACTGCGCTTACAGTTGTTTTTTTCTGCTTTTACATTCTCCACTCTTTTGCCAAATTAGACATCTTTTATGACCGAATCCTTTACATCTTCATGCCTGAGCCAGTTAGTTAGTAGGCTATGCTACTAGAGCGGCTCCATTGAGTTTGCTAACTACAATAACTTGATACGAATCGCACTATTTTTGAAGCTAGCGAGGGTCCTTATGAGCTGCTAGCAGCGACCAAAGGCCGTCCGTCTAGTCTGCACGGTCACGTCTTGAGCGGGTATGATTTTGCTGGAGCCACCAGAAATCGATGGCTGGAGTCTCTGGTACGAATAGCGGCGCGGCGAGAAATCGACGAATTCCGGCCAGTTCGTGGCCTATATATAGCCCCTCCAAATGGAAAATATAAATATTGGAGGCTCGCATTCTCAGTGGCATGTAAAACTTTTAGAGTTTCGCAAACATTTACAGAGTATGTTCTGAACAAAAAATGGTTCGAAACCGTATACGAGCCGGAATTTTGCAGGTGCTGGTGGGATAAAGGTGTATGTTAGAGATGCTCTTATACAAGAATTTATTTTTCTACCTAGGGGAATAAACACCACTAATAAAATCGCCACCGGCTTTGTAACCGATACCATAATTTGTGAGCAAATTGACGTCGAACTAAACGATTGATGTTTCTTACTGTACATGTTTTGTTAGCTTCAACAATCATTATTGCTTTTTGTTAGGGGAGCTTTTGTTTCCTCGTGGATGCCTCGCACAAAAATTATTTGTAGCTGGAAGAGTTTTTTTTTCTTTTCTTTTTCAGTGGTGCCCTTCCTTTTAGTCTGTGCATAACAAACTCATTAATGGTCCGTGAGGCAGATCATGTGAACGACCGACGACTAGTGTTTGCAAATCCCGATTCTCGCCTTCCTTGTAGCTTCCGCTGCCCAGCAATGGTACCGTACCAGGGCACCGTAAAAACTACCTTTGGCCTAAGCACCTGTAAATATGTTTGTTTGTAGGCTACCAAATAGAACCAAGTATGTCAAAATGTACTATTTGCTTATATCCAATTTTAACTTGCACATATGAAAATGCTGAAGAAAATCTTACAGATCTGCCCCGGTGTAGTTTGTTCAATTTCTAAAAAACATGCAACCAATTTTATTTATTTTTACTTTTGAGGGTTTTGGAACACTAAAAAATTAGTACGTACTATTAATTTTGGTTCTCATGTCTTTTCCCCACCGTTTTCATTAGAAAAAAAACACATCAATATACGCGACGATCCGACGATGGGCTCTGTATTACACGCGGACACGTATCCGTGTAGGAGGCCAACTCCAAGGCCAGATTGATATTTACTCGTCCAAAATCATGTGCTGCCTACCTCTTGCTTCATAGTCGGCAGGAAGTTTAGATCAATCTATTGATCGGCGGTCACAGCAAGTCAGCAACCATCATGGCCTCTAACAAGAAGGGCCGACGGTCGTCGTCGTTGCCTGATGACATCCTCTTCTCGGAGGTCCTCTCCTCCATGCCGGCCAAGTCCGCCGCCGGCTGCCGCTGCGTGTCGCGCTCGTGGAACCACACTCTCTCGTCGCCGTCTTTCTTCCAGCACCATGTCCAGCGAGCCAACACGCAGCCCAAGCTCTTCTTCGCCAGCCCTTCGAGCGATCCCTCGTCGGACCGCTACTTCTACACATGGCAGCCCGGCGATGGTCCAGCCATCAAGAAGCTCACGCGCCATGGTCTGCTGAACCCGATTCTTCAAACCAAGACCCTCCACGGCCTTGTGCTGGTCTATGTCAACCGTCCCGAGGATCAGCGGGGCCGCTATGTCTGCAACCCTTCTACAGGCGCGGTGCTGCCTCTTCCCGACACCAAATATGAACGGAAGATCACGCAAGAGACGGGCACGGGCGATCGGCCCCGTCCGCCGTGTTATGAGGACGTGTTGTACGGCCTCGGGTACAGCTCGGCGACCAACGAGTACAAAGTCGTGCGTCTATTCACCGGCGACGTGCACACCGGGGCAGCGCCGCTCTGCGAGGTTTTTGTCCTCGGCACGCCGACGTACTGGAGGCCAACAGCCCAGAAGCCTCCCTTGTGCAACGTGGACGGAGGGGACCAGGCCGTGTTCTCGAACGGACGCCTGCACTTTCTTTGCAGAGACCGTGCCATCATCACTTTAGACATCAACTACGAGACTTTTGGTTCTTTGTCCTGCCCAGCAGCACCAGTTGAGGACGGTCTTTGGGTCGTCGTGAGAGAGCTCGACGGATTCCTATGTTTCTGCGAGGGGGATGACGCTGGCACTTCATACCGTATATGGCTGCTGAGAGATTACAAGGCACAACACTGGGAGCAGCTTTGCTGCATTGATCTATTGACTTGGTCAGAAGCTGAGCGCACAGTGCTAAAACCGAGCAGTTGGATGTATCCACTCAGGATGCATAGTGTTGACGACGGGAAGAAGAGGATTATGTTTGGGACAGGTAGTTGCAAGGTGTTTACGGTAGATCCTCATGTGGGCACACCAGAGATCTTGTACGAGCCGGAAATCGACATCGCTCACCGTTTCTCAGCACCAGCCGTCTTCGAGGAGAGTCTTGTGCCTGTGGGCCGCACCATGGAAGAGATGGTCTTCTCGTCACCGTCCACAAAAGCTTGGTCAGACGTCCTCAAATGGTTGCCGGCACGCTCAGTTATGGAGCTAAGCCTTGTGTGCAGGGAGTGGCGTGCATTGATCACCACAGATCGTTTCGTCCGATCCCACGTCGTCCATGCAAACTTGATCAATAGATCCCCTTGCCTCAAGTTTGTCATGGATCGCTCCTTTGGTTCATTCGTTGATGTGGGTGGCAATATTAGTCCCATGTTTTCGCCTCAAACTACATCCGGGCCGTTTGAATGTTCACAGCCCTGCCATGGCCTCAACGTGGGGAACTGCAATGGTTCGGAATTTCTGTGCAATCCTACCACTGGTTACTATGCCTTGCTACAAGAGGATGAACGCAATTCTCCTTTCCGCGGCATTCCCTTGGGGTTAGGTTTCGACTCTGATATCAATGATCATGTGGTGGTGTATATTTCCTACTGGGAGAAAAACGTCACGCAGTGCCACATGAGATACCTACAAAGGCATGACGAATGGATTAAGATCGACCCTCCATCTAGGCAAGTGGCTGTTATCCGACCTGCATATGTTAAAGGCAAGATTTACTGGATAGTGGAGCCCAAGCCTTCCTCTGTGGCATGCGAGCTAGTGGTTTTCAGCACCACCACTATGGGTGGAAAATTCGAGGTCCTCCAAGGACCCCCATGCATTAATGACAATGGCCGTGTGTCCGTCCTAGAGCTATGTGGTGCCATTTGCGTGGCTTGTTCAAACAGGGAAACAAATACAATTGACGTATGGATGATGAGGGACAATCGGGCCTGGAGTGTGGAATATCGTATAGAGCTTGGAATGTTCTTGCCAGAGTACACATCCGACAGGGCTACACTAATGGGCATCAATCCAGTGGATGGACGTATTTTGCTCAACACTGGGCGGTCATTAGGCTACTACGATCCCAAGACTGTGACGTTGGAAATCATCTATACCCTCGATAGGCCACGGGATAACCACAAGTTCTGTGTTGTTATGTGGCAAGAAAGCCTATTACACCCATATCCCCAGCCTTTCTAAATATTCAATGCACCGAGTCGACAAAGCTTTGCGCTTGGTTACACCTCCGCAGTCAACATGCGCGTGGAGAAAGAGCGTGCCTATGCTCCGGCGACCATGGGTGCGGAGAATCCAGCGACTAGGCGATCATTTTTACCTTGTTTCCTTATTTGGCTCCGATGCAATCCAACTCTTGTTTCCCCTTGTTTGTCCCCTGTAGGTTTTGCAATGTTCTCAAACGAAACAGGTGAAGAGTAGCAAGGTCTGTGCAGGCTCAGGACTGAACTTAACTGAAAATGATGTGTGCTTGTACCCCTTTTTGCCCCCCTGTGTGCTTGTTCTGTAAAAATTGGCCGAAGTGGACTGCAAACGATGTGTGCTTGTACTGAAGAGCTGAATCATCGGTGTGGTGATGGCAATGGCTAAACTGGAAAGAGAAATGCATGGCCACATGAAGAACCGAATGATGTGTGTGCTTGTACTGTTGAAATAAATTCATTACCATTACAAAATTATTTGAACAGAATGTTAGAAAGAAGTATTGCAGTGAATGGCTAAGTTTACTTGAGAGTTTTGTAATTTCTTTACGTTACAATGTTTTTTTCCCTTGTGAAATTGTCATTGGATATGATCTCGAGCGCCGAATTTAGTTGAGAAGCATTTGGCTGTGTCAAGAAAAGAAGGAACAACAGAATTCCTTTCTCACGTTCTCAATTTGTTCAGGAGGAGTATGGTCGTCTGGATGCAGTCTGAAACAAATTTAGTTAATGGATGTTGTGTTAGCACATATCAAGGTACTGCTGCACATGTTATACATGCCCAGTTCGATTTTTCCATGAAAGCTTAACCGGGAACTGGCTACATGCTAGGTACATAACAACATTTGGCAATAATTTATCTACGTATCGACTCTCTGTTCATAAAGGTAAGAAACTTCTGTGATAGCAACGATGACGACCATTGCGGCTGTACTTTTTAATACAACTTGACACTTGTGTGATGACAACGAGTGACCATTTTTGCTGTACGACTTGATGGTCGCCGCGGCAACAATTCAATTTTTGGTCCGTAGTTTCAGGTGGATGTTTAAAAGAAGTAAGTCTGAAAAAATAGCATGATATGTACATGTGTACATTCTTTAGTATTTCGAAAATTTTAGATTGATTGAATAAATAAACTTCGCGTTAAAAAAGGTACAATGACATTCTATCCTGGTCAGCAGACTAACTCTGGGTGTGTCTTTGTTCAATAAAGATCCCCAGCTTATACGAAAAATCACTACAATGAACATGTTACAATCTTCAATTTACTACAAAATCATCTCCGACAGGCAAGTTCTGGCTATTTCCAAACTACTGACTTATTAATAATTAATTATTAACGAAAACGAATCATCTATACATTGGTAGGCAAGTTCCTAATTCCTTCTGTTCGTTTGGTAGGTTAATAATTTCGGTGGCCTTGCCCGTTTCAGAAAACAAAAATATTGTGGCCTTGGCCCTACACTGATGGCTACAGTTAGCTATTGACAGGGACGATTACTTTTTTTTTTTTTTGAAGTTTTCACCGGGGGGGATAAACCCCACCTGAATGTATTGCATATATAAAGATCGACCCAACGCGGTCAGATGTCAATTACAGAGGGTAGGAACCAGTGTATCAGAGAGGAGGAGGGGGGGAGAAGCCATCAGGCAGGCAAGAGAGCCATGTGTCTGTGGCGAGTTCGAGTTTTGGCGGGAGGCGGCCTTTCCACAAACGAGCGTCCTCGCGGCAGTTTCTGAGAAGGAGGGACAGGCAAGGATGCTGCTCGCGGAACGCGACAGCATTGCGGTGCTTCCACAGGTTCCAACAACACATGAGCAGGAAGGCGGGGCCAGACCCGGCGAGGATACTGGGCGGGGGGCAGTATTCATGGATCTGGAGCACGGACGCTTCGATCGGCAGAGCCCAGCCAACTTTAGCCCAAAAGCTGCGTGCGAACCCGCAGTTCAGCATAAGATGATCACTGGTCTCGCCGGGAACGCCACACACTGGGCAGATATCCTCTTCGTCGGAGAGGATCCCTTTTCGGCGGAGAGCCGAACGGGACTGGATGCGGTTCTGCAGGAGAAGCCACCCGAAGAACTTGACTCGAGAGGGAGCGGAGTTTTCCCAGACAAAATCAGCAAACGGCGCCGCCACCCCGCCCAAGGTGCGCAGCTTATACAGCGCAGCGGCGTCCAGAGCGCCGGAGCGGCGTTTGCAGCGGGAGAGCGTCCAGGTGTCCTCCCCCACCAGCTCGCTAGGCAGCAGGGCTTCTGCCAGCGGAAGCTGCCGCGCGCCAGCGGCGTTGAGACGAGGGACCAGGCAGCGGCGCAGCCCCCTCGACGCCACCGCCCCGACCGACACCAGGGGGTCAAGAGCATGTGAGAACAAGGCGGGAAAGCGGAGCTGAAGAGGGCCGTCTCCAGTCCAGGTGTCCAACCAGAAAGCGGCACGGCGCCCGTCTCCCACCTGAACCCTGGCAATGTCACGGTACAGCGGCATGCGCGCGGCGAGGTGGTCCCAGTGAGATCGGGGACGTTTGGACAAGGTGGGCACCGCCCCCATGGTGTTCCAGACCCATCGTGGCCACGGCGCAAGCGGCGCCGAGTGCAGCCTGTGAAGCAGTTTGGTTTGCAGGCATTCATTTTTCGTTTGCAAGCATTTGATCCCGAGCCCACCTTCCTTCTTGCTTCTGCAGACAGCGAGCCAGGCCACCAGACACTTTGCACCAGACGGCCGATCAGCCACATTCCACAGGAACGCGCGGCGGAGCCCGTCAATTGCGATGAGTAGGGGAGGTGGGAGAATCATAGCGCCCATAGCAAACACTGGGAGGGCATCAAGCACAGCGTTCAGTAGGACAATACGGCCTCCAGCAGACAGCAGCAGCGCACTCCAACCTGACAGATATTTATCAATTTTTGCGATCATCGGGGAGAAGTGGCAGAGGTTCAGTTTCTCGTTTGAGAGCGGGAGCCCCAAATAGGTTTGTGGGAATCCCTCAACCCGACAGCCAAGTGAACTCTGAATATCTGCGAGCGCATCCTCCTCAACATGCATCGGGACCAATGTGCTTTTGTGGAAGTTGATCACAAGCCCCGTGGCAGCCGCAAACTGGTCCAGCAGCTCCTTCAGTCTCTTAGCAGCCCCAACATCAGCGCGCATGATCACGAGTGTGTCATCAGCGTACTGGAGTACTGATGAGGGTGTGGGACAGCACTGATGAGGCTTTGCCGAAATCAGCGAAAGCAGCCGATGGCTCACTCTCCCGTCGGCCACGACTTTGTGAGCACACCAGCAGAGCGCCAATCCTGCAACTCTGCCACAATCATGTCCACCACAGCAGCAGGAGGTTTGAATTTTCCGCTAAAAATTATGTTATTCCTCTCCTTCCAGAGAAGCCACCAGGTAAGCAGGGCAACCGATCGCCAGCGAGATTTTAGGCATAGAGGGGCCAAGGCTGAGGATCTCTCCCACCAGTCTTGAAGGCAGCTGGCATTGTTGGAGAAAGAGACGTCCACACGAAGGTTCGAACGGTGGATCACGCCAGACCAAACCGAAGAGCTGAAATTACAGGAGGCAAACAGGTGTAGGGCAGTTTCATGTTCATTGAAAAATACTAAAATTGACTCCTAAATATGAAACCTGCCTATTTCAAGCGCATGGGACTTAGCATACTTGGATAGTTTATCTCAGTATGGTTTAACTAAAAACAATCATTTTTCAAGCCGTGTCGATTTTTTCCTCCCGTTGCAACCCACAGGTATATTTACTAGTCACTAATAAAACCGTCACCGGCTTTTGTAACCGAGACCATAACTAGTGAGCAAATTGACGTCGAACTAAAAGATTGATGTTTCTTACTGTACATGTTTTGTTAGCTTCAAAAATCATTATTGCTTTTTGTTAGGGGAACTTTTGTTTCCTCATGGACGCCTCGCACAAAAATTACTTGTAGCCGGAAGAGGTTTATTTTTCTTTTCTTTTCAATGGTCCCCTTCCTTTTAGTCCGTGCATAACAAACTCACTCTGCATTGCAGAAACACGACAAAGTAAACAAACACTAGGACTTAGAGCATCTCCAGCCGCCCCCTCCCCCACCACTAGTGGAAACAACACCTTTCGTCCATGGTTAGAAAAGGCATTAGTCCCGGTTGCATCAAAATTCAGGACAAATGCTATGCATTGGTCCCGGTTTGTGCGCCCGAGGCAGCAGAAATCGCCTGAGGGCATTGGTCCCGGTTCGTTAGCAGGCATTTGTCCCGGTTTGTGGCATGAACCGAGACCAATGCCTCGCCACAGGCCACGTGGCATGCGCAAGGGCATTGGTCCCGGTTCATGCCACAAACCGGGACCAATGCCCCTTTCCCCTACATATACTGCCTCCCAGCTGCCCCCCTTCCCTCTGGTTTTTTTTGCTTGGAGGAGTGAGAGAGGTGGGTGCTAGTGTGTGTTATTTTACTATGCACACGAGGTGTTCGATGAAATACCCGAGCCACACATTAGCTCACATAAAATGGTATCTTCGACCGAGGTTAGCAAACTTATCTTTTTCATCTGTAATTGATACATAAAAAAGTTATATTTATCGATGTACTGTGGTCATTTCTCTATTGAAGATGTTATTGTAATGTTTTTATGATAAACTTAATTATATGATGCAGATGGATGCACGGCAGCGATGGGTGTACGGTGACCGACGCACTTCCGAGTATATGGAAGGCCTGAATGCATTTCTCGCTGTAGCTCAGGCGAACAAAGATAATGACTTTATGTGTTGCCCATGTGTTGATTGTCGGAACGTCAGGGAGCACTCTTCCTCGAGAGTCCTTCACGGCCACCTACTTCGGAGAGGTTTCATGCCACCTATAATTGCTGGACCAAGTATGGAGAAAGAGGGGTTGTGATGAAAGACAATAAAGAAGAAGAAGAAGATGATCCTTTGTTCCCTCAATATGGTGATACTGCAATGGAAGACAATGCAGAAGAAGTAGGTGATCAAGAACGGGCATCAGAAGAGCCTGATGATGATCTTGGCCGAGTTATTGCTGATGCAAGGGAAGACTGTGAAAGTGAATTGGAGAGGTTGAAACTGGACAACATGTTACAGGATCACAAAAAGTTGTTGTACCTAAATTGCGAAGATGGCAGCACAAAGCTCGGTACCACACTGGAGTTGCTGAAATGGAAGGCACAGAACGGTGTGACTGACAGGGCATTTGAGAGTTTACTTCAACTAATGAAGCCGAAGCTTCCAAAGGATAACGAATTGCCTGAGAGTACGTACGAAGGAAAGAAAACTCTTTGCCCTCTAGGATTAGATGTGCAGAAGATACATGCATGCATTAATGAGTGCATCCTCTACCGCGGTGAGAAGTACGAGAATTTGGATGAATGTCCGTTATGCACTGCACTGCGGTATAAGACCAGAGCAGATGACCCTGGTGATGTTGACGGTGAGGCCCCCCGTAAGAGGGTTCCTGCAAAGGTGATGTGGTATGCTCCTATAATACCACGGTTGAAACGTCTGTTTAGAAACAAAGAGCATACTAGGTTGTTGCGATGGCACACATAAGACCATAAAAAGGACGAAAAGTTGAGACATCCCGCCGATGGATCGCAGTGGAGAAAGATCGAGAGAGACTTCCCGGACTTTACAGGAGAGGCGAGAAACTTATGGTTTGGTCTAAGTACAGATGGCTTTAATCCTTTTGGGGAGCAGAGCTCCAGTCATAGCACTTGGCCCGTGACTCTATGTATGTACAACCTTCCTCCTTGGTTGTGCATGAAGCACAAGTTCATTACGATGTCACTTCTCATCCAAGGCCCGAGGCAACCTGGCAACGACATTGATGTGTATCCAAGGCCATTAGTGGAAGAACTCTTACAATCATGGGGCAAACCAGGTGTACGTGTGTGGGATGAGAACGAACAAAAGCCATTTGACCTACGAGCGTTGCTTTTCGTAACCATCAATGATTGGCCTGCTCTTAGTAACATTTCCGGACATACAAACAAGGGATACAATGCATGCACACACTGTTTAGATAAGAATGACAGTGTTTATTTGGATAAATGTAAAAATGTTGTATACCTGGGACGTCGTAGATTTCTTCCGATCAAGCATCCCGTAAGAAAGAAAGGAGGGAAACATTTTAGAGGTGAGGCAGATAACCGGAAGAAGTCTGACCTCCGTAGTGGTAATGATTTATTCGATATGGTCAAAGACCTAAAAGTAATCTTTGGGAAGGGTGATGGCAGCCAACCTGTTCCGAACGGCCCTGATAAGCGCGCACCCATGTGGAAGAAGAAATCTATATTTTGGGAGCTACCCTATTGAAAGTTCTAGAGGTCCGCTCTTCAATCGACGTGATGCACGTGACAAAGAATCTCTGCGTCAACCTGCTATGCTTCCTGGGCGTGTATGGGAAGTCAAAAGATACGCCAGAAGCACGGAAGGACCAGCAACGTATGAAAGACACAAGCAACAAGCACACGGATACATGTCGCCCTTACTTAAGCAGCTACGCTCTTACTAAAGTAGAGAAGGAAATATTTTTTGAAGTCCTTTACAGTATCAAGGTTCCGTCTGGCTTCTCGTCGAATATAAAGGGGATAATAAACATGGCAGAGAAAAAATTCCAAAAACCGAAGTCTCATGACTGCCACGTGATTATGACGCAATTGCTTCCGATTGCATTGAGGGGGCTTCTACCGGAAAATGTTCGAGTACCCATTGTGAAGCTATGTGCATTCCTCAACGCAATATTTCAGAAGGTAATCGATCAAGAAATTATGGCAAGATTACAGAGGGATGTAGTCTAGTGTCTTGTTAGTTTTGAGTTGGTGTTCCCACCATTCTTCTTCAACATTATGACTCATCTCCTGGTTCACCTATGTGAAGAGATTCATATTCTCCGTACGGTATTTCTACACAATATGTCCCCCCTTGAGAGGTTCATGGGAGTCTTGAAGAAATATGTTCATAACCGTGCTAGACCAGAAGGAAGCATCTCGAAGGGCTATGGAACAGAGGAGGTCATTGGGTTATGTGTTGACTTTATTCCTGACCTTAAGACGATTGGTGTTCCTGAATCGCGGCATGAGGGGAGACTGAGGGGAAAAGGAACGCTGGGAAAGAAAACAATGATACCCAGGGACGGACATTCTTTCACTAAAGCACACTACACAGTTCTACAAAATTCCATTTTCGTGGCTCCGTATCTCGAAGAACACAAGAATATTGTACGCTCCCTCTCTTCCTTTTCAGCATCTAGTTCCTCCCTCTTCTCTTCTGCTCTCAGTATGGCTTCAACACCTTCATCACCAACAAGGATATGGTTGTCCAGCAGATAGGCAACGTAGTCTGACTCCCAGTGCCAGAAATCACATGTTTTCTAGCAACATGAGAGAATAATGCTTCATATTCAGCAAAAGAAAAGGAAATCACCTACATCATTTCATACATCTTGCAAACAAATCTGTTCCTACAATGCCTAATTCCCACCGAATGCAAACCCAAGATGCAATAATCAAACATATCTAAGAGTGAACAGTTAACTCCTACCACATCAAAAAATGAACCCTAGGAGCTATGGAAACGAACAGAACATAGCATTGCTGACTAAAGAATGGACGAATGGCCTAGAGCACATCAATCAATGGATACTTACACCATTGTTACGACACTTGTAGAAGACCCAACCATCATGCTCATCGGTGTTGGAGACAAACCACTTGATCCTCGTGCCACAGTGAGGGCACCCGACGAGGGGCACCACCACTGTACGTCCGCGGCTAGCCATGGTCGACGAGGACATGGTGGCTGACGGCGCGCGAAAGAAAGAAGAGAAATTGCGGCGGGGAAGACCGGCGGAGCTTTCTGAAGAGGGGATTTTCACCATGATGGGTGGGGGAAATGGACCGTGCGTGTCGGGAAGAGGACACACGCCTCCGACACGTTTTGCATTAAACACCAAAGATTTGTGCTGTCCAAACCACGCCTCTGGCAGATTTGCAAAGAGCCCCCCGCCGAATCCAACTCAGCGCGTACGTGTCAAGTTCCCGTCCACGTTGTTCAGCCCTGTAACGGCCAAGTGGAAGCATACGTACAATACACGGTAGACAAGACTGTACAGTGACCAAAGTGACCCACTCCTGCAAGTATACTGACCGTAATATGGGTATTCCAAAGTTCAGTGACCAAAGTGAGCCCCCCGCTCAACTTCAGTGACCGTGGGTGAATTTTTCTCAATAAAAAACTAACTGGAATATGATGCAGAGGAGACGATAATATGTGTAGTACACCAGGAATAAAATTTGGAAGAAAAAAATATATACAATGAAGAAAACACGTGGTGTTCATCCCATGAAAGACACAAATATTTATTCTCGTACCACGATGAATTCAGAAATTTTCCGAAATATGAAAAAGACTTGATGCAGAACCACGATGAATTCAGAAATTTTCCGAAATATCAGTTGGCAAAAGGTAGAGGTGACCTTATGTTCTATATTTCTTGGCCTTGTTTCTTTCTAGCTCAGGGAACTTCAAACTAAGAGATACATGGTCTAAAGAGACATATTTATTAAGTGGCAAACTTCAAATGAAGGAATATATTCAGTTGTACTATAAACTAGTACTATGCAAAGGTAACCCCGATGCATGAATGCAATTTTTGCACGCCTAAAATTCCAGTCCTTAGTCAGAACTTATATCCACATCCCATGTATCACAGGCCAAAGCAACAAGTAGCAGCAAGTACCTTGATCACAGGCAGACTTTGTTTTTATGAGAAGAAGGTTCTAAATGTATAGCACTGTACTTTGATCTTAAAAAGGTAAACACAGAAATCTGCCAGAAGATCAGCTGCAAGGGCATGCTTTTAGCCCCTTTACAGCAGGACAGGATGTCATATGTGTGCAGAGTCGTAATGTACCTCATGGCTAGTTAATCCAGTGACTGTTAGTGTTAACTGTCAGTGAGAAAGAAGCAGTTGTAATGCAAATGCTTTTACTGAAAACAGTAAAAGCAAAGGCCATGGTTACGCACATTTAGATAATCTCAGAACATTGTGTTGATTAATCCAGCATTTCTTGTTCTGCCTGCACTGTTGCGTTTCAGCTGTTTTCGACAACAGTCTGAAACTCGTCAGTTAGCTGTTATTCTTTTCTGAATAAAGCGTGTGGTGATCAGTTGTGATTCCACGCGTGTAGATAGGTTAGACTATTTCTTTCCTGAAGTTTAGGATCACTAGCACGACTGGTGGAGCATGGGATGGCATGACTCGGTAGTGGCCTGTCGTAGCTAGATTTTAGGCCCTTCTGTTGGCCCTTCTCTCTGTAATTTTCGTTTATATTCAGAGTTAACACGAAAACGCAGCAACTGCTTGCGCTGCACAAAATCTCTGTCCTCTCTTCTCTCTTGTTAGAACACACTCGAGCAGAAGAATTACAGATCCACAACAACACTTGGTATCAGAGCCTGTAGGTGCTCATCGCCATGGCCGACGACACGAAGTCATCGTCATCGAAGTCGCGGACGCCGTCACGCTCCCCTTCGAAGCCTCCTGCAAAAGTCGCAACACCAGTTTCCCAGAGTCGTGAGCGAAGCCGTGGTCGTAGTCTTGCCCGGCGCGGCGAGAACAGCGGCGGTCGCGAGATCGTGGTGCGGGAGGTGGTGCGCGAGGGCGGCGGTGGCGGCGCGATGCACCTCCCGATGCTCACCCGTACGAATTATACGGAGTGGGCGATCCTGATGCGTGTGCAGCTGCAGGGAGCACGGCTCTGGGACACGATCGACCCAGGGCTAGGCGAGGAAGAGGACGATCGTCTGGAGCGGCAGGCCCTTGGCGCAATCCTTCGCTCGGTGCCGCCCGAGATGGTGCCCGTCCTCGCCGCGAAGGACAACGCCAAGGCGGCGTGGGACACCATCAAGACCATGCGCGTCGGGGTGGATCGCGTCCGCGAAGCCCGGCGGCAGAAACTGCGGAAGGATTTCGAGAACCTGGTGTTCAAGAGCGGTGAGGCGGTGGAGGATTTCGCACTTCGTCTCGCCGGCGTCGTCGCGGAGCTGCAGTCGCTCGGGGATGAAGTCACCGAGCTCGCCGCCGTGCAGAAATTCTTGCGCGTGGTCCCCGCTCGCTACACGCAGATGGCCTGCGCCATCGAAACACTCCTCGATCTGGAAGGGATGTCCATCGAGGAGCTCAGCGGCAGGCTCGTCGCGTCGGAAGGCCGCGGTGAGCCCGAGGCGGACACCGGCGGCAAGCTCCTTCTCACTGAGGAGGAATGGAGTGCGCGGCAACAGCAGCGCGCACAGAACACCCCACATGGCGCTAAGGGTGGAGGCAAGGCCAAGGCACATGGAGGGGACAAGGCCAACACGCAGAACGCCGGCGGCGGAGGTGGAAGCAGCGGCGGCGGCGGAAATGGCGGCAACACCAGCACCCGCAAGCCTGGCAACTGCCGTTACTGCGGGAAGCCAGGCCACTGGGCCAAGGAGTGCAGGAAAGCTCAGAGAGATCGCGAGCGAAAGGGGGAGGCGGCGAACCTGGCCGAAGAAGCCGCTGACGCGCCAGCGCTCCACCTCGCCGCGCTCGTCTGTGAGGAGGACGATGACCTCTCGCAGAGTGCACACCTCGTCGAGATTGTGCACGAGCCATCCACCCCAGCGCAGCTGGCCGTCGTACCTACACCACCCAGAGAGAGAGCGGAAGAACATGCCGTTTACCTGAATGAAGAGCGAGTAGTGCCCGTGCCCGCCGCCGTGGGGATCTGGCACCTTGACACCGGAGCCAGCAGTCACATGACGGGTGCACGCAGCGCATTCGTCACGATGGACAACACCGTCAGAGGATCGGTGAAATTTGGAGACGGTTCTGTCGTGAAAATTCAGGGGAAAGGCGATGTGCTGTTCCGTTGCCCTGACAGAAATCAGAGACTCCTGTCAGGCGTCTACTTCATCCCGCAATTGCGTACCAATATCATCTCCATTGGCCAGTTGGATGAAGCAGGCTACAAGACGGTGGTGGAGGACGGGGAGCTCACTGTGTTTGATCGGAGAAGGAAGCTCCTTGTGCGCGTCAGGCGAACGGCGAATCGCCTGTATGTTCTGAACCTGAAGCTATGCGCGCCTGCCTGTCTCCTGTCGCGGGCTGACGATCCAGCTTGGCTCTGGCATGCCAGGCTGGGACACCTCCACTTCCGGGCAGTCATCGCGATGTCAAACAAGGGATTGGTCAGAGGGATGCCGGCGGTGAGCCACGTCGACGAAATCTGCGACGGGTGCTCACTAGGGAAGCAGCACCGGACCCCGTTCCCGCAGGCGAGCGCACACCGCTCGGAGCGCGCTCTGGACCTTGTCCACACGGATCTGTGTGGGCCAATCAAGCCTGCGACGGCCGGCGGCAGCGAGTACTTCCTCCTCGTCGTGGACGACTGTACCAGGTACATGTGGTTGGAGCTTCTGAAATCCAAAGGCGAGGCCTTCGCCAAGTTCAAGCGGATACGCGCACACGCCGAGGCCAGACAACAGTGCCACCTCAGGGCTTTCCGATCGGACCGCGGCGGCGAGTTCAACTCGACTGAATTCCGCGCGTACTGCGACAGCGAGGGAGTGACTCACTACACCACGGCGCCTTATTCACCTCAGCAAAACGGCGTCGTGGAGAGGAGGAACCAGACTGTCGTTGAGATGGCCAGATGCATGCTCAAGAGCATGGCCATGCCGGCGAAGTTCTGGGGGGAGGCGGTGAAGTGCGCGGTGTACGTACTCAATCGTGCGCCCACACGAAGCTTGGACGGAATTACACCGTACGAGGCCTGGCATCATCGCACGCCCACCGTCGAGCACCTGCGAACATTCGGCTGCGTCGCTCACATGAAGAAGACGGGTCCGGGAGTGACGAAGCTGTCAGATCGATCCGTGCTCACGGTCTTCGTCGGATATGAAGAAGGATCCAAGGCGTATAGAGTGTATGATCCTACAGGGGCAGACTCTACGTCACTCGTGATGTCACGTTTGAAGAAAAACGCAATTGGCGTTGGTCAGATACAGATGCGCAGCGATCGGAGCCAACGGCGACTACCTTCGTCGTCACGTACGTCTTGGATGGAGGCGCAACGGTCGTTGACGATGGAATCAGCAGCAGCGTGGAGACGCCGAGCCGCTCTGCATCGCCTGACGGACAGACGCCTCTGAGTGCCACTTACACGGCGTCGCCCGCAGGTTCAGTCATGGGGACACCGGAGGGCACCGGCGAGCCTTTGGTGGATCTCTGCACCCCGCCCACGCATGATGATCATCTGGATGCAGAAGACGATGGTCAGGGGCCACGGCGCTATCGGCGTGTTGCCAATATTTATGCAACCACGCAGGCAGAGAGCGCCGCGCAGAGCGCGCCAGCATCGGCGTCAGCAGAACCCGATGGCAACAACATCCTGCACGATGAGCTGCACCTTGTGGCAGCAGAGGAGCCCGCCTGCGTCGAGCAGGCCCTAGCTGATCCATCATGGAGGAAAGCGATGCAGGAGGAGATGCAGTGCATCGCGGAGAACCAGACCTGGACGCTCTGCTCACTGCCAGCCACGCACCGCCCGATTGGGCTGAAATGGGTCTTCAAACTGAAGAAGGACCCTGACGGCAACATTGTCAAACACAAAGCTAGGCTGGTTGTGAAGGGATACGCGCAGCGTCAGGGGGTGGATTTTGACGAGGTGTTTGCCCCTGTTGCGCGCATGGAAACAGTGAGGGTGCTGCTGGCTCTCGCTGCACATGGTGGCTGGGAAGTGCATCATATGGACGTGAAATCTGCTTTTCTGAATGGCGATCTTGCAGAGGAAGTTTACGTTCATCAGGCGCCTGGCTTCATCGACAAGGACAAGCCACACTGTGTCATGAAGCTGATCAAGGCCCTGTACGGTCTTCGGCAGGCTCCTCGAGCGTGGTATGCAAAACTGGACTCTTCCCTTGTTGATCTCGGTTTCATTCACAGCCCATTGGAGCATGCAGTATACAGGCGCGGAACAAACGACAGTTATCTGCTCGTGGGGGTGTATGTGGATGATCTGATCATCACAGGCACCAGTATCAGTGAAATTGAGCTGTTCAAGAAGGAGATGCATCGGTTGTTCAAGATGAGCGACCTCGGTTTGCTGTCCTACTACTTGGGAATCGAGGTGAAGCAGGAAGAGGGAAGAATTAAACTCTGTCAGCGAGCATATGCGGAGAAGATCCTCGAGCGTGCAGGGATGGAGGGGTGTAACCCTTGCCACACACCGATGGAGGTGAGACTGAAACTGTCGAAAAATGACGGTGCACCGAAAGTGGACGCCACTGAATTCAGAAGTGTCATTGGGTGTCTGAGATATCTCGTAAATACAAGACCAGATCTAGCATTGGCCGTTGGTGTTGCGAGCAGATATATGGAGTCCCCAAGCACACAGCACTGGGCAGCCGTCAAGCAAATACTCAGGTATGTCCGAGGCACAGTGGGTTTTGGTTGCAGTTACTCAAAGGGGACTGGAATGCCAGAACTTGTGGGCTACTCTGACAGCGATCTCGGAGGAGATGTAGACGATCGAAAGAGTACTTCAGGTGTGCTTTTCTTCCTGGAAGGAAATGTGATTACCTGGTCGTCACAGAGACAACAAGTTGTGGCAGTATCGTCTTGTGAAGCAGAGTACGTCGCAGCTGGTGCAGGGACGAATCAAGGAGAGTGGTTGAGCAGTCTGTTGAGTGATCTGACTGGCCACTCAATGGTGAAATTCAAATTGTTAGTCGATAACAAATCAGCTATTGCTCTCAGCAAGAATCCAGTCCACCACAGCAGGAGCAAGCACATTGATATCAAATTTCATCACATACGACAGTGTATTGAAGATGGGAAACTTGAAGTGGATCATGTCAGAACGGATGAACAACTTGCAGACATTCTGACAAAGGCTCTTGGAAGGACTCGGTTCACTGAGTTGAGAGTGAAGCTGGGGGTGAAGAAAGTGCAGGATTAAGGGGGTGAAATGTTGATTAATCCAGCATTTCTTGTTCTGCCTGCACTGTTGCGTTTCAGCTGTTTTCGACAACAGTCTGAAACTCGTCAGTTAGCTGTTATTCTTTTCTGAATAAAGCGTGTGGTGATCAGTTGTGATTCCACGCGTGTAGATAGGTTAGACTATTTCTTTCCTGAAGTTTAGGATCACTAGCACGACTGGTGGAGCATGGGATGGCATGACTCGGTAGTGGCCTGTCGTAGCTAGATTTTAGGCCCTTCTGTTGGCCCTTCTCTCTGTAATTTTCGTTTATATTCAGAGTTAACACGAAAACGCAGCAACTGCTTGCGCTGCACAAAATCTCTGTCCTCTCTTCTCTCTTGTTAGCACACACTCGAGCAGAAGAATTACAGATCCACAACAACACATTGTGCTTATTTACTATTCACAGTCAAAATCCATTGATGTATAATTTACGATCCGACGATGAATTCTGTATTATACCCGGACACGTATCCGTGTAGGACTCCAAATCCAAGGCTAGATTGATATTTACACGCCCAAAAAACATGCCCTGCCTACCCTCTCGCTTCATAGTCTGCAGGTAAAGCTTCGATCTACCTATCGATCAGCGGTCACAACAACCATCATGGCCTCTAACAAGGGCCGACGGTCGTCGTCGTTGCCTGATGACATCCTCTTCTCGGAGATCCTCTCCTCCACGCCGGCCAAGTCCGCCGCCCGCTGCCGCTGCGTGTCGCCCTCGTGGAACCACACGCTCTCGTCGCCGTCTTTCTTCCAGCACCATGTCCAGCGAGCCAACACGAAGCCCAAGCTCTTCTTCGCCAGCCCTTCGAGCGATCCCTCGTCGGACCGCTACTTCTACACCTGGCAGCCCGGCGATGGTCCGGCCATCAAGAAGCTCACGCGCCACGGTCTGTTGAACCCGATTCTTCAAACCAAGACCCTCCACGGACTTGTGCTGGTCTATGCCAACCTTCCCGATGACCAGCGGGGCCACTATGTTTGCAACCCTTCTACAGGCGCGGTCTTGCCTCTTCCCGACACCAAATATGAACGGAAGATCACGCAAGACACGGGCACGGACGATCGGCCCCGCCCGCCGTGTTATGAGGACGTGTCGTACGGCCTCGGGTACAGCTCTGCGACCAAGGAGTACAAAGTCGTGCGTCTATTCACCGGCGACGTGCTCACCGGGGCAGCGCCGTGCTGCGAGGTTTTTGTCCTCGGCACGCCGACGTACTGGAGGCCGACAGCCCAGAAGCCTCCCTTGTGCAACGTGGACGGAGGGGACCAGGCCGTGTTCTCGAACGGACGCCTGCACTTTCTTTGCAGAGACCGTGCCATCATCACTTTAGACATCAACTACGAGACTTTTGGTTCTTTGTCCTGCCCAGCAGCACCAGTTGAGGACGGTCTTTGGGTCGTCGTGAGAGAGCTCGACGGATTCCTATGTTTCTGCGAGGGGGATGACGCTGGCACTTCATACCGTATATGGCTGCTGAGAGATTACAAGGCACAACACTGGGAGCAGCTTTGCTGCATTGATCTATTGACTTGGTCAGAAGCTGAGCGCACAGTGCTAAAACCGAGCAGTTGGATGTATCCACTCAGGATGCATAGTGTTGACGACGGGAAGAAGAGGATTATGTTTGGGACAGGTAGTTGCAAGGTGTTTACGGTAGATCCTCATGTGGGCACACCAGAGATCTTGTACGAGCCGGAAATTGACATCGCTCACCGTTTCTCAGCACCAGCCGTCTTCGAGGAGAGTCTTGTGCCTGTAGGCCGCACCATGGAAGAGATGGTCTTCTCGTCACCGTCCACAAAAGCTTGGTCAGACGTCCTCAAGTGGTTGCCGGCACGCTCAGTTGTGGAGCTAAGCCTTGTGTGCAGGGAGTGGCGTGCATTGATCACCACAGATCGTTTCGTCCGATCCCACGTCGTCCATGCAAACTTGATCAATAGATCCCCTTGCCTCAAGTTTGTCATGGATCGCTCCTTTGGTTCATTCGCTGACGTGGGTGGCAATATTAGTCCCATGTTTTCGCCGGAAACTACATCCGGACCGTTTGAATGTTCACAGCCTTGCCATGGCCTCAACGTGGGGAACTGCGATGGTTCAGAATTTCTGTGCAATCCTACCACTGGTTACTATGCCTTGCTACAAGAGGATGAACACAATTCTCCTTTCCGCAGCATTCCCTTGGGGTTAGGATTCGACTCCGATATCAATGATCACGTGGTGGTGTATATTTCCTACAGGGAGGAAAACGTCACGGAGTGCCACATGAGATACCTACAAAGGCAGGACGAATGGATTAAGATCGACCCTCCATCTAGGCAAGTGGCTGTTATTCGACCTGCATATGTTAAAGGCAAGATTTACTGGATAGTGGAGCCCAAGCCTTCCTCTGTGGCATGCGAGCTAGTGGTTTTCAGCACCACCACTATGGGTGGAAAATTCGAGGTCCTCCAAGGACCCCCATGCATTAATGACAATGGCCGTGTGTCCGTCCTAGAGCTATGTGGTGCCATTTGCGTGGCTTGTTCAAACAGGGAAACAAATACAATTGACGTATGGATGATGAGGGACAATCGGGCCTGGAGTGTGGAATATCGTATAGAGCTTGGAATGTTCTTGCCAGAGTACACTTCCGACAGGGCTACACTAATGAGCATCAATCCAGTGGACGGACGTATTTTGCTCAACACCGGGTGGTCATTAGGCTACTACGATCCCAAGACTGTGACGTTGGAGATCATCTATACCCTCGATAGGCCACGGGATAACCACAAGTTCTGTGTTGTTATGTGGCAAGAAAGCCTATTACACCCATATTCCCAGCCTTTCTAAATTTTGCGCTTGGGTACACCTCCGCAGTCAACATGCGCGTGGAGAAAGAGCGTGCCTACGCTCCGGCGACCACGGGAGCGGAGAATCCAGCGACTAGGTGATCATTTTTACCTTGTTTCCTTATTTGGCTCCGATGCAATCCAACTCTTGTTTTCCCTTGTTTGTCCCCTGTAGGTTTTGCAATGTTCTCAAACGAAACAGGTGAAGAGTAGCAAGGTCTGTGCAGGCTCAGGACTGAACTTAACTGAAAATGATGTGTGCTTGTACCCCTTTTTGCCCCCCTGTGTGCTTGTTCTGTAAAATTTGGCAGAAGTGGACCGCAAACGATGTGTGCTTGTACTGAAGAGCTGAATCATCGGTGTGGTGATGGCAATGACTAAACTGGAAAGAGAAATGCATGGCCACATGAAGAACTCAATGATGTGTGTGCTTGTACTGTTGAAATAAATTCATTACCGTTACAAAATTATTTGAACAGAATGTTAGAAAGAAGTATTGCAGTGAATGGCTAAGTTTACTTGAGAGTTTTGTAATTTCTTTACGTTACAATGTTTTTTTCCCTTTATTGAAAATTTTAGATTGATTGAATAAATAAACTTCGCGTAAAAAAAGGTACAATGACATTCTGTCCTGGTCAGCAGACTAACTCTGGGTGTGTCTTTGTTCAATAAAGATCCCTAGCTTCTACGAAAAATCACTACAATGAACATGTTACAATCTTCAATTTACAAAATCATCTTCGACTGGTAAGTTCTGATTATTTCCAAACTACTGACTTATTAATATTTTATTATTAATGGAAACGAATCATGTATACATTGGTAGGCAAGTTCCTAATTCCTTCTGTTCGTTTGGTAGGTTAATAATTTCGGTGGCCTTGCCCGTTTCAGAAAACAAAAAATGTTGTGGCCTTGGCCCTACACTGATGGCTACAATTAGCTATTGACAGGGACGATTACTTAGAAGATAGGGGTGTGGGACAGCACTGACGAGGCTTTGCCGAAATCAGTGAAAGCAGCCAAGGCTCACTCTCCCGTTGGCCATGACTTTGCGAGCACACCAGAAGAGCGCCAATCCTGCAACTCTTCCATAATCATGTCCACCACAGCAGCAGGAGGTTTGAATTTGCTGCTAAAAATTATGTTGTTCCTCTCCTTCCAGAGAAGCCACCAGGTAAGCAGGGCAACCGATCGCCAGCGAGATTTTAGGCGTAGAGGGGTCGAGGCTGAGGATCTCTCCCACCAATCTTGCAGGAAGCTGGCATTGTTGGAGGGGCTATTTATCGAATTGCCCACAGCGGTCCACTACTACTCAGTTTTACCCCTAGCGCCGAATGGTGCTCGGTTTTGCCCCTAGTCCGTGCGCAACTACTATGAAGAGGCCGGAACGGTAAGTTTGGAGTCGAATCCGTTCCGCGAAGTGGGTCCGAGGAGTCAGACTCCGTTTCGCGAAGTGGGTCCGGGTGGGACTGCCAAGTTCGTTGAAACCGTCCGGAGCTTACAGGTGGGACCGCGCAGTTTGAATAGTCCACACCCAAGCTTCCCGCTGGGTTCAGCGACGCGTGGGAAAACCGTGGGCCCTCGCGTTGGTCAAAGCCTGCCGGAGTAACGTCACGTGTGGCGCAGCAAATGCCCCGCCGGGGCTACAAAAGGCCCCTCGCCGCTCGCCGCTCTCCCCATTCTAGCCGTTAATCTCGCCCTCACCACACTCGCTCTCATCGCCGCATTTCCACCTAGACACCCCGAGACGATGCCTCGCCGGATCCGTGCAAACCGCAACTCGCCGTTGTACTGCCGCCCCGCGGCCGCGATGCGGGGCCACAGTGACGGCGATAGCGACAACGAGTTCTACTACGAGGAGAACGAGCAGCAGCCGCAGGAGGAGGCGGCGCCCGAGCAGGAGCCGCCGCAGGAGGAGGCTGCGCCCGAGCAGGAGCCGCCGCAGGAGGCGCAGCGCTGGAGGATGCACAGGAGGAGGCAGCCTATCTGGCCCGAGCAACACGCCGCCATCTACTCGTTCGAAACATGGCGGAACGAGGTGGCGTTCCACCAGGCCCGATCTTGGCTCGAGGAGGCGGCGGCAGCGGCCGAGGCTGCCGCTGTTCGTGCTTCCCTGGAGACCCAACAGAGGGAGCAGGCGGAGCGCTAGGTCTACCGGCAGCTCACCGCAACCGCGGCGTCGGATGAGCAGCAGACGGTTGTCGCGCTGTACAAGAGTGACCGGCGCAAGGCTGCCCTACAGAGCGAGAGGTGGGACCGCCGCCATCCCTCCGAGCAGGCGCAGCTGCACCGGCTGCGGATCCAAGGCAGAGCGGAGCGGTATGGGCTCGCTACGGTAGCGAACGACCACGAGGCGGGGCCCTCCAACATGCTGGCATACGATGACAGCGATGAGGACGACGAGGAAGAGGACGACGTTTAGGAGGAGGGCGACGACCAGGCCGGGTGATCGCGGCGATCCTCGACCAACCGTAGTTTTTTTTAAGTTTTTTCAATGCTTTTAGTTAAATTATGCCGTCTTTCTGTAAAACTATCGTCGATTCTATGAAATTGCGCCTATTTCAACGAGTTCGCCGTTTTTTAATTAATTTTGAGTATTTCTGAACAAAATCACGAGCCAGAATATAGATTAAAAGCGAAAAGAATGTTTGAATAATGTTGTATGATGTTGAACCAAGTCATTCCAAAATTTTAGGCAAATGTGCTTCAAATGAGGTCTGAAGCTATTATCAAAATTATCATGAAAAATTCGAACTTGTCAAAATTATCCGATCCAAATAAATTTGAGGAGCAACTATATCACATATAACAACATTGTTCGTTGGATTCATGTCATTTTGAATTTTTTTGAATCATTTATGCTCATTTGAAACCATCGCTCTATTCTCATGAGAAATATTCTTCAAATGAGGTCTGCAACTAGGGTAGACACCCCCGTTTGAAATTTCATGAAAAATTCGAACTTGTCAAAAGTATCCGATCCAAATAAATTTGAGGAGCAACTATATCACATATAACAACATTGTGCGTTGGATTCATGTCATTTTGATTTTTTTTGAATTATTTATGCTTATTTGAAACCATCGCTCTATTCTCATGAGAAATGTGCTTCAAATGAGGTCTGAAGCTAGGGTAAACACCCCCGTTTGTAATTTCATGAAAAATTCTAACTTGTCAAAATTATCCAAATAAATTTGAGGAGCAACTATATCGCATATAACAACATGGTGCGTTGGATTCATGTCATTTTGATTTTTTTTTTTAAAATTATTTATGCTCATTTGAAACCATCGCTCTATTCTCATGAGAAATGTGCTTCAAATGAGCTGTGAAGCTAGGGTAAACACCCCCGTTTGTAATTTCATGAAAAATTCTACCTTGTCAAAATTATCCAAATAAATTTGAGGAGCAACTATATCGCATATAACAACATGGTGCGTTGGATTCATGTCATTTTGATTTTTTTTGAATTATTTATGCTCATTTGAAACCATCGCTCTATTCTCATGAGAAATGTGCTTCAAATGAGGTCCGAAGTTAGGGTAAATACCCCCATTTGTGCTTCAACATTTTTTGGCATCTTGTCTAAATCAGCCAAATTAATTTCCTAAACATCTATTCTACATATATAGTGTAAATCTGAAGTTTCATTATGTTTTGAATAATTTTTCTATTTTTTTAATTTTTTATTTAAATAACATGGTTTAATAGAAAAATCATATGTAAAACAGATAAAAATCATCGCTCTTGTAAATCTGAAGTTTCATTATGTTTTGAATAATTCTTCTATTTTTTATATTTTTTTATTTAAATAACATGGTTTAATAATTAACAGTAAAGAAATCATATGTAGAACACATAGAAACCATGGATCCCTGTGGCCAACGAACCAACCAATCAGAGCGCAGAACGAGCGTCTCGCGGATCGCTGTGGCTGCGAGCGCATCCGTCCGATGCACGATTCCTTCTAGAAAGCGTCGATCGAACATCCTAGGTCGAATCTCTGTGTTTCCTTCTAGAAGCTTTTCGGCTGATCAAACAGAGGGTTGACCAAGCTTGAAATGAGCATACATAATTCAAAAAAAAATCAAAAATATATAAAGCCGACGCACATAGTAGTGTTATGTCATATAGTAACGAGAAAAAAAAATATAAACCTGTCTTATAAAGAATGGAACAAAAAAGCCTTGTGTAACATGTGATATCTTGAACAGATTAGTAGAGAGTTCAAGAAAATGAGATGAGTTTCAAACCTTTGGAACTCAAATAAGGTCAAAATCTCACCAAACCTTCATTTTGGTGTGACTAAGAAAGATCCAAAGTTATTTTTTCATTTTGATGTTTTAAACTTGTTTTATTTACGATTTTCGATTAAAACCATTATTATTCAAAAGAAAATAAATAATACAAATATTCATCCAATAATTTTTCAGACTTCGGAATTGCATTATATAGGTCTAATACAAGTCTAGGAAAAATATAAATATGATTTATAAACATTAGAACGAAAGCCATCACTAAAATGAGATTCCTCGAATACAGGAGTAGAGATTTCAAAGAATATGAGGTGGAAACATTGTGAATCTTCCGACGAGGTGGGTTCTACCTTTTTGTTTTGTGTTCCTATGGGCTATCCTAGCACAACCAAGCAAATAGTTCCACATTGCTACCCCTTTCGACGCCGTTAACGCGTGTTTCCGTATAAGTCCGGTATTTCTCCAGCGGGTAGGATTTCACCGGGAGGGGGGCTACGGAGCGTCTGGATCCCAACACAAGCTAGGGGGTGCCATACCATGATAGTATAGGTGTGTTGTGTGCTTTGGATGTCAAAGATTTCTCTCCGGGGTGTGACCCGCTTCACCGGCATCCACTTCTCTCTCGTGAGCGCTTATAGGGTGAAACTCCCGTATCGGACCAAAAATCGTGAATATTCCGAAGAGGTGGGTTATACCTTTTTGTTTTGTGTTCCTATGGGATATCCTAGCACAACCAAGCATATAGTTCCACATTGCTACCCCCTTTCGACGCAGTTACCGCGTGTTTCCGTATAAGTCAGGTATTTCTTCAGCGGGGCTAGGGTTTCACCGGGAGGGGGGCTACGGAGCGTCTGGATCCCAACACAAGCTAGGGGGTGCCATACCATGTTAGTATAGGTGTGTTGTGTGCTTTGGATGTCAAAGATTTCTCTCCGGGGTGTGACCCGCTTCACCGGCATCCACTTCTCTCTCGTGAGCGCTTATAGGGTGAAACTCCTGTATCGGACCAAACATCGTGAATCTTCCGAAGAGGTGGGTTCTACCTTTTTGTTTTGTGTTCCTATGGGCTATCCTAGCGCAACCAAGCAGATAGTTCCACATTGCTACCCCCTTTCGACGCAGTTACCGCGTGTTTCCGTATAAGTCAGGTATTTCCCCAGCGGGGCTAGGGTTTCACCGGGAGGGGGGCTACGGAGCGTATGGATCCCAACACAAGCTAGGGGGTGCCATACTATGTTAGTATAGGTGTGTCGTGTGCTTTGGATGTCAAAGATTTCTCTCTGGGGTGTGACCCGCTTCACCGGCATCCACTTCTCTCTCGTGAGCGCTTATAGGGTGAAACTCCTGTATCGGACCAAACATCGTGAATCTTCCGAAGAGGTGGGTTCTACCTTTTTGTTTTGTGTTCCTATGGGCTATCCTAGCACAACACAGCAAATAGTTCCACATTGCTACCCCCTTTCGACGCAGTTACCGCGTGTTTCCGTATAAGTCAGGTATTTCTCGAGCGGGGCTAGGGTTTCACCGGGAGGGGGCTACGGAGTGTCTGGATCCCAACACAAGCTAGGGGGTGCCATACCATGTTAGTATAGGTGTTTTGTGTGCTTTGGATGTCAAAGATTTCTCTCCGGGGTGTGACCCGCTTCACCGGCATCCCTTTCTCTCTCGTGAGCGCTTATAGGGTGAAACTCCTGTATCGGACCAAACATTGTTAATCTTCCGAAGAGGTGGGTTCTACCTTTTTGTTTTGTGTTCCTATGGGTTATCCTAGCACAACCAAGCAAATAGTTCCACATTGCTACCCACTTTCGACGCAGTTACCGCGTGTTTCCGATAAGTCAGGTATTTCTCCAGCGGGGCTAGGGTTTCACCGGGAGGGGGGCTACGGCGCGTATGGATCCCAACACAAACTAAGGGGTCACCACACTGCACCCGTCTACACTATTGTACATGCCCTAAAAACAGAGGGAACCAGATCCTCTTACTTTGCCCACCTTATGTTCTCTGACTTTCTCCCATGACACGTGGGTCCGGTGTGTGATGGGCTCCATTTGTCAGTGACCTAAAGTCAGGGGATCGCGTTCCCGCACAGAGAAGCGCTCGTCTCAGCGTCTGCAGGCCGTTGCCGCCGTAGTTTGCATGCATGGACTCGATCTGCACCGTTCCATACGATCAAACGATTGAAAATGAAGCGGTGCATGGACTGGGTGTTTTGTCTCAATGTAACTGCATGCAACAATGGACATTGTCTAGTGGGGCCCCGTTCACCAGCCCGGTGCATGCACGCCTCGTTTTTCAGAGTAAACAACGTGGCAGAAGAAGAAAAGAGTAAACGTCGTGTCGCACTTGCAGCAGTCCTGCACGCCTCGTTTCAGAAACACGAGTCGCGTCGCATTTGCAGCAGCCCTGCACGCCTCGTTTCAGAAACACGAGTCGCGTCGCATTTGCAGCGACGCAACCCTCCACGCCTAGTTTTCAGAAGATACACATCAATGCATATGCAGCGAGGCAGGATTTGGCGTGAGACTTTGGACTTTCTTCTCTTCACCTCTTTAATGCACGCATGCAACGTCGAATCACTTGACTGCCTAATGCACACGCGCTCGTACTCCGTATCACTAGCTGTCCTACACATACGCCTACGCCTGTTCTACACCGCTTTGACCATGCATCGACTCTTCTACACTGCACCCAACGTTTTCACACTGTTTGCTTCATCTACCCATATTAATTCACGTCTAATCGTGCCTTTAAATAGACCGTTTCACTCGTCCTCCATCTTCTCATCCCTCTCCAGCCCTTTGCCCTTCTCTCCCTAGCTTCAAGCCCGAACATGTCTTCCTACTCTCTACCATCTAGCCCTGAGTCGGTCTCTGACGAGGACAACCGCCCAAAAGATCGGCTTTGGTACGAGGCCGATTATACGTCGGAGGAAGTCGAATCTCCCAAACGGGAGAGATCGCCATCGCCGTCCTTCGTCCACAACCCCAAGCCCGCCCTCACCGCCCCCAAGGACCTCTCCAACAAGACGATCCGCCGCCTCAAAGAACTGGAGCGGCTGGAGAAGAAGGAGTTGAAGGCCGAGGAGAAGAAGCAGGCGAAGGAGGACGTGAAGGCAATGCGGGCCAGCATCAAGCAGGTCCGTGAGCGAGAGGAGGAGAGGATGCGGGCGGAGAACCGCCGCGCCCGCGTCAAGAAGGAGATGGAGGACAGGGCGCCGGAGGGCGGTAAGGGCTCCCGCATGCAGAGCGGGAGCAGTTAGTTTTTTTTTAATTAGATGTAATGTCCCTCGGGCCCCACTGATTATATGTAAAGTGGGGCCAGTTATCGAATTCTAAGTATGTTTAATTATATATAAAGTTATGTTCTTATATTTTTCCAAATATGTACCCACTGTTTAGAAGCTTTATCCTTTCTAATTATCGCATTTTTTAAAATATTTCTAATTATCGCTTTAAAATATGCACATTGTAAACAAAATTTATATATAAGAGATGTGATGCATTATGTTTTCTAAGATAATATACAAATTTCAGTTGATCACAGTATATATTTTATATTATTAATACGAATAATTTGATGGTTTAATAAATGGATAATGTGTAGTCTGCATGTAGTGATTAATAAATATAAATGGATAATGTGTAGTCTGCATGTTGACATTGAGCCTCGTCAACAGTCAACAGCTGGGGCCCACATGTAGCGCCAGCCGTCAACAGTTGGGGCACACAAGCCGCGCCAACGCTCAACAGCTGGGGCCCACATGCCGCGCCAACGGTTCTATGACGGGTCCCATGTAACACCTGGGGTGTTACCCTAAGCTAGGAAGTTGTTTGTTTCCTTCTGTTTTGCATCACATGCATCATATGCATTGCACCATGTTTTCAAAACAACTCAAAATTCAAACCACTTTAAACTTTCACACTTGTCCAAAATTTCCAAATTGAAAATTGCAAACTAAAACAACTCAATTGTTTCCAATAGTTTGAAGTTGATTTATTCAAATGACTTGTTAATAAAATTTTTCCCTTTTGTTGAAAACCCTAGTGGTAATTTCAAAATTCAAATCAAATCAATCAACCATTCATAATGGGCATGATCAAATTGTGGGTTTAACAAAAAAATCAAATTCTTGCAAACAACTAAAATTCAATTAATGTTTTCATAATTGTTGAGTTAATGGAATAAAATTTGTTTAAAACACCAAATCCTTATGAACCCCATTTGAAAGTCAAATAGCAAACAAAAATTAATTTAACACTTCAAATTTTGGACTCAATGATCACAATGGCTTTGAATTTGCTGTTTTGCAAATTACTAAAAAAATTATTCATAAAAATTAAACCAAATCTCTATTCTTTCTCTCCTTTTCTTTTCTTGCAAGCACAAAAAAAAAAAAGAGAAGAAAGAAATAAAGGGAAGGGTGAGCTAGGGGGAGGCAGGCCCAAGAGGCCCAACCTACAACCCCTCGCTGCAGCCCACATCTCCATCTCCTACCTCTGTCCGTACAGAGGAGGGAGATGTCGCTGTCAAGTTTTCCCCCACCTCACCTGCCCGAGCCCTACAAGTACCCCTGCCCCAAACCCTAGCTGCTCCGCCCCCCTTCTCCCTCTCCATCCTCTCCCGCCGCCAGCCTTCCTCTCCCCTCGAATTCCCCTCCTTCCGTATAGTGCTGCTCTGAATTTTTCTGAAACTCTATCAACTGCCGCCATGGCCGCGAGTGACGTTGAAGCCACGGTGGCTGCGGTCACCGTCGGGAGTTGTTCTCGGCGGGAATGGAACAATGGAGGCCCCCCCTTCAACTTTGCTAAAGGATGCCCGGCCGGAGGAGCTCGAGGGACGGCGCCCTCTTCTCCCGACGACCACCGTCTCCACCGCTCGTCGCCATCAACCGCGCCTCCATCGCCACCGATCGTCCCCGCGCCTCCCGGCATCACGCCGCCGTGGTGAGCCCTTGTCCCTCGGGACCACCTCCTGCCCCTCTCCCCCCTGCTTGCTCTGGACGCGGGCCGTCGCGCCCGTCGTCGCTGCATCTCATGGCCATCGGCGTCTGGTCCGCCATCGCTGTCATCGACAGTGTTCAGGAAAACTGAATTCGTTCAGATTAGCCGCCCTAAGCCACCTAAAAAACCCACGCAATCATTACCTATCAAATCCGAGCGAGTACCACAGTGGTTAGGCAGTGTGTGCGCGCAAGCCCCCCAGGTCCTGGGTTCGATCCCCCCAAACCACACCTTTTTTTTCTTTCTGTTTTTCCTTTTTCTGCCCGAATTTCAGAAACCTAGATCTGAGGCATTAACTCTAAAATCAATATAAAATCAAATACTGCTCCAATTTGGATGATTCAAAATCCTGTGGATTCATAATCTTGAGACCTTTCTATTAATGCCAAGTTTGCAATATATTTCTGTATCAATTTGTGCACTAAATAATTAATTACTGAAAATGCAATAAAAAGTGGAAACTTTGGAATTTCATAACTTTAGTTCTACTCATCCAACTTAAGCAAACTTGGGCTCTAAAAATTTGTCTTAACAAACTCTACACATTGGTATTTTATTTGGGCACACTTGAATTAATTTTGAACATGTTTTCCTCTGTTTACTAAAAAGGGCAGAATAAGACTATTTATGGAAAATTGCATAATAAATTCAATAATAACCCAAAAATTATGTTTAATAGCTCTAAATGTTCAATGAAACATTTGCTACATGTTTTCAATCTTTTCAATGCAATTTGTTTATTGTTTTCCCTAATTAAAAATGGTTCAATAATTCATTGCTTTAATTAAACCCTTTTAAATTGCAAAATTCATAACTTGGGCAATTCAAATCCAATTCCAACATGTAAAATATGTTTTCCATGCAAAATTGAATGAACTTTGCAAATATCAACTTTGTTTTCTATTTTGAATAATTTAAATTGCTGAAAACAATTGTTTCTTATCTAATGCATTTAAAATTGTCAAATTAATAACTAATTCATCTTAATTCCAAATTCAACAAATGAAATATGTTTTCCATCTAAAATTTTGTGTTCTTTCCAAATATAAATTTGGCTATCTGTTTTGAACAATTTAACTTGATGAAAATAACAAATGCTTGTGTGACACCTTTAAGTAACCAAAATTCCAAAACTTAATAAGTGAATTTCAAAATGGGTAAACCTTATTTCCAATTGATTCTATTGTTGTTATTTTGTTGTTTTCCTCATCCATGCATCATGCTAATCCACCTTCACCTGTTGGTTAGTTGGAAAACAATTATTTCGACCTTAATTCATGGGCTTTTCCATATGCAATCCAAATTGCATATGGGTCCATTTAATTATGTTATGATACCATGTCAACTAGTTTATCTTTGATGCATCCTTAAACTTGTCATGCATCCATATCTTGATCATGCTGGATCTTTTGCCGTAGTAGTAATTGTTGCATCCGGTGTTTGTTCGAGGTTCGTTGCTTCTTCCCTGATAGGACGTTGAGATGATGTGAGCAACGACAAGTTCTGCGGATGAACCTCTACTTGCTGGATTCCAGGCAAGTATACTCACTTGCTGCCAATAGGCTGCCTTTCATCACTTGTTACCGATTCTTTCCGTTGTTCTTATTCTAGACTGTTGACTCGATGCTTGTGTCTCGATCCTATCATATTGTTTACCTTGCAGCCATGATATAGCCTTTCCTTCCACTTCCAATTAACCGTTGCTTGTTTACCTTGTTGGCCCGTGTCGTAGGTTGCATGCTTAGTGTTGTTTGCGCTCAAGTCTTGCTGTCCTTTTACTCATCACCTGTTTAGTTGATAGTTGGGTTTCAATTCAATCAACAACTTGTTATTGTTCTGGGTAATAATAATTTGATGTTAAGGCACCGGCAGGAGGCCCGGGTTAGGGTTTTGGAGCCTGCTAGTGTCGACCCTAATTAGGAAAAGGGTCTTGTCTACTGATCCATGATGAGCGTGCTCACAGCATCCGGGTGGTGGTATGGAACCCCCCTCGACTTAGATCTGATCTGCAGCTTGTCCGAAGAGCCACACTTAGTTCGGGTGTTCCATTTGCTCCTTGCATAATGGGTGGATACCCCATGGTTACTGGTGATGATGATGATGCATATAGGGCGAGGCCTGTAGTGCCGGGGTGTTGTGTCCTGCGGGAGTTTTGCACACCTGCACTGAGTATTCGGCTGCGTGGCTGGGACCTTATAGCTCCGTGGCTTCTAGGATGGGTTGTAGAGATGGTTTGGGTCGTGTCGAGCCAACCTGAGTTTTAGTTGGTGGCTTGAGTGTGTACGGGTACTGGAGCACACCCTGCAAGGATAAATCTTCTCGAGAAGCCGTGTTTTCCGCGGTTATGGATTACTTGGTGAAAGTACTGGCTAACAAGTACTCAGACAACTTACACCTAATGATAATAACTTGACTGGTAATAGCCTTATTGACACAATAAGTTGAACATCATTAATCCAACAGTGTGAGTTATCCTTGGGTTGCTTCCTTAGTAGGGGGTCACATTGGATGGGTATTGTTTTGGTGAGTAGTTGTAGTTGGTTCCGATGCGCTATCTTATCCCCCTCTTTTAGCCGGATGTTGTATCGAGTCTCTGTAGTTGGTTAGTGCAGCCCGCTGCCGCTTATTTGCAATAATCCCTTCCTTTCCGTTGAACCCAAAGTATTTGTATCTTGTGACGACTGGCTACGCCGGTATCTTGTGAGTATGGTTTATCCACTTGCCAGTACTTAACCGTACTGACCCACGAATCCTTTTTCGTGGCTGCATATTCAACATTGCAGTCAACAGGTTTGAAGTCTGACGATGTTAGCTTGGGAATCCCTCCAGCTTGGCCTGGGCAGGGATTGGACGCTCTCGGTTATCTTCAGGACTCTCAGTCCAAGTTGTATCTTGTCCGTAGTCGGACACTATGTTGTTTCTTCCGCTGTTATTTGGATCTTTGTATTGTATCAGTTGTATCGTTGACTCGTTTGAGTCATCTTGTATATATCTTTTCTGTTGTCGTTGTGGATTATTCGTGAACTGTTGTAATTTTATCACAAGTGGCAACCTGGAATCGGTTATTATGTGGATTTTGGCGGGAATGCTGAAATCTGCATAGTGCCCGATCCCGGGGCGTCACAAATGGTATCAGAGCCTTGGTTCTGATTCCCGATATTGTTTCGATACGAATGGTTATCGAAGCAACGGGTCCGCAAAGCCTGTAGGTTAACCTCGCTAACGGTCGTTGTTTCTAGAGTGTCAAAAACTATTTCTGCTAAACTATTTTGGAAAACATCTCAATAGGATTCTGGATTTTCTCCTTATCCCTATTCTATTTCCCCTCCCATCTTATTTGTTTTGGAGTCTACCCCCCTTGTCTATCTTTCAAAGTGTTAGGATCCTACGTGGGTGGACGTTTTCTGAGCCGTTAACCTAATACGTTCGATCATCGGAAGATTTCCTGGTGGAAGAACATCGTCGTCACTCCGAGCAAGAATCCCTTGTTAGTGGTGTCGAGGAGATCAGCTGGAAGCATGAAGAATCGATAGTCGAACTTCTTTTCCCTCCCGGGTTAGCAGGTGGATTGCGAGGGCGCAATCCCTTGTTAGTGGTGTCGTCTGTAACACCTGGGGTGTTACCCAAAGCTAGGAAGTTGTTTGTTTCCTTCTGTTTTGCATCACATGCATCATATGCATTGCACCATGTTTTCAAAACAACTCAAAATTCAAACCACTTTAAACTTTGACACTTGTCCAAAATTTCCAAATTGAAAATTGCAAACTAAAACAACTCAATTGTTTCCAATAGTTTGAAGTTGATTTATTCAAATGACTTGTTAATAAAAAATTTCCCTTTTGTTGAAAACCCTAGTGGTAATTTCAAAATTCAAATCAAATCAATCAACCATTCATAATGGGCATGATCAAATTGTGGGTTTAACAAAAAAAATCAAATTCTTGCAAACAACTAAAATTCAATTAATGTTTTCATAATTGTTGAGTTAATGGAATAAAATTTGTTTAAAACACCAAATCCTTATGAACCCCATTTGAAAGTCAAATAGCAAACAAAAATTAATTTAACACTTCAAATTTTGGACTCAGTGATCACAATGGCTTTGAATTTGCTGTTTTGCAAATTACTAAAAAAATTATTCATAAAAATTAAACCAAATCTCTATTCTTTCTCTCCTTTTCTTTTCTTGCAAGCACAAAAAAAAGAGAAGAAAAAAATAAAGGGAAGGGTGAGCTAGGGGGAGGCAGGCCCAAGAGGCCCAACCTACAACCCCTCGCTGCAGCCCACATCTCCATCTCCTACCTCTGTCCGTACAGAGGAGGGAGATGTCGCTGTCAAGTTTTCCCCCACCTCACCTGCCCGAGCCCTACAAGTACCCCTGCCCCAAACCCTAGCTGCTCCGCCCCCCTTCTCCCTCTCCATCCTCTCCCGCCGCCAGCCTTCCTCTCCCCTCGAATTCCCCTCCTTCCGTATAGTGCTGCTCTGAATTTTTCTGAAACTCTATCAACTGCCGCCATGGCCGCGAGTGACGTTGAAGCCACGGTGGCTGCGGTCACCGGCGGGAGTTGTTCTCGGCGGGAATGGAACAATGGAGGCCCCCCCTTCAACTTTGCTGAAGGATTCCCGGCCGGAGGAGCTCGAGGGACGGCGCCCTCTTCTCCCGACGACCACCGTCTCCACCGCTCGTCGCCATCAACCGCGCCTCCATCGCCACCGATCGTCCCCGCGCCTCCCGGCATCATGCCGCCGTGGTGAGCCCTTGTCCCTCGGGACCACCTCCTGCCCCTCTCCCCCCTGCTTGCTCTGGACGCGGGCCGTCGCGCCCGTCGTCGCTGCATCTCATGGCCATCGGCGTCTGGTCCGCCATCGCTGTCCTCGACAGTGTTCAGGAAAACTGAATTCGTTCAGATTAGCCGCCCCAAGCCACCTCAAAAACCCACGCAATCATTACCTATCAAATCCGAGCGAGTACCACAGTGGTTAGGAAGTGTGTGCGCGCAAGCCCCCCAGGTCCTGGGTTCGATCCCCCCAAACCACACCTTTTTTTTTTTTCTGTTTTTCCTTTTTCTGCCCGAATTTCATAAACCTAGATCTGAGGCATTAACTCTAAAATCAATATAAAATTAAATACTGCTCCAATTTGGATGATTCAAAATCCTGTGGATTCATAATCTTGACACCTTTCTATTAATGCCAAGTTTGCAATATATTTCTGTAACAATTTTTGCACTAAATAATTAATTACTGAAAATGCAATAAAAAGTGGAAACTTTGGAATTTCATAACTTTAGTTCTACTCATCCAACTTAAGCAAACTTGGGCTCTAAAAATTTGTCTTAACAAACTCTACACATTGGTATTTTATTTGGGCACAATTGAACTAATTTTGAACATGTTTTCCTCTGTTTACTAAAAAGGGCAGAATAAGACTATTTATGGAAAATTGCATAATAAATTCAATAATAACCCAAAAATTATGTTTAATAGCTCTAAATGTTCAATGAAACATTTGCTACATGTTTTCAATCTTTTCAATGCAATTTGTTTATTGTTTTCCCTAATTAAAAATGGTTCAATAATTCAATGCTTTAATTAAACCCTTTTAAATTGCAAAATTCATAACTTGGGCAATTCAAATCCAATTCCAACATGTAAAATATGTTTTCCATGCAAAATTGAATGAACTTTGCAAATATCAACTTTGTTTTCTATTTTGAATAATTTAAATTGCTGAAGACAACTGTTTCTTATCTAATGCATTTAAAATTGTCAAATTAATAACTAATTCATCTTAATTCCAAATTCAACAAATGAAATATGTTTTCCATCTAAAATTTTGTGTTCTTTCCAAATATAAATTTGGTTATCTGTTTTGAACAATTTAACTTGATTAAAATAACAAATACTTGTGTGACACCTTTAAGTAACCAAAATTCCAAAACTTAATAAGTGAATTTCAAAATGGGCAAACCTTATTTCCAATTGATTCTATTGTTGTTATTTTGTTGTTTTCCTCATCCATGCATCATGCTAATCCACCTTCACCTGTTGGTTAGTTGGAAAACAATTATTTCGACCTTAATTCATGGGCTTTTCCATATGCAATCCAAATTGCATATGGGTCCATTTAATTATGTTATGATACCATGTCAACTAGTTTATCTTTGATGCATCCTTAAACTTGTCATGCATCCATATCTTGATCATGCTGGATCTTTTGCCGTAGTAGTAATTGTTGCATCCGATGTTTGTTCGAGGTTCGTTGCTTCTTCCCGGATAGGACGTTGAGATGATGTGAGCAACGACAAGTTCTGCGGATGAACCTCTACTTGCTGGATTCCAGGCAAGTATACTCACTTGCTGCCAATAGGCTGCCTTTCATCACTTGTTACCGATTCTTTCCGTTGTTCTTATTCTAGACTGTTGACTCGATGCTTGTGTCTCGATCCTATCATATTGTTTACCTTGCAGCCATGATATAGCCTTTCCTTCCACTTCCTATTAACCGTTGCTTGTTTACCTTGTTGGCCCCGTGTCGTAGGTTGCATGCTTAGTGTTGTTTGCGCTCAAGTCTTGCTGTCCTTTTACTCATCACCTGTTTAGTTGATAGTTGGGTTTCAATTCAATCAACAACTTGTTATTGTTCTAGGTAATAATAATTTGATGTTAAGGCACCGGCAGGAGGCCCGGGTTAGGGTTTTGGAGCCTGCTAGTGTCGACCCTAATTAGGAAAAGGGTCTTGTCTACTGATCCATGATGAGCGTGCTCACCGCATCCGGGTGGTGGTATGGAACCCCCCTCGACTTAGATCTGATCTGCAGCTTGTCCGAAGAGCCACACTTAGTTCGGGTGTTCCATTTGCTCCTTGCATAATGGGTGGATACCCCATGGTTACTTGTGATGATGATGATGCATATAGGGCGAGGCCTGTAGTGCCGGGGTGTTGTGTCCTGCGGGAGTTTTGCACACCTGCACTGAGTATTCGGATGCGTGGCTGGGACCTTATAGCTCCGTGGCTCCTAGGATGGGTTGTAGAGATGGTTTGGGTCGTGTCGAGCCAACCTGAGTTTTAGTTGGTGGCTTGAGTGTGTACGGGTACTGGAGCACACCCTACAGGGATAAATCTTCTCGAGAAGCCGTGTTTTCCGCGGTTATGGATTACTTGGTGAAAGTACTGGCTAACAAGTACTCAGACAACTTACACCTAATGATAATAACTTGACTAGTAATAGCCTTATTGACACAATAAGTTGAACATCATTAATCCAACAGTGTGAGTTATCCTTGGGTTGCTTCCTTAGTAGGGGGTGACATTGGATGGGTATTGTTTTGGTGAGTAGTTGTAGTTGGTTCCGATACGCTATCTTATCCCCCTCTTTTAGCCGGATGTTGTATCGAGTCTCTGTAGTTGGTTAGTGCAGCCCGCTGCCGCTTATTTGCAATAATCCCTTCCTTTCCGTTGAACCCAAAGTATTTGTATCTTGTGACGACTGGCTACGCCGGTATCTTGTGAGTATGGTTTATCCACTTGCCAGTACTTAACCGTACTGACCCACGAATCCTTTTTCGTGGCTGCATATTCAACATTGCAGTCAACAGGTTTGAAGTCTGACGACGTTAGCTTGGGAATCCCTCCGGCTTGGCCTGGGCAGGGATTGGACGCTCTCGGTTATCTTCAGGACTCTTAGTCCAAGTTGTATCTTGTCCGTAGTCGGACACTATGTTGTTTCTTCCGCTGTTATTTGGATCTTTGTATTGTATCAGTTGTATCGTTGACTCGTTTGAGTCATCTTGTATATATCTTTTCTGTTGTCGTTGTGGATTATTCGTGAACTGTTGTAATGTTATCACAAGTGGCAACCTGGAATCGGTTATTATGTGGATTTTGGCGGGAATGCTGAAATCTGCATAGTGCCCGGTCCCGGGGCGTCACATCCCACAAGTCAGCATCCTAACGGGGGCAGAAAGTTACGGTGGAAGAAGCGAAACGAGTCCTTGCGGACAGACTAGGGGCAAAACTGAGATCGATTCGGCGCTAGGGGTAAAACTGAGGTCGTGGTGCCAACTGAGGGCACCCTGTTAAAAAACCCTTGTTGGAGCAGGAGACGTCCACACAAAGGTTCGAACAGTGGATCACGCCAGACCAAACCGAAGAGCTGAAATTACAGGAGGCAAACAGGTGTGGGGCAGTTTCATGTTCAGAATTGCAGAGGCTGCATAAAGGTTGATGAGGCATGCCTTGATTTCCTAGATTATCAGCCATAAGCGCCCTACTCCGATGATTCATGCATGAATCTTACACTTTGGGATTGATTTAATGGACCATATATGTGCTAGTACCGAGGAGCGGGCATTGGCACTGAAAGGAAGTTCTAAGCAGAGGCAGCAGAGTAAGTGTGGTTACTAGTCCATCTCAGCAAACACAAATTTTCCATGGTTGTTAAGGAGGTTCCACAGCTGCAGGTATTAATAATAACGTCAGTGTTTGGCTTGATACAGGAAAAATCCACGCTTTGTTAGTAAGAGCTTCCTTGACTGAAGTATTCTTTTTCCTGGAGTGCCTAAACAAGCTAGGAAATCGCTCGCATAGAGGAATGCCAGCCAGCCAGTGAGATCGCCAGAAACTAGTAGACATGTCATTGCCGATGGAGATGAAAGGGGATGCCCGAAAAGCAGAACAGACAGTATTATCCACCGGATTGGGGGGGGGGGGGGGGGGGGGGGGTTGTGCCAGAGTTCAGAGCTGTCAATTGCGTCTTGCCAGAGCCAACACATCCGAAGAGCAGTACTTTGGAAGGGCCGACAGATGGTGTCCCAGTTCACTAGGCATTTACCTCCAGAAGCGGTATCACTGGCAGCCCAAAGAAATGATCGTCGTAATTTGTCGAGCTGCTTAAGCAACCACTTTGGGTGGATGATGGCTATCAGCTGGTAAGCAGGGAGGGCAGAAAAGACGGCGGTCACAAGCGTCAAACGTCCAAAAAAGGTGATCCATTTAGCTTTCCAGCAGGCAAGGCATTTCATGAACTTATCAATGATGCTCTGATAATCAACTCGTTTAAGCCTTTTGTCAGAGAGACGAAGAGGCCAGTAGATTGTGAGGATGTTGCTTTTGGCGAGGTTGGGGCAGAGACCAGAGGAAGCGCCGAACAGCTGCAGAATAGCCAATGTTGCTTGTAAATCACAGAGGCTTAATGAAGATCATAACGTCATCGGCATGCAGAGAGGCTCTGAACCGAAGAGTGTTGTTGCCAATATTGCCGAGAATCTGGTTGCTTCTAGCAGCGTCAAATAATTTAGCAAGGCAGTCCATGACAACCACAAATAGGAGGGGGGACAATGGATCCCCCTGCCTGAGGCCACGTCGATGAAAGATGGGATCGGTGAGGTCGACATTGACAATAATCTTCGTGGAGCTAGTTTCCAGCAGAGAGATGATCCACTCAAGCCACTTAGCGGTTAGCGCTGAATCCACTGTGACGAAGCAGCTTTATGAGAAATCCCCACAGAACTGAATCACAAGCTTTAGAGATATCCAGTTTGAGCATTAGGGCCAGGGTCTTCTTTTGCATGAGGGAACGAGTAATGCCTTGCACGTACACGAAATTATCATGTATGGTGCAACCTTTGCTAGAAGCATTCTGGCCGGGAGTGACTAAAGAAGGCATGACAGGATGCAAACGTAGGGCAAAAATCTTTATTAGTAAAGGTATGTTTACTTTTGTTTCCTAACCCATGATTTGCACTATTGTGCCTATGGTGATAATCGACAATAAGGAGTCCACCTATAGAAAGGAAGGAATTTCAGGAATTATATGTCACTGTGTCTATCTAAAAGTTATACTTGCATTATAATATGGATATATAAGCAGTAAGTGGCATGGCATGTTTCTTTGCAGAAATGTTTATACTATTCAATTCAAAGGTTATCCTTTTTATTTTTGGCACGTATTGTTTTTTATACCAAGTGTACTGCACCTGTACCTAGAAGAACACCCAACACCAACCGAACAGAAGCACACCAATTACCTGCAAAAGCCAAAGCAATAACCTGGTGCAAAAGATAAGCTACATTTGGCCTCAGATCTTATGCTTCAATAAGCTCTATCAGTAGATGAGCTTCTGATTAATTCATGCACATCATTTGCACCAGAAGAAAGCATGCAACAAAAGAGAAGGTCCAAGACTAATTCATACAGAATTTGCGCCAAATAGACCATGCAAAGATGATCCTCCTCGGATTGCTTATTTCCAATCATTTGCACCAACTAAAAGTTAAAAGTAAAAATCGAAAGAGAAACAAATTTCTATGGATCTGTCTCGTGGTTTTTACACTCTCAGCAAGGAGGAGCATCAGGTGGCCAAAAACAACAAAATCAAAAGGACAAAAAATGCATTGTATACTATTCAACAGTATATAGTACCAGAAAAGAAATCTGGCTCTCCTAAAGGTTTTTGCTACGTATACTATTCAATTTAAAGCTACTTATTTTATTTTTGTCAAGTTGAGTGTTTTTTATACTATAAGTTTCTGCTATGAACTATTGAGGAGAGGGGGAGGGTGAGGGGAACGGGAGAATATCACCAGTTGGTCAAGTGCGACGCCAAACCATTTGATGCTCATTTCCTTCATATTGGTGTCATTACGTTCACAGAAGCTCTGGGCCCAGCCATCTGGCTCGATGGCCTTGACTCCAAGAACAGGGCGCGGTCAACGGACAGAAGGTTCTCCGGGTCATTCCAGTCAGTCACGTATGCTGAACCCCGCATTTTGAATTTTTGCTTGAACTCTGGCCAGGCCTGGTACTTATAATGATTTATACGAGCGAGTTTGGTCCAGTTGCCATACAAACCAGACTTGAGTTCAAAGTGATGAACAGAGTTTTTCAAAGAATAGCCAACAGCGTCAAGGCGGACAAGGGATTTGTGACGGTTCACTTTATTGATCCGGCATATGTACCCCTGGCAGACCCCCTCCCTTGGATTTGATGTATGGCCCGAGGGGCCAAAATCATAACACGCGGAAGGTACACCTGGCCAACTTGCAGATCAACAAAAACAACCGCTTCTAGCATTGATTTCGAGGGATACTCAAGTTTGTTCCGGTGTGGTGAAAAGATGAATTCATCAACATCGATGAACGCCATCCATTGGCAGGAAGCTTGGTGCATGGCTGCGCAGTGGGAGGGCCCAGCTTCCCGCGTTTTGGTGCATGGCCAGGTCACGGTTGAGATTCTGATGCTGGCAGCCTGCAAGCGAGCGATCTGGTCTGCCAGGTCATCGTCGCTGCCATTATCGTAGAGGAAAAACTGCTCGACCCCTATTGCAGCGTGGTGGTGCACCCACTCAGAGAAATTTAGCTACATTGCGCACCATTGTGCACGCGCAGAGCAAGTTCTTGTTCCCGGGTGTGACAGACAGGCTGGATGGACCGTAAGTGGCAAGGGAGGGCAATGGTTCGTTCCCTTTGAGAGCTACAGTGATACGACCGAAACGTAAAGCCGAGGGTGCAGGTGGACACCTGACGAGTTGCTGTGCCGATGCGACGGCCGGGAAGGAGGCAACCATGGTGCCATCGGCGTTCGGGTTACCCGAAAATTTCGGGTCGGGTTATTCGGGTTTTTGAAAAATCGGGTTCTGAAAAATGATACCCGAAATTTAGCCAAAATAATAAGAACCCGACAATTCGGGTACCCGATAATTCGGGTTCGGGTTCGGGTTTTCTCGATTTACCCGAATAGGAGCATCACTCAAAGAAATTCCTCAATGCATCACAGCCGTAACTACTAGAGGAGGACTTAGGCATATCGATCGGCGTGGCACTACACCTTTACACGCAGTATAGGGATCCCACCGGAGCAGCAGTGCATCATAACGTTTCGTTCACTCCAGTGAGACGCTGAGTTGTACAGCCTGTACCATAGTATGTCGTCAAGATAGGCGACGGGCGTTACGCTGTACCCCAGCATGTCGTCAAGGTAGGCGTCAGGCGCTGCATATCACCACAACACGTCATCAAGGTAGGCGGCGGGAGGCGGCAGACACGATGCAGCTCCTTGTCATATCAGCCTAGGGCGGGTGCGGGGTGTGTGAAAGGCCACCGCGTGCAGGAGGTGGCCAGGTCAGGGTCTCGGTCCATCGTGGCCTGTTCGTGTGCGTAAAGTTGAGCGATTGAGACTTCAAGGATTGTGGTCAATTGTGCGTTCTTGGGCTGTGCGGAAGTTTAATTCACGTTGTTGGGCCATGCGGGAGTTTAATTCATTGTATTGGGCTAAAATTACTTACCTACTTCGGGTTATTCGGGTTGTTCGGGTTATATAAGTATAAACCCGAATTTCCCATATAAAATTCGGGTTTCTAGAAATGACACCCGAATAGATGCTCGGGTTTTTCGGGTTCGGGCTATTCGGGTTCGGGTTCGGGATTTTCGGGTTCGGGCTTCGGGTTTCGGATTTTATGCCCAGGGTGAGCAGTGGATATCACCAGCTGCTGAATTGAGCCTCTGGCGGCGACCCTTGGCGAAGACGAGACATCACCTCCTCTGCCGTCCAGTAGGGCTGAATCGAAGACGAGACTAGTGTTGCTCCAACTTATGAGATTCGCGGCGGCAGGGGCCGGGGCCGAGGGGAGCAATCGGGGCGCAGCGGTGGTAGGCGCAGGCGAGGAGGGCAGCAGGAGTGGTGACTAGAGGTGCTGGATACCTGATTCCGAGTCGGGCATGAGGCAGAGGTAGGCGTGGCGGCCGCCGGCTGGGCCCCGGCAGCCTCCCGAGCGCGCGCGCCGCGGACGACGCCCCACCCTGGAAGACGCACTTGACGTCCCCCATGGCGGGCTCCGCAGCGAGGACACCATGGTGCTGCGTCGTCATCCGGGTGGTGCTGCGGCGGGGAACGGTGGCGGACGGGGGGTAGGCGGCGCGCGAAGGAGAGGTCGGCCTCGGATTCCTGGGGCGAGGGCGCCTCTGAGAGGAGCAGCTGCGGCGGCGGGGAGAGGTGGCGACGGGCCAGCCTCAGCCTCCGTCGGCAGTAGGCAGCCTCAGCGACGGCGCTCTCAGCCTCCGTCGTCCTGTACGGCCGATGCGCGCGGGACGATTGTGTGCGAGTGATCTAGAACGGATTGGTTGGTTTCGACAGGTTTGATCCGGTATCAACCCAGCTACTCCCTCCGTTCAACAATAGATGACTTCCACATATCTATATATGGATGTATCTAGACATATTTTAGTGTCTAGATATATCCATATATAGATATGTGGAAGTCATCTATTGTTGAACGGAGGGAGTAATAGTTTTCGTTCTGCAAGCGGGTTCAATCCGAAAACCAGGGAAACCGAACCATTGATCTGGTGCGGTACGGACCGGGCTCTTGGTTTAGCCGGCTTCGGACCAAACAGTGAACAGGCTGACGACGGGGAGTACACAATGTGGGACAGTGCGGTTGGAAGAAACAAATGCGGTTGTCCAGAACAAGTTGCGCGTCTTATAATCTACTCCATAAACGTAGCGTTCCTAGTCTGGTCTTGTATCGGAATGTCAACCCGTATCGGACTCCATGGTTTGTAGGCCACAGCTGTTTTAAGACATCCATCGATGAAAGTTGTTGCACCACGCAGACGATGGACACGCTACCGGCCGACGTGCTGGCCGACATCCTCAGTCGCCTCCCGCCGCTCTCTCTCGCCGTCTCGCGCTGTGTCAGCAAGACGTGGTGCGCTGCCGTTGATGACCGCAGCCTCCTGCGCGCGGACCTCCTCCCAATCTCCATGTCCGGCATCTTCTTCGTCACCGACGACAAACAGCTCCCTGCGTACTTCTCGCGCCCACCGCACGAGCAGATCGGTGCTAGCTTCGATTACTTGGGTTACGACTGCGTGTATCTCGAAATTTCAGATTATTGCAACGGCCTCCTCCTGGCCGACAACCGCGTCATCAATCCCGCAACGTGGCAGTGGGCGAGGCTACCCCCGCTCCCGCCCTGGCCCCAGCCCCTATGCACGCCCGGGATTAATTACACTTACAGCGGGCATAAGTACCTCGCTTTTGACCCCGCCACCTCGCCACACTACGAGGTGTTTCTAATCGATAGTATCGTCTCGACAATCAAGTATCCAAAAGAGGAAGTGGAATGGCCCCCATCGTCTTATGTTTGGCGTGTCTTCTCGTCAAGGACAAGGCAGTGGGAGGTGAAGCCGTTTATTCGGGAGGGGGACGCTGCAGGTGCCATTACCGACATGAAATCCACCGAACCTTGGTCTTATTATAGTGTATGTTGGCGGGGAGCCCTCTACGTGCAACAACATGATTTTCTTATGAGGTAATCTATATCCGATTTCACTATATTATATATAGTGTTTATATCTTAAAACAATTCTATCTTTCAAGTCCGTTTGACCAAGATCTATATTTTTTCCTTTTTGTATTTTGCAGAATAAACTTATCAAGCGATAAATACCGATTAACCAAGCTTCCAAAAGCTACATTTTCCATGGAGAGAAACGCAATACGCCTTTCAGACTACTGCCTAGGGAAATCAAAAGAAGGGGTGCACTGTGCCTTGGTTATTAGTAACTTCAAGCTTCTGATTTGGTTATTAAATGAATCATGTGGTAAAATGGAGTGGATGTTGAAGAAGGAGGTCAACCTTGAACCCCTGCTAGCATATTACCCTTGGAAATATGGCGATGGACCTTGGATAGAGGATTATGATTCGGACTTCGATGACGATAGACAAGAATTTGAATGGGACTCCGAAGATGATAACATTAGTGGCACCCAAGAAAGAACAAAATACACGCCTCCACAAGATGGTGTTTCTATAGTTGGATTTCATCCCAACAAAGAAATTGTATTCTTGCTTGGGTTACACAACTACAGGGTATTGGCTTATCATCTGAATAGCTTCAAGATACAAGACCTCGGCCAACTATCTGTAATGACGAACCTCCGCAACTCTTTTCCATTTACACCATGTCGGATGGGGGAATTATCAAACAACAAATAATCCAACAAGTTGATGACTCTAGTATGTACATGACAATATATTGATATTTGAATTGCAAATATTCGTCATCGGAAGGCTTTCTTGCTTAGTCTTCCTAGTTTTCTTTTAGATGGAAGGCTAAAGGCCCAGCTTTAAGTTAATAATGTTAGAATATAAACTAGGAAAGATGCATGTGCGTTGTAATGGGAGTGAGAAATCCGTATCCCAGAGGCGCAAAAAATAAGTTATCGAGTGTGCTTTGTTAGATGACGTAGAAGGTGGTGATTAAGTGGCAATCGATCTTACATTAACTTCAAGTTTGTTGAATTGCCACGCCCTCCTCTGTACCAATTACACATCTCTCGCCCACATCAAAATCAAGAAATGTGCATTGTAGATGCACTTATTAAGTAAACATAATAAATATTCAATAAAAAATAGGTGTTCCAAAAACAACATTAAAACGCCTCTTATATGCGGCACTATATGCATCCAATATTCAAAGGAACCTTCTTTTTTCAAAACAGTAGTAATACAATATCTAGTTATGGCACCATATTCAATATTCAAAATAAATTTCTTGTAGGATGGAAAATACCAATCGCTGAATCCACCGTTGGCCCTACTCACACCATAGCATTGCAATTTTTTCTAACCAATTTTATTTAGTGAACAATTTAGCTCATATTCCTCCCTCTAGCTCAGATATGAGCTACTGCAGCAATAAAACAATAACTATGGAAGCCCATATCGTGCAGAATCCTCAAGCCTCGTGGCAAAATAAAAGATTATGCACATTCTAGAAAAGTTTAAAGCAAGATAATACATTTTGATCATATCATTTTCTTACATGGTTGTATCATTAGTGACAAGAGGGGTGAAATGCCAGACTATGTTGTTCACAGATAAGCATGTTGGAAAAGAAATGCCTCTTTTCACTCATTCTCTTCACGTTTTTATAGGCATTTTTCCAGTTTGCCTGTGCTCAACAAAGAAATCCAGTGTAATGAGGAAGCTAGCAAGGAAACAATAAGAAAGATGTTGTTGAAGACGTAATTGGATACATTACTCTGTTATGTAACTCTCACGCCAGGTGTCAACAATATTGGCCTCGGACAAGACCAACTTTAGATCCTCTGTTCCACGATAAAACATCAACTAAGCATTGGATATCTGATGACATCATCACATCAATGCAAACATATTTGTACATCCATATGGCATGGCCGTACGGCTCAACCCATAGATCCATATGGCATGGCCGTACGGCTCAACCCATAGAAATCTACACTTGCGCACTTGAACTAGTGAGATGAGCCTGAGCTAAAAGATATGTTCGCGGAACTGAAAAGTTGCGAGTGGAAATCGAATTGGTTCCACGACCAGTACTACAATCAAGATCAAAGAAAGAGAAGAGAGATCGAGGCGACTTAGGAGAGAAATTTGATATGCGGCCCTGCACTGACGACCTCCTCTGTGTCACCGTCGATAATGGTGCTGGATGCAAGCCGCCGACGCGTTGGGATGCAGGGTCGCCGTTTGGGCCACCCCTCCTCACCGATGCGTCCCTGGGGGCGCTGTTCTAGTGGTTGCACATGAAGTGGACTCCCCGGAGCGGCAGTCTGGGCTCCCGTGGTGGGGGAATCTCGTGTGACATCCCTACCTCCCAGAGCAGCGTGGTGGACTTCCGTGGTTGGGGCATCTCGAGCGGACAGTGAAGGGCCTCGCTAGCGGAGCGGTAGGCCAGGGTAGGCTAGCTCGTGCCCCCATAGGGTTCTAGGAAGGAGACAAGGGGTACACCACATGGTCGAGGCAGAGGTCGACGTGCCGCGGAAGCAGAAGGCCGGGGAAGCACGGCGGGGGTGGGGCGGCGCGCTAGGGAGGAAGGGGCTGAGGCGGCGCGTGGTAGGAAAGAGGTGTTTCTATTTCTGGTTTACTTGGCTATAGCGGTGGGAAGAGATGAGATCTCTAGGAGGAACCGGGTAGCCATGGATCTCGAGGAGGAGCGTTGGGCTGGGTCTTGGGGAGGAGCAAGGTTTTTTGTTATGCTCGATAGGTACACACCATTTTGTGGCAAAAGGGCAATAATAACCGATTTGGTGGGAGGGTAAATCGGTCATTTTATGTTGGACAACTTTTTTGGCAGAAACATTAATGCCTTTATTATTAGGTAAAGATATATAGCATAGCCCTTTTTCCATCAGTTCAGACTTTTTGGATAATTGGCTAGTGCAATAATTCAATATGGTATCAGATCCACGAAGTCTTGAGTTCAAGACCCTGCTCGCGCAGTATTAAAAAAGATTCCGCGACCTGCACCGATCCCATGCTAAGGACTAAAATAGCCTAGATGTGAGGGCGGGTGTTAGAATATAGATACATAGCATAGGCCTTTCCATCAGTTCATACTTTTGGTTTATATGGGTAGTGCAAGAATTCAATAAATAAATCCCCCTCCCCCCCACCCCGTGAAGGGTACAAGGCTTACAACGTAACGCACAAGGCAACCACACAAGAAAGAGAATGGAACTCCAATTGGCATCGACAATTCCATCTTCCCACAAGCTTTAATGGACGCTGACCATGAAATCAAGCAAAGAGGTGAAGCCTGAGACCAACCGTTTACGAAGAAGATGTGTAGAGACTGGACGAACGGTAAAGGCAGAACAATAGAACCAAGAACAGACCCCGCGGAAGAAAGAATGGGTTGTCGCCACCATGCCACTGTTACTGGGAAGAGGAACACTTCCCCATCCGCCCAGGCCTCAGGGCGCGACCTCGCCGGAGGACAGCCACGCATGTCGGTGGAGAGCACCCCAAAAGATACACGGTGAGCTTGCTGGACCAAAGCACCACCACGAGCTCACTAGTCTCGGCATTGACAGCCACCATCCCTCCATGACTCGCTCGCCCGCAGAATCACATAATCCCAAAAGCAGTGCCCCGAGAGGGAATGCGACACCTACGGTACCATCGCCACCCAAAATTTGGTTTTCACTTGGGATTATGGAACAGGGGTGGGAAGGAGGAACCTTCAAGGCGCCTCAAAGGAGTAGTGTACTGAATTGAATTTAATTATCACACGGTACAGGTATAAGGAGCAGAACATGCCAACAAGGTATAGAGCTAAGGTTCCTAATAAACACCTATAGAGCACGTGTCGGTCACTGCACCATACTAGAGTATAATATTACCAAAAATAATATTAAATGTACCTATTCTTCTTCCCCATCGTTTCCCCTTGCTCTGCACATGCGTTGCATATGCTAAACTTTCCCCTTCTATCTATACAGCACGCTTACATCAGCGGTGATGTTTTTTTTGAAAAGGAGCATATATTAATATCGTAGAGATACCAATTACACCCAGTCTCTGCACCAACTCAATACTCTAGTGGAATTACGAATGCATGATGGTGCAGATCTTGCACTCGTTGGGATACCCCAAGAGGAGGGTGTGATGAGCACAGTGGTAGGAAGTTTTCCCCTTAGTTAAGAACCAGGGTTATCAATCCAGTAGAAGAAAGAGAATCTTCGGAAGGTTGATGCCACTGACGGTGGTGTTGGCGCTTCATCGTGTCAGCAACAACGTGGAACCTGCACACAACACAACCAAAATACTTTGCCCCAACGGTACAGTGAGGTTGTCAATCTCACCGGTCTTGCTGAAAACAAAGATTAGACGTATAGTGTGGAAAAATAGTGTATGCTTGCAGAAAGTAAAGAAAGCAGGAAATTGTTGTGGTTTGTTTAACAGTGTGGAAAATGGACCGGGGTTCATACTTTCACTAGTGGTGTCTCTCCATAAAAGATAGCATGTTGGGTGAACAAATTACAGCTGGGCAATTGACGAATAAAGGTTGCACCGTAGTTCACAATATGACATGAAGATTACTATGCTATCTAGTGCGGGGATTACAACAAGATACATAGACCTACATCCATCTGCATCTATGACTAATAATCCACCCCGAACCCCCTCAGGTATTAAGTTGCAAGCAACAGATAATTGCATTAAACAAAGTGTGTAATGTAAGCAATGATTATGCACGCGGGCACTCGCACCGCTGTTTTCTCCCTAATGGCAACAACACATCCTCGCCCTTCACGTTTTTGTCACTCGAGCAAGGCAACAAGGAGGCATGAACCCACTATCGAGCATAAATACTCCCTCTTGGAGTCACTACCAACTACTTGGCCAGAATAACCACTAGCAACAGAGAGCATTAAAGATCACAAATAACATATGCAAATAAAGACTATAATCAACTTGGCATAAGGTCAATATTCATCGGAAATTAGGGATACGTTTATGACGTATCAATACACACAGTCGAAAAAAGAAAAAACTAAAAAAGAAAAGTCTCGTTACAGATTTCCAGTCCTTGGAGCAGCAACACAACCACCACCAATGCAACATCTGATATCTAATTTCTCCAAAAGCAAGGCTTTCAAGATGGAAACAGTGCACAAGCGTCGTTGTTACCTAATCGAAGATATTGAGTTTTCACCCTGAAGATAGTCCCCGCTCTCAAAATAGTGCCTTCAGCAGGACCATTGCCAGGCCAACCAATTCAAGCCAGACCTTGCATTTTCACCCTAAAAGGTAATACTTTAAACTTCCCTATGTTGCCGCCTGATACGTCCAAAACGTATCTACTTTCCTGAACACTTCTGATATTGTTTTTCCTCTAAACTTGTGAGTTTTGAATACAACTAACACGGACTAACGCAGTTTTCAGCAGAATTGCCCTGTTGTCTTGTTTTTGTGCAAAAATTCAACTTTCGGGAAAATGCCCGGAAAATATCGCAAAGTCCCTATTTCACCCGAAGACTCACGGAGCCAGAAGACGAGACGGAGAGTGGCCACGAGGGGCCCACACCACGTGGCGGCGCGGGCACCCCCTAGGACGCACCGTGGCATGGTGTGGCCGCCTCGGCCACCCGCTCGTGTCCCCCTTTCGTCTACTTAAGCCTCTTGACCTAAAAACACCGGGGTATAGACAGTTTTTCTACGAAAATTTCCGTAGCTCCACCGCCACCGAAAATCCTAATTCGGGGATCAAAAACTCCGTTCTGGCACCCTGCTGGGACGGGGAATTAGAGAAGATCATTGCCATCATCATCATCATCATCGTCATCACCTATGCCTATCCATGAACCATCCATGATTGCCCCATCCATGTGTGAGTAATCCCCGCTGTAGGCTGAAGGGGATGGTAGGGATTGGATTAGATTATTCATGTAATAGATGCCAAGATTGTTAGCGCATGGTGCCTAGTATCCGTTATTAGTGCTTTTGACATTGTTGCAACTTGTTATGCTTAATGCTTGGCACTAGGGCCCGAGTGCCATGATTTCAGATCTGAACATGTTATTGATTCATGAGGATAATTTTTTATCTTACGTGCAAGTTGTATACACATATCGTTGTCCGGAACCCGAGACCCGAAAGTGACGACAATTGGGATAACCGGAGGGGATGGTTGTGATGTGAGTATTACGTGTGTTCACAGAGTGTTAATGCTTTGCTCCAATGCTTTATTAAAAGGAGAACCTTAATTACCAGTAGTTTCCCTTGAGGCCCCGATGCAAACGGGCTGGTAGGACAAAAGATGTTGTGCTAGTTTCTCATTGCGAGCACGTACGATTAAATACAGAACATGTGCCTATGATTCCTTAGTACTTGGATGCTTTATCATTATTTACCTACAATTGTCCATGTATTGATTATTATATGAATTATCTTATCCATGCAACACCCATTCATCCGTCCCTATGCCTATAGTATTTTAATCCCGCTGTCTACTACAATTACTTTTGTTGTCTTTATTTCATTCCTGCTATTATTTCACTACTGCTACTGCTATAAAACTGTTGCGAGCAAGTCTATTTCCAGGTGCAGCTGAACTGACAATTCATCTATTGAGTCTTATAAATATTCTTTGGCTCCCCTTGTGTCGAATCAATAAATTTGGGTTTTACTTTCATCGAAGATTGTTGCGATCCACTATACTTGTGGGTCATCAAGACGATTTTCTGGCGATGTTGTTAGGGAGCAAGCTTTATTTGTAAGCTCACTTGAATTTGATATTGTTCGCTTCAAGTTATTCATCATGGGTAAAACTCGTGATGAGAAAGTCTCTATATTTCCATCCACTACAAGGAGAGGTACAACTCTGAACACCCCTGTTGCTCTTGATTCACCATCTGGAATGAGTAAACTTCTTACACCACCACATACACATGTTGCACATACTCATACTTCTGCTGAATCTGAAAGTACTTCTGATAATTTTGATGATGCTTCTACTGTGCTTAATGAGAGGGGTTCATTAGGTCCTTCCCTAGATGCTACAATTGCTAGAGCTAAACAAAACACTGAAATTCCTAATGAAAATCCAGGTACACCTGTTAGTTCACCTGAGTCTAGAGATAGTCCTAGTGATGATCTTGAGGAAACTTACATTGAACTTAATGATGAATTTATTGAAGAATGTCATGCTGCTAGTAGTGAAAGTGCTATTAAAAGTCTTCTTGCAAGACGTGTTGTTAGATATAAACTGTCTTCTGATGCTAAGCTTGCTACATCCCCCATAAACATTAAAGATAAGGATTATGATATCTCTCTAGATTTATCGTATATATCTATTGTTGAGGAAGAACCTTTTTGTGGCACTGAAAATGAAAGTGTTGTAGGACATATGAATGAGCTCTCATCTTTGAGTAGCTAATTTTCAGATCATATTAAGAAATGTAGTTACTTTGTCGCCAATTTTTTTACTTTCTCATTGAAAGATGAAGGTAAAACTTGGTTTAATAATTTGTCACCTGGGTCTATTGATAGTCCTATTGGTTTGGTTAATGCTTTCTTTCAGAAATATTTTCCTGCTAGTGCTCAACATGCTGCTTTGCATAGAATCTTTAACTTTAAGCAAACTAAAGGAGAGAAAATGCCTGAATCTTGGGCAATATTTTGTTCTTTAATTAGAGATCTGCGTAGACATCAATTAGCTAAAAATGAACTCCTTGATATATTCTATAATGGACTAACTGTTGAATCTAGGACATACCTGGATAGTTGTGCTGGTTGTGTTTTCAGGAAAAGAACTCCTGAAGAAGCTGAGGAATTACTAGCTAAAATAAGCCAAAAACATGATGATTGGACTATACCTGAACCGACCCCAACACTAACTCCAAAGAAGAGGGGAATGATTGAATTAAATGATGAACTGATGAGGGAAGCCAAGAAATCTCTTAAAGAGAAGGATATTAAATCTGAAGATGTGATGAATCTACCACCTATAGAAGAATTATGTAATCCAATTCCTCACCCATCCACAATTGAGGTACACTCTCTCCAACATTTTGATAATAGAGATATCCCCTATTCTAAACCTACGGATCAATGCTTTGATGAATTTGATAATTATATTGTTAAGCAAGATAACTTTAATAAACATTAAACATTAAAGATAAGGATTATGATATCTCTCTAGATTTATCGTATATATCTATTGTTGAGGAAGAACCTTTTTGTGGCACTGAAAATGAAAGTGTTGTAGGACATATGAATGAGCTCTCATCTTTGAGTAGCTAATTTTCAGATGATATTAAGAAATGTAGTTACTTTGTCGCCAATTTTTTTACTTTCTCATTGAAAGATGAAGGTAAAAATTGGTTTAATAATTTGTCACCTGGGTCTATTGATAGTCCTATTGGTTTGGTTAATGCTTTCTTTCAGAAATATTTTCCTGCTAGTGCTCAACATGCTGCTTTGCATAGAATCTTTAACTTTAAGCAAACTAAAGGAGAGAAAATGCCTTAATCTTGGGAAATATTTTGTTCTTTAATTAGAGATCTGCGTAGACATCAATTAGCTAAAAATGAACTCCTTGATATATTCTATAATGGACTAACTGTTGAATCTAGGACATACCTGGATAGTTGTGCTGGTTGTGTTTTCAGGAAAAGAACTCCTGAAGAAGCTGAGGAATTACTAGCTAAAATAAGCCAAAAACATGATGATTGGACTATACCTGAACCGACCCCAACACTAACTCCAAAGAAGAGGGGAATGATTGAATTAAATGATGAACTGATGAGGGAAGCCAAGAAATCTCTTAAAGAGAAGGATATTAAATCTGAAGATGTGATGAATCTACCACCTATAGAAGAATTATGTAATCCAATTCCTCACCCATCCACAATTGAGGTACACTCTCTCCAACGTTTTGATAATAGAGATATCCCCTATTCTAAACCTACGGATCAATGCTTTGATGAATTTGATAATTATATTGTTAAGCAAGATAACTTTAATATGAGAGTGCAGAATCATCTAATGGAAAATTCTAGAGCTATTAATAATTTGCATGGTATTATGGAGAGAACCTCTAACGATGTTAAAATGCTTATTAAACATTTCCATATGGTTCAAAATCAAATTGATCAACTCACTAAGGTGCAAAAAGATTTGCTATTTAATGCTTCTAGATAAAAAACATGTTTATGAAATAAGCACTAGAAGTGGTGTGTCTGCTCAGGATCCTTTGTATCCATAGGGACATCCTAAAAGAATTAAACAAGATTCTCAATGAGCTAAAGACAATAGTACTCCTAAGAAAAAGAAGAAGAAACATAAAACTGATGTAGAATCTCCTGAACCTTCTAAAGATCCTAATAGTATATCTATCTCTGATGCTGAAACTGAAAGTGGTAATGATAAGAATGATGCTTCTGATAAAGAAGAAATTGAAGAGGAACATGAAAAGCAAACTAAAAATACAAAGTACACTAAGGAGGATTTCATTGCGAATAAACATGGTAATGAGAGAGAACCTTGGGTACAAAAAATCAATGCCTTCTCCTAATAAGAAACACAAATCAATGGAAGAAGAACATTATAATAAGTTCTGTGATTGGATGAAACCTTTGTTTTCGCAAATTACTTTAACTGATGCTATTAAATCGCTTCCTTATTCGAAATATATGAAAGATATCGTCTCTAACAAAAGGAAGATTCTTAATGAGTAAATCTCCACTATTATTGCTAATTACTCTTTAAATGGAAAGGTTCCAAAGAAGCTTGGAGATCCTAATATACCAACTATTCCATGCTCCATTACAAATAATTATGTTAGAACTCCTTTATGTGATTTGGGAGCAGGAGTTAGTGTTATGCATTTCTCTCTCTATAAGCGACTTCTTCTGGAAAAAATTGATACCAACTGATATATCCTTGCAAATGGTTGACAAATCTACTGCTATTCCTGTTGGTATATGCGAGGATGTTCCTGTTCAAGTGGCTAATAAATGTTTAATATTAACTGACTTTGTTGTGTTGGAAATGCCTGAAGATGATAATATGTCTATTATTCTTGGGAGACCTTTTGTTAACACTGCAGGGGCTGTTACTGATTGCAACCAAGGAAAAGTAACTTTTAATGTTAATGACAAAGATCACACAGTTTATTTTCCCAAGAAGATTGATAACAAATATGGTCTAAATTCAATTGAAAACATTGACACCATCAAGATTGAATAATTCTATTGTCCTATTCCAATGCCACAGAAAGAATATGAAATTGTCATGATTGGGACTATGTCTATCAAAGTTGAGGTAACAAAATCATTTAGTAAATTGCAAAGTCTTGCTTCATGTAATTTTTTTGGTAACAAGACTTGATCAACCTTGTTAACAAAGTGATTTTGAATGAAGGAAATAATGTTTTCACCATGTTTACTTTTGTTCACTCATGTTTTCACCATCCCCAATTATGTTTTCACTATATTTTCCTATATTTCCGCTGGTTGTTTGCATACTAGAGTGTCTTAGAACTTCTGTGGATTTGGTTTTGAGTTTGTTTTCCATCATTCCATAATCGTTTTCCTGGATTATAATCATTTATCAAATTCTGGAAATTCCTCGAAAATAAAGTTTCTCGAAAAATCCTAGAAAACTTATATTAAAGTTTACACTGAAAATGGGGCGGAGAGGCACCTGGGGCAACCCAGGGGGACCCACCATGCCACCACACCATGTGGTGGCGCGGCCACATTCCAGGCCGCACCAGGGCATGGTGTGGGCCCCTGGCCCTCCACTTGCTCCTCCACCTACCACTTCACTCTCTCTTCCGACCAAACACACCACCCCTGCTCAAACTCGTGTTCTTGCTGTTCTTGCTCGCGATTTTTGATCTCCTTGCTCATCCCATCTATGCTTCTGAGATTTGGGGCATTTGTTCTCCTGTATGTGACTCCTCCGGTTATCTGAGTAGAATTTTGCTTAGTGGAGTATTTCTTGAGAATGTTGGTACTGTAGGTGACAGGTTATGTGAGCTTGCATGCTTTTTCTATGTGTAGATAAATTAGTTTTGATGCATGTATAGTACTCTTACAAGTCTCTATAGTAGTTTCTTTAATATAGTTACTTCAAAATCATTTTTTATGATGCTTGTTAAAAAATTTAGAAAAGGAAAATGCATAATCACACTTATGGAGAATTTTTTGAGAGAAATGCACCAAGGGTGGGAAGGCCTTCAATATCATCTGCTCGATTGAGGCCATCCTATAATAAAGACCTTATTGCACCAAGTATTGGTGATGATGGAGATGCACATCCATCTACCTTCCCTTGTGCTAACTTTTTGAGTGATGCAGGGATCCTTGATGATTTCTTTCTTCTTGTTAGGAGGGTTGTCTTGACAAAGTATATGAATGATGAAAGTGACCAATATGCTATGCTCACCAAAACTTTTGTTGAGAGCTTTACTTTTAATAACTCCTCCTACAATCCATCTATTGCATTTAGAATTTATGATAGGCCTTTTACCATGACTTTGGAAAGATTTTGCAGTATCATAGGTATTGCTCCATCTGGGACAGCGAAGAGGATTCAAGGTCGACCTACTGATTTGCTGAAACTTTACCGAGGGGTGACAAATTATGATGACCGTGCATCCTGATACTTCTACAACGTATCTATAATTTCAGATGTTCCATGTTGATATTATTCCAATTTCTACATGTTTTCTATACACTTCATAGCATTTTTATGCATTTTCTGGGACTAACCTATTGACAAGATGCTACAATGCGAGTTCATATTTTCTGCTCTTTTTGTATTTCAGAAAAGTTGTTCTGGAAATATTCTCGGAATTGGACGAAACAAAAGCCAAAGTCCCTATTTTTCTGTGAGGTACACAGAGTCCGAAGGGGACTCGAAGGGGGCCATGGAGGAAGCAACACCAGGTGGTGGCGCGCCCCCCGGCCGGGCGACCATGTGGTGTGGACCCCCTGGTCGCCCACCGACATCGCCCTTCCGCCTATATATTGCCTTCCTCGGGAAAACCCTAAGTACTAGAGCCTCCATCCACGAAAAGTTCCGCAGCCGCAACAGTCGTCAACCCTAGTTCGGGAGGGTTCTGAAGCTCTTCCCGGCACCCTGCCGGAGAGGGGATCATCACCGGAGGGCTCTTCATCACCATGCATGCCTCCGGAGTGATGCGTGAGTAGTTCATCCTTGGACTACGGGTCCATAGCAGTAGCTAGATCGTTGTCTTCTCCAATTTTGTGCCATCATGCTTAGATCTTGTGAGCTGCCTAACATGATCAATATCATCTTATTATAATGCTATATGTTGTGTTTGCTAGGATCCGATGAATATTGAATACTATGTCAAGTTGATTATAGATCTATCAAATATGTTATTTGTGATCTTGCATGCTCTCCATTGCTAGTAGATGCTCTGGCCAAGTAGATGCTTGTGACTCCAAGAGGGGGTATTTATGCTAGATAGTGGGTTCATGCCTCCAGTAATCCGGGAGAGTGACAGTAACTTCTAAGATTGGATGTGCCGTTGCCACTAGGGGTAAAACAACAATGCTTTGTCTAAGTATAATTGTGTTGTTTACATTATGCACTTTACTTAATGCAATAATCTGTTGCTTGCAACTTAATACCCAAAGTTTGTTCGGATGACGTCCTGAGGGTGGATTATTAGTCATAGATGCAGTTGGATAACGGTCTATGTATCATGTTGTAATGCCCAAATGAATATCATAGTAGTCATCATGTCATGTATATGCATTACGGTGCATTCTCTATTTGTAAATTTCCCGGCTATAATTTTTTCACACGGCATGTTATTTATCTGTTATGGAGAAACACCACTAGTGAACTGTGGACCCCCAGTCCATTCTTGTACACTGATAATACAACCTACTGCAAACACTGTTCTTTTTTACTACGAACATTGTTCTCATTTCATTCACTGCAAACAAACATCCTTTTCCACAATACGTCTAATCCTTTGTTTTCAGCAAGACCGGTGAGATTGACAACTTAAATGTTTTGTTCGGGAAAAGTATCTTGGTTGTGTTGTGTACAGATTCCACATTGCTGCTAAGCCTGGTAGTGCGCCATGCCAACATCATTTTTCAACAACCTTCAGAAGTGATTTCTTTCTTCTACTGGTCCGATTAAACCTTGGTTTCTTACTGAGGAAAAAACTTGTTGTTGTACTCATCATACCTTCCTCTTGGGGTCTCCCAACGAACGTGTGTTCACACGCCATCAAGCTCTTTTCTGGCGCCGTTGCCGGGGAGGAAGAGAATTTCTGCAAGGGGAGTCTCTCACCTCCGATCTTTTTTACTTTGTTATTGTTTTGCTTAGTTTATTTTATTTTGTCTTGTTTGCTTCTTTATATCAAAAACACACAAAAAAATCCTATTATAGTTGTTATTTTTGTTATCCTATTTTAATCTTGCTAAAATGAGTGTTCCTGAAGTTGAGGTTCATTCTTTTAGGTAACAAGGGGGGAGTTTGAAAGATGCTTGGTATAGAATAAGTGATGCTCCTCATAGATGTACTAAAAAATATTCTACCATGATCCTTCTTAGGAATTTTTATGTTGGTATTACTAGCTGGTATAGATACATTCTAGATACTCTTACAAGTGGTAATTTTCTGGTAACTCCTGCTTTGGGAGCCTGTAATTTAATTGAAAGTTTAGTAGGAATACCACCTACTAAAGTTGTTAAAACTGAGATTATTTTAGAAGATGTTATAGAAAAGCTGAACTCTCTCGAGATTTTTTTTCCAAATTTCCTTGATAATGCTAGCAAAGTTAATGAATCAATAGTAAGTATCAATAAAAGAATCACTGTTTTAGAGGATAGCAATACCCATGATAATTAAAACCTCAGGATTGGTAAACTAGAGGAGGCTATGGAAACTTTCAGTTCAACTTTTTCTTCTCTTAAATTTAAGAGGGAGAAAGCTTTTGTGGGAAAAGAGCAAAAGTTCATGTATGTTCCCAAGGTGTCTAAACCGAAACCCCATAATGTGCTTAATATAAAACTTCCAGTGAAATTAAGAGTGATTTACATGTTGAATCATCTTTAGGGGTACCTAAATTACCAATTGTTACAAGCTGTGTTTTAGAGAAAATTATTGATTTGGATGCTTCTTCACTTGAAAATACTTGATTCTTGCTTTCTGTGCTTAGATAAAAGGCGTTAAAGAAAAGCGCTCTTGGGAGATAACCCATGTTTTATTTCTATAATTTTTCTTTTGTTTTCTTTGATTCAAGGTGTAGTTTACTTCTGTAATAACTCCTTCGTATCTTTACTTTTTCGAATTGTTGTGCCAAGTAAAGTCTCTAGTGGAAAGTTGATGCTAGATTCGGATTTCCGCACAGGAATCAATTTTTTCCGTCCACTGTATAATTCATAATAAATTCTAGAAAAATCCAAACATCCTGAAAAATTTATGTGTAATCCTTAGATATGTATGCAACTTTTCTTATTTCTGGGTTTTCTGATCTGAGCAACGTAATTTCCTCAAAAAAAATTCCTGTTTACAAATTGTTCTGGTTTTGACAGATTCTGCCTTTTATTTTGCATTATCTCTTTTACTATGTTGAGTGGATTTCTTTGCTCCACAAAACAACAGTGGTTGTATCTAATGTTTATGAAGTATTGGTAATGCTTGTGTCCATTCAGAACATGTGAGTTTTTGATTATGCACTAACCCTCTAATGAGAATTACTTTGAGTTTGGTGTGAAGGAAGTTTTCAAGGGTCAAGAGAAGAGGATGATATAATTTGATCAAGAAGAGTGAAAAGCCTAAGATTGGGGATGCCACCGTGGATCGTCCCAGCAAATATCAAGAAGACTCAAGCGTCTAAGCTTGGGGATGCCTAAGGCATCCCCTTCTTCATCAACAACTCATCAGGTCATTTCTAGTGAAACTATAGTTTTATTCGTTCACATCTTATGTACTTTACTTAGAGCGTCTGTTTGTTTTTATTTTCTGTAATAAACTTTGTTGGATCCTAGCATTTGTCGCACCCGGACTTCTAGGGGATACTCACCGTACGAACTGAACAGTATTTTGATTGGATTACGGGGCTTACCGGCACCCGCATCTCTTACGAGTAGGCCAACACTTATGTGTGACAACCAATCTTTACTATTCACCGTCGATGTAAACTATCCCGTAGAAATCAGGACACTACCATTGACGTACTTCATACCATACACACATGGTACGTCAACGGCTTTGAACAAGATGATAACATAACATATCTCTAAGACACAAAAGATTGAAATAAGTTGTAACTGGCCCTCACTAGGGCAGAGAATAGCAAATACAATCATCCAGAGGACACATGTCCCAACATAGCATCATTACAACTCAGCGGAAGCATTCAAAGGGGTCTGAGTACAGACAAATCCAAATAGGCTTAAGAAGCCGGGAATGAAAAGAAAACGGAGCCCATCCACGATGTCTCGGATCCTGCCCGGGTCCGCTAACTACTCGTCAGCAGCCTCATCAAACTCCACGTAGTAGCCGTCACCTAGATCCTCGTAAGCGTAGTCTGCGGAAACCACAGCCCCAAAGGGGCTAGTACATAAACGTACTGGCAAGCAAGACTCACAGTTCACCAAAGTGTAGCCCGTCAACACCAAGTACAGATGCCTTGGGATCAACGGAAGTAAGGGGTATAAAAGCTGCTGTTACTGGCTGCAATAACCAACTACAGAATGTACTACAACTTCCGGTCTAACAGAAAGAGATAAGATAGCGTATCGTAACCAACTATAGCTAACGACCAAACAAACCCATCCTGGACCTTGCCCCGTATCCAAAGAAGCAATCCGAGGACAACTCACACAGTTGGATTAATGATGGATCAAATTGTTGTGTCAAAAAGCCTATTACTAGTCAAGTTATCATTAGTTAGGTGTAAGTTGTTCTGAGTACTTGTTAGCCAGTACTTTCACCAAGTTAACCATAACCGCGGAAAACACGGCTTCTCGAGAAGATTTATCCCTGCAGGGGTGCACCAATTTGGCCGTACACGTAAGAATATCCCGCCAGGATGGAAATGCACTTCCACCAAGCGAGGCACTCTACACAACTCAACTCTTCTTCGCATCAAGCCCAAAGCACCACGTGCTGTGCGTGCGCGGTAATCGAGCCCCACGAAGAAAAGGGGACCCTCATAGCACTGAAAGACCACGCCGCCCTAAATGCCGACTACAAAAGTTCCACCCTGGCCACGGGTTCGTACCTGCATATGCGTGCATCAAATGGAAAGCCCGAACTAAGTGTGGTGATTTGGACGAGATGCGGATCGAGTCAAATTGAGGGGGCGCCCATACACGCTTCCCACATGCGGATAGTGCGCTCATCATGGATCAGTAGACAAGACCCTTTTCCTATTAGGGTCGACACTAGCAGGCCTCAAAACCACGCCGGGCCTCCTGCCGGTGCCTTATCAGCAAATTATTATTACCTCAAATTAACAGGTTGTTGTTTAACATCGAGCCCCAGAATATAAGCAGTTATGATAACAGAAAGTAACGGATAACAGACTCGAGCAAAACAACCCTAAGCATGCTAGTAAGACACGGGCCCAAGCAACGGGGGTTTAGGACTGGAGGTGAGGCAATATCAGGGTTCAGGGTATCATGTGATAGGTTCGTAACAGAAGCAACGATACATATGGCTAGCGGAATTAGACAACGGAAAGTATCGGTAACCAATGTTGAAAGGAACACAATGGTTCATGTGAGTGATAACTTGCCTGCAAACCCAGTAGCCGGGTACTGAGCTAGATCCTCAGAAGGGGTGTCGTAAAGATCGTCGGTCTCAACGTCGTCGTCTATCCGAGAAGAAGCAAATAAACAATACAGGAAAATAAACAATCAATATCATGGCATAGTGCACAATCATGGGATGATGCATGTCAAGTTAATAGATGCATCAAAATAACCTAATTGACATGGTAACACAATTTAAATGGACACATATGCAATTTTGAGTTGCATATGAAAAGCCCATGGATTTTGGTTAGATTATTTGTTTTCCAACTAATAAATAGGTGCTAGTGGTTTAGTATGATGCATGCATGAGGAAAACAACAAAATAACAACATTAGAACCAATTTGAAATGAGGTTTAGCAATTTAGAATTTTTATTTATTAAGTTAAAGAATTTTTGGTTACTTAAAGGTGACACACACAAGTAGTTGTTGTTTTCACCAATTTAGATTGTGCAAAATAAATAACAAAATTCATATTTGAAAAGATCATAAAATTCTGGGTGGATTACATGTTTCAAATATTGAGAAAGGCATTAGGATGAATTTATTATGACTTAAGCAAATTAAACAAGTTTTAAATGAATTTAAAACAAGCATGAATTTTATTTGGATTTTATTTGCTCAAAACATAATTTCAAATTAACATTTGAAAAGTTCATATTTTTCTAGTTTGAAAACATATTTTGCATGTTCAAAAATAATTTATTTGGGGCAAGTTATGATTTTATCAAATTTTAAAGAATTAAATAAGGATTAAATTATTTAGGCAATTTAAATTATTCAAACCATGAAACAAAATTTATATTTGAATAAGTGGTTCAAAATGGTATGCAAAACATATTTTATTTGCATTATTTGGATTAAAGATGAATTAGTTATGGAATTTAGAAAATTGCATTTGAATTATTTGAATTCAAATTTGAATTGCATTTTGAAAATTCAAAACAGGGAACAAATGGCATAGTTGGATAGACAATTTAATTTAGCACAACAAACATGTTTAGATTTTATTATTTAGAGTTATAGACTAAAAGTTATTAACAAATTAAAATTGAGGACCAAACTGTAATTAAAAAGGTTCTATTTTGAAACAGAAAAGTGTTTAAACATTTGTTACAGCACTGTGGCCTAGCCGCAGCCTCTGCGCGTGGGCCTGGGGGCCAGCGTGGCGTGCGCGTGCTTGCGTGGCCACCAGGGTCACTGCCTGGTGGACCCTGCCTGTCAGCCACAGAGGTAAAAAAGGGTGGGATTTATTCGCTGGGCGAGGGATCGAACCGTGCACCTCTCGCTGCGCGCACGATGCACTGAACCAGTGCGCTGCTCTGCGTTTGTTATCAGTATACGCGATTCAGAGAGGATAAGCTTCAGATCCAACGCTAACTGACGAAACTGAAACAAGTTTCAGTATTGCGACAGTGGCTGAACGCGGCGGAGGGGATCGACGGGCTACCGGCGACGAGGCCACGATCCGGTGGCGTGGAGCAGGTGGATGTGAGTGCAATAGTTAGGGGATCATGTTCGTGTCCGTGGAATGCGCGTGACCGCACGGTAGCGAGGCCAACGGTGACTATGGCGGCACGGTGGTGGACGCCGCCGGCGATTCAGAAACGGAACAGCGCAACCAGGAAGCGGACAACGCGTACAGGGGGCGGGATCGCTTCGGGAGCTCACCGGGAGTCTGTCGGAGGCGAGAGGAGGCCGGGAAGTAGACGGTGGCGATGGCGCGGTGAGGAGGTTCAGAAAACCCGCGGCGGCGTCGAGCTCGTCGTCGTCGATCCAGAGGGACACCGTGGCCAAGCAGCTGTCGTGGAGGGAGAGGAGGAAGCGGCGGTCTGGTTTTTGGTGGTTAGGTGGGGTGGTGGTGCACGGCAGTGGCGAGGTTCATCGGAATTTCAGACGATCGTCTCCGGCGAGGTGGTGGCAGAGCGGAGGGAAACGACGAGGGAGATGGAATTTGGCGGCGGGGCGAGGGGAACAGGAACCTAGGGTTGCGGCGCGGCCTAGGGCCTGTTTTATAGAGGTACGGGAGCCCTCCTGGCCGTCTGCTCGCGGCAGTGCCGCCGTGGCAGCACGGATAGGCTGCCGTACACGATGAAGACGGAGGAAAAAAAACGAAGGGGTACGCGCGGGAGGGAAAGGAGAAGAGGGCCGCGCGGGAGAGAAGAAAGGGAATGGGCTGGGCGCAGCCCATTGCCCTGGCGCCAAAATTTTGATTTTTAAAATTTTCTTTCTCCTTTTTTTTTGCTGAAAAAGAAATTGGAAGCATTTGATAGGTTTAAACTTAGTAAAAAATTTGGAAAAATTAGGGTAACCTTTTTAGGTCATTTGCAAACAGGTGTTAACTTTTATTTTCAAAAAGTTTGAAATTTGTTTGCTGTTTAAATTTAAACCAAATTTGGGTGAAATTTTAATATTAAATGATCATTAATAAAAACCAACTTTTAAATAGGGTAACCCCTATGGTAATTATAAACAAATTGAGTTGATTTGTTTTGATATCATCATAATTTCAAAGTGATTCTGTTTTGGTGCTTTGATTTGAATTTTAAATGTGTTTTTGGAATTTAAATGATTGATTAAAACCATCCTTTTAACAAGTGATCACTATGGAATAAAATGAAACAAATTGGTTGTTTTTATTTGTGATTTTTATTTCAAATGTTGTAACAGAGCAAGTATGAAACAATCATTTGAATGAAGTTTAAATTTGAATTGGGAAAACAGGGAAAAACAGATACATCAAATAAGAAACAAATGCAAACAGAATGAAAACAATATGATGACATGATGCAATACTTTAATAAACATGCAACAAACATTCTAAGGGGATGGTTTTCATACTTGGGATGTTACAAAACGCCCCCCCTTGAAGGAATCGCGCCCCGAGATTCCTACTGAGAAATGAAAAGGTCCGGATACTTCTTGCGAAGATCCTCTTCGGTCTCCCACGTTGCCTCTTTATCGGAATGATGCGACCACTGCACTTTCAAGAACTTGGTGCTCTTGTTTCGCGTCTTACGCTCGGTCTCATCGAGAATACGAACAGGGTGCTCCTCATAAGATAGATCATCTTGCAGTTCAATGGAATCATGATCAACTGCACGGTCTGGATCTTTGAAACACTTCTTGAGCTGTGATACGTGGAACACATCGTGCACCTTGGATAGTTTTTCTGGAAGTTCAAGACGATAAGCATTTTCTGCACGCCTTGAGAGAATGTTGAAAGGACCAATGTATCTTGGTGCAAGCTTTCCTTTCACACCGAAACGATGAGTGCCTCTGAGGGGAGTTACACGGAGATATGCCTTGTCACCAGGTGCATAGATCATATCCCTGTGCTTGCTGTCATAGTAGCTTTTCTGACGAGACTGAGCAATCTTGAGATTGTCACGAATGATACGAACTTTCTCCTCGGCTTCCTTAACAATGTCAGGGCCTAAGAGTGAACGTTCACCAGCTCCAGACCAATTGATTGGACTCCTGCATCTGCGGCCATACAGTGCTTCAAATGGTGCCATACCTAGGCTTGCCTGGTAGCTGTTGTTGTAGGAGAATTCAGCATATGGAAGGCAATCCTCCTATTTCATGCCAAAGGAGATACCACATGCTCTGAGCATATCCTCGAGGATCTGATTGACTCTTTCGACTTGCCCTTGAGACTGAGGGTGATAAGTTGTGCTGAACAGAAGTTTGGTGCCCAATGCATCTTGGAAACTCTTCCAGAAATGAGAAGTGAATATGCTTCCACGGTCTGAGCTTATTTCCAATGGAACACCATGAAGAGGAACAATCTTTGCTGTGTAGAGTTCTGCTAACTGGCTAGCTGAAATTGTTTCTTTGACAGCAAAGAAGTGAGCTACTTTAGTGAGACGATCAATAACAACGAAGATTGCATCGTTGCCCTTCTTGGACTTTGGAAAACCAGTGACGAAGTCCATTTCAATCATGTCCCACTTCCGCTCAGGAATTTTCAAAGGTTGGAGTAGACCTGCTGTTTTCTGATGGACTGCCTTAACACGTTGACAAACGTCGCATTCAGAAACGTATTGAGCAATTTCACGTTTCATGCCAGGCCACCAATACAGTGTCTTAAGATCCTGGTACATCTTTGTACTTCCAGGGTGAATGTGTAACATCCCAAGTATGAAAATGTCCCTTAGAATGTTTGATTTCTTGTTTAATTAAAGTATTGCATCATGTCATCATATTGCTTTCATGTGTGGATTCTCAAAATTCAACTAAATTCAAATCACTTATGTTTTCACACTTGGTCTGTTACAACCTTTTCAAATAAAATAATCTAATATAATAAGTTATTTGTTTTCCATAAATTTGAATTTGCAACAATTAATTTGGTGGAATTTCAAACCTTTTCAATTATCGCAAAATTCACTCAAATTCATTTGAATTTCAAATAGCAACAAAAATTTGAGATTTAAAAAAAACAAATTTTGTGCAGCTGGGCATTTTGAATTCCCAATGCATAGGAAATTATTTCATAATTTTCTGACTTGAAAATCTACCTCAAATTCCTTTTCTAATTTCCTTTTTACAAAAAAAAAAGAGCAAAAATAAAAATAATAAAGCTAACAAGAGGGAGAGAGAGAGCAACCAGCAGCCCAACCCACTCCCCCTCAGCCCAACTTACCTCCCTGGCCCGATACCCCCCACCTTTCTTCAACCTCTATACGGAGGAGCATCGACTGCATCCACGTAGCAGAGGAGAACAGGCAACGGCCACCACTCCACCTCCCCCCTCCCTATAAACCTAGGCCGATCCCTAACCCTAACCCTGCTTTTCTTCCTCCCTCTCCTTCTCCCATCGCCGCCATCATCCCATCTCCTCCACCTCCCTCTCTATCTGTTACTTCTCTGCAACCACCTGCTGCCATGGCCGGATTTTCGTTGAAGGTTTGGGTGTGGTTGTGGTCACCGTCAAGGGCAGCCCGCCGCGGGAATGGAAACGCCATGGAGCCCTCTTCCTCCTCATCACCTCGGCACGGGCCGGGACTGCCCGTGGCGCCGCCGCCATCTCCCCCAAGTCGCCGGCGACCTCACCCTGCTGCTGCCCCGACCTGCCCCGATCCGCCATCCTCTGTCCGCTCGGGAGCCCTCAAGGTGAGCGCTCCGTCCCCGCGCCTCACCTCCCTCTCCCTTTCCTTCTCTCCCCACACCGCATCCCCCTCGCAGCAGCCCCCCACGGCGCCCCCTCCGGCGAGGAGCAGACCGGCGGCCATGTCCCTGTCTCTGTCGAGCAAAAGAATCAGGTTCAGTTACGTGCAGTTTTCAGGTTCAGAGAAAAATCCCGCGCAGCTACGCCATATCCACCCCCGATTCCCTTCCTATCCACAAGCCAGCGCACCACCCCAGTGGTCAACACCCCTTGCGCGCGCACTGGAGGTGCTGGGTTCGATCCCCCCTCACCCCACCTTTTATTCCACCTTTTATTCTCTGTTTTCTTTTTCTGCCAGAATTTCAGCAAACCAGATCTGAACCATTACTTCTAAATTCCATATAAAATAGAATATCACTCCAATTTGAACGATTCAAAATCCCGTGAACTCATAATTTTGTGCTCTTTCCAGTAATGTCAAATTTACAATATGTTTCTGTAACAATTTCTGCACTAAATAATTAATTACTGAAAATGCAATAAAATTTGTAAACTTTGGAATTTCATAACTTTAGTTCTACTCATCCAATTTAAGAACACTTGGGCTCTAAAAATTTGTCTTAACAAACTCTACACATTGGTATTTTATTTGGACACAATTGAATTAAATTTGAACATGTTTTCCTCTGTTTACAAAAAGGGGCAGAATAAGAATGATTATAAAAACTTGCATAATAAATTCAATAATCACCCAAAAATTATGTTTGATAGCTCTAAATGTTCAATGAAACCTTTTCTACATGTTTTAAACCTTTTCAATGCAATTTGTTACTGTTTTGAATATTTTAAATTGGTGAAATATTTGGATTCTTGTTTAATTCACTTAATTTTGCAAAAATCATAACTTGGGCATAAAAATTCCAAATCCAACAAACTAAATATGTTTTCCAATCAATTTTTCATGTACTTTTCAAATATCAATTTTGTTTGCTGTTTTGAATAATTTAAATTGCTGAAAACAACTGTTTCTTAATTATTGCATTTAAAATTGCCCAAAATAATAACTTGCTCATTTTAAATCCAATTTCAACAAATAAAATATGTTTTCCATGCAAAATTAAACCACCTATCCAAATATAAACTTTGTTTCATGTTTTGAATAATTAAAATTGGTTAAATGATTTAAACCTTGTTTAATTCATTTAATATTGCTAAATTTATAACTTGATCAAATTAAATTCTTTTGGAACATATAAAATATGTTTTCAAACCACAAAAGTATAATCTTTTCAAATATGAACTTCATCTAATGTTTTGAACAAATAAGAATTCAAATAAGTTCATGTTTGAATTAAATTCATTTAATTCTTGCTTAAACTTGTTTAATTCATAAATACTTTATTTGAAATCCTTTTTCAACAAGTGAAACATGTATTCCAACTAAAATCTTGTTTCCTTTTCAAATATAAACTTGGTTATCTATTTTGAACAATTAAAAGTGGTGAAAACAACAAATACTTATGTGACACCTTTAAGTAACAAAAATTCCATAACTTAATAAATGAATTTCTAAACTTGGTAAACCTTATTTCCAATTGCTTCTATTGTTGTTATTTTGCTGTTTTCCTCATCCATGCATCATGCTAATCCACTTTCACATGATGCTTAGTTGTAGAACAATTAATTCAACCATAATTCATGGGCTTTTCATATGCAATCCAATTGCATGTGGGTCCATTTAATCATGTTGTTATCTTGTCAACTAGTTTATTTCTATGCATCAATTAAATGGTCATGCATCATCCCATGATTGTGCACTATGCCATGTTATTGATTGTTTATCTTTCTGCATTGTTTGTTTGCTTCTTCCCGGATAAACGACGACGTTGAGATCGACGATACTTACGACACCCCTTCTAAGGATCTAGCTCAGTACCAGGCTACTGGGTTTTGCAGGCAAGTATTCACTCACATGAACCATCGTGTTCCTTTCAACATTGGTTACCGATACTTTCCGTTGTCTATTCTGCTAGCCCTATGATTAGTTGTTTCTGTTACGAACCTATCACATGAATCCCTTAACCCTGATATTACCTCACCTCCATACCTACAACCATTGCTTGTTGCCCGTGTCTTACTAGCATGCTTAGGGTTGTTTTGCTCGAGTCTATTACCCGTTACTTTCTGTTACTATTTCATTATGTTCTGGGGGCTCGATGTTTAATCAATCAATCATGCTAATGTTGTTATCAATAATAATTTGATGATAAGGCACCGGCAGGAGGCCCTTTGTGGTTTTGAGGCCTGCTAGTGTCGACCCTAATAGGAAAAGGGTCTTGTCTACTGATCCATGATGAGCGCACTAACCGCATGTGGGAAGCGAGTATGGGCGCCCCCCTCAATTTGATTCGATTCGCAGCTCGTCCAAATCGCCTCATTTAGTTCGGGTTTTCCATTTGCTGCATGCATGATCTTGCGAGCCCTTGGTACCCGGGTGGAACTTTCGTAGTCGGCATATAGGGGGACACGTTCTTAGAGTGCTATGAGGGTCCATTTTCTTCTGGGCTCGATTAGCCGTGCGCCCAAGGTGCTTTGGGCTTGATGCGAAGAAGAGTTGAGTTGTGTTGAGTGCCCCGCTTGGTGGAAGGGCCTTTCCATCTGGCGGGTTATTCATGCGTGTACGGCCAAATTGGTGCAACCCTGCAGGGATAATCTTCTCGAGACGCCGTGTTTTCCGCGGTTATGGTTAACTTGGTGAAAGTACTGGCTAACAAGTACTCAGGACAACTTAAACCTAATGATTCACAATCTCACACCCAATGATTACCAACTTGACTAGTAATAGGATTATTGACACAATAACTTGATTCATCTTTAATCCAACTGTGTGAGTTATCCTTGGATTGCTTCTTTGGATAAGGGGCGAGATCCAGGATGGGTTTGTTTGAAGTTATCTTTCAGTTGGTTACGATACACGATCTTATCCCCTTTCTGTTAGTTGGAAGTTGTAGTTCTCTGTAGTTGGTTAGCGCAGCCAGTTGCAACATCTTTTATATCCCCTTTCTTCCGTTGAACCAAGGCATCTGTGCTTGGTGTTGACGGGCTACACTTTGGTGAACTGTGAGTCTTGCTTGCCAGTACGTTTATGTACTGACCCCTTTGGGGCTGTGGTTTCCGCAGACCTACGTTTCCGAGGATCTACATGGTGGCTACTACGTGGAGTACGACGAGACTGCTGACGAGTAGATATCGGACCCGGGCAGGATCCGAGACTTCGTGGATGGGCTCCGTCTTTTCGTTTCCGGCCTCTTAGGCCTTTTTGGTTCTTGTCTGTACTCAGACATGTTGAATGCTTACGCTGTGATGTAATGATGTATTGTTGGGACATGTGTCCTCTGGACGATTGTATTTGCTATCTCTGCTCTAATGAGAGCTATTTGCACCTTATTTCAATCTTTTGTGTCGTAGAGATCCGTTGTGATATCACTTGTTCCAATGCCGTTGACGTACCATGTGTGTATGTTTTGAAGTACGTCAATGGAAGTATCCTGATTTCTATGGGATAGTTTACGTCGACGCTGAACAGATAGGGGTTGGTTGTCACACATACGTGTGTTGGCCTACTCGTAAGAGGACGCGGGTGCCGGTAAGCCCCGTAATCCAATCTACTACTGTTCAACGGAACGGCGAGTATCCTTTAGAAGTCCGGGTGCGACAGAATGGAAAGAGGAGTTTCATGAGCCTCCTTGAGAATGATATCTTTGAGACTTTGAACTTGAGGAACTGCAATGCGTCCTTCAAAGAACACAGTTCCTTTATCATCAATCGAGAAAGACTTGAATTTCTCCTTGCCTTCCTTGATGTGCTCAACCATTTTCTTGATTTCAGTATCACGAAGTTGTTCAGAATGAATCTTGTCCTCGAGAGTTGGACTGGCTGTCAAGCTAGCAAGGTAGCCTTGAGGAACAAGACCAAGGTTCAGCTTCTGGAATTCTTCATGAAGTGGAGGTTGGCTTTCCATGATCATGAGATTATTGCAATAGGACTTGCGATTGAGAGCATCGGCCATAACATTAGCCTTGCCTGGAGTGTAAGAAATGGTGAGATCAAAGTCCTTAATCTTTTCAATCAATCTCCTTTGCCTGAGGTTTAGATCTGGTTGAGTGAAGATGTATTTCAGACTCTTATGATCGGAAAAGATTTCAGTTTTGTTACCCAACAAGTATTGTCTCCATTTCTTGAGGGCAAACACAACTGCTGCAAGTTCAAGATCATGTGTGAGATAGTTTTGCTCATGTGGGTTCAACTGGCGTGAAGCATAAGCCACAACTTGACGTTCTTGCATAAGAACTGCACCTAGACCTTGGAGAGATGCATCGCAGAATATCTGGAAAGGTTTGGTAGTATCTGGTCCAACCAGAATTGGGGTAGAAGTGAGCTTAGTCTTCAGGAGATTGAAACTCTCATCACATTGTGGAGTCCAAACGAACTTCTTGTCCTTCTTTGTGAGATCAGTGAGAGGTTTGGCAATCTTGGAAAAGTTTTGGACGAAATGCGGCAATAGCTAGCCAAGCCAAGAAAACTTCTGACTTGCTTCACCGTCTTAGGAGGTTTCCAATCAACAATTGCTTTAACCTTTTCTGGATCAATGGCTATGCCCTTGGCAGAGATGATATGACCAAGGTAAGCTACTTCTGGAATCCAGAACTCACATTTGGAGAACTTGGCATATAGACGATGCTCGCGAAGTTTCATGAGAGTGAGGCGAAGGTGTTCTCCATGCTCTTCCTCGGATTTTGAGTAGACTAGAATATCATCGAGATATACCACAACGAACTTGTCGAGGTATTCATGGAAGACAGAATTCATGAGTCTTGAGAATGTCGCCGGTGCATTGGTGAGACCAAAGGACATGACGGTGTATTCATATAGACCGTACCGAGTGGTGAAAGCTGTTTTTGGAATATCTTCCTTTCTGATCTTTATTTGATGGTAACCCATCCTCAAGTCCAACTTTGAGAATATTGAGGCTCCAGCAAGTTGATCAAAAAGATCATCGATACGAGGAATTGGGTACTTGTTTTTGATAGTTTTCTCGTTGAGAGGACGATAGTCAACCACGAGTCTTTTTGTTTGATCCTTCTTGGCAACAAACAGAGTTGGGCAACCCCAAGCGGAGGAACTAGGCTGAATGTAACCTTTCTCCATGTACATATCGATTTGCTCCTTCAACAATTTCAGTTCAGGAGGAGCTATCTTGTATGGATGCTTAGAGATTGGAGCAGTACCTGGTTCAAGCTCGATCACGAACTCAACTGCTCTGTCCGGAGGCATCCCTGGCAACTCTTCTGGAAAGACGTCATGGAATTCACAAACCACCGGAACATTTTCGAGTAGAGGTAGAGGTTTAGCATCGAGGGTGTACAGCTGAACAGAACTTGATTCACTTGGAGAATAGACTATCTGGCCGGAAGGGTGGAACAGAGTTATTGACTTCTTAGCACAGTCAATCGTAGCTTTATTGGCCTTCAACCAATCCATGCCAAGAATGACATCAATGTCAGAATTGCCAAGCAGAATGAGGGAAGCAAGGAATATGTGACCTCCAATTAGAATCTGATTCTCGTGACTGATCTTGGAAGTTTGCATAGTTGCTCCAGGGGAGTTTACTACTAGCGGGGAACCCAAACCAACAAAGGGGAGCTTAATTGCTGTCGCAAAGATCTTTGACACAAAAGAATGCGATGCTCCGGTATCAAACAACACTTTAGCTGGGTTAGAGTTAACGGGGAATGTACCGAGAACGACGTCAGCAGCTTCCTCAGCTTTGTCGGCCTTGATATGATTCACCCTCGCGGTCCTCCCGACGGGCCTGTTGTTGGAGTTGAAGGCTTTAGCCGGGGGAGCACGAACCATTGCCTGGTTGGTGTTGGGGCGAAGAGGTGGTGGAGGTAGCTGCCTCTGAGTGCACTTATCAGCATAGTGTCCAGTCTGCTTGCATTTGTAGCAAGTGACGACACGAGGTGCATCTGGCCTTGGCTGCCCCATTGAGAACCTCTGAGCCTGCATCTCAGCTGGGTTGGGTGGGCGGGAAGCGAAGCCTTGAGAAGCTTGGGCATATGGAGCCCTAGTGACAGCACCATTTGGCACCCAGATGCGGCGCTTCTGCGGAGGGGTGGTCATGTTGGAGGAGGAACCACCCTCACGCGAGTGCTTGCGCGACTCTTCGAACGCCTTGCGCCCATTCTCCTCATTGAGCGCGGTGTTCACGAGCTCCTCGAACTCCTTGCACTTGATGTTGGTGAGAGCGTACTTCAGTTCCGGGTTAAAACCTCGGCGGAACCTTGCCATCTTTTTGGCCTCAGTGGACACCTCATCACCAGCATAACGAGCGAGGCGGTTGAACTCATTCTGGTATCCAATGACGTCCAGCTTGCCCTGCTTAAGAGAGCAGAACTCTTCACGCATCCTTTCCATGAGACCATCTGGGATGTGGTGCTTCAGGAAGGCATCCTTGAAACAACCCCAGGTGATAGGGTATCCAGCTCTCATGGTCTGGTAGTTCTCCCACCAGGTTGCTGCCTGACCCTTCAGTAGGTAGGTGGCATACTTGACTTTATCCTCCTCAGCAACGTGAGCAATGTCCAGAGCCCTGGCCATCTCCCTGATCCAGTCATCAGCATCCAGAGGCTCACGTGTTGCCACGAAAGCTCTCGGCCCCATACTCAGAAACTCCTTGATGCTGACTCGCGGAGCATTCTGGTTGTTGTGCTGGTTAGCCTGGATCTGGGCCATCTGAGCCACGACCTGAGTCATCTGAGTCAACAGCTCCGTGAGCGGAGGTGGTTCAGGCGGGTTGCTCCTTGTTGGCGGCATCCTGAATAGACATGCATTTTAGCACAACAATAGAAAAGGATAGACTTGGTAACCGAAAGAGAGATTATTCCGACGCATGAATAGATAACCAACAGGTACATCATCACATGTTCAAATACATCAGAATATCCAACAGACCAATACATGGTTCGAAAGCCAAAGGATAACTAAACATAGCTATGAATGGATACATTGGTACTCCCATGCTCATCACGCAGGACGGCGGTGAGTAGTACGACGAGAGATACGGTGAGGAGGAATCCCACGGAAGTAGGTAGAACGACGATCCACGTAGATCGGGACTGCTCTGAGAGCGACTCTCGGTGTGGTGAAGTAGAAAGCGTCGTCTCCCTGTGCTCCAAATCGTGGAATCCCAGTGTAACCAGCTCCGAGGTTGAGGAGTGGACCTCTGATCGGCTCGTAACCTCCAGCATCTGGCAAACTACGTCCAACTGTCTGATGGAAACGTGCAAAGCCCTCATCTCCAACGAAGTCTGTGGTGTACGTAGCCAGACGAGTCAAAGCAAGGTAGAGCTGCTCCCTGACTGAGGCCAACTCCTGAGAAAGTGTGGTGGCAACAGCGTCACTGTGCCTCACAAACTGAGCGGTGGTGTGCAGCCTGGTGTTATCATGCTCGTAGACATCCAGGTTGTCGTAGAGGGTGAAGTGAGCTCCCGCTGAAGTGATGTAACCACGGGGGATGTGGCGATAGATAGAATTGTCAAACCCCCAGTAGTCAGCACGGAGGACGGTGAGACTCACGTAAGCTGCCTGCTGCACGGCCATATCCAGTGTGGAACCTACTGCCTCGTAGCGGTGGACAACGCTCATGCCATGATCTGACAGAATGTAGACGATAGCCTGGTAGTAGGTCTGGTCAAACTCTCGCTGCTTCTCGTAGACCTGGTACTCTGGTGCCCAATGGAACCCCAGATAAGTGACCATGTCTCTCAGCATCTCCGGATAACCGGCGGTGCTCTCACAACGAGTCATCCGAACCACCTGCGGGAAGAACCTGAGATCCATCTGCAGATGATTTGGGAGGTTTTGATTAGACGCCGGTAGAAGAACTGAAGTGGAAAGTAACAACAAGGTTCAACGGACGAAAAGATGTTGAGAAGAACAGGATATCGAAGCAACAACGGGAAACACGAGACCAAAACTCCTGAGGTACTACGGAAAAACCCATCCGGGCTTCTAAAGAATCAATATCTACTGCTTAAGGGATAGAGGATTTGCTTCCGGGGCTTACACGCCTCCGTTCTCAATCATGAGTAGGCAACATGATAAATCATGTTACAACCACCTCCATTCCTATGGTCTAGTAGATATAACTATCCTTGAGAAACCAGGATACGTGAAATCCTAACTTGAAAGTTTAGGTGAGAAGGGAAAACAACGTTGCACTTCCTTACCAGAAAAGGGTGGGTGGGTGGGGAAAGAAGAAAAATGGCAGAATTCCTACTCTCACGTTTTATTTTTCCTATATAGCTACAAAATAGTTTCTAGACTCAACTGCGACCAGTAAAAGGGATCCTACAGGCAGACAGGCTCTGATGCCATTTGTCGCACCCGGACTTCTAGGGGATACTCACCGTACGAACTGAACAGTATTTTGATTGGATTACGGGGCTTACCGGCACCCGCATCTCTTACGAGTAGGCCAACACTTATGTGTGACAACCAATCTTTACTATTCACCGTCGATGTAAACTATCCCGTAGAAATCAGAACACTACCATTGACGTACTTCATACCATACACACATGGTACGTCAACGGCTTTGAACAAGATGATAACATAACATATCTCTAAGACACAAAAGATTGAAATAAGTTGCAACTGGCCCTCACTAGGGCAGAGAATAGCAAATACAATCATCCAGAGGACACATGTCCCAACATAGCATCATTACAACTCAGCGGAAGCATTCAAAGGGGTCTGAGTACAGACAAATCCAAATAGGCTTAAGAAGCCGGGAATGAAAAGAAAACGGAGCCCATCCACGATGTCTCGGATCCTGCCCGGGTCCGCTAACTACTCGTCAGCAGCCTCGTCAAACTACACGTAGTAGCCGTCACCTGGATCCTCGTAAGCGTAGTCTGCGGAAACCACAGCCCCAAAGGGGTCAGTACATAAACGTACTGGCAAGCAAGACTCACAGTTCACCAAAGTGTAGCCCGTCAACACCAAGTACAGATGCCTTGGGATCAACGGAAGTAAGGGGTATAAAAGCTGCTGTTACTGGCTGCAATAACCAACTACAGAATGTACTACAACTTCCGGTCTAACAGAAAGAGATAAGATAGCGTATCGTAACCAACTATAGCTAACGACCAAACAAACCCATCCTGGACCTCGCCCCTTATCCAAAGAAGCAATCCGAGGACAACTCACACAGTTGGATTAATGATGGATCAAGTTGTTGTGTCAAAAAGCCTATTACTAGTCAGGTTATCATTAGTTAGGTGTGAGTTGTTCTGAGTACTTGTTAGCCAGTACTTTCACCAAGTTAACCATAACCGCGGAAAACACGGCTTCTCGAGAAGATTTATCCCTGCAGGGGTGCACCAATTTGGCCGTACACGTAAGAATATCCCGCCAGGATGGAAATGCACTTCCACCAAGCGAGGCACTCTACACAACTCAACTCTTCTTCGCATCAAGCCCAAAGCACCACGTGCTGTGCGTGCGCGGCTAATCGAGCCCCACGAAGAAAAGGGGACCCTCATAGCACTGGAAGACCACGCCGCCCTAAATGCCGACTACAAAAGTTCCACCCTGGCCACGGGTTCGTACCTGCATATGCGTGCATCAAATGGAAAGCCCGAACTAAGTGTGGTGATTTGGACGAGATGCGGATCAAGTCAAATTGAGGGGGGCGCCCATACACGCTTCCCACATGCGGATAGTGCGCTCATCATGGATCAGTAGACAAGACCCTTTTCCTATTAGGGTCGACACTAGCAGGCCTCAAAACCACGCCGGGCCTCCTGCCGGTGCCTTATCAGCAAATTATTATTACCTCAAATTAACAGGTTGTTGTTTAACATCGAGCCCCAGAATATAAGCAGTTATGATAACAGAAAGTAACGGATAACAGACTCGAGCAAAACAACCCTAAGCATGCTAGTAAGACACGGGCCCAAGCAACGGGGGTTTAGGACTGGAGCTGAGGCAATATCAGGGTTTAGGGTATCATGTGATAGGTTCGTAACAGAAGCAACGATACATATGGCTAGCAGAATTAGACAACGGAAAGTATCGGTAACCAATGTTGAAAGGAACACAATGGTTCATGTGAGTGATAACTTGCCTGCAAACCCAGTAGCCGGGTACTGAGCTAGATCCTCAGAAGGGGTGTCGTAAAGATCGTCGGTCTCAACGTCGTCGTCTATCCGAGAAGAAGCAAACAAACAATACAGGAAAATAAACAATCAATATCATGGCATAGTGCACAATCATGGGATTATGCATGTCAAGTTAATAGATGCATCAAAATAACCTAATTGACATGGTAACACAATTTAAATGGACACATATGCAATTTTGAGTTGCATATGAAAAGCCCATGGATTTTGGTTAGATTATTTGTTTTCCAACTAATCAACAGGTGCTAGTGGTTTAGTATGATGCATGCATGAGGAAAACAACAAAATAACAACATTAGAACCAATTTGAAATGAGGTTTAGCAATTTAGAATTTTTATTTATTAAGTTAAAGAATTTTTGGTTACTTAAAGGTGACACACACAAGTAGTTGTTGTTTTCACCAATTTAGATTGTGCAAAATAAATAACAAAATTCATATTTGAAAAGATCATAAAATTTTGGGTGGATTACATGTTTCAAATATTGAGAAAGGCATTAGGATGAATTTATTATGACTTAAGCAAATTAAACAAGTTTTAAATGAATTTAAAACAAGCATGAATTTTATTTGGATTTTATTTGCTCAAAACATAATTTCAAATTAACATTTGAAAAGTTCATATTTTTCTAGTTTGAAAACATATTTTGCATGTTCAAAAATAATTTATTTGAAGCAAGTTATGATTTTATCAAATTTTAAAGAATTAAATAAGGATTAAATTATTTAGGCAATTTAAATTATTCAAACCATGAAACAAAATTTATATTTGAATAAGTGGTTCAAAATGGTATGGAAAACATATTTTATTTGCATTATTTGGATTAAAGATGAATTAGTTATGGAATTTAGAAAATTGCATTTGAATTATTTGAATTCAAATTTGAATTGCATTTTGAAAATTCAAAACAGGGAAAAAATGGCATAGTTGGATAGACAATTTAATTTAGCACAACAAACATGTTTAGATTTTATTATTTAGAGTTATAGACTAAAAGTTATTAACAAATTAAAATTGAGGACCAAACTGTAATTAAAAAGGTTCTATTTTGAAACAGAAAAGTGTTTAAACATTTGTTACAGCACTGTGGCCTAGCCGCAGCCACTGCGCGTGGGCCTGGGGGCCAGCGTGGCGTGCGCGTGCTTGCGTGGCCACCAGGGTCACTGCCTGGTGGACCCTGCCTGTCAGCCACAGAGGTAAAAAAGGGTGGGATTTATTCGCTGCGCGAGGGATCGAACCGTGCACCTCTCGCTGCGCGCACGATGCACTGAACCAGTGCGCTGCTCTGCGTTTGTTATCAGTATACGCGATTCAGAGAGGATAAGCTTCAGATCCAACGCTAACTGACGAAACTGAAACAAGTTTCAGTATTGCGACAGTGGCTGAACGCGGCGGAGGGGATCGACGGGCTACAGGCGACGAGGCCACGATCCGGTGGCGTGGAGCAGGTGGATGTGAGTGCAACAGTTAGGGGATCATGTTCGTGTCCGTGGATTGCGCGTGACCGCACGGTAGCGAGCCCAACGGTGACTATGGCGGCACGGTGGTGGACGCCGCCGGCGATTCAGAAACGGAACAGCGCAACCAGGAAGCGGACAACGCGTACAGGGGGCGGGATCGCTTCGGGAGCTCACCGGGAGTCTGTCGGAGGCGAGAGGAGGCCGGGAAGTAGACGGTGGCGATGGCGCGGTGAGGAGGTTCAGAAAACCCGTGGCGGCGTCGAGCTCGTCGTCGTCGATCCAGAGGGACACCGTGGCCAAGCAGCTGTCGTGGAGGGAGAGGAGGAAGCGGCGGTCTGGTTTTTGGTGGTTAGGTGGGGTGGTGGTGCACGGCAGTGGCGAGGTTCATCGGAATTTCAGACGATCGTCTCCGGCGAGGTGGTGGCAGAGCGGAGGGAAACGACGAGGGAGATGGAATTTGGCGGCGGGGCGAGGGGAACAGGAGCCTAGGGTTGCGGCGCGGCCTAGGGCCTGTTTTATAGAGGTACGGGAGCCCTCCTGGCCGTCTGCTCGCGGCAGTGCCGCCGTGGCAGCACGGATAGGCTGCCGTACACGATGAAGACGGAGGAAAAAAAACGAAGGGGTACGCGCGGGAGGGAAAGGATAAGAGGGCCGCGCGGGAGAGAAGAAAGGGAAAGGGCTGGGCGCAGCCCATTGCCCTGGCGCCAAAATTTTGATTTTAAAATTTTCTTTCTCCTTTTTTTTTGCTGAAAAAGAAATTGGAAGCATTTGATAGGTTTAAACTTAGTAAAAAATTTGGAAAAATTAGGGTAACCTTTTTAGGTCATTTGCAAACAGGTGTTAACTTTTATTTTCAAAAAGTTTGAAATTTGTTTGCTGTTTGAATTTAAACCAAATTTGGGTGAAATTTTAATATTAAATGATCATTAATAAAAACCAACTTTTAAATAGGGTAACCCCTATGGTAATTATAAACAAATTGAGTTGATTTGTTTTGATATCATCATAATTTCAGAGTGATTCTGTTTTGGTGCTTTGATTTGAATTTTAAATGTGTTTTTGGAATTTAAATGATTGATTAAAACCATCCTTTTAACAAGTGATCACTATGGAATAAAATGAAACAAATTGGTTGTTTTTATTTGTGATTTTTATTTTAAATGTTGTAACAGATCAAGTATGAAACAATCATTTGAATGAAGTTTAAATTTGAATTGGGAAAACAGGGAAAAACAGATGCATCAAATAAGAAACAAATGCAAACAGAATGAAAACAATATGATGACATGATGCAATACTTTAATAAACATGCAACAAACATTCTAAGGGGATGTTTTTCATACTTGGGATGTTACAGCATTCTTGTGTGGGAGAGAGACACACTCCTTTTTTTCACATGAACACGCGTATTCTTCATTTATTGTCTAACTACTGCAATTCTTTTAGCTCCTATTTTTCATGCATCTCCTATTCAGAGTTGTTAGTTCTTGTAGAGTAGTACTCTCTTGTTTCATTGATAAATTATTTGGAGAGTTTGTGTTGAAATAAATTAAATGGTGTTTGGATGGAAACAGAAAATGCTACATGTGGTAGATGATATATTGGAAAAGACATACATACTCTTGTAGATCACTATCTTGGATAATTTGATACTTGGCAATTGTTTTGAGCTTTCAAGTAGTTCATGTTTAAACTCTTGTATCATGTGGTTAAAACCTATTAGTGGAGAACTACCGTAAAGCTTGTTGAAATTTGGTTTGCATGATTGGTATCTCTAACGTCTAGATATTTTCTGGTAAAAGGTGTTTGAGTAACAAGGAGGACATCATAGAGTCTTATAATGCTTGCAATTTGTTTTCACGTAAGTCTTGTTGTACCAGTTGATATCTTGTGTTTGCTTCAAACAACCTTGCTAGCCTAAACTCTATACTGAGAGGGAATGCTTCTCGTGCATCCAAACCTTGAGCCAAAATCCATGCCATTTGTGTCCACCATACCTACCTATTATGTGGTATTTCTTGTCATTCCAAGTAAATATTTCGTGTGCTACCTTTAAACCTTCAAAAATATTAAACCTACTTTGTGCTCTGTTTTAGCTAATGAGGAATTATTGGCTGCTTTATTGTCTCTTTCATGTTTATTTGGCTTCATACCTAGACTAGCATGAATAATGTGCTAGTCCCTAATATTGCAAAAAGAGCAGGAAAGCGGGTGCATATCCCCTAAAAGGTAAACTACAACTTATAACCAAATAAATCTCCTAACACTATGGGTTTGAGAAATCATGAACTTAGCTTGTTCAAATAAAGGGAGAATAGGAACTTTATTGTTCTCTCTATGGGATCCACTCTTGAAACCTTTAAACATGAAAGGATGATAAATCATTCGATGCCATTTGTTGACATAGGCAAACACCTCTCAAAATTTATTTTTACTCTCTATATGTTTTTAAAGCTCTAGCACATGATTTATCCCTGCTTCCCTCTGTGAAGGGTCTTTCTTTTACTTTTATGTTGAGTCAGTTTTCCTACTTCTTTCTATCTCAGAAGAAAAAACTTGTGTCAACTTTGTGTGCAACAATTTTTACATGCTAGTTTATTGCAATTATTATATTTCTTTGTGTTGACAATATCCATGAGATATATATGTTGAAATTGAAAGCCAGTGCTGAAACTTAAATCTTCCTACGTGTTGATCGATGCCTTTTATTTAGAATCTATTGCTTTATGAGTTAACTCTTATGCAAAACTTTTTTATGCTTGTCTTTAAAGTACTATTCATGAAAAGTTTTTGCTCATATGATTCATTTGTTTACTCATTATTTATTTGTTAGCAAACTATAGACCGTTTACTTGGATCACTTCATTCATGACTTGTGCATTACAATATTAATCTATCAAGATTGTGTGGTAGCATGTCACCTCAGAAATTATTTTATTGTTATCATTTCACCTACTCGAGGACGAGTAGAACTAAGCTTGGGGATGCTTGATACGTCTCCAACGTATCTATAACTTCTCATGTTCCATGTTGATATTATGCCAATTGCTGCATGTTTTCTATACACTTCATAGAATTTTTATGCATTTTCTGGGACTAAACTATTGACAAGATGCCACAGTGCCAGTTCATTTTTTGTTGTTTTTGTATTTCAGAAAAGTTGTTCTAGAAATATTATCGCAATTGGACTCAACAAAAGCCGAAGTACCTATTTTTATGTCACGTACACGGAGTCCGAAGGGAACTCGAAGGGGGCCAGGGGTGGCGACACGGTCCCCTTGGATGCGCGGCCAAGTGGTGTGGGACCCCTGGTCGCCCACCGACATCGCCCTTCTGCCTATATATTGCCTTCCTCGGGAAAACCCTAAGTACCAGAGCCTTCATCCACGAAATGTTTTGCAGCCGCAACCGTCGTCAACCCTAGTTCGGGAGGGTTCTGAAGCTCTTCCTGGCACCCTTCCGGAGAGGGGAATCATCACCGGAGGGCTCTTCATCACCATTCCTGCCTCTGGAGTGATGCGTGAGTAGTTCATCCGTGGACTACGGGTCCATATCAGTAGCTAGATGGTTGTCTTCTCCAATTTTGTGCCATCATGTTTTGATCTTGTGAGCTAATCAAGATCATCTTATTGTAATGATACATGTTGTGTTTGCTGGAATCCGATGAATATTGAATACTATGTCAAGTTGATTATAGATCTATCATATATGTTATTTGTGATCTTGCATGCTCTCCGTTGCTAGTAGATGATGTGTCCAAGTAGATGCTTGCGACTCCAAGAGGGAGTATTTATGCTAGATAGTGGGTTCATGCCTCCAGTAATCTGGGAGAGTGATAGTAACTTCTAAGATTGTGGATGTGCTATTGCCACTAGGGGTGTGAAACATCAATGCTTTTTCTAAGGATAATTGTGGTGTTTACATTACACACTTTATTTAATGCAATAATATGTTGCTTGCAACTTAATACCCAAATTTTGCTCGGATGATGTCCTGAGGGTGGATTACAAGTCATAGATGCAGTTGGATAATGGTCTATGTATTATGTTGTAATGCCCAAATTAATATCATAGTAGTCATCATGTCATGTATATGCATTACGGTGCATTCTCTATTTATCAATTCCCCAGCTGCAATTTGTTCACACATCATGTTATTTATCTATTATGGAGAGACATCACTAGTGAACCATGGACCCCGGTCTATTCTTTTACACTGACAATACAACCTACTGTAAACACTGTTCTTTTTCACTGCAAACATTATTGTCATTTCATTCACTACAAACAAACATCATTTTCCACACTATATGTCTAATCCTTTGTTTTTAGTAAGACCGGTGAGATTGACAACCTTACTGTTTCGTTGGGGCAAAGTATCTTGATTGTGTTCTGTGCAGATTCCACGTTGTTGCTGAGCCTTGGTTTCTTTCTTAGGGAAAAACTTGATGTTGTACTCATCATACCTTCCTCTTGGGGTCTCCCAACGAACGTGTGTTCACACGCCATCATAGCCCCGCGTGGCAAGATAAGGAACATTCAGCTTCCAACCATTAGATACTTTGCTTATTATCTTGCCACTAGTGTTCTTGGTAGGGAAAACACAAGTAATATTTATAATTATCATTTAGCTTTTCTGGCTGCTGCACTTAACAATAATACTAGTTACAACCATGGTGCTATCATTGCTCGTCGTTTAGCTGCTAGAGGACCCATTTATGGGGGAATTATTGATGCACGTATTATAGTTTCTCTAGGCCTTTCTGTTGATCCCAATGATGAGTTGTTAACCCCATAGAGACTTGATCTTGCTGCTATGAAAGTCCATCATTTTGTTATTGCTAACTCTTGTACGGAAAAACTAGTTTATAGGTTTTATTTACTGATGGAGACGAAAGGAAAGTTCCCTTGCCGCAGCCTAGTTTCTTCAGTATTCGCAGGAGGCCGTGGTCGCGCTCAAAGGAGGAGTTGGACAAGCAGCTAGGTTTGCTTGGTTTCCATGTGCATCACGACTCTGAGTATCAAGCGGGTTACAAGGCACCCTCTAAGGAATACGCCGTGCATTATATCGGGGAGTCCTCGAGTTCATATCAGGATGATGGCCCTTCCTCGTCATACTTTGGGGGCACCACTTTTTGGCCCTCTTGGGATTGATCTGCACTTAGTCCAACAGTCAAAGCTTGGGGGGAGGTATACCGACATCGCACTCATTTACATATCATAATTCTGTCGGTACTTTGTATATCCATGTTTCTATTTCTTTCTTTTCCATTGTTGTTTTTGTTTAGTTCTGCTTTCCAAAACATAAAAAGACCAAAAATATTTTTGTTGTTTCTCTTTATTTGTTTCTTTAGTTTCTATTATTAGTTTTCTTTACTTTCTAGTTTCAATTTGTTATTCAAAAATCCAAAAAGATTTTGCTTTGTTGCTTGTTTCCTTCTGTTCTTGTTTTAAATTCGAAAACCCAAAAATATTTGTTGTTCTCCTTTGGTTTTATAAAGTTTACTTCAGAGTTCAACAGTTTTCCGTGACTCCATTGGAGCTTGATTATCATTTCATATCATTAAAGCCACACAAGTAAAAAGCAATAATGACGATTTATGACAATTCAAGTTGTGGTGAGAGGCTGGTATGAACTCTATTTGTTTTGATTTTTGTACATATACTAATCCATGTGGACATGCTTAGTTTGTTCGTGTAAGGTGTATTTTATTTAATGGATGCTTAGTAGTTCATGCTCTCTTATGATGTTCCAACTTACTAATAGTAGATAGCATGTCGTATAAATGTTTGCTTGCGTTGTTCTATTCATAAAAGGGTATGACATTGTGGTATCCTCCTCTTAATTGACTTGGCACATGCTCACGCATGCATATGACTGGAAATAAAAAGTCAATTAAGCCTTGTTGATTTATTTCGCCTCAGAGTTATTGTATCACTTTTATGCTCCCGTTAATTTTGTTCTGTCGCAAGCATGATTATGACGGTTACTGCTCTCTTGATTGTCGCTTCCCAGCCTATTGCTAGCCTTCACTTGTACTGAGCGGGAATGCTTCTCGTGTTTCCAAATCCCTGAAAACCAAGTCATTCCAAAGAGTCCACTATAAATTCCTATGCATGATATTTCTAGCCATTTCAAGTAAATTTTGATGTGCTACCTTTAAAACCTTCAAAATACTTCTCATTTTGTGACACTGTTTTAGCTCATGAGGAAGTAGTAGTTGGGTTTGTTATCTTCCATACTAAACTAAGTGCCCCCTGACTTGCATGCTTCATCTCCTTGTCACTAATTTTGCAAAGAGCTGGTTAGTCCACTATAACATCCAAAAAGTAAAGAAAGTAAATTAGGCACTCCTCCATGGTATGTGATTGTTGGCAGGCACCCGAGGATTCGGTTAGCCATGGTTTGTGATAAGCAAAGATTGAGAGGAGTGTCAAGCTATATATAAAAGTGCATACTATAAATGCGTAATATCAATAATTTAGAACCGCTCTCAACTTGCTTAGTATGGAAGATAATAAGAACTCTATTACCATTCATTGACATAAAAAACACCTCCCAAAATTATTTTACTTCTGTTTTTAAAAATAAAAATCTCTAACGCATGTTAATCCCTGCTTCTCTCCGCCAAGGGCTTATCTTTTACTTTATTGTTGAGTCACCATATTTTCTTTGAGCACCTTCTCGAGATCATAACTGTCATTCTTAGTGTAATGTGCTTGTCCCAAAACACGGTTAATTGTGGTATAACTTTGATACTTTTATCTTTGATATCTCTACTTCTAGTCTTCACTTGAACTTCAGAGGTGCCCTGGCATTTATGTTTTTCTCCACAAATAAGGGCAAGCGAGATACCACTTTATCATATCTTATTACGAACATTGCAATTCTGCAAATAGACATACTTCATGTTGCTTATTATTGTGTTGGTATCTCTTCATGGTTTGCATAACTATTAGGTGGCTTTATTTGCATCCTTCTTATTATGAATTTCCTAAGTGCATGATCATATAGTGAGAATATATACATTGCATGAAGCAAACGTGTTCGTAAAAGTTCTTTTATCGCACTCAGTTGTTAACTGAATTGCTTGAGGACAAGCAATAAGCTAAGCTTGGGAGAGTTGATACGTCCAAAGCATATCTACTTTTCCGAACAGATTTCGTGTTGTTTTTCCTCTAAACTTGTGATTTTTGAATATAACTAACACGGACTAACCCTAGTGTCTTGCTTTTGTGTAGAAATTCAACTTTCAGGAAAACGCCTGGAAAATATCGCAAAGTCCATATTTTACTCGAAGACTCACGGATCCAGAAGACGAGACGGAGACGGGCCATGAGGGGCCCACACCACGTGGCGGCGCGGGCACCCCTAGGTCGTGCCATGGCACGGTGTGGCCGCCTCAGCCACCCACTCGTGCCCCTTTCGACTACTTAAGCCTCCTGACCTAAAAACACCGGGGGACAGAAAATTTATCCACGAAAAGCCTCCATGCAACGTCCGATCATCCCTCCATATGCCTACAGTATTTTAATCTTGCTTTCTACTACAATTACTACTGCTGTCTTTATTTCATTCCTGCAATTATTTCACTACATTTACTGCTATAAAACTATTGATACTGATAAACCGCCGCGAGCAAGTCTATTTGCATGTGCAGCTGAACTGACAATTCATCTCTTAAGGATTATAAATAGTCTTTGTCTCCCCTTGTGTCGAATCAATAAATTTGGGTTTTACTTCCCTCGAAGACTGTTCCGATCCCCTATACTTGTGGTTCATCATGCCCCCACTTCCATACAGATGCCACAGTTCCTGAAACTTTGAGCCCGTTCCTCATCGACGCAAAGACTCCAATCACCATTGTTAGTCCTTCAATCTCAGTTTTCATGACATTCTCCGCCTTTGACTTCACCATGGATTTGACCATGGTGGAAACAGAAGCAGAGCTTTGCACCGCTCCGTGCGTTGCGACCGAATACCACATGATCCAGCAATCTCCAGGCATTAATGCCCATGGGAGATTGCCGGCCGAGCCTTCCGGAACCCGACTATGACCACATCAAAGAGGATAGGCGTGAGGTAATTCTTCTTGGCGCAAGAGGAAACCTAGGACCGCCGCCTTTATTCGAGCACGCCAGCAGTCCCCCACGCCGCTGGACAACTTTCGGCAAACAGTTCGAGTGGATCAGGCACACATGACAGTGACAGGAGGAAGGCTGCAGCGCACCCTAGGCATCGCAATAGCGTCGTCGCCGTAGGTTCCGCACTGTCGCCTTCGTCCATCACCGTACGCTCGCCCCTCTCAGCCCCATCCACACCTCCCTGCAGCGCGAAGACAAACGTCACACATGGCGGAGCGCCGCCATCCCGGTGCCATACCTCCACTTGTGCCTCCAAGGTGTCGAACCACCCACACGAAGGGAATTTGGCAAGCCACGCCAGCCCCGCCCGCCGTCTTTGCAGCCATGGCGTAGACGCCACCACCCGGGTCGGCGGCGACAGCGGCCGGTGAGGGAAGATTGGGCGTCGGTCTTCTAGATTGGATTGGACGTCCTCCGGATCCGCTCTCGTGCGGGGCGACCTGGGAGTCAATCTTTTGGGGCGATCCGACAGCGGCGATGTTGTATATGGCGGCGTGTCAGCGACTCGTCCACCCCTACCCAGGAAGCATCCACGATGGGCCGGCCCAAGAGAAGGCGTCCGATACCACGTTGGCTTGCAAGCCAGGATTGGGCCCAATAGCCTTGTAATTTGCTGCGTGTTCCAGTACTTAAGTGAGGGCCTCGTCTGTCGTTGAGCTTGGCGAGGAAGTAAGAACTAGAACAGGACGGCAGAGCCGTGGAGAGGGAGTAGTTGGGTTGGATCTCGAGTAGATCAGCTTGAACACATCCTGTATCTGAATCCTACCACTATCGATCGATCCATCCTGCCTCTTGTAGGTTACAAGTGGTATCAAAGCCACAACGGTCCCCGATCTGGAGCTTCCTCCCCACCACCACGCCACCCGCTTCGCGTTCCGCCGCTGCGTCGCCGTCATGGAAGGATTGTCACCAGAGGCGCGGAAATTGTACGAGATTCTGCGCGCCGACACCGACGAGGCGTATGAAGCTAAATTCCTCGAGCACAAGAAATAAATTCTGGATGCGGTTCGGCAATTCTTCACCGACACCGGCAAGCAGATCGGGGGAATCGGCAGCAATTTGGAGGCTGTGCACAAGCAGACGGAGGCGGATTTGCAGGGAGTCAGGGAATCGTTGGGCGGTGAGCTCGATTCCGTCAAGAATTCGCTCAGCGCCGATATCTCCAAGCTGGCTGCGAGCTTGGACCGAGCCATTCGACCGACTCCGAGCGCTACGGCGGGAGGATCACCGGCAATGCGGACCTGTTTGCCGGGGGATGGCTCATCCGGCCCAATTGGGCACTACGATGATGCGTTACACTGGGGGACGGCATGTGCTTCACACATTCCTCCTCCGGGCAGAGGTACGAAACTCGCTCGGATAAATTCTTCTCCACAATTCAATTCTGATGAATACTCTACTAATCGACATTCTCCTGCACCACGCGTGGAATTACCCCAATTTTATGGCTCGAATCCAAAACTATGGCAACGACGGTGTGAGGAGTACTATATATGCTCGGTGGAATACGTCGCCGGGGCACAGATTTGAGTATGCTGCATCCCTGTTTACTAGAGCAGCAGCGACCTGGCTGGAATTGTTCTTGCCAAAGACACCTCATGCGAGCTGGGAGGAATTTTCCATGGCAGTGCAAAATCGTTTCGCCAGGAACCAGCATCAGATATTGTTCAGGAGGCTTTTTAAAATCTGTCAGACAGGAACAGTCGAAGATTATGTGGATCAATTTGTGGAGTTGTTAGATCAAATCTCAGCTTATGGATCAAGGCCTGACCCAATTCATTATCTGACTCGTTTCCTAGATTTGTTGAAACCTGCTGTCAGGGTTTTGGTTGCTATTCAGCAACCAAAGGATTTGGATATGGACTACACTCTTGCATTGCTGTATGAGGAATTGTTGGGAGATGGCAGCCCCCGTTGAATGCACAGACATAGAGTGTGGCGACAGTGCGAAAGGGGCAACCACTTCCTTTTCCACCGCCACCACCAGCACGCTGGGTACAGAAACAAGCTAAAGAGAAGAAGGGAACTCAAATTAGCAGACCACCGGGAGGAGATAAATGCGCAGAACTGAAGGCGTATAGGCGAGCAAAAGGGCCGTGTTTCACCTGCGGCGAGAAATGGGCAAAGGATCATGGCTGTAAAACCACGATTCAACTTCATGTAGTACAAGAAATCATTGATTTCATGCAATGTCCGGAAGTGGAAGGGGGTTCTGCGCCAGAAGAAGAAGAAGGAACACAGTTCAGGCTGTTATCCACTGTTGCACTGTCAGGGAAACAACAAGGTCAGAAAACGATGCAGATCACTGTCACAGTGCAATGAGTGCCCATGTTATTCCTGGCCGATTCAGGAAGTTCCGCCTGTTTTATAGACAGTAAGCAACGGCAGTTACTACAAAATCTAGCACAAGAGCAGAAGAAGTGAAGGTCAGGGTGGCTAGGGGGCAATTATTGACTAGTCCTGTTGTGTTCCCTGATTTTGAATGGTCGTCACATGGACATTCTTTCACTGATAAATTCAGATTACTGCAATTAGAGAGCTATGATGGAATTATTGGCTTGGATTGGTTAGTAAAACATAGCCCGATGACAACGCATTGGGGGCAGAGGTGGCTGTCGTTTGAGTACTCTGGACAATTGGTAGTATTGCATGGAACTGATGAGGAACAGAGCAAGCTTATTGCCCCTCCAGTCTACCGGATTAGCAGTAGCTCAGCCAAGTAATCTGGTATCTCACCATTAAGACGGTTACCTAGCAAGTTCAGCTCTGTGAGGTTCTTGCATCCTTTAAATGAATGTATCTAGAATACTCCAAGTCAGATTCCCGATCAAACAGTGTTAAGCAAAGAAAGAAAGATGAACTCCATTTTAGGACAAAAACACCTGAGCTCCTGGCACTTCAGTTAACCTTAGTGACTGAAGAACTAGCAACTGAGTATCGCCCTGATATTCAAGAGATATTGGAACAATATGCTGATGTTTTTGCTACCCCATCTAGATTACCCCCGAGGAGGCAGTATGATCACCACATACCCCTCATACCTGGAGCAAGGCCGGTATCGTTGAGGCCATATTGTATAGCCCCAGAACTAAAGAACGAATTGGAAAAGCTAATCCAAGAGCAACTGATGCAAGGGGTAATTACCCACAACAATAGACCATTCTCCTCTTCGGTCATCATGGTTCGCAAATCTGACAATGGGTGGAGGCCAGTAATTGATTACAGGCAACTTAAAGATTTAACAAACAAGGGAAAGTATCCATTGCCAGTGATAGATGAATTGTTGGATGAGCTCTCTGGTTCCTGTTGGTTCTCTAAGCTAGACCTGCGCGCCGGTTATCACTAGACCAGACTCGCTCCGGGGGAAGGACATAAAACAACATTCCAAACGCACAATGGTCAGTATGAATTTAAGGTAATGGAATTTGGCTTAACTGGGGCACCGGCAACGCTTCAAAAAGAAATGAATGCGTCCCTGGCATCAGTCTTACATCGATTTGCGCTGGTATTCTTCGATGACATCCTGGTGTATAGTCCCACACTAGAAGATCATCTCAAGCACCTCAAGGCTGTACTGAACATCCTTCGCCGTGACAAGTGGCAAGCCAAGTTATCAAAATGTGCATTCGCTCAAGAAAGAATCGCATACCTGGGGCATGTGATTTCAGCTTCTGGAGTGGCAACAGACGAGTCCAAGATTGAAACCATTCGCTCTTGGCCCCAACCGACAAATGTGCGAGAACTAAGGGGGTTCTTGGGGTTGGCAGGCTACTACAGAAAGTTTATCAAGAGTTATGCAGTGATTTCTCACCCTCTCACAGCGTTGTTGAAAAAAGGGGCGTTATTTCGCTGGACACCTGTCACTGAAACTGCATTCCAAACACTGAAACAAGCATTGATTAGTGCCCCTATTCTTGCCTTACCGGACTTTTCCTATCAGTTTGTGATCAAAACAGATGCATGTGACGTGGGTATTGGGGCAGTGCTTTCATAGTGGGGGCATCCTCTCGCTTATGTGAGTAGAACACTGGGACCACGCAACAGGGGGCTCTCTGTGTATGAGAAGGAGTAATTGGTAATTTTGTTAGCGGTACAACAATGGCGACCCTACCTACAACTAGTAGAGTTCATCATTCGAACTGATCATAAAAGTTTGTCCCACTCGACTGATCAACGTTTGCATAGTGATTGGCAACAAAAAGCATTAACCAAGCTCATGGGCCTACAATACAGGGTGGTGTACAAGAAAGCGATTCATAACGTAGCTGCAGATGCCCTGTCAAGAAAACCGGTTGGCAGTTCAGAGTTGTTTACTGTATCATCTGTGTAGCCAGTGTGGCTTGACAAGGTAATTGACAGCTATGCCAAGGACACAAAGGTGCAGACCCTACTACAGCAGGTGGCACTGGATCCAACTTAGTCATCCAAGTACACCCTTAGGGAGGGATTGTTGAGGTATGATGGTAGAATTGTGCTGGTGTCGGGGGGTTACCCCCGAGTAGGGGTAAGGCAAGTGCTAAAGGCAAGGTCAAGGTGTTGTTGACCGGGTAGACGGCTACCCGGGTACTTGCTACCCGGTAGGTTTCTATCCGGCCGTATCCATCGATGGCCAAGAAAAGATATCAAGGAAGTTACATTCGTCCGATTAGAGAAGCTGGTCTGAGTAGACGGATGGCAATCCTACTCGGGCCAGAAGTCAATGGAGCCGTTCTGACAGGAGATCCCGTGTATCCTGCGTCCGTACGCGCGTGCGGTTCAACTTACTAGGTTCGTGATCATGAGTGACGCATGGTTAGGCAGCCGTCCAGTCTTGTCAAGTACAGAGGGGACAGGGCAGGATGGAGGTCTACGCTGGGAGGCTGACAGAGCGGACAGGGGTTGTCAGCCGTACGGCGCGGCGCTTCTCCGCGCGAGATCTCTGAGGCATGCCAAAGTCATCGTGGTCAAGTCACATCACCGTACCTTTTAATTATTCTTTATCCGGCTGGGCACCATTATATAAGGTTCCCTGCCTCCTCCTGCGCGAGGGACTTGCTTCACTTCGCATTTATTTGCTAGAGACAACACCAGAGCGAGAGAGCGCAACAGAGTGGCTACTCGGCTAGAGGCATACACTGTATTGTGGCTACTCGGATTACACACATATAAAGAGAAAGGCATGAGTAGGGGTGTTACCTCCACACGAGGGCCCTGAACCTGGGTAGATCTGGTTGTTTGCAGTGCTAGAGACATCCTACACGCGGCTACTCGCCGTGTGATCCCTCCCCGGATACCTCCAGCGTCCATCGGCCCCAACACTTTAGCCATCCCATGGCATCTGCCGTGATACCACCACGACAGTTGGCGCCCACCGTGGGGCCACCAGCGGCGCTGGCTGGAGTTCACATTCGGACGGGACCGGTTTCAGCTTCAGGGGAGCATGTGGTCTGTGGCCTTGTCCACAGATTCGGCTCCTTCGACTTCGTCATCGACAACGCCGGAGATTTTGGCGGCAGGCCCATGCCTGCAGGTGGCTCGGTGCTCTCCTTCGGCACACACCTGGTCTACGTCGCCACCATCGTCATCCGCGAGTTCCCAGAGGTGGTGCTCGTCGCGGAGGATCCTCCCGCTGTACTCGCTGCCCGCGAGAAGCCAACTGGCTGCTCTGCGGACATCGTGGAGGTGATGATGACAGGCCCGGCTATCAATGCCGGGAAGGGCGTGGCCGCTACCGCTGGCGTCATCGAGGAACCTGTGGGTGCTAGGGTCCAAAAGCCCTACGAGAAGGACCAGAACCTGCCTCCTTCCACGTCTACGGCCATCCCAGTTGCTCGCGGAGACGCGACCGTGCAGATGGGTATGCCGCAACCCACCGAGGCGGAACTTGCCGCCATGAGGGCGCGGATCGAGCAGCAGCGTCAAGCGCTACTCGCGGAGACCTAGGAGCTGGAGAAGGTTAGGATTTAGCTCAACCTTGCGCAAAATGAGTACAATGCAGCGCATGGCTTTACTCCTGTTTCTAGGCTGTCTAGCAAGATAGGTATTACACGTCGCAACTTAGGCGCTGAGCTGGCTAGAGATGGTAGGGCTGCTAGCCAATCTGCTAGTTTGGACACTGTTGGTAGGCCTAGATACAGCACCCCCGCCAAAACTCTTAGGGCTGCAGAGGCAGTGGCTGCTGAGCCGCCGCATCTCACTGGCGACGCGCGCGCTAGGCAGCAGGAGAGACTCAACGAGCTGGTGCTAGAGGCTGGCAGGCAGAACGAGGAGTTCCGAAAAGCCAATCCTGGTGCTGGCGCATCTCATGTTGTTCACTCGCATGGGATGAGGTCTCAGGACCAGGCGTCATCACCGCTTCCCGGTGGGGATAGAGACCAGAGTGTGAACTCTAGAAAAACAAACAGATGCAGGTGTACGACCCGGCTGTCGCCGAAAAACAGCACGCAGTGCGGCGGCAGCCCGGCCAGAAACACAACTCTGCAGGAGCGGGCTATCAAGCCCATAAAGCTCACAGCAAGAGGCAAGAGGGAGACTATGCAGGCCCTTCTCGGCGTCCTGCTGCTCAGCCTACTCGGCAGAGGACGCAGCAGCCAGCGGCAGCACAGCCGCGTGCGGCTGCGCCAGTAGCCAACCCGGTGGTGCAGCCCGCAGTTGTGCAGGAGAACAGATATGATGATGGCTACTCGGCGATGGGTCTAGCCGGCTATGCTGATCCAAGAGATATCACTGACCGCATGGGTGACCGCATGTTGGAGCCCAGTGACGCAAGATACAAGCTGGACCGTATCAATCGGTCTGCTCAGCTCGAGAACAAGGGGCCACCTGGCCCAGAGTGCTTTGGTCGCCGCATCATGGAGGAGCCCTCCATGAACCACTTTCAGCTGGCCAGGGGGACCAAGTGCTACAATGGCAGCACCAAGCCGGAAGACTGACTGAGTGACTATGTTACTGCTGTGCACATTGCAGGCGGCAACCGAAGATGGGCTGTGCGGTATGTTCCGCAAATGCTAGAGGGTCCTGCTCGGACTTGGCTCAACAACCTGCCCAAGGACAGTATCAACTGCTTGCTAGACTTCTCGGAAGCCTTCTGATGGGGGGATAGTAACCCGGTAGGCCCACTTCAAGGTGTAATCCGGCCCGAGGTGAGCTAAGCGATACCCGGATAGGGGTAAAGAGGTTACTGGAAGGCCCAAAGGCTTGTGAGATTCGTAACCCGGCTTGTGGGTTGCGATAAGGAAAGTTAGGCTTTGTATGTAGAGTTCGAGTAGGACTCAAGATGTGCCTTGAAGGGCAAGTTAGGGGTGTACGGGTGCTTTATAAACCGGCTCCTAGGTTTAGTTTGCCAGAGATTCAAGTCATAGTTGTAACACCTGTTATCGAGTATCCAGTATAATCATATCGAGAGCCGGCGAGTTGCTTTCCGGTTCTTAGATTGCTTTCGCCATGTTTTCCTTCGAGCTAAACCCTCTCCCAAATACCTGTGTCGACTTGCCCCAAGATCAGTTACCCCAGGTAACATCTGCCGTGATTATCCCACGACAGTTGGCGCCCACCGTGGGGCCTGCGTCCAAAGGTGTTTACATCACGGGAGAAGCTCGGAAGAACATGAAGAACATCATCGTCGGAGAAATCTACGTCAACAGCAAAGGAGAGAAGATGGTAGACGATTCTGGCTGGGGGCCAGAGTCAGATCGCCTTGAAACCGGATCCATCGTGACAGTCGGCAGCGTCAACGTCTTCGTCGGTGTGGTATGTACTTCCAGTTCGAATTATGATAATATTGGATCTGATTCTGTGTCAGGAGAAGACATGTATGTCCGATCGGAAAAGGAAGAGTCGATTGGAACAACGGGTCAGATGGAGAGGGAAGATGATACCGAGTCTATACGGGATTTGTCGGAAGATCGATATGAAAGGGGAAACAGCGAGGAAGAACAGTACGAATCTACACCGGGCATCATGCGCCGGGTTGCGGTCTATGCGGCTCCCGCGACCAATCTCAATCAAGAAAACGCGGCCGCGGCGCCAGCCGGGGCGGTTCAGGCAGCGGCCCAGCAGCAAGGAGTAGTTGACCCGGTCTTGGCCCAGGTCGATGGAGAGTCGGCGTCTGTCACCAGTCGCCCAGCAGACGAGGAGCGACACGCAAATATGTTCGGGTTCCAAGCAAACCGGACACCGGGGGAGGGCCCCTCAAACCCGCGTCACCCGGCTCTGTTTGATAATAATTTGATTTTGGACCCCACAGTCTTGGCCACAGTTATCACCCCAGAAAACGCGGCAGAGCGTGTAAGAGACCTGGACGTGGCTCGTCGTGCATTGGAGCAGCAAAGAAGGCAAGTGGAAGCAGAAAGGCAGGGGATGGTCGCGCGGCAGCGCGAATTGGATGACCGAGAGACCCGGCTCCGGGAGGAAACGACAAGGATGCACCAAAGGCACCGAACTATGCTGCCGGCAACAGGAGGGGTTATTAACCCGACTGCCCTGGTGTTCACGCCTCAAGATCAGCCGATTCCACCGACGAACCAAGGGACCATACCGCGACCTTCAACGGGAGCACATCCGGTAAACGCGCCAGCCGGGTTACCTTTGCCACAGACGGGGGCGACAGCCGGCAATACCATGCCGCCACCACCATCACGATTCCGCACACCAGCAGGTCATTACAACAATCCCATGGACAACGTGTACGCAGCAACGCTCGCATTAAACCAGATTCCTGTGGGAGACTCGCCTCACGCGGAAGGAACCCGACGAGCAATCGATCTGCTACACACCGCGGTAGCACAGCAAGCCAATTATCCGGATCATAGAAGCGGGATGCATGGGACGCCGTACGCCAGTCAGCAACAGGGCAATGTTCAAACAAGTGCGGCACAACGAAGGGAAGAGCAGCAGCAAATGCCGCCTCCACCGCGCGTCCAGACAGTACCGGCAGTATCAGCAGCACAGGCAGTGGTGGACAGCTCCAGGGCCAGAAGAGCCGGGGCCGGGTTTGCAGCGCACGAGTTACCGGCGGTGCCGCACCCCGCGGTACCCCCAGCCGGGTCACGCGTTTCCCGGGCAAGACCAGCCCCAACCACCCTTGCGGGACCAAAGTGCCTCTCGGACGATATCAGGGCAGAACCTTACCCGGAGAAATTCAAAGAACCGGGGAAAGTAGTGAATTATGAGCCAACAATGGATCCAGAAACGTGGCTGAGCAGCTATGAGATGGCAATGTCAATTCGCAACGCATCCGAGAATCTCCAAGCCAAATTTATGTACTTAATGATGTCAGAGGGAGCAGCAAAGTTATGGTTCACCAATCTACCGGAAAAATCGATCAAATCGTGGGAGGAGCTAAAGACCGCATTTATCAAGCACTTCCATGGGACATGCAGAAAGTTATTTACTATTGATGATTTAGAAAGATGCGTTCAGAAGAAAGGGGAGTCAGCACGCAGCTGGGTACGCCGGGTTATGGAGATACTCCACTCGTCTACGGATATCCAGCCTAAGGATGCGCTACAAGCTATGGCAAAAACATGTAAGTATGTTCCTTTAGTGCAAAAGCTAACTCGCATGAAATCTAGTAGGAATGCAGCGGAGGTTACAATGGGAGAGTTAATGGATGCGTGCAACAAACACGCTGCAACGGATACCACAGAGGAGGAAGTTGATGACAAGAAAGCAAAAGCAAATACAAGTAGCAGTGGGAAAACCGGCAATGCATCGGCGCCAAGCAATAATGGAAGTAGCCAAAACAAGCGCCCGTTTGAAGGGAATTCCGAGTTTGTAGCCAATACGGAGGCCGGGTCTTCAAGACCTAGATCCGAAGGGAATTTTAATACTGGAAATCACAATGGGGGACACTACCAAGGACCTCCAAGACCAAGCAACAGTTGGGACATATTTAGGATGGCGTGCCCGAAGCATAGCAGGAATGGCAAGCCGGCCAATCATTCATTGGAGCAATGTGCCGACTTACAAAGGTGGAAGAACGAGGAAGTGAACAGAGCCATGCGAGGTACAGGCCGAGGAGGAGGCCCGGGCCTAGGTGGAAATTTGGGCAACGGACCGCCCCCAGCCGGCAACCCGCCAACTGGAAATCAAGGTAACAATCAAGGGGGAGCGGGAGGTTTTCAAGCTAACCCCAAACAGCTGGGTCAATATCATGTGCACACTACGGGAGGCTCCAACAAGGATAAGAAGATACTGAAACAAGCAGTTAATTCGGTCTCTTCCGCTGTTCCAAGGTATTTGAGGTGGTCAGAGCAAGAGGTAACATGGAGCAGGAAGGATCACCCGGACAGAATTGATCACCCGGGAGTCTTAGCTTTGGTAGTGGCACCACAGGTCAACGGCTACGAGCTGAAAAAAGTCTTGATGGATGGAGGAAGTAGTATCAATATCCTGTACTGGGAAACCTTTCTGCGTATGGGCTTAAAGGAATCGCAGCTGCAAAAGAGTACAACAGTTTTTCACGGGATAGTGCCGGGTCACTCGGCATGCCCTGAAGGAAAGGTGGCACTGGAGGTAGCTTTTGGGGAATCAAAGGACAACTACCGAGTCGAGTGGCTTACCTTCGAGGTAGTAAAGTTGCGCAGCCCTTGTCATGCATTGTTTGGAAGGCCGGCTTATGCCAAGTTCATGGCAAGACCGTGTTATGTGTACCTACAACTGAAAATCCCGGGTCCCAAGAAGACCATTACAGTACACGGAAACCGAGATATAGCAGCTGAGTGTGATGAGGGAGACGCGGCAATGGCCGAGCAAGCCTGTAGGAAGGAAGAGCTCAAACATTACCGTTCTCAGGTAGACCTAGAAGAGAGGACAACGTCAAAAAAGCCAACTCCTGAGGGGGACAAAGCAAAAGTTAGGGTAGAACAAAACCCTAAGATGGTAGGCTTCATCAGGAGCGATACTTTCAAAACTCTCAGCAGGGAAGAAGAAGACGTACCACCATCTGCAACTGGTCACGTTCCAAGGGCAATATACCCGGATTGGCTAGCAAATCCGGTACTCATTACGAAAAGGCATAGCAAGTGGAGAATGTGCATCGGCCGTACCAACGCGAGGCCGACTCTCGAGAATAACTAAAGCAGTGTAATGGGCGGCAGGTTTCGTACGCACTCTTTTCCTTACCAGGGTACCTACGGGGACTGGAAGGTTTTTAATGAGGCGGCCTGCTGATTCAAAAAAGAAATTTTTTTCAACAAAAGAAGATGGTTTCGAGTCTTATCATGGTCTTTGCTTCAGTTACAAGTAAGTAACATTGTTATCATCAATACATCAGTATCATCGAAATACATTGCGTGAATATAGGTCTCCGGGGGGTGATCTGCTTCAATAAGTAATCACAAAACCCGGAGACCCGGCCATGATGCCTATGAGTTATGAGGGCTGATTACTCGAAAAAACGGGTACAGCTGCAATCTTATAACCGGACAAAGGAGCCAAATTTCTTGGTTATTCTTACTTAAGCTCGATGTGACTCGCACTAAAGTGGCATGATCTGTTCACGTACGACTACAATCAAACTATGCAGCCCAATGGGGCTTGCTTGATCTTGTTTTTCGTATAGATGCAACGACATGGTATCCACGCGAAAGCCGGCTTACAGTACAAGATAATCAAAAGGGTCATCTAAACCACAAGTCCATGCAGAGTATAAGGCTAAAAAAGCCGGAAACTCAACAAGTATTAAGCATGACTTCAGTATTTATGTAAACAGCTATTGGTATCCAGCTTGGTAAACAGCGGTATGTCATCTGAGAAAGGCCACGCCCCCATAGCTCGTACTTTGGGTCATGGGGACTGGGGACTTCGAAACAGAAACAAACTGTTTAACTACCAAAGCCTGTAAACCTTAATTTCCGAGTATTGGGGACTTAAAGGAAAGTTCGTCTATCAAAACCTACGATACTCGGTTAGCCGAGTCTCAAAAGGAAATTGAAAACAAGAGTTCGAAGTATCGAGAATAAGCTTATAAGTAACACAAGGATGGATATTATCAAAAACCAGGGGAGGCAAAGAGTTATCATAAGTTCACAAACGCAAAGTCATAGTGTCAGCATCAATGGTGCACAGGCGCACCGCAAAAATCATATCAGTCTCGAGAAACGCAAAGCACTAGGCAGCGTCCTACTCGGCGTCCTGAGAGTGGTCCTCCGGGTCTAAGTCTTGGACTTGCTCCTTGGCCTTGCCAGCAGTTTTACCCGGGCTCTTCACATCTGGACGAACAGGCGGAGGCACGGCTGGGGTAGAGGTAGACGGCTTTACGCCCAGCTCTGCTTCCCTCTTTGCAGCCTCTTCCTTCCTCCTAGCCAGATCAGTCGACCATTTGTCCAACATATCAATAGGGGGGGGTGCCTCCACCAGGATAACCTTGCCCTCAGAATCATACGAGCTCATAATTGTGTTTAGATCCATCTTGTCGGCCAAAGCTGTGGCTGAAGGACGTACCGCAGATTGTATAGCTTTAAAATCCTGGGGCTTGAATTTGGATCCGTCAGCTTTAAACTCTGGGAACCCGGATACTATCTTCGCCGGGTCAAGCTTTGGAAAATAAGCCTTCGCCAGCGTTAAAGCCCGGGTCATCCCAATTCGGCAGGACGAACGCTTCAGTATTTCAATCCACCCAGGTGCTGTGGAAAAGGCCTGTATAAGGTTCTCCTCGCCCGGGTATACCTCAGAAGGCCACTTGATAGCATCCAGCAAAAGTTTCGTGCCGGCAAAAAACGTCCGGAGCACAGTCTTCAGAGTTTTAACTTGGGTAATGGCATTCTCCTCCGGAGCAGCAAGGTTAGCACCTGCAATCGAAACGTGCAAAAGCATATCAATAATTTTGGTTATTACAAACGGCAAAATGGAGGTAAGCAAGCTAGTCGCAGATAAACAAGCTTACTTAGCAAAATACGGTAAGTGTCCGTAATCTGAGTCGATAAGTTCTTCAGCGAGGATTGGGCGGCATTGTACTTCTTCTTGTATGTGGAGACATCTTTTCTCAAAGTCTTTATCTCCGCTTCAAGGGCCTCCCTACGCTTAACTTCAGCCAGCAAGAGCTGATCAGCCTTAAGTAACGCCTCATCTGACTGAGTAATCTCTGCCTGCAAAGGCCGGGTGAAGCTGTAAGCCGGATATCACGAGAGTATCTCCTCTGAGGAAATGATTACCGAAAAGTATTATGCGAAGTACCGAGAATAATTAAAAAAAAAAAAAAAAAAAATTAATTATACTCGGGACTTGGGGACTGGATGTATAATAAGGAGTATCAAGTAAAAGTTACCTGATGTGCTGCAGCCATACGTTCTAAGACAGTCCCTTCTGAAGCTTGCATGGCGAGAAGAGCGCTCATCAGCTGGTTAAAGTCAGCGTTATCCGAGTTAGATGGCTCGGGTACCTGGAAAGTGGGAAAAGGAGCATTTCTTGTAACAGGAGGTGGCACCCGGGTCATCCGAATGTCGGAGTCTGGTCCCCCTCCCGCGCTTGAAGCTGCTCCCTTCTCCTTCTCGCCTGCGTGCGAAGCGATTGGATACTCGGCGTCATGCCTAGCTGACTCCGGTGGCGATACTTGCTCGTCGCCAGCCGTGGTGAAGGCATCATCAGCCGGCTCGTTATCGACCCGGACCTTAGCCTCGGTGTCCTCCTGGTCGCTACTAATAACCGTGGCTCTGAAGAAGGTGCAAAGGCGCAATTAATCTTTGGTTATAAAAAAAAAGGGGGATGAAAGTTCGGTATAATATCAGGAGAAGGCGCTTACCCGGTGTTCACCGGGAAGTCCGAAGGAAAGCCGCTGCTAGACCCGGAAGATACTAAAAAATGGCAGGAAAGGTCTCGGGTTACGTTGCAAAGGAATGTCCGGAAAGAATTTTTGTTTGCGATAAATACCAGAGTGTCGAACCGGGGGCGACGACGCGACCGGGTTAAGGGTCTCGTTCCCCGGATGGTTCCGGGTTACGCGGCGCCTAGTCGCGGGTGGCTCCTTCAGTCATGATCAAAAGGGGAGAAAATGGGGTTAGCCCCGGAGTGACGTTATGGGAGCAAAAATCAAAGTGTAAGGAGATGAAGTAAGAACCTGGAGGGCTATTCTCTGAGATTTCCTCTTTGTTCCGGCTTTGGGGGTCGGTTCCGGCTCTTCCTCCTCGCTGGTGGACCCGCCCCCGCTGTCTTCTTCTTCTTCTTCTTCCTCTTCTTCGTTTTGGCCTCCTCGTTCTGAAAAATATCCGACTTATAGCATAAGGAAGAAGAAAGGGCAGGATATAATGCGTGCAAGGGATTAAGTATATACCTTCATCCGAGTTAACGACATCATCTTCCTCCTCCGCGTCTTCGGAGTTAGGAGGGGTGTTAACCGTCCAAAAGTCATCATCGGCCTGAGGAGAAAATACCAGGGTAATGGTTGATATCGAAACAAGAGAAGTGGATAAAAGTAAGCTGTTAGAAGTCAAAATCAAAAGGTAAAAAACTTACTGCGGGGGCTGGATTCTCGAGGGTAAAAGGTTCTAATCCGGCTATGCCCCGGATTACCTCGAGTTTCTCTGTCAGGAAACCCTTAATTGTTTTGTTAATGTCACCCGGAGCAGGGGTGCTGGTAGAGAATCGGATTGGGTCCGTGGTTTGACCCGAGTATTCGCACATCAGCTTATCGCGAATGGAGTTTGGCTGAATGCGGAAGCTAACCCAGGTCTTTACTAGGTTTAGCCCGATGAGGCCTCGGGCTGACAAGATGGAGATCCTAGCTAGCAAAGGCAAGATCGCCTCCCTGTCTGAGTCAGGGGCGAAGGCGTTGAATTTTTCGGAGATGTCAAGCTGACCCTCCGAGTAACCCGGCAACTTGTTTTCGCCGGGAGGGGAGGTATCCTGGCAGTAGAAGTATGAGAGCTGCCAGTGCTTCACATGAGAATTGAGTGTAATAGGAGGCATTAGGGAGTTCTTGCGGCGCTGGATGGAAACCCCGCCGCAAGTAAGAAGTGCGCCGTCGCCGCTTTCGCGACACGGCTTGCACTGAAAAAGTTCGACGAAGAGAGCCAGACTTGGCGGAGTGCACAAGTAAGACTCGGAGAGAACGATAAAATGAGAGATGTTTAAAATAGAGTTTGGGCCTATATCGAAAATACGGAGTTTGTAGTGGTCTAGGACATCACGGAAGAAAGGGTGACCCGGAGGTCTAAAGCCCCGGGTCACGTGCTCAACGAAACATATTACCTCGTTTGTTGCTGGGGAAGGTCGGGTTTCGTTGCCTGGTACTCTCCAGTGGATAGCTTCCTGTGGAGGTAGGGTTCCGAGCTCGACCAACTCCTTCAGTTTGGCCGTGGTAACAGAGGACTTCCCCCAGTTGGCTGATATGGAGTTCGTGGATTTAGCCTTTGCCGGCTGTTTCCCCTGCCTCTTGGGAGCCATAGGATTGACCTGGTAAAACATTGAAGGAAGGGGCGTAAGAAACAAAAACTCGGAAGTTAGTAGATAAGCAGTTACCGGCAATTTAAGCACAAACCGGGTATTGCCTTGCCGAGTCAAGTATGATGTGTCCGGGTATTGTGTGCTATTACAAAATCTATGGAGCTTTCCGTAAAAGCAAATGTTTGGAGAAGTTATGAGGGTGTTTATATGCCTACCATCTGCGAATGATCCGGAGAAGTGAGATTTTCTGAGGAGGGAGAACAAGGGCGGAAATTTTATATGGCCCAAGCCTAAATTAGGGATCTTGTTTCTAAATTTATGGCCATGTTAATGACCACTGGAGTTAGGAGAGTAATATAAGCTATGAATCCTATCTAGGGGGATGTCTATGGTAAGTATCATTGAGCTAATCCGGCGCGGCCCGAGAAATCGCGGACTACTTGATTCAGATCTGATCTGAGGAAAAGATGAGAAATTGCGAGGATGAGCTGAGGGATACGAGGAACTTACCAAAGGGGATTGAAGCAGAGCTTTGCGGAGACAGATGGCGCAAGATTGATGTCCTTTCGAGGTTGTTGGTCGGCGAATCGGGCGCTTGGCGGCGGATTTGGGAGTTGGAGTGAGTCGCGCGGTGGCGGAGCGCAGGCGACGGCGGATGGGCTCCGGCGAGGTGCGTGGGGCTTCCGTGGTGGCACTCCGCGAGCTCAGATTTGAGAAGAAGTGAAATGGGGAAAGTGAGCCGTTGAGAGTTGGATTTGTTCCCTGAGCCCTATTTATAACCGCCCGGGTGGAAAAGCCTAGCTTAACGGTCGAGACCCGGGGGGTGCGGGGTAATAATTGGCCATTTCGAAATTTGAAAGGCGCATTCCATGCACAGACCAATGTGATCCCGAGAAAAGGGGAAGGGGGAATTTCCTTCCTAGTATTAGCGACAGTTATTGAGGAAGATGTGAAATCATCGAGTTTCCTATTAAGATTCAGGTCTGGAAGATTGAGGGAGAGCCTTTGGGGGGAAGCCGGGTTGCTACCTGATCCCCTGGGTGTTAATCTCAGCCGCTTGTCAGCATATTGTATCTTGATCTTTATGTGTTCTTGTATCCAATATTTCTGTAGGGAATAGCCAGCACTTCGAAGAGTAAATCTTGGAAGCCCAGGCTATTCTGGGGACTACTGATGGGGGGATAGTAACCCGGTAGGCCCACTTCAAGGTGTAATCCGGCCCGAGGTGAGCTAAGCGATACCCGGATAGGGGTAAAGAGGTTACTGGAAGGCCCAAAGGCTTGTGAGATTCGTAACCCGGCTTGTGGGTTGCGATAAGGAAAGTTAGGCTTTGTATGTAGAGTTCGAGTAGGACTCAAGATGTGCCTTGAAGGGCAAGTTAGGGGTGTACGGGTGCTTTATAAACCGGCTCCTAGGTTTAGTTTGCCAGAGATTCAAGTCATAGTTGTAACACCTGTTATCGAGTATCCAGTATAATCATATCGAGAGCCGGCGAGTTGCTTTCCGGTTCTTAGATTGCTTTCGCCATGTTTTCCTTCGAGCTAAACCCTCTCCCAAATACCTGTGTCGACTTGCCCCAAGATCAGTTACCCCAGGTAACATCTGCCGTGATTATCCCACGACACCTTCATCAGCAACTTCACCAGCACCTACAAGAGGCCGAATAGGCCGCAACAACTGTCTGCTTGCAGGCAGCGAGATGAGGAAACTGACCGCGAGTACCTTACTCGGTGGAGTACCTTGAGGAACACCTGTGAAGGTGTGAATGAGGCTCAGGCCATTACCTGGTTCGCTCAGGGGTGCAGGCATGGCAGCATGTTGTGGCAGAAGCTGCAACGCGAGATGCCGAGTACTCTTGCAGAGACAATCAAGATTGCAGATATGTATGCACTCGGCGACCCAACTCAGCCTCTGCTTGATTCTCCTGAGCCGAGAAGGAAGCACCATGACAGCGGCAGGCGCAATGACTTCAGAAACAAGCGCAGAGGAGACCGCATTGATACTCGGTATGATCCAGAGGAGGTGAATGCTGTGACTACGGCTGCTGGGAGTAGCCAAAGGCAAAAAACTGCTGGAGCCCAATACGGGCAAAACCAGAATCAGGGCCAAGGCATCAAGAAACCTTACACTGCTCCCCAGCAGGGTAGCGGCAACTCGGATTCAGGCCCGTGTTTTGTCTTCGGAAACATGAAGGATGGGCCATGCAGCTTCCATACTCGGCATTCGAGTAGGCCAGCCAACCACACTACCCGGTAGTGCAGCTGGTGGGAGCGCATCAAGAATGAAGACCTGCCCCCTCCTCCTCCTCTGTCGGCTGCGAATGCCAATGTGCAGCCTATTCGGGCAGCTGCTCCCAGGCCTGCAGTGTTTCCGAGAAGGGAGAATGTGAATCAAGTGGCTCAAGGAGCCAACCGCAACTACAACAACAACAACAACAACAACAACAACAACAACAACAACCGCAACCGCAACTTCTACACCCGCAACAACAGGAACAACAACAACAACAACAACAACAACAACCAATGCAATAACAACAACGACAACAATGATGGTGAAGATCGCAACCGGTACCAGGAGCACCATGAGAGCTACATGATCTTCACCACCGAGCAAGTCGACAAGAAGTCATTGCACAGGCGTGCGATGGAGGTAAACGCAGTGATCCCGGCTGTGCCTCACTACCTGCACTGGTGCGACCAAGAGATCACATGGTCCAGAGCTGATCATCCCAAGGTGATGCCCAACCCGGGTAGCTATGCTCTGGTGGTGGATCCCACCTTCTTGGGAACTCAGAAGAATGTCAGGTTCATCAAGGTGCTGATAGACAACGGCAACAGCATCAAAATCATGTACCGGGATACCCTGGAGAAGCTCGGCCTTGCCGAGAACATGCTGCTACCCAGCAGGACCCCTTTCCATGGCATTGTGCCAGGAGTATCTTGTGCTCCAATCGGCCGCATCTGGGTTGATGTCCTATTCGGCACCAGGGAGAACTGTCGCACTGAGTGCCTGCAGTTTGAAGTGGTTAATCTTTAGAGCCCCTACCATGCTCTACTCGGTAGGCCTGCCCTCAGCAAGTTCATAGCCTCAACCCATGCTGCCTACTTGAAGATGAAGCTACCTGGTCCCAATGGGGTTATCACCATCTCGGGTGATTACAAGAGGTCTTTGGAGTGTGCCTCTGCTAGTTCTCAGCTGGCGGAATCCATGGTCATTGCGGCAGAGAAGAAGAAGATGTACGAGGTGGTGGCTATGGCGCAAGCAACGCAATGTGGTGCGCCTGGCATGCTGAGTTCCCAGTACGGGACTGCGTTCCAGGCGTCCCAGGAGACAAAGAAGGTCCAGGTTGATCCTGAGTTCCCAGACCGTGTTGCCATCATTGGCGCTGGGTTGGGAGAGAAATAGGAAAGCCAGCTCATCCACTTCCTCCGTGAGAATCAAGACGTCTTCGCCTGGTCCAATGAGGATCTGCCGGGTGTCCCGCGGGAGTTGGTTGAGCACTCACTACATGTGCGGCATGACGCCAAGCCGGTTAAGCAGGCTATGCGCCGCTTTGGTGATGAGAGAAGGAAGGCTATCGGTGATCAGATCACCAAGTTGTTGATAAGAAACTTTATCATGGAGGTGTTGCATCCGGACTGGCTAGCCAACCCGGTTATGGTTGAGAAGAAGAAGGAGGACCCCAAGGCCGACACCGCATGGCGTATGTGCATGGACTACACTGACCTGAACAAGGCCTGCCCCAAGGATCCATTTCCGCTACCCCGCATAGATCAGGTGATCGATTCCACTACTGGTTGTGAGCTTTTGTCTTTCGTAGATGCCTACTCTGGTTTTCATCAGATAGCTCTCAACCCTGATGATCAAATAAAGACTGCCTTTATTACCCCGTACGGGGCTTATTGCTATCGTGTCATGTGCTTTGGGTTGCGGAATGCTGGGGCTACCTATCAGAGATGCATGCAGAAATGCTTGCATGATCAAATTGGCAAGAATGTGCAGGTGTACGTAGATGACATTGTCATCAAAACGAATAAAACACATACTCTGCTTAGTGACATTGAGGAAACTTTTGCCAACTTGCGCAAGTATAAGATGAAATTGAACCCAACTAAATGCACTTTTGGCGTCCCGGCTGGCAAGCTACTCGGCTTCTTGGTATCCAGTCGGGGCATTGAAGCCAATCCTTCAAAGATAAAAGCTATAGAGAGCATGTCTTTGCCGAGATCCCTGAAGGATGTGTAGAAGTTTAATGGATGCCTGGCTTCTCTGAGCCGCTTCCTGGGCAGAATGGGCGAGAAGGCCTTGCCTCTGTATCAATTGATGAAGAAGAGTGACAAGTTTTTATGGACACCACAAGCTGATGTAGCATTCAAGGAGTTGAAAGCCATGCTGGGTAGCGCTCCCATCCTGGCTAGTCCGCTACCCAAAGAGCCAATGTTGCTGTACATTGCGGCAACCAACCGAGTAGTCGGTGTGGTGATTGTGGTGGAAAGAGAAGAGGAAGGCAAGATTGTGCAGCGGCCAGTGTATTATCTGAGTGAAGTGCTATCCAACTCCAAGCAAAACTACCCACATTACCAGAAGATGACTTACGGCGTGTATCTGGGCGCCAAGAAGCTGAAACACTATTTCCAAGAGCATCCCATCACAGTGGTGAGTTCTGCTCCCATCTCGAACATCATGGGCAACAAGGAAGCAAGTGGCAGAGTAGCCAAGTGGGCGATTGAGCTAGCCGCGTACGCACCTTTGTACGCGAGAAGAGAAGCCATCAAGTCACAAATATTGGCAGATTTTCTGGTGGATTGGGGTGAGGTGCAGTATGAGCCTCCCTTTCCGGAAACCAACTACTGGAAGATGCATTTTGATGGCTCCAAAGTGAAGGAAGGCCTTGGTGCTGGCGTGGTGCTGACGTCACCCAAGCGAGATCAACTAAAATATGTGCTGCAGATTCAATTCAAGGCATCCAACAATGTAGCAGAGTATGAGGCCGTGGTACACGGTTTGAAGGTAGCCAAGGAGGTTGGCGTGCAACGCATCATCTGTTATGGCGACTCGGGGTGGTGCAGCAGGTATCCGACACCTGGGATGCCCTGGATGCCAACATGGCATCATATCGGTTTCTGGTGCAGACCATGACTAGTTTCTTTGAAGGATGTGAGTTCCAACATATACACAGAGCAGAGAATGACACAGCTGATGAGCTGTCCAAGTTGGGGTCTTCTCGGCAGTTCATCCCGGATGGGATTGCCTTGGAGCATTTGAGAAAGCCATCCATCAAGCCATCCCCCAACTCGGAGTCTATCTTCGTTCCTTCAATACCAGGAGAAGAAGCTGTTCCCATGGAGATTGACTGGGAGGCTGCAAAAGAGAACCCGGGGACTGCCGTCTCCTACGCGGGGACTGGCACCCGCAACCCGGGGATTGTCCCTTCTTACTCGGGGACTGCCCCTCCCAACTCGGGGACTGCCGCATTCATCGAGGGGTCATTTTTGAGTACTCAGGGACTCGGGACCTTGCCCTCAACTCAGAAGAGGTATTGGTGGCTGATCCAATGGAAGTGGACGAACCAGTGTTTCCCACGCGGGAGACACCGAGTTGGGCTCTGCCCATATTATCCTTTCTAGCGGATGGCACCTTGCCAAGTGATGAGGTGACAGCGAGACAGATTCAGAGAAGATCCAAAGGCTATACTATTCTCAACAATGTGCTGCATAGAAGAAGTCCTACTGGCGTGCTGCAACGCTGCGTTGAGCCAGAGGAAGGAGAAGAAATTCTGGTGGAGACCAAGGAGAATGCGGACATCACGCCTCTTCTCGGGCTCTAGTTAACAAGGCTTTTCGGCATGGCTTCTTTTGGCTCACTGCCTTGAAGCAAGCTGAAGACATAGTGAGAAAGTGCAACGGCTGCCAGAGATTTGCAAGTAAGATTCACATGCCAGCTTCCGAGTTGAAGACCATTCCCATTACTTGGCCATTTGCAGTTTGGTGTTTGGATATGGTTGGCCCTTTCAAGCCGGCTAGAGGAAACATGACTCACATCCTAGTCATGGTTGACAAGTTCACCAAATGGATTGAGGTCAAGCCTATTCGGAAGTGCGATGGAGCCACTGCTGTGAGTTTTCTGAAGGATGTGATCCTGAGATATGGCTACCCGCACAGCATTATCACTGATAATGGCACAAACTTTGCTGAGGGTGCTTTTGTGAGATTTTGCAAGGAGAAGCGGATTCGGATAGATGTTGCATCCGTTGCGCATCCGGCCTCCAATGGGCAAGTTGAAAGAGCAAATGGCATGGTGCTATCCGGCATAAAGCCAAGGCTGATTGAGCCATTGCTGAAAACACCTGGGTGTTGGCTAGACGAGTTGCCGGCGGTGTTGTGGAGTCTAAGGACTGCCCCTAACCGGTCAACCGGATACACACCATTCTTCCTGGTATATGGAGCTGAGGCCGTTTTGCCCACTGACCTAGAGCATGACTCGCCCCGAGTAACCCTCTACACTGAGGCAGAGGCTAGAGAAGCTCGAGAAAATGACGTTGACCTGCTAGAAGAAGCAAGAGAGTTAACTCTGTCACGTTCAGCTGTTTACCAGCAAAACTTGAGGCGTTATCACAGCCGAAAAGTAAACCCAAGGGTTTTCCGAGAAGGATACATGGTCCTTAGGCTCGTGCAGCGCACGCCCGGGATGCACAAGCTATCCCCTCCGTGGGAAGGGCCTCTCATTGTGAGCAAGGCTCTGCACAATGATTCCTACTATCTAGTTGACGCACAGGCACCCCAGAAGAACAGGCCGGATAGAGCCGGAGAGGAATCTAAGCGCCCTTGGAATGTAGCTCTACTCCGACGTTTTCACTCATGAGCAAACTATGTATGTACTTTCTTATCCGAGTTAAAATTCTAGTCGGTAATCTGAAATCGAACTCGGGGACTGTCCTCGTCCAAATTGCTCCTTGTGTTTATCTTGTTCTTACTTTGTCTATTCGGTTGAACCACTTAGAATTTCAAAAGCATATGTAGTAGTGTGTTTAAACCCACGGGCCAACTCTGCGACTCTGTTGCTGTCCGCAACCCGGCTTCATGGCAAGCCAGAGAACAAGCCAAAGGTCCATGAACACACGAAAAACTACTAAGGAAAGGGAACATGTGGCAACCGAGTAGAGTGTTCGTTACTGCTTTCTTTCTTTTCGGCTAAGTGGTGGGCAGCGTTACTATGATTTTTCTAAGTGGCTAAGTATTTGAAACTCCAACTTTGAAATCTTGTGACTCGACTACCAAAAAAGCAACAAGTTGCAGGTAAGAGCTGAGACAAAAAGAAAGAGTGGATAAAAAATGCAACTCGGGGACTTGCATAGAAACGCAACCCGGCATTGACCCAGAGTTGCTAAAAAACTTCAACTGGAATAAAACTGAGTAGCAACAAAGCAATAATTGTACGGTTACATCTGCACCCGGCATCCCGGGGATCTAATCAAAGTTCAAGGTAAAAGTATTGCAGGCATCACTCATTGGAAGTAGCGGTGTTGTCCGCATTGGCGTTGGCAGCATCAAGGTTGGCGGAGGCAGCTGGATCAGAGGTCGCGGTGGCAACCGAGATGGGATCCGTGGCAGAGGTGGACGCAGCAGACTGGGAGCTGGGCATCGGGTAGGCACCAGTCGCGCCCAACTCGGGCGCTGGCTGCTGGATCACCATCTCGGTGGTGATGGTGGCCTCCTGAGCGCTGGTTCGCGGCTGCTCGGCTTCTGCGTCAACCTTGGCCTTCCCCTTCTCGGATGCACCCTCATCAAACTCGGTCAAGTCCTCGCTGACGGTGTCGTCATCATCTTCCTCGTCCTCGTCCTCGTCTTCAAGTTCAGTATCAGCCTCGGGAAGGCCATCAATGTAGGTGGCGGTGTCGGCGTAGGAGGCGATCTCGTAAGCCACCGCTTTCCGGCGAGTGACGCAGTCGGAGTTGGTGGTCCACTTGGAATCTTCCCGGCGTGTGCGGATCCTGTCAAGATTCAGATTCTCGTACCAGCTGATGATGAAGTGTAGCAACTCGTCAGCTCCTGCCCGAGCTGCAGAGGCACGCCATTTCTTCAACTCGTCCTTGACCTCGTCCAGATGATCAGCGATATCGCGGAAAGTTTCCGGGACCTCCTTCTCGGGCCAGAAGAGCTTGTGAAGCTTGATGCCAGTGGACACCATGGAGGTGCCCAGGCCCTTGAGGGAGCGGATCTACGTTTTGATGTTGAGGAGATGGTCGTTGATGGTGGACTTGGTGTCGATAGGCATTCCAGAAGCAGCTCTGAGATGTCTGGCCTTCTCCACAGCAGGCACACCAGCAGAGCGGAGCTGAGGAAAGATATCTGCATAGGGATCTATTTTGGATCAGAAACGGAAGCAGAGAAGAGATGAAACCAGGTAGAAAAAGGGCAGAGAGGAGAAAAAAAAGTCAGGTGCAGAGAAAAGAGAACTCACGTTCTAGATCCACCAGCAGCGCTCCCAGCTTGATCTTCCAGTCGTCCTCGTCCGAGATGTGCCTGTCTTCAATGCTGCGCGCATTTGCGATCTGGAGGACGAGTTGCCGATTGTGTTCCTTCAGCATCGAGAGTTCCATCTCCGGCGTTTTCTCTCTGGCCGTGGCAGTCTTCTTGATCTCTTCCTTCTCGACAACTTGGTTGATGGCATCCTCGAGGGCAGCCTTCAGTTTGACCTGCATCTTCTCATATTCTGCCCTCTCAGCAGTGCGCTCTTTCTCGATCTCCGCCTCTCGGGTTTGCAACTGTTGCCGCGCCTCAGCAGGCATGAGGCAATCCTGGTGTTGCTCCCGGAATTTCTTGTACTCTTCTGCGAGAAGACCAACAGCGTCAGCAGAGTAACCAAGCAAGAAGAAACACAAGTGCAGAGAAGGAAAGGCAACTCACCCTCGAGAGTGGCAATCTTGCTTTGGGCGGAGGCAGCAAAGACCTCGCAGTCGCGATGCTTTTCTATTAAGTAATTGTGCTTGCCTGCAGAGAAAACAGCAATAAAGCAAAAAGCAAACACGGGCGTAAACACAAAACGCACAAACCGAATAGCTGAAAGCTTACCTTCAACTTAAGAAATCTAGATAGTGCGGTCCAGTTTCGCCTCCTCCGTCGCAGCACTGTCTTTCTTCTCGGCTTCAAGAGCCTCGAGATGGTCCTTGGCGATGCGGTGGTTCCAGAGTAGCCGGCGGAACAGTCTTTTCCTCTTCTGGAGGCTATTCTGTAGAGAAGAAGAGAAAAAGTTTAAGATTTTTGGAAGATTTGCCCCGAGTAGACGGCAACTCGGTTGAGTTTTCGCCTACTCGGCCCGAATCTCGGGGACTGGGGGAATGGCTAAGATGAAAAGAGGAAAAGAGAAGAGAAAGGAGAAACAGCAACTCGGAAAATACAAGAAGGAGAGGAAAGACTTACAACATAGCTTTTCTCGACGTCCTCTGCAGCCTTGCGCATGACGAACAACTTCCCGGCCAAGGTGCAGGTGGGGCTTGCGATTGTCATGGGGACAGCACCGACATCGGCCTTGTTCCAGTCGACGCGGTAGTGGTCGATCTGACCCAACTCAAGACCATCCCATTTGGGGTTGCCAAACGCCTTGCTGTTCCAAGCCGGGTCAACAAACCCTACTCGGTCCAGAATCGCGGTAAGGCCTTCCGAGTCAACCTCGTTGGCACCTTCCTCGCGCGAGAAGAACTCAGGAACTGCGGCTGCTGCCTTGCCCTTGGACTTGGTGTTGGTCGCCACAACTTGGCCTTCTTTCAGTACTGCCAATCCTTTCTCTCCCTTTGCCAGTGAGATCTCATGGCGCTGGGAGATAGTCATCATGTATTCCGGATAGCTGGGCTTCGCGCGGCCGCCAGCACCTTGATTCTCAACAGGACCAGTAGACCCAGAGGCAGCTGGGTTGGCGCTGGATGTGGGCGCGGAGAGTGCTAGTTTCTTGCTCTTCACCTGATTCACCTGCTTCCCAACTGGCGCACCTTGCGACTTGGGGGGCGGCATCTGCTATCCGGCTTGCGAAGCAACGCGCTTTGGCTGCCGCCGGACGGCCTCGGTCTCAGACTTAATAATCTTCCTGGGGCTAGGAGCAGTGTCTGGCCGAGAAGTGAGTGGAGGCACTTGACGAGAAGCAGTTGGCGGAGGCGATGGTGCAGTCTGAGTTGGAGGAGGGATCGACGCGTTGGGTGGAGTCGCCTGCTGGGTATGCGGCACAGGGGACTGGCTACCCGGTGCAGCGTCGAGCTGCACTTGGTCCTGGCGGGCGGGCTACACCACGTTCTCTTCTACCCGCTGCTCTGCAGCGGGATCAAGTCTTGTGTCAATAACTTCTTCTACCCACGGCCCGGCCGCAGGATCGTCTTGGGCTGCTACGTTGGTGTCTTGCTGCTCCAGGGTGGCGTCTGGCCGCTCCATGGCGGCATCGTCTTGCTGCTCGGTGGTTTCTTCAGTATTGTCCCCAGCTGATGCAGCTGGGGGAGATGGCGGCGTCTCGTCATGAGCAGCATCTTGCTGCTGTTGAGGGATGGGACCAGTATCATCACCAGCGCCAGTGTTCTCGGCGCCGGTATCGTCGTCTACATCGATAGGGGAGGACACGCGCGTCCTTTCCTGCTCGTCCTGCTCTTCATCATCGTCCGAGAGATCTACGAGTTGATCTCGGGGCACGGTTGCTTTCCTCTTGGGCGAGTGGGGGAGGCAGCGGCATCATCATCGAGAGGGGCGCTGGAAGAAAGGAAAAAGGTCAGAGAAACAGAAGGAGAATAATGCAACAGGAAACGGCAACCAAGTGGTACTTGGATGGAACGCTTACCCTTTGCTGGTAGGGGGTTTCCTCCTAGAAGCGACGACTTTCTTTGCGCCTGTCTTCTTGGCTTTCTTCGGGGGAGGTTCTTGGGCACCACTGCCAACCCTCTTCCGAGTATTGGGAGCGGCCACAGATAGAGGATTAACCTCTAGGGGCTCATCATCATGATCCAGCTCAGGCTCCTCTGCAGAGTAGGAGAAGAAAGGAATTCGGAAACACAGAAGGGAATCAGAGTGCGCTACTCGCGAGCAGAGAGGTGAACTTAGTCACCTTCGTCATCTTCGGACCAGTCCCGAATATACGCATCAGCTCGGGGCTTACTAGGCTAATTGGCATGAGGGATGCAGAGGGTGTCTTGGGTGTCGTAGGCGGTCGCATCATCCTCTTCTCGGTCCTTGGACCAGTTGGCCTCGAAGATCTCAGTATCTTCTTCTCCCCGGCGATCGATGTGCTATCGAGGCAAACATGAAACACTGTGAGTTGTTTTCTCGGCTAAGGATTTCTATTCGGGATAGCGTGCAAACACAAAGCATATTTAGCTAAGGATTTCTACTCGGACAGCATGCAAATACAAAGCATATTCGGCTGAGTAATCCTACACGGCACGGCATGCAAACACAAAGCATATAGAGCGAAAAGGATATCTGTGATGTCCTACTCGGTACAGCATGCAAAGATTAAGCATACAAAGCTGAGAAACCACCTACTCGGTATCAAAGTGCAAAAACAAAGCACAGAATGCTAACCTGTCCAATGGGCTTGAGGCGGCTATACGGGGTGAAGCCATACGCCCAGGTGTCAGAGAGCGAGGTCTGCATGATGGATCTGGCCCACCTCGGCTTTGCTGAGCTCGAATGTCGTTGTCCTTGTGCAGTCTCGGGGTCCTCCCATGTGGCACATCTTGTGCGATCGACGCTGGAGCGGGAGTACTCGGCGTGATATCCAGCACGCGATGGGATCGTCCTGGCGAAACCCTTCCGAGATCAACTCGGTCAGGCGTCGCTCAACCTGGAGGACATCCTGGATGGTCTTCTTGGGGTCGTAGCCCTAGTTCTGCTAGGTGGGCAGTGCATTCTTGAATTTTAGAAGCCCTATCCGGTCCTCGATAGGCTTCCCCTCTTCGGCAGCAACATTCTTCACATACAGGAAACCGCGCTGCCACTTGCGCACGGTTTCCAATCCCTTAACCCTCGGGTGATGCCCGGTCTTGCGCTGCAACATCATGGCGCATCCCGTCTGGGTCATCGCGCGAGCGCTCTCGGTGTTTCCAGGATTGGGAACACTTTGCTTTCTGAAGAAAAAAATACCTGGCCCATGTATGGATGGTTGGGTAGACGCCTAAGAAGACCTCACACACGACAGCGTGGATAGAGAGCATTACAAGGGCATTGGGTGGAAGGTGATGCGGCTGGAGGCCAAAGTGTTTGAGGAATTCGGAAAGGAAATCGGAGATGGGAAGGCCGAAGCCGCGCTTGAAATGGGAGAGGAAGACGACGTACTCGTCTTTGTCAGGTTTGGGGATAATCTCAGTACCTGGAGGCCTGCACACGACGCCGGGAGGGACGCGGCGCGTGTTGACGAGCCACTGGCAGTCTTCCGCTGTCACATCAGATCCTTCCCAGCCGGCTCGGGCGGCAGCATCGTCGTCTCCGCGAGGAGCCATGGAGGCGGAAGTGCTCGTGGGAGATTGGAGGCGGAGTTGAGCGGAGGCGCCTTTCTCTGTCTCTCTCGTGGTGCGTGGAGTAGCGGCGCAGCGAGTGTTTGCGGTGGCGGGGTGCTCGATGGCGGCGGAGAGGCGAGGGGGCGCGAGATTGGGGAGAACAGGAAAGAGGAGAAGGGAGCGTCGCGGGGGTATTTATCTCGCCTCCTCGAGTTGCCGTTACTGGTGGATTGATCGTGGCATTGGTCGCGGGCAACGATCGTGCGGCGTGGGTTAATCGACCGTTGGAAACGCACACAGCGCCTAACGCGCGCGTAACGGGCGCAGTTAATCCCACGTCGAAATCGTGGGCACTTGAGTGCGGTTGAGGTGACCTAACGGGCTAGTGGGCCCAGGTTGCAGAGACTGGCGCGTGGCCTGCCGTGTCCCAGGCACCGAGGCGTTGGGGGCACAGGGGCGTGACACGTGCCCCGTAGCGACACGGAGAGGTGGATTTGGTCCGATTCAACGGGATCGCGTTCGAATTTTTACTAAGTTATTTTACTCGACATCAGAGAAGAAAGGGAGTTCCACTCAGAGAAGAAGAGATTCAAGCAAGATTTGAAGGGCTATGCGGAGGTGTTACTCGGACTCTTTCAGTCATGAAGACAAGTTTTGTTTTAAGCTGGCAGGGCCCAGCGAACAAGTTCATTGGACTCTTCCAGCTTCGGGGACTAATGTCGGGGGGTTACCCCCGAGTAGGGGTAAGGCAAGTGCTAAAGGCAAGGTCAAGGTGTTGTGGACCGGGTAGACGGCTACCCGGGTACTTGCTACCCAGTAGGTTTCTATCCGGCCGTATCCATCGATGGCCAAGAGAAGATATCAAAGAAGTTACATTCGTCCGAGTAGAGAAGCTGGTCTGAGTAGACGGATGACAATCCTACTCGGGCCAGAAGTCAATGGAGCCGTTCTGACAGGAGATCCCGCGTATCCTGCGTCCGTACGCACGTGCGGTTCAACTTACTAGGTTCGTGATCATCAGTGACGCAGGGTTAGACAGCCGTCCAGTCTTGTCAAGTACAAAGGGGATAGGGCAGGATGGAGGTCTACGCTGGGAGGCTTGCAGAGCGGACAGGGGCTGTCAACCGTACGGCGCGGCGCTTCTCCGCGCGAGATCTCGGAGGCGTGCCAAAGTCATCGTGGTCAAGTCACATCACCGTACCTTTTAATTATTCTTTATCCGGCTGGGCACCAGTATATAAGGTGCCCTGCCTCCTCCTGCGCGAGGGACTTGCTTCACTTCGCATTTACTTGTTAGAGACAACACCAGAGCGAGAGAGAGCAGCAGAGTGGCTACTCGGCTAGAGGCATACACTGTATTGTGGCTACTCAGATTACATACATATAAAGAGAAAGGCAAGAGTAGGGGTGTTACCTCCACACGAGGGCCCTGAACCTGGGTAGATCTGGTTGTTTGCAGTGCTAGAGACATCCTACATGCGGCTACTAGCCGTGTGATCCCTGCCCGGATACCTCCAGCGTCCATCGGCCCCAACACTTTAGCCATCCCATGGCATCTGCCGTGATACCACCACGACAGCTGGGAAGTGACCCCGAGCTCCAGCAGCTAGTGATACAGGCCTTCCATTCCAGCCCCATTAGAGGGCACTCCGGATTTCCTATTACTTACGGCGTTTACTCTCACTATTTAAATGGCAAGGCATGAAACAGATGGTTCGTGATTTTGTCCGTCATTGCCACACTTGTGAGCAAGCAAAACCAGAAAGGACACTCCCTGCTGGTCTCCTTCAGCCCCTGCCAGTACCTTCTGAACCCTGGGAATTAGCCACAATGGATTTTATTGATGGACTGCCCCTGTCTCAAGGCTACAACTGCTTGCTCGTGGTTGTGGACAAGTTCTTGCCGCTTAAGCATCCATACACAGCATCCATTGTTGCTGAAATCTTCTTGGCAAATGTTCACAAGCTCCACGGTATGCCACTCACACTGGTTTCAGATCGAGACCCTGTTTTTACGATGCAGTTTTGGCATGCCATTTTCAGGGCAACAGGGACAGAATTACGCCTGAGTACTGCATACCATCCAGAGACTGATGGTCAGAACGAACGAGTTAACCAATCCATCGAATGCTACCTTCGATGTTTCATCGGTTCCCACCCAAAGCAATGGAGTAAATGGATTGGCTTGTGTGAGTTTTGGTACAACACGAATTGGCATTCTTCACTCGGAAAGTCACCATTTGAAGTACTGTATGGTCGACATCCGTGCTGTTTTGGTGTTACAACAACTGATCATATTGTTGCGAAGGATATTCAGGAGTGGTTGACTGAGAGAACACTGGTGCAAGAATCTGTTAGGCAACATTTGTTGATGATGCCGCAGCGAATGAAATCGCAGGCAAACAAACATCGCTTCGAACGCACGTTCGAGCTAGGAGATCGAGTTTTCCTGAAGTTACAGCCATACATTCAAACTTCTGTTCACAAGCGAGCAAATCACAAACTGGCCTTCAAGTTCTTTGGCCCATTTTGTGTGATCGAGCGCATCGGCGAGGTGGCGTACCACTTGGAACTTCTAGCAGAATTCACCCGGTGTTCCATGTTTCGCAACTGAAACAGTGCCACGGGGACGGACATCAGGTACAAACTGAATTACCCGCGGATGATGCTTTGTTCCAGGTTCCGGCGCAGATACTCGATCGCCATGGGCGCCAGAAGGGCATGGTTACGGTGGTCCAAGTTTTGGTGCAGTGGAGTGGTGCGCCCGCGTCAACTGCGACCTGGGAAGACATGGAGGAACTCCGGCAGCGATTCCCAGAAGCTACTGCTTGGGGACAAGCAGGTTTCGAAGAGGGAGGGGATGTCAGCGACCCGTCCACCCCTACCCAGGAATCATCCACATTGGGCCAACCCAAGAGAAGGTGGCAGATACCACGTTTGCTTGCAAGCCAGGATTGGGCCCAGTAGCCTTGTGATTCACTGCGTGTTCCAGTACTTAAGTGAGGGCCTCGTCTGTCGTTGAGCTTGGCGAGGAAGTAAGAACTAGAACAGGATGGCAGAGCCGTGGAGAGGGAGTAGTTGGGTTGGATCTCGAGTAGATCAACTTGAACACATCCTGTATCCGAATCCTACCACTATCGATCGATCCATCCTACCTTCAGACTGTACTTGAGGCAGGCTCGGGTGAGCCAATCGAAGGTTTTCAGCGATGTGGCCTCGCCGTCGAGCTGCGCACGGCGGCTAGTGCGCAGCTGCAGCTATATAGTCCAATAAGTCATTCAGATTCTTTCTCAACTCCCTAACAGATTTTTATCCTAATTGCAAAAAAACGAGAGAAGAGACCGAGGGCTCTCGCGCCAAAATTTCTGGATTTCCCTCCATATTTTTGTTAACCTCCGTCCCTTTTTTGCCATGTTTTTTCAACCCGTATGCGGCACTAGATATGCACGATTCTCATCTACCTGTTTTTTCTTTTATCTTCCCATGTGAGGCCTCTATCGCCGCCGCCGTCATCCGGGCAGATCGATTGCACGCAGGTCTAGCACAGAGGCCGACGTACTTCATGTCGATCAGTGACGGTGCAACAACAACGTAGTATTCATCTACGTACGGTGATTTCATTTACTCAACTTTATTTTCTTAATGTTATGCTCTCACGGCCTCACCAATAGTATAGTAGATGCTTTCATCAATCATCTAACCGCGAGTTAATTCAACCCAACACACTAGCATATCAAGTTGAAAGAAAAGTACAGGATTTCTGAAAGAAAAAACAGGTAGATGAGAATCATGAACACTAGCCAGGCAAAATGTAAGCATACTCTATTGCCATATTTTCTGAAAGAATGTATCTTACTTTGATCTATAAACAGGAGTCATGAATTGTGTTGTTTTAATTTGTTTTCTGGGAGATACATATCTCTGCAATGCCTATTAATTATATGTCACTACACAATCCAAGTATAATGGTACAAAGCTGATCCCTTGCGGACCATCTACTTTATCTACGAATCATTCATAGACCAGTTTGAGTTTATTGTAAAAACCTGATCCAAATGAACATAGTTTGTATGTGGATCTCAGATCCTATTAACAAAGCATATTGTATTTTCAATATTTTTTCACCAGATAGGGGGAATGTCGGAGGCTCGGAGGTGGATGTATGAGGGTTGAAACAATGGCAAACCAAACATCAACTGGGTTAGAAAAGCAGACGATTTTGTGAAAAGGGCATTTTCTATACCAAATGCATAGAGGGTTTGTGTTTTATGTCCATGTCTTAAGTCCCAACTATAAGAAGAAAAAAATCGCGAGATGTCCATACACTTATTTTAAAATGTTTCATGCCACGATACTTATTCTAGATAGAGCATGGGGTAAGGGTGAACCCATCTCCTGTACATGGTGAAGAATTTTCTGAAACAAACCACTAGGGTAAAATACTAACTAATATTGAAAATTTACATCAACCTTCGGCTGAAGACGAAGCTGCAGCTGCTAATAAATTTTATGAGTTACTCGCAGCCTCTAAAGAGCCAGTCCATAAGGAGACCACCATGTCCATCCTATCTGCTGTTAACGTTTAATGTCGTTCAAGACCCAACACAGTATGTCTATATCTGGTTTTGATGCATTCCTTCAGTTCGAACACGGCCTGCTTCCTAAAGATTCAAAGCTTCCAACTACATTTTCCAAATCAAAGAAACTTTTGAGTAGTTTAGTATTGCCATATGAGAAAATAGATGCTTGTGTCAATGGGTGTATGTTGTTTCGAAAGGAGAACAAAGATAAGAATTCTTGTGACATTTGTCACGAGCCACGCTATTTTCCAAGCAAATTCTGAAGAAAATTTTGAAGATTCATAAAAACAGTCAAGACCGATTGCTAGGAAGATATTACGGTACTTACCTATAATTCAGAAAAACGTCTTGACACCCACATGGCCAAGAACCCCAGCCAGCTCCTACGAACGTCACCAGCCGAAGGGTGACTCCGCCACTCCATCCAGAGCCGCCGCACCGGCATCCAAACTCCCCCAACACAACAAACCTAGTTTGCAAAAGAACAACCGGCAACCATGGAGCAGCCGGCCACGCCCAACTAGCACGCCTATCAACCTCATCCATCCAAAAGGCACTAGCTGGCCGGCAAGATCCACTGATCTACACGATAACGAACTTAGTGTACCGCAGATCTGAGGTCGGTGGGGGGAGGCATCGGGAGCCACACACTGTAGCAACCGCATCGGCGAGGTAAGCATGGCCCTAACTCAAGATCCGTCACAACACACCACCGGCCACGACGAATCCATGGTCACCGTGACCAGATCCAGTGAGCTAGGTCTCCTAAGAGGAGTCCTAGGGAAGATCTGATGCATGAAGATCCATGGGCCGCTTCCCTCCTAGAGGACGTCACAGAAGAACCAAAGTTGCGCCGTTGAGCCTCGAGGCCGAACCCCGACATCCTCGCTGCTGGAGATATGCCCTACAATCAAATAAATGATGAGTATGTATTGTCATATAAGTTTATAATAATTTTTATATAATGTTATAATTGTGTTAATAGGAAATGTTAATACATGTGTGGTATTTAAACAACCAAACTCCCTAGTGAGTCTCTATACTAACTAGCTCATTTGGAAATTGTTGATCGAGGGTTTCACGATTATGTGACATTTATGTCAATTGACAATGAGGTCATTTCATTGGGTGGATGAGATGATGGGCATACCCAATATAAATATTGCAAGACGATCACATCATGAAGTTCCCCATTGCAATATTTAGAAAAAATAGTATCCTAATCCTCAGACTGTGAGATCATATTTACTCATTGTCACCGGAGGTTGGTTAGATTGCATCAAACGTCACACTGTAATAGGGTGATTATAAAGGTTTACAACATATATTCCAAAGGAATGGGTTGAGGTGTATTTATCAAGAGCGGGGTTTGTTTATCCGCATAACCGAGAGATACTCTAGACCCACTCGGTGAAATTACATCCATAAAGTTGCGCATCATATAACTAAGTCATGGGGATGGAAGATCACGGTAACGAGTAAAGAAACTCTTGCCGGTATTGAGATTGAACATGACATGGAGATGTCAATGATCAGATTTCGGACAAGATATGTATCTGAATAACAAAAGGAATTGGACTTTGTGTTCATGATTCAACGATATTTATTTGTGGAATGAACATGGGTCATTATGGGCATCCAGGTCCCGCTAATGATCATTGGTCGGAGAGGAGTCTCAATCATGTTTGGAGTGTTCCCAAACCGTAGGTTAACACACTTAAGGATTGATGACGCTTAGAGACCGTTTTAGAAATTATCGGAATTATGACAGTGGAGAAAAAGGGAAAGCAGAAGAGTTCTGGGAAAGACCGAAGAAGTTTGGAATGGTCCAGAAGGAGTTCCGGAGCCACATAAATTAAATAATATGTAAATATGTTTAATTATGAATTAAATTTATTTATTTATTTAATGGTAAATAAATGGAGAAATAAAAAATAAGGAGCAACTCACCTATTTTGGGCCCTCATGGAGGAGAGAGCCCATGAGGGGAATTCGCCCCCCCCCCCTTGGTGGGCCCTATGGGGCCCATGCAGCCAACTTGGTGCGGCTAAGCCCTTGGGGTCTGGCCGCACCCTCTCTCCCGCTCTCGTTTGTTTAGTCCCACATGGGGAACTTAAGTGAAGGGGCGGGCATCTTCCCCCTATATAAAGAGAGGCATATTGACCTAGAAAATAACCAGAAATTCCCAAAAAAATGTGAGACCTCTCTTTAGCCCCTTTTTCCACCTCCCTCTCTCCTGCGGTGCGTGGCCGGTTGTGCACTAATGCATACATTTTAGGTGATATTTTACTTAATGTTTCATTAATAAGTAGATAGGGAATTTGGTATTTTACCGTACCAAAGTGCACCCTGTCTGTGTATGCAGATTGTTGAAATCCCAAAGATATATTTTATACAAGGCATAAAAAGCATAATTGGACATAATATGAGGAGATCACGGCATTTAAGGCCATTCCAAAGGAGCACAAATTCGCATAAGTCAAAGGAGAAGCGGAAAATGGATTAACGAGCAGCGGTACGGTCAATTACGACCGTACCACTCATCGTACCAGCAATGTTCTATGAGAAAAACATCCAGTACCCGCTTAACGAGTGGCGGTACGACCACCTCGATCATACCAGTGACCGTACCAGATGGAGCAACTCGGCACGGAGGGCGAAAGGGAAACACCGACCATACCAGTTTAAGTCGGTGACACATAACGACCATGGTACATTGAGAACCGACCGTAGCACTCACCGTACAAGGGTGCGTTTAGCCTATTTTGTCCGTCATATTAACACGGTGATCCCACACTCAAGGAGAGAGGCAGACTAGAGACACACCAGACACAAAACCATGAAAATCCACCAAACCCTAGCCTCTGGAAGGTGTTCGCAGGGGGAACTCGCAGAAGGGAATCTATCTACATCAACTCCATCATCGTGAAGTCTTCCGCATCGATCTCCATCGACATCGCCACCATCTACATCTACGTGATAACATCTCCATCTCATCTCAGTGTAATTCTAGAACATCTAGTTGTGAATTTGCACGTGTATTCGTTCATATATTCATCCTTCATTTTCAATACAATCATTCTGATTTTTCTTGCCTTCATTTGTGAGTAGTTCCACCAGTTCTTGAGGAGGAGGGAAACTCTAGTACTACTATGAATCGAAATAAAGATGCAATGTTTTTTATTGACTGATTTGTAATAAAAATCCCCATGATATTGTGTGAAGTCGACCACACCAATATTGTGCCATAGAGTCATGATGGATTGTTTGCGTTGGTTTGAAGACGTATGGCGAGTGAGTATGACAAGACAGAAAGTCGCTCCTTCTTTCGCTCCATTATCTAACGTGCGATCAACGGAGAACTCACCGTACCAATACCACCTCCACGGGGAGACCCTTAATCACTAGTGCCACTAGGCGTATCGCTTATGATATGGGAGACATGGTAGTTGTGAGTAGTGTGTTAACCGAGGCATGGTGGCACATTAATATACGGAGCTCCGCCATCAAAAATTATTTGAATGAAAAAACTACACACACCTAATCAATTCAGAAATATGCTAGTTGTAGAACCGCCCTTCCCAAAACTGCTTTTATGCCTATTGAGGTTTCAATCGTTCAACCATCCATTAGTATGCTTTATTTATTTTGTTGTTTAGTTTGTTTACAATCCTTCTAAACTCCTTTATTTCAGTAATTTTTCACTATTTGTTTTAGCCTTTAGATAGTTTGTAGAGCACCAACAAGAGTAGGTGATCAAATCTAATCCTAGAGGACCATTTTCATAGCTCCACCATGGCTCGATACTCTTATTTCAAAACTAGCTACAACAACCATGTGCACTTGCAGGCATCACGCTATTTTCTAGTGTTGTTGCCGGGAAGCTAAGCGGTTTTGGTCTTTTATTTTTAGTACTTGCTTATTTTTGTTCATGTTAAAATTATCTACAGGTGAAGGCAAGCAAATTGGAAGAGGACCCCGTCCTTTCATTCGACTTGCTACTTTTGAAGTTTTTGGGAAGCCACCATTAGATAGTTTCAAAAAGGTATATCCTGGAACTAATGAAGAAGGGTATGAAATTAACCATGTCATGCTTAGTATGTTGCATAGCAGACAATATAACGGTGATGGTACCGAGGATCCACACAGTCATATTGATTTCTTTGAGAATATATGTGGAACTTTCAGACTAAATGCTTTTACTGATGATGATATGAGACTTAAAATATTTAATCAGACTTTATGTCGGATATATACCAAATAGGGGTATAGAAGATGGTGGGCCAAGTGCCGGATTACCAGGGTGGCCTAAGTGGTAGTGGGCTTAGGTCCATTAGGCGGCCCAGTAATCCGACGCGCAGAAGCCGGATTCCAGAAGAACCCGGATCACAGCCCATGTGATCTGGCTTGGAGAAGAAGACGGATTCCTTGCTTTCCAAGTTACAAGTTACCGTAGTTTTCTAGGTTTCCTATTCTGTAAGCCCTAATCCGGCTATTATATAAATCCGGACGGGAGATAAACAAAACAACGAGAGAACAGAGAAGCTCTACGCTAACTCGCCGAGAAGCTCATCCTCGCCGAGAGGTTTAGATCTAAAACCCTCACATTGTAACCCTGTTTACGGGCTTTAGTCCCAATTAGTGAGAAGTGCAGGAGTAGGCACGTCGTACTGTCGCGACGTACCGAACCTGGGTAAAATCCTGTGTTCTGTGTTACTACGCTATCCCGTTATCCCACGTCTCTACCGTAGTCTCATGGCACCCCCGTCTATGAAAACTACTACGATGTCTCGACAGTTGGCGCCCACCGTGGGGCAAACGACGTCGGGCGTAAGATTCCGATCTGGGATACTTGGCGGAATCGGAAGATCAATCACTGTCGGAAGCTTGGAATTCGACAACGACGTCGGGCGCTTCCTCGACAACGGATCCTACATACCGGCGCAAAACCACCTGGTAAGTGCCTGCGTGCTACCGATAGGATCTGCTAACATCTTTATCGGGCTAACTGCAGAAGCAATGGGGTTTTGCGGTGGAAGCAAATTTATCCCACCCGCCCTATACCCAGTCGAAGATGACTATGATGCCGGATTCTGCTCAGATCGCCGACAAAAAAGTGATACACACTTCATCGGCATGGTGCAATCTGAAATCGCCGAAAAGACGGATGACGGAAATCCAGTGCAAGAGGCAGACAACAATGTACCCGTCATGGAGACGGAAGATCAAACACCCGTCACAGAGGCGGAAGATCCGACATCCGTCAACAAGACGATGAACTCGGAAGCAGAATCCGTGCTTGCCGCCATTGAGGCGAGGTTGGAGTCGGAAACCGGATCGGACAACTTCGACTCCGAAGACGAAGATGAGGACGCCTTCGTAAGAAAGGTTAAATCCTTTCAAGAGGGATTCCACGAAGTCTTAATGGAGAAACCGGCTGATACCACGGACGCCGGCAGCCAGGAAAGCCCTAAAACCCCTCCGCCAGTGGAAGAGAGAGAAGACGGGGAAACTTCTCCGATATTCCCCAATGTCAAGGAGATGACAGAAGATGAGCCTGTCAAAAAACCTCCCTCTTCCAAGAAAAAGCACCGTGCTTCTAAAAAACTCCAATACAAAATCCGGAAGAAAAAATCAGCTGATCTCGCTGATGAAAACCTGGAAGTTGGAGATGTTAGCGGAACAAAGCCTGCGGAGAAGAAATCTAAGGAAATCACTGCTCCGCCAATGACGGAACAGGAAGAGCAAGAGTTATTGCAAACACCAGTGGGACCAGATGAACCCCCTGAGATGCTGGAAGCCAGGAGACAAGCTTTCCAACGGCAACAGCAACATCTACTCAGATCTCGGCAACATCTCCAACATACCCATAATGACATCAAAGTCATGAAGGAAGAAATAGAGGAGTACGAGAGAAAGCATAGATCCGCGTTAAAACCTACTAGGTTACCCGGAATCGCAAAACCGGAAGAGCTGCCGCCAAAAGAAAGGTTCCATAACCCATCTTGGCAAAAGCAGGTAAACGGCAAAGATGCCAAGGGCGAACCAATATACAAGACCTCAGCAGAAAACGCGGAAGCAGCGTTCGCGATTCTTAACAACGATCTGTATTCCAACGGGGAAAAACTCCAAGGGGTGTATGCTTTCCTAGGAAAAGCATTGCAACAACAACAGCGCGCTCAAGAGCGATCAGGGAGGCTGCATGATAACTCCTCCCTATGTAAGACAGCTACTTGCGCTGCTGGAGCACCTGGACCGGAAGAACCCGGGGATTCAGACAACTCAAAAGATAAAAAAGAGGATCCGAGAAAAGACAAGAAAAGCCCCGACAACCGGGATGCAGTGTCTAAAACCGGATCCCATCTCCCGAAAGATGGGTATAAACCCCATGATCGGGAAGACAAACACCGGAAAGACGGCAAAATAATGCCACCTCCGAGAAACCCAGCTGAGAAAGCTGGAAGATACGATATACCTCACAGGCGTGAGAGATCCCGGACACCGCCTAAGGACAAAGAAAGGCACAGGAGTAGAACTCCGCCTAACCCAAAAGGGCGTGAACACGGGAGAGATAGAAACAATCCCGGAAGAGCGCGTTCGCGCAACAATGGTAGGGAAAGGAGCAGATCCCCTTCCGTCCATTCAGCCGGAAGATATTCTGCACACATTGACAGAGCAGAAAAAGATGATCTATACTTTGGTCCTAAATGTTTTACTGACAGGATCCGAAGAATAACGCTGCATTCTGGCTTTGCCAAGGTCGGTCCAACGTACCAGAAATACACTGGCAGCACAAACCCGGATACCTGGCTCTCGGATTACTATACAGCCGTCCAGATCAACAATGGGACAGACCTGGAAGCTGTCAAGTTTCTTCCCCTAATGCTGCTGGACGGAGCCAGAGATTGGATTAATGGATTACCGTCACGAACAGTCGATAGCTGGGACGATATGGCTAGAGTATTTACTCAGCATTTCCGGGGAACATACAAACGCCCGAATAGCATCAACCAGCTAAACCGTTGCACGCAATTTGAGGATGAACCATACGTGGATTTCATCTCCAGATGGACAGCAATGAAGAATAGTTGCTCTGGAGTAACTGACGTACAAGCAATGCATGCTTTCGTCAATGGCCTAAAACCCGGACTTGTACCGTTCATGGTTGGTTCCAAGAAGCACAAGGATCTCGGATCCATGCTTACAACCGCCAATGAGCATGCCGCAGCTGAGGATGACATCAGAGCAAGAGGAGGCAATATTGAATCGTTGATACTGGCCAAGAAAACCCCTCGTTCTGACAAAAAAGCCACTCCAGAAACAACGACAAAGCCCAAAGAGGTGAACATAGCCTTTGGAGGAGAAAAGGGAAATAAGTGGAAAGGACGCAACCCAGATCCAATCAATTACACTCCAGAGGAGTGGGAAAGGATTAAGTCGGAACCTTGCGTTCACCACTCGCAATTTGGGAAACCCACCCATACAAACGCGCAATGACGGCTGAATAAGCACATGAAAGGCACTGCAGGATCCAGAAATAAAGGGAAGGGTTCCAAAAGGAAACCCGCCAAACAAAAGCTAGAAGCTGACAAAGAAGACAGTGAATCGGACACTGACGAAAAAATCCAGGAACAACAGCGCAAAGGCGAACCCAAGTTTCCGAGAGTTGATGGAGAAGCAATGTTAACTTTCTTAGCAACCCCATCAGCAAAGGTGGCAAAAAGAACACTTCGAGAAATAAACGCGGTTGTTCCGGCAACCCCGAAATTCTTGAAATACTCTAACACACCAATAGTCTGGGATCAGTCTGATCATCCCGGAAATATCCCTGAACCCGGCACACAAGCTCTTGTTGTAAGCCCTATTGTTCAAAATACTAGGCTAAGAAGAGTGCTGATGGATGGAGGATCCAGCATTAACATAATGTACCTGGATACACTGAAGCACCTGAAGATTTCCGAGTCTCAGCTCAACTACAGCAATATACGCTTCCATGGTATCGTCCCTGGCAGGCAAGCACGATCCCTAGGAGAAATTTCCCTAGATGTCACCTTCGGAGATAAAGACCACTTCCGGCAGGAAAAAGTATCCTTCGAGGTAGTGCCGTTCAAAAGCGTGTATCACGCAATACTCGGACGTCCAGCTTTCGCCAAATTCATGGCAAGATCCTGTTATATTTATAACAAGCTGAAGATGCCAGGACCCAAGGGAGGAGTAATCACTATAGCTGGTGATTTTAAGCTGGCAAATGAGTTGGAAAAAGAAAACGCCCTTTGCGCTCAGAGAGTTATAGCAAAGGAAGAACTGAAGGAATTAGCCAAGGAGGTATCGCCGTCAGAAATGCCGGCAGGAAAAGAAACTCGGAAGCCAACAGACAGCTTCAAGGCATCCGAGAATACAAGACAGGTAATCCTAGATCCCAAAGATCCGACAAAATTTGTCGTCGTAGGGACTGGGATGACTGACAAATAGGAAGGCGAGCTCATCAAGTTCCTCCGTGAGAACTGGGATATTTTTTCCTGGTGTCCAGCCGACATGCCAGGTGTACCCAGGGAACTTGCTGAGCACCAACTTAAGGTTATTCCTGGATCAAAACCCGTCAAACAAGGTCTCCGTCGATTTGACGGAAGAAGACGGAAGGCTATTGGCAAGGAAATTATCCGGCTTTTAGCAGCGGATTTCATCAAGGAAGTGATCCATACTGACTGGTCCGCAAATCCGGTATTAGTACCGAAGAAAGACACTACTGCTCTTAGAATGTGTATAGATTACACAGGCTTGAACAAATTGTGTCCGAAAGATAGGTTCGCATTACCGCGAATCGATCAAATAATAGATGCTACAGCAGGCTCTGAGCTTTTGTGCTTTTTGGATGCATACTCCGGGTACCACCAAATACGCATGAAAAAGGAAGATCAAATTAAGACTTCTTTTATAACCCCATACGGGACGTATTATTACGTAACCATGCCGTTTGGCCTGAAGAACGCAGGTGCAACCTACCAGCGTTGCATGCAACGTTGTTTGCATAGTCAGATTGGAAAAAATGTCCATGTTTATTTGGACGATATTGCTGTTGTAACCAAGGAAAAAGATACACTCCTTGAGGATTTGCGAGAAACTTTCGAAAACTTACGCACCTACAAGATGAAGTTGAATCCATCCAAGTGCGTATTCGGGGTTCCCTCAGGAAAACTTCTAGGTTTCATCGTTTCTCACAGAGGAATAGAAGTTAACCCGGAAAAGATCAAGGCAATCTTGAACATCACAAAACCTACCTGTGTCAAAGATGTCCAAAGATTAACGGGTTCCGCAGCTCAGATTTATTAGTCGGCTGGGGGCTAAAATCCTAACACTATACAAGTTGTTGAAGAAATCCAACAAAGTCAAGTGGATAGCAAAGCTTTGGAATACATAGCAGTTATGTCTCTTCTATACTTAGTTCAATATCTATGTAAACATCTTTTGAGATCATGAAATAAAGTTGTTGGATTTCTGGTATCCATGTTTTTTACATGTTCATTATAGTAAAAGCATGTTTCCACCTTCTCTATTTCCCAATGATCTTACAAAATACTCAATGTTAACCCGAATTGTGCCTACGTACTCGGCGTTAAGTAACTGAATGTTTTTTCAGCCTGCTAACGGCTAAAGGAAACTTGAATTGCCTGCGTGCCCAAGTTTCGGACAAAAAATTCCTTGTTTCTCTAAGCATTATCTGATTGCGTATGTGTTGGGTTACTGGAACTGGTTAGTAAAAATGCCTTTAGCATGGTCCATGTTTCCGAGTTCAAACTGATTGGTTACTCCCTGTTACTCGGCATGACGATTCACATTGCTATTTGAGCCATTTCAAACACTAAGGACAGTTAAAACATATATGCCAGAGAACTTAGAAGATAAAGGAATAGTAACATCCGAATAACCTTGCAAAAAATTTCATAATTAAAAATTGCAAAAGGCGGAATTTTTCATTCATACAAATAGAGGCATTACATTGCAGATTACATTGAAAGAACAGTAATGCTCCTATTGTCTATTTTCTGCCATCCAGGTCAAAGGTAGCCCTTCAAGCATCGGATTCCTCCTCGCTGCTGTCGTCTTCTGGGATTGGAGGGATCTCTTCTTCTGGATAGTTGATGGAAATATTCACCATGGAGGCAATCTGGGTGGCGTGGCCTTTGATTTCATCAAAGATGGTATTTCGCTGAGTGTCCGTGTATCCCTGAGGGACACCGGACGCCACGCGCCAGGATTTAGCACCAGGGTAGTGCATGCGCATAAGGCCGAGTGCCATACGCGCACCACCCCGTGTAGCGGAACGCAGGATAGAATCCCTGGATTCCGCCACCTCCATGATGGCTCCCGGAAGTTTTTCAACTTCCGAGAACTCCCCAGTCCTTGCGGGAAGAAACTTGTTCACCAGCTGCATTCCAGCAGCACGGATCTAAGTCCACATCTTCCCAAAGGATTGGATCCCTTCAAGCCGGGTACCATCTGGGATATCTCCTGTTTTTTCTGACAAAACAATCAAAAGTGTTAGGCAAAAAGCAGAGAAGAAAAACAAGATATGGAAAAGTAAAAAGGTAACGGAAAATTACCGAGAAGCTTGTCGATCTCGGAGATTTCCTCCAGGCGAAGGTTCAGAGCATTCTCTAAATCCTGAATGGTGGATTTATCCTTCTCCGCCTGTTCAGAAGCCTTGGAGTTGGCAACTCCAAGGGCCAAGTTGCTGGCTTCCAGATCCTTTTGAGCCTTCACAATATGCTTGTGAAGCTCCAAATTCTCCTTTCGGAGATTCTCGGCATTGCCGGCATCTTCAGCTATTTGCTTGGCTTTAGCCAAAGCAGCTGAAAAGCAAAGAAAATTCCGGATTTAGAAAATTTCTGGAATAAGTACTTAGACAAAAAATTGAATTGCAAACCTCAGAAGAAAAATGTGTACCTGATGTTTCCGTCAAAGCAAGCTGAGACGATGCCAGTTCCGCCTCTCTCTCCTCAAGAATAGAAAGGAGATTTCTAACCTCCTTATTCTTGATGGTGAGTTTGTTGAAAACTTCCATGTTTATGGTTTCGGCGGTTTGCTGCAACATAGCAAGGAAAAGAATGGTTACAAAAAATATCAAAGCAAAACAGGCATGCAATTTTGTTTAATGCTTGGGGGCTAGAGTTACATACCTGGCTCATTCGGTGCAAACCCGCCAAGTTTTCCTGGAACTCTTTTGCGTATTCCGCAAAAGCAGTTCCGGCCGCGCTTAGGCCGTCGTTGATAATCTTGAAGTCTTTGTCAAAGGTGGGAATCTCCACGTCGAAAGTCCGAGAAAATTTCTCCACCTCTGGAGCCGCCCTTTCCCTCGTGTCCGGGTCCGACACAACGGGCTGGCTGGGCTCTGAGGGCTTGGTGGTGGGGGCTGCAGTTTGCTCTTCCGCCATTGTGGACGGCGTGCTCGGGGCAACGGCGGAAGAAGGTTGACCACCTCGGCTGGAAACAACCTTGTGTTTCTTCAGCTTCTTTGGTTTTAAACTGGAGGGAGGCAGGATAAAAACAAAAAACCCGGAAAAGTTAAAAAACCGAGGATGGATGAAAAGTTCCCATAAAAGAAAACAGAACCCAGAAGAAAGAACCTGGAAGTGGCGACGGGGATTCCGTCAAGATCGATAATTTCTTCCGAGGAAGTTATCTTCTTGCGTTTGCGTCCACCTGTAGCGGCGGTGCGCAGCGCGTCCAGCTCCGCCTCGGATACCAAGTCCGAATCTGAAAGATCCGCGAACTGTCGGACGAACAAGATTAAAGTCAGAAGCTAGAAAATCCGAGAAAAAATAAAACTGTACCCAAATGACTGAAAAATTACCTTGGGAACCGGATTTTCGGCCGTATACATTGGCCGACTCGCTTCGTATTGGTCGCGTGATGCGACCAATTGGTTGATGCGCCGTCGAAGTTCCTTTGCGGGCCAATCTTTGGTGGTTGTCCGCATTGGATCCTTGACTCCCGTGTATTCGCACAGGAGACGGCCGCTGTGGTTGGCCAATGGCTGGATCCGCCTAATCAGCCAGCATAGAACCGTGTCCATGCCAGTTAGAGGCGGATACATGGAGGTGAGCTTGGTGATGCGCCGCTTGATCTTTAGTAGATCTGGCGGCAGAACCTGGACGGCTTCCGTTCCCCAGTTGTCTTGGGGAACGGCGGCAGAGTTCACGAAAGGAGGAACCCCGACAGCTTCCTTAAGGAAAGGCACGTCAGGGTGATAAAAGAAGGAACCCGTCCAAAATTTGACGGATTCCGAAGTTTTTATCTTGGGGAACCAATCTTCTCGGAATCTCCGAAGAGTGAAAGATATGGTCCCGCAAGTCGGGAGTGCGCCCTCCGAAGAGTTCCGCTTAACCCCGAAGCAGTAAGTCCAGAAATCTAACCTAGGTTCTAGCCCTAAGTAGCCCTCAAACAAAGCCTGGAAGCCGGCCATGTAGAGGATGGAGTTGGGAGGAAGGTTATGGGGCTGGATGTTGTAGTGAGAAAGGATTTGGAGGAAGAAGGAAGAAGGTGGAAGTCCCATACCTCGAAGAAGGTGGGAACAGAGAAGGACCCTTTCGCCATTTTTTGGCGTAGGCTCGGTCTCGTCTTCTGGAAGCCGCCATTTCTTCTTAAGAACCAGGCCCTCCTTTTCCAGGTTTGGAAGGAGAGCCGGAGGAATGCTGCAGGCAATCCAGTTGCCTGCAGACTCCGTTTCTTCGTCTGCTCCGGCGGCGGCAGAGGCGGCGGCCTCCGCGGCGGCGAGTTCGTCGCCAAGGAGTTGGATTTTCTCCTCCGCCGTTTCTGGAGCTAACGGCGGGGAGGCTGCGGAGCTTGATCCCGCAACGTCCGCGGCGGCGGAAGGATTTGCGTCACCCGCCGCGGAGGCCGTAGTCTTCTCCGGCTCGTCACCGGTGTGCTTGGGCGATCCCAGTTGCGGATCCAGATCGCTGATGAGCTCGTTGATGGCGGCGCGGGTCGGCGATGACGGTGAGGAGGCCATCTCGTGATGGCGCGTTGCGTTCCGGAGTGCTTGGATGCTAAGAGCGCCTGGGACAAGTGCTTTGCTCTCGAGCTCATTCGCGTCAATGGCGTGGGCAGTGGGGAGTGAGGAAAGTTTTCGTTGAGGACGAGGACGGCTATTTATAGCCGGAAAACCGTTTAGATGCGTGCCAATGGCTATTTTGACCGTTGGATGTTTGCCGCGTGTCGCTCGCCGGAAAATCCGTGAAATGAAACGACGGAGTAATGATGATTATCTCCTCGTTTCCCGCGCGAATCTGTCAGAGATACGTTTCTGAGTTTTTCCGAGTAAATCTCAAACGTCGCTTACGTCAGCGTGGTTGAGTGCGCTGACGTAGGAAATTTCTTCTCCACGAAGGATCGTGAGAGAAAAGCCGGATTTTCAGGATTCCGAGTTTCATGCCACCATATTTTTTCAAATGAAGAATAAGAAGAATCAAGACTGCTGAATCAGTATTTCTCGGACAAAGAATATTTGGCGAATAGCGGAGAATCAGAGTTTTGATCCTTCTTGGGGGCTACTGTCGGATATATACCAAATAGGGGTATAGAAGATGGTGGGCCAAGTGCCGGATTACCAGGGTGGCCTAAGTGGTAGTGGGCTTAGGTCCATTAGGCGGCCCAGTAATCCGACGCGCAGAAGCCGGATTCCAGAAGAACCCGGATCACAGCCCATGTGATCTGGCTTGGAGAAGAAGACGGATTCCTTGCTTTCCAAGTTACAAGTTACCGTAGTTTTCTAGGTTTCCTATTCTGTAAGCCCTAATCCGGCTATTATATAAAGCCGGACGGGAGAAAAACAAAACAACGAGAGAACAGAGAAGCTCTACGCCAACTCGCCGAGAAGCTCATCCTCGCCGAGAGGTTTAGATCTAAAACCCTCACATTGTAACCCTGTTTACGGGCTTTAGTCCCAATTAGTGAGAAGTGCAGGAGTAGGCACGTCGTACTGTCGCGACGTACCGAACCTGGGTAAAATCCTGTGTTCTATGTTACTACGCTATCCCGTTATCCCACGTCTCTACCGTAGTCTCATGGCACCCCCGTCTATGAAAACTACTACGATGTCTCGACACTTTAGTTGATAAAGCTTTATTATGGTATAAGTCACACTCACCGGGAACTTTTGGAATTTGGAAACAAATTTGCTCTGTGTTTTTGTTTTATTTCTATCCAGAGGAAATCGAATGGAGAAAGGCGTATGATCACCAACTTCATGAATAGACCGGGAGAAAGTCTACTAAACGGTTACGTAAGGTTTCTTGAACTACTTGATTATCGTCCTCACAATGAGATGCCATCATGGTTAGTTTTACATGTTATCTATGGAGGATTGAGTAGTGAGAACAGAGAAACTCTAGACCTTGTTTCAGGGGTAGTTTTATGAAATATACAATTGATCAAGCTTGCGAACTTCTTAATGATATGCGTATAAACAGAGAAGCTTGGTCAGAATATTTGGGTAGTAAAGGAGGAACTGAAGTAGAATATGACTTGATTAAATATTTATAGATATTGGTAAATTAGATAAGTTAAGTCAAACATTGCATGCGGACTCTGACGCTATTTTGTAGCTCATAAAAAGGTATAGACAGTTTTGCAGCTTCCCAAGAATAATTGGATCAAGTATGCACCCCGAAAGGAGGTTACTACCATTCAAGTTCCTACGGAACAAGAAGAGATTGCCGAAGAAAAAGAAGCCCCCTATGGACCACCATTACCATTCCGAAAAGCTAAAATGATTCACGAGGAAATATATGAAGACAAGTTGTGTGCATGCTTACTTTAAGAAAAACCCTCTATGAAGACCAACAATGGTAAGAAAGAACAACAAAATCAAGAACTTGAACAGTTGAACTAGATAAACAAACAACGAAGGTAATGAAAGGTAAAACTGAAGGAAGAAGTTTTGGGAGACCTGTGTTTTCATGCTCTTTTGGAGGAACATCTTATTATGGATTATGTGATTTAGGATCTTATATTAATGTTATCCCATATGAATTATATCTGAAAAAAATGAAATTTGTGCACCTGACATGGAACTACTAGACATGTCTGTCAAGTTGTCCGGTAGGTCTTTTCATGAACCTTTTGGAGTTGTCAACAATGCTCAAATAAGAGTAGGTCCTCACACTTATTTAATACACCTTGTTTTTTTATATGTGCATGTTGATTATTTTTGTTCTATTGTGTTTGGAAGATTTTTCTTACGCACTCTTGAAGATTATATTGATTGCAGAGAATAAACTATTACTCTCAGTTTTGGTGAAGATGAAGTGCTCTTTCATTTCTCAAAATTTAAGAACTAGCCTTATTAGAAATAGTTAAATGATGAAGAAGGAAGAACCATAACAAACCTTGCAGCAATATACTATGGTACACCATACAAGAAGATGAGAGCTATGAAGATGTTGATGACGAGGAAGAAACAAGAACGTTCGAAGAATAATATGTTTTAGAATAGACAAAAGAAGAATGTAAAACAACTAATAAAGAAAAAGATGATGAATAACCACCAGAGTTTGAATTCAAGCAACTTTGTGAAGAACTAAGGTATGAATTTTTGGATGAATCAAATAAATTATCATTTATTATTTGCTCTAAAATTTCAGCCAAAGAACAAGGTAGCTTGATGACGGTGCTAAGAAAGCGTCGAGGTGCTTTTGGATAGTCAATGGAAGAATTAAAAGGTATAAGCCCTTCAATTCCTACTCATAGAATCAACATGGAAGAAGGAGCAAAACCGATGATAGAATACTAGCGTAAACTTACTCCAAATATGAAGGAAGTGGTAAGAATGGAAATAACTCGTTTGTTAAATGCAGGGATCATTTATCAAATTGAAGGAAGTGAGTGGGTTATTCCTATTCATTGTGTACCTAAGAAAGGCGGGTTCAGTGTAGTACAAAATAAAAATAATTAAATGATCCCCACTAGAACAATAGTTGGATATATAATGTGTATTGATTTAAGGAATCTCAACAAGGAGACTCGGAAGGACCACTAACCTCAATCTTTTCTTGATCAAATGTTAGATAGACTAGCTAGTGTCACACCCCAGTTTTAGGTCACTTGTAACACATGAGGGAAGCCATTTTTGTGAGCCAACAAAAACTTTTTAATGCTCTTGTGTACTCCAAAATTATGTAATGAACCTTGTTTATCTATGCAATGCAATCAAGCTTGGATTAAAAATCATTTATTAACTTTTCTGATGTTTTCCAAATGTTTCGGTGATGTTTTCCACATGAGGATTTCAATACTTTCATTCCATTTATTGTGACATTGTTGTTTTCAATTAATTGATAATATTTGGTTGGGTTTGAACCAAGAAAACATTTTGGCAAAAGAATAATTAAATGTTTTCTATTAAGTTTTCTATAGAAACTTATTTCTGATAAATAAGCCAAGTAGCTGTTTTCCACTCATGTTATCCATATGCTAGGGAATCATATTTTATGTTTTCTTGGCATGAATGTGTTCTCTGTTATATTTACTACAAAAGGGTGAGCTTGGTTTGGAAAATTGAATTGAAGAAACAATAATTTTCTTGATGGTTTTATATTAAGATAAGACAGAATTGTGTTTTCTGAAAAAACAGAGAAAAACAGGAACTAGCTGGTTTTCCACATTATTTGCATGGCCCATTTGTTTTTCAAATTTGTTTTCCTTTGATGTTTCTGAAAGTACAAATGTTGCTTAACACAACCACACTTTGAAAACAAACTTTGAATTTGGTTTGGTTCATGAAAACATGATCAACTTTTGCCTAATCCACTCTGCTGCAAACACTTAGAAAATTTCTCTAAGTCATTAAGTCTGAATCTGAAAAATTAATAAAACAGTAAGTGACATCAAATTCAAATGCTTATATCTTTTGTTTGGAAATTTGTTTTGCTGATCCACTTGGACCTTCTAGAAGCCTAGTCAGCCCTCTCTCTTTTCTTTGCTTTGGATTCGATTGGTGTTGACCAGAGAGGAGTGGAAGGGAGGGAGAACAGAGGTGAAAAACGAGGGGGTGGCATGGGGTGTTTTGACAGAACGCCACTATGCGGGGTGAACTGTGGCCACCTCGTGCGTTTCTTCCATGCCCTCGCCCATTGTGGCTTTGACCGACCTCATTTGCACCTCCTAGCCACACCCAAAGGCCAAGGGGCAGGCATGGGCAACCAGAGCGCGCCCCCGAGCCATTTCTCTGTCACCCAAGGGCACCCGTGCGCGCACGCCTTGGCCACCGCGGCTATAAAGCCACGGGAGCGCCCTGGCCTCGCCACCACACTCACACCCCACCCCTCACTCACCCCGATCGCGAGCACGAACACCCTGGGCTCTCTGTGAGCCCAGATCGCCGGAAAACGCCGCCGGCCACCACAGACAGCAAAGGTGGGATGCGCACGCCGTGGGCAACTCCGCCCCTTTCCTTTGCATCCATCGTGCTCCCCACCTTCGATAGACCTCACCTGACCCGCCCTCGTGTTCCTTCGCTTGCAGGAACGCCGGAGACCACGTCGGAGCCACCAAGGACCCGCAGCATCGCGTCAGCGACTGAGGCCATCCCGTGCCACGTTTCCACCGCCCCTGCACTGCCCCGAGCCCGTGACACCACCTAGACTCCGCGCCACCAACCCAAGCGACCCCTAGGTGAGCTATCGCTCGAATCTCGCCGCCGGCCGTGCTCTGATCTTACGGGGGAGAGAGAGAGGAGAGAGTGAGGAAGGCGACGACTATGCGCCGTTGAACGCGAGATCAACGGCCACGTTCAAATCGCAAAACGGTACACGCGCGCTGCAGATGCGAGATGGGCCGTAAGGCCTTAGCAGGCCGTGCGCCCGTGAGAAAGAACAGCCCGCGCACGAGTTCTTTTTTCCATTTTAAAATTAACAGAAACATGCTAGTTACTTTAATCATCTTAAAAATAGCTAAACTCAAAAATAAAATCAACCAAAATTCTCTGTGGTAGGTCTACAAAATCTTGAACGTATGCAACTTGCAGATCTATGTTTAAACCATTATTTTGCAAATGAAAAATCATGAATCACACACTGTTTGTTAGAGTAGAAATGAAATAACTTTTGTTTGGAATGTTCAAATTGTGCAAACTAAAATTATTGGAGTAGCACTTGACTAGATCTATCAGTAGGTCTTCACCTCACATCAAGGTGAGCTTCCATTTGGAAACGCCATCCACTTTGGTTAATGTCCAGTAGCACTTTCTAGGATTTTTAAAAGTTGTTCGAAAATAATTTTTGATGTGAATCCAACTCGATCTGTTAGTATATGCTTAGATCTATGTTATACTAGCTTGGTGTGATTGTTAGAGCTCTAGATTTATTTTGGCAACAGATCTAAGTTTTTGCACTTTTCTGTTAGAAATAATATGTGTAGATTTATTTTTAGAATAATTGATTGCTAGTGTTACATTGTTTTCTAGCATGTTTAGATGTTGTGCTTAATGTTAAAATGTTGTTTACTCACAGATCCATCATGTTAGGGAGTGTGTGCATGTTTAGGAAATATATGGAACTAGTATGTGCATAGTTTTGTTCTCTAGTTTTTATTCTATTAAATCTTGTGATGCAATTTCTTAGCTAAATTTTTATCCAAGTTATTAGAGGTGTTTTATGTGGATCCAGTACCATTTTGGTACTGTTAAGAAGTTTTTTTTTCACCTCTGTTAGGTTGCATTTTATTTCTTAGAGATGCATGCGTAGTTGTAGTGTTATTTGCTCATAGTGTTATTTCTCACTAGATTAAATAGTTGTAATTTTGCTTAGTGATTGTTTTATTTTCCACAAGTTGGACCAGAGGCTTAGGACCTCTTTAATGTCATGGAAGACCTAGTGGAACACCCCCTGGTTCCATTTCATTTTGGTGAGAAATGACATCTCTCAACCATAGTAATAGTAGTAGTGGTGGTAAATATTATTATTTTGGGTGTATGATTGTAGATTGTTTGCTTGATAAACTTGTGTGTTATTTTTGTTTGTGCATTGCTTGCTGTATGGTGTGGTTGATTATCATTTCTTGATTAGTTTGGTTCTGATTGAGTGTCCTTATTTTATTTTTGCGACGATAGAACCCGAAGAAGAAGTAGTTGGTGCCGGAGGCTACTACTACCATTATTGTTGTTATCACGAGCAGGAACCTCAACTCCTCCAAGGCAAGCCATCCTTAAAGCTTGCTGTTATACTACTTATCATTATCTATCATGCATGTTCTACTTCTGAAGTTTTACAAAAAAACTTGATTACCAAAACTATTTTGTTGAGTGGCTATCATTATTACTATTAATAGTATATAGTATATTATCACCTTTCCATTAGTCAACTTGGTGTTACCAAGCCTTTAGCCACTATAAGGTATATAAATACCGCATAAGATAATAACCTTGAGTCCCTAAGTGGACACTTTTAAAATGTGCTTTTGCAAACAAAAGGTGTTATGAAAAGTCCACTGTGAAAAGGCGGGACCTTGTTCACCGGGGGAGCAGAGTATTGTTTTCAAATGGTTTACAAAAGGCACATAACCTAGTCTTCGCTGTACAACCAAGAAGTACTGCCACTCTACCCCAACATGGGTACGGGGCCTATCTAGATACTTGTTCTTGTTAGTGTGTGTTTTATCCCAAGATGTTATAGAGAGGATGATTCTCTGAACCGAAGTGTCGCCAGGAGTGAGGAACAGGACATACACCGTGAGGGATTAAGTTCTCCTCCGGGTGTGACAGTTGGGTCTCCTGCCGTGGCGGGGTGGGACCTGGTGCCGGGGAGATTACACCCAACTGAAGGGATAAACATTTACTAGCTTGATCAGAGTGGACAGTTAGGATCATTCTTATGATGCTTGCATATCGCTGTGTCGATCCATGGGCGGTTCATGGCAAATGATTGGATCTAGTGGAATGTGTACACCTCTGTAGAGTAAAACTATTCAGAATAGCCGAGCCCTCGGGTATGGGCAGTTGAAAGGCCATGCAGCTAGCATTGTGTCAAGTTTTCAAAAAGTGTTTTTTGAACAAGGACTTGTACCTGAAAGGCCCCGATGAAGAAGCTGGAGATGTTATTTCAAGAAGTTTTGCAAAGAAAAATTTCTTTTATAAAACAAGTTTTATAAAACCTCTTGTACATTCGATATCTACAAGAGAAAGAAAAATTATACTATTTTCTTTTGTAGTATCTTCTTCAACAAAGATATAGAGATATCAAAGAAAGCATGATGTTATGTTACATACACCATGGGTAGTGAGCCCTATGTACAGCCTACCTACCCACCATATACGCATACTACATTTTGTAAGTGTATAAAGGATGTCTTGTAGAGTACATTCAAATGTACTCATATTGGTTTCGCCCCTGGCTATTTACTTGGCCAGACTACGAGGAGATGCCACCGGAGGAGGAGTACGAGGAAGAGTACTATTCCGACGATTATGCGAACTAGGCACGGCTCCCGGTCAGCAGCCTGTTGGTGAAGGCATGACATGGGCTATCTACATTGTGTTTACTTTCTGTTGTGTGTGTGATGTGAGACATTTGCCTGTCCTGCGTGACATTTGTTAAGACTTGGTCATGTGACCATTGGCTAGAGTATTTTTATTGGTGTAATGGATAATGTATCTGTGTACCAACTTCGTATGTTGTTCACTACTGAATTCTTGGGATCGTGAATGTATGCATATGAGGGGTTCTGGACCATCCGGTTTGGGGACTCTACAAAGTTGGTATCAGAGCTATCCTGACCTTAGGAGCCCTTAGTTAGCATGGATGTTAACTAGTACTCTGAAATTATATAATATACTTAAGTGACTAAGTTTCAAAATATTCTTATACCCATCTTCCCTATTATACCAAACTCTACATACATTAAGTTATGTCATGTTCGAATCTAAAATTTTGCACACTTGGGTCTAACTTAAGCTTACTTAAAATTTTGTGTAGATGGACGTGGTATTCACCGAGGCTTTCCAGTTGGGACTGGCTAGAGACGTCCCCTTTCGTTTCGAGTGGAGGCTCGTAGCGATGACAGACCTCATCGATTGTCCCGTTCCCGAGCTGCAGGGAGGGATGATTTTCTGATCTCCCATTGAGGGAGCGTGGTTTGTGGAGTGCACCATTCGCCCTCCGCTGACCACTCCTTCAGCGGAGGCATTCGTCTTCGCCACCTTTGAGCGCTCCTGGCAGGAGGGCGCGGTTAAAGTGATCCAAGAGGCCATTGCGCGCCTGGCTCACTTGAGAGACTTCCAATACCTTGGTACTCGCTTCGATTTCCTCGGGAGGAGGGACGAGACTGGCACACCTGTTGCCGTACCTCAGGATCTCGATGGCATCGTTCCTCACCTGGAGGACATGAAGGTCTTGCTTTACCGCACTCAGCATCGTCTTGATGACATGAGCATCCTGCAGCACACCACTGTTGCGGAGTGCCGCCTTCCCTGTACCTACCTGGGTAAGACTATGCTTGACCTTGAGACAGCGACCGCCCGGACCCGAGCCTTGGAGGGGCAGCTGTGGACCACTCGTCTGGCCTGTACCCGTCTCGCCACCAATGTGGAGGCACTTCAGGATGCCAACGCACTTCTGCATGAGCGCCTGAAGACTGCGAGAGAGGATCTAGCCTCTCGGGACTCCACACTCGAGGAGCTGGAGGAGGATAACACCGAGCTCCACAGGGAGAACGAGGATCTCCTAGTCGACGATGACATCATGTCTGATGATGATGGGATGGATATGAGTGAGCAGAACAGGCAGGAGGACGACGACTCAGTTGAGGAGGAGGATCCCGAGGAGCTCTTTTTTCACGGAGACAACGCACAGGACTAGTCGTAGTACCTCTTACCTTGTGGAGTTGTGCCAGTGAGATGTACGCCGACCCTATGAGGCGAATCCCCCGATGTAGCTCTATGGAGCGCAGTTGTGTTAGTTGTCTGTTGATGTGTTGTGCTATGTATGACTCTATGCCATGAGTATGGTGTTTGTTTGTATGATATCTATGTTTGGAAATTTGTCTCAACCCTTAAAACAAATCGTTATCCTAAATAAATCGCTTGTCATTTCTTTTTGGTTTTTAGACACTCTTTTTGGATGTTCTAGTATTTGGTTTCCTAAAAACAAGGAAGTCTTGCTGCATAGTCTTACACATGTTTCAATAAACAACATGTCGCCTCGCCGGGAACCACCACCACCACCCCCGCCGTCGATGGAGGCATTGTTGGCACTCATGATGAAGGATCGCCTGGCCACTAGAGCCAAGAGTGCTGCCACTATTGCTGCCCTGCAGCAGTTGGCCACTGCTAGCGCCAACAACAACAATAACAACAATGGCGATGGCAACGGTAATGGTGGACGCTCAAAGCTGAAGGTGTTTCAGCAGACCAATCCTCCAATTTTCTCCAAGATCGTGGAACCACTAGATGCTGACGATTGTCTTCGCACCATCGCCAACAATCTGCAAGTGGCATCAGTTGATGACAATGACAAGGTGTTGTTCGCCACCCACTTTCTTGCTGGACCGGCAAGGACTTGGTGGGAGACTACCCGCGACACTGTCGCCGCTGGCTACGTTTTCACTTGGGAAGACTTAACTGCCCGGTTCCGCAAATATCACATCCCTCAGGATGTGATGAACATCATGAAGGACAAGTTTCTGAAACTGCGGCAGGGAGGAATGACTGTGTCAAAGTACTGGGAAGAGTTCACTCTGTTGTCCCGGTATGCACCTGATGAAGTCAACACTGAAGCCAAGAAGAAGGAGAGGTTCTTGAATGGGTTGCACGATGAGTTCCAGTGCACCTTAGTGGTCATACCATTCCAGGATTTGGAGTCACTTGCGGATGCCGCGATGATGATGGAGCACAAGAGGCAGAATGCCTTTGACAACAGGAAGAGGAAGATGCAGGTCCGAGGTGGACCTACTGCACCCATAAACCGCCCCACAACCTATGCCAGGCCACCGCCACCACACAGGGCGCATGCTTATGCGCCAAGGCCTAACCATAACAACCACAACCACCACCATGGCCACAACAACCACCATGGCCACAACAACCACAACAACCATAACCACCACAACAACAAAAACCGTGCATCTTATGCACCCAAGCCAGGAGGCAGTGGAAGTGGGGATGGAAATGGGAACAAGTCCAACCACGCTGCCAAGCCCAACCAGAACTCCAAACCCAATGGAGGTTGTTTTGCCTGTGGGAAGGAAGGAAATTTTGCTCGTGACTGCCCGACCAAGAATCCTGCCCCAGCTCAGAACAATGCTACCAAGATGACACATGCACCAGTGCCCAAGAGGCAGAATCTGACCAAAGGACACCTGAATCACGTCACTGCTGAGGAGGTCCAGGACACACCTGATATGGTGATGGGTACGTTTCCTGTCAACTCTATACCTGCTGAAGTACTGTTTTATTCGGGTGCATCGCATTCCTTTGTTACTATGCCTTTTGTTAAAAAGGGTGGAATGAAACACACACGTATGCAAAACCCTATGTTAGTGCAAATAACCGGAGCTAGTACAAAAACCAACCGTGTTTGCAGAGAGATACCCGTGGACATACAAGGGAAAACTTTTCATGCCGGCCTGATAGTACTGGGATCCCAAGGGATAGAAGTAGTACTGGGTATGAATTGGATGACCAAGTATAGTGGTGTGATTGATTGCACCAGGAAGTCCATATCCTTGACTGCCAGTGATGGAGATAAAGTTGCTTACACCGCAACCAAGTCTATATCAGAGACTCACTGCCACACTAGTATATCCACACCTGCACTTGAGGAAGTTCCGGTAGTATGTGAATACACGAACGTGTTTCCTGAGGAGTTACCCGATATGCCGCTTGATCGGGATATCGAGTTTGTCATTGAGTTAATACCCGACACTTGACCAATAGCACAGAAGCCTTACCCAATAAACCCGAAGGAGTTAGATGAGTTGAAGAAAGTTGGATTTCTTGGACACGTAGTATCTGGAGGTGGAATCTCTGTTGACCCTGCTCTGGTTCAGTTTGTTGCAAATCGGGCTGCCCCGACTAATCAGACTGAAGTAAGATCTTTTCTAGGATTAGCCGGATATTACTGCAAGTTTGTTCAAGGATTCTCCAGTATAGCCAGACCACTCACTCAATTGCTCAAGAAGGATAGCAAGTTCGTTTGGACGGACAAATGTGCTGAGACTTTTCAAGAGCTGAAGAATCGACTGGTGTGAGCCCCGGTACTCATTATGTCGGATGTCACCAAGAGTTTCGATGTGTATTGTAATGCTTCTAAGCTTGGCCTTGGAAGTGTTCTCATGCAAGAAGGAAATGTCATCTCATTTATCTCACGCCAGTTGAGACCACATGAGTTGAATTATCCTACTCATGACTTAGAGCTTGCTGCAGTTGTGCATGCTCTCAAAGCATGGCGACATTTTCTTATTGGGAAGAGGTGTGAAATCTATACGGATCATAAGAGTTTGAAGTATATCTTTACACAGCGTGAAATCAATATGAGGCAACTCCGTTGGATAGAACTCATCAAGGAATATGATCTTAGTATCCACTATCACCCTAGAAAAGCAAATGTTGTTGCGGATTCTCTTAGTCGAGAGTCGGCCTCTCTGAATGCTATGATTCAGATCAGACAACCGGAGTTGTGGAAAGAACTTGACCATCTTGGTATCGAGGTGGTCAGCTATGGCATGTTGACGCCATGGAAGTTAAACCAACTCTTGTTGATCAAATCAAGGAAGCTCAGGAGGGCCAGAAGAGTATTGAGGGAATTAAAACCCGCATGGAGAAGGAAGAAGTTGCCGGTTTTACCATTGATTCTGATGGAGTCCTATGGTATGAAGGACGCATTTGTGTTACGACTGAATCTGAGATGAAGCAAACTATCATGACTGAGGCTCATGACACTTTATACTCTATTCACCCTGGAGGAACTAAAATGTATCAAGATTTGAAGGAGAAGTTTTGGTGGCACGGAATGAAGCGAGACATTGCCTCGTTTATAGCCAAGTGTCATATTTGTCAACAAGTGAAGGCTAGACATCAGCGTCCCGCTGGTTTGTTACAGCCCTTGCAAGCGCCTGTTTGGAAATGGGATGAAGTTGGGATGGACTTCATTACTGGACTGCCATGGTCCAGTCGAGGAAATGATTCCATATGGGTAGTCGTTAACAGGCCCAGCAAAGTTGCACACTTTATGCCTGTCAAGACCACATATCGTGGAGACCAGCTTGCTGATCTCTACATTTCTCGGATAGTCAGCCTGCACGGAGTTCCCAGCAGGATTGTGTCAGATCGAGGATCACAGTTCACATCTCGATTCTAGAAGAAGTTACATGAAGCTTTGGGAACCAATCTAGCCTTTAGCATAGCCTACCATCCGCAGACTGATGGATAGACTGAGCGTGTGAACCAGATATTGGAGGACATGCTTCATGCCTGTGTTCTGTCCTATGGAGTTAAGTGGGAAGACTGCCTATCGTTTGCAGAGTTTTTCTACAACAAAAGCTATCAGTCAAGCCTACATATGAACCTTTTGAAGCCTTGTATGGACGAAAGTGTCGCACACCTCTGAACTGGACTGAAACAGGAGATAGTCAAATCTTTCGAGTTGACACTCTAAAAGCTGCAGAGGAGCAAGTGCATTTAATCCGTGACCGTCTTAAAGCCGCACAATCACGCCAGAAGAGTTATGCGGACACGAAGCTTCGCGACGTCTCTTTCACAATTGGAGATTTCGTGTATCTGCGTGTTATGCCGCTCAAAGGGATGCATCGTTTCCATGTCAAGGGAAAGCTTGCACCCCGGTATATTGTCCCGTTTAAGATCCTGGCCCGTCGTGGAGAGGTATCTTATCAGCTTGAGCTGCCTGAAGAGTTGTCAGCCTTTCATGATGTTTTCATGTGTCATTACTCCGGAAGTGTCTTCATGTACCTGAGAAGAATCTCACCTATCAATACATTGACTTCAAGACCATTGACATAAATGATGATTTGACCTACCATGGTCGACCCCTGCGGGTACTTGAGGAAAATGTCCGTGCTACCAGGAGAAATGCTTTCAAGTTCCTTAAGATTCAGTGGACGAATCATTCAGAGGAGGAAGCAACCTGGGAGCGTGAAGATCATATCAGGAAGGAGTTCCCTGGTTTCCTTAAAGACTAGACCCGCGAATCTCGGGGCGAGATTCTTTTAAGGGGGGGAGATCTATCACACCCCAGTTTTAGGTCACTTGTAACACATGAGGGAAGCCATTTTTGTGATCCAACAAAAACTTTTCAATGCCCTTCTGTAATCCAACATTATGTAATGAACCATGTTTATCTATGCAATGCAAGCAAGCTTGGATAAAAAATCATTCATTAACTTTTCTGATGTTTTCCAAATGTTTCTGTGATGTTTTCCACATGAGAATTTCAATACTTTCATTCCAATTTTTGTGACATTGTTTTTTTCAACTAATTGATAATATTTGGTTTGGTTTGATCCAAGAAAACATTTTGGAAAAATAATAACTGAATGTTTTCTATAGAAACTTATTTCTGATAAATAAGCCAAGTAGCTGTTTTCCACTCATGTTATCCATATGCTAGGGAATCATATTTTATGTTTTCTTGGCATGAATGTCTTCTCTGTTATATGGACTACAAAGGGGTGATCTTGGTTTGGAAAATTGAATTGAAGAAACAATCATTTTCTTGATGGTTTTATATTAAGAAAATAAGACAGAATTGTGTTTTTAGAAAAAACAGAGAAAAACAGGAACTAGCTGTTTTTCCACAATATTTTCGTGGCCCATTTATTTTTCAAGTTTGTTTTCTTTTGATGTTTCTGAAAGTACAAATGTTGCTTAACACAACCATACTTTGAAAACAAAATTTGAATTTGGTTTGGTTCATGAAAACAGGATCAACTTTTGCCTAATCCACTCTACTGCAAACACTTAGAAATTTTCTCTAAGTCATTAAGTCTGAATCTGAGAAATTCAGAAAACAGTAAGTGACATCAAATTCAAATGCTTATATATTTTGTTTAGAAATTTGTTTTTCTGAGCCACTTGGACCTTCTACAAGCCTAGTCAGCCCTCTCTCTATTCTTTTCTTTGGATTCGATTGGTGTTGACCAGAGAGGAGTGGAAGGGAGGGAGAACAGAGTTGAAAAATGAGGGGGTGGCATGGGGCGTTCTGACAGAACGCCACTGTGCGGAGTGCACTGTGGCCACCTCGTGCGTTTCTTCCACGCCCTCGCCCGTTGTGGCTTTGACCGACCCCGTTTGCACCTCCTAGCCACACCCAAAGGCCAAGGGGCACGACATGGGCAGCCAGAGCGCGCCCCCGAGCCATTTCTCTGTCACCCGAGGGCACCCTTGCGTGCACACCTCGGCCACCGCGGCTATAAATCCACGGGAGCGCCCTGGCCTCACCACCACACTTGCACCCCACCCCTCACTCACCCCGACCGCGAGCACGAACACCCTGCGCTCTCTGTAAGCCCAGATCGCCGGAAAACGCCGCCGGCCACCGCGGACAGCAAAGGTGGGATGCGCACGCCATGGGCAACCCCACCCCTTTCCTTTGCATCCATCGTGCTCCCCACCCTCCGTAGACCTTACCTGACCCGCCCTCGTGTTCCCTCGCTTGCAGGAACGCCGGAGACCACGTCGGAGCCGCCGCGGACCCGCAGCATCGCGTCAGGGACTGAGGTCATCCCATGCCGCGTTTCCACCGCCCCTGCACTGCCCCGAGCCCGTGACACCGCCTCGACCCTGCGCCACATCCCCACGCGAACCCTAGGTGAGCTATCGCTCGAATCTCGCCACCGACCGTGCTCTGATCAAACGGGAGAGAGAGAGAGGAGAGAGTGAGGAAGGCGACGACTATGCGCCTTTGATCGCGAGATCAACGGCCACGTTCAAATCGTGAAACGGTGCGCGCGCGCCGCGCGCCGTGGATGAGAGCTGGGCCGTAAGGCCTTAGCAGGCCGTGCGCCCGTGAGAAAGAACAGCCCGCGCACGAGTTCTTTTTTCGTTTTTAAAATTAACAGAAACATGCTAGTTACTTTAATCATGTTAAAAATAACTAAACTCAAAAATAAAATCAACAAAAATTCTCTGTTGTAGATCTACAAAATCTTGAACGTATGCAACTTGCAGATCTATGTTTGAACCATTATTTTGTCAGTGAAAAATCATGAACCACACACTGTCTATTAGAGTAAAAATGAAATAACTTTAGTTTGGAATGTTCAAATTGTGCAAACTAAAATTATTGGAGTAGCTCTTTACTAGATCTATCAGTAATGCTTGACGTCACATCAAGGTGAGCTACCATTTGGAAATGCCGTCCACTTTGGTAAATGTCGAGTAGCACTTTCGAGGATTTTTAGAAGTTGTTTCAAAATACTTTTTGATGTGAATCCAACTGGATCTGTTAGTATATGCTTATGTCTATGTTATCCTAGCTTGATGTGATTTTTAGAGCTCTAGATTTATTTTGGCAACAGATCTAAGTTTTTGTATTTTTCTGTTAGAAATAATATATGTAGTGTTAGTTTGTTTTCTAGAATTTTTAGATGTTGTGCTTAATGTTAAAATGTTGTTTACTCACAGATCCATCATGTTAGGGAGTGTGTGCATGTTTAGGAAATATATGGAACTAGTATGTGCATACTTTTGTTCTCTAGTTTTTATTCTATTAAATCTTGTGATGCAATTTCTTAGCTAGATTTTTATCCAAGTTGTTAGAGGTGTTTTATGTGGATCCAGTACCATTTTGGAACTGTTAAGAAGTTGTTTTCACCTCTGTTATGTTGCATTTTATTTCTTAGAGATGCATGTGTAGTTGTAGTGTTATTTGCTCATAGTGTTATTTCTCACTAGATTAAATAGTTGTAGTTTTGCTCAGTGATTGTTTTGTTTTCCACAAGTTGGACCAGAGGCTTAGGACCTCTTTAATGTCATGGAAAACCTAGTGGAACACCCACTCGTTCTATTTCATTTTGGTGAGAAATGCCATCTCTCAACTATAGTAATAGTAGTAGTAGTAGTAGTAGTAGTAGTAGTAGTAGTAGTAGTAGTAGTAGTAGTAGTAGTAGTAGTAGTAGTAGTAGTAGTAGTGGTGGTGGTAAATATTATTATTTTGGGTGTATGCTTGTAGATTGTTTGCTTGATAAACTTGTGTGGTATTTTTGTTTGTGCATTGCTTGCTGTATGGTGTGGTTGAGTATCATTTCTTGCTTAGTTTGGTTCTGATTGAGTGTCCTTATTTTATTTTTGCGATGATAGAACCCGAAGAAGAAGTAGTTGGTGCCGGAGGCTACTACTACCATTCTTGTTGTTATCACGAGTAGGAACCTCAACTCCTCCAAGGCAAGCCATCCTTAAAACTTGTTGTTATACTACTTATCATTATCTATCATGCATGTTCTACTTCTGAAGTTTTACAAAAAAAACTTGATTACCAAAACTATTTTGTTGAGTGGCTATCATTATTACTATTAATAGTATATAGTATATTATCACCTTGCCATTAGTCAACTTGGTGTTACCAAGCCTTTAGCCACTATAAGGTATATACATACCGCCTAAGATAATAACCTTGAGTACCTAAGTGGACACTTTTAAAATGTGCTTTTGCAAACAAATGGTGTTATGAAAAGTCCACGGTGAAAAGGCGGACCTTGTTCACCGGGGGAGCAAAGTGTTGTTTTCAAATGGTTTACAAAAGGCACATAACCTAGTCTTTGCTAGACAACCAAGAAGTACTGCCACTCTACCCCAACATGGGTACGGAGCCTATCTAGATACTTGTTCTTGTTAGTGTGTGTTTTATCCCAAGATGCTATAGAGAGGATGATTCTGTGAACCGAAGTGTCGCCAGGAGTGAGGAACGAGACATACACCATGAGGGATTAAGTTCTCCTCCGGGTGCGACAGTTGGGTCTCCTGCCGTGTCGGGGTGGGACCTGGTGTCGGGCAGATTACACCCAACTTAAGGGATAAGCATTTACTGGCTTGATCAGAGTGGACAGTTAGGATCATTCTTCTGATGCTTGCATATCGCTGTGTCGATCCATGGGTTGTTCATGGCAGATGATTGGATCTAGTGGAATGTGTACACCTCTGCAGAGTTAAACTATTCAGAATAGCCGAGCCCTCGGATATGGGCAGTTGAAAGGCCATGCAGCTAGCATTGTGTCAAGTTTTCAAAAAGTGTTTTTTGAACAAGGACTTGTACCTGAGAGGTACGGATGAAGAAGCTGGAGATGTTATTTCAAGAGGTTTTGCAAAGAAAACTTTCTTTTATAAAACAAGTTTTATAAAACCTCTTGTACATGCGATATCTACAAGAGAAAGAAAAATTATACTATTTTCTTTTGAAGTATCTTCTTCAACAAAAATATTTAGATATCAAAGAAACCATGATGTTATCTTACATACACCATGGGTAGTGAGCCCTATGTACAGCCTACCTACCCACCATATAAGCATACTACATTTTGTAAGTGTATAAAGGATGTCTTGTAGAGTACATTCAAATGTACTCATATTGGTTTCGCCCCTGGCTATTTACTTGGCCAGTCTACGAGGAGATGCTACCGGAGGAGGAGTACGAGGAAGAGTACTATTCTGACAATTATGCGAACTAGGCCCGTCTCCCGGTCAGCAGCCTGTTGGTGAAGACATGACATGGGCTATCTACATTTTGTTTACTTTCCGTTGTGTGTGTGTGATGTGAGACATTTGCTTGTCATGCGTGACAGTTGTTTAGACTTGGTCATGTGACCATTGGCTTGTAAGACTATTTTAATTCGTGTAATGGATAATGTATCTGTGTACCAACTCCGTATGTTGTTCACGACTGAATTCTTGGGATCGTGAATGTATGCATATGAGGGGTTCTGGACCATCCGGTTTGGGGCCTCTACAGCTAGTCACTCTTAATTTTGTTATTTAGATGGATATTATGGTTTCTTGCAGATAGCAGTTCACCCTGAAGATCAAGCAAAGAAAACTTTTACTTGTCCTTTTGGTACTTATGCTTATCGTACAATGACTTTTGGTTTATGCAGTGCCCTAACTACTTTTCAGAGATGCATGACTGCAATTTTTGCTGATTTTTTAAGTCATTATGGAAGTATTTAAGGATGATTTTTTTTTGTCTACAGTAAAACCTTTAAGAATTTTACTTTTAATCTTGACAATATTTTGCAGCGATGTAAAGACACAAACCTAGTATTGAACTGGGGGAAATGCCACTTCATGGTACCAGAGGGCATAGTGTTAGGACATAAGATATATGGAAGAGGAATAGAAGTTGATAAACCCAAAATAAATGCTATTGAGAAATTATTGTATCCTATAAATGTTAAAGGTATAAGAAGTTTTCTTGGACTCGCTGGATTTTATAGACGGTTTATAAAAGACTTCTCAAATTTTATAGACGGTTCCTCACATTTATGTGTGGATTACCGTAAGTTGAATAATGTTACCATCAAGAACAAGTACCCGTTCCCAAAATTGAAGACCTGTTTGACCAGCTAAATGGGGCAAGAATTTTCTCAAAGATCGATCTTCGTACTGGTTATCATCAGTTGAAGGTTCGTGAGACCGGTATTCCAAAGACCGTATTCACCACACGTTACGGGTTGTATGAGTACACCGTGATGTCTTTTGGTCTAACCAATGCCCCCACCTACTTCATGAATCTTATGAATAAGGTTTTCATGGAATGCCTGGACAATTTTGTCGTGGTTTTCTCCAAGAGTGAGGAAGAACACAAAGAACACCTAAGAACTGTTCTCGGAACAATTCGGCAGCATCAACTGTATGCTAAGTTCAGTAAGTGCCAATTCTGGTTGAAGGAAGTTGGATTTCTTGGACACGTAGTATCTGGAGGTGGAATCTCTGTTGACCCTGCTCTGGTTCAGTCTGTTGCAAATCGGGCTGCCCCGACTAATTAGACTGAAGTCAGATCTTTTCTGGGATTAGCCGGATATTACCATAAGTTTGTTCAAGGATTCTCCAGTATAGCCAGACCACTCACTCAGTTGCTCAAGAAGAATAGCAAATTCGTTTGGACGGACAAATGTGCTGAGAGTTTTCAGGAGCTGAAGAATCGACTGGTGTCAGCCCCCGGTACTCATTATGCCGGATGTCACCAAGAGTTTCGATGTGTATTGTGATGCTTCTAAGCTTGGCCTTGGAAGTGTTCTCATGCAAGAAGGAAAATTCATCTCATTTATCTCACCCCAGTTGAGACCACATGAGTTGAATTATCCTACTCATGACTTAGAGCTTGCTGCAGTTGTGCATGCTCTCAAAGCATGGCGACATTTTCTTATTGGGAAGAGGTGTGAAATCTATACGGATCATAAGAGTTTGAAGTATATCTTTACACAGCGTGAACTCAATATGAGGCAACACCGTTGGATAGAACTCATCAAGGAATATTATCTTAGTATCCACTATCACCCTAGAAAAGCAAATGTTGTTGCGGATGCTCTTAGTCGAGAGTCGGCCTCTCTGAATGCTATGATTCAGATCAGACAACCGGAGTTGTGGAAAGAACTTGACCAGCTTGGTATCGAGGTGGTCAGCTATGGCATATTGGACCCCATGGAAGTTAAACCACCTCTTGTTGATAAATCAAGGAAGCTCAGGAGGGCCAGAAGAGTATTGAGGGAATTAAAACCTGCATGGAGAAGGAAGAAGTTGCCGGTTTTACCATTGATTCTGATGGAGTCCTATGGTATGAAGGACGCATTTGTGTTCCGACTGAATCTAAGATGAAGCAAACTATCATGACTGAGGCTCATGACACTTTATACTCTATTCACCCTGGAGGAACTAAATTGTATCAAGATTTGAAGGAGAAGTTTTGGTGGCACGAAATGAAGAGAGACATTGCCTCGTTTATAGCCAAGTGCCATATTTGTCGACAAGTGAAGGCTGGACATCAGCGTCCTGCTGGTTTGTTACAGCCCTTGCAAGCGCCTGTTTGGAAATGGGATGAAGTTGGGATGGACTTCATTACTTGACTGCCACGGTCCAGTCGAGGAAATGATTCGATATGGGTAGTCGTTGACAGGCTCAGCAAAGTTGCACACTTTATACCTGTCAAGACCACATATCGTGGAGACCAGCTTGTTGATCTCTACATTTCTCGGATAGTCATCCTGCACGGAGTTCCCAGCAAGATTGTGTCAGATCGAGGATCACAATTCACATCTCGATTCTGGAAGAAGTTACACGAAGCTTTGGGAACCAAGCTAGCCTTTAGCACAGCCTACCATCCGCAGACTGATGGACAGACTGAGGGTGTGAACCAGATATTGGAGGATATGCTTTGTGCCTGTGTTCTATCCTATGGAGTTAAGTGGGAAGACTGCCTGTCGTTTGCAGAGTTTTCCTACAACAACAGCTATCAGTCAAGCCTGCAGATGGCACCTTTTGAAGCCTTGTATGGACGGAAGTGTCGCACACCTCTGAACTGGACTGAAACATGAGATAGTCAAATCTTTGGAGTTGACACTCTAAAAGCTGCAGAGGAGCAAGTGCATTTAATCCGTGACCGTCTTAAAGCCGCACAATCACGCCAGAAGAGTTATGCGGACACGAAGCGTCGCGACGTCTCTTTCACAATTGGAGATTTCGTGTATCTGCGTGTTATGCCGCTCAAAGGGATGCAGCGTTTCCATGTCAAGGGAAAGCTTGCACCCCGGTATATTGTCCCGTTTAAGATCCTAGCCCGTCGTGGAAAGGTATCTTATCAGCTTGAGCAGCCTGAAGAATTGTCAGCCTTTCACGATGTTTTTCATGTGTCATTGCTCCGGAAGTGTCTTCATGTACCTGAGAATAATCTCACCTACCAAGACATTGACTTCAAGACCATTGACATAAATGATGATTTGACCTACCGTGATCGTCCCCTGCGGGTACTTGAGGAAAATGTTCGTGCTACCAGGAGAAATGCTTTCAAGTTCCTTAAGATTCAGTGGACGAATCATTCAGAGGAGGAAGCAACCTGGGAGCGTGAAGACCATATCAGGAAGGAGTTCCCTGGTTTCCTTAAAGACTAGACCGCGAATATCGGGGCGAGATTCTTTTAAGGGGGGGGGAGATTTTTCACACCCCAGTTTTAGGTCACTTGTAACACATGAGGGAAGCCATTTTTGTGAGCCAACAAAAACCTTTTAATGCCCTTCTGTAATCCAACATTATGTAATGAACCATGTTTATCTATGCAATGCAAGCAAGCTTGGATCAAAAATCATTTATTAACTTTTCTGATGTTTTCCAAATGTTTCTGTGATGTTTTCCACATGAGGATTTCAATACTTTCATTCCAATTATTGTGACATTGTTATTTTCAACTAATTGATAATATTTGGTTTGGTTTGAACCAACAAAACATTTTGGCAAAAGAATAATTGAATGTTTTCTATTAAGTTTTCTATAGAAACTTATTTCTGGTAAATAAGCCAAGTAGCTGTTTTCCACTCATGTTATCCATATGCTAGGGATTCATATTTTATGTTTTCTTGGCATGAATGTGTTCTCTGTTACATGGACTACAAAGGGGTGAGCTTGGCTTGGAAAATTGAATTGATGGTACCAGAGTGCATAGTGTTAGGACATAAGATATATGGAAGAGGAATAGAAGTTGATAAACCCAAAATAAATGCTATTGAGAAATTATCGTATCCTATAAATGTTAAAGGTATAAGAAGTTTTCTTGGACTCGCTGGATTTTATAGACGGTTTATAAAGGACTTCTCAAATTTTTCGAATCCACTAACAAATTTATTGGAGAAAGGACTCAAGTTCAACTTCAATGAAGATTGCATTCTAGCTTTCAACTACATCAAGAATGCTCTTCCCAAAGCACCTATAGTAAAACTTCCCATTTGGGACAAGCCTTTTGATTTAATCTGGAGTGCTAGTAAAATTGTTGTTGGTGATATTTTGAGACAATATGATGATGAAAAATTCAATGTCATACCTTATGCTAGTCGTACCCTTAATGATGCCCAACAAAATTATCTTGTGCCTGAATTAGAATTATTTGCTATAGTATTTTCTTGTGATAAGTTTCGTTCATACTTAAGTGATGTTAAAGTTAAAGTTTATATTGGCCATCAAGCGTTGCGGGAACTGATACTAGCGAAAGACGTGCAATCCAGACTATTTTGTTGGTTATTGCAATTACAAGAATTTGAATTGCAGATTGTTGGAAGGGGACACACCAAAGAAGAGGAGGATAAAGAACTCTCGATATTGATAGTGGAGAAAGCTAACATCTTTGTGCCTAATGGTATTATGATGCCTATTATGATTCCACATGTGAAAGAATGTAGTGCTAAAGATACAAACAAGTTAATTGCCCAACTGAGTAAGACATCTAAAGTTAGGATGAGGGAAATGCAAAAAGGTATTCGAGAACACCCACCTAAGTTCTCGTAGATTGCTGTTATTTTTCGTTGGTTTGAGGCAAATTTTCCAGAAACCAGTACGGTCAGTGGAGCGGTGAGCCTCACTGTAACAGCTGCTTGTTAAAGTTTCTGTTATTCGGTTTGACTTAAGAGACAACGGTACGGTGAGCGGTACGGTGGAAATTCACCGTACCATTGGTCGTTAAGTCATCTAAAAAAAGTTACATCACAAAAATTGCATTGCTTTAAAAAAAACTTTCTCGCAGATTAAGTCAGTTGTCGTGCTAGTACGATGAGCGGTACGGTCGGTTGTGATTGTATCGTGGTGGTTACGCAGCCCGAACTTCCCTTTTTTATATTATTTCTTTACAAGTTTGTTTAGATTATTTTCTTGGCCGACTCTTTAACCTAAATTCGTGATTTTCAGGTACCTGGCCCCCTTATATACCCGACCAAAGGTCTCCTTTGTTCATTATCTCTTAGATCCAATTCTCAATACATTTCCAAGCACCAGGTGTAGGGAAGAAGTGGGAGAACATGTTCGGGGATGGGGAGCGCCATGACTCGTCTGTTTGGGAGCGTGGTCTCAACAATCATGATGATGACGTAGCAGACTGCAACTCCTATGATGAGCATGTTGAGCGCTCCATGATTAACTTTCCAGTGTTCAAAACCGCCCTGTCAAGAAAGAAGACCTGGAATTTGAAGGGAGGAGTTGAGGAAGAGATCAAGAGGAAGGACGATGAGCCAAAAAAAGTCATCGGAGAAGGGGAGAATAGAGACCGTCAAGTTTATGGAGACCACTTTTGGCATGAAGAGAACCAGAGAGGTGACTGGAGTTTATAGAGAAACAACATCACATGCAAACACCGTCAAGAAGTTCACCATCAACACACATATGAGCGTCAAGCCACAGCAGGAGTGGAGTAGTGCGGTCTTCACCGACTCTATCCGTACTACTACCACCACCACGCGTATAAAGGAGGAGCGTCTCACTAAACTTGAGGTATACCAAAAGCGTTCACTTATGCAAACAGAAATATTCCGTGTGAACGTCTTAGGCAGGTTGAGAAGAAAGGCAAGGAGGAAGTAGACCGCATAACTAAGTAGATGGTGAATAGTATGGTCGCAATACGTTAAGAGCTGCAGCTATGAAGAGCCGCATATCGGCATTGGAGGAAGCTCACCGGCTGATGCGCCAAGCAATCAACCGCGACACCACACCCATCTTTGCACCAAAGAACCGTGGTATTTGAATAATCTTAAGGATTTTTTATCCTGCATAGCTTATTTACTTAATTTATGAGTCCTCGAAAACTCCTAGACCCCGAAGTATTTTCGAGAAAAGATCCGGAATGCCGCTCAGACCCGAAACCCTAGTTCGGGAGACAAAAGTTCTTGTTCTGGCACCCTGTCGGGACGGGGATTCGAGGGAAATTATCTCCATCGTCATCACCATCACCTCTCCATCAACCCTCCATGATTCCCCCTTCAATGTGTGAGTAATTCCCTACTATAGGCAGAGGGGGTGGTAGGGATTGGATGATACTCATCATGTAATAGATCACGAGATTGTTAGGGCTTGATGCCTAGTATCCACTAGTATTGTTTATTATCGTTGTTGCAACTTGAAGTGATTAATGCTTGTCACTAGGGCCCGAGTGCCATGATTTTAGATCTAAACATGTTATGTTTTCATTGATATAATTGTTGTTTTGTATAATATCTACTGGCTATATACACTTATTATTGTCCGGAACTCGAGACCCAAGATGACATGGTTGGAATATCGGAGGGGATGGAATTTAGTTTGAGGATTACATGTTTCCACTATATGTTGATGCTTTTCTCAAGTGCTTGGTAGAACAAGCACTTTAATTACCATTAGTTCCTTTTTGGCCCCGCATCAATGGGATGGTAGGACAAAAGATGTCGTGCAAGTTCTTATTGCAAGGGTGTACGACGATTCTCGGAAACATGCCTATGCTAGTTTGTGACTTGGATACTTTCTTTTATATTCGTGATGCCCTTTGTTACCTCTATTACATGGTTTATTTCATTCATGCAACACCCGTACATCCATCCCTATGCCTACGGTGTTTTTAGCACTTCTTCTTAAACATTTTTTCATTCGTTGTTACTATTGCTACTACTTTTTCCCAGCTACTGTTACTATTAAACTACTGATGCTGCTATATCACTGTTACTACTAATAAATTGTGTGAAGCAAGATATTTTTCAGGTGCAATTGAATTGACAACTCAATTATTAAGGCTTATAAATATTATTTGGCTCCCCTTGTGTAGAATTAATAAATTGGGCTGTATTTATCCTCGAAGACTGTTGAGATCCCCTACACTTGTGGGTAATCAAGACTATTTTCTGGTGTCGTTGCTAGGGAGCATAGCTTTATTTTTAAGCTTACTTGAGAATTATATTGTTTTCTGCAATTTATTACATATCATGGGAAATACCATTGATCCAAAGGTTCATATATTACCTTTCACTACAAGGAAAGGTACAACTCTAAACACCGCTGTTGCACTTGATTCACCTTCTGTTTTGACTAAGCTTGTTACTCCTTCGCATGCTTCACGTGCTATTACTGCTGAGTCTGAGACTATATCTGATGAATTTGATGATGCTTCTACTATGCTAGGTAACTCTATTTCTCTAGGTTCCTTTTTCGACACACAAATTGCTAGAGCTAAAGAAATTGAACATGCTGAAATTATTGATAAATTGTTATCTACTCCTGAACAATCACCTGAACGACCTGATAATGATAGGAGTGATTTTTTAGAGGAAACGTATACACTTGATGATGACTTCTTTAAAGAATATATGAGTTATTATACTACTCCTGATCCTGAGACTTTTAATAAACTGCTTGAGAAACATTCCATGAAAAACAAGGTTTCTCCTGATCCTGAATTTGCTAAATCTCCTCTCGACATTAGAGATGAGAAGTTTGATTTCTCTGCTGATCTTTCAATTATTTCTATGGTTGAAACTAAAACCTTTGATGGTATAGAAAATAATGATGACGTAGCTCACTTGACTAAATTGTTTGAGATTAGCATGTTGTTTTGTGATAAGAATTTGATAAGAGGCTATTATGTTACTAAGTTATTCCCTTTCTCATTAAAAGGGGGTGCTAAATTATGGTATGATAATTTTCCTTATGGTTGTTAAGACTCCTCAATGTTTGACTCGTGTCTTTTGAAAGAAATATTTTCCTGCGCATATGCAACATGCTGCTCTACAAAAGCTTTTTAACTTCAAGCAATTGGAGGATGAGAAACTTCCTAAAGCTTGGGGAGGTTTTGTGCTACACTCAAGGGTAGACCTGATCATATGATACCTAAGAATGAAATTATTGATATATTTTATAATGGACAAACCACTGAATCTAGGACATACCTGGATAGTTGTGCTGGTTGTATTTTCAGTGAAAGAACTATGGAAGAAGCTGAAGAATTATTGGGTAATATAGCCAAGAACCATGATGATTGGGACATTCTTGAACCTACACCATTGCATACACCCAAGAAAATAGGGGTTCTTTTCCTTAATCCTGATGGCATGCAAGAAGATAAGAAATCAATTAAAGAGAAGGGTATTAAATATGAAGAAGTGAAGAATTTACCTCCAATTGAAACTCTATGTGAGCCTACCACTCACCCTCCTATGGTAGAGGTACATTATCCTTAAAAATTTACTGCTAGTGATATTCCTTATGATAAACCTCCTGAACAATGCTTAGATGAATTTGATGATTTCATTGTTAAACAAACCCATTTTAATGCTAAAGTGAAAAATTAATTGAATGAGAATTCTCTTTGTATCAAAAATTTGCATGCTACCTTATGAAGAACTATTAATGATGTTAAAGGTCTTGTTAAACACTTCAAAATGGTTGAGTATCAATTCGAGAAACTTACTAAGTGCAAACATGTTTATTTGTTGAAATGCCTGGTCAAATTAAAGAACAAGCTTGTAGTGTTAAAACTAGAGGTGGTGCTTTCACCCAGGATCCTCTTTATCCTGAGGGAGACCCAAAAAAAGGTTTGAACAAGACTCTCAAATGATAGATGAAAATGTTGTTCGCACACCTAAGAAACATAAAATAATTAGATAAGCTAATGATATTAGTAATGATGCTAATAAAGAACCTGACAAAGATCCTAATAGTATATTTGTTTCTGATGCTGAGACTGAGAGTGATAATGAACATGACAATGATAAAAATGATGCTTTGAATAAGGAAGAAAGTGAAGTGGACCCTGAGAACCCTCCTAAGAAATTTTTTTTTTGATAAATAGGGTTTTACTGCTAGGAATTATGGTAAAGAATGAGAGCCTTGGGTGCAAAAACCTATACATTTTCCTAGTAAGTCTCTTAAAGGTAAAGAAGAAGAACATTATAATAAGTTTTGTGAGTGGATGAAACCTCTCTTCTTGCAGATTCCTTTGATTGATGCTATTAAGTTGCCTCCTTATTCCATGTATATGAAAGATATTGTTACTAACAAGAAGAAAATTCCTAATTAGGAAATTTCCACTATGCTTGCTAATTATTCCTTCAATGGTTATATTCCTAAGAAGCTAGGAGACGCAGGTATTCGTACCATTCCTTGGTCTATCAAAAAAAATTATGTGAGAACTACTTTATGTTATCTTGGTGTCTGAGTTAGTGTTATGCCTCTCTCACTATTTATAAGAGGCTCTATTTGGATAAATTAATTTCCACTGATATCTCTTTGCAAATGGCCGATAAATCTACTACCATTCTCATTGGCATTTGTGAGGATGTCCCTATCCAGGTTGCTAATTGTTTGATCTTAACTGACTTTGTTGTGTTGGAAATGCCTGAGGATGAAAATATGTCTATTATTCTTGGGAGACCTTTTCTTAATACTGCAGGGGCTGTTATTGATTGTAATAAAGGGAATGTCACTTTCAATGTCAATGATAAATAACATACTATTTATTTCCCAAACAAGATTGATAAGATATTGATATTGAAAATAACAATGTCAATGTCTTAACTTAATTGAAAATATTGAGACCATCAAGATTGGAGAGTTCTATTGTCCCATTTATGTGCCACAAAAAGAATATGAAACTATTATGATTGGGACTATGTCTATCAAAATTGAGCTAACATAATTGTTTAGTGAACTGCAAGGTTTTATTTCATATTAAATTGGTTTGACGGCAAGACTTGATCATACTTGTTAATAAATTGATTTTGAATGAATGAAACTATGTTTTCACTTTGTTTTCCTCTATTACCTCCTTGTTTTCCATTGTTTTCTCTTGTTTCCTTTTTGTTTTCCACCTCTTCCGTTTAGTTTTCACCTTGTTCCCACTTGTTATTTGCATAGTAGTATGTCTTAAAACTCATGTAGAATTAGTTTGGGTTTTTTTTCCATCACTTTGCAATGATTTTTCTGCGTTATAATCATTCATTGAAATCTTGGAATTGCTCAAAAATAAAGTTTCGCCAAAAATTTCAGAAAAAATATATTAAATTTTCATGCAAAAGAAGGGGCGGTGTGGCACCCGCGACAACTCAGGGGACCCACCAGTCACCTAGGAGAGTGGTGGCCGCGGCCTCCCCATAGGCCGCACCCAGGAGGCACCTGGGAGCACCAGGGCCCCACCACTTAAGTGCTTGCTCCTCCACTCTTTCTCTCTCCTTAGAAACTGCATTGCTCTAGAAAAATTTCATGTTCTTGCTATTCTTCCTAGAATTTCTTTGATCTACCTATTTAGCCACTCATTTGTGCTAAAATTTGATACATCTCTTCTTTGGTATGTGACTCATCCGTCCATACTTCTAGAATTTTGATTATTAGTGTATATCTTGAGTATTTCGCTGCACTAGGTGACAAGTTATTTGAGCTAGCATGCTTTTTTTGAGTTGATTGAAAATATTTTGATTCATTTATTAGCTCCCCTAAGTTTTCTAGAAGTGGTCTCCTATAATAATTCTCCTTTTAGTTAATTTTTATTGGAATTGCAAAAAATTTCAGAATAGGAGTATGAAGAAAGCAAGGGGTTGGCTTAGTAAAACTTTCAAGAGCACAACAAATGAAGCACCAACCCCATAGGAAGACATTGCAGATTTAAGCTTGCTGAACTTTGATGGAGTTGAGGATGTTCGAGCATCTTTATATCCTTGTGATGATCTTCTGATAGCTTTGGGTATTTATGAGGCGTTCTATGAACTTGTTTCTAATGCAGGTTTGCAGGATTTCACGACAATAGAAGTGGACCAATATAAACGTCTCACTTACATATTTGTGCAAACTTTTAGGTTCTATGATGGTGTTAGCCCATACATAGAATTTGTTCTTTATGATAGAAGGAAAATTATGTCTCTTGACGTGTTTTGTAGGACTATTGGAGTAACAAATCAAGGGCACTATGTGAAGATAACAACCCAACCCGAACTTTAGGATTTATATTTGAGGTTATGTCGTCAACGCAAGAAGGGTGAACAATCTAATAAGATCTCCTGTATTCAACACCTGGCGGTTAGGTACTTCACGCATTATCTCTCTAAAGGTATTCTTGCTAGAGAAAATGCTAGTACTACTTCTAGTCTTGATCTTTCCATCATGCTCACTGTTGTAGAAAAGAATTATTCTTTTAGCATTGTGCTCAAATTTCTAGGCGTCTTGATAATAATTCTTCTAAGGAGCGCACTTTTGGAGGCATTATTGCCTCACATTTTTTCTTTGCTCAAATCGACATACCTCTTGATCCTGTTGACGAGCTGCTTCCCCTGGAATACTAGACTTTAATATTCTTGCTGCAGACTCTTTCTTTAAGTCCAAGTAGACCCCTGGGGATTTCAATTATAAAATATTATTTGAAAAGGAGGATAAGAAACCTCGCTTTCTTTGTTTGCCTACACCTCGTTTGTTTGATGTTCCCAGGAACAGTTGGTCCTTTTCTGAGGACGTATTGGACGAGTATCTTTCTTTGGAGATGCTAGAGGACCCCGGTACCCGGGAGGAGGCGCACGAGGAGGAGCCTGCGAGGCCTTCTCCTTCACATATATGGAGGACCCATTCTCGTTTTATCATGAGGAATGATCCTCATCTCAGCTGCCTCCCATGGACGGACTCTAGTTGCAGCATGGGGAGTTAGGATGCGCATATCACCCCGTACCAGCAGCGCCAGTACTTGCAGCAATGACATAGGACGTTAGGATGGAACCCATGGGGACAATATCATCCATAGGCCAAAATCCCAAGCTTGGGTGAGTACGTATATACTGACACTTGTTTTATAATTCCTATTCATTATTCATGTTGGCGTATTACTTGATATTTTGTATATTCTTTTAGACCTGCTAGTATTTCTTTCTTATTTTGTTTTCGCTTTTTAGTTGTTTTACTCTTCCTGCTTCCATTCTTTTCGGTTTTACTTTATTTTCCCTCTTTCTTAGTTTTTCCTTGTTTCTTATTGAAAAACCCAAAAATATTTGTAACTTGTTCTTTCCTTGTTTTCGTTGCTCTTTCGCTTATTAGAAAACACCAAAACATTTCCGTTGCTTCTTTCATTTGGTTTTCTTCTCCCGCATCTTTTTCTCCCTCTTGATTTCTTGTTTCTCAGTTTTCCCTCGTTCTTTTCCTTTTGTGTTTCCTTCTTCTTTGTTTGATGTCCCTTAAAACTCGAAAAACAATCCTCTTTTCTCTCTTTTTCACCTTTAGAAAACAACAAAAAAATGTTTTCTTCTTCTGGTTATTGTATAGTTGTTCGTAGAGTTCAGCTCGTGTCCACAATGGCGCTTGCGCCTTGTTATTATTATTATTATTATTATTATTATTATTATTATTATTATTATTATTATTATTATTGTTATTATCATCATCATGTTGCGCAAGTGGCAAAGCAATAATAATGATATACGATGAAGTGGACGGGATTAGAAAGCAGGTATGAACTCTTTTCTCTTCATTTTTGACATATTTTTATTCGCATGATCTTATATTAGATTTTCATGATAGATAGATGCATGTATAATATTGCTTTAGTGGTTCATACTTTCTTATGATTAGTCTCAAATGATTAGGAGTGCTCAGTATGTTATTAGAATATCGCATGTGTTATTTTGTTCATAAGACGGTATGGTTTGATGCTATTCCCCTTTGAAGAATTTATTTTGATCGACTTTGCACATGTTCACACATGCAAGACTATTAAGAAAGTCAATTAAGCCTCGATGATATCTTATTTTCAAGGTTATAATATTACATACATTCTTTATTCAATATTGTTTTGTCGCAATGCATGATTATGACCGTTGTTGCTCTCCTAGTTGGTCGCTCCCAGTCTTTTGCTAGCCTTCACGTTGAGTATGAGCTCTACTCGTGCATCCAACTCCAAAAACCAAAGTTTTCTAATGTGTCCACTTACATGTGCCCATGTGCTACCTTTAAAAGCTTCAAATAATTAACCTGTTTTGTGTTCTAGTTGTAGCTCATGAGGAAGTAGTTTAAAGTTTATCATGTCTTATGTCAAGCAAAGTTCTTCTCTCTTATTTCACCCAATAAGTATGGAATCTATACTCATCTTAATTTTCAAGAGAGCTGGTGCCAATTAATATAATAAAAGGCACTTTCCCATGGTTTGACAAAAGCTGGTGGGTACCCGTGAATACGGCTAGCCTTGGTTTCTGAAAGAAAGGTGGGGGAGGGGGAGTGACAACTAATAAACAACGGAAATCGGTCTCAAAAGTTTAAACACTTTGCTTGATATGGGTTATGATAAGTTTTTCGTTACCATTCATTGATATAGACATACACCTCTCTCAAAATTGTTTTCAATACCTCTGTTTATAAAATAAAAATTTCTAGAACATGAGTAATCTCTGTTTTCCTCTGCGAAGGGCCATTATTTTACTTTTATGTTGAGTCTCTATCTTCTTACTTAATGCACCGGTTAGGAGATCATGATTGTCATTCTGAGTATAATGTGCATTGTCCCAAAATATTATTGTCTATTGCATATTTACAATATTGTTTCTCCTGAAATTATTATATCTAGTCACCAATTGAGCTTTGGAGGGGCCCTGACATTTTTTGTTTTGCTACACAGTTAAGGGAAAGCGGGATACCATTTTACCAGGATTTATTATGATCATTGCAACCTAGTTGATGTTATAATTTCATATTTTTTACCCCTGGTTATTTGTTCACTTTTCATGAGCTAAAATGAGTTCGCAAGCTTTACTATCCTTATAGCAATTATTATGTACTTGTTAAATACCGATCATGGATTATTCTTATGTGCACCATATGAATTGAAAAGTGTTTGTCAAAGTTTTCTTTATCGCGTCCAGTTTGTCAACTGAATTGCTTGAGGACAAGAAATAAACTAAGCTTGGGGGAGTTGATACGTCGCAAACGTATCTACTTTTCCAACCAATTTTATTATTGTTTTCCGTGATATTTCATGATTTGGATCAAACTAACACGGACCAACGTTGTTTTCAGCAGAATCACCTTTGGTGTTTATTTTTGTGCAGATATTCAACTTTCTCAGAAAATTCCAGAAAAAAATACGAAAAATTATTTCTCCCCGGAAGACTCCCGGAGTCAGAAGGGCAACCAGAGGGGAGGGGGACTCTAGGCCCCCAGGTAGGTGGTGGCCACGGCCCCCCTATTGGCTCGCCCAGGCGGCGCCTGGGTGCCTGGGGCCACCCCCAGGGTCTCCTTTGGCCATATTACTCCTTCATACCCAAAAACTCCGAGGCCCCAAAGTATTTTCGAGAAAACGATCTGCGGCGCCGCCGAGACCCGAAACCCTAGTTCGGGAGACAAAATTTCTTGTTCTGGCACCCCGCCAGGATGGGGATTTGAGGCGGATCGTCTCCATCGTCATCGCCATCACCTCTCCATCAACCCTCCATGATTCCCCCTTTGATGCGTGAGTAATTCCTTGCTGTAGGCAAAGGGGATGGTAGGGATTGGATGAGATTCATCATGTAATAGATCACGAGATTGTTAGGCCTTGATGCCTAATATCCACTAGTGTTGTTTATTATCGTTGTTGCAACTTGGAGTGCTTAATGCTTGCCTCTAGGGCCTGAGTTCCATGATTTTAGATCTGAACATGTTAGGTTTTCATGGATATAATTGTTATTTTAGATCATATCTACTGGTTGTATACACGTATTATTGTCCGGAACTCGAGACCCCAAGGTGACATGGTTGCGATATCGGAGGGGATGGACTTTAGTTCAAGGATTACATGTTTCCACCGTATGTTAATGCTTTGCTCCAGTGCTTGGTGGAACAAGTATGTTAATTACCATTAGTTCCTTTTTGGCCCCGCGGCAACGGGATGGTAGGACAAAAGATGTTATGCAAGTTCTTATTGCAAGCACGTATGGCAATTCTCTAGAAACATGCCTGCGATAGTTTGTGACTTGGATACTTTATTATATATTTGTGCTACCCTTTGTTACCCTTGTTACTTGCTTGATCTTATTCATGAAACACCAGTACATCCATCCCTATGCCTATGGTGTTTTTAGCACTTCTTCTTAAACCGTTTTTATTCATTGTTACTATTGCTACTACTATTTTCCTGGTACTGTTAAACTATTGCTGCTGCTATATCACTGTTACTACTAATAAAGTGTGTGAAGCAAGATACTTTTCAGGTGCAATTGAATTGGCAACTCAATTATTAAGGCTTATAAATATTCTTTGCCTCCCCTTGTGTCGATTCAATAAATTGGGTTATATTTACCCTCGAATACTGTTGCAATCCCCACACTTGTGGGTCATCAATAGGTCATTGTCCATTTTTCCAATGACTCGACAAGCGATTAAACTTAACTAACTACTTTTTTTAAAGATCATGTCGGATTTTGACACAATCTCGTTGATGACCAAGCTATAACTCATCAATCAAAGAGAAACCTCGATCACTTTGCACTGCTTAACTTAACACGAAAAATTTACCCGCATTTTCAGATACGTGCTATGTAAATGCACATATTATATTTAACCCCTTTCTACTCTCTGAACTACAGGTCGTTACAAATGTTAATCTTGCAATGAGTACAAACGTTCAGTTTGAGAAGCGACGATGACACTCGCGGTCTGAACAACGTCTTGGCCGATTGCTACACCAAGACGAAGTTGCCGTGAATGCTTCTGCCACACACATACACGCTCTAGTTCTCATCCACGAGCTCACGTAAATTTGGATCTAATTGAACCGCCAAATTTTTTGGCCAGCATCTTGGCAAAGTTGTGAACCAGCCTAATGGGGCGGAACTCCTTCATGTCAACAACTCCGTCTTTCTTCGGTAACGAGGTGATCAACTCCCTGTTCAGCTAGCCAAAAGAAGTCCCCGTCCCCAAAAAGATGGCATGAAGTGTAGACACATCGACCTTATTAACTGTCCAACATGATTGCTAGAAGTTCGAGGAAAATCCGCTCGGGCCAGGAGATTTGTTCGCTGGCATCCCTTTAATTATGCCCCAAACCCCTTCCTCTGAAATGCTCCTGTTGAGAGCCGCAAGATCGACCACCGGCAGCCCAAGGGCATTGAGCGTGATGTCATGTTCCCTCTGCTGGGCCCGCACGAGCAGCCCAAGACCAATAACTTAGAGATTTGATGATGGTAGTTTTATATATCATATTTATGCTTCTCTTTCACCTATTTCATATGAAGGATCTTGTATGTTTGATTTTTTGTTTTATCTGTATATGGAGCTCTGAAAAAAATGCAATTTTGTTTTATCTTATATTTGGGGAAAATGTATTCATATTGTGGGTACAAGAATCCAATTTCAACAAAGGAAAAAAAATCTAGTAGTACCTCCTTTTTGCGCGCTTGTTGTTGCTGGTACGTTTTCTAATTTTACATTAATATTAAAGTTGCACTGACATGTTATTAAGACAAGAGTTAAAACCCACATATTCAAATTTTGACATGGAATTTTCCTCGAGTAAAGTGTATTTGTTTGGAGAATTTAAGCAGAAGAGGCTCCTGGTGCTCTATATTAATTAAAAAAATTGTTTATAACTTACAAGGGATCCCTTGGCAATTTTGACATGAAGAGATGGGTGAATAGAGAAACTTACTGTACAATAAAAGAATAAATGAGTCTCTTCCCCAATAAAATATAGAGTAGTAGTTTTAGAACAAACTTACTACTACATCCGTATCGAAATGCAAAATGTTTTAGCGATTTGTAAAAGAGAGATATCTAGACACGTACACACTAAAACATGTCTAGATACGTTTTTTAGAAAAAGCTAAAACATCTTACATTTTTTATACGGAGGGGGTACATTTTTAATCTTCACACATATTGCTCCGGTACATCGAATGTGGTAAACTTCAATCTACACATAGGTGGAAAAACCCCCATTTCCCTTATATAATTGTTTTTTAAGCATCAAACTTGGAAGGAGGCAAAGTTTAATGTGCACACAAGTGGCTATTTTCCTATGTAGCCGGAAAGATTTGAAGATGAGTGATTATCCTAAATGATTTACTTAAATGGAATTTAAAAGATATTTGTTGAACGTGCTTTGCACATTTACTAGTGCAGGCTACCAGTGGTGGATGGAAAAGGAAATTGGGTCGCGATAACCAAAAAAAAATTTACATTCATGGGATAAAATCCTCAGGATCCGGTCATCTATTGGAACCTTGGCGAGCCGGTAACTAACCCCCATGGATCCTTGGATTTGAACAGTATCCGCGGCGTTTACGCCGGTGCATGCAGCAGCACAGCCACAGGCTAGATCGAGTCCTCGTCTCGTGGACTAAACCCGCCGCGCGCGGCCATCTCGCATATAAATACGCGTCCCCTCCCTCCCTCAGTCCATCCTCTACAGCAGATCGCAAGCGAAGTATCGATCCATGGCGGCCGTGAGATCCATGGCTTCCATCGGCGTCCTCGCCTTCCTCCTCTGCGCGCTGCTGCTGCTCGTCCGGCCCTCGGCGGCCGAGAAGCGGTCCTACGTCGTGTACCTCGGCGACCACGCGCACGGCTCGCAGCTGCACGACCTCGCGGCCGTCGACCTGGCGGCGCTCGAGGAGAAGGCCGCCGACTCGCACTACGACCTCCTCGCCACCGTCCTCGGAGAGTAAGACAGCGATACGTGCATGATCGGTTCTATTCGATGTTGTGAACTTGTGATCGATCTGTTCTCCTTGTCGCAATGCAGCAAGGCGAAGGCGCAGGACGCGATCTTCTACTCGTACACCAAGCACATCAACGGCTTCGCCGCCAACCTCGACGACGCGGACGCCGCCGAGATCGCCAGTCAGTACTCAGCACTCCCTTGCCCGCCAGGCCGCTTAATCCGTGGAGGCGCGCCTCGTGATTTGCTTCCAAAATGTCGATCGCCGATTAATTAACCGCGTGCTTCCTGTCGTGATGTATCTGATCTGCAGGGATACCCGAGGTGGTGTCCGTGTTCCCGAACAGAGGGCACAAGCTGCACACGACGCGGTCGTGGCAGTTCCTCGGCCTCGCCGGCCCCGGCGGAGCCCCGCGCGGCGCGTCGTGGCGGAAGGCCAAGTTTGGAGAGGGCGTCATCATCGGCAACCTCGATACCGGTATGCAAACCGATTAAAAGTGTCCGATAATGGGCTATTTTTATTGATGCACAATCTCTTGGCAGTAATAACCAGTACACGAGACGATAATATTCTCAACACACTGTTCTGCTAATTCCCAGTCTATCTAGAATTAATCTAGAGCTCAGTAGACTCTTAGTACCATCGGCCGGATTTCATCTTTGATTCATGCTATATGTCCTGAAAATTGCACTTCAATGATTACTGAGATTTTTCCAAATTATGCAATGATTACACATGAGTCCAACTAAAATTAATTAAGTCACGTCTCTGGGAATTAGATGCTCCCATATCCTGAACTCATATTTTTAACAAGCCTGGCGCCGTCCACGAACTAGGTTAGACAAGTACCTCGAGCTGATTAGTAAATGTGGAGGATGGTATGTGTGTGATGTTGACTTTTGCCCATATACATAGCAATCAACCCATTATCTACGTATGGTTGGTCTTTGACAGATGGATGGAGTTTATATAGGACCATATCCAATGATTCGATAGTGGCTTCCCATCTGTACATGCAAGTGTGCAACCATGCATGCTAGATGCCGCCCTACCCTACATTGCTACTACATACTTCCTCGACATGCTCATCACGATGCAGATGACGCCAAGGGATCATTGCCTAGCTAGCTACAACCAGGAAATTCCGTCCAATTTTTAGGTGCTGCTGGAGTTTTCTTCCCATTCTCGTGGAAAAAATGAATATAAAAACTCTAAATTCGCGCTCTTAAGAAATGCATGTCGATTGATGAACTATTTGGTTGCACTGAGATAGTTTTTTCTACTATCTCTTTAAGTTTGTCGTTATAGCTGAGCTGATTTTTATTCATGATGATGCTGATATGATACTTACGTCTTGTGCTGTATGGATGTGAAGGTGTGTGGCCGGAATCAGAGAGCTTTCGGGATCATGGACTGGGACCAGTCCCCAAGAACTGGAAAGGAACATGCGACAAAGGCAAAGATGATAAGTTCCACTGCAACGGGTAATTAACATAACGAACTAAGCTCAAGCTGTGTTGCTAAATTTATGCATGCATGCATTGTTCTGCTAATTAACTTAAGAATTATGTTCATATATGGAGTAATGCATGCCTGTGTCTCTTTCAGATCTATCCATGCTAGACGTGTTTATGTTTGATGCATATGTAGTGCGTCAGTGCTTGTGTGTTTGATGCCAAAAGTTGACATGCTTTTCTCTAGTGTAGCACTAGCAATTCGGTTGAGGGCTGAGACCACCACCAGCTGATGCTTACCATGTCGCATCGTGGCAATAATAGATAGGCATGCTTGCATGCATCATGATTTTATCTTCAACTCTTGGCCCCACTCCACAGTGAAACGTCACCGAGTTATGGTGTCTCCCAACCGTAGGCTTATACTCTGGAAAAAAATCATACCTTACTCTGAATAATTAGAAGAATACCTCGCGCGTTGCAGCGGATATCTCTTTAAAAAATATTATATAAACGAAATGGGTAGAAGAATACCCCGCATGTTGCAGCGGGTATCTCTTTAAAAAAATATTCTGTAAACGAAATGGGTATAAGAGCATGTCTAAAAGGCCCCTTATATCGCGAGCGCCCCGTAAAATTCCGGCGGCATACGGGGTGCGGGCCAAAACGGCCGTCTAGCAGCCCCCGTATGCGGCCTGGCCCGTACTAAAATTTTACGGGGCCTGCGAAACCGCCCCCTCCGCCCCGTACTTATAGTGGGTGAGGGTTGGGGTGGGGGTCCAACCCCTCACCCGCAACCCTAGCTCCGCCGCGCGCCGCCGCAACTCCGGTGAACGATTCCCCGCGCGCCGCCGCCCCATTCCAAGCGCCTCCACCGCGATGAGCTCCCCCGACGGTTCCGGCTCCTCCACCGCCCGCTCCAAGCGCCGCCGCGAGCCGGAGACGCTCGAGGAGGCGTGGCGGCTCCACTGCAAACATTCCGTTGCAGGGAGCCGCCGCGCCGCCTGCAAGTACGCGGCGTGGCCGCAAAGCATGCCGGCGACTCTGGCGGACTACGCCGCGGGCGGGAGGTACCACACCGTCGACCCGCCGCCGCGGCCGATGAGCGGCCCCCAATTCGCGAAATGGCGCGCGGATTGGGAGCTGCACCAGCAGTGCAAGCGCGGCGGCGACGGCACAAGCGGCAGCGGAGGAGGAGGCGCGGCGACAGCGCAGGAGGAGGAGGTACCGGCGACAGCGGAGGAGGAGGTACCGGCGACAGCGGAGGAGGAGGAGGCCGCCTTCGCGGCGGCGGTCGAGCTTTCGAAGAAGGAAGCAGAGGCCGCGGCGCGGGCGGAAGCGGAGGAGGAGGCGAAGGCCGTCGCCGACGTCGAGCACTTCAAGGCGATGGAGGCTTCCGGCCCCGTCGTCTTCCTAGACTAGAATAGGGTAGACGAGCTCGAGCTCGATTTCATGTAGCAATGGTGATCATCTGAATAAAATCGAGTTCATCTTTTCTCCCGCGAAGTTCAAATTCAAACATACAGGGCGGAGATAGGGGGTCTGCTAGATGAACTTGTAAATTTGAGCACAAATTTTCCTAGATTTCGTGTGCAGGGCCCTCTACACGCGATTTAGGGGGCGAAATTTTAAGGGTTCTGTTAGACATGCTCTAAGGTGTTATCAAGATTCAATTGATCACATAATTAATATACTAAATTTAATTCACGTGAAATTGTTGTATAATTTGAGAAATAAATATTATTGACATAGATAATTATATGTTTGAAAAAAATTGCATGGTTATGTGGCATGAGATATGTAATATCATAATTATCAGTGGAGATGACATGGATAATTGATTGGCTAAAATGGTGGGTGATGTGAATAGCTTGCATGTTGAGATAGAAAAATCATAAATGCATCTTAATGAGGTTTTGCTTTATAAGAAGTATAGATAGATAGATAGATATATATGAGAGGATGAGGTGAGATACATATATTTTTCGGGCACAGAATAGGTTCTAGTCAAATTCGCACTAAAATTTGAAGATGGAAAATTCTACAGTACCTTCTAGTCACTGGCCTTAGTTTCTGTCCTCTGTCCAATTAAGTTAATTTACTTCAACCAAGGACTAGAAATGACCATGTATGTTTACCAAATGTGACATGTACATGTAACTTAATTATACTTATCCCTCTATGCACAAATATTTTCCAAGTTTTGAAATTAGTATTAGTAAGTATAATGTTTTGATAAGTTACAAATTTTGGCGCGCATGCAGGAAATTGATCGGTGCGCGCTACTTCAACAAGGGGTACATATCCGGCGGTGGCGAGCTCGACGGCCCGGAGTACTACACGCCGCGAGACAGCGAAGGGCACGGCACGCACACGCTCTCCACGGCCGGGGGCTCCCCCGCGCCCGGCGCCAGCGTGTTCGGCTATGGCAACGGCACGGCCACCGGAGGATCGCCGCGCGCCCGCGTCGCGGCCTACCGCGTGTGCTACAAGCCCGTGAACGGCAGCTCGTGCTACGACGCGGACATCCTGGCGGCCTTCGACGCTGCCATCCACGACGGTGTGCACGTCCTGTCGGTATCCCTCGGCGGCGACGGCGAGGCCTACGACTACTTCGAGGACGGCATCGCCATCGGCTCTTTCCACGCCGTCCGGCGCAACATCTCCGTCGTTCTCTCTGCCGGCAACTCGGGGCCCAAGCCCGGATCGATCTCCAACGTCGCGCCGTGGATGTTCACCATCGGCGCCAGCACCATGGACCGAGAGTTCCCGTCTGGCGTCCTCTTCAACGGCACACGGATCGCGGCACGCCTCTTCACTCGCTCTCTTCGACTGGATTAAGTTCAGTACACCAATTCTTTCTGGAAATTGATTTTAACCAACAAATTTGTTCGATCAATATATGCAGGGACAGAGCCTTTCCGAGACGGCGCTCAGGGGGAAGAAACCTTACCCCATGATCAACTCCGCGGAAGCCCCAGCTGCCGGAAGAACGCAGGAGGAAGCGTACGTGTCAATCCTCTCTCTCGAATCTAAATAAGATGATTAGTATACGTCGATTCGTAAATGATTAATCCATGTGTACGTGTGTGCAAGTGCAGGCAGATTTGCTTGCAGGGATCTCTGGACCCGAAGAAGGTGAGGGGGAAGATCGTGGTTTGCCTGCGAGGGTCGAACGCGCGTGTGGCCAAGGGCGCGACCGTGCTGCAGGCCGGCGGCGCCGGGATGGTGCTCGCCAACGACGCCAGCTCCGGCAACGAGGTGATCGCCGACGCGCACGTGCTCCCGGCAACGCACATCAAGTACCGCGACGGCCTTCTCCTATACTCGTTCCTCAACTCAACCAAGTATGCATACAGAATCTCCATTAGTTTTGTCCCTGCTTTTGAGCTCATATAAGTATATATCATGCATGAAACCTATATAGACAGATTTGTCGAGATGATGATAGTGGTTATGTGATGAAGGTCTCCGATGGGATTCGTGGAGAAGCCAGTGACGAGCCTGCTGACGAGGCCGGCGCCGTACATGGCCGCCTTCTCGTCACAAGGTCCCAACCCGGTGAACCCAGAGATCCTGAAGCCCGACATCACGGCGCCCGGGGTGAGCGTGATCGCGGCGTGGACGCGCGCCACGTCCCCCACGGAGCTCACCTTCGACGAGCGCCGCGTCGCCTACACCACGCAGTCTGGCACGTCCATGTCGTGCCCGCACGTGTCCGGCATCGCGGGGCTCATCAAGGCGCTGCACCCGGACTGGAGCCCGGCCGCGATTAAGTCGGCGATCATGACGACGTCCATCGACGTGGACAACAAGGGAGAGGCCATCCTCAACGCCTCCTTCGTGCCGGCGGGCCCCTTCGGCCACGGCGCCGGGCACGTGTGGCCCAGCCGCGCCATGAACCCGGGCCTCGTCTACGACCTCGGCCCGGAGCAGTACCTCGACTTCCTCTGCGCGCTCCGGTACAACGCCAGCGTCATGGCCATGTTCAACGGCGTGCCGTACAAGTGCCCCGAGAAGCTGCCCAAGCTCGAAGACCTCAACTACCCGTCCATCACCGTCGTCAACCTCACTGCCGCCGGCGTGACGGTGAAGCGCACGGTGAAAAACGTGGGATGGCCGGGGAAGTACAGGTCGTTGGTCCGCCAGCCGGCGGGAGTGCACGTGGCGGTGAGCCCGGACGTGCTGGAGTTCAAGACCAAGGGGGAGGAGAAGACGTTCGAGGTGAAGTTTGAGACCAAGAACGCCACACTGGCCAAGGACTACGCGTTTGGCGCGCTCGTCTGGACCAACGGAAAGCAGTTCGTCAGGAGCCCCATTGTCGTTCAGACGGCGGCATGATCGAGCAACAGGATAGAATCGACTCTGGGATAGATTAGGAAATTATAATTACGCGATTGTAGGGAGAAACAGAAACGTTTTATTGCTACTGGTGCCTCTTGTTCAATAAGTGATTAGTTTTCCAAAATGTATATATATTGTTCCTCCTAAACCAACTAGTGACGCATCTCTCCCGGGTTCCATGCTACCGATTGTCACGAATTTGAGGTAATGCTCCCAGTACAATTCGGGTGAAAAGTAGAAACATTTTTTTCGAGGGAATTGCATACCAGATTTATACCAGATTTTTATAAAAGAGAGTTATATTTACAAGAAAACGTGACATCATTCGTTACAAGCATTGTAGGTGTACGCACACACACCATTTCACTCCTAGCCAACTACTCACAGAGGATGGCTCCTACTCCCACTCCTGTCTCAATCCAGCGCTTCAACTCCTCAATAGCTCTTGCTTGAAGAGTCTCCTCATCACAAATTTGGCTAGTGTTCCCAAAAATCCTCGCATTGCGTTACTTCTAAATTATCCATGTTATCACGATGACTAGTGAGTCTACCAGCCACTAGTTATCAAGCGCATCTGTCACTGTAGGTGCGGGTATCTGGACTCTCAAATGACCGGCGCATCTCCAGCACACATGTCTAGTAAACACACATTGCACTAGGATATGATCTGTTGTCTTATTCTCTTGCAGACACATCCTACAAACCTCCGAGTGGTCCTGCAAACCATGCATCACTTTCCTGTCCAAGGTCCAGATTCTATACTAAAGTGTTAACAACATGAAGATTTTGCACTTTGCCGGCGCCTAGCACTTCCAAACTCCTTTGGCTGGAGGAAATCTAATTTCCCCTGCATGACTGCCTTACATGGAGCTCGCCGAGTATCTCCTAGACGCCGCAGCAGGCCATACAAACTCGTATGTCTCGACACATTCCGTGGAACCTCTTGGGTAGCAAACGCACTATGTTGCCATCTCGGTAGACCAGGCCCCCCAATGTCAGTTATCCAACGATTGTCTGTCAGTGCTTCCTCAACTGTCCTTTTATTGGCGGTTCTCGAGTTTACCGTAGCCCGTAAAAGTGGAGCTAACTCCTGAATTGCAATCCCTCTGGTCTAACTGTCCTTTTAGAACTGCGTTCTCTTGCCATCCCCAACAAGAATACAGACAAGGCTATTAAAAGCTTGTGATACCATCATGACTTTCATCATGGGTAGCCCTTTCCAAGGCCTGGAAGCATCAGTCCTCCTCAACCACTCTCATCTCACCCGAAGAGGCAGGTCACGTATCTCTAAATTTTTTATGCCCAGACCCCCATAGCAATATGTCTTGCAGACATTCTCCCATGCCACAAAGCATTGTCCTCCTCGTGCCTACTCAGACCCTGCCCACAAGAGGCCTCACATTCATTTATTAATCTCTTCCAAAAGCCAGCACAGTGCCTCCACCACTAGCAACTGGTGCACCGGTTTCGCTGATACCACAAATTTAACCAGGGTTAGTCTACCGGCTCTCACTATCATCTCACTTTGCCAAGACGGGACACACTTAAGCACCTGGTCCAACAGAGGTTGCCACTCACTTTTGGCCAAAGGGCCCAATGCCAGCATCAGTCCCAAGTATTTTATAGGAAACTTTGTGATATTGTAGCCCAGAACTTGTGAGACCATCGTCTCATCCTTCTCCTTTCCCCGAAAGAGCGTTGCTGAAGTATTTGCATAATTGACTTTCAATCCTGAAGCCTCGCCAAAGATTTGCAGGATTTGGTGCACCACGGCTAAATCCATCACCATGAGTTTGGCAAAAAGCACCACGTCATCCGCATATACTGACACTCTTTGCAATGTCGTTCATCCCACAAGAGGTGTAAACAGACCTTCCTCCACCGTCTTCGCAACCGTTAGCGTGATTACCTCCATTGCCAAAACAAATAGCATGGGGGAGATCGGATCCCCTCGACACAAACCCCGAGCGTGATAGATCCTTTTTCCAGGGACCCCATTGACCACAACCTTCGTGCTTGCTGTATTTAACAGGATAACAATTATTTTGCAGCACCACTCGCTAAAACATTTCTGTCTAAGAACTTCCATTAGGAATTCCCAACAGATTGAATCAAACGCCTTGGATATGTCCAGCTTAATCAGAACTCCCTTCTCACTTCTGGTGTTGATTTTTGTAGCCATTTGCCTGACCAAGATGATGATTGACTTTTAACTGATACAAGCACATACATGTTGTACTTTACAGACTGTACTTCACAGTCTTTGTTAAATTAAGTGTTTGTTAAATTCCATGTTTACAGTGTTCATTAAATTCATTATATACAAGTATTGATACAGCTGTAGTTTACGGTGTTTGTTAAATTCATATGATTTTCATGATTGAAGTTTAACTGTATTTTACATGTGATGCAGGTTATGACTTGTTTTTTCAAAGAAAGGTTGAAAAGTATATGTGGGATTTGGCTATATGCGAAATGCCAGAAGGATTACACATATCATATCTATCTAGAGAAACCTGACGAAATTACAAGTTTAACTGGACCATACTGGAGGTCAGTTCTGAGGGTGTGTATGACATACAGATTGGAGATGTGGTATCATTCACCTATTTTGTTGTAGATGAGGACTATGATGCAAATAGGGATTAAAAATTTGAACTCACTTTTTATCAAATTGTTGAAAGAGGAAAGGAAGAGAAACTTTAAACTGCACTACGTGGTAACATATAAAACTAAGTCCTAAATCCACTGTTGTTTGTGATAATATTGTAAGTTTGGTAACTAAACTTGTTTCTTTTTACTGTGAAAAGTGCTAAATGAGATGGTACCTAAAGTTAGAGAGGCCGCTGAGAACATGGTAGTCACCAACATCAGAGACATAACTGAAGAATAAATGGTTGTAATCAACTTTGGAATCAACAAGACAATTGTGGCACATATTGTATAGGATATAGATGATGGAAGTTTCTATGAGTATGTTAGTGAAATGACACATATTTCACGTAGAAGGGGGTGAATGGGCGTTTTAAAATAATTAAGGTTAAGACTTGAATAAATGCGAAATAAAAATAGCGTTTAATTTATCAAAACAAAACCTAAACAAGTTAGGTTCACCTATGTGCACCAACTTATTCTAAGAAATATGAGCAACTATGTGATAACAAGATATGTAACTTCAAGCTCGATGGCTGTCACAAAGTAAATTGCATAAATAAGGAGATTGGGTCTAGAAATAACAGAGACACGCGGAAACGATGATTTATCCCGAAGTTCACTTCCCAATGGAAGCTAATCTCCGTTGGAGTGGTGTGGAGTCACAATGACTCCAAGCGCCTCAATGGTCACTTTATTCTCCTCGTTCCTCCACCAATACGGAGTGCCATGATCCACTATGTGACCTTTGAGGGTGGTCACATATCCCATACAAGGCTGGAGCAATGTCCACAACTCAATTGGAGCCTCCCAACAATATCCCGCGAGGTACCAAAGCTCCGAGATAGCAATAAGATCCCGAAAGCTTCCAAAGCTCTGAGAAAATCAACAACCGTATAGGGCACTCCAAGTACCCGAGAGGACAAGCTCTAAGCCACCCCGAGTACCCAAGAGTAACAAGCTTCTCAACTTCCACTCAACTGAATCCTCATAGAGAACTCAAATCGATGCAATGGAAAGAACACAAGATGTGCTCAAATCCTTCACTCTCAAATCCCACCAAAGAAACAAATTCTATGAGGGGAGAAGAGAGGAAGAACAAAGAACTCAAGAGATGAATCCACAAGATCTAGATCAAAGGCCTTCCCCTCACTAAGAGGAGAGATGGATTGGTGGAATAATAGATCTAGATCTCCTCTCTCTCTCTTTTCCCTTAGGCCATGTTTACTTCTCTGGTTTTTGTGGGGTTCGGAAGGGAAATTCCGGCCCACTTGTCGATCCCAAAACATCCCCGCAAGCCCGTTTACTTCTCGTGTATGTCTGATACGTCTCCAACATATCTATAATTTCTGATGCTCCATGATCATATTATGTCAATTGCTACATGTTTTCTCCCTTATTTATAGCATTTTTATATGTTTTACGGGACTAACCTATTAACAAGATGCCAAGTGCCAGTTCCCTGTTTTCTGCTGTTTTTTATTTCAGAAAAGTTGTTCTGGAAACATTCTCGGAATTGGACCACACAAAGCCCGAAGTTCCTATTTTCCTCGGAAGCATCCAATACACCGAAGAGGAGTCAAAGACGGGCAACAGGGGGCCACACCATAGGGTGGCGTGGGTCCCCCTGGCCGCGCCACCTATAGGTGTGGGGCCCCTGGAGCTCCACCGCCTTTGCCCTTTCGCCTATTTAATCCCCCCGTATAGAAAACACTAAGCACCTGATCAAAAATCCCCAAAAAGTTCCGCAGCCGCCGTCATCGTCAACCCTAGATCAGGGGGGTTCTGACGCTGTTTCCGGCACCCTGTCGGAGAGGAGATCATCACCGGAGGCTTCTACATCACCATGTCTGCGTCCGGAGTGATGCGTGAGTAGTTCATCCTTGGAATATGGGTTCGTAGCTGTAGCTAGATGGTTGTCTTCTCCTCATATGCCTCCATATTTAGATCTCGTGAGCTTCCTATCATGATCGCGATTGATCTTATGTAATTCTATATGCTGTGTTTGTTGGGATCCGATGGATATTGAGCTTATGCCAAGTTGATTATAGTCTTTATTTGCATATGCTATTTGTGATCTTGCATGCTTTCCGTTGCTAGTGGTTTCTCTGGCCAAGTAGTTGCTAGTGACTCCAAGAGGGAGTATTAATGCTCGATAGTGGGTTCATGCCTCCTCACCACCTTGCACGAGTGACATAAACGTGAAGGGGGGATGTGTTGTTGCCATTAGGGAGAAAACAGCGGTGAGAGTGCCCGCGTGCATAATCATTGCTTACATTACACACTTTGTTTAATGCAGTTATCTGTTGCTTGCAACTTAATACCTAACCTGAGGGTGGATTATTAGTCATAGATACAGATGGATGTCGGTCTATGTATATTGTTGTAATGCCCGCACTAAATATCATATTAATCATCATGTTATATTATGCACTACGGTGCAACCTCTATTTGTCAATTGCCCAGCTGTAATTTGTTCACCCATCATGCTATATTTTATGGAGAGACACCACTAGTGAACCTATGAACCCTGGTCCATTTTCCACAGTGTTAAACAAACCACAACTATTTACTGCTTTCTTTACTTACTGCAAGCATACACTATTTTCCACGTATCTTTGTTTTCAGCAAGACCGGTGAGATTGACAACCTCATTGTACTGTTGGGACAAAGTATTTTGATTGTGTTGTGTGCAGGTTCCACGTTGTTGCTGACACCGGTGAAGCGCCAGCAGCAGCGTCAGTGGCATCAACCTTCCTGAGATCCTCTTCCTCCTACTGGATTGATAACATTGGTTCTTAACTGAGGGAAATTCTTGCCACTTGCTCATCACACCTTCCTCTTGGGGTTTCCAACACGCCATCCATAGCAATCAATGTCCGAGAAACTTACCGGCCCATCCCGAAACATTCCCCCGCATCTCACAGGCACTCCACACGCGAGGGAAGGCTCACGTTTCTCAGAGAAAAATATCTCGTGCGTCTTCTCCAGGAAGGAGGCGACGACCCTGCCGCAAAACTCCGGCGCGACGCCGCCACACGACGCCGATGAAGGACGCCACCTTCTCTCCGGTGAGTATTTCCTCTCCTCTCCTCCAGCCCTCGTACCTCGTCCCTCTCCTCTCCTGCAGCCCCCTCCCTGACCTAGGGTTCTTGGTCGTCGCCGCCGCCGGTGGGTGAGACGGAGGCAAGGCTGAGGGGGAGAGCGATTTCTGATTCCTCTGCAAGGACGGCGCCGACCTCCGCCTCCGCGACTTCAGGTTTGCACCACACCGGAGGTGGTGCCCTTTTAAGCATGGACCCCTGTGTGCCGCCCTCACTTGTCCTCATCTCTGTAGGGTTTCTTCCTAACCCCTCCTCTTCAAACAAAAAATAGCCGATGTCGATGTCATCAAGCTACCACTATCGTTTGCATCCAGGAGCAGCCTACTTCGATGTAGTGAAGGTAATTACCATCCCCTACTCATGCAAACTTTTATTTTCCCTCCATCTGTTCCCTCTAAGATCTGAATAGGGTTAGGGTTTGATAGTTTCTCTTTTCCCTCTAAGATCTGATATTTTCACTGTTCGATTTTTGTTTTTACCTCCTAAAAAGGGTTAGGATAAATTCATTCATCTATAATTTCTTTGAACAATCTTTGTCCACAAGATCTACATGTTTCTATTTCAATAGGAACTATGTTTATAACAGTTGTTTTGCCCAAGGGTTAGGTTTAGATCATGGAGTTTTCTACTAAGTTAATTGCTTTTTTTACATAGATACTTTTTTCTATGACAACCATATCCTAAAAAATTGTTGGTATGTTTAGATGGTAAGAAATTCTTGCTAAATTTATAGCGGTAAAAGCATATCTTATTAGGTGCATTGCCGTAACTATTGAAATATTTAGATGGTATGCATTCTTTGATGCAATTCCGCTAACTTAGTAAATTGTTTTATCTAATTTTTTGTTCCTATATTTTAAATGCTTCTGTTTGTTCATTAATTTTAGATCCTAAATGGTTGTTGCTACATTTATACGTTAAATAGAAGAGCTAGTATGAATTGCAATAGTTTTTTTATATTAAGATTCAAGAAGAATACATTATATTTTATAAATATGTAGGATGAGAAGTGATGGTGCAGGTGTTGCACTCGTTGGGAGACCCCAAGAGGAAGGTTTGATGAGCACAGCAGCATGTTTCCCTCAGAAAAGAAACCAAGGTTGACTCGACCAGTAGGAGAAAGAAGCAACTTCCGAAGGTTGATGTAGCTGAGGTGGCAGGACGCACTGCCGGTTCAGCAGCAACGTGGAATCTACACAACATAATCAATTCACTTCGCCCCAACAAAGCAGTGAGGTTGTCAATCTCACCGGTTTTGCTCAACACAAAGAGGTTAAACTTATGGTGTGGAAAATAGTATGAGAACAATATGAAAACAGCAGTAGCAGTGTGAAAACAGTGGAAGCAGTGGTTGTATTATCAGTATGAGAAAATGGACCAGGGTCCACAATTCACTAGTGGTGTGTGAGTAGTTCATCCTTGGACTACGGGTCCATAGCAGTAACTATATGGTTGTCCTCTTCTATTTATGCCTCATGTTTGGATATCGTGAGCTACTTCACATGATCGAGATCATCTTATTGTAATGCTACATGTTGTGTTTGCTGGGATCCGATGATTATTGAATGTTATGTCTCTTGATTATCAATCTATCATGTTGTCTTCATGTGTATGTAATTTATGATCTTGCATGCTCTCTGTTGTTAGTAGATGCTCTGGCCAAGTAGATGCTAATGACTCCAAGAGGGAGTATTTATGCTCGATAGTGGGTTCATGCCTCCTTTGCATCTGTACTCGAGTGACAGGAACGTGAAGGATGGAGGATGTGTTGTTTCCATTAGGGAGAAGACAACGATGCTTACTTTGTTTAGATTGTTTACATTACACACTTTGCTTACTACGATAATCTGTTGCTTCCAACTTAATACCCAACGTTTGTTCAGATGATATTCAGAGGGTGGATTATTAGTCATAGATGCAGTTACGGTACGGTCTATGTATCTTGTTGTAATGCCCGCATGAATCTCATAGTAATCATTATGTCATGCATGTTTCTTTATCTATCAATTGCCCAGCTGTAATTTGTTCACCACACATGTTAGCTATCTTTTATGGAGAGACACCACTAGTGAACTGTGGACCCCGGTCCATTTTCTCATTATGATAATACAACCATTGCTTCCACAGTTTCCACATTGTTACTGCTGATTTCATATTGTTCTCATACTGTTTACCACACCATATGTTTAACCTCTTTGTGTTCTGAAAAACCGGTGATATTGAAAACCTCACTGCTTCGTCGGGGCAAGTGAATTGATTGTGTTGTGTAGGTTCCACGTTGCTACTGAACCGTTAGTGCGCCCTGCCATCTCCGCTGCATCAACTTTCGGAAGTTGCTTCTTTCTCCTACTGGTCGATTCAACCTTGGTTTCTTTCTGAGGGAAACTTGCTACTGTTCTCTTCATACCTTCCTATTGGGGTCTCCCAATGAACGTGTGTTACATGCGCATCAAGCAAATTTCTTGCGCCGTTGCCGGGGAGGAAGAGAATTTCTGCAAGGGGAGTCTCTCACCTCCAATCATTTTTTACTTTGTTATTTTTTTGCTTGTTACTTGCTTTATCATGCTTGCTAGCAATGTTTGATGTCTTTGAAACTAGATCTTATAGGAAAGGTGGGTTCACGGATAAACAACAAAAATATTATAGGGAACACCGCTTGTCACAAAAAGGGATACACTTATGGGAGCAAATTAATAAATTGCATGCTATGCTAAAAACTTGTGCTCCACTTATAATGTTACCTATTTCTCTGATAAATCTTGTTAATGTAGGAGGTATAAACACCTCCCTTTTCAATGTGAGCATAATGATGATGTTTCCATATCTTCTTATGTTAAGGTAAATTATGACTTTGATAATGTGGAACAAATTGAGGAATTTATTGCTTGGAAGGGTGCATTCAAAATTGCTTATTTGCTTGAAAATATTGATGATGCACCTTATAAATATGAGATTTATGATATACTTGAATATTTATTTAATAATTACAAGGATTGTAATTACTACATAATTCAATATCTTAAAAGATGTTCTCCACCAAAGGAAGTAACTGATGCCTTGCAGGAGCCTATCGAAGAAGAAATTGCTGAATTCGGAAGCTCACTGGATGAAGAAGAGGATGTGAGTGATGATCGAGAGGATAAAGAGTGGATCTACCCATGTCTACCTCCCAATGAGATTAACTCATTAACTCATAGTTGTGATGATCCTATTGATTCTTTTGAAATATCCCTTTTTGATGAAGTTGATACTTGCTATACTTGTGACCTTGATACTACTATGAATGAAACTTGTGAGAATGATATTGCTAATTTTATTTATGATAATCCATGCTACTTTGGTAAATCCTATGATAATCCTCTATTTATTCCAACTATTGATATGCATGATAATGAGGAAGTTTGTTTAGAAAATTTATATGATAATGCTCTAGATGATGGTCCTATGTTACTTGATGTTATAAATTATAATGCTACTGAAAATAGGATATCTATAATGTGTCCTATACCTTTTAAGAGTGACCAATTATCTTGTTTTTCTATTGCTAAAAGTGGGAAAGAAAAGGAGCTGATTTTAAATTTTGATCCCGCTGTTTTGGAGCTTCATATGAATTTTGTTCTTTTAGACCATGACAAACATGCTTTATGTGATAACTATGTTATTGAGTTTGTTCATTATGCTACTGAAAATTATTATGAGAGAGAAAAATATGGTTGTAGGAATTTTCATGTCACTAAAACACCTCTCTTTTTGTTGAAAGTTTTGAAGTTGCTCTTGTTCTACCTTCCCATGCTTTCTAGTTTGAGTTCTTTAATTTATTTATTTACAAGATTCCTATCCATAGGAAGTGGGTTAGACTTAAATTTGTTTTATAATTGCTTCTCGATGCTCTCTTTTTCTTAATTCATATTTTATATGTGAGCATCTTCTTTATTTCTGTGCCTAGCTAAAAGGCGTTAAAGAAAAGTACTTTTTGGGAGATAACCCATGGTTTTATGTTTGCTATGTTTTCTCTGTTTTCTTTGAGTCAAGGTGTTGTATACTTCTGTAGAAACTCCTTTGTATCTTTATTTTTATGTTTGAATTGTGCCAAGCAAAGTTTCTAGTGAAAGCTGGAGTTGGTTTTGGATTTCTGCGCAGGAAACAGATTTCTGCTGTCCATCGTAAAAAATCGTATAAATTCTAGAAAGTTCAAAATGATCTGAAACTTTTTGTGCTTATTTCTCATCTAATTCCGAAACTTTTTAGTTATTTATGTTTTTCGATCTGAGCAACGAAAGTTCCCTGAATTTTTTTGTCTTTACAGACTCTTCTGGTTTTGGTAGATTTTGCTATTTTTCTTGCATTTGCTTTTTTACTATGTCAAGTGGATTTCTTTGCTTCACGAAATTTCAGTGGTTGTAGCTAATATTTAAAATTATCAATAGGAATTGTTACCATGCAAAACTCATGTATTTTTATTGTTGCACTAACCCTCTAATGCGAATTACTTTGACTGTGGTGTGAAGGAAGTTTTCAAGGGTCAAAAGAAGAGGGTGATATAATGTGATCAAGAAGAGTGCAAGTTCAAAGCTTGGGGATGCCCCCGTGGTTCATCCTAAAAAATTCTAAGAAGACTCAAGCGTCTAAACTTGGGGATGCCCAAGGCATCCCTTCTTCATCAACAATTTATCAGGTCACTTCTAATGAAACTATATTTTTATTCGGTCACATCATATGAAATTTACTTGGAGCGTCTGTTTGTTTTTATTTGTTTTCCTTGAGGAAATAATATATTTGGAACCGAGCATTCTTTGTGTGGGAGAGATACACGCTCCGCTTTTTCGTTTGAATACTCGTTATGCTCGTATTCTTAGTTTTTCTTCTAGTTGCTGCAAAATTCCTGTTTAGCTCATGTTTTTCTTGCATCTCTTATTCAGAGCTGTTAGTTTTAGTAGAGTTGTGTTAGGACTCTCTTGTTTCATTTCTGTATCTCTTGGAGGGTTTTTGTTTATTATAAATGCTTGGTGTTGGAAAGCAGTAGTACGATTTTGTGCTTATAACGATGAAAATAGAATCTTGTATAGATTGTGGCTAGACTTTTTGATGTCATGCTACTCCCTCCGTCTCAAATTAATTGTCACAAAGTTGGACAAAAGTGAATGTATATAGACATAGTTCAGTGTTAGATACATCAAGTTTTGTCCATCTTTGTGACAATTATTTTGAGACGGAGGGAGTAGATGTTATTCTAATTCTAAAGCCCAGTGGTTATTTTTGTAGCCTGATTTGTCTCAAATAGTTGAGAGTTTTTAATGTTCCTTTCAAAGAATCACGAGTTGTTCTTTTCATATTGAAGCATAAATTTGTGGTGTTCTCCTTTGAATGTTTTATTTGGTTGACTTGGTGCATGCTTACACCATGTTTATGACTAAAAACCAGTCACTTATAGCCTCTATGATAATTTAGTTTTTGAACTTGTAGTACCACTTATGCTTTTATTAATAATGTTTTTGTCGCTATGCATCATTATGACCATTATGCTCTCTTGATTTGTCGCTCCCAGTCTTTTGCTAGCCTCCACCTGTACTGAGTATGAGCTCTACTCGTGCATCCAACTCCCAGAAACCAAAGTTTGCCAAATGTGTCCACCATACCTGCCTACATGTGGTATTTAACTGCCACTCCAAAGTAAATTGCTCATGTGTTACCTTTAAAACCGTCAAAATTACTCCTGTTTTAGCTCATGAGGACGTAAATAGAGAATCTTTATCTCACTTGTTGATTAGACTTTCACACCCTATACTAGTGGCTTCATCCGCTTATCCAATTGATAGAAGAGCTGGCAGCGGGGTGCCCAGCCCCAAATTAATACAACAAATTCTCTTCACTATTTTTTTCCCTGATTTATCAGTCAAAGCATAATTGTGTAAACAAAAGAGAAACAGGGATGACCTTCTACCCAGATGTGTCCTTCTATGGGAGCCGCTCTTGTGAAGTATAGTTGGCTTGTGACGTACTGTATTTTATGTTTACTATTCGTTGACATAAGCAGACACCTCTCTTAAAAATGTTTTCAATGCCTCTGTTTAACAAAATAAAAAGCTCTAGCACATGAGTGATCCCTGCTCCCCTCTGCGAAGGGCCTTTCTTTTACTTTTATGTTGAGTCACCATCTTCTAACTTTATGCAGAGTTGAGAGAGCATATTTTCCAAATGTGCATTTGTCCCAGAAACATTATTAATTGATTCATGATGTGTTATTGTTTGTTCTCAAATTATTTTTTCTAGTATTCCTCTTAAACTTTCAAGGTGTCCTGGCATTTATGTTTTTCCCCACTCTTAAGGACAAGCGAAATATCAGTTTGCTATGTTATCTCTATGCTTGAAACAAGCATATAACTTTCGAGTGCATTATTATTCATGATCGTTTGTTTGTGTTACTTTTCATGATGCAAGGTGATTACTATGTTTTATTGTTAAAATGATTGTGTTTAAAGTTCTATGATCTCGGCTATGCTTATGCTTTTACAATTTAGATGATCAAGTTTATGTTGGTAGCATGCCACCTCAGAAATTATGTGTTTTTATCGTTTACCTACTCGAGGACGAGTAGGAACTAAGATTGGGGATGTTGATACGTCATAAATGTATCCTTAATTTCTGATGTTCCATGTTTTTTTCATGCCATATGCTACATGTTTTCCTTACACTTTATGTCATTTTTATCGATTTCCCGGGAGTAACCTATTGACAAGATGCCACAGAGCCAGTTCTTGTTTTCTGCTATTTTTAGTTTCAGAAAAGATGTTCTAGAAATATTCTCGGAATTGGAAAATTTGAAGCCCGAAAGTCTTAGAATTCCCGAAGGTTCCACGGAGTCTCGAAGAGGCCCGGAGGGGGGGCACAGGGGGGCCACACCATAGGGCGGCGCGCCCCCCTGTCTAGAGCATCTACTAACAACGGAGAGCATGCAAGATCATAAATAACATACATGTCGTGGGATAATCACGGCAGACGTTACCGGGGGTAACTGATCTTGGGGCAAGACGACACAGGCGTTTGGGAGAGGGTTTAGCTCAGAGGAAAACATGATGGAACTCGATCTGGTAGCCGGCAATCAGGTCGCTGAATCTCCGATCTCGATATATCGACTTAACTCTCGTGTTACACTGGATGCTCGATATCAATCGATATTGCTAGGGCTCTTGGATCTCCCTTAACCTAACTTAGGGGCCGGTTTATAAAGCACCCGACCCCCTGGCTTGCCCTCCAAGGCGCACCTTGAATCCTACCCGGACACTATTTACGAAACCCTAACTTTCCTTACCGTAACCCACAATCCGGGTTACGAGGCCTACAATCTTGGGCCTTCTAGAAGTTCTTTTATCCTTAGCCGGGTCTTGCGCAGCGTCCTTTGGGCCGAATTACACCTTGGAATTGGGCTACCGGGTTATCATCCCTCCATCAGTAGTCCCCAGAATAGCTTGGGCTTCACAAGATCCTCTTTGAAGCGCACGCTATTCCCTGCAAAACTATCAAACTTACAAGTTCAATGGGGGCCGGGTTACATTGCTTTGATGAACAGCTAGGCCTAACTCCACGGCGGCCATATAGTAACCCGGCTTTCTCCAAGTCTTTACTTGTCTTCCCGGGTCAACACCCCGATAAGAATGTCAAAGATTCGGCTAACTTTACTCGATAATTGACCCCAATTTTGCGGAGAGGATCTTATTCTTGTTTCCGTCCGGATATCTTGTTTAGCACTCAAAGCACACCCCACGGAATCCAGGCAAATAGCCGTTTAGCCCGAAATTTCCGGTTGCCAACCGTTGAGCTAGGTTTAGCCGCCCACACCCTTATAAATAGTCACTTAAGAGCGAATCCAACCCCAACGGCTCATTTTCCCCCTTTCTTCTTCCTCCTCGCCTCCGCGCCCAAGCTCACAGAGCATCGCCACGGAGACCTCACGCGCATCACCAGAGCCAATCGGCCGCCGGCTGCGCTCCGCCACGGTTCGCCCCGCGCCGCCGCCAAGATCCGCCGCCGCACCCCCGACCTGCCCGCCGGGAATCGCAAAGGGACACCAAGCTTGCGTTATCTGCCTCCGTCGGGCTTCACTTCGATCTCCTCCAGTAAGTCTCTTATATCCATTAACTTGTGCTTGCAATTTCTCGATTTACCTCAGATTAGATCTAAGTCAACCCGCCGGCCATTTTTCTGGTCACGCCGAATTAGGTCGCCCGAATTCATTCTAACTCATCCAATGACTTAAATATAGATTTCACTTTGCTCCCCTACTGCCCATAATCACTAATTTCACCATAAATCTAGAAATGGAATCTCCAATCTAGGCTCGGGCCGCCCAAGATTTCCGCGCTTGCCACTTACACCCGGAAAATTCTCTTTTTCCGGCTCCTTTGTTTGCAGTAGACACATGGGTAACCATCCATCTTTCCCAAACACCTCTCAACACATAAGCACTTCATAGTTTTCGTAACGATGTTTGATACCCGGACAACTCGTAACCTTGCTCCATAGAATGATACCCGGATAACTCTTTTACTTCCATGTCTTCTTGATATTCCTCGCAAACATTCGGATGACTCATGATTTCCGAGTCTCATTTCTTGTACTCTTCTACCTCGTGCTTTTGCAGGTTAATCTCATGGCTCCCAAGAGGCAGGGGAAACAACCGGCCAAGGCCAAGACCACCAACTCCATATCCGCCAACTGGGCACGGTCCACGGTTACAAAGGCCAAGTTAGAAGAACTGGCCGAATTAGGAGTCCTCCCTTCTCAAAAGGATATCCATTGGAGGGTGCCGGGTGACGAGACCCGGCCCACGCCCACCAATGATGAGGTAATATGCTTTGTAGAGCACGTGACCCAGGGGTTCCGGCCTCCGGGTCACCCTTTCTTTCGAGATGTTTTGAGCCACTATGGCCTCCGAATATTTGACATAGGGCCTAACTCTGTGTTAAATATTTCCCATTTCATCGTTCTTTCCGAGTCATACTTGTGCACACCGCCAAGTTTGGCTCTTTTTATCGAGCTTTTTCAGTGCAAACCGTGCCGCGAAAGCGGTGACGGGGCACTTCTCGCTTGCGGCGGGGTCTCTATCCAGCGCCGCAAGAATTCTTTGATGCCACCCCTCACTCTCAACTCCCACGTCAAACACTGGCAACTCTCATATTTCTATTTCCGAGACACCTCCCCACCCGGCCAAAAGAAACTGCCGGGTTACTCGGAGGGCCTTCTCGATATCTCGGAGACATTCAACGCCTTTGCCCCTGACTCGGACAGGGAGGCCATCCGGCCTTTACTAGCCAAAATCTCTGTTCTGTCGGCCCAAGGTCTCATTGGGCTTAACCTGGTGAAAACTTGGGTCGATTTCCGGATCCAACCCAATTCCATCCGCACTAAGTTAATGTGCGAGTATTCGGGACACACCACGGACTCGCTCCGGTACTCCACCCATAGCTTTGCAGCCGGAGACACCAACAAGACTATCAAGAGCTTCTTGACAGAGAAGTTGGAGGTAATCCGGAATATAGCCGGGTTAGAACCCTTCACGCGTGAGAACCCGGCCCCCAAGGTAAAGACTCGGCTTTCATATTTTTATCTTCACACTTTCCACTCGATATGACTAATAACCCTTATTCTTATATCTTCATCTCAGGCCGATGACCCCTTTTGGAAGATTGAAACTCCTCCTAGCTCTGAAACTCCAGAGGAGAAAGAAGACGCCGCTAACTCGGATGAAGGTACATTCCGAGTTTCACTTAGCTTTTTTTTCCTTTCTTTTTTGAAATCACTGTTGTTCATTCTTCGTTTTCCGATTGTAAATCTTGATAACTTTCAGAACAAGAAGAGAAAGACGACGAAGAAGAAGAAACTGAAGGCAGGGTGGAGTCAGCGAGTGACGAGGACGACACTGAGCCAACAGTCAAGGTCGGAACAAAGAGAAAACCCCAAGGGGTCTTCTTCAAGGTTCCATACCTTTTCCTTGCCTCTAAATCATACTTACTTGATATCATGCACAAACTAACCCGGGATCTGTCCTTCTGGCCATATCTGAAGGAACCGCTCGCGACCAAGCGCCGGATGACTCGGAACTTTCCAGGTGATGGTGCTCTTAACCCGGGCATTTCATCGTCTCCGGCTCAACGCGCCGGTATTTATCTAATCCTTTCTTGAATATCAAAGTCTTTCCAAACCATCTCCTTACAAGATAATTCCGTGTCTTACTTGATGTTTTTCAGCTTCATCCGGGTCCAGCAGTGAGCTCCCCTCGGACTTCGTGGTGAATCCCGGGTAAAGTTCCCTTCCTGATGCTTTATCACTGTTTCATCGCTTTTTTCCAGCCATACGCTAACTACCTGCTTACATTGTCCATAGAGCCGCGGTCACTGTTAGCGATCAAGAAGATATGGAGACCGATGACCCGGATACGGAGAACCGGACTGATGATAGGCACGCCGCAGCTGGCGGGAAAGAACAACAAGTGCCACCAATAAACCCCGCCGACCGAGAGGCCGAGTATCCCATAGCCTCTCACGTACTCGAGGAGGAAGACGCTGCAGACTTGGGCGCGGGAGAGAGGGCACCAGACTCCGATAATCGAACGACCCGGATACCCTCTCGCACCAAGAGGAGAGTCCCTCCTCCAAGTCCCCAAGGTCCCGGGTCTTCCAATTTGGGCGATAAAACTTTCGACCAGATGATGAGCACTCTCCTTGCTATGAAGGCCTCGGAGAAAGATGTGCTAGAGCGCATGGCAGCGGAGCACCAGGTAATGTTACCTAATATCTCTTCTTATCCATCTAGTCCCCAAGTGCCGAGTATAATTTGTTGAAATTATGCTCGGTATTCTGCGCGATAATCGGCTTGCCATGATATCCGACTAATTCTCATACTTTGATTTCTCATAGGCACAGGCCACCCGGTCCGATGAACTTTTGCTCAAGACCGAACAACTGCTGCTTGCCGAGGTAAAGCGGAGGGAGGCCCTTGAAGATGAAGTGGAAACTTTGAAGAAAAATGTTTCCAAATATCAGAAAAGGTGTACCACTTCTCGAAGCACACTGAAAAAGTTGTCGGAGCAAGTTACCGATACTTATCGTATCTTGCTTAGTAAGTTTCTTGATGCTGACTGCCTTCACGCCTCTATTTTGTTACATGATACTCGGGATTAATGATATGGCCTTTCTTTGTTTCAACTGCAGGTGCTAACCTTGCAACCCCAGAAGAAGATGTCGTTGCAAAGGCTAAAACCTTAAAGACTGTGCTCCGGACTTTCTTTGCCGGCACCAAGTATATATTAGATGCCGTGAAGTGGCCGACTGAGGTATATCCGGGTGAAGAAAATCTTATCCAAGCTTGCTCGACTGTGCCTGCATGGATCGAGATCTGGAAACGCTCGGCGTGCCGGATTGGTATGACCCGGGCCTTTGCGCTGGCGAAGGCTTATTTTCCTAAGCTTGAGCCGGCAAAAGTGATATCCGGGTTTCCAGAATTCAAAGCAGACGGCTCCAAGTTTGGGCCCAAGGACTTCAAGGCCGTACAATCCTCAGTGCGTCACTCGGCAACCGCTTTGGCCGATAGTATGGATCTGGGTACGTTAATGAGTTCGTACGATGCTGAAGGCAAAATCGTGAAGGAGGAAGCACCCCCACCCTTCGACATTTTGGAAAAATGGGCTGCTGATTCGGCCAGGAAGAGGGAAGAAACCGCGAAGAGGGAGGCCGAGTTAGGATCGGAGCCAACCACTTCTACACCGGCTGTCCTCCCGCCTGTCCGTCCTGATGCGAAGAACCCGGGTGATGATGCCGGGAGAGCTGCGGAGCAAGCCCAGGACCAAGACCCGGAGGGCAAGGGTAAGGGTGTGGATTCTACTCAAGAATTCGAGTAAACAAATGCTACCACGATACCTTGGCCGTTTTGCTGCTCTTGTTCGAAACAGATATTCTTTTGTCGGTGCATCTATGCACCTTTGATACTAGTACCAAGATTTGTAACATACTTTAATTCCTTGATATACCTCGTGCCTCTTCTGGCCTCTGGATGAACTTGATATTTTTCTGGTTTTTTAAGCTTATTCTCGATATCCGGCTTTCCTTATGGTTCCTTTTGTGAGACTCGGTTTCCGAGCATCTTGGGTTCTGATAGGGGGACTTTTCTCTAAGTCCTCAAGTCCCCAAGACTCGGATGTTAGGGTTTGTTGGGCTTAGTAACAACTTGTTTCTGTTTCAAAATCCCCGGTCCCCAAGGCCCGAAATCCGAGTCTGGGATGTGCGGTCTTTTCCAGAGAACAAATTGTTTTTACTAAGCCCAAGCCCTAGAGCCGTTTCACGTGAGTATTGAAGTTATGCTTGATAAACGTTGAGTTTCTAGCTATTAGCCTTATACTCTGCATAACTTGTGGTTTAGATGACCCTTTTGACAATCTTGTACTATAAGCCGGCTTTCGCGTGGATATCATGTTGTTACATCTGTACGAAAACAGGGTCAGGCAAGTCCCATTGGGCTTCATGGCTGATTGTAATCGTAAGCGAGCAAATCATGCCACTTTAGTGCGAGTCACATCGAGCTTAAGTAAGAAAAGTCAAGAAAATTTGGCTCCTTTGTCCGTTATAAGATTGCAGCCGTACTCGTTTGCGAGTAATCGGCCCTTATAACTCATAGGCATCAAGGCCGGGTCTTTGAGTTTGTAACTGTGCTATTCAAGCAATCAGCCCTCAAGACCTATATATATGCAACATACTTGATGATACTGATGAACTGATAGCAATAAATAATGCTTACCTGTAATCGAAGTAAAGATCATAAAATAAGGCTTGATAACCATCTCTTTATTGATACGAGAAAGTTTTGGGTCAGCAGGCCGCCTCATTAAAAACCTTCCAGTCCCCTTAGGTACCCTGGATAGGAAAAGAGTGCGTCTGAAACCTGCTGCCCGTTACATTGTTTAGTTCTCCTTGGGAATCTGTCCGGAACTGTCATAATCGATACACATTCTCCACTTGTTGATCTTTTTTACTATGAGTACCGGGTTTGCCAGCCAATCCGGATAAGGTGTTTCCATGACGCGGCTGGTTGTGAACGGCTGCGCAATTTCTTCTCTTGTGGTGGATTGTTTGAGGGAATCACCCTTTACGAAAGCCACCATCTTGGTATCTCGTGCTGCCTTGAGTTTTGCCCTTTCGCCTTCAGTACTCGGCTTTTTCAGGGCTGTTCTGTCATCCGAGTCTGTTTGAGCCCGGTAATATTTGAGTTTCTCTTTTCTACAAGCTTGTTCAGCCATTGCTGCATCTCCTTCCTCGCACTCAGCCGCTATGTCCCGGCTTCCATGTATGGTGATGGTCTGTTTAGGACCCGAGATTTTTAGCTGTAGATACACGTAACACGGCCTAGCCATGAATTTAGCATAAGCCGGCCTTCCGAATAGCGCGTGATAAGGACTGCGCAATTTGACCACCTCAAAAGTGAGCCACTCAACTCGATAGTTATCCTTTGATTCCCCAAAAGCTACCTCCAATGCGATTTTTCCCTCGGGGCACGCTGAATGACCCGGCACTATCCCGTGAAAAATTGTTGAACTTTTTTGTAGCTGAGACTCCTTGAGACCCATGCGTAGGAAGGTTTCCCAATACAGTATATTGATGCTACTTCCACCGTCCATCAAAACCTTTTTCAGCTCATACCCGTTGACCTGTGGTGCGACTACTAATGCTAAGACTCCCGGGTGTTCTATTCTTTCCGGGTGATCCCTTCTGCTCCATGTTACGTCCTGTTCTGACCATCTCAGGTATCTCGGGACAGCCGAGGACACCGAGTTTACCGCCTGTTTCAGTATCTTCTTGTCCTTGTTGGAACTTCCTGTAGTATGCACGTGATACTGACCCAATTGCTTGGGGTTGGCCTGGAAACCTCCTGCTCCCCCTTGGTTATTACCTTGATTTCCAGCTGCCGGGTTACCGGCTGGGGGTGGGCCGTTGCCCGGGTTTCCACCTGGACCCGGTCCTCCTCCCCGACCTGCACCTCGCATGGCTCTGTTCACTTCCTCATTCTTCCATCTTTGTAGGTCGGCGCACTGCTCCAAGGAGTGGTTAGCTGGCCTACCGTTCCTGCTGTGCTTCGGGCATGCCATTCGGAATATGTCCCAATTATTACTCGGCCTTGGGGGCCCTTGATAGTTTCCTCCGTTGTGATTCCCAGTATTGAAATTTCCTTCTGCCCTGGGTCTGGAAGATCCGGCTTCAGTGTTGGCGACAAACTCGGAGCCTCCTTCAAACGGGCGCTTGTTCTGGCTGTTGTTACTCGGCGCTGATCCATTGCCGGTTCTTCCGTTATTACTTGTGTTTGCTTTTGCTTTTTTATCGTCAGTTTCCTCTTCCGTAGTGTCTGTTGCGGCATGTTTGTTGCATGCATCCATCAGTTCTCCCATTGTAACCTCCGAAGCATTCCGACTAGATTTCATGCGAGTTAACTTTTGTACTAAAGGTGTGTACTTGCAGGTCTTTGCCATAGCTTGCAGCGCATCCTTGGGCTGAATATCTGTAGATGAATGAAGTATTTCCATAACCCGGTGTACCCAGCTGCGCGCCGATTCTCCCTTCTTCTGAACACATCGCTCTAGGTCATCAATAGTGAATAACTTTCTGCACGTCCCGTGAAAGTGCTTGATAAACGCAGTTTTCAATTCTTCCCATGACTTGATAGATCCTTCCGGTAGATTGGTGAACCATAACTTTGCTGCTCCCTCTGACATCATTAGATACATGAATTTGGCTTGAAGATTCTCGGACGCATTGCGAATCGACATGGCCATCTCATAACTGCTCAACCATGTTTCCGGATCCATAGTCGGATCGTAATTCACTACTTTACCCGGTTCTTTGAACTTTTCCGGGTAAGGCTCAGCCTTGATGCTATCTGAAAGACACTTAGGTCCTGCAAGAATGGTCGAAGCTGGTCTTACTCGGGAAACGTGTGATCCTGCAGGGGGTACAGCTGGACGCGGTACTGCTGGTATCCCATGTACCGCAGACCCGGCCATGGCTCTCCTGGCTCTGGAACTGTCCACGATGGCCTGTGCTGCTGATGCTGCTGGTACTGCCTGAATGTGTGGAGGAGGCGGCATTTGCTGCTGCTCTTCCCTCCGCCGTGCCGAACTTGTCTGGATATTGCCGGCGTTACCTTGTTGTTGGCTGACATATGGTGTCCCATGCATTCCACTTCTGTGATCCGGGTAATTAACCTGTTGTGCCACCGCGGTGCGCAGCATATCTATCGCCCGCCGGGTCTCCTCTGCGTGAGGTGACTCTCTCACAGGGATTTGATTTAGTGCAAGCGTTGCCGCGTACACGTTGTCCATGGGATTGTTGTAATGACCCTCTGGTGTGTGAAAACGTGATGGTGGTGGTGGTGGTGGCGGTGGTACAGTATTGCCGGTAGTAACTCCAGTATGTGGTACGGGTAACCCGGCCTGCGTGTCTACCGGTTGTACTCCTCCGGTTGTCGGCTGAGGGGCGGTTCCTTGATTTACCGCTGGGATCGGCTGATCCTGAGGCGTGATAAATAGTGCAGCCGGGTTTATGACTCCTCCCAATGCTGGCAATCTGGTTTGGTGCCTTTGATGTATTCTAGTCGTTTCCTCTCGGAGCCGGGTTTCCAGTGCATCCAGCTCGCGTTGTCGTGTGGCCATCCCTTGTCTTTGTGCTTCTACTTGCCTTCTCTGCTGCTCCAATGCACGACGGGCTACGTCCAAATCCCTAACACGTTCCACCGCGTTCTCTGGAGTGATAACTGTGGCAAGAACTGCCGGATCTAGGATCAGATTGTTGTCGAACAGGGCCGGATGTTGTGGATTGGTAGGACCCGCTCCTGGTGTCCGGTTTGCTAGGAATCCAAACGTGTTCGCGTGTAACTCGTTTTCTGGCGCTTGACTGGTAACCGATGCCGACTCTCCGTCAACCTGGGCCAAAACCGTGTTCCCGTTAGCCGGCCCTTGCTGCCGGGTCAATGCTTGTGCTGTCCCGGCTGCGGCCGCGGTTACGTTCTCTTGGTTGAGATTGGTCGCGGGAGCCGTGTAAACCGCAACCGGACGCACAATGCTTGGCGCGGATCCATACTGTTCCTCTTCGCTGCTATGTTCCTCGTACCGGTTCTCCAGTAGATGCAGGATAGATTCGGTATCATCTTCTTTCTCGACCCGGCCACGCGGGGTCCATGCCGGCTCCTCCGGCTGTTCCCACTTCGTGGTGAGCTCTTCTGTTGGGTTTGTTGTCCCAACTGATTCTTCTCCATCTGATTGGATATAGCTGGTCTTCCCTGACACAGAATCAAACCCAAAGTCGTCAGGGATCGAACCGAAAGTACGTACCATACCGATGAAGACGCTGATCTGGCCGATTGTCATGATAGACCCGGATTCGAGGTGATCCGACTCTGGTCCCCAGCCGGAATCGTCCACCATCTTCTCTCCTTCGTGGTTGATGTAGATCTCGCCGATGACTAGTTTCTCCATATCCTTCCGAGCTTCTCCCGTGATGTAAACACCTTTGGACGCAGGCCCCACGGTGGGCGCCAACTGTCGTGGGATAATCACGGCAGACGTTACCGGGGGTAACTGATCTTGGGGCAAGACGACACAGGCGTTTGGGAGAGGGTTTAGCTTAGAGGAAAACATGATGGAACTCGATCTGGTAGCCGGCAATCAGGTCGTTGAATCTCCGATCTCGATATATCGACTTAACTCTCGTGTTACACTGGATGCTCGATATCAATCGATATTGCTAGGGCTCTTGGATCTCCCTTAACCTAACTTAGGGGCCGGTTTATAAAGCACCCGACCCCCTGGCTTGCCCTCCAAGGCGCACCTTGAATCCTACCCGGACACTATGTACGAAACCCTAACTTTCCTTACCGTAACCCACAATCCGGGTTACGAGGCCTACAATCTTGGGCCTTCTAGAAGTTCTTTTATCCTTAGCCGGGTCTTGCGCAGCGTCCTTTGGGCCGAATTACACCTTGGAATTGGGCTACCGGGTTATCATCCCTCCATCAATACACATGAAGAAACATGATAGAATGATAATCAAGAGACATAGCATTCAATAATCATCGGATCCCAGCAAACACAAAATGTAGCATTACAATAAGATGATCTCGATCATTTAGGGAAGCTCACGAGATCTAAACATGAGGCATAAAGAGGAGAGAACAACCATCTAGCTACTGCTATGGACCCGTAGTCCAAGGATGAACTATTCACGCATCACTCCGGAGGCAGGCATGGTGGTGTAGAGCCCTCTGGTGCTGATTTTCCCTCCCCGCATGGTGTCGGGGAGAACTCAAGAACCCTCCCTATCTTGGGTTGACGATGACGGCAGCCTCGGGTGTTTTTCGTGGAAAAGTGGTACATTTTTAGGGTTCACGCATCGGGGGAAATATATAGGCGAAATGGCGATGGCGGTGGGCCCACGAGGGGCCCACACCACCTTCCGGCGTGGCCAGAGGGGGAGGGGCGCTCAAGCCTGGGGCCCCCTCTAGGTCTCCTTTGGACTTCCTTGACGTGTCGGGAATTCTAATACTTTTGGCTTTTGAATCGTCCGATTCAGAGAGTATTTCGAGAACAACTTTTCTGAAACTAAAAACAGCAGAAAACAAGAACTGGCTCTGTGGCATCTTGTCAATAGGTTAGACCCAGGAAATCAATAAAAATGGCATAAAGTGTAAGGAAAACATGTAGCATATGGCATGAAAACAACATGGAACATCAGAAATTGTGGATACGTTTATGACGTATCAAGAAGCAAAAAGGAGCTCATCCTAATAAGGGATAGTGACGACAACGAGCAGCATACTATTAATCCATCTTATGCCAAGTTACTTGAGATCTTTGACAAGAAGAAGAAAGTTGCTAAGAACCCTTTTAATGAGGGTTTTATAAAACCAAAATATGGTACCTGCTAAGAACCCTATTGAGGGTTCGTGAAAGGCAAATATGGTTAGGAGAGGTATGAATAGCATTAAAAATTATGCAACATTCAGGAAAATTACATATCTAAACGCAGTACATCAACTAACAGTCATATTAAACTACTATATATAGGACCTCAGTACATGGTAACTTGCAAATTTGATTATCACTGCATATTTCCAAACGACATGGAGCTGGATAAAGAACAGTGCAAGCATCTGACAAATATTTCTACTCATAGGACAGGAGAACCAATCAAGTACTATGTGTACAAGATGACTCCTTGTGTGAATAAAACCAAGGGCAAGATGGTACGAAATTATGGTACTCCCTCCGTCTCATAATAATTGTCTCAAAGTTAGACAAAAGTGGATGTATTAGACATATTTTAGTGTTAGATACATCCAATTTTGAGACAATTAATTTGAGACGGAGGGAGTACTTAATCATAAAAGATTCAGAATATTGTAGTTTGCTAGGAACTTGATGCAATATATCTATTTGGACAGGAATTTGGACTTGCATTCACAACAAAGTACCTGAAGGGGTCTTTGGAGAAGCAAAGGGAGGTGTATATTGAGTGCATAAACATCAACAAATAAATTCATGGTCAAGATGAAGATTGGAGAGGCTACAGGGAAGGCCATGTGATGCAGCCCACCGTATTCCACCAAGCACAACATCGATACACGACAAGGTGATCTCACTCCTATCTCCGTATGTTTCCGGTGACTTGGTGAACAGTGCGCTAACTCATGAAATGCCCCTCTTCATGCCTAGGATGGATCCCACAATGGAGCCCAAGACGGTGTCCTTGATGCTCAAGAATATTCCCAAGACGGTGCCCAAGAAGATAGGAAAGAAGTGGGAGAAGACGGCATCAAGATCGGAGCTCCGAGGAGGAAGAACGGAGGGAAATGGGGTCCCCGGCCAGGCCGGCCTCCCCCTCCCTCAGGTCGGCCAACCAACAGAAGAGGCTGGCCTCCCCCTCTCCCACCCCGTCCTCAGGACGGCTGCACCTGGGAGCCAGGCCGGCCACCTGCCCGAAGGCCCCGGCCCCCACCCCGGCCCCAGGCTGGGGCGCCCAGCTCCCACCCCGTCCTCACTGGCTGGCCAGGCCGGCCCCCCAGGCCGGCCTCCCTGCTGCTTCCCGAAAACAAGGAGAAGATGCCCTTTTTCCCCCACCTACCCCCCTAGGCTATATAAGGGACTCCGGTGGATAGTTCTAGGGATAGAGTTGACTTGAGATAGGATTGGGCTTTGTGCTCCCCCTCCCATGTGGAGAACCTCCCCCATGGGATCCATGGCTACTCCATAGATTCATCTATTGGAATGTATCAAGATCTCTCCAAGTAGCTACTCTTTCACCTCGTGACTCTAGTAGTTCTTGCCAACCTTCCCCTTGTGGCTTCTGTTGGATCGGTGGACCGGCCGGTGAGAGGAATCGGTTCCAATTAGCGTGTTGTTGACTTGGGTTTCCGATCCCTTGTAGGCTTTACGAGTTATCTCCCCTTTTGTGTGCGTGAGTTCATCGTGTTCTTCGTGTTCTTCGCGTTCTTCCCAATCTCCCCACCTCTCGTGCGTCAATCCGTGAAGATCGGGCCACCCAAGAGGCCAAGACTATATCATCTGGTATCAAGAGCAATGTTGCCACGGATTTGACACCCTCTTTCCCCCAAAAAATTTCTTGATTTTGCCTAAATTCGAAAACTTCCACCAAAAATAGCACCAATTTGCTTTTGGATCGATCTGTGATTTGAATGCGTTTTGGTAGGTTTTGATCCGTGGATCTATTGCTAAACTTCTTGATCTAACTTCCCTTGCGTTTTTGTGGCTCAATTCTACCTTTTCCCCCTTCAATTTGGTGTTTTTCGGAGCCATTTTCCGCCCCAAAAAGTCAAAATCGGGTCAAAATCGCGTCCCAGGGCAGCCCGGCCTCAAAGCCCGGCCAGGCCGGCCTCCCCGAAAACTGTCGCGTTCCTTCACCGTTTTGGCCATAACTTTTGACTCGGGACTCCGTTTTGAGTGATCTTTAGCTCGTTTTGTACGAAATTACATCATCTACATCACCATTGAAGGAGATCCATCATCCATTGAAGCCTAATTTCGTGAGAAAGCACGAAAGTTTCCAACCTATAGGGTGAAGATCGTCGGAGAGAGGTATAATCATCTCGAATCTTCTCCCTCTTGCCATTCCTTTGTGACGTGGGTGTAACATCCCAAATTTTGCTAACAAAAGGGTTGTGGTGTTGTGTTCATGGAATAGCATGCATGTAAAATTTAAATCAAGTTTGAATTTGAATTTAATAAGAATTGACCAAAAACCACTTAAAGTGGTCACCCAAAATTTGAATTAAAAACATTTTCAATTTTGGCAAACAAAAATATGGTGACCTTGGAAATTTCTTAAGGAATCCAAAACATATTTTTTGGTAAATTTTCTATTTGCAAGATGGCCCTCGAAACAACTATTTTCAGTGTTGTTTTTAAAGAAAGGGACCTCTTCGCAAAAACCAGAAGTTTCTGGAGGTTTTCGTGAAAGGTGTTTTGTCTTCTTCTTCCTTGGACAGCAGGCAAGCAGCTGCGTGCCGCGCTGGCGTCGTCGATGGCCACCTCACACTTGGCCGTTCTGTCGAGAGGATAGGACCGCGAGGAAGCCCTCCCAGCTCTCTCTCTCCCTCACCCTCGAGCTCAATCTCTCTGCCTCTCCTCCCGAAAAGAAACACAAACCCTAGCCCGAACTCTAACCTCACGGACGCCGTCGTGCGCCGCCGTTCCACTCATCACCGAGCTCCGACGAGCGGCCAGTGAGCTCCGTCGTCTCCTCCTCCCCCTCCTCGGTGAAGGATTTTCTCTAATTCGACCGGAGTCGCCGCCGCCATCTCCATCTCCCTCGTCTCCGACCACTGGTCGCCGCGCCATTGTCGTCGATTACTAGCTCCCATGTCCTCACCGTCGGCTCCACTGCAATCCGGGTGAGCTCCCGCGTCTTTAGGTGCCCTCCAACCTCCCCCTCCCTTCCTGTAGCTACTTCCCGCCGTGGCCTCTGTCCCGTCGCCACGGTGGCTGCACGCCGGCGAGCCTCCGATGGACCTTACCGGACGGCGGGGCCACCGTTCGACTCGTCGTGCTCCCCTCGCCCTCGTGGTACATCCCAATTGCCGAATCACGCGCTCGTTCGAGCGATTGAACGGGACCAGAGACGATTTGGGAATTGCTGACGTCACAGTGACGTCAGCGCGACGTCATATTCCTGTTTTTCTTATTTCCAGGAAACGTTTAATAACAGAAAATTAATTAATTTTAATAATTTAATAGCTATTGTTTTATACCTCAGAAAAATAAAAGTAAGGTATAGAAATGTTCAGAAAAATATTCTCTACATGAATATGTCACTTTTACACATGTTTGACAAAGTTCAAAAATGAGCATTATTTTAGGTTGTTTAATTCATTTAAAAATGGAAAAATAAGTTTTTATTCCATAAAATTAGAAAATTAAAAGTTATATACCAAATTGCTCAAAATGACATATACAATCTATTTATGATGTTTTCAAACCCATTTGAGCAACTAAATTAGACTCACTTCCAGAATCGCCCGAAACCCCCTCCGGGGCCTATTTCGGGCTAATTTCAGTAAAATTGCATAATTGCCATATGAACCCTAGCAACCCAAAGAACATGTTTAGGGATTCTTTTAGTGCATTAACTTGCTCATGCATACATATTGCGCATTGCATCGATGCCATGTTTGATTGTTGTTTCTCTTTCGGTGTTCTGCTTCTGATCGTTAGGACGTGACTCCGAAGAGAAGATCGACAACGGCATGACGAATACTTGGTCTAAACAACCAAGTCAAGCACTTATTCCCGAAGATTTCTCTGGTTTTCTTGAAGCAAGGCAAGCATAACCTCTTATCTGCCCATATATGTTTTCGAAGTGTTTTCCTTCTCGTACGATGCATGCTTCTACAAAGTATCTTGAGTCATTAGATAGAGTTATCCTATTTATTTGCATAACCTAGATATCATGATTCAATGCTCCTAGCAGACATAGGATTTGTTTGTGTGTATCGCCAGAGCCTCAAATATGCCATGCTTAGTCATACATGTCTGTTGATCTCTGCTCCATCCGGTTGATGAATCAGAGCCGCGAATTAATCTAGTATGATAGTATGTTGTGGAAAGTTAAGAGAATGTGATTAACATGATCTGAAGGTGTGGATGACGAGACCACAGAGGGTCTGTGGTGGTTGTCTCGTTCATACCCCTAGGAGCGAGTTCTCGTCTTCGAGCCAAGACTGAGCGTGCATCCACACGGGGATTGGATTCCCCTCGGTCTCAACTTGCCTAGTTTGTTCCATGAGTTGCCTAGTTCGGGCTTTCCATTTGGATTTGCGGGGATATCAAAACACTTTCAAAACTAGGATGTGGGGATGTATCGGCGCTCTGCGGGTAGGTAACCGTCGAGCATCGCGCACAACGATAGAGACCCGGCAATAGATGTCCACTCCCTATTGGCGGACCATCTCTACTCGGAGCGACTCATGGAATAGGCAAAGCAAGGGAAAGGTCGTGGTCAACCTCCATCTGTCGGCACTTCCTGGAATAGTGCTAATGATCTGGCATTAAGAGTTGATTGGTACGTGTGGTTAAAGTTGTACACCCCTGCAGGGTTAAATCTTTTCGAAAAGCCGTGTCCGCGGTTAAGGATGACTTGGTGACGGATTCTGTGATCATAAACAACTTAAACGGAATGATTAAAACTTGCTGATAACGAATGAAGAATGCCTCCTCGGAGATGCCGAGAGGGGTTACCTTGTAGCATGAGTTACCGGAACAACTTTAGGTGGTGATCTTTGAAGCACGAGGTGCTGAAATGATATTGGTGGATTAAAAAGATGATGATATCAGTAGTTGAGTAGTTTTCTCACCTGTTTTCAAAATACTCCATGAGACGTGCTATTCCTCCCTCAACTTGGAAAACAAAGATGGCTTTACGCAAAATAACCTTCATAACTCTTTCTGAAAGAAGCAGATATATAATAGGTTAACTAAGTATTGTTGAGTACCTTCCGTACTCATGTTTGCTTCAACTTGGTTTAGGTGGAGTTCCTCAGTTCGGTGCTGATTCAACGTGGGCATCGACGAGTAGTTTGGGGTTCCCAGGTAGCAGCCTGGAATCTATGGGCTGCGACGTCGCCTTATGTTGCGGCCTCTTAGGCCTTTTTTTGGTTCTTGTTGATTAGCAACATAATTTGCTTTCCGTTGTCTGATGTAACGTTGGGTCGTGTGACCTCTGCTTGTAAGCTATACTCTAGTAACATATGTTTAATACAACTTTCATGTCTAGAGTGCTGCTTTGATCGGTTGTTGGTTTCGAGCCCGTTGTTATACAGTTTTGGCCATGCCTGCATAGTTGTCGCAGTCGAGGGGTTGTGGAGCCGATGATCCATGTCCGAGCCCGCCTGCCGATGTGATTCGGCCTGGGGCGAGGTAACCCCAGTAACCCTCGATTGTTGTTGCACTTTCTGGACACATAGCATCTTTGTATAACTTTGGTCCCGTTCCTTCAGTTTCATCCGACTCGTGGACGCTTTGGTATGCATAATTGGTTATGACTAGCATGGATACAAGGAGTAGTGGACCGGGGATCCGGACTACGTGCCGATGAATCCGGTCTGCCTGCCGTTGTTTGTTGCTTCCGGGGCTGGTAACCCTGAAGCCCTTGTGAGTCCATGGCTAGGAGCACATAACAGTATGTATATCTCTGGGTCCTGGGTCTTACAGTGGGGATGACTCCTGGACCTATCGGGTGAGCCTACCCGGTCCCATGCCCAAGACCTAGACCCAAAGAGAGGTGTTATCCTGCGCTACTAGAAGACCCAACGAAGGCCCACCCGCAAAACTTGCGGGTCAAGACAATAACTCCTATGCGTAGTCTACTAGGACTCATGTAACTCCCTTCTGGCTGCATATATAAAGCCAGGAGGGAGGAGAGAAAAAGGACATCCAATCTGGGGATCCAATCTAGAGAGAGGAAGATACAAGCCACAACTAGACTAGGCAATACACGGGATACCCCGTACGCCTCACCATGGCATCGCCATTGTAAACAACTTGACTATCTCACCATAATACAGATCAGACAAGCAGGAGTAAGGGTTTTACCTCTACGAGGGGCCCGAACCTGGGTAAATCTTGCCTCCTTGTTAGCCGTCGAGATCAATAGTGCGTATATCGTTCCTCTACTCGAAACCCTACCGGATCATCCGAGTGATTTGTTGATACGACTCTTCGACAATTGGCGCCGTCTGTGGGAACGACACGCGCTGGATCTACGGTCTCGCCAGCCTCATCTACATCAAGCTTCGGGTCCTCGACCCCATGGATTCGATATACTTTCGGCTCCTTTAACTTCATCGAGCACTCGCCGGCCTCGCGCACGGCCTTCATCATCTACAATCGAAAATCGACATCATTCTTCACGCGCAGGCTGCAGAACAGCAGCAACGTACATATTACGGACGTCATCAACGGAGGCTTGAAACTCATTTGGAAAATTCCTTCAGTGGAAGGATGCGAAACCAAATTATCTATCGGCTCCAAAAAAAATCGATGCATTCCGACGGTTAGATCTCCGTGGATGACCCGATTACTGAAGCCATGTCAGAATCCGACGGAACTCCGCGCAACTTGGGGAAAACAATTCTCACGGTCGACTCGGATATCAATTCGAAGATCACACCGTTGAAAATCTGCGGAATACAATCCCGCACCACTCCGTGTTTTTTGAGCCAATTCTAACGGTTAGATCTCTGTCAGCTGCTCGCACCCTGCGACACGTTTTGGATCTCTGCGAGTTCGCAAATTCAAATCGCGGATCCAGATTCTATTTCGGCAATTTGCGAGTCGACACAAAGACCAAGCAACGTCAACGAAACATGGCGACTCGCCATACTAATGCCCGGGGGCTCGACATCAACATTTCCCTCCGTGTACACACAACGACCATCGCGACTCCGCTACGTCGAGTCCTTCGGGAAGCATCGCGACTCCGCCGCATCGACTCGTTCCGCTGCGTCGAGTCCTTCGAGAAGCATCGCGACTCCGCTGCGTCGACTCGGTCCGCCGCGTTGAGTCCTTCGCACAAACATCACGACTCCGCCGCGTCGAGTCCTTCGGACAAACATCGCGACTCCGCCGCGTCGACTTGGTCCGCTGCGTCGAGTCCTTCGGGAAACATCGCGACTCTGCCGCGTCGACTCGGTCCGCCGCGTCGAGTCCTTCGGACAAACATCGCGACTTCGCCGCGTCGACTCGTTCCGTTGCGTCGAGTCCTTCGGGAAACATCGCGACTCCGCCGCGCCGACTCGGTCCGCCGCGTCGAGTCCTTCGGACAAACATCGCGACTACGCCTCGTCGACTCGGTCCGCTGCGTCGGGTCCTTCGGGAAGCATGGCGATTCCGCCGCGCCGACTCGATCCGCCTCGTCGGGTCCGTCCAGAAAACATCGCGACTCCGCCGCACAATTCCGCTACATTGAATCCTCTCGACTAAGCGTCTCGGGGATTGTCCTTCTCTGCAGCCACACTCGTTGCTCGGGGGCCATGCTGCAAAGTAGACGCACTCGAGAATTCGCCGCAGCCGCACTCGACACACGAGTCCGGTTCATCGATTCCGGCAATATCACTCGGCATCGCCTCGTCGACTACGGCAGTGTCATACAAAGATAAATTACTCTCACACGAGTTGACATATTTACCTTCTTTATGTGTTTCTAATCTGCTGTGAAGCTACACCTGACACTCTGGGGCTGCGCCCCGTAAACTACATGTCTACTTGGCACCCGACATTCTGCGCGTTACACTACCACATTTACACGCTACAACCCGAGTAGCTGATACTGCCTGCTGTCGACCCTTGACTCCGACCTGGTTTGCAGCAGCAACTGACAGGTCGGCAAGGAGCATAGATAATGGCTATCAGGCTAACGAAAAGGCACAGCGTACGATGCAAAAGTGTCACGTAGGATTAAATCATTGCCTACCAACAGGCCATACTCGACTATGCGAGTCGATAAATTGTTGGTTCACAACCAAGATTAACCCGAGCAACAATTTGTTCCGTACACTTTTCTATACACAGCACTACTGATACATTATTTAACCACATCCGATTATATGGCTGTAACTGCAACGCAGGAACCACAACGTCGACACATCCTCCGCTCAGAGTCGACAAATATCCTCCGCTCGGAGTCGACGCAATCCTCGGAGTCGAAAGACGAAACATATCCTCCGCTCGGAGCCGACAGTGGACACAATCCTCGCTCGGAGTCGACACATATCCTCCGCTCGGAGTCGAGAGTTGACACAGATTCTCCGCTCGGAGTCGATACATACACTCCTCCGGGAGTCGACGCATGTCCTCCTCCGCGAGCCAACAGAAGACAAGCACAAGGGGTTAGCTTCAGAACAACTTGAGCCTATGCTCGACTCTGCGAGTCGAACATAGCCTCGGGGGCTACTCCCATCGGGAGCACTGCCGTGCACCCGACAAATCGAAGAAGCAACATTAGAAGATCTTTGAGTCTATGCCCGATTACAAATAATCGCACATAGACTCGGGGGCTACTCCAATCTGGAGCGCTGGCGCCGCACCCAATGAGCGCTGGTCGCGCAACCGACGAGCGCGACAGGCTCCCTCGACGTACTACCACGTCGGAAGCATATGACACGTTGGCCGGGTACCTGAGGAGCTCTGTCAGATTTCTTCGTCCAGATCCTTATTGTGGTCGTACAGACCGCATATTAACTCGGATGAAGAAAAGCAAAACATCAAACTTGTTCGCCTCGACGAGGCGCATATGACAGCGCGGACCAATTCGCGAAATCAGAACATATTGAAGACTTTTCGGGTCCATCTTCTTGTGTGGACTCGGTGGTTGAGCGTCCGCGTCAACTGCACGATTTCCACGTCGGCGTACGACTCCGCCACGTCCGCCTCAACTACACGACCTCCACCACGTCAACACCGACCGCCTCGTCGACTCCGTCCGCCGTGTCGAGTACACCTCCACCGCGTCGACGCCATCCGCCTCGTCGACTACACGACTTCCTCGTCGACTCTATCCGCCGTGTCGAGTACACCTTCACCGCGTCGACGCCATCCGCCTTGTCGACTACACGACTTCCTCGTCGACTCCGTCCTCCGTGTCGAGTACACCTCCACCGCGTCGACTATGTCCGCCGTGTCGAGTACATCACCGCTTCGACTCCCTCCGCCGTGTCGAGTACATCTCCACCGCGTCGACTCCGTCCGCCGTGTCGAGTACACCTCCACCGCGTCGACTCTGTCCGCCGTGTCGAGTACATCTCCACCGCTTTGACTCCCTCCGCCGTGTCGAGTACATCTCCACCGCGTCAACTCCCTCCGCCGTGTTGAGTACACCTCTTCCGCGCAATTACTGCACGTCCTGCGGAAAACGGGCGCACGACGGCACGCTTCCGGTCAAAAGCTGACACGATGAGCACTACGTGCCCTGCCCCACAAACGTCACGTCCCATCGGGAGAAGGCGAGTGCGCGGTGACGTCATTGCGCACCTCACAAACACGAAAACTCTTTCGTACGAGCATCAAGACGCGAAATTTCTTTCGCATAGTCACCCTGACACGAAATCTCTTTCGTATGGGCACATCAAGACAAAATTTCTTTCGTGTAAACTTCATAACGCGAAATCTCTTTCGCACAAGATCAAGAAGGAAGATCTCTTCACCCGAAGAATCGCAAGAACATGACCAAGGTAAAATCGCGAGTATGCGGCTCCCGCAACTCTACCACACGATGTATTTACACATCCTTATCCTGGATCGTTCGGCCGACTAGGCACATCCGGATGCCGTATTCTTTCGAGTACGAAGGTAAGACCCAATGATCTCTCTTTTGGGTCTGGAATCGCACTCAAGCTGCGTCCTCCGGTAAACTTTCCGTGTCAACAACACAAAGAAAAATCCTAGCGGACGCGCCGGGTACCCCTTTAGGTTAAGTTCGACTCGGTAAGACCTCAACAGCCCAGTCGCAACGATCACCTCGCCGGGTTCGAGTCGGAGGTCTCGAATTCGTGTAGGCCAGAACCGTTTTTGCCCTAGATGCAATTAATTGGCCCTGATCTTTCGGGGGAGCCAAGCGACTGAGCCACATCCTTCTGCGAAAACAGCCTACACAAGGCACATTTATCACTCGATGCTCGAGTACATGAGCGCGTCGCGCACAGGGTACACACCCTCAAAAACAGGCGATTGAATGACCAATCGAAGAAATTAAGAACGGGCTTTGAGTGCTTACCCGACTATTCTCAGTCGAATAAACACTCGGGGGCTACTGACGTGGGGATGACTCCTGGACCTATCGGGTGAGCCTACCCGGTCCCATGCCCAAGACCTAGGCCCAAAGAGAGGTGTTATCCTGCGCTACGAGAAGGCCAACGAAGGCCCACCCGCAAGACTTGCGGTTCAAGACAATAACTCCTATGCGTAGTCTACTAGGACTCATGTAACCCCCTCCTGGCTGCATATATAAAGCCAGGAGGGAGGAGAGAAAAAGGACATCCAATCTGGGGATCCAATCTAGAGAGAGGAAGATACAAGCCACAACTAGACTAGGCAATACACGGGATACCCCGTACGCCTCACCATGGCATCGCCATTGTAAACAACTTGACTATCTCGCCATAATACAGATCAGACAAGCAGGAGTAAGGGTTTTACCTCTACGAGGGCCCCGAACCTGGGTAAATCTTGCCTCCTTGTTAGCCGTCGAGATCACCAGCGCGTACATCGTTCCTCTACTCGAAACCCTACCGGATCATCCGAGGGATTTGTTGATACGACTCTTCGACACTTTGTGAGCCAACTTACCTTGTGATTACCTTACCTATTGAGGCTAGTTCATATTTGATTGCTTGGGCTTTGCACACTTGTACCATGTAGTTTCTGAGCGACCGTTGTATGCGCTAATTCATATAGTTTCATATGTTGGCACAAAGTGAGTGAGCAAAAAGTGAAAAAGCAAAAGAGAGAAGAGCAAAGAGAAAAGAAAGAGAAGAGAAGAGAAAGAATAAGAGAGAAAAAGGAAGCCACCACATGCCATACCACTTCTAGGAAGCGCGCAAGCTCGATGAACATCTCGTAGGTTGTGCATTGTGTGCAAATCTTGTAGCCCACCAATAATTTGCAATCGAACTAGCGGATCTCCTTGTACTTGTGCAACACGAGCTTTATAGTCTTCGCTAGGATCATTTGGTTCCTTAGCTCACATTTTGGTTGCACTAGTCCCATTTATCTCCGTGCGTGCGTTTCCATACCTTTTGGAGATCGACTTGTTCTTGCTTTGTGATCTTGTGGTTCTCTACTTGCCATTGCAATATCTTGGTTTCCGGTTGTTCCATTTTCTTTCCACTTTCCATACCTATCCACCCATAAGCCGTGTGTGTTTTGGAGCGTGTTTTTGGATCTTTCGAACTCAAGTCACTTCATTCTTTTTGTTATCGGTTTCTCTTGGCATGGTCCACTAGTTCCAATATTTGCTAAAAGGTGAGGTTTGAGCTCTTAGGTCTTCACACTCTATATATACACCTGTGCTTGTGAATAACCATGTGTAGCGAGAGCGGGGCATATGGAGGCCATGATGACCATGATGAGTACATGATGGACCACTACGACTACAACAGCGACAACGACTACAACGAGCTAGACATGGACCACCACTCCTACGAGCACGACATGGTGGACGACCACTACTACGAGCATGACATGGTGGATAACCACCACTACTACGACCACGATGTCGAGCTCTACACCGACTATTCGTCCCCAAGCATCATCGACATGCCGGAGCACCACACCAACCACGACAACGTCGACTCCATGAGCTCCAACGACATGAAACACTACTACAACTATGACACCGCAAGCTTGGATGACGAGATGGAGCCGTGCTACACCGACAGCGCATCCACAAACATGACGGAGTACGACACCGACAACGACTCCACAAGCATGAGGGACAATATGGACCTCTACAACTACTTCGACTCCGACATGGATGAGCTCGCTTACAAGAACTTCCTCTCCAAGCTTTGAGGGCCAAGATATCATATGTCATATGGTTCATGCTCAACGCCAAGGAACTTCAAGGAGAATGCCAAGGCCAACACAAGAAAACTCCCTTCCACCTCAAGATGGTGCAACGACAAGAAATTCGACAAGTTGGCAACGTCAATATTGGCTTCTTCACCATCAAGACGCCGCCACAAGAAGGACATCATCGAGGCCCCCATCAAGCGAGAAGGACAAGAAGCCAAGGCATCCGAATGACTTTCGGAGTCATCCCACACATGAAGTGCGGAAACGCCGCAAGCTTCGTCATCAACAAACTTCAAGCTATCATCACCAAGATCGTCGCCATGATCATCATCGACATATGGGAGAGAGTGGTACACCCACCTCACCGCATCCTCCACCACAAGTTCCGCGACGACATTGGTTTGAGCATTGCTCGCCATCACCACTACCTCGACCTAGACACCGACAAGGCCGTGGTGACCCTCTTCAAGATCACCCTCTACGACCGGATATTCTTCATCACCCACCTTCTCCAAGCTCGACTAATGACATTGGTCTACATGGCTTCGTGGATGGTGCTCGCCCACATTCAAGGCTTCCAAGGAAAAATGTGTGTCACCACCACAATGACCACCAAGACCAAGGCCATTATCAAGAAGGTGCCCTCGACATGGCTTCTAGTGAATGCCTCCCACAACTCCACCACAATTACCACCGGCGCCATCCTCTCCATCATGACCGCCATCGCCAAACCAATGAGGATGACCCACATGAGCTTCCGCTACCCATCTATGATGAAGACCCACATGAGAGAATTCCGCAACATCAAGCAAGTGAGAATGCTCCGTATGGCTTGTCTTTCCCCGTCTTTGAGGAAGACCCCAATGAGCGTCCACTTCGACATCAACCAAGTGGGATTGCTCAATTTGCTACTTCACTTCCCATATTTGATGAGGACCCCTATGAGCACCACCATCATCACCAACAAAGTGGTCATGCTACAAATGATGTCTCACTTCCTCTGTTTGATGAAGACCCCTATGAGCGCCCACTTCGACCACAACTAAGCACGGATGCTATTCATGATCTCTCATTTCCCATGTTTGATGAGGAACCTCTTGAGCGACCACGTCAACAACAAGCAAGTGAAGATGCTCCAAGTGGCCTCTCACTTCCTATTTTTGATGAGGACTCACATGAGCGACCTCGCCAACAACAAGCAAATAGATTTGCTATCCATGATTCTTCTCCTACCATATTGGATGAAGCACAGCATCAACTTGACCACGGAATTCCATCGCATCATCAAGGCCATGAAGACAAAAACTTGAGCGCCCTTTGCCTCAATGTTACAAGGTTCAAGGACCATGAGTGTCACCACCAACATGAGGAATGGGATCCTCCACCTCATCATCACCAAGAGTGTGCCTCCTATTCGCACCCCGCCTTCGACAAGGATCAAGATCATCCCCGCCATGGACATTATGATACCACTACTTCATCAAGGCAAGAGGCAAGAGACACTTCATCACCGACATCCATCCACAACACCCATGTGTGCCATACTTTGAGGAAGGCCTATGGACTCCATGATCAAGCACATGAGCGTCATCATCACCATCAACCACTTGAGGATGCTACAAGGCATGGCTTACACTACCACATCACGAAGATGATGGAGCCTTCTTCGACACAAGCCATGACCCTACCTCCTCCTCCAAGAAAGCCACCCTTTCCACACTTGGAGATCAATCCAAGAGACGAGATACTCGAGTACTCCTCGCCACATGCTATGACACTATCGACTCCAAGAAATGCAACGACTTCGACAAGTGCGCACACCTCAAGTTCCAAGACTTTGGAGCCTTCTAGTGCCCCCTCTCAAGCTTCTAGTGAGATGAGTGGTGAGAGAGAGATCCACCATCACGTGAGTGAGAGCCACAAGCCAATTATGAGTGGAAAAAGCATGAGTGTTCTTATAGGCACCGCCATGATAGCCACCAATAGTGAGATGAGAGTTGAGAGCAAAACCCCATGTGTGCTTATTGACACTAACGGCTTACCAACTTTCTCTCCATCTTTGTTGTCTATTTTGCAGAGATTTGGTGACCCTATCAAGCATCCTCGACCTCATGGACTTCTCCACATCCAAGGCTCTCCACAACGCATGAACATCGACACCGACTTGAATATTTGGAAGGAGCACATTCTGCTCGTCATTATCCACATGGAGATTGACAAGAGCTTCTACAACAATGCATTCTCCATCCACACTCCTCAAGTCAAGATCTAGACGGCGCTTCACAAGCACTTCGACAACAACGCCTTCTATGCCTACATACCACATGTCAAGAGGTGCATGGAGTTCGACAAGCGCATCCACGACAACGACTTCTACGCCTACCTACCTCAAGATGTACTTGGAGTTCCACATGAGCATCCACGACAACGACTTCTCCGTCTACATCACACACGTCAAGATGCAATTGAAGTTCGACAAGCGCATCAACGACAATGACTGATGAGGTGTTGACCTCTAAGTTGGCCCGATCTTCACGAATCGACAAGAACGAACGAAGAACGCACGAAGAACACGATGAACACGATGAACACGAGAGGGGAAATCGAGGGCAAACACGTGGAAACACACAAAAAGGGGAAGATAACTCGTGAAGCCTACGAGGGATCGCAATCCCAAGTCAACAACACGCTAATTGAAACCGATTTCTCTCACCGTTCGGTCCACCGATCCAACAGAAGCCCAAAGGGGAAGGTTGGCAAGCACTACTAGAATCACAAGGTGAAAGAGTAGCTCCTTGGAGAGATCTTGATACGGTCCTAGATACACATCATAGGAGTAGTTCCTCAAAGAGGGATACAAGAGAGCTGAGCTCCAAATGTTCTAAATTCAACTCTAACCCTAGATCTGAGAATGGGGAGGACTATATATAGTCTAGTGCCAAGGGGGTAGGTGGGAGGATAAGGTACATGGGTCAAGGCCCAAAAGTGGCTCAAAGGCCGCGCAGGAGCGGAGGCTCCGGTGGTTTCCACCGGAGGTACCAGTGGACCGAGCGGAGGCTCCGGTGGGGTCCGATGGTGGCTCCGCTCTCAACCACCCGAAGGGGTTTTGGGCGGAGGCTGCACCGGAGGCTCCGGTGGCGAGCGTGGAGCGGAGGCTCCGGTGGGAACACCGGAGGTTTCGCCGGGACTCCGTTGCTGGCTCCGGTGGTGGCTCCGCTCTCATCCACCCGAAGGGGTTTTGGGCGGAGGCTGCACCGGAGGTTCCGGTGGCTGGCGCGGAGCGGAGGCTCCGGTGGATGCACCGGAGGTTCCGCCGCCTGGGGCTTCATGCCTTCGCCTCCTTGCCCTGGTCCTCCTCGTTCGCCTTCCGCGTCTTCTTGGGCACCCGTGGTGGGTTCGAACCTGAGCACACAAATGGTTGAACCATGAGGTAGCGCACCATCCGCCAAGTCACCGAAAGTGTTGAGCGAGAGGAGCGAGTTCACCTTGTCGTGTATCGATGTTGTGCTTGGTTGAATACGGTGGGCTACATCATCTCCCGCCCCCCCCCCCTTGAAAAAGAGTCGTCCTCGACTCTCATTCCATCCATTGGTGAGCAGGAAGAGGAATGTTGACGACGAAGAGGTCGTTGAAGTTGAGCCGCTTGTCGAAGTTCATGTGACGGTAGGCTCGTAGTGGGGGCGGTCCAAAGGTGACGAAGATCATGAAATGCCCCCCTTGGATGGGTGAGGAAGATCTTGCGAGGCGGTGTAGTCGTTGAAGTTGAGCCTCTTATCGAAGATCATGCCAAGGTTTATCTCGTGGAGGGTGTGGTCCAAAGGTGATGACGATCTTGACATGATCCTCAATGGGTGGATGAGGATGAGCTTGCGGGAGCGGTAGAGTGTAAATGAACTTGACGCATTGGTTGTTGTTGATGCTCGTGTCGAAGTCCATGTACCTCGTGGTGGTTGATGTGTAGTCGTGGTGGTCATTGTCGTTGACGCGCTTATCGAACTCCAACTGCATCTTGACAATTGGTATGTAGTCGTGGGAGTCATTGTCATTGACGCGCTTGTCGAACTCCAAGTACATCTTGATGTAGGGGATGTAGATGAATAAGTCGTTGTCGGGGATGCGCATGTGGAACTCCAAGTACATCTTGACATGAGGGTTGTAGGCGTAGAAGTCGTTGTCGTGGATGCGCTTGTCGAACTCCATGCACATCGTGACATGTGGTATGTAGGCGTAGAAGGCGTTGATGTCGAAGTGCTTGTGACGCGCCGTGTAGATCTTGACTTGAGGAGTGTGGATGGAGGATGTTTTGTCGTAGAAGCTCTTGTCAATCTCCATGTGGATCATGATGAGCGGAAAGTGCTCCTTCCAACTCTTCAAGTCGGTGCCGATGTTCATGCGATGTGGAGAGCCTTGTATGTGGAGAAGTCGATGATGTCGAGGATGCTTGATAGGGTCACCCAATCTCTGCAAAATAAACAACAAAGATGGAGAGAAAGTTGGTAAGCCGTTAGTGTCAATAAGCACAAATGGGGTTTTGCTGTCAACTCTCATCTCACTATTGGTGGCTATCATGGCAATGCCTCTAAGAACACTCATTCTTTTTCCACACATGATGGGCTTGTGGCTCTCACTCACGTGATGGTGGATCTCTCTCTCACCACTCATCTCACTAGAAGCTTGAGAGGGGACACTAGAAGGCTCCAAAGTCTTGGCACAAGAGGTGTGCGGGTTTGTCGAAGTCGTTGCATTGCTTGGAGTCGGTAGTGTCATAGCATGTGGCGAGAAGGACTCGGGCATCCCAACTCTTGGATTGATCTCCAAGTGTGGAAAGGGTGGCTTTCTTGGAGGAGGAGGTAGGGTCATGGCTTGTGTCAAAGAAGGCTCCAACATCTCCATGATGTGGTAGTGTACGCCATGCCTTGTAGCATCCTCAAATGGTCGATGATGAAGATATCCTTGGCTAGAATGGTGGCTTGAGCATGGCCTTGTGGAGGTTGGCATGAGATGCTTTGAAGTCAAGCGGAGAGTGTCACCCAATTCGTCGTTACCTCCATCAATGATATATGGGCCATTGATGCCGTCTCTAGAGAGGTTGCATCGTTGGTCCCTATCTTGAGGATAGGCTTGAAGAACTCGTGTCAACACTTGCGATGAATTCTCGGCCTCATTGCAATAGACTCTTTCGTCACCATTGGTCGGCATGTCCAAGGAATTTAGAGCTAGTTGGTCCAAGACATAGTATTGGACCTTCACTCATGTAGTCATGGTCACCATTTTGGTTGGCAACCATGATCATCTCGTTGATAGCATTGGAAGCTCTCTTGTGGATGGTCGGAGTTGTCACTTGTGTCATTGGAGACGAAGAAGAGGAATGCCTTAGAGATGATGGCAAGAGATGAGCCTCTTTAATAAGGTCACATGCATCAACGTCTTCATCATATAGTGGTAGAGTGGTCTCCTCATGCATATGGTGATGTTGATCTTGTGTCATGGGAGGAATAGCTTCGCACTCTTGATGTTGTTGTTGCGCTTGTGGCGATGAGGGAAGCTCATGTTCTTGATCATGAAGGTCATAGTTCTTCCTCATGGAATGTCGCACATGATGTAGGTGTAGCGGTGGTGATGAAGTGAGACTCGCCTCATGTGATGAAGAAGGAGGAGGATCATGACATATATGGCGATGTAGACCTTGCTCATGTGCTTCATCATGAAGTCCATAGTCCTTCCTCGAAGTAGGTCGCTCATGAAAGTTGTGGTTGGGTGTTGGTGGAGAAGTATCTTTCGCCTCTTGTCTCGAAGAAGTAGTGGTATCATAGTGTCCATGGCGAGGATGTTCTTGATCCTTATCGAAGGCGGGGTGCGAATAGAAAGCATAATCTTGGTGAAGATGAGGTGGAGGCTACCATTCCTCATATGGATGATGACGCTCATGGTCCTTGCAACTTGTAACATTGAGGCAAACGGCGCTCAAGTCGTTGTCTTCATGGCCTAGATGATGTGGTGCTTCATCCAATATGGGAGGAGAAGAATCATGGATAGCATCTCCATTTGCTCGATGTTGACAAGGTCGCTCATGTGGGTCCTCATCAAAAATAGGAAGTGAGAGGTCTTCACTTGCTTGTTGTTGAAGTGGTCTTTCAAGAGGTTCCTCATCAAATATGGGAAATGAGAGATCATGAGTAGCATCCGTGCCTAGTGGTGGTCGAAGTGGGTGCTCATAGGGGTCTTCATCAAAGAGAGGAAGTGAGAGATCATTTGTAGCATGCCCACTTGGTTGTTGATGATGGTGGTGCACATAGGGGTCCTCATCAAAGATGGGAAGTGAAGTAGCAAATTGAGCAATCCCACTTGGTTGTTGTCGATGGTGGCGCTCAATGGGGTCTTCCTCGAAGATGGGGAAAGACAAGCCATAGGGAGCATTCGCACTCGCTTGATGTTGAGAAGTTCTCTCATTTGGGTCTTCATCAAAGATAAGCGGTGGAAGCTCATGTGGGTCATCCTCGTTGGTTTGGCGATGGCGATCATGATGGAGAGGATGGCGCCGATGGTCATTGTGGTGGAGTCGAGGGAGGCATTCACTAGAAGCCATGTCGAAGGCACCTTCTTGAGAATGGCCTTGGTCTTGGTGGTCATTGTGGTGGTGACACACATTTTTCCTTGGAAGCCTTGAATGTGGGCAAGCACCATCCACGAAGCCATGTAGACCATAGTAATGAGTCGAGCTTGGAGAAGGTGGGTGATGAAGAATATCCGTTCGTAGAGGGTGATCTTGAAGAGGGTCACCACGGCCTTGTCGGTGTCGAGGTCGAGGTAGTGGTGATGGCGAGGGATGCTCAAACCAATGTCGTCGCGGAACTTGTGGTGGACGATGCAGTGAGGTGGGTGTACCACTCTCTTCCATATGTCGATGATGATCATGGCGACGATCTTGGTGATGAGCTTGGTGATGATAGCTTGAAGCTTGTCGATGACGAAGCTTGCGGCGTTCCCACACGTCATGTGTGGGATGACTCCGAAAGTCATTCGGATGCCTCGGCTTCTTGGCCTTCTCGCTTGATGGGGCCTCGATGATGTCCTTCTTGTGGAGCCGTCTTGATGTTGATCTTGACGTTGCCAACTTGTCGGATTTCTTATTGTTGCGCCATCTTGAGGTTGAAGGGACTTGTCTTGTGTTGGCCTTGGCATTCTCCTTGAAGTTCCATGGTGGAGAGCATGAACCATCGGACATGTGATGTATTGGCCCCCGAAGCTTGGAGAGGAAATGCTTGTAGGTGAGCTCGTCCATGTCGGAGTCATTGTCGGTGTAGAACTCCGCCATGCTCGAAGATGCGTTGTCGGTGGAGTAGGGTTCCATCTCGTCATCCAAGCTTGCGGTGTCATTGTTGTAGTAGTGGTTCATGTCGATGTAGCTCATGGAGTCGAAGTTGGCGTGGTTGTTGTGTTGCTCCTCCATGTCGATGATGCTTGGGGAGGAGTAGTCGGTGTAGAGCTCGACGTCGTGGTCGTAGTAGTGGTGGTGATCCACCATGTCATGCTCGTAGTAGTGGTCATCCACGATGTCGTGCTCGTAGGAGTGGAGGTCCATGTCTAGCTCGTTGTAGTCGTAGTGGTCCATCAAGGACTCATCATGGTCATCATGGCCTCCATATGATCCGCTCTCGCTATACATGGTTAGTGACAAGCGCAAGTGTATATATAGAGTGTGAGGACCTAAGAGCTCAAACCTCACCTTTTAGCAAATGTTGGAAACTAGTGGACCAAGCCAAGAGAAACGTATAGCAAAAAGAATGAAGTGACTTGAGTTCGAAAAATCCCAAAAACACGCTCCAAAACACACACGGCTTATGGGTGGATGGCAATGGGTTAGAAATGTGGCGAGGAAAACGACAAATCCAAAGAAAAGTTTGTTGTCAAACATGGAGAAGAATCAAAGAAAAGTTAGCACGAAAACCAAACCTAGTGGAGGAAAATGCTATGGTGGAAACGAAAAACACACACACACAAGTGATAAATGGGGTTAGTGCGGCCAATGGACGAGCGGAGACGAAATGTACCTATCGAAGACTAAGCTCAATGCCACACCAACGCAAGGAGGACGCTAGCTCAAACCGCAATTAAGTAGAGGCAACAAGATTCGCAATGTGGCAACCGGTCACTCTCTTCTCTCTCGCAACTCGAAGCTAGGCGTTCCTACAAATGATAGCAATTGGCATCGATCTTTGCTTCTTTTGGCTCTTTTTGCTTCTTGCTCTTTCTCCTTTTTTTTTATTTTTGATGATGATGATGCGGAGATGATTCCCAAATGCCAATGCCTACTCGTAGCTAGTCTCTCACAAGCGCAAAACTCGCACTATCGGTGCCACAAATGCGATGCCAAGTGGTGTAAAAGAACTAGTCCAAGTAGGTAAGGTACACAAAGGAATTGGTTAGTTCAAGCGGAAGCAAGTTATACCTATGCGGTGGATGATCTCGGACTTGCGGCCGGTGGGTGTCGATGTCGTGTGGATCCGATGATGTAGATGTGTAGGCGATGTCGATGGCGACGCGTAGGAACTTGCCTCACTCAAATCGGAGCAACGACGACAAAGAAAAACAAGATACAAAATCTGTCCAAGAATCGAAGAGCAGGAATTTTCTGTGATTTTTGCTCAAATTCGAAATTTCTCCCAAATCAAGAATTTTTTTGGACAAATTCAAGAAATGTGGCTGAATAGGAAGGTGGGTAATGGTTTTTGGCAACAAATCTATGAAACAAAACCACGAAAAACTCAACGAATCAAGAGATCGGTCGAAATCCCTTTCGGCTATTTTTGGTCAAATTTTCGAATTTATGGTGGATAGAAGAAAAATTGGTGGTAGGGGAGGGGGTGGGGTGTCGGATTCGTGTCAATCTAGCTCTGGATACCATATGATGAGGTGTTGACCTCTAAGTTGGCCCGATCTTCACGAATCGACAAGAACGAACGAAGAACGCACGAAGAACGCGATGAACACGATGAACACGAGAGGGGAAATCGAGGGGAAATCGAGGGCAAACGCGCGGAAACACACAAAAAGGGGAAGATAACTCGTGAAGCCTACGAGGGATCGCAATCCCAAGTCAACAACACGCTAATTGAAACCGATTTCTCTCACCGGTCGGTCCACCGATCCAACAGAAGCCCAAAGGGAAGGTTGGCAAGCACTACTAGAATCACAAGGTGAAAGGGTATCTCCTTGGAGAGATCTTGATACGGTCCTAGATACACATCATAGGAGTAGTTCCTCAAAGAGGGATACAAGAGAGCTGAGCTCCAAATGTTCTAAATTCAACTCTAACCCTAGATCTGAGAATGGGGAGGACTATATATAGTCTAGTGCCAAGGGGGTAGGTGGGAGGATAAGGTACATGGGTCAAGGCCCGAAAGTGGCTCAAAGGTCGCGCAGGAGCGGAGGCTCCGGTGGTTTCCACTGGAGTTACCGGTGGACCGAGCGGAGGCTCCGGTGGGGGTCCGGTGGTGGCTCCGCTCTCAACCACCCGAAGGGGTTTTGGGCGGAGGCTGCACCGGAGGCTCCGGTGGGAACACCGGAGGTTCCGCCGGGACTCCGTTGCTGGCTCCAGTGGTGGCTCCGCTCTCATCCACCCGAAGGGGTTTTGGGCGGAGGCTGCACCGGAGGTTCTGGTGGCTGGCGCGGAGCGAAGGCTCCGGTGGATGCACCGGAGGTTCCGCCGCCTGGGGCTTCATGCCTTCGCCTCCTTGCGCTGGTCCTCCTTGTTCGCCTTCCGCGTCTTCTTGGGCACCCGTGGTGGGTTCGAACCTGAGCACACAAAGGGTTGAACCATGAGGTAGCGCACCATCCGCCAAGTCACCGAAAGTGTTGAGCGAGAGGAGCGAGTTCACCTTGTCGTGTATCGATGTTGTGCGTGGTTGAATACGGTGAGCTACATCAATGACTACCACGACTACATACCAATCGTCAAGATGCACTTGGAGTTCGACAAGCGCGTCAACGACAATGACCAACCACCTCTCGAGCTCTTCGACGACGGCTACATCACCTTTCAAGCTCATCCTCATCCATCCAATGAGGACCATGTCAAGATCGTCATCACCTTTGGACTACACCCTCCACGAGCATACCTTGGCATGATCTTCGATAAGAGGCTCAACTTCAACGACTACACCGCCTTTCAAGATCTTCTTCACCAAACCACGGACGACCACTTCAACATCGTCATCGCATTTGGACTTCTTCACCAAACCACGGATGACCACTTCAACATCATCATCGCATTTCGACCACCCCCACTACGAGCCTACCGTCACATGAACTTCGACAAGCGGCTCAACTTCAACGACATCTTCGTCGTCAACATTCCTTCCCCCGCTCACGAATGGATGGAACGAGAGTCGAGGACGACTCTTCTTCAAGGTGGGAGATGATGCAGCCCACCGTATTCCATCAAGCACAACATCGATACACGACAAGGTGATCTCACTCCTATCTCCGTATGTTTCCGGTGACTTGGTGAACGGTGCGCTACCTCATGAAATGCCCCTCTTCATGCCTAGGATGGATCCCACAATGGAGCCCAAGACGGTGTCCTCGATGCTCAAGAACATGCCCAAGACGGTGCCCAAGAAGATAGGAAAGAAGTGGGAGAAGACGGCATCAAGATCGGAGCTCCGAGGAGGAAGAACGGAGGGAAACGGGGTCCCCGGCCAGGCCGGCCTCCCCCTCCCTCAGGCCGGCCAACCAACAGAAGAGGCCGGCCTCCCCCTCTCCCACCCCGGCCTCAGGCCGGCTGCACCTGGGAGCCAGGCCGGCCACCTGCCTGAAGGACCCGGCCCCCCAGGCCGGCTGCCTCCAGGCTAGGGCGCCCAGCTCCCACCCCGGCCTCACTGGCCGGCCAGGCCGGCCCCCCAGGCCGGCCTCCCTGCTGCTGCCCGAAAACAAGGAGAAGATGCCCTTTTTCCCCCACCTACCCCCTAGGCTATATAAGGGACTCCGGTGGCTAGTTCTAGGGATAGAGTTGACTTGAGATAGGATTGGGCTTTGTGCTCCCCCTCCCATGTGGAGAACCTCTCCCATGGGATCCATGGCTACTCCATAGATTCATCTATTGGAATGTATCAAGATCTCTCCAAGTAGCTACTCTTTCACCTTGTGACTCTAGTAGTTCTTGCCAAGCTTCCCCTTGTGGCTTCTGTTGGATCGATGGACCGGCCGGTGAGAGGAATCGGTTCCAATTAGCGTGTTGTTGACTTGGGTTTGCGATCCCTTGTAGGCTTCACGAGTTATCTCCCCTTTTGTGTGCGTGAGTTCATCGTGTTCTTCGCGTTCTTCCCAATCTCACCACCTCTCGTGCGTCAATCCGTGAAGATCGGGCCACCCAAGAGGCCAAGCCTATATCACCATGTTATCTGGTGGATGGGCAAAAGCCACTGATAAATCCAAGATGAGGGGGAGGGGGGGATTGTACATCCGCAGCTTCTAACCAGATACTCGCTATGTGCTTCATCTCATGCTTATCCATCTGTGAAGTGTCATGCCATGGAATGTAGCAGTACTAAGTAAGTTATGTGTACTGATGAACTAGTAAATATATTATAAGTAGTATGTGAATTGTGTGGTTCTATACTAAGTATTGAGAACAGTATGTATGGACCCTTATAATATTGTGATGAACTATTATATGATCAATACGTTGTTATGATGCTTTATGTTGTTGTGATGTTTACTTTGTTTTTTTAATTTGCTAATTCTTGATTTAGCTAATTATGATCCGTGTTTATGTTGTTTTTATACTGTTATTCTTTTTTAGGCAATAAAGACTATTTGAGCCACTTTGAAGTGTCTACTATAGTACAACATTTGAGACATCCTTCAAATGCTATACCATGGAGGTAGTGAATAGTGTCTTCAAACCTAGGACGTGGTATAGCGAGCAGCGCTTGACATTGTGTACATTCCCTCTATATCTCAGTCTCATGCAGATCCATAGTCTCCTCGTAAATGTTATACTCCCTGACTTAAAATAAGTGTCGTTGAATGTATCTAGTACTAGAATATATCTAGATACATCCATCCCATTAACACTTATTTTGAGACGGAGAGAGTACGAGATTATTCATATATTCCCAACACAGATGTCAATATCGACCTTTTCTTAGCTCGTGTTCTCTTCCTGTTCTATTTTCATGGCGGATATAGTGCAAATGTCACTACCTTTCTGGTGGACATAAATAGCATCCAGGGGACAACAACGCGCGACCGTTGAATGTTTAATTGATCCTTTTGGGCAAAACCGTCCAGTTAATCTTCGTTTCCGTCTACCTCCTTCCTTTCTCCATAGCGTCCGCCCCAAACCGGAGTTTTCATTTCACGATCGATTACTTGCATCATATTCCCGGGACCAGATTATTGACGCACATCCGATTGCGAACGCCAAGGCACGTCAATTTTCTTCTTGTTTAATTTGTTCGTTTTGAGATGCATTTTATCGATCTTTTTTCTAATATTCCTACAGCCCATAATCAAGAACCAATCACCGGATTTTAGTAGTATTTGGTTATCTTGATTTTTTCTCTTGGCTCAATTTGTTCCTTGCTCATCAATGCGTGGTATCCATGCATGCAGCCCATGACGATCGAGCATGGCGGCGGAGTCTACTTTCTGATCGATCGACATTGTTGTTGACGCGACAAGCGGCTTGTTCCACGCCGATGTGTTTCATCTTCTTGTAGCGGTATAGGAAGAGGGGCCTGATCGATCTGATTCGGCATGATTCATAAGCGCTCCAAATCGTGCGAGCCGTCCAGACACATGGACGAGCAGCGCGCCTGCATCAATGGGGTCACGGCCTGCGACGACTCGATCACGGGCAAGGTGGCGGCGTCCTCCTCGGCCACGGCGCATTGCTCCACGGTGACGGTGTACCTCGCCAAGATCAACGGCACCCAGCGCCTCGTCACCGTCGTCTGGCACAAGAGCATCATCAACCAGTCCTTCACCATCTCCATCGACCGCCCCGGCGGCGACGGCAGCGCCGCCGGCGCCAGCGACGACGAGACGCTCGGCCTCAAGGTAGAGCTGAAGCCGTGGCCGTTCTGGAGCAAGAAGGGCCTCAAGAGCCTCTTCCTCGACGGCCACCGCCTCGACGTCTTCTGGGACCTCCGGTCAGCCAAGTTCGCCTCGAGCAGCCCGGAGCCGGCCTGCGGGTACTTCGTCGCGCTGGTGAGCCAGGACGAGGTCGTGCTCACGCTCGGCGACCTCAAGAAGGACGCGTACAAGCGGAGCAAGTGCCGGCCGACGCTGGAGGAGGCCCTGCCGGTGTGCCGCCGTGAGGTCGTCCTCGGCAGGCGCAGCTTCGCGGGGCGGGCGTGGCTCGGCGCCGGGAAGCCAAACCACGACATCACCATCGAGAGCACGCTGGCCGGTCCCAGGGAGCCGGAGATGTCCATCACGGTGGACGGCCGCGTACTGGTGCAGGTCAAGAACCTGCAGTGGAAGTTCCGGGGCAACGAGACGGTGCTCGTGGAGGAGGCGCCGGTGCAGGTGCTCTGGGACGTGCACGACTGGATCTTCGCCGGGCCTGGAGCGCAGGCGGTCTTCATCTTCAAGCCGGGTGCTCCACCGGAGGTCGACGCCAGCACAGCCGGGTGGGAGCTCGGGAGCGGCGTTTATGGCGACCCGGCCGATTATAGCTTCTTTCTTCATGCATGGAAGACGGAGTGAGGGTGGGACATTTTATTTTCATGTAAGAACGACTTCGATCCATTTATATGAAATTGATAGACTTTTCAATAAGAACTTCTGATCATTAGCATCGTCACATTAGAACGTTTCCTGATGGTTTTCCGAAAAATTTCCATGTAGTTTGAGGTTTCACACTATGCACAATCGGAAAGCATTCAAATCAAACATCAAGATGACGTTAAGAAACATTTACACAATAGATAGAAACAAGACAAACAAAAGGTATCAGCATCACATTCATAACAATGGTGTCACATTTCCTACACCCAGTGTCAGTGTTCCATCAGGAAAGAATATGTGATACTCGAAGAAAAGGATTCTTATTCTAGAACAAATAATAACGGTGCCACGGTAGCAAACTAAATATCTAGTTGGCAACCTACTCTGGTTACCTGTAAGGTGAACCATTTCCTCCATCACTATAGAGATCCTCTGACCTCAAATGCCCGATCATGGTAACAAAATCAGAAAATAAAAGGTTGCCAGTGTCCAGGCTGTGATCCTTCACTCCATCACAGCAACACCACCCGCTGTCTTTATCTTGGCTATGATCGCCTCTGCTTCCTCCTTTGTGAGTGACTGCTTCAGAATGACAGGGGCCTTCTCCACTAGCTCCTTCGCATCTTTCAGACCCAAATCCGTAAATGTTCTGATCTCCTTGATAATCTTGATCTTTGCAGCAGCTTCGAATTTCTCCAGCTTGACATCAAATACTGTCTTCTCGGCTTTCTTCTCTTCAGACTTCCCGGCACCAGCCCCGGCACCACCTTGAGAACCTACACTGAAACCCTGGCCAGATATTGCCTGTGGTGCTGGCTGGTTCAGTCTCAAAAGGAGAGCTGGAGCGATCTGTTTGATCTCCTCAGGAGGGAGAGCAGCAATGCGGTCAGCTAGACCCACAACTTTCTCTGATGGTGGTGGCATAGGCCCATATGGGTCATAGACTTCAGGATATTTGTATCTCTTAGCACCAGTATCTTTTGCTGGCTCGGTGCTGTACAGACGAGCCGAAACGACTGAAAGTCGACTCGTGGAGGATGATCTCGAAGAACATAGTCGTCTTGCTATGGTAGACAGACTCATCCTACTTTCAGCTCCGTGAGCTGGCACACAAATATAGCCAGGGAAGGAGAAGATTATCCGCCCTGCACAAGAATAAAAAGAATTAACACTAATAGGATGCTGTGAAAATTTCCTGCAAGACTAAATGCATTCTTGAGTGACTAAATGCATTTTTTGAAACAACAAATACTCTCTGCTCCCTCCGTTAAAAAAATACATGACTTCCATTTGTCCAAATATGGATGTATTTAGACATGTTTTAGTGTCAACATACATCCATATCTAGACAAATGGAAGTCATGTATTTTTGAACAAAGGGAGTAGCACACAAGAAGCACATGAGACATATTTCAGATAAGAGCAACTATAAGAAAGTGGACAAGGCATGGTGACAATCTAGATTTATAAGGTAATATTACAACGATTCAGAGGAATGGAACATTGAACTTGGAACTAAATGCACGGCGACTCAGCTGCCTGAAGAGACAGTTATTTTTCCCCAAAAAACTTTTTAAGGTTGTCCACAGAAGCACATTAATTTAGCTTCTCCCAGTTCCCAAATGCCAGGTGGCAATAGACAAGGGAGAGCAACATAAGTTTCTCTATTCGATGAGACGAGAGCTCAAATCCTTCAAACAAGAACTCCCCTAAGCGGGCTGTCTCCAACTTTATTAGCTGAAAATTTACGGCTCATCAATTATAATGTTATAATCGCCACATAAATCTCACCAGGCAAACAGGCCAATCAATCTAATGATCAAATGCGTCGAGACAACAGGGGGTGAGAGCAACACAAGCCCCCTCTATGCAACCCTAAGAACTAAAACCCTTACCATGGCAAGACACACGAAGTCCATAGGCAGCGGGCGGGTACACCTCCTAAACCACACCAACTAAAACTTCGCCAGGTGCCAATCATCGCATCGATCTCGCACTCCAAGAGTCTCCATCAGTTAACCCAGGGGCGAATCTCTAACGAAAATGTTGGAAAATAAACTAATTTTGGTATTACTACTACTCCACCACGCAGCAAACAAACCCGCAATAAACGGAATGGACTGATATCCCCACCACACGGATGTTGACGGGGGATCTGCGACTGAAGCTCGCCGGGCGGGCGGCCAGCCGGATGAAGGGAAGATGCAGAGGGTGGTAACGGGAGAAGGATAGAGAGAGCTCACCGCGCCGTCAGCCGCTTCTCCGGCACGAGATCTGCCTAGCGGCGGAAACGAAGAGGTCTCTGGCGGCTGGTCCAGGCGTTGGCTCGCTCGGACGAAACGGAGAGCGGAGGGGAGAAGAAGCTGGGCGTGGTGTCGCTTGTTGGGCTGTTTGGGCATGGGCTTGTACTGAGCTTTTGGGCCCTGACGGCTGACGTTATAAAGGAGATGAAATATGCTAAGACCGGAAAGTAAAAAACGAGCCCCTTCCAGTTATACCCATCTAGGGTTAAGTGCTCCGACGGCGATCCCAGCCGTGGTATTTTCCGATTCTCCTCCGTCAGTCTTCCATCTCTCATGTGTCTTCCATCCGGGTTAACCAAGGGGACGGCTGGTCCGTCTTCCCAGCCTTGGTGAACACGGAGTTGGGGACTTGAGGTTGTAAGACAGAGAGCCAAACCATGGCGTCACAAACCTATAGTAGTGGATCTGGAGTGGATGGTAGAACAGAAGAGGAGATTGACGATGCAACATCTTCAACTCAATGATCCTAGATGAGGAGGTAATCAAGAAATACAAGAAGGACGCATGGTGGATGGCGATCGTAAAGGTACTGATGAGGACATCCCAACTACGAAGCACCGACAAGGCTAAGTGTGTCGTGTGTATGTACAAAACGCGGCCGATACGCGTATCGCTGGAGTGTCCCTTTTCCTGTATTGAAAAAAAGAAAATAAATCGGATACTCGTACAGGACGGCAGCGATACGTTTGGGACGATCGATAGAAACCCTAACCCCTAGCCCCTCGGTGGGATTCCTTCGTTTCCTTCCTCGCACACGCACAGAAGAGGGAGTCCACCGCCGCCGCCCAGAATCCTGCCGCTGACGCCTGGATTCGAGCCGCCGATGCCTGGAATCGATCCGCCGCCCCTGGAAACCTCCTCTCCGCCTGGATTCGCCTCTCTCCGCTGCCTAGAGTCTCCTCCGCCGCCGCCCGTCGCCAGCAAGTTAAGATGCAAGGCTCCTGCCCCCCCCTTCCTCGGAATCTCCTCTCCCTCACCTGCAACCGCTCCTGCCCTCCCTCTCCCTAGTTGCTTGTTGTGTTTCTGAATTCTCTGCTAAGTCTGCTTGTTGCTTGCTTTGTTGTGCTATGATGCTGCTGCTACTTAGTGCTTGCATTGCTTGCTCTGCTGCTGCTTAGTGCTTACGTGTTCATTGTGGGGCTGGCCATGGAGTGAAATTTCAGCATGGCATCGGCTGGCAGTGGGAGTGGAAGCCAATCTTCAATTGTTGGCACTGATGCAACCAACAACACAAGTGTAGATGATGAGGCTGAGAATCGTACCGTCAATGCAAAATATCCTCTATGGGATCATGCTTCAAAAGTGTCATCAGATGAAACCGGTCGTGGAGGAAACACACGGTTTCTTTGGAGTTTTTGTAATAAAAGTTTCCCAAGCAGCTATTCTAGAGTTAGACCACATATGCTTCAGATTAAAAAGAATGGTGTTGGTCTATGTAATAAGCTGCCAAATCATATCTTTGTGCAACTTTGCAAGGATAATAAGGAAGCCAATGAACTTATTTTGAACGGTCCAACTAGGAAGAAAATTCCTCTACCCCCCTTCGATGGCTCTGGCTTATCAAGGAAAAGGAAGGCTAGTGGAAACCAACAACAAGGGATTGAGGAAAGTTTAAATATGGAGACCAAAAAGCAAGCTGATGCTCTTATTGGAAGAATGTACTACACTGGAGGTATGCATCCACCAGTTTTGCATTGTTGTTTACTTGTTTTGTTGAGTTGTTGAGTTGTTATTTAACTTAAGTTTGTATATTGCAGGGGTTCCCTTCAACCTTGCAAGAAATCCTTACTATCGGGCATCCTACACTTCTATTGCAAACCATAACATGGGTGGGTATGTTCCTCCGGGATATAATGCATTGAGAACAACTATCCTTGAGAAAGAGAAGAAGCATACTGAAAGGATGCTAGATCCTATCAAATCTACTTGGCCTCTCAAAGGAGTGACCATTTGCATTGATGGTTGGTCTGACCCGCAAAGGCGTCCTCTTTTGAACTTCATGGTTGTGACAGAAGGAGGCCCTATGTTTATAAAGTCAATTGACACCGAAGGAGAGGTAAAAACCATAGTAGTCTTGCTTGCTAATTTTGTAGAGCATTGCTGATTTTTGTATTGCTTGTTGATTTTTCTTGCTTGCTGATTTTGTAGAGAAAAGGAATAGAGTACATCTTTGAGAGAATAAAGGAAGTAATTGAGGAGGTCGGTGTTGAGGATGTGGTCCAAGTGATCACCGACAATGCAGCCAATTGCAAATCTGCGGGGTTGATGATTGAAGCAAAGAACAAGAACATTTATTGGACTCCTTGCATTGTGCACACCCTCAACCTTGCATTGCATGATATTTGTGATCCAAAGGACTATGAAGGTGATAATGATGAAGAGGTTTATAACTATAACGGAGTCACTTGTACAAATGGTTGTTCATCAAAATTGGGCGTCTTATAGAGAGATTAATCCAGCTAGTGCTCAAAGGGTGAAGGAGCTTATTCCCAATGATCAGTGGTGGGATAAACTTGGATACGTTGTATATTTTCTGTTACCCATTTATAACATGATAAGGATTTCCGACACGAACCATGCCTCCATTTGATATATGAGATGTGGGATCACATGATAGAGAAGGTGAGTTGTTCTTGTAGCTTTCTTCGTTATCATTTGGTCATTCTTGATATGTATTGCTTCCTGATTTTGTTGTTCTCATTTCATAGGTAAAAATTCCTATTTATCGTCATGAAGGAAAGGGCCCAAATGAAGAATGTTCCCTCTATATTGTTATTAAGAAAGTCCTTATATCACGTTGGACCAAGAGTAATACCCCACTCCATTTTTTGTCCCACTCATGCAATCCTAGGTAAAATATATATATTTTTGTTTGTCAAATTTGAAGACCACAACATGAAAAGGCTGCTGATTCTAATACTCCACTCCACTCCATTGCTATGTTAAAATAGGTACTATACTACAAGTTGGATTGAGGTTGTTCCAGGCCGTGTTGCCCCCAATGATGATAAAGAAATTCTCGATATGAGAAACAAGTATTTGCGGAAGTTCTTTCCTGACCAAGATGACTTCAAGACCATCAAAATAGAATTTGTTTATTTTTCTCTCGGGCCAAATGACTTCCTAAATGCAGATTCAATTGAAGATAGAGAAGATTTTGAACCAAAGCAATGGTGGGGCACTCATGGAGGAAGCACAAAGCTTCTGAAAAAATTAGCTTTGAAGTTACTTGGTCTTCTTGTTGTGAAAGGAATTGGAGCACATATGCCTTCATCCATAGCTCTGCTAGAAACAAGCTCTCAACCTGCACGAGCTGAGGATCTGGTGTTCACCCATAACAACCATCGTCTACTTCCAAGACACACTCGTGAGTATGAGCGTGGGCCAAGCAAAATGTGGGATGTTGGTGGAGATGGGGTTGAGAGCTTCAGTGGTGTTGGCATGCTTGAAGGTGCTAATCCATCAATTGATGAACCAGAGTTGGAGGAGCAGATGGTAGAAGACCTCTCTTGAGCCTTGAGTCTAATGCAAGTCATTTTGTTGCTCTGTTATGTAATGCACACTTTTTAAGTTTTCATTGCTGCACCGTTTGACTTATTTATGGCCCTCTGAGCCTTGTATCTTCCCTAGTTATTATGTAATCTTATTGAATATTGCACTATTAGAGATTTATGGCTGGTTTGAGACCTTGCTAAATTTGGAGTTGAAATTGGAAGTTAGGAGGCTAGGAAGCATACATATAAATACGTAAGAATTCTTTACTGTTTTTCAATTCATCGTGCTTACTCCTATCCTGTTATTTAAATTATAATGCTAGCATATGATCTATTTTGCAAGTAATTATTGGAGTGTGGACATTGATGATCATTGAGGACTTGAATAGGAAACAAATGGGCAATATTTCTTATCTCATCTCATGCATTCCATTATTTTGGTCTTTATTACCTGGCATTTTATTATTTTTAATATATACTCGACGTATCGCTCTATTGCTGTTTTCTGAATTTTTCATATTCCGTATCGCCGTATCCGTCACGCCGTATTGGTTCTTTTCCAACCATTGATGGACCTATAAGAAGAAGTTGTGCCAAACTTATAAGTGATTAGGTGAACGCTAACTTAAGTTCATTTAATAACTTGATGATACAGATGTATTTTCATCCCCTTCATTGTTGGTTGAACTTAGGTATACACCAAATGGATCCAACAACATATGAGCACGGAGACACAAAGAAACAATGTTGCAGAAGAACAAAAACAATGTTTGAAGCCAAGAAAAAAATTGTAGAGTTCGCGGAGAAACAAGTTTCTGCTAAAGAAAAACATGTCCACGCAAAAGCAATGTTTCATGCCAACAAAATAATGTTTTTGCATGAAACTTGTGAACAACATCTGACGGAAGTATTCGAGAAGCTACGTCATTAAGTCCCTAAGCTGCCCACCTACCCGTCAACAGCTTACATTCCCACCTAACCTAGGGGGTTTTCTCTGCTATAAGACTCAAATTTCCCCATCTGTTCGGGGTCCTTCGTCAAACGAAAACCAGCTATAAGCTTTGCAGCGAAGACCGCCTTAGATCCGAGAGATCTTGCTAACTTTGCTCTTGTGATTTTATCTGGATTCGCTAGGAGGAACCTCTGGTTCCCCCTAATTCGTGCTCTACGGTTCCGGCCGTTTTGTGTGGGTTAGTCCCGGTTTGTGGTTGTGCGATTATTCGGACAACGGGGTGGAGTTCTTGCAGCTTCGGTCAGCCATCCCCATCGTAAGGGTTGCATCCAACCTTGGCAGGTATTGAGCTAGTTATCTTGACTTCTTTTAGCTAGTTATCCTCCCCGATTCGATCCAACGCCGTGAAGATTGGGCCACTCCTCGGCGCGAACTCCATCTACTGATTTGTGTCTATCATCTTGGTACCAGAGCTTTCGTTTACACGGTGGGATCTCTTATTATATTCATATTTTCATCATCCCATTAGATTGGTAGGTTTTGTTGCTATAATTCATGTCCTAAAGTCCAAAGCCCCACCACAAAAAAATCCCAAGCCTTGTAGGTGCTGAGATCTTGTTGTTCATCTTGTAGATCTTAACCAAGTTCATCTTTATAATGTGTTTTCATATCTGGTTGCATTGATAAAAAGAGAAAATTAAAAAGAGAGAAAATAAGGTAGAAAAAGAAGTGCAAAAAAAGAGAATCGAAAGAAAGAAAGTGTTGAGCAAGATCCAATTTTTTTAGCTTAGTAGAAAAAAATTCATAAGTTGTGTGTGTGATGTTTGTTTTCACTCTTGGTGCAAGGATTAGTTTTTGTTTCGCCGAAACTCTTGGTTTGCATCAACTTAATTTCAGCACAAGCCCCTTTGTTTACCCCCACCTAGAGCTCCACCAAAAACCGAAGCTAGTTCTTTGATCCCTGTCTTTCAATCGCTTTAACACATCCGGGAGAAGTGCAATCTAATGTGAACGCATAAGAGTTTTGATAAGTAAGCGGTGAGGTTGTGTGGTTCCACCAAAAAAATCCTACTCCACTTTAGACATACTAACACGGCAGGATCTCGTTCGAGAGTTCTTGGTGAAAATCATGGAGAAGATGAGGCTCCAATCACACGTGCGGAGTTTCAGTAGGTGCAGAACGACATCCTTCAACTTCAGCACACCATGGAGATGATGTTGAATCAGCATCCTCCTGTACGGGGCAATGAGGTTCCACACCAACATGACCCTATTGACCCACACGGTGAAGCTAGCATTGAGAATTCTGTGGGAGTTCCAAATGGAGGTCGTGGAAATGATATCAACAATTATGGCAGAGATCATTGGGAAGATGATGGCGCCGGAGCTGCTGCTCGAGGTCGTCGTGCTAATCCTCGTGGGATGCAGCGAGGAGGACATGATGGAGTGCGAGGCCATGGTCCTCGCTGATGACACTTTGACCCACGTGAGCGTGCTGCTCGCGGTCATGGTGATGTGTTTGATGACTATGATAGTGTCCCATATCATCGTGTTGCTGTGTATGGTTATGATGGTAGCCGTCATGACCGTCGTGGCAGAGATGATCGAGATAATATAGCAAAAATCAAGTTGCAGGTCCCCAAGTTCACGGGAAAGGAAGACCCATATGCATACTTTGATTGGGAAGAGCAATGTGATCAGATTTTTCGCATCCCCAATCTTGCTAATCCAAAAAGCGTTAACCTTGCTTGTGTTGAGTTTTGAGGTTATAAGTTCACTTGGTGGAATCAACTACAAGAGAATCAGCTGATGTTGGGTCATGAACACATTGGTACATGGGAATAAATGAAGCAAGCAATGAGGAGGTGATTTGTTCCTTCACAATATCACAAAGATCTCTGAAACAGATTGCAGCGCCTCGCCCAAGGTACCCGCACGGTCGATGAGTACTATAAAGAGATGGAATCACTTCTAGTTCGTGCTCGTATTCATGAAGATGAAGAGTCCAAGATGGCAATATTTTTGCATGGTATCAACTATGAAATTTCGGATTTTGTGGAGATGTTTCCCTATAACACTCGACACGATATTTTGGATCAAGCAAAACGCACGAAGAGGAAGGTGCAGAGAAGTTCCCATGGACGTTCACCTCAGAACCATACCAACACACTGTGGTCAAGGTCGCAGCCAAGTGAATCTCATGGTGGTTCTCAGTTTCAGCATACTCCTACTGCCACACGGCGACCAGCAACTTCATCGGCATCCTCACCGGCTCCTCGCAATGGTGACAAGTGTTTCACTACTGCTGCTGCAAGTGCCACAACTCCCACCATTGTACCATCAACTCAGAGCAGAGATATTAAGTGTTGGAAGTGCAAAGGATGTGGTCACGTCTCAGCCGAGTGCCCAAGCAAAAAGGTTTTATTGATCAATGAACAAGGAGAATGGGAATATGAGAGTGAACATGAAGATGATGAAACACAAGCTAAGCATGGAGCTGAAGTTGGAGAGACGAGTTCTTGTGATATTCAGCCCGACCAGGGGGAATTTTTTGTTTCCCGTCATGTGCTTAGTATTAATGCAGATAGAGAAGAGAAAGGGCAGCGACATAATAGTTTTCACACCCGTGGAACCATCAAGAACAAGGTGTGTGATACATCCATTTTGCATCACTATTTTATATTGTTATTTTCTGTTATTCATCTATATATTTCATGTTATGATGCATCACTTATGTTATTTTATCTTATTTTGCATGTTTTATAATTTTTGGGGAATAAACACCGGGACCAGAAATCTGATGGAAAAAGCATCGTCGAGATACCCTATTTCAGAAGATCAGAAGAAGAGGGGGGATACTGGAGAAGTCTTAGAAGTCCCGAGGAGGAAGTCAGCCAGAAGGGCACCCGGAGGGGGGCCACCTAGGGCCCCACCACCAGGCGGTGCGCCCCCTTTTGGCCGCACCCCCTGGTCCACTCCTGGGTGCCCCCTTTCGCGTACTTGACCCCGAGCGAACCCTAAGCCCCAAAAAATCATCAAAGAATTATTCCGTCGCCGCCTCGGGGCGGAAGACAACGTGGACAGAAAATCTCTCCGGCAGGGAGAAATCTGTCGAGAAATTCCTCCCCGGAGAGGGGGAATCATCGCCATCGTCACCGTCATCGCTCCGGGCATCATCAAGATCGTCATTATCATCATCATCACCACCAGCACCATCACCCTCATCATCCAACTTCATCCCTCTGTAACAATTAGGGGTCTTTATCGTTGCTCTCCACTAGATCTCTCTTCGGTGTGGATTACTTGTTAGTAGTTGATGCTTGTGAGATTTATCGGTGTTAACACTTTATGACCAGATTGTTATTGTCCATTATATCACCTTTGATTATGATCCATATGATTTCCTGTGAGTAGTTCGTTTAGTTCTTGGGGACATGGGAGAAGTCATGATGTTAGTAGTTGAATTATGTTGAAGTAATATCTCGTGGTTTGGTATTTAAGTTGTGGTGCTATTCTTCTAGTGGTGTCATGTAAACGTCGACTACATGATACTTCAACTTTATGGGCCTAGGAGGATGCATTGTGTATTTCTCTACTAATTGTGGGGTTGCCGGAGTAACAGAAACCTAAAACCCCCGTTAGGAAACCGATGCACGAGGGGGTGTAGGATCCCCGGAGTTTTACGGTTGTGGTTAGATTTATCTTAAATACTTTATTTTATTTGCGTATGCTTACGAGGGGTATAATCACAAGTATGTATTGGTCCTAGTTGGGCGGTGCATTAGCATAGGTTCACCCACACAACACTTAACGAACCAATAAATATTAGTCGACCGTATGAAACGAAAGCATTTGACAAACTCCCATGTGTCCTCGAGAATGTTTGGTAATCATAAGTAGAACAACCAGCTTGTCCTTTGCTCTCAAAAGTATTGGGCCACTCGCTGCAGTTATATTTACTGTTATTTATTTACTCGCACTTTATTTATCTGCTCTATCAAAAACCTCCAAAAACCTGTTTGCTAGTGTTTACAGTGAATCCTCTATCCAACCTTCTTATCAACACCTTGTGCTCCTCGTTGGTTTCTACACTATTATTTATCTAAAGTACTACGATACACCCCTATACTTGTGGGTCATCAAGACAATTTTATGGCGTCGTTGCCGGGGAGTGAAGTGCTATTGGTAAGTGGAATTGGTAAGAGAAACTTTTACTGTGAGTGTTGTTTTTATTTCTGTCTGCTGCTTTATTTCATTATGGAGAATAGGTTTGGTTCTCCGTTTAGGGTCCTTCTACCATTACTGCTATGGTAGTAGGTGACCCGTTATCTTCTGAATTAGAACCTTATAAAATACCTATGAAAATTGTTGGACGTGTCATGGATAACTGTTATTATGGAGATGGAACTGTCCATCCTGGTGATCATTTGCTTTTTATACATGAATTATGCGAGTTATTGATGCGTGTGAACACACGTTCGTTGGGAGACCCCAAGAGGAAGGTATGAAGAGTGCAGCAGCAAGTTTCGCTTAGAAAGAACCAAGGTTCAATCGACCAGTAGGAGGAAGGAGTAACTTTAGAAGGTTGATGAAGTTGAGATGGCAGGGCGGACTACCGGTTCAACATCAACGTGGAACCTACACAACACAATCAAATCACTTTGCCCCAACGAAGTAGTGAAGTTGTCAATCTCACCGGTTTTGCTGAACACAAAGAGGTTAAACGTATGGTGTGGAAAACAATATAAGAACAATATGAAAACAATAACAGGAGTGTAAAAACAGTGGAAGCAGTGTGAAAGCAGTGGAAGAAGTGTGTATTATCAGTATGAGAAAATGGACCGGGGTCCACAGTTCACTAGCGGTGTCTCTCCATAAACGATAAATAACATGTGTGGTGAACAAATTATAGCTAGGCAATTGACAGAAATGAAGGCTGCACTCTAGTGCATATGCAAGACGTAGAGATTACTATGTGATTCATGCGGGCATTACAACAAGATACATAGACCTTCATCCAACTGCATCTATGACTAATAATCCACCTTTTGAATATCATCATAACAAACATTGTGTATTAAGTTGCAAGCAACAGATAATCGCAGTAAGCAAAGTGTGTAATGTAAATAATGTAAACAAAGTAAACACCGTTGTTTTCTCCCTAATGGGAACAACACATCCCGATAAGGGGTAGCCCGATCTTCTCAATGAACACTCACGATAACTTGATAGATAACTAGTGCGCCACTGAAAACTCTCCTTGGATGAACCCTGATGCCAATGCAACAACTCTCGATCCCTTTGGATATTCTCAACTCCACACTCTTGCACAACGTAATCAAAAGACTATGAGTGGTTTTGTACCCTCTTATTCCCAGTGGAACAGCAGATAACACATAAACTTTGCAATGGTAACACCACCCTATCGATACGAACTTGGTGGTTGATAAATTTCAGATGAACATGGTTCAATCTTGCAAATCTAGGTTTTATCTTAAACTTGGTCTCGAACCAGAGAGATACAAACCGACCCAACATTAGGGGGTTCGGCCTAGATGGTATACAAACCATGCCTATTAATAATAGGACTTCTATATGGCGCATTCAACTTCTATGGAGGCACCCTCCCCTTGTTTTCACCCTTGCACATTTGTTTTCACAGCTTGCAGGGTTGTTTTCACCATGGCACTTATGTTATTCCTGCAAATAACATTGTCATTCCTTGTTATTCCAGCAGATAACAATTGTTATTCCATGTTGACGAAGGCATGGGTCCTAGACCCTGCGGGTAAGGACACCCCGTCTCAGGCCCAAGGATAAGGCCCAAGAAGGGAAGCCCTTGGAGTATTCCGGAAGGCCCACATGAAGCCCACCCGCAATGCCTTGCGGGTTAAGTTAGGAAACTTGTAACCGACATAGGGTTAGGGTTCGAGTCCTCTCCGGGTAGGGTTTGAGACCTGGCCACCTATATAAGGCCAGGAGAGCCACCGGAAGAGGACCAAGCAATACTGCACCATCAAAGCCTTAAGCTCGAGATCATACTCTCGACTTGGGCAACCACCATTGTAACCGATCTATTCGTTAATACAGGTCGACAAAGGCAGGAGTAAGGGTTTTACCTCTACGAGGGCCCCGAACCTGGGTAAAATCTTGCCCCCTGTTTAGCTGACGATCGCCACCAGCGCTCATGGGTTCTCCTATTCGAAACCCTATGGGTTCACCCGAGGGATTTGTAGAGTCTAAGATTCGACACTTGTTATTCCTTGTTTTCTAGCTCCTCTTGATGCCATCTTCCATCCATGTTTGTGTTATCAATAAACCTATCACACATAATACATATGCTTAGGTAGTATAACATTCTTATAAACACAAACAACACACTCCATCAAGAAGGAATTCACCTTATCATGAACAATAGTGAGGCTCAATATTTCCTTCCAACTCAAGCATGAAAATTCCTCATGGATCCCTATTATATCCATATCATCCTCCCTTTCTTCAAGACAAGACATCCTCGGCTTGTGGTAACCTGAAGAAGGAAGAAACAAAAAGAACAACGTGTATGCACAATATATATCTTTAATGGGGTGCATTAGTGTTGTGGACATAATATACATGTTCATATGACAGGATGCAACGAAATTTGCATGTATGTATCACAAAATTGTCACAAGAAAACAAATAGCATCCCATCCCATAACAATCACAATTGCAAATATAAGTGAAGCTCCGAAAATTATGATCATAAGGAGAAACATGTATGTATAAATTCTTATTGTTTATTATCAACCCAAGTGTTCTCACAGAAGATCTATAATCAAAATTGGTTATAGCAGTGTATTCAATTGTCTTATCATGCATAGTATAACCATTATGTAAATTGAAATACATTTTGCAAATATAAGTGAAGTATAAATCATTAGCATATGTACTTATCAAATGTTGTTGAAAATCAAACATATGTGTAGAATCATGCTTAGTTGTAGCAAATTGTAAGCAATTCAACCAAGGTAACACAATGTTTAATTCGGCAATTGTATCACAAGTAATACATATGTGATCCACCATAAAAATTTCATTCATGTTATAGTCACCAACCAAATTAAAAGTAAAACAAGTAGCATAGGTGCTAGAATTTATATATGAAATTTCAGCAATCCTATTCATAGGACATTGCACATTAATTGGTTCATGTAACATGATGGAATACACAATATTCATAGGTGTTATTTTAGCAAGCACTTATTTATGTGAAATCAAAACCACATGCTCAAAATTCGAAACATACAAACTATCACATGGTGGTGAACTATATGTGGTTATCAACTCAGAAGAATTAACTAACACATTAGTAGACTCACAAAAGTTGTACTTGTAAGTGGCAGCTCCAAATCAGCACCAATAGCAATAACATCCTTCTCAGATATAGTAGACATTGATTCATCTTCTCAAGTGGTGATGCAGGTTGTACTAATGATGGCTCCCTTTCTTCAAGAGTAACCTGCATATCACAAGAAACAACACTAGGAACAATAGCATGCTCCTCTAATATATGTGGTGGTGGTGGTGGTGGTGTAGGTGCAGGTTGTACTGTAGGCTCCCTTTCTTCAAAAGCAACATGCACATCAGAACAAACAACACTAGAGGTAGACATGATTACATTAGTAGGAACAATCTCACATGTTTCTTTAACACCTCTAAGTCCCTTCACTAAATGCTGAAGTTTTTCCATCTCTTCATTTTTTTTTCAAGCACTGGAAGTGTAGGTGCACATAAATTTTCACTCATAACCCTTTGCAATGTTCTATGTGTTGCATGTATTATCCAATTATTTTTATTGTTCCAAAACAATTGTGAATAAGGATAATGGCTATCAAAATTAACCTTATAGGTGTTGCACCACTTTTCACTCAATAAAAGATGACATCAAGAGAACGCTCTAGGAAGCACATTACAAAAAGTTCGCACTGTATGACCATGAATGGTTAAAGGAATCATGGTATCATGAGTAATGTGAATTGCAGCATCACTAGTATTTAACATAAATGAACTACGAGTTTCATAAGATGTCAATTGTAATGCTTCCATAACCTCAATACTAACAAAATTATACCGTGTGCCCTTATCAAGGGTAATAGCAACAGTGCTACCTTTGATGTCTGCTGTGAAGTGGAACAAATTTGCTGCAGGTATTCCACTAGAATCCTCCACTCAGAAAGTATCACTAAACATAGAATAACTACGAAGCTCCATTGATTAACTTGTTAGTAACAAAAATAACAATGGGTTGTGGTGTTCTCTCACAACTCACTCCAAAAACCAGCAAAGAAACATGTATCTTACGGCTCCAAAGTGAATAGAAAACACTCACCACAAGTAGTATTAACACGTGTAGTGATGTGAAGATGAGAATACCCAAGAGTTTAGCTATCACAAGATAAACAAGGAATATGGTGGGGCTTGGTATGGATACCTAACAACACCAATAACAAGTCCTATTTGCTGCTTGTGATGATTTAACAATGACACCTAGGAAACACACACCAATATAGAGAGAAATGTGGCAATGAAATTATATGGATGGAATTATCGCAATGCACTCGAAAGACACTAGCTATGCTCAAAGATATCACAGACACAAGATTGCTCAATGGAAAGTGTCAATATAGTAGTGATGAAAACAGCTCCAATAACAATATATAGCTATGTATCTCAAGGCCTTTTTGCTTTTTCTCAATTCTGTTTTTTTTTCTCTTTTTCTATTTCTATTTTTCTCTTTTTTATACTATTTACTGGCCGAATAACAACACAAGGAGCAAAAATAACAAGTGATAACACTGTAGTGATCAATTGTGACACAATGTATGAGAATGAGCAGCCTGAAAACGAGCAATAAGATAGCTATCCTTTATGGGCAATGTACCTATATGTTGTTGTAGAAAGGCTGTGGCTATGGCTCACAAAGATCGGACTTGAAAATCTATAGAAAGTGTAAGAAAAAACCTAAAAGAAAAATCACTATGGCTAATGGAAAAACACACGACAGAAAATTTCGGCCTGGCAGGAAAATCACACGTTCCTGTGCCGCGGCAGTGTATGGATGAGCAGCTCTCAAAGAAACAGCAGCACGCAACGCGTTTTGGCGCAGTTGGATGATGTGCGCAACAAGGAGCAGCGTCACGGCAGGAAAAAATGGCGCGTCAGAAAATTTCACCAACCAAGGGCCGCGGCAGCGCGCTCTCAGCAGCGGACGGTGAAAACACCAGTGCGCGGGCGGATTTGCTCGATGCGCGTCACGCGCGGAACAACACGCGGCAGTAGCGTTGGAGCGCGGCAAAGGAATAACGCGGGCGTGTGCCGCGGCAGCGCACGTGATACAGCGAGGGGCGCGCACATAAGGTATTTGGGGGCGCGCGCACGGTGCAATCTGAGCGGCAGTAGGTCTCAGTGGCAGCGGATCCGAACATGGCAGGAATTCCCACGACGCCAGCGAATTGGAAGAAACACGTGCCACGGTAGAACCGAGTCCAACTCGAACTCAACAAGTAAAAACCTGCTCGGATTGATTCTTTTTGGGGATTTTTGGTGGACTCTTTGGGATGAACACGAAGAACAGCTAGAACCCTAACCCTAAACCGAAATCTAAAAGACACAAAAGGAGAAAAGAAACACATATCAAACACAAACAACAACTAAAACTCGATAATGGTGATGATCTAAGGTGATGGCACATACTACACCTATTTTTTGTGGCTTTTTCTGGATAGGTAAAAAACAAAAACGAATCTAGGGATAAAATTGCTCACCGAGTCAACCTAGTAATATGATACCATATGATAAGGGGTAGCACAATCTTCTCGATGAACACTCGCAATAACTTGATAGATAACTAGTGCGCCACTGAAAACTCTCCTTGGATTAACCCTGATGCCAATGCAACAGCTCTCGTTCCCTTTGGATATTCTCAAATTCACACTCTTGCACAACGTAATAAAAAGACTACGAGTGGTCCTGTACCCTCTTATTCCCAGTGGAACATCGGATAACACGTAAACTTTGCAATGTTAACACCACCCTATCGATACAAACTTTGTGGTTGATAAATTTTAGATGAACATGGTTCAATCCTGGAAATCTAGGGTTTATCTTAAACTTGGTCTCGAACCAGAGAGATACAAACCGACCCAACATTAGGGGGTTCGTCCTAGATGGTATAAAAACCATGCCTATTAATAATAGGACTTCTATATGGCGCATTTAACTTCTATGGAGGCGCCCTCACCTTGTTTTCACCCTTGCAAATTTGTTTTCACAGCTTGCAGGGTTGTTTTCACCATGACACTTTTGTTATTCCTCCAAATAACAATTGTTTTTCCTTGTTATTCCAGCAGATAACAATTGTTATTCCTTGTTTTCCAGCTCCTCTTGATGCCATCTTTCATCCATGTTTGTGTTATGAATAAACCTATCACACATAATACATATGCTTAGGTTGTATAACATTCTTATAAACACAGAAAACACACTCCATTAAGAAGGAATTCACCTTATCATGAACAACAACGAGGCTCAATATTTCCTTCCAACTCAAGCATGAAAATTCCTCATGGATCCCTATTATATCAATATCACATCCTCCATCCATCACGTTTCTGTCACTGGAGCACAGATGCAAAGGAGGCATGAACCCACCATCGAGAATAAATACTCCCTCTTGGAGTTACTAGCATCTACTTGTATAGAGCATCTACTAATAACGGAAGGCATGCAAGATCATAAATAACATATGCATCAAGATAACATGATAGATTGATAATCAGGATACATAGCATTCAACATTCATCGGATCCTGGCAAATACAACATGTAGCATTACATAAAGATGATCTCGATCATGTAGGGCAGCTCATGAGATCTAAACATGAGGCATAAAGTGGAGAAGAGAACCATATAGCTACTGCTATGTACACATAGTCCAGGGATGAACTACTCACGCATCACTTCGGAGGAGGGCATGGTGGTGTAGACCCCTCCGGTGATGAATTCCCCTCCTGGCAGGATGCCGGGGAGAGCTCCAGAACCCCCCCCCCCCCGATCTCGGGATGACGATGATGGAGGCCGCGGGTGTTTCTCGAGAAAATGTGGTATATCTTTAGGGTTCACGTATCGGGGGGATTATATAGGCGAAAGGGCGATGGCGTTGGACGCCTGAGGGGCCCACACCACCCCTAGGCGCGGCCAGGGGGCGCGCCTCCCTATGGTGTGGCCCCCCCTGTGGCCCCCTCTAGGCCTCTTCGGGGACTCCGTATAACCTTCTGGAATTCTAAGACTTCCAAGCTTCGAATTTTTCAATTTCGAGAATATTTCCAGAATATTTTTTTCTGAAACTAAAAACAACAGAAAACAGGGAACTGGCTCTGTGGCATCTTGTCAACAGGTTAGTCCCGAAAATCGATAAAAATGACATAAAGTGTATAGATAACATGTAGGAAATAACATGAAAACAACATGGAACATCAGAAATTAAGGATACATTTATGTCGTATCAACATCCCCAAGATTAGTTCCTACTCGCCTCGAGTAGTTAAACGATAAAAACACATAATTTCTGAGGTGACATGCTGCCAACATAAACTTGATCATGAATATTGTAAAAGCATATGTAAGCTGAGATCATAGTACTTTAAACACAAGAATGATAAATAAAATATTAACAATAAAGCATAGCAATCAACTTGCATCATGAAAAGTAACACAAATAAAAGATCATGAATAATGCACTTGAAAGATATATGTTTGTTTCAAGCATAGAGATAACATGGAAAAGTGAAATTTCGCTTGTCCTTAAGAGTGGGGCCAAAAATAAATGCCAGGACACCTTCAAAGTTCATGAGGAAGACCAGAACAAATAATTAGAGAACAAACAATAACACATCGTGAATCAATTAATAATGTTTCTAGGAAAAATGCACATTAAACTCAGAATGGCAACTATGCTCTCTGAGCCGTGCATAAAGTTAGAAGATGGAGACTCAACATAAAAGTAAAAGAAAGTCCCGTCGCAGAGGGAAGTAGGGATCAACTCATGTGCTAGAGCCTTTTATTTTGTTAAATGGAGGTATTAAAAACATTTTTAAGGGAGGTGTATGTTTATGTCAACGAATAGTAAAAAAATACAGTACATCACAAGACAACTAGACTTCACAAGAGCGGCTCCCATAGAAGGACGCATCTGAGTAGAAGGTCACCCCTCTTTCTCTTTTGTTTACACAATTATGCTTTGACTGATAAATCAGGGGAAAATTAGTGAAGAGAATTTGTTTGTATTAATTTGGGGCCGGGCACCCAGCTGCCAGCTCTTCTATCAATTAGATAAGCGGATGAAGCCACTAGTCCAGGGTGTGAATGTCCAACCAAAAAGTGAGATAAATATTCTCTATTTCCGTCCTCATGAGCCAAAACAGGAACACAAAACAGGAGTAATTTTGAAAGTTTTAAAGGTAACACATGAGCAATTTACTTTGGAGTGGCAGTTAAATACCACATGTAGGTAGGTATGGTGAACACATTTGGCATACTTTGGTTTTTAGGAGTTGGATGCACGAGTAGAGATCATACTCAGTACATGTGGAGGCTAGAAAAAGACTTGGAGTGACAAATCAAGAGAGCAATACTGGCCATAATCATGCATAGCGATAAAAACATCATTAATCAAAGCATAAGTGGTACCACACGTTCAAAAACTAAATTCTAATAAAGGTTATAAGTGACTGGTTCATATTCATAAACATAGTGTGAGCATGCGCCAAGTCAACCTAGTAAAACATTCAAAGGAGAACACGACAAATTTATGCTTCAATATGACAAGAACAACTCATGATTCTTTCTAAGGCACATTAAACACTCTCAGCTATTTGAGACAAATCATGCTACAAAATAACCACTAGGATTTAGAATTAAAATAACATATAGCATGATATGTAAAAGTCTAGCCACAGTCTATACAAGCTTCTATTTGCATCGTTATAAAATTTACTGCATGCAACAATTTATTTTCCCAACAAGCACCATACAAAATATGTCTTAACAAAAAAGCTCTAAATGATACAGCAAGAAAAATGAGAGTACTCACACAAATCTACTAAAAATAACATCTCTAGAAGTGACCTCATAAATTGTTGATGAAGAAGGGGATGCCTTGGGCATACCCAAGATTAGATGCTTGAGTCTTCTTAGAATTTTCTGGGATGAACCAAGGGGGCATCCCCAAGCTTTGACCTTGCACTCTTCTTGATCACACTATATCACCCTCTTCTCTTGACCCTTGAAAACTTCCTTCACACCAAACTCAAAGAGTCATTCGCATTAGAGGGTCTGTGCAACAATCATAAATCCATGGGTTATGTATGGGAACAAGTGATATTGATACTTTTAAACATTAGCTACAGCCACTGATGTTTCGTGAAGCAAATAAACCCACTTGGCATCGTAAAAGAGCAAATGCAAGAAAAATGGCAGAATCTGCCAAAACCAGAACAGTCTATAAAGACGATTTTTTTCGGGGAAGTTACGTTGCTCTGATCGAAAAAGTTAAAGAACTAAAGAGTTGCGGAATTAGCTTAGGAATACGCACGAAAAATTTCAGGTCATTTTGATATTTATGGATTTTTTCACAATTTTTTACGGTGGACAGAAGAAATCTGTTTCTCGCGCAGAAATCCAAAACCAACTTCAACTCTCGTAAATAAACTTTACTTGGCACAACTAAAACATGAAAATAAAGATACAAAGGAGTTTCTATACAAGTATACAGCCCCTCGAATCAAAGAAAACAAATAAAAACAAAGCAAAAAAATAAAACCATGGGTTATCTCCCAAGAAGTGTTTTTCTTTAACGCCTTTTAGCTAGGCCCAGAAAAGTGGAATCAAGTATTTTCAAGTGAAGAAGATGCTCACATAAGAAATATTAATTAAGAAAAAGAGAGCATCAAGAATAAAGTATAAAACAAATTTAAGTCTAAACCACTTCCTATGCATAGGAATATTGTAAAGAAGATCAAACTAGAAATCATGGGAAGGTAGAACAAGAGCAATTTCAAATCTTTCAACAAAAAGAGAGGTGTTTTAGTAACATGAAAAATCCTACTACCATATTTTCCTCTCTCATAATAATTTCCTGTAGCATCATGAATAAACTCAACAACATAATTATCACATAAAGCATGTTTGTCATGGTCTAAAAGCACACAATTCATATCAAGCTCAAAACTAGTGGGATCAAAATTTAAAACCAGCTCCGCCTTTTCCCACTTTTAGCAGTATCAAAACGAGATGATTGATCACTCATAAAAGGTATATGACACATTATAGCAATTCTATTTTTAGTAGCATTATAATTTATAACATCAAGTAACATAGGACCATCATCTAGAGCATTATCATATAAATTTCCTAAACAAACTTCCTCATTATCATGCATATCAATAGTTGGAAGAAATAGAACATTATCATAGGATTTATCAAAGTAGCATGGATTATCATATATAATAGTAGCAACATCATTCTTACAAGTTTCATTCATAGTAGTATCAAGGTCACAAGTATAGAAAGTATCAACTTCATCAAAAAGGGATATTTCAAAAGAATCAATAGGATCATCACTTTAATCAAATAATGTATGAGTTAAAGAGTTATTATTATTTGGAGGTAGAAATGGGTAGCTCCATTCTTCCTCCTCTTTTTCATCCAATGAGCTTCCAGGTTCAATAGTTTCTTCTTCCATAGGTTCCTGCAAGGCATTAGTTACTTCCTTTGGTGGAGAGCATCTTATAAGATATTTAATTATGTAGTAATTACATTCCATGTAATTATCAAAGCAATATTCAAGTATACCATAAATCTCATATTTATAAGGTGCATCATCAATATTTTCAAGAAAATAAGCAATTTCGAATGCACCCTTCCAAGCAATAAATTCCTCAATTTGTTCCACATCATCAAAGTCCTAATTTCCCTTAACATAAGAAGATATGGTAACATCATCATTATACTCACATTGAGAAGGGATGTGTTTATACCTCCTATAGCAACAAGATTTATCAAAGAAATAAGTAACAATATAAGTAGAGCACAAGTTTTTAGCATAGTTATGAAATTTATTGATTTGCTACCACAAGTGTATCCTTTTTTGTGACAAGCGGTGTTCCTTATAATATTTTTGTTGTTCATCCGTGCACCCACCTTGCCGGTAAGATCTAGTTTCAAAGATATAAAACATTGATAGCAATTATGATAAAGAAAGTAACAAGCAAAACAATAACAAAGTAAAAATGATTGGAGGTGAAAGACTCCCCTTGCAGAAACTCTCTTCCTCCCCGAAAACGATGCCAGAAATTGTGCTTGATGCGTGTGAACACACGTTCGTTGGGAGACCCCAAGAGGAAGGAATGAAGAGTGCAGCAACAAGTTTCCCTCAGAAAGAAACCAAGATTGAATCGACCAGTAGGAGGAAGGAGTAACTTTAGAAGGTTGATGCAACTGAGATGGCAGGGAGCACTACTGGTTCAGCAGCAACGTGGAACGTACACAACACAATCAAATCAAATAGCCCCAACGAAGCAGTGAGGTTGTCAATCTCACCAGTTTTGATGAATAGAAAGAGGTTAAACGTATGGTGTGGAAAACAATATGAGAACAGTATGAAAACAGTGTGAAGGAAGTCTGGAAGATAGGATGGGGAGGTGTACATAGAAGATGTTTGGGGCCCTAAAGGAGAAGGAAGTCTGGAAGATAGGATGGAAGAGCTGGAGAAAGAAGTCTTTAGGTACAAGAAGATGGCGGAGCGTGAAGATGACATTGTATGAACGCGTAGAGATAAACAAAACTTTTTCTACGCGATGCTTCCAAGATCTAGCCGAGGTAGAAGGCCACGAGTATTACCACTAGACGCGCAGGTGCGGATTATCGATGCAGCGCGTCGGGGCAGTGCAGTCCCACGATCCGGTCCGGCCGATCCAATCCCTCGAACGTCGAAGTGCTCAACGTACAACACCTTTGCCGGTATCCACACGTACGAGGAGGAGCTCCGACGGCGGACTGCTAGGTCCGGTGCGGCGGCTGTACTGAGTGGGGCTAGGGTTCCCAACGCATGGGAGAGTGGACTAACGTGCCCGCTGGGCAACCTGCGCCCCTCTTTATAAAGCGTATGGTAATGGGCTTCACAACACTTGTGGCCCAATCCCTCTGTGAGTTTGACTCACAAAACAAGTCCATTTCTGGTTTGGGTCCAACCCGACCAATACTTGCTCCCGCTCTTAAGTGTGCGACCCTGCAGGCTCATGGCGACTTGGACACGATTGGAGTCCAACTCCCAATCGATCAATCGGTAGCGGCTCCTAGCAGAACGTGCCGACTCCCAAGTACCATTGAGTCATGACGACATACCTTTCAATGTGATATTCATCTTAGTCCCTTTTGCCTCACGATATACCTTGTCGAGCTATAGGCGATTTATCGTCATCCCTTAAATAGCTCAACTCTCTTCTCGATCCGTGACATGTGATTCATCTGACTAACTCTTAGTCAACCGACACAGTTAACACTTAACTAAGTCGCGCATGGCCATGCTTCCTGAATCATATCACTCGAGAGGGCCCAGAGAATATCTCCCCATTCGGAGGGGCAAAATCCCATCTTGATTATCCACATCACGCAGCTTGCTTATCATTCGACCCGAACTCTGCCTTTATAGTTGCCTTGTTACAGAACAACGTTTGACAGAACCTAAGTCGGTGATCCACAACTCGGATTGTGCGACAACCTCAGGTCTAAGGATTACATTGATTGAGACATGCAAATGACGACGTGATCGTTGCATCTCAATGTGGGTTAGTCCGACTTGCTAAACTCTTTAGCCAAGTCCGTGAACGTTGGAATGGCATCACCATGCCCATGACAAGTGGAACCGTGTCATCAGCCAACACTCACATTAGTCTAGGGTGTGTGTCCAGCACAACCTAAATGACCAAGGACAATCTAGTATGAACAACATGAATATATAGTTCCACAATCGAATCACATATTCAATGACATATATCAATGTTCAAAACAAGGACAACTTAATAACTTTATGAATACAGTGGGATTTACATCATACATGATTGCCTCTAGGGCATATTCCCAACAGTCTCCCACTTGCACTAGAGTCAATCATCCTGGCATCATATGCCTAGGCATCGAATGCCCATGCCTCTCGTGTGCGCCTCATGCTTAGGCTGTGTAGCGCCTTTGTCAACAGATCTGCAATGTTTGCATCCGTGTGTACTTTGCATAACTTGATATCACCTTGTTCGACAAACTGGCGAATGAGGTGGTACCGCATGAGTATATGTTTGTTCTTCTGGTGTTGTCTAGGTTCCTTGGCCTGTGCGATAGCACCATTGTTGTCACAATATACGTCCAAAGGATTGGACGCGCCCTGAACCACACCAAGAGCAATCAGGAGGTTCCTGATCCAAACAACTTCCTTTGCCGCCTCTGAGGCAGCAATATACTCAGCCTCTGTTGTAGATGCAAACACCATATCTTGCTTAGAACTCTTCCAGCTCACAGCCCCTCCGTTCATTACGAACACGTATCCAGATTGCGAACGAGAATCATCTGAGTCGGTGAGATAACTCGCATCCGTGTAACCCTTTACACTGAATTCCTCATCACCTCCATAAACTAGGAACATTTCCTTAGTATTTATCAAGTACTTAAGGATGTTTTTAACCGCTGCCCAGTAGGCTTCGCCAGGGTCAGCCTGGTATCTGCTCGTAACACTTAAATCATAGGAAACATCTGGCCTAGTACAAATCATGGCATACATGATGGATCCGATTGCCGAAGCATACGGGATCACACTCATCCGACTTCGCTCATCAGTTGTCGAAGGACACTGAGTCTTTCTAAGTTTTATGCCATGGGACATCGGTAAGAATCCCTTCTTGGACTCTTCCATTTTGAATTTCTTCAAAACCTTGTCCAGATAAGTACTCTGACTCAATCCAATGAGCCGCCTTGATCTATCTCTATAGATCCTGATTCCTAATATGTAAGTCGCCTCACCCAAATCCTTCATTGAGAAACTCCTTTCCAATGACTCTTTGGTTTCTTGCAACATCATGACATCATTCCCAATCAGTAATATGTCATCCACATATAAGATTAGAAAGTTTACTTTGCTCCCACTAAACTTCTTGTATAAACAAGAATCATGATCACTCTTGATGAAGCCAAACGATTTGACTACCTCATCAAAGCGAATGTTCCAACTCCGAGATGGTTGCTTCAACCCATAAATGGATTTCTGAAGTTTGCATACCTTGTCAGCATTAGCTGGATCGACAAAACCTTCGGGTTGTATCATATACACGTCCTCAGTTAAATTTCCATTAAAGAAAGTTGTCTTGACATCCATCTGCCATATCTCATAGTCGAAATAGGCTGCTATGGCTAACATGATCCGAATTGATTTAAGCATCGCTACGGGCGAGAAGGTCTCGTCGTAGTCAACTCCTTGAACTTGTCGGAACCCCTTCGCGACAAGTCGTGCTTTATAGACGGAAATATTTCCATCCATATCAATTTTCTTCATAAAGACCCATTTGCACTCGACGGGTCTTGCACCGTCAGGCAGAACAACCAAATTTTAAACTTGGTTTTCATCCATGTACTTTAACTCGGATCTCATGGCTCCAAGCCATAACTCGGAATCAGATCCCACCATCGCTTCTGAATAAGTTGCCGGCTCATTACTGTCTAACAGTAAAACATCTTGAGCACTCTGTAATTTGGCAGATCTCCGAGGTTCAGGTGCTGTAACCGGTGTAGGTACCACGACCGGCTCAGCCTCCAAGGCCATTGCCGACTCGCCCCTAGCTGGTTCTTCTCGAATTTCTTTGAGTTGCACCGTGCTCCCACTGACTTCCCGACTGAGAAACTCTTTCTCAAGGAAGACACCATTCCGAGCGACAAACACTTTGCCCTCTTCCCGGTTGTAGAAGTAGTACCCCAAGGTTTCCCTCGGATACCCCATGAAAATACACTTATCCGACTTGGGCGTGAGCTTGTCCGACTGAAGTCGCGTGACAAATGCTTCACAACCCCAAATCTTAAGAAAAGACAACCTTGGCTTTTTACCAGTCCACATCTCATGTGGTGTCTTCTCTACTGACTTTGATGGTACTCTGTTTAGTGTGAAAGCTGCAGTTTCTAGACAATAACCCCAAAATGATAAAGGTAGATCTGTCCGACTCATCATTGATCGTACCATGTCCAACAAGGTCCGATTTCTCCGTTCCGATACACCATTTCTCTGCGGTGTACCCGGCGGAGTGAGTTGAGGAACTATTCCACAACTCTTTAGATGGTCATCAAACTCATGGCTCATGTACTCGCCTCCACGGTCCGACCGTAGAAACTTTATTTTCTTGCCGAGTTGATTTTGTACCTCACTCTGGAATTCCTTGAACTTTTCAAAGGCTTCCGACTTGTGTTTCATTAAATAGATATATCCATACCTACTCAAATCATCAGTGAAGGTAATGAAGTACTCATAACCACCTCTGGTTGTCGTGCTCATTGGACCACATACATCACTATGTATTAGTTCTAACAAGTCAGACCCCCTTTCACAACTCCTTGCAAAAGGTGTCTTGGTCATTTTGCCTAGTAGGCATGATTCGCATGTCTCGAATGACTCTAAGTCGAACGAAGTTAGAAGTCCATCATCATGGAGCTTCTTCATGCGTTCCCAACTTATATGACCAAGCCGACAGTGCCAAAAGTAAGTCATATTCAGATCATTTGGTTTCAACCTTTTAATATTTATGTTATAGACCGATTCACTATCAAGATTTAAAATAAATAACCCGTTCTGAACGGGTGCAAAGCCATGAAACATATCTTTCAAATATAAAGAACAATCATTATTCTTAATATTCGAATCATAACCTTGTCTCATCAAACATGAGGCGGAAATAATGTTTCGACTAAGCGCTAGAACATAATAATAATTATTTAGTTCCAAAATAAATCCTGAAGGTAAATGAAGTTGCATCGTGCCGACTTCCAACGCAGCGACTCTCGCCTTGTTGCCGACCCGAATATCAACCTCTCCTCTTGCCACGCTCCTAGTTCTTACCAGTCCCTGCAACGAGTTGCATATGTGAATAACTGATCCGGTATCATATACCCAAGAACTATTAGGCGCATCAGCAAGATAAATTTCTATAACATTGCACACAAGTGTACCTGAGTCGGAAGTCATACTTCCACTCTTGGCTCTGTTAGCCAAATACTTGGTGCAGTTCCTCTTCCAGTGGCCATCCTGCTTGCAATAGAAGCAATTGGCTCCGGCTGTAGGAGAAGGCTTAGTCTTTGAGGAAGCACTCTGGACAGGGCCATGGGCGCTACCTACTGACTTATCCTTCTTCTTCTTAGTGCAAGAACTCTTCTTGAACTTAGCCTTATTCTGCACCATCAACACTTGACTGTCGCCTTTCTTGATATCAGCCTCTGCCGTTTTGAGCATCCCATGTAATTCAGTGATACTCTTATCCATACCATGCATATGGTAGTTCGAGATGAACGAACCATATGCACTAGGAAGAGAGTTCAGAATTATATCAGTAGCGAACTCTTCGTTAATTGGGACGCCCAGCCGATCCAGAGACTGAATGTAACCAACCATCTTGATTACATGCGGACTCAATGGATCACCATCTTTCAGCTTACAGCCCAGCAAAGCTTGAGAGACTTGATACCTCTCGGTCTTTGCCTGAGCCTGGAACATACTTTTGAGGCTTTCGATCATATCGTAGGCCTCAACATTGTCGAACTACTGCTGCAAGTCCGGTTCCATGTGTGCAAGCATAAGACAGCTGATTTCCGTAGACTCATCTCTAGTCTTACGGTAGACATTCATGACAGCGACAGTCGCATCGTCATCTGGCTCTTCTGGAAGTGGAGTTTCTAGAACATGTTCTTTCTTGTCATGCTTGAGGACTATCCTCAGATTACGATACCAGTTGGTGAAATTAGTTCCATTAAGCTTATCTTTCTCTAGGATTGACCTCAACGCAAACGCGGACAACTGAGGAAGGTTGCTAGGTGCCATTGATCTACAACAGAAAATACGCAAAAACACTTAAGACATGTATTCATAAAAGAGCAGGCATATTAAACGCTTTAATACTTATGCTCCCACTAGAACCAACATCCCTCCGATGGTTGCTAAGTGCTTCAAGATCCTAAATAAGCAAGCCGACTAGTGAGCTTTAGCATCACCGCTAGCCGTCAAGTGATCTAGGTAGTCAACACCTTGCCAATCGTATCCAATACGACTCCTGTTAGTTGGGTGACATCACATGCCCCGGCTCCCAACCTACCTCGCCCCGAGCCCCACAACCGTTGTGATGGACTCGTCTAGATTACCAAGTGCTTCTGCTTGTAAGAGTCCGACTCAAACCCACCTAACCGGAAAGAATTGGTAGCACCTCAATTTTATGAGCCCACTACCAAGAATGTCCGACTTGTGATGGTGCAGCACTGGCGGGGCGACCGACTAGACCTTCTTTGAGGGATTAAAGAATCTACCAACTATCTAAATAGAGGTAAATAGAGACATAACAATAACACAAATAAAGCAATTATAATGTGAAATGGTATGGCTCTCTTCATGGTGATCTCTATCTCCACAAAAGCGTGTAAGTTGACTCGTGCCAACTCTTGTCACGTGCCATCTTACTCCATGTAGCCGACTTGTACATTGACTTGCATGCCACCGGGTTCTCCAACAAGCTACACTAGCTAGTAAATGAAAAATTTACATAGAGAATCCGACACGCAGGTCGTTATACAATAAAATGACAGCACCTAGGCTCCAGCCGGCTGACAAGAACATGATACGCAGATCATGTATGGATTACACACATCACATGCACATAAGCCATACCATTCACAACTTCCTGCAAAAACAAGTTATGTATAGACACGATATCTACCGGCGTTGTGAAACTCGTAACGACATCTAAGGCGCTACGGCAGGGCGAAGCCGGCGGTCCCTCGCGGGTGCGGGCAGCGCCCGACGATTTCGGAAAACGCAGATCTCATCTGCATTCCGATCATGGATTTCTTCATCGGATAAAACGATTTTACCCGAATCTGATCCGTATTCCGATTCGACCAAACTCTTTGATCTTCGATCATCGCAACTGGATTTATGTGTCACGGTATACCCCGATGGCGGAAACCGACAGGTAGGGGTATGTTATTTCACGACCTTAGCAGTATGATCACGGAAACCTGATCATCCATTAACCCCGAGTACGATTGATCCAATCAACCTTGTACAAAACCGATCTATCTCATAGAACGACCACCAAAACAGCAATTAGATCACATCTAACGCTAACTACATATCACATATGTACGGATCTCGGGCCTAATACCAGAAGCTACCGCTCTGATACCACTGTATGAACGCGTAGAGATAAACAAAACTTTTTCTACGCGATGCTTCCAAGATCTAGCCGAGGTAGAAGGCCACGAGTATTACCACTAGACGCGCAGGTTCGGATTATCGATGCAGCGCGTCGGGGCAGTGCAGTCCCACGATCCGGTCCGGCCGATCCAATCCCTCGAACGTCGAAGTGCTGAACGTACAACACCTCTGCCGGTATCCACACGTACGAGGAGGAGCTCCGACGGCGGACTGCTAGGTCCGGTGCGGCGGCTGGACTGAGTGGGGCTAGGGTTCGCAACACTTGTGGCCCATTCCCTCTGTGAGTCCGACTCACAAAACCAGTCCATTTCCGGTTCGGGTCCAACCCGACCAATACTTGCTCCTGCTCTTAAGTGTGCGACCCTGCAGGCTCATGGCGACTTGGACACGATTGGAGTCCAACTCCCAATCGATCAATCGGTAGCGGCTCCTAGCAGAACGTGCCGACTCCCAAGTACCATTGAGTCATGACGACATACCTTTCAATGTGATATTCATCTTAGTCCCTTTTGCCTCACGATATACCTTGTCGAGCTATAGGCGATTTATCGCCATCCCATAAATAGCTTAACTCTCTTCTCGATCTGTGACATGTGATTCATCTGACTAACTCTTAGTCAACCGACACAGTTAACACTTAACTGAGTCGCGCATGGCCATGCTTCCTAAATCATATCACTCGAGAGGGCCCAGAGAATATCTCTCAATTCGGAGGGGCAAAATCCCATCTTGATTATCCACATCACGCAGCTTGCTTCTCATTCGACCCGAACTCTGCCTTTATAGTTTCCTTGTCACAGAACAACGTTTGACAGAACCTAAGTCGGTGATCCACAACTCGGATTGTGCGACAACCTCAGGTCTAAGGATTACATTGATTGAGACATGCAAATGACGACTTGATCGTTGCATCTCAATGTGGGTCAGTCCGACTTGCTAAACTCTTTAGCCAAGTCCGTGAACGTTGGAATGGCATCACCATGCCCATGACAAGTGGAACCGTGTCATCAGCCAACACTCACATTAGTCTAGGGTGTGTGTCCAGCACAACCTAAATGACCAAGGACAATCTAGTATGAACAACATGAATATATAGTTCCACAATCGAATCACATATTCAATGACATATATCAGATGTTCAAAACAAGGACAACTTAATAACTTTATGAATACAGTGGGAATTACATCATACATGATTGCCTCTAGGGCATATTCCCAACAGACATCCCATAGGATGAAGACATAACTGATCGCCAAGCACAAGAACGGGACTTTAAAGCTCTGGGAGGAGATCTTCTCACTCACCGAGACCACAAACAATTTACAAGACAACTCTACGATGTGCAGAATCAGAACTGTGAGTATGAGAACAAGTTTAAACGTATAAGCTTTACTGCTAGTTTCAGGATATTGGAGACTAAGACATCATTTGTCGATGGAGAGCATTTACCTTGGAAGTCTGATGATGAAAAGGACTCACCACCACCACCGTAGAATTAGTTCGTCATTGGTATTGGCATCCCCTTGGCTTGTTGCAAGCTTGGGGGAGTGCCGCGGTATCACACCTTTATCTTTCACCTTTTTACCTTTTAGTAGAGTCATATACTGAGTAGAGAAAATGTCATATAGTATGGTTTGCAGTATGGAAGTATCACTCTTTAGTTGGTTATCGTTGTATCCCTTGGTTTGAGTTGCCGTAATGAAATATTAAGAAGAAGTTTTATCATTTACTTTCTACACTTTATTTTAGTTTGCAATTTTTGTTATATGGTTTATCTTGTTATTAGTATTGGTATCAATGTTGGAGCTTCAAGTTAATCTAGTTGGTTTTGGCAAACTTAGCATTGGTCAGTAGCAACAATACGATGAGGCTTAAGTAGAAAAGAGGGAGTTGCATGTAGATATATTATTCCATGATCTTTCTTTGTTGTTAGCTCATTAGCTTAGTATTCTCAAAGTAAGATTGTTTGTACCTTCAAGGAAGATTGCATGATTGGTTTTATCACATATGTATGTGTTTGTTTTCCCTCACTCTTATGCTTGCTACCCAACCTTGCTAGCCAAAAACCTGAAAATTGCTTGTGTGAAATCTTTAAAACCCTCAAAATTACACATGTTTTGTGCCCCTATTTTAGCTCATGAGTATGCAAATAGAGAATCTTTATCTCACTTGTTGATTGGACTTTACACACCTAGACTAGTGGCTTTACACATTGCTATTGGCATGCAAATAAAGTTCCATAGGTTTTTTTAATTTTCTCTTCAAACACTTCATGTCCTAACTCAAGCTAAATATTATAAAGCTCTTTGTTGTTTTCCATTAAGCCTAACTAGTGAAAATAAAAAAAGAAACAAAAATATATAATTGCAGGATCTAAAGGAAATAACTTCGAGCACTCCCACCTGAGGATGTGAGTACCTTTTACCTTACCTCCCCGGCAACGGCGCCGGAAAAGAGCTTGATGTCTACGTACACTTATATTCTTATAGACAGTGTTGGGCCTCCAAGTGCAGAGGTTTGTAGAACAACAACAAGTTTCCCTTAAGTGGATCACCCAAGGTTTATCAAACTCAGGGAGGTAGAGGTCAAAGATATCCCTCTCAAGAAACCCTGCAATTAAGATACAAGAAGTCTCTTGTGTCCCCAACACACCCAATATACTTGTTAGGTATATAGGTGCACTAGTTTGGCGAAGAGATAGTGAAATGCGAGTAATATGGATGGTTATAAGTAATAATAGCAATCTGAAATAAATATGGCAGCAAGCAAACATGTAGTAGAACAGGCGGAAAACGGTGTTTCAATGCGTGGAAACAAGGCCTAGGGATCCTACTTCACTAGTGGGCGCTCTCAACAATGATCACATAATTGAATAACTAAATATCTTCTCTTCACTATGCTACTCTTAACCCTCTCCGGTTGGATAACAGACACTAATCATTGCGTAGGGATGCAAAAGGCATTCCTTAAAGTAAGCATTCCCATGTATAGTCAACCCCACGCTGTAAGTATGAGCGCCCTAGAAGGTACTAGACAAACACCACAATTCATAGAGGAGACACACACGGTGTGCACACTGTCACATTCACACCGCGGGACAAGGTGACTCCAAAGTTCATATTAATAAAACACTTGAGTAGCACAATATGAACAGTAACATCTACTTATTCAACTAGATTACAAAGCTCACGATCACATATATATCACACCATGGGAGAGAGAGATGAACCACACAGCTACCGGTAGAGCCCTCAGCCTCGGGGGAGAACTACTCCCTCCTCATCATAGGAGACAGCAACGACGATGGAGATAGCGGTGGAGTCGATGGAGATGGCTTCCGGGGGCACTTCCCCGTCCCGGCAGGGTGCCAGAACAGAGATCTGTCCCTTGAAACTTGGGTTGACGATGACGACGGCTGCAGAAAGTTTCGTGGAATTTTTCCCATTCCCCTAGAGTTTTCGGGAGGAAGGGAATAAATAGGCGAAAGGGCGACGTCGGTGGGCCACAAGGGTGGCCTCACCACCCCCAGGCGCGGCCAAGGGGGGCCCGCGCCTAGCTATGGTGAGGGCCCCCTGGTGCCCATCTTCGACTCCTCTTCAGACTTCTGGATGCTTCCGGGGAAAATAGGAACTTTGGGATTCATGGGGTCCAATTCCGAGAATATTTCCAGAACAACTTTTCTGAAATAAAAAACAGCAGAAAACAGGGAACTGACATTTGGCATCTTGTCAATAGGTTAGTCCCGGAAAACGTGTAAAAATGCTATAAAGAAGGGAGAAAACATGTAGCAATTGGCATGATATCATCATGGAACATCAGAAATTATAGATACGTTGGAGACGTATCAACTGTTATAATTGAGCATGATAAACTCTGCAATATAAGCCCTAGTATAAAGACCCTAATCGAAAGATAAGTACACTGTTAATTGTTCTCTGACCAAGAACGAAGTTTTCCTTCACCAATTATGATTTCCTTTTGCACCTTTATTGTGATTTCCTCTACCTGTTTCAAGTTTGATTGTATGAGAGAAAATTGCTGTCTAAAATGACTTGTTCTTTGTTAGATGTGATGCCTCTTGTCCGTATTTTATTTACCGATACCTCACTCCATAAACATGTGGTCATGTTTACTGAGTTCAGTTTCGCTTGGGGACAAGCGAGGTCTAAGATTTGGGGGGGGGGGGGTTGTTACGTCCATTTTGCATCACTATTTTATATTGTTATTTTCTGTTATTCATCGATATATTTCATGTTATGATGCATCACTTATGTTATTTTATCTTATTTTGCATGTTTTATAATTTTTGGAGAATAAACACAGGGACCAGAAATCTGATGGAAAAAGCACCGTCGAGGTACCCTATTTTAGAAGATCAAAAGAAGAGGGGGGATACCGGAGGAGTCTTAGAAGTCCCGAGGAGGAAGTCAGCCCGAAGGGCACCCGGAGGGGGCCCACCTGGGGCCCACACCACCAGGCGGCGCGCCCCCATCTAGCCGCGACTAGGGGTGGTCTGCCCCCTGGCCCACTCCTGGGTGCTCCTTTCGCGTACTTGAACCCGAGGGAACCCTAAGCCCCAGAACATCATCGAAGAATTATTCCGCCGCCGCCTCAGGGGGGAAAACAACAGGGAGAGAAAAGCTCTCCTGTAGGGAGAAATCTGCCGGGGAAATTCCTCCCCGGAGAGGGGGAATCATCACCATCGTCACCGTCATCGCTCCGGGCATCATCAAGATCCTCATCGTCATCATCATCACCACCATCACCATCACCCTCATCATCCACCTTCATCTTGTTGTAACAATTAGGGGTCTTTATCGTTGCTCTCCACTAGATCTCTCTCTCCCGGTGTGGATTACTTGTTAGTAGTTGATGCTTGTGAGATTTGTCGGTGTTTACAATTTATGACCAGATTGTTATTATACATTATATCACCTTTGATTATGATTCATATGATGTCTTGTGAGTAGTTCGTTTAGTTTTTGAGGACATGGGAAAAGTCATGATGTTAGTAGTTGAATTATGTTGAAGTAATATCTCGTGGTTCGATATTTAAGTTGTGGTGCTATTCTTCTAGTGGTGTCATGTGAATGTAGACTACATGATACTTCGCCTTTACGGGCCTAGGATGATGCATTGTGTATTTGGATACTAATTGTGGGGTTGCCGGAGTGACAGAAACCTAAACCCCCGTTAAGAAACCGATGCACGAGGGGGTGTAGGATCCCCGGAGTTTTAAGGCCGTGGTTAGATTTATCTTAAATACTTTCTTTTATTTGCGTATGCTTACGAGGGGTATAATCCCAAGTATGTTAGTGCTAGTTGGGCGGTGCATTAGCATAGGTTCACCCACACAACACTTAACAAACCAATAAATATTAGTCAACCGTATGAAGCGAAAGAACTTGACAAAATTCCCATGTGTCCTCAAGAACTTTTGGTAATCATAAGTAGAAAAACCGGCTTGTCCTTTGATCTCAAAAGGATTGGGCCACTCGCCGCTATTATATTTACTTTTATTTATTTACTCGCACTTTATTTATCTGCTATATCAAAAACCTCCAAAAACCTGTTTGCTAGTGTTTACAGTGAATCCTCTATCCAACCGTCTTGTCAACACCTTCTGCTCCTCGTTGGTTTCGACACTCTTATCGAAAGTATTATGATACACCCCTATACTTGTGGGTCATCAGTGTGAAACATTATTGTTGATAATGGCAGCTGCAATAATATTAAATGTTCAGATTTAGTGGAGAGGTTGGGACTGAAACAAAAAAAGGCACCCAAGTCCCTACAAGATGCAATGGCTTAATGATTGTGGGTCGTTGGGAGTAAGTAACATGGTTACCGTTCGGTTTTCTATTGGGAAGTATCAAGATCAAGTGGAATGTGATGTGATTCCAATGCAAGCATGTCAATTGTTGTTGGGAAGGCCCTGGTTGTTTGATCATGATGTCCAAATCAGCAGGCGTGACAACCCTCTTTCGTTCCAATACAAGCAAGAACGCATTTCTTTGCTCCCTTTAACACCCAAAGAAATATTGATGGATGAACAAAAGAAGAAAGAGAGAGTGAGTGAGATCCACCAACATAGTGAGAGAGAGAGAATCCAAATCCAAATAAAAGCCCACAACTTAAATTGACCAAGACATGTGACAAACAGGGATTAGCTATGATGGCTAGGAATAGGGACATTAGGGAGTTGAGAGAACCCAATGTTGTGATCTTTGTACTCCCGTACAAGGACATTTTCCTTTCTAATCACTTATCATCTACCACTCCTAGCGCTGTTATTGAAATGTTGCAGGTATTTGAAGATGTGTTCCCCGAGGAAGTCCCACAGGGGCTACCACCAAAAGGAGGCATTGAACACCAAATTGATTTGGTTCCGGGGGCCCCTTTGCCAAACCGTCCACCCTACCGCACAAATCCGAAGGAAACCAAGGAGATTCATTGACAAGTTCAAGATCTACTAAGCAAGGGTCATGTAAGGGAAAGCCTTTCTCCTTGTGTTGTACCGGTTCTTTTAGTGCCCCAAAATGATGGAGGTTCGAGAATGTTTATGTATTGTTGGCCAATTTACAACACAACCATGAGGTATAGGCATCCAATACCCAGACTTGATGAGATGCCTGATGAACTTAGTCGCTCCACCATTTTTTCTAAAATTGACTTGCGAAGTGGTTACCACCAAATTAGAATGAGAGAGGGTGATGAATGGAAAACTGTTGTCAAAACAAAATCTTGTTTCTATGAATGGTTAGTTATGCCCTTTGGATTGACAAATGCACCTAGTACTTTCATGATATTGATGAGTCATATGCTTAGAACTTTCATTGGAAAATTTGTGGTTGTTTATTTTGACTAGTAAACGTGCACGTGCAACGCACGTCTTGATTCAAACAAAATTATATCTTACATTTCATAAAACATTTCTTGATTAATACCAATCATATAATGGAAACATACAGATCCTATTTATGTTTGTAGGTACCCCTATTTGCTATGCATGCAACAACAGTCGGTAGGACAATGTGCTGCAGATAGACTTGTTGCTTCCCCTTTCCACTGGCAACCACAATGGCGTTATACATGGTGAGAGCCTTGACCTCATAAATTGAGAAGCTGGCCAATTTGCAAACCCCCAAGCAGCTCGAAGAAAGTACAAATTAAACAAAAACATATGATAGCTAACCAAAACTTACGAGCAAGAATTTAAGAACTAAGATATCTGACTAAAACAATAACCAAGAAGGCGGCAAGAAATGCAGATCATTAAAGGCCAAACATGTAAAGCGGTGTGTCCTCAGCCATTCTAAAGAGAAGTCGTATGCCTCTACCATATAAACCAAATCAGAACTGCATACATATCTCCCGTTGTGATACATCTTCAGAGATAAACTAATAAAATGAAATTTTGTTTTACCTTTTTACTTCCAAGGATGCATCTTCGCACATTTTCCATTATCATGTAAGAATCACCATTAAGGTAACACATGAGAACGAAAATCCTACATGATTTATCATCTTGGTTTTCTCCTTCAAAATCAACCTTTAATCTATTTGAAAACAATACACTCAGTTCGAAACCGTTGAACATTGATACATACCCAATTCATAACAATAACACGGTTAACATCTTTTTCTTGTTTTAACATAGGATCATTATAATTCTATAGTGCAAGTTTCTAAAGAAATTCTGAATATTCCATTTGTTGGATGGGATATTTAGAAACTTTATGAGAAAATAAATACATCAGCTTCCTAATCAGTAATATATAAGTATGCCACGAAAGTGTTTTATCTTTTCTTGAGCATGCTTATCCGGACTGGAAAATATAGTAATTGACCTGCTACTTCACTAAAACTCATATGTTTCCGGAAAGAAAAATCAAAATGGTTCACATACTTACAACTCAATTGATGAAGCTCCATGGCACAACGTCCGCCCTTAAAAGTCCATGAATAATATACTCATCATTCTCGGAATGTTAACTGATATACATAGATAATGCAAGATATGGCATTTTCTTGTTTTTTATGCACATCCATCACCCTGCTAGACTTATTTTCTACTTGTTCCTTCCACATTTCTACAAAAATAAATATGACTGTTTTACAAAAAAAATCTGAATACTACTTCTTCAATTCCAAAATATGAGACGCATAATAATCATGTGGTTTAATCTATTTTACCATACACTTAATAAAACTTTGATTACTAATACACGCGACAATATCTGAGTGACCTCACAAGAATTATACCATTATACTTGTCTTGAAAAACAATTTTATGTCAAAATGCCTTTTTATTATCTTTGCAGGCATATTAAAAGTGAAAGCAGCAGCCATCAAAATCATCGCACTGGAGATACAAAAATTCATGCTAGGGAGCTTTTTGTTCTACGACGAATGGCCCAATAGCAATGTTTCTTGTTCCCAAACAACTACCTCATAATACTTATGTTTCCATGAAAAGAGCTACACTTGGATAAGAAATATATAAGTATTTCCTACCCTGGAAATATATATATTGAATTATAAATAATTTTAGACAGGCTAGTACCAGATAGTGCACCCTTCAGAAAATAACGAAGTAGTTACAACTTGATATTAATAGTGGTACGACAAACCATGAAGTGACTAAAGTCTAACAATTAAATTATCAGAGTAAAATATAGTGAACTTATAGTAATAGAAGTGTATGTGATCTGTCTTCCTCTTTAAAAGCGGCCACTTGGAGCTGGATCGATCATTTAATGAGATTACATGTACATAAGCTGAATCCTAAGATTAGCTGGGTGAGCATCGACAAAGGTACTCGTTAATCTAGAAGAGCTGGCCTGATGGATGGCTAAATAAGAAATACATAATCCATCACTTAGTACAAGAGTATCTAGAACAGCTCCGCTAGAACTCGTCAACGTTAGAAAATACACATTTTTTCACCTGTGCGCACTACAAACACAAAATTGTTTCTGTTTACCACAATTTTGTTTCCAACGGTGTGCAAGGAAAGCAAATCACTGGGGATTTCTAAGATTCTGTTCTACCTGTCTGTGTCACAGGCAGCGAAAGGTTTGATGAAGCAACTGATATAACATCACCATAAAGCTGAAAAGAAATTAAATCTGACAGAAAACACTTATCGTAAATCCTAGTCTGACAGTGTCCAAGCATGCAGAAACAAAGCAGCAGTCTTATATGCAGAAACAAACCTAGTTTTTTCGTTTATCAATAAGCAACAAAGCAGCAGTTTTATGTAACACTAAAAAGATCTTGTTTCTTGTATTCCACATGCACCACACGTGGTGACCCAAAGGTCAGCGAAAACAGGTGCATAACACCTGCTGCCACACTCCTCTATCATAGGAACCGGTTCCAGAAAAAGGCCCCAAGCCATGCTCAACATAGGCCAGCAAGATCGAGTGAAGGAGCATTCAAAGAATAAGTGAACCAAGGTTTATTCCACTGGTAGCTGGCACAAAAGACAGGATATATTATTACCAATTCTATAATGTCATCGACGGAGCATACTGTGTGTCGATCCTGTCCGAAGGGAGAAGCCATACAAAGAACATAACCTTCATATGGGACATACTTTTCCGAAATAAAATTCATCGCTTCTGGAATAGAGAGCCCTGGAAGAACCGATAAAACAATTATCCTCGGTTATAAACCATTGGTCATTTTCAGTAGTTAGAGAACCCTAGGAGAACCGGTAAAACGATCATCTTCAGTTATAAACCATTGGTCATTTTAGGTCGTTAAGACCACTGCTACCATCAGACTATCAACTGATCAAGCCGTAGCCTCTGCATAACACAAGATATCTTTCATTAAATTGCTTTATGGAAAACTTTGCTGGCAGCAATGTGATAGGTCGCGGAAGAAGGATTGTACTGCTAATCGATCTTGGGAGCCGCACAATGTTTCTTTCTTTGTGGAATAGTTTTGTGGTTCATATTTGTAAGTGTCACCGCGTTGTCTGTTCAAGGATGTGCTGCTGCACTTCGGTGAACATAGAAGCAGTAAGGTATGAACTCAAGAAAATGCAATTGTACTATTGTTTTTGCGCAATGCAACAACTTCAACGCAACACTGGCGCGCCGGTTATGGATCTAAATACGCGACAGTGATCCGCAGGCAAATTACTGAACACAAATTGAGAGAAACGAAATTCAATGTAGGCAGAAGCAGTATGCATACCAAGATGTGCCGCCGCCTAGAGAAGCTTCGCATCATCAGCGCCTCGTGGACCGATCCGTCCATGCCATCGACAATCGGCCGGCTGGTCCGTGTCAATAGCGAGACCTAGCTACCATGTACCCCGGCCGTCGCCGGAGCCGCACGCCCAACTCACCACCCCTACGCTATTAATCACCCCCTTGATGTCGATTGCTGCTCCACGTGCCGTGCGTGTGCGTGAAAGAGTGCTTCAGGAGAGGGGGAGGGGGCATAAGAGACATCTGATTTCGGTTGAGGGGAGGACGGGGAGGTCCCATTTTTGGGATACATGGAGCGCGCAGCTGCCCATGAGGCGCATTGGAGATCGCTGCAGCGTCGAGAGTTGAGGCGATGGGGAATTTTGCGTCTGGTTTGCCTTGGTAAGTGTGTGGTCTTTTTTTCTTTCAAGTTCGTGAGGCGTGTGGCAGTTATGCGGTCGGAAATTGCACATCATTAGGCAAATCTGAATCGTACGATGACAGTAATCCAACGGATGGTGTTATTTGGATGGAACCCCACTAGGGCTTTTAATATTAGTGGAGATGAACATAGAAGCAGTAAGGTATGAACTCAAGAAAATGCAGTTGTACTATTGTTTTTGCGCAATGCAACAACTTCAACGCAACACTGCCGCGCCAGTTATGGATCTAAATACGCGACAGTGATCCGCAGGGAAATTACCGAACACAATTTGAGAGAAACGAAATTCAATGTAGGCAAAAGCAGTATGCATACCAAGATGTGCCGCCGCCCGGAGAAGCTTCGCATCTTCAGCGCCTCGTGGACCGATCCGTCCATGCCATCGACAATCGGCCGGCTGGTCCGTGTCAATAGCGAGACCTAGCTACCATGTACCCCGGCCGTCGCCGGAGCCGCGCGCCCAACTCACCACCCCTACGCTATTAATCACCCCCTTGATGTCGATTGCTGCTCCACGTGCCGTGCGTGTGCGCGAAAGAGTGCTTCAGGAGAAGGGGAGGGGGCATTAGAGACACCTGATTTCGGTTGAGGGGAGGACGGGGAGGTCTCATTTTTGGGATACATGGAGCACGCAGCTGCCCATGAGGCGCATTGGAGATCGCTGCAGCGTCGAGAGTTGAGGCGACGGGGAATTTTGCGTCTGGTTTGCCTTGGTAAGTGCGTGGTCTTTTTTTTTCTTTCAAGTTCGTGAGGCGTGTGGCAGTTATGCGGTGGGAAATTGCACATCATTAGGCAAATCTGAATCGTACGATGACAGTAATCCAATGGATGGTGTTATTTGGATGGAACCCCACTGGGGCTTTTAATATTAGTGGAGATGGAGATGACATCCTTATTTACAGCAAAAATTTGGATGAACATGTTGACCACATATATTGCATGCTTGCTGTCCCCCACAAAATGTAAGCCAAGTGCGTAGTTTTCTTCGACTTGCTGGTTTCTACCGTCGATTTGTAAAGGACTTTAGCACCATTGTTGGATGGATGAATGAGCTAACTAAGAAAGAGGTTCCCTTCAAGTGGATCGACACACAGGACAAGGCCTTCCAAGAGCTGAAAGATAAGTTGACAACCACACCATTGCTTGCAGTACCCAACTTTGGTAAGACTTTTTAAATTGAATGTGATGCAACTGGTGTTGGTATTGGATGAGTGCTCATGCAATAAGGTAGGCCTATTGCATATTTTAGTGAGAAGCTAAGTGGTCCAATTCTTAATTATTCCATTTAGGACTAAGAATTATACACACTTGTGAGATCTTTGGAAACTTGGCAGCATTATTTGTGGCCTAAAGAATTTGTGATACATTCCGACCATGAATCTTTGAAGCATCTTAGAGGAAAATTAAAACCGAAACATAGAAATGCAAAATGGAGTGAATTCATAGAATCATTTCCCTATATTGTCAAGTACAAGAAAGGAAAGGATAATGTTGTTGATGATACTTTGTCTAGACGCCATATCTTACTTTCCCAGCTAGATCCTAAAATTCTTGTTTTACAAAGTATAAAAGATTATGCTCAAGATACATATTTTGCTGAACCATATTCCAAATGCAATGTGGGCAAGAGTTAGGAAAAATTTCATGTGCATGTTGGTTTCTTGTTTCGAGCTAACAAACTATGCATTCCAGATTTCTCCGTCCGTTTACTTCTATTGCAGGAAGCACATGCTGGTGGTCTCATGGGACATTTTGGAGCAAAGAAAACTGAGAGTGTGCTGGTTGACCATTTATTTTGGCCAAAGATGATACATGATGTTTAACGCTACATGCTACATTGTAAAATCTGCCGCAAAGCTAAGTCACGTTTATACCCTCACGGACTTTATACTCTGTTATCTATTCCGAGTGCACCTTGGGAAGATATCTCTATGAACTTTGTTCTTGGTTTATGATACATCTCAAACGTATCTATAATTTCTGATATTCCATGTTGTTTTCATGCCAATTGCCACATGTTTTCTATACACCTTATAGCATTTTTATGGATTTTTTGGTACTAACCTATTAACAAGATGCCACAGCGCTAGTTCCTGTTATCTGTTGTTTTTGCTTTCAGAAAAGTAGTTCTGGAAATATTCTCGGAATTGGACGAAATGAAAACACAGGGTCCTATTTTTCTGTCACGTACACGGAGTCCGGAGGAGACCAAGAGGAGGGCCACACCAGAGGGCGTCGCGGCCCCCCTTGGCGACGCCACCAGGTGGCGTGGGCCCCCTGGCCACCCACCGACATCGCCCTTTCGCCTATTTAATCTCCTTCTTGGGAAAACCTTAAATACCCGAGGCTCCATCCATGTAAATTTCTGTCGCCGCTGTCATCATCAACCCTAGTTCGGGAGGGTTCTGAAGCTCTCCCTGGCACCCTTCCGGGAAGGTGAAATCATCATCGAGGGATCTACATCACCATGCCTGCCTCCAGAGTGATACGTGAGTAGTTCATCCTTGGACTATGGGTCCATAGAAGTAGCTGGTTGTATTCTCCTCTTTATGCCACCATGTTTAGATCTTGTGAGCTGCCTAACATGATCAAGATCATCTATCTGTAATGCTACAAGTTGTGTTTGCTGGGATATGATGAATATTGAATGCTATGTCAAGTTGATTATCAATCTATCATGTTTATGTTATTTATGATCTTGCATGCTTTCTGTTACTAGTATATGCTCCGGCCAAATTGATGCTTGTAACTCCAAGAGGGAGTATTTATGATCGATAGTGGGTTCATGCCTCCCTCTCATCTATGCTCGAGTGATAGGAACGTGACGGATGGGGGATGTGTTGTTGCCATTAGGGAGAAAACAAAAATGCTTTGTCTAAGGATAAATTCTATTGTTTACATTACACACTTCACTTAATCCAATAATCTGTTGCTTGCAACTTAATACCCGAAGTCTGCTTGGATTACGATGTGAGGGTGGATTATTAGTCATAGATGCAGTTGGATTACGGTCTATGTATTATGTTGTAATGCCCGCATGAATTTCATAGTAATCATCATGTATTGCATATGCACTATGGTGCATCCTTTATTTCTCCCAATTGTCCAGCTGTAATTTGTTTACCCATCATGTTATATATCTTTTATGGAGAGACACCACTAGTGAATTGTGGACCCCGGTCCATTCTTTTACAGTGATAATACACCCTAATGTAAGCATTGTTCTTTTTACTGCAATCATTGTTCTCTTTTCATTCACTGCAAACAAGCATTGTTTTCCACACTATACGTATAATCCTTTGTTTTCAGCAAAACTGGTGAGATTGACAACCTCAATGTTTCGTTGGGGCAAAGTATTTTGGTTGTGTTGTGTGCAGATTCCACGTTGCTGCTAAGCCTGGTAGTGCACCCTGCCAACATCAGTTGTCAACAACCTTAAAAAGTGTTATCTTTCTCCTACTGGTCGATTCAACCTTTGTTTCTTTCTGAGGGAAACTTGCTGTTGCACTCTTCATACCTTCCTCTTGGGGTCTTCCAATGAATGTGCGTCTAAACGCCATCAATTTACCATGTACTAAGAGAGGGAGTGACTCACTTTTTGTGGTGGTAGATAGATTTACCAAGATGGCTCATTTTATCCCATTCCATAAGAGTGATGATACTTCACACATTGTTCATTTTTTCAGGGAAGATTTGCGCCTACATGGAATACCACACACCATTGTTTCAGATCGCGACACCAAGTTTTTGAGCTACTTTTGGAAAACGTTGTGGGCAAAGCTGGGAACAAAGCTGCTCTTTTCAACCACATGCCACCCACAAACGGATGGACAAATTGAAGTTGTGAACCGCATGCTATCGATGATGCTCATATCAGTTTTGAAGAAGAATTTGAAGTTGTGGGAGGAGTGTCTTCCTCACGTGGAGTTTTCATACAACAGGGCAGTACATTTGACCACTAAAATTTTCCCTTTTGAAATTGTTTATGGTTTCAAACCTGCTGCTCCCATAGACCTTTTGTCTTTGCCATTGCAGGAGCGAACCAATCATGATGCAAGTAAGCGCGCTGACTTTGTGAAAAAGAATCATGAGAAGACCAAGGAAAACATTGAGAAGATGACTCAAAAGTACACCAAACGAGAGAACAATGAAAGAAAGAAGATGTTAGTTGAAGAAGGTGACCTCGTGTGGATACACCTACAGAAGGATCGTTTCCCGGATCAGCGCAAATGCAAGTTGCAGCCGCGTGGAGATTATCCATTCAAAGTACTTAAGAATATAAATGACAACATCTATAAGATTGACCTTCCAATGGATTATGGCGTTAGTCCAACTTTCAATGTCTCCGATCTCTCCCCATACATTGGACCATCAGAGTCGAGGACGACTCCTTTGAAGATGGGGAGGATGATGAGGACATACCAAGCATCGTTGCTACTCCAACCATTGATGGACCTATAACAAGAAGTCGTGCCAAATTTATAAGTGATTAGGTGAACACTAACTTAAGTTCGTTTTATAAACTTGATGATACAGATGTGTTTTAATTCATCCCCTTCACTGTTGTTTGACTTAGGTATACCAAAGGGATCTAACAACATATGAGCTCACGATGACACCAAGAAACCATGTTGAAGAAGAACAAAAACAATGTTTGACGCCAAGAAAAGAAGTTGCAGAGTTAATGGAGAAACAAGTTTCTGCTAAAAAAACATGTCCGCGCAAAAACAATGTTTCATGCCAACAAAACAATGTTTTTGCACGAAACTCGCAAACAAAATCTGACGGAAGGATTCAAGAAGCTACCTCATTAAGTCCCTAAGCTTCCCACCTACCCCGTCGACTGCTTACTTTCCCCCTTCCTTGGTATCTCCTCTCCCTCACCCGCAACCGCTCCTGCCCTCCCCCTCCCTAATTGCTTACTGCGTTTCTGAATTCTCTGCTAAGTCTACTTGCTCCTTGCTTTGTTATTCTATGCTGCTGCTACTTAGTGCTTGCATTGCTTTCTCTGCTTATATTGCTTGCTTTGCTGCTGCTTAGTGCTTACATGTTCATTGTTGGGGCTGGCCAGGGAGTGAAATTTCAGCATGGCATCGGCTGGCAGTGGGAGTGGAAGCCAATCTTCAGTTGCTGGCACTGCTGCAACCAACAACATAAGTGTAGATGATGGGGCTGAGAATGGTACTGTCAATGCAAAACATCCTATATGGGCTCATGCTTCAAAAGTGTCATCAGATGAAACCGGTCGTGGAGGCAACACACGGTTTCTTTGCCATTTTTGTAATAGAAGTTTCCAAGGCAGCTATTCTAGAGTTAGAGCACATCTGCTTCAGATTAAAAAGAATGGTGTTGGTCTATGTAATAAGCTGCCAAATCATGTCTTTGTGCAACTTTGCAAGGATGACAAGGAAGCCAATTAACTTATTTTGAACGGTCCAACTAGGAAGACAGTTCCTCTACCCCCCTTCGATGGCTCTGGTTTATCAAGGAAAAGGAAGGCTAGTGGAAAACAACAACAAGGGATCGAGGAAAGTTTTAATATGGAGACCAAACAGCAAGCTGATGCTCTTATTGGAAGAATGTACTACATTGAAGGTGTGCATCCAGCAGTTTTGCATTGTTGTTTACTTGTTTTGTTGAGTTGTTATATAACTTATGTTTGTATATTGTAGGGGTTCCCTTCAACCTTGCAAGAAATCCTTACTATCGGGCATCCTACACTTTTATTGCAAACCATAACATGGGTGGGTATGTTCCTCCGGGATATAATGCATTGAGAACAACTATCCTTGAGAAAGAGAAGAAGCATACCGAAAGGATGCTAGAGCCTATCAAATCTACTTGGCCTCTCAAAGGAGTGGCCATTTGCACTGATGGTTGGTCTGGCCTGCAAAGGCGTCCTCTTTTGAACTTCATGGTGCTGACAGAGGGAGGCACTATGTTTATAAAGTTAGTTGACACCAAAGGAATGGTAAAAACCATAGTAGTCTTCCTTGCTGATTTTGTAGAGCATTGCTGATTTTTGTATTGCTTGCTGATTATTCTTTCTTGCCGATTTTGTAGAAAACGGAATAGAGTACATCTTTAAGAGAATAAAGGAAATAATTGAGGAGGTTAGTGTTGAGCATGTGGTCCAAGTGATCACCGACAATCCAGCCAACTGCAAATCTACGGGGTTGATGATTGAAGCAAAGTACAAGAACATTTCTTGGACTCCTTGCATTGTGCACACCCTCAACCTTGCATTGCATGATATTTTGATCCAAAGGACTATGCAGGTGATAATGATTAAGAGGTTTCTAGCTATAAGGGAGTCACTGATACGTCATAAATGTATCCCTATTATCTGATGCTCCATGATGATATTATGCCAATTGCTACATGTTTCCTCCCTTCTTTATGTCATTTTATCGATTTTCCGGGCTAACCTATTGACAAGATGCCACAGAGCAAGTTCCCTGTTTTCTGTTGTTTTTAGTTTCAGAAAAGTTGTTTTGGAAATATTCTCGGAATTGGAAAGTTCGAAGCCCGGAAGTCCTATTTTCCCCAGAAGCATCCAGAAGACCGAAGAGGAGACGAAGAGGGGCATCAGGGGTCCCACACCATGGGGTGGCGCCCCCCTTGGCCGCGCCAGGGGGTGGTGTGGGGCCCCTGGACCTCCACCGTCTCTTCCCTTTCGCCTATTTAATCCCCCCGGATGGAAAACCCTAAACATATCGACATTTTTCTGCAAAATACATCCGTAGCTCCGCCTCCACCACCGATAAGTTTCGGGGGACATCTCTCTGTTCTGGCACCCTGCCGGGACGGGGAAGTGCCCCTGGAAGCCATCTCCTTCGAGTCCACCGCCATCTCCATCGCCGTTTCTGTCTCATATGATGAGGAGGGAGTAGTTCTCCCCCTAGGCTGAGGGCTCTACCGGTAGCTCTGTGGTTCATCTCTCTCTCTCTCCCATGGTGTGATCTTTATGTGATCATGAGATTTGTAATCTAGTTGAATATGTAGATTGATCTTCATCTGTTATGCTAGTCAAGTGGTTTTGTTAACTCCGTAAACACTTTGATCACGGGGTAAGGTGACAGTGTGTGCTCTGTGTGCTTTAGCATGATATTTATATCTTGTGTTGGAAGGTGAACCTATGATATTGTGCCGTTTGTTTAGTACTAATTTATGGCGCTCATAGTGCATTGGGGTGCCCTAGAGAGAGAATATAGACTTGAGGAGTGATGTTAAAGCCCTACGCAATGATTAGTGTTCGTTATTCGACCGGAGAGTCGCTCAGAGTAGCATAGTGAAGAAATGATATTTATGCATTCAATTATGTATTTATTGTTGAGAGTGTCCTCTAGTGAAAGTAGGATCCCTAGGCCTTATTCCCATGCATTGAAAACCCGTTCTCCACCTGTTCTGCTACATGTTTGTTTGCTGCCATTTTTATTTTAGATTGCTATTATCACTTATTATCATCCATATTAGTTTCATTTTACTCTCTCTTTGCCGAACTAGTGCACCTATATACCTGACAAGTATATTGGGTGTGTTGGGGACACAAGAGACTTCTTGTATCTTGATTACAGAGTTTCTTGAGAGGGATATCTTTGACCTCTACCTCCCTGAGTTTGATAAATCTTGGGTGATCCACTTAAGGGAAACTTGCTGCTGTTCTACAAACCTCTGCACTTGGAGGCCCAACACTGTCTACAAGAATAGAAGCGTGCGTAGACATCAAGCTCTTTTCTGGCGCCGTTGCCGGTGAGGTAAGGTAAAAGGTACTCACATCCTCAGGTGGGAGTGCTCGAAGGTATTTCCTTTAGATCCTGTAATTATATCTTTTTGTTTATTTTCACTAGTTAGGCTTAATGGAAAACAAAAAAAATATGTGAGAGCTTTATAATATTTATCTTGAGTTAGGACATGAAGTGTTTGAAGAGAAAATTAAAAAACCTATGGAACTTTATTTGCATGCCAATAACAATGTTATTAGTATGAATGCTTTGAACACTATTATTTCTAATGCTATGTAAAAGACTAAGCTTGAGGAAGCTAGTTTATATGAAAATGGTCTTTTTAGTTCCCCAAGCACATAGGAGAAATTTTTCTTTGATGATGAGCCTATGCCTGTTACATATAGTAGTGATCATGATTGGGAAGAGCATACTACTTTTGATATTGAAAATTATGATATAGAAAGCTATAAACTTATGGATGATGTGTTTGAAAATCCTTTTGCTACTGATGATTATATGCTTCATACATATCCTCCTAGTAAAAACGATGATATGTTTACAAATGAACACACTTTGGAGGATAACTATTCTATTTCTTATGATGATATTATTATTCCTATATATGATGATTACAATGATGAATATGATATTTTCAGTCCACCTGCTATTGAGGAGAAAATTTATTTTCATGATACTATGCCTCCTATATTTAATGATTATGGTGATGAGAATAACAATGATAGATATTTTGTTGAATTTGCTCCCACTACTATTAATAAGAATGACTATGCTTATGTGGAGAGTAATAATTCTTTTATGCATGTGGCTCATGATAAGAATGTTTCATGTGATAGTTATATTGTTAATTTTATTCATGATTCTACTGAAAGTTATTATGATAGAGGGAAACATGGGTTTATGCATCTCAACAATATTAAGTTTCCTCTCTTTTTGTTTATAATTTTGAAGTTGCACTTATTTTGCTTTCTTATGCTTGTTGCTTTGTGTTTTCATGACTTGTTTTTCTGCAAGATTATTTTTCATAGGAAGTAGGTTAGACTTAAATGTGTTTTATATTTTATTCTTGACGCACTCTTGTTTTCCTTCAACTCTTATTCTTATGTGAACATCTTTGAAAAATCATTGTGCCTAGCTGATAGGCGTTAAAGAAAATCGCTACCGGGAGACAACCCGTTTTATTTCTCTGTTTTCCATTGTTTTGTTTTGTATGCTTTGCACGTGGGTGCTGTATATTTCCTTAGAAACCCATCTATATCTTTTCTTCTGTGTTTTTGTTGAGCAAAGTAAAGCCTCTAGTGGAAAGTTGAGACTATATTCCGGATTTCTGCGCAGGAAACAGATTTCTGCTGTCCACTGTTAAATACGTATAAAATCACGGAGAAGTCAAAATGACCTGAGATTTTTTGTGCTTAATCCTAGGATATATACGCAACTTTTTTTAGTTGACCACGTTTTGATTTGAGGAACAGAAGAATTTCTATTAAATCGATGTCTGCCTGCTGTTCTGTTTTGACAGATTTCTGCCAATTATTGCATTTGCATCTTAATCTCTTTCTTTTGGTGTTCTTTTGAGAAAACAAGTTTTAAAAGAAGTTGTGACAGTAGCTAATGTGTTTTTGAGTGCTAGGATTTTGTTGAAACTGAACCATGTGAATTTATTATTTTGATTGCACTAACCTTGCTATGAAGATTGTGAGAAGTTTGGTGTGAAGGAAGTTTTCAAGGGTCAAGAGAAGTGGATGATATGATGTGATCAAGAAGAGTGAAAAGACTAACCTTGGGGCTGCCCCGGAGATACATCCCAGGAAATTCCAATAATACTCAAGCGTCTAACCTTGGGGATGCCCAAGGCATCCCCTTCTTCATCAACAAATTGTCATGTCACTTCTAGTGAAACTATATTTTTATTCAGTCACATCTTATGTGCTTTAGTTGGAGCTTATTTTAATTTTTCTTTCAGTTTGTTTAGTTTTAATTACTGTATTTTATAGTTGCATCTTATCATACTTGTGTGGGAGAGAGACACACTCTGTTTTCATTGCTTAGAACACTCTAGTTTTCATTATTATTGTTCTGTGAGTGTTCACTTTTTGCTAGTACTGCGTTTAGCCTTTGTTTTCATGCATCTCTTATTCAGAGCTGTTAGTTTTAGTAAGTGTTATGTGAGTACTATCATTTTTTCTTTCTTTAGCATGTAGAGAACTTTTGTTAAAACATATCTTGTATGGTGCTTGTTGGGAAAATAAACTGCTGATTGATGTAGAATTTATAACAGTGCTAGTAGAAGTTTGTATAGACTGTGGCTAGAACTTTTTCATGCCATGCTCAATGTTATTTTAGTTTTAAAGCCTTGTGGTTATTGAGTATCATGATTAGCCTCAAATATCTGAGAGTGTTTAATATTTATTGAAAGATTCATGAGTTGTTCTTGTCATAGTAAAGCATCAATATATGGTATTCTGTTTCGAATGATTTATTTGGTTGACTTGGCGCATGCTCACAACATGTTTATGACTACAAACCAGTCACGAATAGCCTCCATGACCACTTAGTTTTTGAACTTGTGATACTGCTTATGTTTTAATTAATGATGCTTATGTCGCTATGCATGATTATGTCTCTTATGCTCTCTTGATTTGTCGCTCCCAGTCTTTTGCTAGCCTGCACCTGTACTGAGTATGAGCTCTACTCGTGCATCCAAACTCACTTAAACCAAAGTTTTTACCATTGTGTACACCATACCCACCTACATGTGGTATTTAACTGCCATTCCAAGTAAATTGCTCATGTGTTACCTTTAAGATCTTCAAAATTATTCCTGCTTTGTGTTCTTGTTTTTTCTCATGAGGACGTCAATAGATAATCTTTATCTCACTTATTGATTGGATTTCACACCTTGGACTAGTGGCTTCATCCGCTTATCCAAATGATAGAAGAGCTGGCAGCGGGGTGCCCAGCCCCAAATTGATACAAACAAATTCTCTTCACTACTTTTGCCCCTGATCATACCAGTCAAAGCATAATTGTGTAAACAAAAGAGAAATAGGGATGACCTTCTACACCAGTTGCGTCCTTCACCATGGGATCCTCTCTTGTGAATCCAGTTGGCTTGTGACATACTACATTTTCTGTTTACCATTCGTTGACACTAGCATACACCCCTCCTAAAATATAGACATTCCTCCACAATGTCAAACTTTTAATACCTCTGTTAATAAAATAAAAAGCTCTAGCACATGAGTGATCCCTGCTTCCCTCTGTGAAGGGCCTTTCTTTTACTTTTATGTTGAGTATCCATCTTCTAACTTTATGCACAGTTGAGAGAGCTTTTTTCCATTCTGAGTTCTATGTGCATTTGTCCCATAAACATTAATAATTACTTCATGATGTGATATTATTTGTTCTTAAATTATTTGTTATAGTCTTCCTCATGAACTTTTAAAGTGTCCTGGCATTTATGTTTTTCCCCACTCTTAAGGACTATCGAAATATCACTTTGCCATGCTTTCTCTATACCCGAAACAAACGTTTACCTTTCTTTCCATTATTATTCATGATCCTTTATTTGAGTTACTATTCGTGATGCAAAGTAATTGCTATGCTTTATTATTAAAGTTTTATTTATCATGCATGTGTTTAAAGTTTTATGATCTCAGCGTGCATATGCTTTTACATTAGATTGATCAAGTTTATGTTAGTAACATGTCACCTCAGAAATTATTGTTTTATTATTTACCTACTCGAGGACAAGTAGGAACTAAACTTGGGGATGCTTGAGACGTCATAAACGTATCCATAATTTATGATGCTCCATGATGATATTATGCCAATTGCTACATGTTTTCTCCCTTCTTTATGTCATTTTTATCGATTTTCTGGACTAACCTATTGACAAGATGCCACGGAGCAAGTTCGTTGTTTTCTGCTATTTTTAGTTTCAGAAAAGTTGTTTTGGAAATATTCTCAGAATTGGAAAGTTCAAACCCCGGAAGTCCTATTTTCCCCGGAAGCATCCAAAAGACCGAAGAGGAGACGAAGCGGGGCTTCAAGGGGCCCACGCCATGGGGTGGCGCGTCCCCCTTGGCCGCGCCAGGGGGTGGTGTGGGGCCCCTGGACCTCCACCGGCTCTGCCCTTTCTCCTATTTAATCCCCCCGGATGGAAAACCCTAAACATACCGACCTTTTCCGCAAAATACATCCGTAGCTCCGCCGCTGCCACCGACAAGTTTCCGGGGACAGATCTCTGTTCTGGCACCCTGCCAGGACGGGGAAGTGCCCCCGGAAACCATCTCCTTCGACTCCACCGCCATATCCATCGCCGTTGCTGTCCCCTATGATGAGGAGGGATTAGTTCTCCCCCGAGGCTGAGGGCTCTACCGGTAGCTATGTGGTTCACCTCTCTCTCCCATGGTGTGATCTTTATGTGATCATGAGCTTTGTAATCTAGTTGAATATGTAGATTCATCTTCATCAGTTATGCTACTAAAGTGGTTTTGTTATCTCCGTAAACACTTTGATCACGGGGTAAAGGTGACAGTGTGTGCTCCGTGTGGTTTAGCATGATATTTATATATTGTGTTGTAAGGTGAACCTATGAAATTGTGTCGTTAGTTTAGTACTAATTTATGGCACTCGTAGTGACATTGGGGGTGCCCTAGAGAGGGAATATAGACTTGAGGAGTGTTGTTAAAGCCCTACGCAATGATTAGTGTTCGTTATTAGACCGGAGAGTGGTTCAGAGTAGCATAGTGAAGATATGATATTTATGCATTCAATTATGTTTTCATTGTTGAGAGTGTCCTCTAGTGAAATTAGGAGCTCTAGGCCTTATTTCCAAGCATTGAAACACCGTTTTCCACCTGTTCTGCTACATGTTTGTTTGCTGCCATTTTTATTTCAGATTGCTATTATCACTTATTATCATCCATAATACTTGCATTTTACTCTCTATTCGCCGAACTAGTGCACCTATATACCTGACAAGTATATTGGGTGTGTTGGGGACACAAGAGACGGATATCTTTGACCTCTACCTCTCTGAGTTCGATAAACCTTGGGTGATCCACTTAAGGGAAACTTGCTGCTGTTCTACAAACCTCTGCACTTGGAGGCCCAACATTGTCTACAAGAATAGAAGCGTGCGTAGACATCAGTCACTTGTACAAATGGTTGTTCATCAAAATTGGGCGTCTTATAGAGATATTAATCAAGCTAGTTCTCAAAGGGTGAAGGAGCTTATTCTCAATGATCAGTGGTGGGATAAACTTGGATACATTGTATCTTTTCTGTTACCCATTTATAACATGATAAGGATTGCCGACGCGGATAAACCATGCCTCCATTTGATATATGAGATGTCGGATCACATGATAGAGAAGGTGAGTTGTTCTTGTAGCTTTCTTCGTTATCATTTGGTCATTCTTGATATGTATTGCTTGCTGATTTTGTTGTTCTCATTTCATAGGTAAAAATTCCTATTTATCATCATGAAGGAAAGGGCCCAAATGAAGAATGTGCCCTCTATACTGTTATTAAGAAAGTCCTTATATCACGTTGGACTAAGAGTAATACCCCACTCCATTGTTTGTCCCACTCATGCAATCCTAGGTAAAATATATATGTTTTTGTTTGTCAAATTTGAAGACCACAACATGAATAGGCTCCTGATTCTAATACTCCACTCCACTCCATTTCTATGTTAAAATAGGTACTATACTACAAGTTGGATTGAGGATGTTCCATGCCGTGTTGCCCCCAATGATGATAAAGAAATTCTTGATATGAGAAACAAGTGTTTGCGGAAGTTCTTTCCTGACCAAGATGACTTCAAGACCATCAAAAAAGAATTTGCTGATTTTTCTCTCATGTCAAATGACTTCCTAAATGCATATTGAATTGAAGATAGAGAAGATTTTGAACCAAAGCAATGGTGGGGCACTCATGGAGGAAGCACAACGCTTCTGAAAAAAATTAGCTTTGAAGTTACTTGGTCAGCCCGCATCATCTTCTTGTTGTGAAAGGTATTGCAGCACAAATGCCGTCATCCATAGCTTTGCTAGAAACAAGCTCTCTCCTGCATGAGCTGAGGATCTGGTGTTCACCCATAACAACCATCGTCTACTTTCAAGACACACTCGTGAGTATGAGAGTGGGCCAAGCAAAATGTGGGATGCTTCAGTGGTGTTGGCATGCTTGAAGGTGCTAATCCATCACTTGATGAACCAGAGTTGGAGGAGCAGATGGTAGAAGATCTCTCTTGAGCCTTGAGTCTAATGCAAGTCATTTTGTTGTTCTTTTATGTAATGCACACTTTTTAAGTTTTCATTGCTGCACTTTTTGGCTTATTTATGCCCCCCTGAGCCTTGTATCTTCCCTAGTTATTATATAATCTTATTGAATATTGCACTATTTGAGCATTATGGCTGGTTTGAGACCTTGCTTAATTTGGAGTTGGAATTGTAAGTTAGGAGGCTGGGAAGCATACATATAAATACGTAAGAATTCTTTACTGTTTTTCAATTCATCGTTCTTACTCCTATCCTGTTATTTGAAATTCTAATGCTAGCATATGATCTATTTTGCAAGTAATTATTGGAGTGTGGACATTGATGATCATTGAGGACTTGAAAAGGAAACAAATGTGCAGTATTTCTTATCTCATCTCATGCATTCCATTATTTCGGTCTTTATTACCTGGCATTTTTTTAATATATACTCGAGTATCGCCGTATTATTGTTTTGTGAATTTGCCGTTTTCCGTATCGCCGTATCCGTGCTTCTCCAACCATTGATGGACCTATAACAAGAAGTTGTGCCAAACTTATAAGTGATTAGGTGAACGCTAACTTAAGTTCATTTACTAACTTGATGATACATATGTGTTTTCATACCCTTCATTGCTGGTTGAACTTAGGTATACACCAAATGGATCCAACAACATATGAGCTCACGAAGACACCAAGAAACAATGTTGAAGAAGAACAAAAACAGTGTTTTACGCAAAGAAAAAAAGTTGTAGAGTTCGCGGAGAAACAAGTTTCTGCTGAAGAAAAACATGTCCGCACAAAAACAATGTTTCATGCCAATAAAATAATGTTTTTGCATGAAACTTGCAAACAACATCTGACGGAAGTATTCGAGAAGCTACCTCATCAAGTCCCTAAGCTTCCCACTGTAACATCCCAAGTATGAAAAATAAGCCTTTAGATGTTTTGCTCTCTGTTATTTTATGTTTTGCATCATGGCATCATGTTGATTGCAATTGTTTTGTTTGTTTTCCAATTGTTTTCATTTGTTTTCCTTTGTTTTCTATTTGAATTTCAAACCAAAATTCAAACCTTTTGTTTCATCCTTGTGATGTTACAATTTCCAAAATGATATTTCAAATAAAACAATTGTTTGTTTCCATTAAAGTGAGATTTCAAAACTGTTGTTTTGTTTCTATAAAAATGCATCCAATAACCAAACCCTTTTCAAAATTCAATTATGATTTTCTTCCAAACAACAACCCTTGTTGAAAGTTATGAAATTGCAAAACAAAACTCTCCAAATAAAATGGTTCAATTAACACTTCCATTTGTTTCCATGAAATAATAAAAAGCTCAACTCTTATTTGATATTTAATAATCCACCTAATATAAATTGCATTCAAAAGTCAAATTCAAATCTCATTTGTTTCCAATTAAAAGCATTTGATCACCCTATTCAAATATTGTTTTCAATAGTTGAAGTTGATGTAAATTGCTTGTGAATAACATTCCTTTTATCAACCACCCTAATGGCAATTTAAATTTCAAATCAAGTCATAATGGGCATGTTTCAAATTGTGGGTTTAAAAATCAAATTCTTGCAAACTATTAAATCCATTAATGTTTGCATAACTCCTTGAGCTTATTAAATAAAATTTGTTATTTCCAAAAATTCCAAATCAAACCTTATTGAAATTCAACTACCCATTTAAAAATTCAAACTAATAATTCAAAGTTTTGAATCAATGCTAACTTTGGCTTTGACATTTCTGTTTTGGAAAAGAAACTCATAAAATATTTCATAAGTTAGACCCTAACATTTTTCTTTTCCCTCTCTCACTCTTCTCTACAAAAAAAAGGAGCAAAAGAATAAAAGCAAAGGAAAAAATGGGGGAGGCAGGCTGTTTTCATCCCACCTACAACCCAGAATCCAACCCACCAAGCCCACAGCCCCCTCCCTCTCTGTTTATCTCCCTCCTGTCGCTGTCTTCTGTACGGCATGGACAGGATGATCCCACGTCGCATCCCATCGACCACCACCACGAGCTCGCTGCCCTCCTTAAAGCCCCCTCCCTCCTGCTCGTCCTAAACCTAGTCTTCCTCTCCTTCCCATCCGCCGCCATCTCTTCTTCCTCCCACCTCTCTTCTCCCTGCCTCCCTCTGTATCTCTGCACCCTCTGAAACCCACCGAAAAACAGTCCCTTGGCCACCGGTGATCGCCGCCCTACGGTCACCTCGGAGCCTCGCCGTCATGGGGAATGGAAACGACGTTCCTTGGTCTCCCTCCCCACCCCCTCGGTGGGCACCGGGACTGCCCGTGGCGCCACCGCCATCTCCCTCAAGTCGTCGGTCGCCGCTGCACCTGCAACCTGCCCGACCCCCTGCGCCATCTGCTCCATCAAGGTGAGCACCTCCGATCGCCTCCTGCCCTCTCGCTCTCCTTCCCTCCCCTCATCTCTCCCATGGCCACGGCCCGCAGCCGCCCCACGCCCCAGACGCCACCCCGGCAAGCAGCAGCCATCGCTGGCCTTTCTTCCCTGTCGAGGTGCAGAGATCGGTTCAGTTAAAAATGCAGTTAAGTCCCGCAAGCACACCTTAAGCCCCCCGAGTCCCCCTTCTATCAACAACCAGCCGATCCACCCCACTGGTAACAGCGCACCGCGCGCAAGCCCCAGGTCCCGGGATCAAATCCCCATCTCCCCACCTTTTCTGTTATTTCCTTCCAAATTGTTTTACAGTGCAGCCTAAACCATAACCCCACCGAGTTCCCCTCTCTATCACCAATCCAGCAAATACCCTACTGGCAGCACCCCTTTGCTCACAAGCCCAGCTCTCGGGTTCGATCCCCCACTCCCTCAAGTGAAAACCAACCTTTTTTATTTATTTGTTTTGGTTACAGAAACTTCTGCAAATCACACATAGGCCCTTGCCAATTATTTCTAGCCCCTGTAATAATTTTTCCTAAGTCCCTAGTTACTAAAAAATGGCAGATTGCACCCTAAAATTGTAAATTGCATAAGAAATTCATCCCAACTCCAATTTTAACTTTTTAAGTATGTTTTCTGTCCAAATTAAATGCTCTATCCAAATATAAAATTTGTTTACTGTTTTGAATATTTTAAATTGGTGAAACATTTGAATTCTTGTTTAAATCACTTAATTTTGCAAAATTCATAACTTGGGCATAAAATTCCAAATTCCACAAACTAAATATGTTTTCCAATCAACTTTTCATGTACTTTCCAAATATAAATTTTGTTTGCTGTTTTGAATAATTTAAATTGCTGAAAACAACTGTTTCTTAATTATTGCATTTAAAATTGCCAAAATAATAACTTGCTCATTTTAAATCCAATTTCCACAAATGAAATATGTTTTCCATGCAAAATTAAACCACCTTTTCAAATATAAATTTTGTTTCATGGTTTGAATAATTAAAATTGCTTAAATAATTTAAACCCTATTTAAATCATTTAAATTTGCGAAATTCATAACTTGCTCAAATTAAATTATTTTTGAACATGCAAAATATGTTTTCAAACCATAAAAGTATAAACTTTTGAAATATGAATTTGGTTTAATGACTTGGACAATTAAGAATTCAAATAAGTTCATGTTTGAATTAAATTCATTTAATTCTTGCTTAAACTTGTTTAATTCATAAATAATTTATTTGAAATCCTTTTTCAACAAGTGAAACATGCATTCCATCTAAAATTGTGTGTTATTTCCAAATATGAACTTTGTTATCTATTTTGAACAATTAAACTTGATGAAAACAACAAATGCTTGTGTGACACCTTTAAGTAACCAAAATTCCAAAACTTAATAAACAAATTCCCAAACTTGTTAAACCTTATTTCAATTTGATTCTATTGTGGTTATTTTGTTGTTTTCCTCATCCATGCATCATGCTAATCCACTTTCACAGGTTGCTTAGTTGTAAAACAATTAATTCAACCATAATTCATGGGCTTTCCATATGCAATCCCAATTTGCATGTGGGTCCATTTAATCATGTTGTTATCTTCTCAACTAGTTTATTTCTATGCATCAATTAAATTGACATGCATCATCCCATGTTTGTGCACTATGCCATGTTATTGATTGTTTGTTCTCTGCGTTGTTTGTTTGCTTCTTCTCGGATAAACGACGACGTTGAGACCGACGATCCTTACGATACCCCTTCTAAGGACTTAGCTCAGTACCAGGCTGCTGAGTTTGCAGGCAAGTTATCACTCACATGAACCATCGTGTTCCTTTCAACATTGGTTACCGATACTTTCCGTTGTCTATTTCTGCTAGCCCTATGATTAGTTGCTTCTGTTACGAACCTATCACATGAATCCCTTAACCCTGATATTGCCTCACCTCCATACCTATAACCCTTTTGCTTGTTGCCCGTGTCTTACTAGCATGCTTAGGGTTGTTTTGCTCGAGTCTGTTACCCGTTACTTTCTGTTACTAGTTCTATTATGTTCTGGGGGCTCGATGTTTAATCAATCAATCATGCTAATGTTATTGTTAAATAATAATTTGACGATAAGGCACCGGCAGGAGGCCCTTTGTGGTTTTGAGGCCTGCTAGTGTCGACCCTAATAGGAAAAGGGTCTTGTCTACTGATCCATGATGAGCGCACTACCCGCATGTGGGAAGCGAGTATGGGCGCCCCCCCTCAATTTGACTCGATTCGCATCTCGTCCAAATCGCCTCATTTAGTTCGGGTTTTCCATTTGCTGCATGCATGATCTTGCGAGCCCTTGGTACCCGGGTGGAACTTTTGTAGTCGGCATATAGGGGGACACGGTCTTAGAGTGCTATGAGGGTCCATTCTCTTCTGGGCTCGATTAGCCGTGCGCCCAAGGTGCTTTGGGCTTGATGCGAAGAAGAGTTGAGTTGTGTTGAGTGCCCCGCTTGGTGGAAGGGCCTTTCCATCTGGCGGGTTATTCATACGTGTACGGCCAAATTGGTGCACCCCTGCAGGGATAAATCTTCTCGAGAAGCCGTGTTTTCGGCGGTTATGGATTACTTGGTGAAAGTACTGGCTAACAAGTACTCAGTACAACTTAAACCTAATGATTAACAACATTACACCCAATGATTAACAACTTGACTAGTAATAGGCTTACTGACACAATAATCTGAACCATCATTAATTCAACTGTGTGAGTTATCCTCGGATTGCTTCTTTGGATAAGGGGCGAGGTCTAGGATGGGTTTGTTTGAGGTTAGTTGATAGGTTGGTTACGATACACGATCTTATCTCCTTTCTGTTAGCCGGAAGTTGTAGTATGTTCTGTAGTTGGTTAGCGCAGCCAGTTGCAGCATCTTTTATATCCCTTTCTTCCGTTGAACCCAAGGCATCTGTGATTGGTGTTGACGGGTTACACTTTGGTGAACTGTGAGTCTTGCTTGCCAGTACGTTTATGTACTGACCCCTTTGGGGCTGTGGTTTCCGCAGACCTACGTTTCCGAGGATCTACATGGTGGCTACTACGTGGAGTATGACGAGACTGCTGACGAGTAGATAGCGGACCCGGGCAGGATCCGAGACTTCGTGGATGGGCTCCGTCTTTTCGTTTCCGGCCTCTTAGGCCTATTTGGTTCTTGTCTGTACTCAGACATGTTGAATGCTTCCGCTGTAATGTAATGATGATATGTTGGGACATGTGTCCGCTGGATGATTGTATTTGCTATCTCTGCTCTAATGAGAGCTATTTGCAACTTATTTCCATCTTTTGTGTCGTAGAGATCTGTTGTGATATCACTTGTTCCAATGCCGTTGACGTACCATGTGTGTATGTTTTGAAGTACGTCAACGGAAGTATCTGGATTTCTACGGGATAGTTTACGTCGACGCTGAACAGATAGGGGTTGGTTGTCACACATACGTGTGTTGGCCTACTCGTAAGAGGACGCGGGTGCTGGTAAGCCCCGTAATCCAATCTATTACTGTTCAACGGAACGGCGAGTATCCTCTAGAAGTCCGGGTGCGACAAATGGTATCAGAGCCTGTCTGCCTGTAGGATCCCTTTTTACTGGTCGCAGTTGAGTCTAGAAACTATTTTTGTAGCTATATAGGAAAAATGAAACGTGAGAGTAGGAATTCTGCCATTTTATTTCTTTCCCCACCCACCCTCCCTTTTCTGGTAAGGAAGTGCAACGTTGTTTTCCCTTCTCATCTAAACTTTCAAGTTAGGATTTCACGAATTCTGGTTTCTCTAGGATGGTTATATCTACTAGACCATAGGAATGGAGGTGGTTGTGACATGATTTATCATGTTGCCTACTCACGATTGAGAACGGAGGCGTGTAAGCCCCGGAAGCAGATCCTCTATTCCTTAAGCAGTAGATATTGATCCTTTAGAAGCCCGGATGGGTTTTCCGTAGTACCTCAGGAGTTTTGTTCTCGTTTTCCCCGATGTTGATATCCTGTTCTTCTCAACATCCTTTTCGTCCGTTGGAATCTTGTTATTGATTTCCATTTCAGTTCTTCTACCGGCGTCTAATCAAAACTTCCCAAATATCAAGTCTATCTCGCCAGAAAGGTTGTTGTTGTTGATTCCAGGCTATGAGAACTGGCATTCCTATCACCTGGGGTTGTTTCGAGGAAGCATTCCTGAAGCACCACATTCCAGATAATCTATTCTACAAATGAATCAAGTTCTATTCAGCTATACACCCTCGATACAAAACCTCTACCTCTACTCAAAAATGTTCCGGTGGTTACCAAATTCCCTGACGTCTTTCCAGAAGAGTTGCCAGGAATTCCTATCGTTTTGAACTTCCAGAAAAACTATCCAAGGTGCACGATGTGTTTCACGTGTCATTGCTCAAGAGGATCTTCGCAAGAAGTATCCGGACCTTTTCTTTTCTCAGTAGGAATCTCGGGGCGCGATTCCTTCAAGGGGGGCGTTTTGTAACATCCCAAGTATGAAAAATAAGCCTTTAGATGTTTTGCTCTCTGTTATTTTATGTTTTGCATCATGGCATCATGTTGATTGCAATTGTTTTGTTTGTTTTCCAACTGTTTTCATTTGTTTTCCTTTGTTTTCTATTTGAATTTCAAACCAAAATTCAAACCTTTTGTTTCATCCTTGTGATGTTACAATTTCCAAAATGATATTTCAAATAAAACAATTGTTTGTTTCCATTAAAGTGAGATTTCAAAACTGTTGTTTTTTTTCTATAAAAATACATCCAATAACCAAACCCTTTTCAAAATTCAATTATGATTTTCTTCCAAACAACAACCCTTGTTGAAAGTTATGAAATTGCAAAACAAAACTCTCCAAATAAAATGGTTCAATTAACACTTCCATTTGTTTCCATGAAATAATAAAAAGCTCAACTCTTATTTGATATTTAATAATCCACCTAATATAAATTGCATTCAAAATTCAAATTCAAATCTCATTTGTTTCCAATTAAAAGCATTTGATCACCCTATTCAAATATTGTTTTCAATAGTTGAAGTTGATGTAAATTGCTTGTGAATAACATTCCTTTTATAAACCACCCTAATGGCAATTTAAATTTCAAATCAAGTCATAATGGGCATGTTTCAAATTGTGGGTTTAAAAATCAAATTCTTGCAAACTATTAAATCCATTAATGTTTGCATAACTGCTTGAGCTTATTAAATAAAATTTGTTATTTGCAAAAATTCCAAATCAAACCTTATTGAAATTCAACTACCCATTTAAAAATTCAAACTAATAATTCAAAGTTTTGAATCAATGCTAACTTTTGCTTTGACATTTCTGTTTTGGAAAAGAAACTCATAAAATATTTCATAAGTTAGACCCTAACATTTTTCTTTTCCCTCTCTCACTCTTCTCTAAAAAAAAAGGAGCAAAAGAATAAAAGCAAAGGAAAAAAATGGGGGAGGCAGGCTGTTTTCAGCCCACCTACAACCCAGAATCCAACCCACCAAGCCCACAGCCCCCTCCCTCTCTGTTTATCTCCCTCCTGTCGCTGTCTTCTGTACGGCATGGACAGGATGATCCCACGTCGCATCCCATCGACCACCACCACGAGCTCGCTGCCCTCCTTAAAGCCCCCTCCCTCCTGCTCGTCCTAAACCTAGCCTTCCTCTCCTTCCCATCCGCCGCCATCTCTTCTTCCTCCCACCTCTCTTCTCCCTGCCTCCCTCTGTATCTCTGCACCCTCTGAAACCCACCAAAAAACAGTCCCTTGGCCGCCGGTGATCGCCGCCCTACGGTCACCTCGGAGCCTCGCCGTCATGGGGAATGGAAACGGCGTTCCTTGGTCTCCCTCCCCACCCCCTCGGTGGGCACCGGGACTGCCCGTGGCGCCACCGCCATCTCCCTCAAGTCGCCGGTCGCCGCTGCACCTGCAACCTGCCCGACCCCCTGCGCCATCTGCTCCATCGAGGTGAGCACCTCCGATCGCCTCCTGCCCTCTCGCTCTCCTTCCCTCCCCTCATCTCTCCCATGGCCACGGCCCGCAGCCGCCCCACGCCCCAGACGCCACCCCGGCGAGCAGCAGCCATCGCTGGCCTTTCTTCCCTGTCGAGGTGCAGAGATCGGTTCAGTTAAAAATGCAGTTAAGTCCCGCAAGCACACCTTAAGCCCCCGAGTCCCCCTTCTATCAACAACCAGCCGATCCACCCCACTGGTAACAGCGCACCGCGCGCAAGCCCCAGGTCCCGGGATCAAATCCCCATCTCCCCACCTTTTCTGTTATTTCCTTCCAAATTGTTTTACAGTGCAGCCTAAACCATAACCCCACCGAGTTCCCCTCTCTATCACCAATCCAGCAGATACCCTACTGGCAGCACCCCTTTGCGCACAAGCCCAGCTCTCGGGTTCGATCCCCCACTCCCTCAAGTGAAAACCAACCTTTTTTATTTATTTGTTTTGGTTACAGAAACTTCTGCAAATCACACATAGGCCCTTGCCAATTATTTCTAGCCCCTGTAATAATTTTTCCTAAGTCCCTAGTTACTAAAAAATGGCAGATTGCACCCTAAAATTGTAAATTGCATAAGAAATTCATCCCAACTCCAATTTTAACTTTTTAAGTATGTTTTCTGTCCCAAATTAAATGCTCTATCCAAATATAATTTTTTTTTACTGTTTTGAATATTTTAAATTGGCGAAACATTTGAATTCTTGTTTAAATCACTTAATTTTGCAAAATTCATAACTTGGGCATAAAAATTCCAAATTCCACAAACTAAATATGTTTTACAATCAACTTTTCATGTACTTTCCAAATATAAATTTTGTTTGCTGTTTTGAATAATTTAAATTGCTGAAAACAACTGTTTCTTAATTATTGCATTTAAAATTGCCAAAATAATAACTTGCTCATTTTAAATCCAATTTCCACAAATGAAATATGTTTTCCATGCAAAATTAAACCACCTTTTCAAAAATAAATTTTGTTTCATGGTTTGAATAATTAAAATTGCTTAAATAATTTAAACCCTGTTTAAATCATTTAAATTTGCTAAATTCATAACTTGCTCAAATTAAATTATTTTTGAACATGCAAAATATGTTTTCAAACCATAAAAGTATAAACGTTTGAAATATGAATTTGGTTTAATGACTTGGACAATTAAGAATTCAAATAAGTTCATGTTTGAATTAAATTCATTTAATTCTTGCTTAAACTTGTTTAATTCATAAATAATTTATTTGAAATCCTTTTTCAACAAGTGAAACATGTATTCCAACTAAAATCTTGTTTTCTTTTCAAATATGAACTTTGTTATCTATTTTGAACAATTTAACTTGATGAAAACAATAAATGCTTGTGTGACCCCTTTAAGTAACCAAAATTTCTTAACTTAATAAATGAATTTCTAAACTTGTTAAACCTTATTTCCAATTGCTTCTATTGTTGTTATTTTGCTGCTTTCCTCATCCATGCATCATGCTAATTCACTTACACAATATGATTAGTTGTAAAAAAATTAATTCAACCATAATCCATGGGCTTTTCATATGCAATCCAATTGCATGTGGGTCCATTTAATCATGTTGCTATCTTGTCAACTAGTTTATTTCTATGCATCAATTAAATGGTCATGCATCATCCCATGTTTGTGCATTATGCCATGATATTGATTGTTTATCTCTTTGCGTTGTTTGTTTGCTTCTTCTCGGATACACGACGACGTTGAGACCGACGATACTTACGACACCCCTCCTAAGGAGTTAGCTCAGTACCAGGCTACTGGGTTTTGCAGGCAAGTTATCACTCACATGAACCATCGTGTTCCTTTCAACATTGGTTACCGATACTTTCCGTTGTCTATTTTCTGCTAGCCCTATGATTAGTTGCTTCTGTTACGAACCTATCACATGAATCCCTTAACCCTGATATTGCCTCACCTCCATACCTATAACCTTTTGTTTGTTGCCCGTGTCTTACTAGCATGCTTAGGGTTGTTTTGCTCGAGTCTGTTACCCGTTACTTTCTGTTACTAGTTCTATTATGTTTTGGGGGCTCGATGTTTAATCAATCAATCATGCTAATGTTATTGTTAAATAATAATTTGACGATAAGGCACCGGCAGGAGGCCCTTTGTGGTTTTGAGGCCTGCTAGTGTCGACCCTAATAGGAAAAGGGTCTTGTCTACTGATCCATGATGAGCGCACTACCCGCATGTGGGAAGCGAGTATGGGTGCCCCCCTCAATTTGACTCGATTCGCATCTCGTCCAAATCGCCTCATTTAGTTCGGGTTTTCCATTTGATGCATGCATGATCTTGCGAGCCCTTGGTTCCCGGGTGGAACTTTTGTAGTCGGCATATAGGGGGACACGGTCTTAGAGTGCTATGAGGGTCCATTTTCTTCTGGGCTCGATTAGCCGTGCGCCCAAGGTGCTTTGGGCTTGATGCGAAGAAGAGTTGAGTTGTGTTGAGTGCCCCGCTTGGTGGATGGGCCTTTCCATCTGGCGGGTTATTCATACGTGTACGGCCAAATTGGTGCACCCCTGCAGGGATAAATCTTCTCGAGAAGCCATGTTTTCCGCGGTTATGGATTACTTGGTAAAAGTACTGGCTAACAAGTACTCAGGACAACTTAAACCTAATGATTAACAACCTTACACCCAATGATTAACAACTTGACTAGTAATAGGCTTACTGACACAATAATCTGAACCATCATTAATTCAACTGTGTGAGTTATCCTCGGATTGCTTCTTTGGATAAGGGGCGAGGTCCAGGATGGGTTTGTTTGAGGTTAGTTGATAGGTTGGTTACGATACACGATCTTATCTCCTTTCTGTTAGCCGGAAGTTGTAGTATGTTCTGTAGTTGGTTAGCGCAGCCAGTTGCAGCATCTTTTATATCCCCTTTCTTCCGTTGAACCCAAGGCATCTGTGCTTGGTGTTGACGGGTTACACTTTGGTGAACTGTGAGTCTTGCTTGCCAGTACGTTTATGTACTGACCCCTTTGGGGATGTGGTTTCCGCAGACCTACGTTTCCGAGGATCTACATGGTGGCTACTACGTGGAGTATGAAGAGACTGCTGACGAGTAGATAGTGGACCCGGGCAGGATCCGAGACTTCGTGGATGGGCTCCGTCTTTTCGTTTCCGGCCTCTTAGGCCTATTTGGTTCTTGTCTGTACTCAGACATGTTGAATGCTTCCGCTGTAATGTAATGATGATATGTTGGGACATGTGTCCTCTGGATGATTGTATTTGCTATCTCTGCTCTAATGAGAGCTATTTGCAACTTATTTCCATCTTTTGTGTCGTAGAGATCTGTTGTGATATCACTTGTTCCAATGCCGTTGACGTACCATGTGTGTATGTTTTGAAGTACGTCAACGGAAGTATCTGGATTTCTACGGGATAGTTTACGTCGACGTTGAACAGATATCTACTACTGTTCAACGGAACGTCGAGTATCCTCTAGAAGTCCGGGTGCGACACCCACCTTCCCGTCGACAGCTTATATTTACAGCTAACCCAGGGGGTTGTTCCTGCTATAAGACTCAATTATCCCCATCTATTCGGGGTCCTTTGTCAAACCAAGACCAGCTATAAGCTTTGCAGCCAAGACTGCCTTAGATCCGAGAGATCTTGCTACCTTTGCTCTTGTGAGTTCATATGGATTCGCGAGGAGGAGCCTCTGGTTCCCCCCTAATTCGTGCTCTATGGTTTCAGCCGTTTTGTGTGGGTTAGTCCCGGTTTGTTGTTCTGCGATTGTTCGGACATCGGGTTGGAGTTCTTGCAGCTTCGGTCAGCCATCCCCATCGTAAGGATTGCATCCAACCTTGGCAGGTATAAAGCTAGTAATCATGGCTGCTTGCAGCTAGTTATCCTCCCTGATTCGATCCTACGTCGTGAAGATAGGGCCACCCCTCGGCGTGAACTCCATCTACGGGTTTGTGCCTATCAAGTACTCACCACCAGGTCCTTCAGCTCTACGGCTCTATTCAAGAAGATGAAAAGTGTTTGGAACCTGTCAAGGGAACCGGTGTGTAGAGAGGCGGGAGAGAATGTCTTCATCTCCCAGATCGCGTGTTTGGGGGACTAGAAGAAGGTGGTGCACCAGGGGCCTTGGTGTTTTAGAGGATGGGGAGTTCTGATTGAGGACTATGACAACATTGCTGCATTATTTTGATGGTCTGATGGTTTGGGCATAGATTCATGGAATACCAGAGCTTTATCGCAAAACAGAGGTTGTGGACGATATGGCCCGACGGATAGGTAGGGTGAAAGAAGTTCATATGGCTCCGATACTATTCTATGAAGTTAATTATGTGCATATGCGAGTGCGTGTGAATATAAGAAAACCTTTGATGCGTCTTGTGTCCCTGACAACACCTGAAGGGCGGAAGCGCTTGGCAATCAAATATGAAAAGGTTCCTTTTTTATATAAGGTGCGTGGTTTGATGGGACATGATCATGAGGGGGTGATCGCGATGGAGCGTGGGATGAAAATAAGTTTCCATACGGTGATTGCATGCTTGCAAAAAGGAGATTCGTGCAACCCTAACAAGAGCCTAGGAGGTTTGCAGCATTCACTAGAGGGGGACACAATGGTCGTGGAGGGGGAAGGAGCAATGTCTTGCGCAAGAGATCTTCGGAAGATGCAGATTTAGAGAAGGATGGTGACCTAAATGATACAGCAGAAAGTCCACTAAAAACCATGGATGAAAAGGGGAATGATGAGCATGAGGGAGAGAGCACCTTACATTGTAAACTGAACATTGATGGAAAAGATGAGGAGAAAATCAGGGGATTGAGGTGGAGCCCAAGGAAAGGGCATCTCATGAGAGAAGCTTTGAAGTGGTACATGGAAAGGGGATGGAGCCCCTCTTTCTCTGACATATATTAACCCTCGTGAAATGAAACACAACAACGGTTACGGGAACCTTGGCAGCCTCCTCCGGGGAGGACCATGATATCCCACAAGTATAGGGGACCATGTGTAGCCTTTTCGATAAGTAAGAGTGTCGAACCCAACGAGGAGCTAAAGGTAGGATAAATATTCTCTCAAGTTCAATCAACCACTTATACAACTCTACACACACTAAACGTTTGCATTATCTAGGAAATAAAACTAGAGCAATAATACGGGTATGAGAGATTGCTTTGCAAGATAATAAATACAAGAAAGTAAATGTTAGTGCTGCACCAATAAAATGTACTAAGTAACCATAAACTAACAGTACCATGAGTGTGGAAAAGTGGTCGTAATTGTGGTGGCTTTGTCCAATATTAATTAGTGAAGATATCAGGTTCATTGTCTTCGATGTAGTTTTCTATGTGGGAGAGGCAAAGCTAAGAAACTCTCACTATCCAATGATTGCAAGTACTTATGATTGGAACTATAGCAAACATACGTAACTACTATAAGATACATTAAGGTAAAAATACCCACCCATAGTCTTAAGTTAATGGTCCTCTTACTCCCATACGTGCAACTAACCGGTTTGAGTCCTTAGGTTTCTGTCACTCCAGCAGAATTACGCCCCTTCCTTTGCACATACTACTAACCCTATGGTGTTGATCCAAGCGCGCACAAATATAATATAAAAAAGGACAGTACCATATCAACATACAACTCTAATGAACCAGAGACATTCAACCAAGCAATCAAAAGACAAATAAACTACACAAACATGACATAGATCGTAGGATAAATATTATAGCATCAAACACCATGTTTACATAGGACGGTATAGAGGTTTGTGGGAGGATGAACCACTGACTACAAGGAGGAGATGATGATGGAGGTGTTGGTGAAGGCGGCATCATGGCGGAGAGGATGGAGAAGTGGCAGCACGTGAGGTGCAGGGCGGCACCGGCGGCCGTCGACGGCGCAGGGGGCTCCGACGGCCATCATGGGGGAGCGCCGCCCCTTAGCTACCTTCCTCCATGGCTTCTTGGTGTTGTATATGAGCCCTCCTCCAAGGAAATTAGACCACGGGGGAGGCAAAATTCGTGGCTTTTGGTGGCTGCACAAGAATTAGGGTTTTCCTCCCCTTATATATGAGGGTTCAATGCTCCTCGGCCCTCCGATGGATGGCCCCTTGATCCAAAGTCTCTTGGTCACCTCTAGAATCTTCATAGGGACCCCTCTCAGCCCCAAAGTCGTGGCTTGGCCGAATCCATCAAATATGGTAAGAGTTGGACTGAATCCCGTCACCGATTCCCGTAATCCCGTAATCAGATATATATCCTCCAGTAAAATGGGTTCACAGGTCGCATACGAACTCGGATTTGGCTTTTCTTGGGCTTAAATGAAAGGTATGGAAATGGACAACAACTTTGTAGGAAATTTGATCTTTAGTAGACGTTGTATTTGGGGGTAAAAATGATGATCTCAAAAAACTGTTGGTGGACATATTTCAGGAAAGTCAGAGTCCTTTTTCAACAAGTCTCCTTTTGTGTTTTCTTGTTAATTCCTACACATCAAATAGTAAAACAAGAACATTTTGCACTCTTGCAACTATTAATAGGTTATTACAAATAAATCATAAACTTTTTATAAAAAAAGTGTCAAAAGTATAATATTAGTATGAAACAATCAAAAATTTTAGATATGTTATGGACGTATCAACATCCCCAAGCTTAATTCCTGCTCGTCCTCGAGTTGGTAAAGGATAATAAAGTAATTTTTATTGTAAATGCTATGATCAGGTCCTTAACAATTTCATGATGTATGGATATTAAAACTTAGCAATCATGTTACCTAATGAAAAGTATCAATGAACTAAGAGCTCATAACATGAAATTTATAAACACCAACAAGATTTTAATGATCATAATAAAACATGGTATAGTGGTATCTCTCGTTCCCTTAATTGTGGAGCAAAACATAAATGCCAGGGAACCTCTGAAGTTTAAGAGAAGACTAGAAGTAAAAATATCAAAGATACAAGCATCAAAGTTATACCACAATTAACCGTGCTTTGGGACAAACACGTCACACTAAGAATGAAAATTATGATCTCAAAGAGGTTCTCAAATAATATGGTGGAGACTCAACATAAAAGTAAAAGAAAGGCCCTTCACGGAGGGAAGCATGGATCACTCATGTGCTAGAGCTTTTATTTTATTAAACTGAGGTATTAAAAGTTTTACACTCCTCCCATCCATCTTACACAAACCATGGCTAACCGAATCCTTGGGTGACTGCCAACAATTACATACCATGGTGGAGTGTCTATATTTTAATAGAGGTGTATGCTAGTGTCAACGAATGGTAAACATAAAATACAATACGTCACAAGCCAACTAGATTTCACAAGAGCAGCTCACATATGAAGGACATATCTGGGTAGAAGGTCATCCCTCTTTCTCTTGTGTTTACACAATTATGTTTTGACTGATAAATCAGGGGGGAAAATAGTGAAGAGAATTTGTTTGCATTAATCTGGGGCTGGGCACCCCGCTGCCAGCTCTTCTATCAATTGGATAATCGGCTTAAGCCACTAGTCCAGGGTGTGAAATCCAATCAACAAGTGAGATAAAGATTCTCTATTTATGTCCTCATGAGAAAAAACAAGAACACAAAACAGGAGTAATTTTGAAATTTTTAAAGGTAGCACATGAGCAATTTACTTTGGAGTGGCAGTTAAATACCACATTGGAATTTATAGTGGACTCTGTGGAATAACTTGGTTTTCAGGGATTTGGAGGCACGAGTAGAGATCATACTCGGTGCAAGTGAAGGTTAGCAATAGACTGGGAAGCGACAATCAAGAGAGCAATAATTACCATAATCATGTTTGCGACAAAGTAAAATTAACTGAGGCATAAAATTGATACTACAACTCTGAGGCAAAATAGATCATCATGGCTTATTGACTTTTTGTTTTCAGTCTTAGCATGCGTGAGCATGTGCCAAGTCAATTCAAATGTAAAAAACAGATGAGGATACCACAATGCCATACCCTACTATGAATACGACAATGCATGTTAAGATCAAAATGACATAATATACACTATTAGCAAGTTGAAACTAACCATAAGAAAACATAAACTACTAAACAATATCATTTGCACATCATTTCTAAGTTTACTAAACTTGAACCACCTCTCTAAACAGGAGATAAATAAAAGATATGACGATCAATTTATTAATATAACTGGTGTTTGATGCTAAGACAAATAAATAGTAAGATACAGACGCTCCAAGTTTATTCAAGTTTCTATGTTGCTCAAAAAACAAAGTTTAAAGGTTTGCAAACCGAGGGGTTGTTCACAAAGAGGGATGCGGAGACATCCCCAAGCTTATGACTTTGTCCATTCTTCAATATTTCTCTGTTTGGTGTTCCTTCATTCTGTGTGAAAAAACTTCAATATAAAAACTTTCCCCTTCTTTTATGCGGTTAGAAATTAGTGCAATAGATAATATTTCCAAAGTGCTGCTATTAAAACAAATCATTTTTTAAGTTATAGAAAGGTTTCTTAAGTGGCGAAATTCTAAATAAAAGGTAAGACCCAAAAGGACTCAAATGAAAACGTAGAAGAGGCCACTCTTGCAACAAAAGTCAGAATCTCTTCAGAAAAACAACAGTTGGAAAACGTAATTTTTCAGGTGCACTTAAAAATGTCAGAAATTTTTGCCAATTTTTGTGCATGCAGAGGATTAGGTGATACATAATCTGTAAACATTTCGTGAATTTTCGAGTTCCAAGTAAAATATGAAAAATCGCGCAGTGGACAGTAGATGCTGAAAACAGAAAAGCCATTTTTTTACATATGTATCAACTAAACCAGATGGATAAAACTTAGTACTTTATTTTTTATGAACTAAGAGACCAGAGGCTAAACAAGATCTAAACATTCTAGCTACATCAAGGGAAACAAAACAAAACTGAAAGCAAAATAAATGGCGCTCCAAGAATTTCACATAATATATGAAGCAATAAAAATATAGTGTCTTGAAAGAGGACCTGATATTTTTGTTGATGAAGAAGGGGATTCCTTGAGCATCCCCAAGCTTTGACTCTTGTACTTCTTGGATATATCTTGGGGTGACATGGGTATCCCCAATCTTGAGCTTTTGTCCATTCTTCATCTTCTCGTATCATTCTTCTCTCCCTACACTTGAAAACTCACTCCATACAAAACTTCACACAATCCTCATTAGCAACGTTAGTGTAACCAAAATAGTAAATACACTTTGGTTCAGTTTCAACACAAGTATAACACCCATTAAAACATTAGCTACTGTCACAACTTATTTTAAAGCTCTTCCCCTCAAAAGAACACCAAAATAAAAAGATTAAGAGGCAAATGCAAATATTGGCAGAAATCTGTCAAAACAGAACAGAAGGTAAAGATCGATTTTTTAGAAAATATTGTGTTCATCAAATCAAAAAGTGAAAACTAATAAAAGTTGGGTAACAACCTGGGTCATATGCACAAAAAGTTTTAGCTCAATTCGATGTTGTGGATGAGAGAAATAATACTTTTTGGTGGCAGCACAGAATCTGTTTTAGGACAGCAACTTCTCCAAATCTTACTTCCTCCCTATTAAAGTCTATTATTGGCACAAAAACAAAATAAAAAGAATAATAAGAGGTTTATACAGAGTTAAAAACCTCAAAGAAAACAAAATAAACTGAAAGAAAACAACACGAAAACGGAATAAAACATGGGTTATCTCCCAAGAAGTGCTTTTCTTTAACGTCTTTTAGCTAGGCATGGAAGAAGGAGGGATGCCTTGGGAATCCCAAAGCTTTGATGATTGAATATTATTGAATATTTAATTGAGGTGCACTTGGGAGTTCCCAATATTGAGCTTTTTCTCTTCTCATTTATCTCGTATCACCATCTCTATTGGATCTTAAATACTACATTCACATAAAACTTGACAAAAGCTCATTAGTAGGGTTAGTACTCATTAAATAAAATCCAATCATGTTCAAGTTTTGACAAGTTTAAATTAATATTAACGAATTTATACTAACCAATTTATAACATTTATCGATCAAATAAAGATTATAAACATTGAGTATAAGCACAATACAAATTAAGCATGACAATCTGCCAAAACTGAAAAGTTTGTAAAGATGACAGTTAACGAGATATCTACGTAGCTCAAATGAAGAAACTCAAAACTAATTAAATACATATAATGATCTCAAATTTATGCACAATTTTTTTGAAGTAAAAATAATATCTGAGATTTATCACGATTTTTTAAGTGAAGCACATGAAATCTGTCTAAACAGAAACAGTCAGTAAAGATCAAATTATTAGACCTATCTACGCACCTCAAATAAGAAAAAGTATTTCTAATGAAAGAAAGATAATAATCATTACTTTGCACTCAAGAAATTTCAGATCAATATCACTTTCTAATGATTTTTAAATTTTTCTACAGTGGAGCCCAGAAATCTGTTTCTACACATCAAAGTGGCAAACTTGCATCATAAACAAACTAGAAGTAATCTATACATTTTATTTTTATGGTACAAAGGAATATGTACAATATATACACAATATATAAAAGTTTTTAATTGAAAATCTTCCATGGAAATATTTTTTTTGGTTTCATAGGCATGAACACAAGTGTTCAAGGTCAACCCCCACTTAACCATGACTACTCTTTCCAATCACTTTCCTTTTTGAAAACATTTTTAGATACCAAGTACAACTTTTTTTTTTGTAATTCGTGTTCCCTATCCATAACAAAAGATAGAAAACAACTTAAAACAGAAAAATAAAACTACTTATAACTGAAAGAAAAATTACATAGAGACAAAGCAAACAAGTGCACACAAGAACATTCACCCCACGCTATTGCTCCCCGGCAACAGCGCCAGAAAAGGTCTTCAGTTGACGTTGTCTTTGGGGGTAAAACCGATGATCTCTAAAAACTGTTTGTGGACAGATTTCAGGAAAGTCAGAGTCTTTTTCCAACAAGTCTCCTTTTGTGTTTTCTTGTTAATTCCTACACATCAAAGAGTAAAACAAGAACATTGTGCACTCGTGCAACTATTAATAGGTTAGTCCAAATAAATCATAAACTTTATATAAAAAACAAGTGTCAAAAGCATAATAATAGCATGAAAATAAAAATTATAGATATGTTATGCACGTATCAGACCACCCAATCCAATGAGTATCATGAGCTTCAACTGTCCTGGTTTGGATGACCCTGCGACAGTTAACGAGTTGCATGATTTAGCACACATTAATTCACCTTCTATACTCTGCGTGGTGGAGATGCAGATTACAAAATGCCGCGTGGAGGGTCTAGCTCAAACATTGGGGTTTGACCATGCTTATGGTGTGGGTAGTACGACATGAGTGAAGGTCTGTGTGTCTATTGGAAAGACCCTCTTGGAGTCACTAGCATCTACTTGGCCAGAGCATCTACTAACAACAGAGAGCATGCAAGATCATGAATAACATACACATGAAGATACCATGATAGATTGATAATCAAGAGACGTAGCATTCAATAATCATCGGATCCCAGCAAACACAACATGTAGCATTACAATAAGATGATCTCGAGGATATAGGGTAGCTCCTGAGATCTAGACAATAGGCATAAAGAGGTGAGAACAACCATCTAGCTACTGCTATGGACCCATAGTCCAAAGATGAACTACTCACACATCATTCTGGAGACGGGCATGGTGGTGTAGAGTCCTCCGGTGATGATTTCCCCTCCCGGCTGGGTGCCGGGGAGAACTCCAGAACCTTCCCGAACTCGGGTTGACGATGACGGTGGCTTGTGTTTTTCGTGGAAAAAAGTGGGTCTTTTTAGGGTTTACGCCTCTGGGGGAATAAATAGGCAAAAGGGCGATGTCGGTGGGCGGCCAGGGGGCCCACACCACCCCATGGACGGCCAGGGGCACCGCCCTATGGGGTGGGGCCTTTGTGGCCCCCCTCTGGGTCTTTTCAGAACTCCGTGAATCCCCCGAGAATTCTAATACTTCTGGGCTTCGAATTTTCCAATTCCGAAAATATTTCCAGAACAACTTTTCTGAAACTAAAAACAACAGCTGGCTCTATGGCATCTTGTCAATAGGTTAGTCCCAGGAAATCGATAAAAATGACATAGAGTGTAAAGAAAACATGTAGCAAGTAAAATAAAAACAACATGGAACATCAGAAATGAATGATACGTTTATGATGTATCTGTACCTTAAGGCTGATTGTGATTTACCATGGTTGTGCATTGGCAACTTTAACGGAGTACTAACGAAGGGAAGAACAAATGGGGCCTAATGAGAGGGAAATTTCCCAGATGAACCTATTTCGTGAAGTGGTTGATGCGTGCCAGTTATCTGATCTTGGATATATAGGACTTGACTGGACTTTTGAATGAAAACTCCCTAATAATGAATACTGTAGGGTGCGGCTGGACCGTGTTCTTGCATCAGGAGATTGGTGTGCCCATTTTCCCTTGGCCACAGTGCACCATTTATTCTTGGTTAAATCGGATCACTCCCCCATCTTGCTGCTTAACAAGATGGAGGCCAACAATCAATGTATAGCCATTCACAAGCCCTTCTGGTATGAAGTCATGTGGGAAAGACTTGTGGATTTTGAAGATACATCTCATGAAGCATGGGGCAGATCACATGCAGGATCAGTGACAAAATTGCATGCAAAACTTCAGAGTACGACGAGTGCATTGTCAGCGTGGCGTAGTGCGTCATTTGGGGCTATTCGTACTGAACAAAGGGAATTGATGAAGCGGCTTCAAGTCCTTCAATCTCATCCATTGCGCATTGGTCCGACGTATGAAGAGAAGAAGGTGGAAGAGCGTCTAGCTGAGCTCAGTTACCGTGAAGAAATAATGTGGCGACAATGTGCGAGAGTGCAATGGCTAGCAGAGGGGGACCAAAACACATGTTTTTTTTTTCATTTGAAGGCTAGAAACGGACGTAAGAAGAATACTATTAGTTGGCTCACTCGAGCAAACATTACTGTATGTGAGGACCATGCTGAGATGGAAATAATGGCTAGCGAGTTCCATGAGAACTTGTACAAGGCAGAAGGTACTATAGGTATTGAGGAGGTGGTGTCCCATGTACCTCGAAAAGTGACAGACGAGATGAATGGTTCCCCGAACTCACCATATACATCGGAGGAGGTCAAAACATCTATTTTTCAAATGTTCCCTACAAAGGCACTTAGGCCCGACGGTTTCCCTACACATTTTTTTCCAGAAGCATTGGCATTTATGTATTGAGGAGATCACGCAGATTGTTATTCACATTCTCAATGGAGATAATTCCCCGGAGGAGATTAACATGACGTTCATCGTAATAATTCCCAAGGTATTGAACCCCAGATCTCTCTCCCAGTTCAGACCTATAAGATTGTGAAATATGGTGTATAAAATTGCATCCAAGGTCCTTACTAACCGTCTGAAGGTAATTCTTCATAAGATTCTATACGAAGAGCAATCAACTTTTGTTCAAGGTCGCCTAATTACGGATAATGTCATCGATGCGTATGAATGCCTTCATTTTATGAAGAAGAATAGAAGTAAGTGAAATGTCTCATATGCTCTCAAGTTGGATGTGCAGAAGGCTTATGATCGGCTTGAGTGGTATCATTTAGAAGCAATAATGAAGATTGGGGATTTCTCATCGTTTTGTGGAGGCGGTTATAAGAGGGGTGTGGTATGTCACTTTCTCTATTCTGTTTAATGGAGCACGCACGGATTAATTCACACCCAGCAGGGGGATCAGGTAAGGAGACCCTATATCCCCATACCTTTTCCTGTTGGTTGTGGAGGGTCTATCATGTCTTCTAAAACATGCTATGGTAAGCTTAGACTTGAGGGGCATCCAGTTTGCTAATCCGGCTCCTAGAATTAATCATCTCCTTTTTGCGGATGATTTTATCTTGTTCAGCAAGGCCTCTTCTGTGATGCCTCGCATATGAAAGAAATTGTTGTTAAATATTGCCAAGCCTCGGGTCAAAGAATTAACCATGACAAGTCATCTATTTATTTTGCAAAAAGATATGCCCAGCAGTTTCGAAGGAAAATATCAAACGTATCCTAGAGGTTCAAAGTGAATCATTCAATGAGAAGTACTTGGGTTGTCGTTAGATGTTGGCAGATAAAAGAATGGTGCGTTTGGATATTTGAAAGATAGGGTCTGGAAACGGGTCCAAGGGTGGATGGAAAAAGAATTGTAAAGGGGCGGAACGGAAGTTCTGATCAAGTCGTTTATTCAAGCTATACCCACTTATTCTATGGCCTTATTCAAGCTCCCACGAGGACTTTGCGAACACATTACTTCCATGGTTAGAAAATTTTGGTGGGGAAGTAAAAATGGTGAAAGAAAGGCTGCTCGGGTCTCTTGGGATATAATGTGCATGCCAAAGTACAAGGGAGGCATGGGTTTTCGTGATATCGAGGTGTTTAATCTGTCCCTCTTAGCAAGGCAGGTGTGGAGAATACTCATTAACCCTGATTCGTTGAGTGCTCGCATTCTAAAGTCGGTGTATTTCCCCATATAAGATGTTCTCTCGGCGGAATTGGGCACGAATCCTTCGCAGATCTGGCGCTCATTATGCAAGGGCCATGATGTTTTGAGACAGGGCCTCATAAAGCGGATTGGAGGCTGTGAAACGACCAAGGCATGGAGTGACAACTGGATACCTTGGGACTTTCAGTAAAAACCAATCTGTTGTACCTCTAATAACCCTCCTGTGAGTGTATCCTCGTTTATTAACTCGCCGCTGAGGACCTGGAATATTGTGGAGCTGAAGATGAACTTGTTTCCTATGGATGTTGAGGAGGTGATGAAAATCCCAATCAGTCATATGCGGCGGTATGATTTTTGGGCATGGCAGTACGATAAGCGGGGATTATTCTCAGTGTGGTGCGCTTATAATATGCTCATGGAAACTAAAAGGAGATGTGAGAATAACTTTGACGGAACATCGGAGGGATCAAATGCATTACAAGTTGAGCAAGGATGGAAGAAGTTGTGGAAAGTTCGAGTACCCTTAAAACTTATAATGTTTGCTTGGAGATTGGCATGTGCTTCACTGCCTACTGGGAAAGTTTGCGAGCACCGGCATATGGCGCCTTCTGCTGTGTGTCCGGTGTGTAATCTGGGCAGTTGACACTTGGAGGCATGCACTTCTAGAGTGCAAGATCGCGCAAGGAGTTTGGGCAATGAAAATGGACGATGTTATGCTGCCATTGGTAGAGGATGAGACCCCCCGATCCCAAGCTATGGTTAAGGTCTCTTAGCATGATTTTGAGCTAGGAAAAATTCATTGAAGTGTTGGTGACACTATGGGCTATATAGTGGGCTCGTCGCAAGCTTATCCATGAAGGTGATCAGCAGCCTTCGTTGTCTACACACATGTTTATTACACATTACCTGGCGGAACTTTCAAGCGTGCAACAAAAGGAGGCAGCAGCGGCGCTGAGGAGGGCTATGCCGGCACGCACTGCCTGGTCGCCCCCACCTAAAGAAACTGTTAAAATTCAGGTGGATGGGGTTGTAGCGAAGAAACAGAACCGGGGAGCCATATCTGCGATCTGCTAGGATAGTGAAGGTGTCTATATTGCAGCCTCACCAGTGGTTTTTGATGGTCTTATAAACCCTGAGGTGCCGGAAGCGTAAGCATGTGCGGAGGCATTGAAATTAGCTGAGGACATTCAAGTGAGCAAGTTACATGTCACCTCTGATTGTCTCAACATGATCAAGTACATCAATGGTGAACCATCAAGAGGGGAGCACTGTATGATCCTCATGGAGGTTGCTGTGGCTACCTTCTTCTATCACCTTGTCCTGCAAATCCAACTGCTTTGGGTGGACTGGTAGGCGCCTTTTGGGCGGTTCCGCCTTTCGTGGTGGTGGAAGCGGTGATTTTTATTTCACCTTCTTGAATTGCGCTTCTATTGAGGGCGGATCTTCCTTTTTGACGTCCAGGAGCGCAACTCCCAACTTTTTGAGGGCTTTCTCATCCTTGGAGGGCATTTGTTCATCCTCCTTTGGGGGCTTTCCCTCCATTGGCTTAGCTTGTGCTGCCATATAAATGCTATTTGAGTATCCAGTGACTTTTCGTACTTGTTCGGCAAATCCTGTGCCATCATCATCGGAATGAGTTCTAGTTTCCGAGTCTTCCTTGCCGTCAATGGAGGCGGGTATGGACTCAGGTTCAGAGCCTTCTTAAGAGGGATCTACGTCCACCATCCCAACAAAGATAGATCTGCTTGCTGGAACTTCGACATAAGTCTTAACTATAGATCTATTTGGGCGATATGCGTTTTTATTACCTGTGTTAATGAAGTGGTGGGTGAGAGGAAAAACTTGCTCCTTCCCCGAAATCCATTGCCTCCGCCGTTAGCCCGATGAATATGTTGAAGGTCCTGACGGTAATGACGTAGGAACAAACGAGGTGATTGCGTGTCGGTGTTATCGTGTTGCCGTTGACGATGTATCGTCCGTAACTAGAAGGTCACCCCAGGCGCCGCTGACCCCACGGTGGGCGCCAACTGTTGGTTTCCAGGAAAATGTTTCCTGGAGGGGGATGCCATATTCCGGAGGTAGAAAATGGGGGTGAGGGTGGGGAAGTCTAAGGACGAGGACGTGAAGCTTTACCCAGGTTTAGGTTAGTCAGATGGCTCCCTACTTCCCACAGGATCAACTATGGCGGTGGTAGCTGAACACAGGTTACAACTACCTAGGCTAGATCGAGTTTTCCCTAGGGTTTATCTCGTGCGGCTTTATATAGGAGAGCAGGATCAAATCTTATAGGAGAATTGACCGTCCAAACAACTAAACCTAAATTATATGGCATCCCGGCCTTGATCTAACTCATATGGGCTTGTGGGCTGCCATCTAGCTGTCGTACTGCGCTTCGTTCCACGAGGCTTTCCCTTATGGCCTGACCCACCCTAGATTTTGAACCTCTTGTAATGTAGCTAAGGAAGGCCAATTTTAGAGCCAAGAAAAACTTTTGTTATGCATTTGTGTAAACCAATATTATATATGAGACCATGAGTATCTATGCAATGCAAGCAACCTTTTGTTTAAAATCAAATATCATTTTTTCCTGATGATTCTTATTGTTTCTATGATGTTTTCCATAAGATGATTTGAATAATTTTTGTCCCAAGTATTGTATCCAGGTTGATTTCAACCTAAAAATATTATTTGGCTTTATTTTAATGAAGAAATCAAAATGGCAATAGAAAAAAATAGGATGTTTTCTTTTGATGTTTCTATTTTGAATTATTTGTGAAAAATTAGCCAAGTATCAATAACTAGCACTTGTTTTCAATATGTTAGAGAATCCCATTTTATGTTTTCTTGGCATGAACGTGTTCTCTGATATATGGACTACAAAACTATAAGCTTGGTTTGATTTACGGAGTTGGAAAACCATCAATTGCATGCTTGTTTTTGCGGAATAAAAATAAGACTGAAAAAGGCATTTTTAGAAAACAGAGAAAAACAGAAACTAGCCCTTTTTCCACTTTGTTTTCAAAGACTTCCACAATTCCAATTGTGTTTTCAAAAGATGTTTATGAAAGTACAAAACATGTTTACCAATCTCAAGCTTGGAAAACAAAATTTAGAATTCATTTGAGCCTTGAAAACAGAATGAACATTTTGATGATTTTGTCTGTTTCAGCAATTAGCAAAAATGACTAAGTCATTATAACTGAATTTTCTAAATCTGATTAAAAGACAGAAGTTTGGATGTTGATTTTGTTTGATTGTGTGCATTTTTAGCAGTGCCACTTTGCCAAAACCCTAGCCCTATGTATCTACTGCCTAAATTGTACCTTGGATCCCTTTGGAGTTGACCAGAGAGGGGGTGAAAGAGGTGAGAACAGAGGGGGCAGAGGAGAGAAAGACAGGGGGACAGGCTGCTTGCGCACATTGCGCGAGCACTGTGGCCACGCCTCGCTACCACCTTGCATCTCCTCGACACTCCGAGCAGTTCCTCGCCACCCTAAAGCCCCTAGACATCGTGGGCAGCCGTTGGCACGTCCAGGGCGTCCCGGGAGCACGCGCCCGTGCTCACCGCGTCGAGCCGAGATCGAGCACACGTCCACAACCACGGTGCCGCGGCTATAAAGCCACATGCACGCACCCACTTCGCCACACCACCACTCACACTCATCTCCACCACCGCCGGCACGATCCACAAACCCCGCGGGCTCTTTGTGAGCACCGTGAACGAATCGTTCGCCCCGGCCACCGCGGACAGCACGAGTAGGTGGAAGAACACGCGTGCCTTGACACCCTGTTTTCCACCACCGTTGCACTCACCGTACGCCATAGACACGCCCTGACCATGTGTCGTGCCCATTTGGTTGCAGGACGAGCGCCGCCATCGCCGGAGCTGCCGCGAAAGTGCTGCTTCACGCTGACGTTTGGAGCCACCTCGTCTGCTACCACCTACACCCCTCCACTGCATCAAGCACACGCGACATCCTAGACACCTCACCACTACCCTGCAACGCCCCACGGTGAGCAATCGAGCAATCCCGGCTACCGTCGCGTTTCTGATGTGAGAAGAGAGAGAGGGGGAGGCGATGAAGGAGGACCGTAGATCGTGAGATCTACGACTCCGTTTGAACGGCCGCGTTGCCACGCTTTTCCGACATGCGCATGTGTGGTTGGGCCATATCGGCCGTTAGTTGGGCCGCGCAGCAAAGAAGCAGCCCATGCCCGTGTGTTTTTTTCCTTTTAAAAATAACAGAAACTTGATTCTTTGCTTTTGTCCTGTTAAAAATAGAAATATTGGAAATAAATTCAAACCAAAAATCATGGCAGTAGATAAACATTTTCTAAACCACATCCGACTTGTAGATCTAGTTTTTGTGCAATATTTTTGCTGAGGTATTTAAAATACCAGAGACTGTCTGTTAAACCATTTTATGCATAAATTTAAACATATGTATCCAAATTGATCAAACTAAATTGTTCATAGTATAACTTGAGTAGATCTATCAGTATCACTTGACCTTGTATCAAGGAGAGATTGCTATAGAAAATTCAATCCATTTTGGTAAATGTCCAGTAGGCTTTTCTAGGATTTTTTTAGAGTGTTTAAAAATGATTTTTGATGTGAATCTAACTGGATGAGTTTGTGTATGTTTAGATCTATGTAATCCTAGCTTGGTGTAATTTTTAGAGATCTAGATTATTTATGGCATGCATATCTAGATTTAGCACTTTTTTGTTAATATTAAATCTTGTGCAATTGATTTTGATTAAATGTTTGTGTTATAGAATCTTGTTTCCTAGCATGTGTAGATGTGTTACTCTCTGTTATATTGATGTTTGTTTATAGTACTAGTATGTTAGGAAGTTTGGTCATGTTTGGGAAATAAATAGAAATAAGGAATAGTCTAGTATTGTTTTCTAGTAGTTTTATTTAAATAGAAATGTAGGTATTGTCTTGTTAAGTTTCATACCTAGATTTTTTATGTTTGTATGATGAGTCCAGTACCATTTGGTACTTTTTTAAGGATGTTAACACCTCTGTTAGCTTGCACATTATTTTATAGAAAAGCATGTGTAGCATTTCTTAAGTTATTTTGTACCCTATTGTTTTCACTAGTATGTGTAGTGTTGTGATATTTGTTTAGTGGAATATTGTTTTTCCACAAGTGCAACCAGAGGCTTTGTGACCTCTTAAATTTGTTGGAAAACTAGTGGAACACCCACTGGTACCATTTCATTTTTGTGAGAAATCACATTTCTCCACCAAAGACATGATAGCTATTACTCTTGTTATTTTTGTGTGTGCATGTGGAATGTTACCTTTGGAAAATTGAGCGATGTTTTGTTTTGTGCATTGCTTTCGGTATGTGTAGCTTAGTACCATTGTTTTCCTTAGTGGGTTCTGATTGTGTGTCATTGCTTCTTTTTACGACATTCGAAAACAAGGAAGGAATTGTTGGAGAAGAGGAGGCATATTTCCATTCTTGCTACTTTCAAGAGCAGGATTTGAACCAGTATCAAGGCAATCCATTCTAATGCTTGCTATTATTACACTTATCATTATCTATCATGCATGTTTTACTACAGAAGTTTTACAAAAATATGGTTACAAAACTATTTTTGTGGTGGCTAATATTACTATTAATATTACTAGTAACTATCACTTTGCCAATATCCAAACTTGGTGTTACCAAGCCCTTAGCCACCATATGGTATATAAATACCACCAACTTTAATAATATTGATGTCCCTAAGTGGACACCCTATAATGTGCTTTTGTAAAGAAATGTTTCAAGGAAAAACCCTCAGTGGAAAGGTGGAGCCTTGTTCACTAGAGGAGGCAAAGAGGAACATTTTTGAAATGGTTTACAAAAGACACATAACCTAGTCTTCGCTGGAAAACCAAGGCGTACTGCCACTCTACCTCAACATAGGCAAGAGGCCTATCTAGAAACTTGTTCGTGTTAGTGTGTGTTCTATCCCAAATGCTATAGAGAATGTGATTCTCTGAACCGAAGTGTCGCCAGGACGGACAAACGGGACATGTAAAGTGTGGAATTATTTTTCCCTCCGGATGTAACAGTTGGGTCTCCTGTCATGGCTGTGTGTGACACGGTTCCGGGGAGAACAAACCCATTTGAAGGGATAGTCATATACTAGCTTGACCATACTTGAAAGTTAGGATCATTTATCTGATGTTCGCATACTGTTGTGAACATTCCATGAGTGATTCATGGCAGATGATTGGATCTTGTGCATTGTGTACACCTCTGCAGAGTAAATCTATTCAGAATAGCCGTATCCTCGGATATGGAAAGTTGAATGGCCATGTAGCTAGTATTGTGTCAATGTTTTCAAAAAAGGATGTTTCTGAAAAGAACCTGTACCTGTGAGGTACGGGAAGAGGAAACTATGTACCTATGAGGTACTTTTGAAGGAAAGCTGGAAGGTGTTTTACAAGAAGTTTTGCAAACAAAAATATTCTTTAAACAAAGTTTTACAAAACCTCTTGGATATGTGATATCTACAAGAGAAACCATATTATTTTGTTTTGAAGTATCTTCTTCAACAAAGATATAGAGATGTCAAAATCAACCATGATGTATCCTTCATCCATCATGGATAGTGAACCCTATTTATAGCCTACCTACTCCACCATATAAGAATACTTGCATTCTATTAAGCTTCCTAAAGGATGTCTTGCAGAGTACATTCAAATGTACTCATATTAGTTTCGTCCCTGGATATTTACTTGGCTAGAATACGAGGAGCCACCTCAGGAGGAGTATTTCGAGGAGGAATACTACGTCGACGACTATGCGAACTAGGCTCGTCTCCAGATCAGCAGCTTGTAGGTTAAGGCATGACTCGGGTGCTACCACGTTATGTTTTGTTGTATTCCGTTGTGTGTGTTTGTCATTTGCCTGCCCTGCGTGGCAGTTGTTAAGACTTGGTCATGGACCATTTATGTAAGACTCTAATATTCGTGTAATGGATAATGTTATCCGTTTACCAACTTCTTATGTTGTTCACGATTGATCTTCCTGGGATCGTGAATGGATGCATATGAGGGGCCTTGGACTTGCTAGTCAGGGGCCTCTACAAAGTTGGTATCAGATCTATCCTTACCATAGGAGACCTTAGTTAGCATGGATGTTAGCTAGTACTCCCGAAAGCTACTTTATAAAACTAAGTTACCTATATGACCAAGTCCAAAAATATTCTATATACCCAATCTCCTCTAAGTTATCAAATTCTACTTACATTAAGTTACCTCTTGCATAACTTAAAACTTTGCACATTGTGATCTAACTTAAACTATACTTAAAATTTTGTGTAGATGGAAGTCGTTTTCACTGAGTCGTGTTAGTTGGGACTGGCACGCAACGTATCGTTTCTGTTCGAGCCGATGCTTGTGGAGATGACTGAGCCGATTGACCGCCCAGTTACAGAGTTGCGAGGAGGACTTATCTTTGGTTCTCCGATAGAGGGTGACTGTTTGTGGAGTGCACCATCCATCCCCCACTGACATTACCTTCAGCGGAGACCTTTGTCTTCACTCCCGTTGAGCCCTCCTGGCAGGAGGGCGCAGTTCGAGTGATCCAAGAGGCGATAGCACGCCTGGCTTACCTGAGAGACTGCATGTTCCTTGGTACTCTCTTTGAGTTGCTTGGGAGACGTGATGAGATGGGTATACTGCTTCTAGTGTTGTAGGAGCTAGATGGAATGGGTCGTCAACTAGAGGACATGGTGATATTTCTGCACCGCACCCAATGCAGTATGGATTATCTGAGGATTTTGCAGCACACCACTGTTGAAGAGTGCCGCATCCTGGTTACCCATCTGGGGAAGCTGATGGTTGACCACGAGACAGAGACCGCGAGGAACCGTGCCTTGGCGGGACAGTTATAGACCACTCGCTTGGGTCGTACTCGTCTCACCAATAAGGTTGAGGCACTTCAGGAGGCAAACGTGATTCTGCGTGGGAGACCGAAGACCGCTAGAGAGGACCTGGCTACTCGAGACTCTACTCTCGAGGAGCTAGAGGAGGAGATTACTAAGCTCCATAGGGAGAATGAGGATCTCCTGGTTGACGATGACGTCCTGTCAGATGTTGATGGGATGGACATGAGTGAGCAGAGTGAGCAGGAGGATGACGGCCTACTTGAGAGTGAGGACGATCCTGAGGAGATTCTTTTCGATGGAGACAGTGACCAGGACTAGATGTAGTACCTTGGCGCTTTTGATGTTGTGCTAGTTGTTTTGTTAGTAGCTTTGCGATTTCCTCATGAGTCGCACCCCTTGTTGTAGATCTTGAAGCTTAGCTTGTAGTATGAGATTTGTGTTTGTGTATGTGTGATTGTAAGACTTTATGTGATGAATGTGATATGTTTGTGATCTATCTTTGTTTGACATTTTTCTACTCATAACTTTACTTATGATGTATCACTTGTCTTTCGGTGTTCATAAAACTATTTTCGTTGCCTAGTTTTTCTTTTAAAAACAAAGAAGTCTTGTTGCATAGTCTTACACATGTTTCACTACAGAATGCCGCCGCGTCGGGAACCACCGCCACCATCCCCGCCATCAGTGGAGGCATTGTTGGCCCTGATGATGGAGGATCGCCAGGCCAAACGAGCTGAGAGCGCCGCCACAATTGCTTCCCTGCAGCAGTTGGCCACTGCCAGTGCCAAAAACAACAACAATAATAATGGCAATGGCATTGGAAATGGTGCCTGATCGAAGCTTAAGAATTTCCAATAGAATAAGCCTCCGATATTTTCCAAGATTGTGGAGCCACTGGATGCAGATGACTGGCTCCGCACAATTTCTCATGACCTGGAAGTAGCATCAGTGGAGGAGAATGAAAAAGTGTTGTTTGCCACACATTTTCTTGCTGGTCCAGCAAGGACTTGGTGGGAGACAACTCGGGCCACTGTTGCTGTTGGCCACATGTTTGACTGGGAGGACTTTGTTGCAAGGTTCCGCAAGTATCACATCCCCCAGGGTGTGATGAACATTATGCGGGACAAATTCCTGAAGTTGAGGCAAGGAGGGATGACTATGTCTAAGTACTGGGAGGATTTCACAACCCTGTCCCGGTATGCACCTGAGGAAGTGAACACATAGGCGAAGAAGAAAGAAATATTCATGAATGGACTGCACGATGAGTTGCAGTGCATACTAGTTGTGATCCATTCCATGATTTGGAATCACTCGTTGATGCCGCAATGATGATGGAGCACAAGCGGCAGAATACTTTTGACAACAGAAAGAGAAAGATGATGTTTCAAGGAGGACCTAGTTCACCAAGGACTCGCCCTGCTCCTTATGCGAGACTACCACAACCAAGGGCGCCTTCTTATGCACCTCGCCCGAATCACCAATATGCACCAAGGCACAACAACAACCACAAAAACAACCACCACAACAACAACAACCGTGCACCTTATACACAAAAGCCTAGAGGCAATGGAAATGGAAATGGGAACAACTTCAACAGTGCTGCTAAGACAAATACAAACCCGGAGCCCAATGGAGCTTTATCTGTGGGAAGGACTGACACTTTTCTCATGAGTGCCCGACCAAGAATGCTGCTTCATCTCAGCCCACATCAACTAAGATGAATCAAGGCCCTGTGATGAGGAGGCAGAATGTGATGCTGGGTCATGTGAATCATGTCACTGCTGGTGAAGCACAGAAGACACCAGACATGGTGATAGGTACGTTTCCTGTCAACTATGTACCAGCTGCCGTACTATTTGATTCTGGTGCATCACATTCCTTTGTCACTAAGTCGTTCGCTGAGAAAAGTTGTATGAAGAATACTCGTATGCACAACCCTATGTTAGTACAAATACCCGGGGATAAAACCAAAGCCAAACTTATTTCCAATGAAGTACCCATGGAGATACAAGGGAAAACTTTTCATGCTGACCTGATAGTACTGGGATCCCAAGGGATAGAAGTAGTACTGGGTATGAATTGGATGGCCAAGTATAAGGGTGTTATTGATTGCACAAACAAGTCCATGTCTATGACCACTAGAGATGGATATAAAGTTGCATACACCGCAACCAAGCCTTCATCAAAGGTTCAATGCCACACAAGTTTAGCCAACGCCACACTTGAGGAAGTTCTGGTAGTATGTGAATACCCGGATGTTTTTCCATAGGAATTACCCGGTATGCCCCCAGACCGGGATATCGAGTTTATTATTGAGTTAATACCTGGAACCGGACCCATAGCACAAAATCCTTATCGGATTAATCCGAAGGAGTTAGATGAGTTGAAGAAACAGCTGGATGACATGTTGAGAAAAGGTTTGATTCGCCCTAGTGCATCACCATGGGGATCACCTGTCATTTTTTTGGATAAAAATGACGATACCACTCGTTTATGTGTGGACTACCGGAAGTTGAATGATGTTACCATCATGAACAAATACACGTTGCCAAAAATTGAAGACCTGTTTGACCATCTGAATGGGGCTAGAATATTATCGAAGATTGACCTTCGCACTGGTTATCGCCAATTGAAGGTTCGTGATACAGATATTCCCAAGACCGCTTTCACCAGTCGTTACGGGTTGTATGAGTACACCGTGATGTCTTTTGGTGTAACCTATGCCCCTGCCTATTTCATGAATCTTATGAACAAGGTGTTCATGGATTATTTGGACAAGTTTTTCGTAGTGTTTATCGACGACATTCTTATTTATTCCAAGAGTGAGGAAGAATACGAAGAACATCTGAGAACTAAGCTCGGAACACTTCGTGAGAATCAACTTATGCTAAGTTCAGTAAGTGTCAGTTCTGGCTGAAGGAAGTCAGATTTCTTGGACATGTGTTATCTGAAGGAGGGATTTTTGTTGACCTTACACTGCTTCAGTCTATGGCGAAGCGTAATGCTCCGACCAACCCGACTGAAGTGAGATCATTTCTGGGTTTAGCGGGATATTACCGCAAGTTTGTTCAAGGATCCACTCACTCAGTTGCTCAAGAAGGATAGTAAGTTCGTATGGACGGAGAAGTGTGAAGAGAGTTTCCAAGAATTGAAGGATGGACTGGTTTCTGCGCCGATACTCATTATGCCCGACGTCACCAAGAGTTTTGATGTGTATTGAGATGCTTCTAAGCTTGGTGTTGGAAGTGTTCTCATGCAAGAAGGGAAGGTTATATCATATATCTCACGACAGTTAAGACCTCATGAGTTGAACTACCCCACACATGACTTAGAGCTTGCCGCGGTTGTACATGCCCTCAAGGCATGGGGGCACTTTCTTATTGGGAAAATATGTGAAATATACAGAGATCATAAGATTTTGAAGTACATCTTCACTCAGCATGAACTCAATATGAGGCAACAGTGTTAGATTGAGCTCATCAAAGATTATGATCTAAGTATCCACTATCACCCTGGGAAGGAAAATGTTCTAGCTGATGCTCTTAGTCGAGAACCAGCCTCTATGAACGCTATGATCCAGATTAGGCAAACGGAGTTGTGGAAAGAACTTGACCAACTTTGTATTGAAGTAGTTAGCTATGGCATGTTGGATGCCATGGATGTTAAGCCAACCATTTTTGACCAGATCAAGGAAGCACAGAAGGGTCAGAAGAGTATCGATGGGATTAAGGCATGTTTAGAGAAGGAAAAAGTTGCTAGCTTTACCGTTGATTCTGAAGGAGTCTTGTGGTACGAAGTCCGTATTTGCGTTCCTGCCGAATCGGAGTTAAAACAGACTATCATGACTGAGGCTCATGAGACTATGTACTCTATTCACCCTAGAGGAACCAAAATGTACCAAGACCTGAAGGATAATTTCTGGTGGTATGGAATGAAACGGGACATTGCCTCCTTTATAGCCAAATGTCATATATGTCAGCAGGTAAAAGCTGGACACCAGCATCCCGCTGGATTGCTACAGCGTTAAAAGTTCCTATTTGGAAATGGGATGAAGTTGGGATGGACTTCATCACTGGACTTCCAAGGTCCAGCCGAGGAAATGACTCAATATGGGTTGTCGTTGACATGCTCACAAAAGTGGCACACTTTATTCCTGTAAAGACTACATATCATGGAGTCCATATTGTTGATCTCTACATTTCTCGGATAGTTAGCCTGCATGGAGTCACCAGAAGGATTGTGTCGGATCGAGGATCTCAATTCACATCTCGATTTTGGAAGAAGTTACATGAAGCCTTGGGAACCAAGTTAGCTTTTAGCACTGCCTATCACCCGCAGACTGATGGACATGTAGAGTGTGTGAACCAGATATTGGAGGAAATGCTCTGTGCTTGTGTTTTGTCCTATGGAGTTAAGTGGGAAGATTGCCTGCCATTTGCGTATTTTTCCTACAACAACAACTATCAGTCTAGCTTACAGATGGCACCTTTTGAAGCCATGTATGGACGCAAGTATCGTACCCTGCTGAATTGGACTGAGACAGGTGACAGTCAAGTCTTTGGAGTAGACACCCTATGTGCCACAGAAGAACAAGTCCAGCTCATCCGTGATCGCCTCAAGGCAGCTCAATGTCGCCAAAAGAGCTATGGTGACACAAAGCGCCGCGACGTCTTTTTAAGTATTGGAGATTTCGTGTACCTTCGTGCTTCACCGCTCAAAGGGATGCAGCATTTCCATGTCAAGGGAAAGCGTGCACCTCGATATATTTTCCCTTTTAAGACACTAGCCCATCGTGGAGAAGTGTCTTATCAGTTGGAATTACCCGAAGAGTTGTTTGCGTTTCACAATGTCTTGGATGTGTCTTTGCTCCGGAAGTGTCTGCATGTACCTTATAAATATCTCACCTACCAAGACGTTGACTTAAAGACCATTGACCTGAATGATGACCCGACTTATCGTGATAGACCCATGCGCGTTCTTGAGGAGAATGTTTGTGTGACCACGAGAAATGCTTTCAAATTCCTTAAGATTCAGTGGACAAATCACTCTGAGGAAGAAGATACCTGGGAGCGTGAGAATTATATCAGTAAGGAGTTCCCTGGTTTCCTTAAGAACTAGACCTGCGAATCTCGGGGCGAGATTCTTTTAAGGGGGGAAGATCTGTCACACCCTAGATTTTTAACCTCTTGTAATGTAGCTAAGGAAGGCCAATTTTAGATCCAAAAAAACTTCTGTTATGCATTTGTGTAAGCCAACATTATGTATGAGACCATGAGTATGTGTGCATTGCAAGAAACTTTTTGTTTAAAATCAAATATCATTTTTTCCCAATGATTCTTATTGTTTCTGTGATGTTTTACATATGATGATCTGAATAACTTTTATCCCAAGTATTGTATAAAGGTTGATTTCAACCTACAAATATTATTTGGCTTTCTTTAAATCAAGAAAACAAAATGGAAATCGAAAAATAGGATGTTTTCTTTTGATGTTTCTATTTGGAATTATTTCTGAAAAACTAGCCAAGTATCAATAACTAGCACGTGTTTTCAATATGATAGAGAATCCCATTTTATGTTTTCTTGGCATGAATGTGTTATCTGATGTATGGACTACAAAACTATGAGTTTGGTTTGATTTATGGATTTGGAAAAACACTCAATTGCATGCTTGTTTTTGTGGAATAAAAATAAGACCGAAAAAGGGATTTTTAGAAAACAGAGAAAAACAGAAAATAGCCCCCTTTCCACTTTGTTTTGAAAGCCTTCCACAATTCCAATTGTGTTTTCGAAAGATGTTTCTGAAAGTACAAAACACTTTTAACAATCTCAAACTTGGAAAACAAAATTTGGAATTCATTTGAGCCTTGAAAATAGAATGAACATTTTGATGATTTTGTCTGTTTCAGCAATTACAAAAATGACTAAGTCATTATAACTCAATTTTCTGAATCTATTTAAAAGATAGAAGTTTGGATGTTGATTTTGTTTGATAGTGTGCATTTTGAGCATTGCCACTTTGCCAAAACCCTAGCCCTATGCATCTACTCCCTAAACTGGGCCTTGTATCCCTTTGGAGTTGACCAGAGAGGGAGTGAGAGAGGTGAGAACAGAGGGGGCAGAGAAGAGAAAGACAGGGGGACAGGCCGCGCGCGCACAACGCACGAGCACTGTGGCCACGCCGCGCCACCACCTTGCCTCTCCTCGGCGCTACGAGCAGTGCCTCGCCACCCTAAACCCCCTAGACATCGTGGGCAGCCGTTGGCACGTCGAAGGCGTCCCGGGAGCACGCGCCCGTGCTCACTGCGTCGAGGCCGAGAGCAAGCGCACGTCCACAACCACGGCGCCGCGGCTATAAAGCGACACGCACGCACCCACTTCGCCACAACACCCCTCACACTCACCTCCACCACCCTGACACGATCCACAAACCCCACGGGCTCTCTGTGAGCGTCGTGAACGAATTCTTCGCCACCGGCCACCGCGGACAGCACGAGAAGGTGGAAGCACACCCGTGCCTTGCCACCCCTGTTTTTCGCCACCGTTGCACTCGCCGTATGCCGTAGACACGCCCTGACCATCTGTCGTTCCATTCGGTTGTAGGACAAGCGCCGCCATCGCCGGAGCCGCCACAGCAGTGGTGTTTCACACCGACGTTTGGAGCCACCTCGTCTTCTACCACCTATTCCCCTCCACTGCACCAAGAACACGCGACATCCTCGACACCTGACACTGCTCTGCAACGCCCCAATGTGAACAATCGAGCAATCCCCGCTGTCGTCGCGTTTCCGATGTGAGAAGAGGGAGAGGGGAAGGCCATGAAGGAGGACCGCAGATCGCGAGATCTACGACTCCGTTTGAATGGCCGTGTTGCCGCGCCTTTCTTGCACGCGCTCGCGCGGTTGCGCCGGATCGGCTTTTAGTTGGGCCGCGCAGTAAAGAACCAGCATGTGCCTGTGTGTTTTGTTTTTCCTTTTAAAAATAAAAAAAACTTGATGCTTTGCTTTTGGCATGTTAAATATAGAAATATTGAAAATAAGATCAAACCAAAAATCATGACAGTAGCTAAACATTTTCTAAACCACATCCAACTTGTAGATTTAGTTTTTGTGCAATATTTTTGTTATGGTATTTAAAATACCAGAGACTATATGTTAATCCATTTTGTGCATAACTTTAAAAATATTTATCCAAATCGGTCAAACTAAATTGTTCTGAGTAGCCCTTGAGAAGATCTATCAGTACAATATGACCTTGTATCAAGGAGTGATAGCTATGGAAAATTGCATCCATTTTGGTAAATGTACAACAGGCTTTTCTAGGATTTTTTAGAGTGTTTAATAATGACTTTTGATGTGAATCCAACTGGATGAGTTTGTGTATGTTTAGATCTATGTAATCCTAGCTTGGCGTAATTGTTAGAGATCTAGATTATTTATGTTATGCATATATAGATTCAACACTTTTCTGTTAATATTAAATCTTGTGCAAATGATTTTGATTAAATGTTTGTGTTATAGAATCTTGTTTCCTAGCATGTGTAGATGTGTTACTCTCTGTTATATTGATGTTTTCATACATTACTAGTATGTCATGAAGTTTTTTCATGTTTGGGAAACAAATAGAAATAAGGAATAGTATAGTATTGTTTTCTAGTAGTTTTATTTAAATAGAAATGTAGGCAAAGTGTTGTTAAGTTTAGTACCTAGATTTTTTATGTTGATATGATGAGTCCAGTACCATTTTGGTACTTTTTTTAGGATATTAACACCTCTGTTATCTTTCATATTATTTTATAGGAAAGCATGTGTAGATTTGCTTAAGTTATTTTGGACCCTATTGTTTTCACTAGTATGTGTAGTGTTGTGATGTTTGTTTAGTGGAATATTATTTTTCCACAAGTGCAACCAGAGGATTTGTTACCTCTTAAATGTCTTGGAAAACTCGTGGAACACCCACTGGTCCCATTTCATTTTGGTGAGAAATCACATTTATGCACCATAGATATGATAGCTATTACTCTTGTTATTTTTGTTTGTGCATGTGCAATGTTACCTTTGGAAAATTGAGCGATGTTTTGTTTTGTGCATTGCTTTCGGTATGTGTAGCTTAGTACCATTGTTTTCCTTAGTGGGTTCTGATTGTGTGTCATTGCTTCTTTTTACGACATTAGAAAACAAGGAAGGAATTGTTGGAGAAGAGGAGGCATATTTCCATTCTTACTACTTCAAGAGCAGGATTTGAACCAGTATTAAGGCAAGCCATTCTAATGCTTGCTATTATTACACTTATCATTATCTATCATGCATGTTTTACTACAGAAGTTTTACAAAAATATGGTTAACAAAACTATTTTTGTGGTGGCTAATATTACTAGTAACTATCACTTTGCCGATATCCAAACTTGGTGTTACCAAGCCCTTAGCCACCATATGGTATATAAACACGACCAACTTTAATAATATTGATATCCCTGAGTGGACACCCTAAAATGTGCTTTTGTAAAAAAATGCTTCAAGGAAAAACCCTCAGTGGAAAGGTGGAGCCTTGTTCACTAGAGGAGGCAAAAATGAATGTTTTTGAAATGGTTTACAAAAGACACATAACCTAGTCTTCGCTCGAAAACCAAGGCGTACTGCCACTCTACCTCAACATGGGCACGAGGCCTATCTAGAAACTTGTTCGTGTTAGTGTGTGTTCTATCCCAAATTCTATAGAGAATGTGATTCTCTGAACCGAAGTGTCGTCAGGACGGAGAAACGGGACATGTAAAGTGTGGGATTAATTTTCCCTCCGGATGTACCAGTTGGGTCTCCTGTCATGGCAGTGTGTCACACGGTGCCGGGGAGAGCAAACCCATTTGAAGGGATAGTCATATACTATCTTGACCATACTTGAAAGTTAGAATCATTTATCTGATGTTCGCATACTGTTGGGAACATTCCATGAGTGATTCATGACAGATGATTGGATCTTGCGGATTGTGTACACATCTGCAGAGTAAATCTATTCAGAATAGCCGTATGCTCGGATATGGAAAGTTGAATGGCCATGTAGCTAGTATTGTGTCAATGTTTTCAATAAAGAATGTTTCAAAAAAGGACCTGTACCTGTGAGCTACCGGAAGAGGAAACTATGTACCTATGAGGTACTTTTGAAGGAAGGTTGGAAGGTGTTTTACAAGAAATTTTGCAAAGAAAATATTCTTTAAACAAAGTATTCCAAAACCTCTTGGATATGTGATATCTACAAGAGAAACCATATTATTTTGTTTTGAAGTGTCTTCTTCAACAAAGATATAGAGATGTCAAAATCAACCATGATGTATCTTTTATCCATCATGGATAGTGAACCCTATGTATAGCCTACCTACTCCACCATATAAGCATACTTGCATTCTATTAAGCTTCTTAAAGGATGTCTTGCAGACTACATTCAAATGTACTCATATTGGTTTCGTCCCTCGCTATTTACCTGGCCAGAATACGAGCAGCCACCTCAGGAGGAGTATTTCGAGGAGGAGTACTAGATCGACGACTACGCGAACTAGGCTCGTCTCCGAGTCAGCACACTGTAAGTTAAGGCGTGACTCGGGTAATACCACGTTATGTTTTGTTGTATTCCGCTGTGTGTGTTTGTCATTTGCCTGTCTTGCGTGGCAGTTGTTAAGACTTGTCATGGACCATTTATGTAAGACTTTAATATTCGTGTAATGGATAATGCTATATGTGTACCGACTTAGTATGTTGTTCACGACTGATCTTCCTGGGATCGTGAATGGATGCATATGAGGGGTCTTGGACTTGCTAGTCAGGGGCCTCTACATGGCCTCCTTCCATATTGCTTTGGGCCAGCCACGCAGTCCGGCCTTGTGGATACCGACTGACACCTTGTTTCAGGTATCCCCGACATACCCTAACCTTGTAGTACATTTTGTTGGTTAACTTCACATGTTTTGAATGGAAGATTTTAGATGCTTTCAAATATATATATATATATATATATATATATATAGAGAGAGAGAGAGAGAGATACACAAAGAGAGAAAGAGAGGGATAGAGAGAGAGATGATAGCAAAATAAGGGGCTACCCATGATTAGATACGCGCCTGAACCAACAACACGATCCCAACCTGCGCAACCAAGGTAACCCTAAACCAGCGGTTCGATCCCAAACCACGTGAGAAAATTTAGTATAGATCAGAGGGAGTATCAGATAATAATGAAAATATTAAATGCAAAATATTTTTGCACAAATTAATGGTATTAATTTTGCTTGGTAACTTAATGTTATATCATTATCTTTTCTATGTCTATATCTTTGCACTAAATCTACGAAAATTAATATGGATCGAAGAAATATCCGGTTTTAATGTGTATATAAGCCAATTAACATGGATCAAAAAATATTGGGGTTTTAATGTGTATATAAAAAAAAGATAAACTTCCAATTAATGCTTTAATTCTGGATATTATTGATGGATCTAGTTGCACACATGTTTAATATTTAGAGATTCAAAACTACTATTTGATGTGATAGCAAGGCACCCCACATAAAATCTATAACTCGAATCTACATTACCTCAACAAGGATACTAACATGGTGGAAACTACTATTTGCTTCAGTGGCAAAGAAATACACATAAAATCTATAACTAAGATCTACATTGACTCAACAAGTAGGGGAGGCTCTTAAGAGATATCATTGGGTATGTATCTCATGGTTAAGATAGGGTAAGAGATACGTACTCAACGAAATCGCTTAAGAATCTCCCCTCCTTGTCGAGGTACTGTAGAAATGAGTTACAGATTTTATGTGGAGTGCTTTGCTGCTTTAGCAAAATGTAGTTTCCACTATGTTAGTATCCTTGTTGAGAAAATGTTGATCTGAGTTATAGATTTGATGTGGGGTGCTTTGCTACCTCATCGAATAGTAGTTTCGAATCTCTAAGTATTAAATGTTTGTGCAACTAGATCCATTGCTAATATCTAGAATTAAAGTATTAATTGTAAGCTTATCTTATTTAGATATACACATTAAAATCTAAATAATTCTTTGATCCATATTAATTATCATATATACACATTAAAAACCAGATATTTCATCGATCCATATTAATTTTTGTAGATTTAGTGCAAAGATATAGACATGGAAAATATAAAGATAGATCATAAACTTACAAAGCAAAATTAATACCATTAACTTTTGCAGAAATATTTTTCGTAGTTGAATACCCTCATTATTATCCGCTACTACCTCTGATCTATACTAAATTTGGTCAGACGGGTTGGGATCGAGCCACTGGTTTAGGGTTGTCTTGGTTGAGCGGGTTGGTATAGAGCTGCTAGTTTATGCCCGTAGCTAATCCATGGGTATTGAACAGATTCATAGCAAATAAAAAAATCGTACGCAAAGAACAACCGACAGGCCAAGACCTAATCTGAAGGATGCAAATAACGGGTAGCATGACTCTTAGAAGAACTTACCCTCGAAGACACAAAGCGTTTCGAGATCAAATCTCGTGGGTGATGTAGTCGAAAAATTGTCGATCTCAACATACTGAAAATGTGCGCTGCAATCCGACAACTCTTCTACAATCATTCACACATACGGCTTGATGATAACCTCTGTTACCTCAATCTAGCGGGATAGTGGAATTAGAGGATCCATCGAAAACTGCAACAGCACGACGGCGTTGTGTGGTGGAGAAATTAGACGGCCATGGCTTCGCCAAGCGGATGACCAAGATGTGGAGCAGCGGGAAGATGGAGAGAGAGAGATAACAACAAGTGTATGGGGAGAGGAAGCTCCCACCCCTCTTTATATAGGAGGGAGAGGCAGCCACAAAATTTTAGGTGCCCCACCTCTCCCCTTGTCATGTGAGTGGAGTCTTGAGTCAACCCACTTACTCTCTCATTAATTCTCAGTCAAAATTCCAAGGGATTTCCTTTACAAAAATAAAACAATTTTTTATTTATTTTAATATTTTTATTTCCATTAACAAACATTAACAAAAAAAACCTTTGTTCATCTGTTAATTATATGAGCAAAAATTTGACAATTACCACCTTAAACTTATTTCAATATTACCCGAAACAACTGCGGTGATGTTCAAAACTTTCTCCAATATTCTAAATCCTCTCAAATGCATCGTCAAAACTTAAGTATGTCACCCTATGGTTCATGAATAATGTAGACATGATCGAGACACCTCTCCGATCAATAATCAATAGCAGTATTTGGAGATCCGTGATGACTCCTATAAATTGAACGATGAATCTTGTGATCGTGTGAACCATAAAACATCGTAACCAATTAACCATGTCTCATGATTTTTTAATTTTCCAAGATCCAATCATTGGTATCAACCATACCTAGTGCAATCTCGTTACTAACATGTACTATTTTACTCGTTCTGTGATGTGACTTCCTTGTGACCTAGTCACATGCTTGCAAACAATGTCGATGTGTGATGCAGACGTGATCGCACGCTCCTTAGGCAACCCCAAGTGGAAGGTATGATGTAGTCTAGATGAAATTTCCCCCTGTAAAGGAACCAGGGTTATCAATCCAGTAGAACTTCGAAGTCTTGGAGAAGTTTTATTGATGTCTAGCGCGTCAACAAGCATGGACCTGCACACAAAACAAAAACTCTCTCTTGTCCCCAACTTTTGATAAGGTTGTCATTCTTCCCGTCTTGTTGATAACTAGAGAATTAAACATATAGAGCATTGAAAAGTAACAAAATTAAGAACAGAACAACAAGGAAGCAATGGTGAAAGTTCTTGAAAGAAGGTTTCAATTATGTGGAAAATAGGACCAGGGGCCATAGTTTCACTACTGGTGTCTCTCCAACGAAAACAAACATATTGGGTGAACAAATTACAGCTGGGCAATTGACAAATCATGAACATATAACAATACTATTATGAAAAGATATAGTGCTAGGGTTCTAACACTGTAGGCACTACATCAAGGCATATGGACTGCTATCCAGCATGCATCCATATTTAAAATCCCACCTCAAGAAATCTATCTAGCAAATATCGCTGGTATTAAGTTGCAGCAACAAAGTGATTGCTTTGTGTGTAACAGACAAATTCATTCAGAATAGTACATAATGTAAGCAGTGGTCCTAGTCCATAGACAAGACCACTGCTCTTTTCTCCCTAGTAGCAACAACACATCCCCCATATGTCGCATTTCTGTCACTCGAGCACATATGTAAAGGAGGCATGAATCTACCATCTAGCATATAAACCCTCTTTTGGAGGTGAAAACAACTATGTGGCCAAGGTAATCATAAACACCGGAGAGCATTGCAAGACACGATTAAAAATCTCTATGAATATAAGTGAAGCATCTTCCATTGACATAAAAAAATAATCATAATCTCGTGGTTCATCAGGTCCCAGCAAACAACATGCACAATTACATAACGGTTGTCTCGATCATGGGAGGAAGCTCACAAGACTCTATGGAGGCATAGGGTAGAGAACAACCATCTAGCTACTGTTATGGACTCGTAGTATCGAAACGAACTACTCACGCATCTATCCGGAGGAGATCATGGCGATGTAGAGGCCTGAGATGACGATTCCCCTCTCCGATAGGGTGCCGGAACAGGACCACGAAAGCCCTAGATTGGACTATTGAGGTGACAACACCTCACTATATATTTCATGGAAAATAACTCCATCCCGTAATTTATACGGTTAATGGCAATTAATGGGCGAAGAGGCGGCGTGAGGCGCTGGCCAGGGCAGCCAGTGGCCCACCAGGCGTGGCCAAGGTAGGGGCCGCGCCTGGCACCCCTCTTGCTCTTTTTTTTTTACTCTGTCTTTGTTCCGGGTAAAGATGATCTCTATGGATTTTCAGCCCTTTCCGAGAATATTTCCTTAAGAACTTTTGTGAAACAGAAAAACAGCAGCTGCCTAGGGCATCTTGTTAATAGGTTAGTTTGTGAAAACATCCTAAAAATGGAAGAAAACATAAGGGCATTGGATAGGAAACAAGCATGGAGCATAAAAAATTATAGATACGTTTGCGACATATGAGGGCCATTAGTGATATGTTTAGTGAAAGCAATAATTATCTTACTAGCATTAGGATCTTTAGCTATTTTTTCTAGGAACTTAATAACACCAGAGATGGTGCAATTAGAAAAATAAACTTTATCATCCTCGAACATGGTGGGAAATTTTTCTCCTAAAGTCATATTATCATCAATCCAACTTAAAAAAAAATTAATCTCTAAATTTTTCGGACTCCTTCTACCTTAGGTAATGACCTCTCCAATCCCATTTTTTTACATCAACATGTTTAAAAGATATAGGATACTCATTGGTACTGAAAGTTTTCACTTCTTCAAAGGGTTGGATGGTATAAACTTTAACAGGCTCATTTTAGAAGTTTTTTCAGCAATTTCAGCTTCTCTTTCTCTTCTAGCATGAATTTGAGCTAATATTCTCATGTTATTTATTTATTTGAACTTGTATAACATTTATAGGTTCAGTTTTATTGGCCTCAATAGGTGTAGTCAGGATTTTTAATATTTCTACATCATGAGCAAGACTATCAACTTTCAGCACGAGATTATCTAGTTTTGCAAGTCTTTCATCAACAATTTTATTGAAATCTTTTTGTGAAGTGATAAATGATTTAAGCATGTTTTCAAGATCATAGTTGAAACTTTTAGGATATGTTTAAGCATTTCCATAATAATTTCCATATGAATTACCATTATTATTAGGATATGGACAATAGTTGGTTCCACCAAAATTATTCTTGTAAACACTGTTGTTGAAATTGTTTCTAGCAATAAAATTCAAAACAATTTGATCATTCTCACTAGCAACCAGGGAGTTCAAGGGAACATTATTAGGATCTATAGGCACTTGTTTAGCTAGCAAAGAAGCAAGCATATCAATCTTATCACTCAAAGAAGAGACCTCCTCATAATTTACCTTTTTACCCGTTGGAGCCCTTTCTGTGTGCCATTGGGAATAGCTTGACTTTAGATCATCCAATAAATTGTTTTCTGCACCTAAACTGAGGATCATAAAGGTTCCCCCCGCAGCTGAATCCAATAAATTCCTTGAAGAAACTTTTAATCCCGCATAAAAGTTTGGACAACCATCCACGTAGTTAGTCCATCTGTGGGATAATTTTCATTCTTTCTCAAGATTGAGAAACATGCTCATTATTATTTTGTATAAAGTTCATAAGGTTACTCCCTAGTTGTATAATTTTTACAGGTGGATAATACTTCCCAATAAAAGCATCTTTGCATTTAGTCCAAGAATCAGTGCTATTTTTAAACGAAGACAATAACCATTCTTTATCTCTTCCTCTTAGTGGGAAAGGGAACAATCTTAATTTCAAAATAACACCATCTACCTCTTTATATTTTTTGTTGTCACATAACTCAACAAATTTATTTAAATGAGGGGCAGTGATATGTCCATTTTGCATCACTATTCCATATCATAATTTACTGTTATTCATCGATATATTTCATATTTAGAGATGATACTTATGTTATTTCATCTATTTTGCATGTTTTACAATTATTGGAGAATAATTCACCGGGACTAGAAATCTGCTGGAAAGAGCATCGTCAAGATACCCTATTTCTGAAGATTAGAAGAAGAAAGGAAACATCGGAGAGTTCCTATATTTCCAGATGATGGAGCTAGCTAGGAGGTCAGCCGGAGGGGGGCCACCAGGGGTCCACACCACCTAGTGGCGCCCTACCCCCCTTGGTCTTGCTTCCACAGGTGTGGCCACCCTAGCCCACCAATGGCATCCCCCTCTCGCGTACTTCATCCCTAAGGAACCCTAAGACCTGAGAACTATCAAGGAAATATTTTGCCGCCTCCTCGGGGCGGAAAACAACAGAGAGATAAAAGCTCTCCGGCGGGGAAAAATCTGCCGGGGAAATTCCTCCCCTGAGAGGGGAAATCATCGCCATCGTCACCATCATCGCACCTTTCATCATGAGGATCACCATTGTCATCATCATCGTCACCAGCACCATCATCCTCACCATCCTCCTCCGTCCCGATGTAACAATTAGGGTTCTATATCGTTGGTTTTCACTAGATCTCTCTCCCGGTGTGGATTACTTGTTAGTAGTTGATACTTACGAGATTTATCGGTGTTTGCACTTTATGACCAGATTGTTATTCATCATTATATCACCTCTGATCATGGTCCATATGATGTCTTGTGAGTAGTTTGTTTAGTTCTTGAGGACATGGGAGAAGTCAAGATGTTAGTAGGGGAATTACGTTGAAGTAATATTTACTATTTTGATATTTAACTTGTGGTGCTATTCTTCTAGTGGTGTCATGTGAACGTCGACTACATGACACTTCACCTTTATGGGCCTAGAGGGGTGAATTGTGTATTTGGCTACTAATTTTGGGGTTGTCAAAGTGACAGAAACCTAAACCCCCGTTAGGAAACCGATGCATGAGGGAGTGTAGAATCCCAAAGTTTAGGGTTGTGGTTAGACTTATCTTAATTACTTTCTGGTAGTTGCGGATGCCTTCAAGTGGTATAATAACAAGTATGTATTAGTCCTAGTTGGGCGGTGCATTATGATGCTTGCGTTGGGATACCCCAAGAGGAGGGTGTGATGAGCACAGTGGTAGGAATTTCCCCTTAGTTAAGAACCAGGGTTATCAATCTAGTAGGAGAAAAGGAATCTTTGGATGGGTGATGCCACTGATGGTGGTGCTGACGCTTCACCGGTGTCATCAACAACGTGCAACCTGCACACAACACAACCAAAATACTTTGCCCCAACAGTACAGTGAGGTTTTCAATCTCACCGGTCTTGCTGAAAACAAAGATTAGTCATATAGTGTGGAAAACAGTTGTATGCTTGGAGAAAGTAGAGAGAGCAGTAAATTGTTGTGGTTGTTTTAACAGTGTGGAAAATGGACCGGGGTTCATAGGTTCACTATTGGTGTCTCTCCATAAAATATAGCATGTTGGGTGAACAAATTACAGCTGGGCAATTGACAAATAAAGGTTGCACCGTAGTGCACATTATAACATGATGATTACTATGATATTTAGTGCAGGCATTACAACAAGATACATAGACCGACATCCATCTGCATCTATGACTAATAATCCACCCTCAGGTTATCATCCAAACCCCCTTATGTAGTAAGTTGCAAGCAACAGATAATTGCATTAAACAAAGTGTGTAATGTAAGAAATGATTATACACGCAGGTACTCTCACCGATGTTTTCTCCCTAATGGCAAAAACACATCCCCTACCCCTTCACGTTTCTGTCACTCGAGCAAGGCAACAAGGAGGCATGAACCCACTATCAAGCATAAATGCTCCCTCTTGGAGTCACTAGAAACTACTTGGCAAAAGCAACCACTAGCAACAGAAAGCATGCAAGATTACAAATAACATATGCAATAAAGACCATAATCAACTTGACATAAGGTCAATATTCATCGGATCCCAGCAAACACAGCATATAGAATTACATAAGATCGATCTCTATCATGATAGGAAGCTCACGAGATCTAAACATGGAGGCGTATGAGGAGGAGACAACCATCTACCTACTGCTATGGACACGTAGTCCAAGGATGAACTACTCACGCTTCACTCCGGAGGCAGGCATGGTGATGTAAAAGCCTCCGGTGATGATTTCCTCTCCGGCAGGGTGCCGGAAACAGCTCCAGAACCCTCCTGATCTAGGGTTGACGGTGACGGCGGCTGCGGATGTTTTTCGGGGATTTTGATTAGGTACTTAGGGTTTTCCATCCGGGGGGCTTAAATAGGCGAAAGGGAAAAGGCGGTGGAGCTCCAGGGCCCCACACCTATATTTGTCCTTTGTGGGGTGTATCGTAGTACTTTCAATAAATAAGAGTGTCGAACCCAACGAGGAGCAAAAGGTGTTGACAAGCAGGTTGAATAAAGGATTCGCTGTAACACCACTAGCTGAGAGGTTTTCTTTGTGTGGTTTTTGATATAGCAGATAAATAAAGTGCGATTAAATAAAAGACATTAATAATAATTGCAGAAAGTGGCCCAATCCTGTTTAGAGCAAAGGACAAGCCGGTTGGTTTACTTATGATGGCCAAACGTTCTCGAGGACACACGGGAATATCGTCAAGCGCTTTCGTTCCTACAGTTGATTAAAGTTTATTGTTACGATAGTTGTTGTGTGGGTGAACCTATGCTAATGTGATACGTCATAAACATATCCCTAATTTCTGATGCTCCATGATGATATTATGCCAATTGCTTCATGTTTGGTCCCTTCTTTATGTCATTTTTATCAATTTTATGGACTAAGCTATTGACAAGATGCCATAGAGCCAGTTCCCTGTTTTCTGTTGTTTTTAGTTTCAGAAAAGTTGTTCTCGAAATATTCTCGGAATTGGAAAATTCGAAGGCCGGAAGTCCTATTTTCCCCGTAAGCATCCAGAAGACCAAAGAGGAGTCGAAGAGGGGCAACAGGGGGGCCACACCCTAGGCTGGCGCGGGGCCCCCTGCCCGCGCCAGCTATGGGTGTGGGGCCCCTAGAGCTCCACCGCCTTTGCCCTTTCGCCTATTTAAGCCCCCCGGATGGAAAACCCTAAGTACCTGATCAAAATCCCCAAAAAAGTTCCGCAGCCTCCGTCACCGTCAACCCTAGATCAGGAGGGTTCTGGAGCTATTTTCTGGCACCCTGCTGGAGAGGAAAATCACCGGAGGCTTCTACATCACCATGCCTGCCTTCGGAGTGATACGTGAGTAGTTCATCCCTAGACAACAAGTCACTAGCAGTATCTAGATGGTTGTCTCCTCCTCATATGCCTCCATGTTTAGATCTCGTGAGCCGCTTATCATGATCGAGATCGATCTTATGTAATTATATATGTTGTGTTTGCTGGGATCCGATGAATATTGACCTTATGCCAAGTTTATTATAGTCTTTATTGCATATGTTATTTGTGATCTTGCATGCTTTCCGTTGCTAGTGGTTGCTCTGGCCAAGTAGTTGCTAGTGACTCCAAGAGGGAGTATTTATGCTTGATAGTGGGTTCATGCCTCCTTGTTGCCTTGCTCGAGTGACAGAAACGTGAAGGGGGAGGATGTGATGTTGCCATTAGTGAGAAAACGGCGGTGAGAGTACCCGTGTGCATAATAATTGCTTACATTACACACTTTGTTTAATGCAATTATCTGTCGCTTGCAACTTAATACCTAAGGGGGTTCGGATGATAACCTGAGGGTGGATTATTAGTCATAGATCCAGATGGATGTCGATCTATGTATCTTGTTGTAATGCCCGGACTAAATATCATAGTAATCATCATGTTATAATGTGCACTACGGTGCAACCTTTATTTGTCAATTGCCCAACTGTAATATGTTCACCTAGCATGCTATCTTTTACGGAGATACACCACTATTTAACCTATGAACCCCGGTCCATTTTCCACACTTTTAAACCAACCACAACAATTTCCTGCTCTCTCTACTTTCTACAAGCATACAATCGTTTTCCACACTATATGTCTAATCTTTGTTTTCAGCAAGACCCGTGAGATTGAAAACCTCACTGTACCGTTGGGGCAAAGTATTTTGTGTTGTGTTGTGTGCAGGTTGCACGTTGTTGATGACACCGGTGAAGCGCCAGCACCACCTTCAGTGGCATCACCCATCCGAAGATCCTCTTTCTCCTAGGGTGTGGCCCCCCTATTGCCCCTCTTCGACTCCTCTTCGGTCTTCTGGAAGCTTCCGGGGAATATAGGACTTCCGGGCTTCGAATTTTCCAATTCTGAGAATATTTCCAAAACAACTTTTCTGAAACTAAAAACAGCAGAAAACAGGGAACTGGCTCTGTGGCATCTTGTCAATAGGTTAGTCCGGAAAATCGATAAAAATGACATAAAACGGGGAGAAAACATGTAGAAATTGGCATAATATCATCATGGAGCATGGGAAATTAGGGCTACGTTTATGACGTATCAAGCATCCCCAAGATTAGTTCCTAGTCGTCCTCGAGTAGGTAAACGATAAAACAATAATTTCTGAGGTGACATGCTACTAACATAAACTTGATCAATCTAATGTAAAATCATATGCACGATGAGATCATAAAAATTTAAACACAGGCATGAAAAATAAAACTTTAATAATAAAGCATAGCAATTACTTTGCATCACTAAGCGTAACTCAAATAAATGATCATGAATAATAATGCAAAGAAAGGTAAACGTTTGTTTCAGGTATAGAGAAAGCATGGCAAAGTGGTATTTCTCTAGTCCTTAAGAGTGGGACAAAACATAAATGCCAGGATACTTTCAAAGTTCAAGAGGAAGACTAGAACAAATAATTTAAGAACAAATAATATCACATCATGAAGTAATTATTGATGTTTATGGGACAAATGCACATAAAACTCAGAATGGCAAAAATGCTCTCTCAACTGTGCATAAAGTTATAATATGGAGACTCAACATAAAAGTAAAAGAAAGGCCCTTCGCAGAGGGGGAAGCAGGGATCACTCAAGTGCTAGATCTTTTTATTTATTTTATTAAACAGAGGTATTAAAATTTCGACATTTGTGGAGGAATGTCTATATTTTAGGAGAGGTGTATGCTAGTGTGAACGAATGGTAAACAGACAATACAATACGTCACAAGAGAACTGGATTCACAAGAGCAGCTCCCATGGTGAAGGACGCATCTGGTGCATAAGGGCATCCCTCTTTCTCTTTTGTTTACACAATTATGCTTTGACTGATATAATCAGGGGCAAAAATAGTGAAGAGAATTTGTTTGTATTAATTTGGGGCTGGGCACCCCGCTGCCAGCTCTTCTATCATTTGGATAAGCGGATGAAGCCACTAGTCCATGGTGTGAAATCCAATCAACAAGTGAGATAAAGATTCTCTATTGACGTCCTCATGAGCAAAAACAAGAACACAAAGGAGGAATAATTTTGAATGTTTTAAAGGAAACACATGAGCAATTTACTTTGGAATGGAAGTTAAATACATGTAGGTAGGTATGGTGTACACAATGGGAAAAACTTTGGTTTAAAGGAGTTTGGATGCACGAGTAGAGCTCATACTCAGTACAGGTGGAGGCTAGCAAAAGACTGGGAGCGACAAATCAAGAGAGCATAAGAGCCATAATCATGCATAGCAACATAAGCATCATTAATTAAAACATAAGAAGTATCACAAGTTCAAAAACTAAGTGGTCATGGAGGCTATTCGTGACTAGTTTTTAGTCATAAACATGGTGTGAGCATGCGCCAAGTCAACCAAATAAAACATTCGAAAGAGAATACCACATATTGATGCTTTACTATGACAATAACAACTCATGAATCTTTCAATACATATTAAACACTCTCAGCTATTTGAGGATAATCATGCTAATAAGTAACAACAAGGCTTTAAAACTAAAATAACATTTAGCATGACATGAAAAAGTTCTAGCCACAGTCTATACAAGCTTGTACTAGTACTGTTATAAATTCTACTTCAAGGAGCAGTTTTCTTTCTCCCAACAAGCACCATACAAAACATTCTTTAAAAAAATACTCTTTATGATACAGCAAGCAAACATGAGAGTACTCAAATAATACTACTTAAACTAACCGCTCTGATAAGAGATGCATGCAAAACAGGAGCTAAATAAATGCAACATCCAAACAGAGACTAAGAATACAACGTATTCTCATGAAAAAATGGAGCGTGTCACTCTCCAATAAAAGAATGATGGGGTCCAACCAAGCTTATTATGAAATTAATAAAAAGTGAAAACAAAAGAAAAAGAAAACTGAAAACAAAAATAAAAGACGCTCCAAATAAAGCACATAAGATGCGACCGAATAAAAATATAGTTTCACTAGAAGTGACCTGATAATTTGTTGATGAAGAAGGGGATGCCTTGGGCATCTCCAAGCTTAGAAGCTTGAGTCTTCTTGGAATTTTCTGGGATGTACCACCGGGGCATCCCCAAGCTTACAATTTTCACTCTTCTTGATCACATCATATCATCCTCTTCTCTTGACCCTTGAAAACTTCCTTCACATCAAAATTCTCACAATCTTCATTAGCAACGTTAGTGCAATCGAAATAATAAACTCACATGGTTCAGTTTCAATAGAAGACTAGCAATCAAAAACACATTAGCTACTGTCACAACTTCTTTTAAAACTATTTTTCTCAAAAGAAACCTAAAAGAAAGAGATTAAGATGCAAATGCGATAAATGGCAGAAATCTGTCAAAACAGAACAGCAAGCAGAGATAGATTTGTTCGAAAATCTTATGTTGCTCAAATAAAAAAGTGGTCAACTAAGAAAATCTGCATATATAACTCAGGATTAAGCACAGAAAAGCTCATGTCATTTTTAATTTTCTGTGATTTTTAACGGAATTAACAGTGGACAGAAGAAATTTGTTTTCTGCGCAGAAATCCAAAATATAGTGTCAACTTTCCACTAGAGGCTTTACTTGGATAAAAAAAACACAAAAGAAAAGATACAGAGGGGTTGCTAAGGAAATAGACAACACCCAGGTGCAAATAACACCAAAGAAAATAAAGAAAAATAGAATGAAAATAGAGAAATAAATCGGGCTGTCTCCGGGTAGCGTTTTTCTTTAACGCCTTTGAGCTAGGCATAATAATTTGAGATGATGCTCACATGAGAAATATTAATTGAAGCAAAATATAGCATCAATAAGCAATAATAAAAAAATAGGTCTAACCCACTTCCTATGCATAGGAATCTTGTAAAGAAATAAATTAAAGAAGCTCAAACTAGAAATCATGGGAAGGTAGAACAAGAGCAACTTCGAAACTTTCAACAAAAAGAGAGGTGTTTTAGTAACATGAAAATTCCTACAACCATAATTTCGTCTCTCATAATAATTTCCAATAGCATCATGAACAAACTCAACAACATAATTATCATATAAAGCATGTTTGTCATGGTATGAAAGCACACAACTCATATCAAGCTCAAAAATAGTGGGATCAAAATTTAAAATCAGCTCCTCTTTTTTTCCACTTTTAGCAATAGAAAAACAAGATGATTGATCACTCATAAAAGGTGTAGGACACATTATAACAATCCTATTATCAGTGGCATTATGATTTATAACATCAAGTAACATAGTACCATCATCAAGAGCATTATCATATAAATTTTCTAGACAAACTTCCTCATTATCATGCATATCAATAGTTGGAATAAATAGAGGATTCTTAGAGGATTTATCAAAATAGCATGTATTATCATAAATAAATAATAGTGGAAATATTATTCTTACAAGTTTCATTCATAGTAGTATCAAGGTCACAAGTATAGTAAGTATCAACCTCATCAAAAAGAGGTATTTCAAAAGAATCAATAGGATCATCACAATTATGAGTTAAAGAGTTACTATCATTGGGAGGTAGACATATGTTCCATTATTCCTCCTCTTGATCATCACTCTCCTCCTCTATTTCATCCAAAGAGCTTCCAGTTTCAGCAATTTCTTCTTCCATAGTTTCCTGCAAGGCATTAGTCTCTCCATTTGGGGGAGAGAATCTATTAAGATAATCCATTATGTAGTAATTAAAATTCCTGTAATTATCAAAGCAATATTCAAGTATAGCATAATCATATTTATAAGGTGCATCATCAATACTTTCAAGTAAATAAGCAATTTCGAATGCACCCTTCCAGCAATAAATTCTTCAATTTGTTCCACATCATATAATTCATAATTTCCTTTAACATAAGAAGATATGGTAACATTATCATTATACTCACACTGAAAAGGGAGGTGTTTATACCTCCTACAGCAGCAAGATTTATCAAAGCAATAAGTAACATCATAAGTAGAGTACAAGTTTTTAGCGTAGTCATGAAATTTATTAATTTGCTCCCATAAGCGTATCTCTTTTTGTGACAAGCGGTGTTCCTTATAATGTTTTTGTTGTTCATCTGTGAACCCACTTTGCCTATAAGATCTAGTTTCAAAGACATCAAACATTGATAGCAAGCATAATAAAGCAACTAGAGTAAGAACTAATTTTTCTGTGTGTTTTTGATATAAAGAAGCAAAACAAGACAAAAATAAAAACAAGAAAATAAACAAAATAAAGAGGTTGAGAGTGACAGACTCCCCTTGCCAGAAGACTTTCTTCTCCCCGGCAACAGCGCCAGAAAATGTCCTTGATGCTTGCATTGGGATACCTCAAGAGGAGGGTGTGATGAGCACAGCGGTAGGAATTTTCCCCATAGTTAAGAACCAGGGTTATCAATCTAGTAGGAGAAAGAGAATCTTCGGAAGATTGATTCCACTGACGGTGGTGCTGGCGCTTCACCGGTGTCAACAACAACGTGGAACCTGCACACAACACAACAAAAATACTTTGCCCCAATGGTACAGTGAGGTTGTCAATCTCACCGGTCTTGCTGAAGACAAAGATTAGACGTATATTGTGGAAAACAGTTGTATGCTTGCAGAAAGTAGAGAGAAAAGGAAATTGTTGTGGTTTGTTTAACAGTGTGGAAAATGGACCGGGGCTCATAGGTTCACTAGTGGTGTCCCTCCACAAAACATAGCATGTTGGGTGAACAAATTACAGCTGGGCAATTGACAAATAAAGGTTGCACCGTAATGCACAATATAGATGATTATTACTATGATATTTAGTGCAGGCATTACAACAAGATACATAGACCGACATCCATCTGCATCTATGACTAATTATCCACCCTCAGGTTATCATCCGAACCCCCTTAGGTATTAAGTTTCAAGCAATAGATAATTGCATTAAACAAAGTGTGTAATGTAAGCAATGATTATACACGCGGGTACTTTCACCGTTGTTTTCTCCCTAATGGCAACAGCATATCCTCCCCCTTCATGTTTCAGTCACTCGAGCAAGGAAACAAGGAGGCATGAACCCACTATCAAGCATAAATACTCCCTCTTGGAGTCACTAGCAACTACTTGGCCAGAGCAACCACTAGTAACGGAAAGCATGAAAGATCACAAATAACATATGCAATAAAGACCATAATCAAGTTGGCATAAGGTCAATATTCATCGGATCCCAGCAAACACAGCATATAGAATTACATAAGATCGATCTCGATCATGATAGGCAGTTCACGAGATCTAAACATGGAGGCATATGAGGAGAAGACAACCATCTAGCTACTGCTATGGACCCGTAGTCCAGGGATGAACTACTCACGCATCACTCCGGAGGCATGCATGGTGATGTAGAAGCCTCCGGTGATGATTTCCTCGGCGGCAGGGTGCCGGAAAACAGCTCCAGAACCCTCCTGATCTAGGGTTGACGGTGACGGCGGCTTCAGAACTTTTTCGGGGATTTTGATCACGTACTTAGGGTTTTCCATCCGGGGGGCTTAAATAGGCGAAAGGGCAAAGGCGGTGGAGCTCTAGGGGCCCCACACCCATAGCTGGCGCGGGAAGGGGGACCCGCAACAGCCTAGGGTGTGGCCCCCCTGTTGCCCCTCTTCGACTCCTCTTTGCTCTTCTAGATGCTTCCGGGGAAAATACGACTTCCGGGCTTCGAATTTTCCAATTCCGAGAATATTTCGAGAACAACTTTTCTGAAACTAAAAACAGCAGAAAACAGGGAACTGGCTCTATGGCATCTTGTCAATAGCTTAGTCCGTAAAATTGATAAAAATGACATAAAGAAGGGACCAAACATGAAGCAATTGGCATAATATCATCATGGAGCATCAGAAATTAGGGATATGTTTATGACGTATCATATTAGCATAGGTTCACCCACACAACAACTATGTAACAATAAAGTTTAATCAAATGTAGGAACGAAAGCGCTTGACGATATTCCCGTATGTCCTCGAGAACGTTTGGCCATCATAAGTAAACCAACCGGCTTGTCCTTTGCTCTAAACAGGATTGGGCCACTTTCTGCAATTATTATTAATGTATTTTATTTAATCGCACTTTATTTATCTGCTATATCAAAAACAACACAAAAAAACATGTCTGCTAGTGGTGTTACAGCGAATCCTTTATTCAACCTTCTTGTCAACACCTTTTGCTCCTCGCCGGGTTCGACACTCTTATTTATCGTAAGTACTACGATACACCCCTTATACTTGTGGGTCATCAAGACTATTTTCTAGCGCTGTTGCCGAGGAGTGAAGCACTATTAGTAAGTGGAATTGGTAAGGGAAACTTTACTCCAAGTGTTGTATTTATTTCTGTCTGCTATTTAATTTTATTATGGAGAGATCTCCATTTGATCCCCTATTTGGGAGTACTGCTGCTACTGCTAGGGTAGTAGATGACCCAGCGTTTTCTCAATTGGATCCATTTAAAATACCTATGAAAATTGTTGAACGTGTTATGGATAACTGTTATTTTGGAGATGGAACTGTCCATCCTGGTGATCATTTACTCGTTATACATGAATTATGTGAGTTTTTCGTGTGTGCAGGTATTTCAATGGACCTAGTTAAGAGGAAATCATTCTCTTTATCACTAAAAGGCAGAGATGTGGAATGGTTTAAAATGTTGAAGAATGGCCGATCTATTGGATGGGAGGAAATTGTTCCCCTTTTTTATTCTAAATTTTATCCTCCCAGTGAGATTCATAAGGATCGGAATCAAATATATAATTTCTGGCCGCATGATGGGGAGAGTATTTCCCAAGCGTGGGGATATTGAAGTTATTAATGCTCAAATGTCGCATTCCTGAGGTCCCGAGTTATATTGTTATTAATAATTTTTATGCAAGGCCTTCTCTTCATGAAAAGGATTTATTGGATGCTTCTTATTCTGGATAATTTATACGTATGAAAGGAGAAGCTAAATGGGATCTTCTTGACAATATTCAGGAAAATTCTGAAGGATGGGAGAATGACAAAGGTAGAAAGTCAGGTATAAATTATGATTATGAATGCATTAAATCTTTTATGGGAACCGATGATTTTTATAATGTTAGTGTTGTTTATGGTCTTGACTCTCAAATCTTTGCAAACTGTTTTAAGGATTTTGCCTCTTATCTTTATATTGCCAAAAAGGAGTGGAACAAATACCATGCATGTAACATCCCAAGTATGAAAAACCACCCCTAGCATGTTTGTTTCTTGTTTAATTAAAGTTTTGCATCATGTCATCATACTCATTGCATTTGATTCCTAATTGTTTGCTTCTGTTTTTATTTGTTTTCACAATGGAAATTCAAACAATATTCAACCTTTGTTTCATACTTGTCATGTTACAATATTTTCAAATAAAAAGTTCAAGTAAAAACAACCAATGGTTTCCATTTTATCCATAAGGTTCAACTATTGAAAATGGTGGCTTTTAATCAATCAATTATTTCCAATGTTATGCAAAATTCAAATCAAATCCCAAACAGCACCCAATTTGAATTTATGGAAATTACCAAAACAACTCTAATCAGTTGTTTCTAATTAAACAATAGGGTTCCAAATAATTAAAAAATTCTTGTTTTCAATAATTCAATCAATACTCAAATTAATTCAAATTTAAACCAATTTGCAAACAGCAAGTTATTTTGAAATATTTGTAAAACAGAACTTGGCATTTGATTGTTGTTGACCTAACTAACTTAACCAAAATTTTCCAAATTTTTCCTAACTCAAAAACCCATCAAATTCTTCCTATTTCATTTTCAGCAAAAAAAAAATAAGCAGAAGAAAATTTTTTAAAAAAAGAAAACTCGCGCGCAGAGGGGAGCAGCAGCGCGGCCCAGCCCATTTTTTCTTCCGCGCTGGCCCGCGTACCGCTTCGCGCCGCCCCCTCTTTCTTCTTCCTGTACGGCGCAGCATCGGGAGGTGCCACGGCGGCACAGTACCTCTCCGACGGCCGATCCTCGTCCCTAGCCCCCTATAAAAACCTACCCGAGCCCTGCGCTGCAGCCCTAGACCCTAGGCCTACCCTATCCCCTCGCTCCGCCGCCGTTCTCCTCTCTCTCCGGCGGAATCCACCACCTCTGCAACTCACCCGAGCCACCCACCGTCTGAACCCATGGACGCCGCCGCCGTTGCAGCCCTCCTCCTCCCTGGCTGACAGCGGGAACCAGACCGCCGCACTTTCCTCTCCCTCGACGACACCTCCCCGACGCCGTCTAGCCGCTGGATCTCCGCCGCCGAGCTCGTCGCTGTCGCCGGCGTCCACGTCTTCCTCGGGCCTCTGCAACCCCTACGCCGCCGGCGAGCTCACCATGTCCCCCACCTCCTCTCTCCCTGCTTGCGCGCACACAACCCACTCCAGCACGCACACACCAGCACGCGCGAGCAGCACGGCAGCGTTGATCACCGCCGGCGAGCATCGATCCGTCGTCAGTTTCAGTCGTGGGCGAACTTCAGTTTCGTCAGGCGCTAGTCGAATCTGAACCTTAACCTGTTTGCGTCGCGTATACTGACAGAAACATTCGAGCAGCGCACTGGTTGCAGCGTTGCGCGCGCACAGGCAGGTCGTGGGTTCGAGCCCTAGCGCCGCGGGATTTATCCCAACCTTTTGCGCCGCGCACTGACAGGGTGGCCCCCCCCTGTCAGCTGCGGTGTGGCACTGCTGCCACGCATGCATGCCACGCTGGCCCAGGGCCCATTGGCAGTGCCCTAGGGTAGCTAGCTGTGCGGTATAAAAAGAAATTCAGCATTTTTCTTTTTAAAACAAGTCCCTTTAAATTACAGAATGGTCCTTAAACTTAAATTGCTAATAACTTTCATTTTATAAATCCAATTAATAAAAGTAAAATATGTTTGTTGATCCAAATTAAATTATCTATCTATTTAAACCATTTGTAATCTGTTTTGAATAATCCAAATGCATCCAAAATTCAAATTCAAACAATTCATTTGTAATTTGATAAATTGCATAACTATTTCATACTTAATCCAAATAATGCAAATAAAATATGTTTTCCATGCTATTTCAAACCACCTTTTAAAATATAATTTTTGTTTCATGGTTTGAATAATTAAAATTGCTTAAATAATTTAAACCTTGTTTAAATCATTTAAATTTGCTAAATTCATAACTTGCTCAAATTAAATTATTTTTGAACATGTGAAATATGTTTTCAAACCAGAAAAACATAACCTTTCCAAATATGAATTTTATTGAATGTTTTGAACAAATAAAATTCAATTAATAATCATACTTGTTTTAAATTCATTTAAAACTTGTTTGAACTTGTTTAATTCATAATTAAATCATTGTAATTCCTTTTTCAATATTTGAAACAGGTAGTCCACCTAAAATTTTGTGTTCTTTTCAAATATGAATTTTGTTATTTATTTTGAACAAATTAAATTGGTGAAAACAACAAATAATTGTGTAACACCTTTAAGTAACCAAAATTCCCTAACTTAATAAATAAATTTCTAAACTTGGTAAACCTTGTTTTAAATTGTTTCTATTGTTGTTATTTTGTTGTTTTCCTCATCCATGCATCATACTAGTCCACTTTCACCTGTTGATTAGTTGAAAAACAAATATTCCAACCTTATTTGATGGGCTTTTCATATGCAACCCCAAATTGCATGTGGGTCCATTTAATCATGTTGTTACCATGTCAACTAGTTTATTTTGGATGCATCAATTAAATGGTCATGCATCATCCCATGATTGTGCATTATGCCATGTTATTGATTGTTTGCCTCTTTGCGTTGTTTGTTTGCTTCTTCTCGGATAGACGACGACGTTGAGACAGACGAGCTTTACGACACCCCTTCTGAGGATCTAGCTCAGTACCAGGCTGCTGAGTTTGCAGGCAAGTTATCACTCACATGAACCATTGTGTTCCTTTCAACATTGGATACCGATACTTTCCGTTGTCTATTTATGCTAGCCCCATGAGTAGTTGTTTCTGTTACGATCCTATCACATGTATCCTTTAACCCTGACATTGCCTCACCTCCACACCTATCACCCCTTTGTTTGTTGCCCGTGTCTTACTAGCATGCTTAGGGTTGTTTCTGCTCGAGTCTATTACCCGTTACTTCCTGTTACTATATTTCCATTATGTTCTGGGGCTCGATGTTAAACAACAACATGTTAATCTTGAGGTAATAATAATTTGCTGATAAGGCACCGGCAGGAGACCCGGCGTGGTTTTGAGGCCTGCTAGTGTCGACCCTAATTAGGAAAAGGGTCTTGTCTACTGATCCATGATGAGTGCACTATCCGCATGTGGGAAGCGTGTATGGGCGCCCCCCTCAATTTGATTCGATTCACATCTCGTCCAAATCGCCACACTTAGTTCGGGCTTTCCATTTGATGCACGCATATGCAGGTACGAACCCGAGGCCAGGGTGTAACTTTTGTAGTCGGCATTTAGGGCGGCGTGGTCTTCCAGTGCTATGAGGGTCCCCTTTTCTTCGTGGGGCTCGATTAGCCGTGCACGCACAACACGTGGTGCTTTGGGCTTGATGCGAAGAAGAAGAGTTGAGTTGTGTAGAGTGCCTCGCTTGGTGGGTTTGATTCCCGTCTGGCGGGATATTCTTACGTGTACGGCCAAATTGGTGCACCCCTGCAGGGTTAAATCTTCTCGAGAAGCCGTGTTTTCCGCGGTTATGGTTAACTTGGTGAAAGTACTGGCTAACAAGTACTCAGAACAACTTACACCTAACTAATGGTAACTTGACTAGTAATAGCCTTATTGTCACAATAACTTGATCCATCATTAATCCAAATGTGAGAGTTATCCTCGGATTGCTTCTTTGGATAAGGGGCGAGGTCCAGGATGGGTTTGTGTGGTGGTTAGTTATAGTTGGTTACGATACGCTATCTTATCCCTTTTCTGTTAGCCGGAAGTTACATCATGTTCTGTAGTTGGTTAGTGCAGCCAGCTGTCGCATCTTTTGTATCACCTTTTCTTTCCGTTGAACCCAAGGCATCTGTGCTTGGTGTTGACGGGTTACACTTTGGTGAACTGTGAGTCTCGCTTGCCAGTACGTTTATGTACTGACCCCTTTGGGGCTATGGTTTCCGCAGACTACGCTTACGAGGATCCCCGTGACGGCTACTACGTGGAGTTTGACGAGGCTGCGGACGAGTAGGTAGCGGACCCGGGCAGGATCCGAGACTACGTGGATGGGCTCCGTTTTCTTTTCATTCCCGGCTTCTTAAGCCTATTTGGATTTGTCTGTACTCAGACCCTTTGAATGCTTCCGCTGAGATGTAATGATGTTATGTTCGGACATGTGTCCTCTGGATGATTGTATTTGCTATCTCTGCTCTAGTGAGAGCTATTTGCAACTTATTTCTATTTATTTGTGTCTTAGAGATCTGTTGTGTTATCATTTTGTTCAACGCCGTTGACGTACCATGTGTGTATGGTATGAAGTACGTCAATGATAGTATCCTGATTTCTATGGGATGGTTTACGTAGACGATGAGCAGTAGGGGTTGGTTGTCACACATACGTGTGTTGGCCTACTCGTAAGAGATGCGGGTGCCGGTAAGCCCCGTAATCCAATCAACTACTGTTCAACGGAACTGCGAGTATCCTCTAGAAGTCCGGGTGCGACAATGCACCTTATAAAGATGTTGTTAATTGTGTTCCTACTAGACATATAGAAGTTCATACTGTTAATCCTGCTGTGCCTGAAACTTATATTGAGAAAATTCCTTTCCCTCCTAAGGTAAAGGAACATTCTATTATAGCTAGTGTGGTCAACAAAAGTACAAAGAAATCTATAGAACATGATGAACAAATAACTGTTGAACCTACAGTAGCAGTAGTTAAAGACCTTGTCTCTGTAAATGTAGAAGATGGACCCTTTATCTTTTGTAAATATGCTTCTAATATTGTTTCACATCCTAGTAAATCTAGGAAAACAAGTGTTCCTGTGCTTTCTGCTAGGATAGGTGATCATTACTATTATGGTTTATGTGATATTGGTTTAAGTTCAAGTGATATTCCTTATGAGATTTATAGAGAAATCCTGCATGAAACTGGTTCTTGTGAACTTGAGGAAGTTGATGTGGTTATTCAGCTTGCTAATAGACAAACTATCTCTCCAATTGGTATTGTTAGAGATGTAGAAGTTTTATGTGGTAAAACTAAATATCTTGCTTATTTTCTAGTACTTGGTGTGGCTTCTAGTAAAACTTGTCCTATCATTTTTGGTAGACCTTTCTTGAAAAATTGTGGTGATGTTATAGATTGTAAGAAGGAGAAAATATTAACTAAATTTGATGGAAAATCTTATGAGTTTATATTTTTCTAAATTTGCTAGAGCTCCTTATGAAACTGAATTGCCTGATGAGGATTTTAAACTTGAACAACTTTCGTCTATTCCTCTTGCTCCTAACAATGCTTTCCAGCAATACATGGAGGACCATGAAAGTGAGGTCTTTATGGAACAAAGAAATCAGATTGACGATATTCTTCTTCGTCGACCAGCTATGCCGAAACACAATTTACCTGCAGAAGACTTGGGTACCACACTACCACCCACGGAGGATCATGTTTTTTATTTAAAACCTTTACCTCATAATATTAAATATGCTCATATTGATGATAAGAAAACATATCCTGTTATTATTAGTACTAAACTTTCCAGTAATAAGAGGAAAGGTTATTGGAGGTATTGAAGAAACACCACGGAGCTATTGGATATACTCTTGATGATTTGAAATGGATTTTCCCTGCTATATGTCAGCATGCTATTAATATATAACTAATGCAAAGCCACTTGTTGAACATTAACGACGTTTAATTCCTAGGATGAACGGAGTGGTAAGAAACGAGGTATTTAAACTTCTTGATGCTTGTATTATTTATCCTGTTGCTGATAATAGATGGATAAGTCATGTTCATTATGTCCCTAAGAAACGAGGAATGACTATTATACCAAATGAAAATAGTGAGCCTATTCCTCAAAGAGTAGTAGTTGGTTATAGAATGTGCATTGATTTTAGAAAAGTTGACAAAATTACTAAGAAAGATCATTATCCTTTAGCTTTTATTGATCAAATGTTAGAAAGGTTGTCTAAGAAAACTCATTTTTGCTTTCTTGATGCTTCTTATGGGGTTTCTCAAATTTCTGTTAGGAAGAAAGATCAAGAGAAACAACTTTTACTTGTCCTTATGGAATTTATGCTTATAGACTTATGCCTTTTAGTTTGTTTAATGCTCCTCCTACGTTTCAAAGATGCATGTATGCTATTTTTCATGGTTTTTGTGAGGAAATTATGGAAGTATTCATGGACGATTTTTTATCTATGGAACTTCTTTTGATAACTGTTTGCACAATCTTGATAAAGTTTTGCAGAGATATGGAAACTAATCTTGTTCTTAATTGGGAGAAATGCCACTTTATGGTTAATGAAGGAATTGTTCTTGGACATAAAATTTTAAAAAAGGTATTGAAGTTGACAGAGCTAAAGTTGAAGCAATTGATAAAATGCCCTGTCCTAGGGTTATCAAAGGTATTCGTAGTGTTCTTGGTCATGCTGGATTTTATAGGAGGTTTATTAAAGAATTCTCTAAAATATCAAAGCCTCTTACTGATCTTCTCCAAAAAGATGTACCTTTTGTTTTTTATGATAATTGCAAAGAAGATTTTGAAACTCTAAAGAAGGCTTTAATTACTACCGTATTGTTCAACCACCTGACTGAAATTTACCTGTTGAAATTATGTGTGATGCTAGTGATTTTGCTGTAGGTTCCCTTCTTGGATAGCGAATAGATAAGAAGTTGAATGTTATTCATTATGCTAGTAAAAGTCTTTATTCTGCTCAAAAGAATTATGCTGCCACTAAATAGCTCCTAGCTGTAGTTTTTGCTTGTGATAAGTTTGGACCTTATATAGTTGATTCGAAAGTTATTATTCATACTGATTATGCTGCTATTAAGTACCTTATGGAAAAGAAAGATGCTAAGCCTAGCCTTATTAGATGGGTGATGCTTTTGCAGGAGTTTGATTTGCATATTGTAGATGAGAAGGGTGCTGAAAATCCCGTTGCTTATAATTTATCTAGATTAGAAAACATTACTTATGACCCTATTCTTGTTAATGATAGTTTTCCAAATGAACAGCTAACTGCAATAACAGTAAGCTCGCGATATAGTCCTTGGTATGCAGATTATGCTAACTTTATTGGTTCCAAGTATTTGCCTCCAACCTTTACAGCTCAGCAAAGAAGGAAATTCTTCTATGACTTGAGGCATTATTTTTGGGATGACCCACACTTATATAAAGAAGGAATATATTTTATTATGCAAAGATTTGTTCCAAAACATGAATAACGAGAGATATTGAGAAAATTTCATGGTAGTGCTTATGGAGGACATCACGCTGGAGATAGAACCGCACAGAATGTTCTACAATCAGATTTTTATTGGCCTACACTCTTTAAAGATGCACGAAAGTTTATTTTATCTTGTGATGAATGTCAAAGAGTTGGTAATATTTCTAGACGTAATGAAATTCCTATGAATTATTCTCTTCTTATTGAACCTTTTGACTGTTGGGGATTTGACTTTATGGGCCCATTTCCTCCTTCGAATGGTTATACTCATATAATTGTTATTGTTGATTATGTTACTATATGAGTAGAGGCTATACCTACAAAGAGTGCTGATGGTGAAACCTCATTAAAAATGCTTAAATATGTTATTTTCCCTAGGTTTGGTGTGCCTAGATATCTTATGACTGATGGAGGTTCTCACTTTATTCATGGTGGTTTTAGACAAACCCTTGCTAAATATGATGTTAATCATTGAATTGCCTCAGCTTACCATCCTCAAACCAGTGGGAAAGTAGAATTATCAAATAGAGAAATTAAATCTATCTTGCAAAAGACTGTTAATAATCTAGGAAAAATTGGGCTAGTAAGTTGAATGATGCTTTATGGGCTTATAGAACTACTTATAAAAATCCTATGGGTATGTATCCTTATAAAATGGTTTATGGAAAAGCTTGTCACTTTCCTTTAGAATTAGAACACAAAGCTTATTGGGCATTGAAAGAACTTAACAGAGATTTTAAACTTACCGGTAAGAAAAGGATGCTTGACTTGAGTTTTTTGGATGAATGGAGAAGTGAAGCTTATGAAAAATCTAGACTCTTTAAAGACAAAGTTACAAAATGGCATGATATGAGAAGTCTTAAAAGAGAGTTTCATGTTGGTGATAAAGTTCTATTGTATAGGTCTCATTGATGCGCATGTAACACACATTCAAGAGAAAGGTGTGAAGAGCAAAGTAGCAAGTTTCCCTCAGAAAGAAACCAAGGTTGAATCGACCAGTAGGAGAAAAAAATCACTTCCGAAGGTTGATGCAGCTGATGTGGCAGGGCACACTATCGGTTCAGAAGCAACGTGGAACCTACACAACACAATCAAATCACTTTGCCCCAACGAAGCAGTGAGGTTGTCAATCTCACCGATTTTTCTGAAAACAAGGAGGTTAAACGTATGTTGTGGAAAAAGTACTTGTTTGTAGTAGATGAAAAGAGAACAGTGATGGCAGTAGGAAAACGGTAGTAACAATATGAAAATAGAGATTGCAGTGGTTGTATTATCACTATGAGGAAAATGGACCAAGGTCCACAGTTCACAAGAGGTGTCTCTCCCAAGAAACATAGATAGCATGTGTGGTAAACAAATCACAACTGGGCAATTGACATATATAAAGGCTACACCGTAGTGCATATGCATGACATGATGATTACTATGTGATTCATGCGGGCATTACAACAAGATACATAGACCGTTATCCAACTGTATCTATGACTAATAATCCACCCTCAGAATGTCATCCGAGCAAACCTTGGGTATTAAGTTACAAGCAACAGATAATTGCAGTAAGCAAAGTGTGTAATGTAAACAATGTAAATATCGTTGTTTTCTCCCTAGTGGCAACATCACATCCCCCACCCGTTACGTTTCTCACACTCGAGCGTGAGTAAAAGGGAGGCATGAACCCACTATCGAGCATAAATACTCCCTCTTAGAGTTACTAGCATCTACTTGGCGAGAGAATCTACTAATAACGAAGAGCATGCAAGATCATAAGTAACATACACATGAAAATAACATGATAGATTGATAATCACGAGACATAGCATTCAATATTCATCGGATCCTAGCAAACACGACATGTAGCATTACAATAAGATGATCTTGATCATGTAGGGCAGATCATAATATCTAAACAAGAGGCATAAAAAGCAGAAAAAACCATATAGCCACTGATATGGACTCGTAGTCCAAGGATGAACTACGCACGCATCATTCCGGATGCATGCATGGTGGTGTAGAGCCCTTCGGTGATGATTCCCCATCCCGGCAGGGTGTCGGGGAGAGCTCTAGAACCCTCCCGAACTAGGGTCGACGATGACGGCGGCTGCGGATGTTTTTGGTGGAAAAGGCTCGGGTGTTAGGGTTAACCCTTCGAGGATACTATATAGGCGCGAGGGCAACGCTAGTGGGCGGCTAGGGGGGCACACCACCCCTGGGTGCGGCCAGGGGGCGCCCACTGATATGTCCATTTTGCATCACTGTTTTATATCATAATTTTCTGTTATTCATCAATATATTTCATGTTATGATGCATCCTTTATGTTATTTTATCTTAATTTGCATCTTTCATAATTTTTGGAGAATAAACACCGGGACCAGGAATCTGATGGAAAAAGCACCGCCGAGATACCATATTTCAGAAGATCAGAAGAAGAAATGGGACATCAGGGGTGTTTTAGAAGTTCAGAGGAGGAGTCCAGCCAGAAGGAGAGCCAGAGGGGGCCACCAGGGGCCCACACCATGAGGTGGCGCCGCCCTGACCGCGCCACCAGGTGGTGTGGCCACCATGGCCCACTTCTGGGGGATATCTTTCGCGTACTTGTCCCCTAGGAAACCCTAAGCCTCATACCATCGTTGAAGAATTATTCTGCCGCCGCCTTGAGGTGGAAAACACCCGAGAGAGAAAAGCTCTCTCGCAGTGAGAAATCTTCCAGGGAAATTCCTCTCCGGAGAGTGGAAATCACCGCCATCATCACCGTCATCACTCCGGGCATCATCAAGATCGTAATCATAATCATCATCACCACCAGCACCAGCACCCTCATCATCCACCATCATCCCGTTGTAACAATTAGGGGCCTCTATCGTTGTTTTACATTAGATCTCTCTCCCGGTGTGGATTACTTGTTAGTAGTTGATGCTTGTGAGATTTATCAGTGTTTGCACTTTATGACCAGATTGTTATCATCCATTATATCACCTCTGATCATAATCCATATGATTTCTTGTGAGTAGTTTGTGTTGTTCTTGAGGACATGGGAGAAGTCAAGTTGTTAGTAGTGAAGCAATATTGAGTAATATTTAATGTTTGATATTTAAGTTGTGGTGTTATTCTTCTAGTGGTGTCATGTGAACGTCGACTACATGATACTTCACCATTTATGGGCCTAGGGGAATGCATCGTGTATTTGGCTACTAATTGTGGGTTGCCGGAGGGACAGAAACCTGAACCCCCTTTAGGAAACCATTACACGAGGGAGCGTTGGATCCCGGAGTTTAAAGCTGTGGTTATATTTATTTCTTAATTACTTTCTTGTAGTTGCGGATTCTTGCAAGGGGTATAATCACAAGTATGTATTAGTCTTGGATGGGACGGTACATTAGCATAGGTTCACCCACACAACACTTATAAAAACATCTAAGATTATTCAGCGGCATGGAATAAAAGCACTTGACAGAAACCTCCCTTGTGTCCTCGAGAACGTTTGTTAATCATAAGTAAACCCACTGGATTGTCCTTTGCTTAAGAAAGGATTGGGACACTTGCTACAATTATTACTACTGCATTTTATTTATTCTCACTTTATTTATCTTCAATATAAAAAACCCCACAAATTTATTTTTCAGTATTTACACTTATTCCTTGATCAAAACTGCTTGTCAACACCTTCTGCTCCTCGTTGGGTTTGACACTCTCATTTATCGAAAGTACTATGATACACCCCCTATACTTGTAAGTCATCAAGGATAGGACACTCTTATGTATTAGTCTTGGATGGGACGGTACATTACCATAGGTTCATTAGCATAGGTTCTGCTCCTCGTTGGGTTTGACACTCTTATGTATTAGTCTTGGGTTTGACACTTCTGCTCCTCATTGGGTTTGCCACTCTTATGTATTAGTCTTGGATGGGACGGTACATTAGCATAGGTTCACCCACACAACACTTATCAAAACACCTCAGATATTCAGCGGCATGGAACAAAAGCACTTGACAGAAACCTCCCTTGTGTCCTCGAGAACGTTTGTTAATCATAAGTAAACCCACCGGCTTGTCCTTTTCTGGAGAGAGGATTGGGCCACTTTCTGCAATTATTACTACTGCATTTTATTTACTCGCACTTTATTTATCTGCAATATCAAAAAACCCTACAAATTTATCTTTCGGGATTTACAGTTATTCCTTCATCGAAATTGCTTGTCAACACCTCCTGCTCCTCGTTGGGTTCGACACTCCTATTTATCGAAAGTACTACGATACACCCCAATACTTGTGGGTCATCACCCACCCATGGTGTGGGTCCCCTGTGGCTCCCCTCCGGACTCCGTGTGCGCGATGACTTTCTAAGACTTCCGAGCTTAGATTCGTCCAGTTCCGAGATTATTTCCAGATGAACTTTTTTTAAACTATAAAAATAGCAGAAAAAACATCTGGCTCTGTGGCATCTTGTCAATAGGTTAGTCCCAGGAAATCGATAAAAAAGGCATAAAGTGTAAAGGAAACATGTAGCATATGGCATGAAAACAATATGGAACATCAGAAATTATGGATATGTTTATGATGTATCACTCATCTCAGTTTTTTTTGCAGGAAAGTTACTCTCGAGATGGGAAGGACCTTTTGTTATTGAAGAAAATTGTTTCCCTTAAAGGTAACACTATGCAAGTGTTGAATGGGAAAAGACTCAAATATTATATTTCTGGAGATTCTTATGATGAAGATGTTCACACTATTCAAGTGGTGACTCCGGAAGTGTTCATCGAGGAGAAGATTCCAAAAACTGCAGAGTCTATTTTCAAATAGGTAACAATTTTGATAAGAAAAAGATCGTGTTTAACCTTCCAACTTATATTTTCTCTATTTTTAGAAAATATGAAAAATATGAGCCGAAAAGGGGTAGGAGACGGTGCCCGAGGGCACCACACCACCTTGTGGTGCGGGCCCACCCCTGGCCGCGCCGCCACATGGTGTGGGAACTTCGGAGCCCGTCTCCGACCCGTTTTCGCCCTGCACATTCCATTTGTTATGAAACTTTTTGCTATATAATTCCCCGGATCCCTCGAGGTCTATATATTGTTTTCTTGTCGTGTTTTCGTTTCAATATGTTTCTGTTAGTAATTGTTCTTAGGTTTATAGGCACCATGCTCTTCACCAACAATAGCAAGGGGAAGGAGCCTTTGGAAGATGATCTCCAAGGTCCCAGAGGGGAGTAAAAAGGATATCATCAATTAACGCTGGACGTGCTTTTTCTCATAATATGCAGGGACACCCACCACCAGTCCCAGACCTCAGCTCCTTCCCTTTGGTAGACGAAGCTCTCCGAGTCACCAATGAGTTTTGTGATCAGTATCGAGTTCTAAGGATGGAGGTGGAAATACTTCAAGAGGAGAACAACAGGCTTCACGGGATGCTGGAGCGTTTCCTTGCCCCAATAATAATTGTTACACCACCACCGAAGGACTAATTCTTCATTGGTATTGGCATCCCCTTGGCTTGTTCCAATATTGGGGGAATGCCGTGGTATCACACCATTATATTTAACATTTTTACTTTTTAGTAAAGTCATATCATGAGTAGAGAAGTTCTCATATAGGATGGTTTGCAGTGTGGAAGTATCTCTCCTTTAGTTGGTTATCTACGTATCCCTTGGTGTGAGTTGTCGTTATGGAATATTAATGAGAAGTTTTATCATTTACTTTCTGCACACCTTATTTTAGTTTGCAATTTTTGTTATATGATTGATCTTGTTTTTAGAATTGGTATCAATGTGGGAGAATCAAGTTAATCTATTTGGTTTGGCAAACTTAGCATGGTGAGTAGCAACAATACTTTGAGGCTTAAGTAGAAAAGAGGGAGATGCATGTAGATATATTCTTCCATCATCTTTATTTCTTGTTGGCTCATAAGCTTAGTATTCTCAAGTTAAGATCGTTTGTACTTCCAAGGAACATTGTATGATTGTTTCTATCACGTGTATATTTGTTTGTTTTCCTCAACTCTTATGCTTTCTACCCAACCTTGCTAGCCAAAAACCTGTACTAAGAGGGAATGCTTCTTGTGCATCCAAACCTTGAGCCAAAAATCATGCCATCTGTGTCCACCATATCTACCTATATGTGGTATTTCACCGCCACTTCAAGTAAATTGCTTGTGTGCTACCTTTAAGACCTTCAAAATTATTAACACGTTATGTGTTCCTGTTTTAGCTCATGAGAAAGTAGTTTAAAGTTTATGATGGTTTATGTCAAGCAAAGCTCTTCTCCCTTATTTCACTCGATGGGTATGGAATCTGTGCTCATCTAAATTGCAGAGAATTGGTGCCAAATAATATGAACTCAAATAATAAAAAAGGCACTTGCTCATGGTTTGATGAATGCTGGTGGGAACCCGTGGATACGGCTAGCTCTGATTGTGAAAGGAAAGGTGAGGCGAAGTTTCAACCAAAAAGAAAAAATTCTAATGGAAATAGCTCTCAAAAATCTAAACACTTTGCTTGACATGGATTATGATAAGTTCTTCGCTACCATTCATTAACATACACATACACCTCTCTCAATTTTTTTTTCAATACCACAGTTTTATTAAATAAAAAACTCTCGCACATGAGTAATCCCTGCTTCCCTCTGCGAAGGGCCTTTCTTTTACTTTTATGCTGAGTCTTCATCTTCTTACTTTACATAGTTATAATTCTGAGTATAATGTGCATAGTCCCAAATTTTATTATTGATTGATTCATGATTATGGTTTTGTTTGTTCTCAAATTATTTGTATCTAGTCATCATTTAAACTTTGAAGGTGTCATGGCATTTATGTTTTGCTACCACACGAAGGATAAGTTGGATACCAGTTTATTATGTTTTTATTTATGATTGAAACAAACGTATCACTTTCAATGCATTATTATTCTCTTATTTGTGTTACTTTTCATGTGCAACATAGTTGCTAAGTTTACATTAGTTCAAATAATATTTATCATGCGTTTGTTAAAGTACTTTGATCTCAGCTTGCAGTGCTTTTACATAACGTTGATCAAGATTTGTGTTGGCTTCATGTCACCTAAAAAATTATTTTGTTATAACTTACCTACTCGAGGGCGAGCATGATTTAAGCTTGGGGATGTTAATATGTTGCAAACATATCTATAATTTTTTATGTTTAATGCTTGTTTTCTACTCAATACCTTTTGTTTTCCATATGTTTTCTATCGTTTCCTTCATTTTCCAATTTTGTCATTGACTACACTATTAACAAGATGCCCCAGGCCAGTTGCTATTTTATGTTGTTTTTCTATTTCAAAAAAGTTCTTAAAAAATATTCTCGGAAAGGGTTGAAGATCCACGGAGATCTTTTTTTTCGGAACAAAGATGGATTCCAAAGAAGAGTTGGAATGGAGCCAGGGGGCCTAGGGGGTGCAAGGCGCGGCCCCACCCTAAGCCTCGCCTAGTGGGCCACCGCCTCTCGGTGCCTCCTCACCCATAAATTTCCCTTAACCCTAAAAACGTCGAGGACAGAGTTATTTTCTACCAAACATACAGACAGGCACCGTCACCTCGAAAATCCAATCTACGTCTTGTGGAGTCCTGCTCCGGCACCTTCTCGGATAGGGTAATCATCATCGAAGGCCTCTACATCGCCATGATCGCCTCCGGACATATGTGTGAGTAGTTCATCTCGGGACTACGGGTCCACAACAGTAGCTAGATGGTTGTTATCTCCCCTATGACTCAATTTTTAGAGTCTTGTGACCTGACTCACATGATAGAGACCACCATTATGTAATTATGCATGTTTTGTTTGCTGGGATCCAATGAATCATGATATTATAGTTATTTTGTTCATGTCAATCTGAGATGCTTCACTTATATTTGTAGAGAGTTTTAATATTGTCTTGCAATGTTCTCCGGTGTTTATTATTTCCTTGGCCACGTAGTTCTTTTCATTTCCAAGAGAAGGTTTATATGCTAGATGGTAGGTTCATGCCTCCCTTACATATGTGCTCAAGTGACAGAAACGTGTGATCACGTCAACATCAGTATGCGGTCTATGATTTCTATTACCGACTTGCTTGTATCGTTTTGGGGGTATGCATTAGAAATAGCCACATTCATTTTAAATAGGGCATCATGCAAATCCATGGAGACAACACCATATGAGATATGGCATGGGAAGAAATCCAAGTTGTTGTTTCTAAAAGTTTGGGGTTGTGAGGCTTTAAGAAACTACATCCTGACAAACTTGAGCCAAAAGCGGAGAAATGCACTTTTGTAGGATATTCAAAAGAGGCTATTGGATACACCTTCTACAAAAAAGCCGAGGGAAAAATGTTTGTTGCTAAGAACGGTACCTTTCTCGAGAACGATTTTCTCGCCAAAAGTGTTAGTGGAAGAAAAACATAGCTCTACAAGATAGTTGATCCTAAACTCAAAATACTGATTGGCGCAACGGAAGGTGTTCCGAAAACGTCCTCCACGGATGGAGTAGAAGAAAATATTGAAGCATCTATTTTACCTTGCAGGTCTACAAGAACACGTACCACTCCAAAATGGCATGTTAACACAGTCATGTTGGTTGAACTAGACGAACCTGCAAACTACAAAGAGGCGATGGAAGGACCAGAGTCCGAGAAATGGCTTGAAGCCATGAAATTCAAAATAGTATCCATGTATGACAATAAAGTATGGACTTTGGTGGAGATTCTTGAAGGTCGCAGGTCCGTCGAGAATAAATGGATCTTCAATAAAAATACGGACGCTGGCGGAAATGTGATTGTCTGTAAACCTTGACTTGTCGTGGAAGGTTTTCGACACATTCAAGGAGTTAACTACGATGAATTTTTTTTAGCCGTAGTGATGCTTAAGTCTATGCGTATTTTGCTAGCAATTGCTGCATATTTAGATTATGAGATATGGAAGATGGGTGTCAAAACCGCGCTCCTAAATGGCAACATTGAGGAAGAGTTTTATATGATACAAATGGAGGATTTTTTCGATCCAAAGGATGCTGGTAATGTATGCAAGTTTCAGTGTTCCATTTATGGACTGAACCAAGAATCTCAGAGCTAGAATCTTCGCTTTGATGAATTGATCAAAGGTTTTGGGTTTGTCCAAAATCAGGAAGAGACCTGCATTTATAAAAAAAATGATTGGGACCTCAGTTGCATTCCGAGTACTATATGTGGATGACATATTACTAATTGGGATGATGTAAATCTTGTGAGTGGTGTGAAAGAATATTTGAACTGTAAATTTTCAATGAGGGGCCTAGTAGAGGTTGCTTACGTATTAAGTATTAAAATCTATCGAGATAGATCAAGGCGCCTATTAGAGTTGAGTCAGAGTACATACCTTGATAAGATTTTGAAGTAGTTCAAAATGCATGAGGCTAACAAAAGGTTCTTTGCCATGTTACAGGGTAAAACGTTGAGTAAAACTCAGTGTCCAACAACGACAGAAGAAAGAGAAAGGATGAATACAATCCCCTATGCCTCAGCCATAGGCTCGATCATGTATGTCATGTTGTGTACTACACCAGATGTGTCATATGATCTCACTTTGACGAGAAGGCACCATAGTGATCCCGGAGAGGAACATTGGACATCAGTTAAGAACATCATGAAGTATCTTAAGAGGACCAAGGACATGTTTCTAATGTATGGAGGATTTGGAAAAGATCTTGGCATAATAGGTTACGTTGATGCAAGTGTTCGCACAGATCAAGATGACTCGAATCTCAAACCGGTTATGTGTTTTTGATAAACAGGGGAGCTGTGAGCCGGACAAGTGGGAGCAACCCATAGTAGCTCAATCTACAATGGAATCAGAGTACATTGATGCTTCGGAAGAAGCGAATGAAGTTGTATGGCTAAGGAAGTTCTTTATCGAGCTCGAAGCGTTTCCAAGCATGCAAGACCGTGTGAACCTCTATTGCGACAACACATGTGCCATTGCAAATGCGAAGGAACCAAGTTCTCACTCTACTGCCAAACATATACTCCGACGCTTCCATGCGATAAGGCAGTATATCAAGGAAGGCGACATAAATATTTGGAAAATACATACGGATTTGAATGTAGCAGATCCACTGACAAAAGCTCTTCCACGAGAGAAGCATGCTAAACACAAAGATGATGTAGGTGTTAGATTTTTACCGGATGTAAAGTAAATTAAATTGTACTCTAGTGAAAGTGAGAGACTGAAGGATATATGCCCTAGAGGAAATTTAATAAATATGTTTTTATTATCATATCTCAAATGTTCATCATATGTTTTATACCATGCTATAATTATATTAAGTAGAAACATTATTGCATGTGTGGTATGTAAACAAACCAGATCCCTAGTAGCATCTACTTGACTACTCCATTGAGAAACATATGATCAAGGTTTCCTGATCATGGACATTTATGTCAATTGATAATGGAGCCATATCATTAGATGAATGATATGATGACCCAATATATATGTATCACAATGAGATCTAGTCACAAAGTTCAATATTATGATAACATGAAAACGGAGTACCCAAACCTTCGACCGTGAGATCATATTTAATCACCATCTCTAGAGGTTGACTTGACTGCATCAACAGTCACATCGTAACAGGGTGATCACAAAGGTGTATCTCAGGTTTCCAAATGGATAGGTTGAGGCGTATGCATCGAGAGCGGGATTTTCGCATCTAAATGATGGATAGATACTCTAGCACACTCGGTGAGATTGCATCAATTAATCTTGCAAGCATGTGACTAGGTCATAAGGATGCAATGTCATGGGAATGAGTAAATGTGTTTGTTGCTAACGAGATTGGACTAGGTACGGAGATACCGGAGATCAAATTTCGAAAAGACTAAGTATCACATGGCAAGAGGAGTGGAGACTCGACGTTTAAGGTTCAGACGACAAAGATAATTGTGCAACACATAGGGGCCATCGTGGGTTTCCGGATCCCGATGTTGGTCATTGATCAGAGAAGAGTCTCAATCATGTCTAGACTGATCCCGGACTGTAGTGTGGCACACTTAAGGGTAGACGACGTTTAGGTTTTATTTGACACCAAAAAGAAAATAGAGAAGAGAACCGGAATCCTTTCGGTATTTATCTAATGAGATCGGAAGGGCACGAAAGGTGTTTCGGAGAAAGAGAAATTAAATAATCTATATTTAATATTAATTATGGTAATTAATAATTAAATATATTGTTTATTTAATTTTTAAAGCTGCCCACCTTAAATGGGCCTCACATGAAAGTGAGGCCCAAGAGGGGAAAAGGAGAGAGGAGCCAGCCTCCCTAGTGAGCTGGCTTAATGGAGCCCACTAGGGGACAATGTCTGCCCCTTGGCCAGCTGAACCATCTGGGATTAGTCCCACATGGCTAAGCCAAGGGGGTTGGCTGCCCTCCTCAGCCTTTATAAGGGTAGGTCCCCCTTCTCCCAAATACACCCAGTTTTTCTCTCTCTCTCTCATCTCACCCGCTGTTCCGCTATTGGAGCTGCGCACGAGTAAAGGTTTTTCTCCACCATACGCATGCCACCGTGCCCTCGGATATTCGGTCCAAAACTCCAACTTCCACTGCTTCGTTGTACCAGAGTTCGGAGTCGTCGTCTACACCGTACGTGTGTTGAGCTACGAGGTGTCGTCGTTTGTGTCACTTTTCGCTGGTACGACGACACAACCTTGAAGTCAGATACATCGTCTTCCTCAACAACGCTTGTGCGGGAGCGTAATCCCCGTGTTTCGGTCTTCAAGGGTATGAATACTGATTCCTTCCGTAATTTTATATCTGCATAGTAGTAGATCTTGGCTATATTGGTTATCATTGTTAGAAATGTTTTATTTTTTTGCATCGTAACCCTACAGGGCTACCCAAGGATTAGCTACGCACCTAAACCAGCGGCTTGATCCCAAACCGTGTGACCAAGACAACCCTAAACTAGCGGCTCGATCACAAAAAACGACCAAATTTAGTACAAATCTGAGGGAGTGGCGGATAATAATGAAGAGATTTAAAGATGAAAATATTTCTTTAGAAAATTAATGGAATTAATTTTGCTCGGTAAGTTCATACACTATCTAGATCTTTTCTATATCCATTTATATGCACTATATCTGCCAAAATTAATATGGCTCGAAAAAATACTCGGTTTTAATGTGTATATATAACAATTAATATGAATCAAACAAATATCTAGGTTTTAATATGTATATTAAAAAAGATAAACTTACAATTAATGATTTATTTATGGATATTGCTGCTGGATCTAGATTCACAAACATTTAATACGCATAGAGTCGAAACTACTCTTCGCAGCAGAAGCAAAACACCTCATGTTAAATATATAACTCGGATCTATATTGTCTCAACAAAGATAGTAACATAGTCGAAAGTGCTATTCGCTATAATAGAAAAGAATTGCACATCAAATGTATAGCTCAGATCTACAATAACTCAACAAGGAGAGGAGTTTCTTAAGCGATCTCGTTGGGTACATATCTCTTACCCTAAGCTTGTAGTATATTTTGGTGGTAACTTCACATGTTTTGAATGGAATTTTTAAGATACTTTCAAATATATATATAAGACACCAAAATAGTGAGCTACCCATGAATTAGCTACGCACTTAAACCAGTGGCTCGATCCCAACCCCGCGTGGCCAAGACAATCCTAAACCAGGTGAACCCACACGACCAAATTTAGTACAGATTAGAGGGAGTGGCGGATAATAATGAACATATTGAACAACAAAATATTTATGCAGAAAATTAATGTAATTAATTTCGCTTGGTAACTTTATACGCTATCTGAATCTTTTCAATATCCATATATTTGCACTAAATCTGTGGAAATTAATATGGATCAAAGAAATATACGGTTTTTAATGTGTATATACGACAGTTAATGTGGATTGAAGAAATATCTAGGTTTTAATGTGTATATCGAAAAATATAAATTTCTAATTAATGATTTAATTATGGATATTATCGTTGGATCTAGCTTCACAAACGTTTAATACTAATAAAATCGAAACTATTGTTCGCTGCGGTAGCAAAGCACCCCACATCAAATCTATAATTCAGATCTATATTACCTCAACAAGGATACTAACATAGTCGAAACTGCTATTCACTACAGTAGAAAAGCACTGCTCATAAAATATATAACTCAGGTCTACAGTAACTTAACAAGGAGGGGAGGTTCTTAGGCGATCTCGCTGGATACGTATCTCTTAGACTAAGCTTGCAGTATATTTTCGTGATAATCTTCACATGTTTTGAATGGAGAATTTTAGTTACTTTCAAATATACAGGACAACAGAATAGTGAGCTACCCATGGTTTAGCTACGCACCTAAACGGGTGGCTCGATCCCAACATGTGTGACCAAGACAACCCTAAACGAGGGGCTCAATCCCAACCAACACGACCAAATTTAGTACCGATTAGATGGAATAGCGGGTAATAACAAATATATTTAACAACGAAAATATTTCTACACAAAATTAATAAAATTAATTTTGCTTGGTAAATTTATACGCTATCTATATATTTGTTATATCCATATATTTGCACTAAATCTGCAAAAATTAATATGGATCGAGCAAATATCTAATTTTTGATGTGTATATACGACAATTAAAATGGACCGGAGAAATATATCGGTTTTAATGTGTGTATATAAAATTATAACTTTCCAATTAATGATTTAATTCTAAATAGTAGAGTTGGATCTAGTTGCATGTATATTTAGATACTCACATAGTAAACGCTCCACATCATATCATTAACTCATATCTACAGTACCGCAAGAAGTATTGCTAACATAGTCGAACCTACTATTTACCATAGAAGCAAAGCATTGCACATCAAATCTATAAGTCGAATCTACAGTACCTCGGTAAGGAGGGGAGGTGCTTAGGCTATCTCCCTCGGTACGTATCTCTTACCCTAACCTTGAAGTACATTTTGTTGATTAGCTTCACATACTTTGAATAGAATATTGTAGATACTTTCAACAAAATATTATATGAAAGAAAAATAGTTGGCTGCCCATGGACTAGCTACGTGCCTAAACCAGTGGCTCGATCCCAACCCGTGTGACCAAGACAACCCTAAACCAGCGGCTCGATCACAAAAAATGATCAAATTTAGTACAAATCTGATGGAGTAGTGGATAATAATGAAGAGATTTAAAGATGAAAATTATTTATTTGGAAAATTAATGGAATTAATTTTGCTCAGTAAGTTCACACGCTATCTAGATCTTTTCTATATCCATTCATATGTGTTATATCTGCAAAAATTAATATGGCTCGAAAAAATACCTAGTTTTAATGTGTATATATATAACAATTAATACGAATCAAACAAATATTTGGGTATTAATATGTAAATTAAAAAAGATAAACTTACCATTAATGATTTAATTCTGGATATTGATGCTGGATCTAGCTTCACAAACATTTAATACGCATAAAGTTGAAACTATTGTTCCTAGCAGAAGCAAAGCACACCATGTTAAATATATAACTCGGATATATATTGTCTCAACAAACATAGTAACATAGTCGAAAGTGCTATTCTCTATAATAGAAAAGAACTACACATCAAACGTATAGCTCAGATCTACAATAACTCAACCAGGAGAGGAGTTTCTTAAGCGATCTCATTGGGTACATATCTTTTACCTTAAGCTTGTAGTTTATTTTGGTCGTTAAGTTCACATGTTTTGAATGGAATATTTAACATACTTTCAAATATATATAGGTAAATTAACAGATGCTCCATGGTGCCCGGGCACCTGTACGGAATACTGTTCAATTTGTCCTATATAGGCTATACGTATTGTAGGTATGTAAGATACGTAGATACCTTAGGTATGTATACCCAAGGGTATATATACGTCGTACATACCCAAGGTATAGGAATCTGAGGAATCAATGGTATATACCTGAACAAATTGAACAGTATTCCGTACTTAATAGGAGTCCTATATATATACACACACACACATACATACATTAAAACCGATATATTTCTCCAATCCATATTAATTGTCGTATATACACATACAAAACTAGATATTTGTTCGATCCGTATTAATTTTTTCAGATTTAGTGAAAATATATGATATAGCAAATATATAGATAGCGTATAAATTTACCAAGCAAAATTCTGCAGAAATATTTTTTGTTGTTAAATATATTTGTTATTAGACACTATTCCCTCTAATTGGTACTAAATTTGGTCGTGTTGGTTGGGATTGAGCCCCTCGTTTAGGGTTGTCTTGGTCACGCATGTAGGAATCGAGCCGTCCGTTTAGTTGCGTAGCTAATTCATGGGTAGCCCACAATTCCGATGTCCAATATATATTTGAAAGTTACTAAAATCTTTCATTCGAAACATGTGAATATTATCACGAAAATATACTGCAATCTTACTCTAAGAGATACGTACTCAGTAAGATTGTCTAAGAATCTCCCCTTCTTGTTAAGTTATTGTAGACTTGAGTTATATATTTTATGTGGAGTGCTTTTCTACTAAATCGAATAGCAGTTTCGACTATGTTAGTATCCTTGTTGAAGTAATATAGATCCGAATTATAGATTTGATGTGGGGTGCTTTGCTACCGCAACCAACAATAGTTTCCATTTTATTAGTATTAAACGTTTGTGAAGATAGATCCAACGATAATATCCACAATTAAATCATGAATTAGAAATTTATATTTTTTTTAGATATACACATTAAAACCTATATATTTTTTCAATCCACATTAATTGTCGTATATACATATTAAAACCGTATATTTCTTTGATCCGTATTAATTTACATAGATTTAGTGCAAATATATGGATATTGAAAAGATTGATAGCGTATAAACTTACCAAGCGAAATTAATTACATTAACTTTCTTCGTAAATATTTTTGTTATTCAATATGTTCATTATTGTCCGCTACTCCCTCTAATTTGTACTAAATTTGGTCGTGTGGGTTATTAAACCCCGGTTTAGAATTGTCTTGGCCACATGGGTTGGGATCGAGCCGCGGGTTTAGGTGCGTAGCTAATCCATAGGAAGCTCAAATAGGGCACCATGGTGCCCGGGCACGGGTATGAAATACCGTACATTTTAGGTATGTAGAAACCATGGATACCTCGGATATTAATACCTTACATATGTAATACGTATATGTAACTATAGGTATGCACATAGTGGGGTATACATACCTAAAAAATATACATATACATATAGGTATATATATAGTATATATATATAGGAAAATGGTTCAGTACTCTTAGGTGAGTCCTATATATTTCTAATCAATAATTTAATTCTGGATATTAGGTTTGGAACTAGTTGCATGTATGTTTAGATACTCGCATAGTAGAAACTACTATTCGCTATAGTAGCAAAACACTTCACATCATATCATTAACTCATATCTACAGTATGCTAAGAATTATGCTAATATAGTCGAAACTACTACAGCAGCAAAGCATTGCACATCAAATCTATAACTCGGATCTACGGTACGTCGGCAAGGAGGGGAGGTGCTTAAGAGATATCCCTCGGTACGTATCTCTTAGCCTAACCTTGAAGTACATTTTGTTGATTAGCTTCACAGGTTTTGAATGGAATATTGTGGATACTTCAAAAAAATATGAAAGCAAAAATAGTTGCATGCCCATGGACTAGCTACGCGCCTAAAACAGTGGCTCGATCCCAACCCGTGCGACCAAGACAACCATAAACCAGCGGCTCGATCCCAACCCGCGTGACAAATTTTGGTTTACATCAGAGGGAATAGAGGATTATAATGAAGACATTTAACTACGAAAATATTTCAGTAAAAAATTAATGGTATTAATTTTCCTTGGTAAGTTTATACTCTTATCTTTATCTTTTCTATGTCTATATCTGTGTAGTAAAAATGCGAAACTTAATATGGATAAAAACATATTAGGATTTTAATGTGTATATATGGCAATTAATACGGATCAAAAAACTAACTTGGTTTCAATGTGTATATTACAAAAAGATAAAGTTTCAAACAATTCTTCAATTCAGGATATTAGCGTTGGATCTAGTTGCACACACGTTTAATACTCACAGAGTCGAAATTACTATTTACTATAGTAGAAGCCCGCATCAAATCTATAACTCAGATCTACATTAGCTCAACAAGAATACAAACATAGTAGAAAGTATTATTCGGTATAGTAGCAAAGCACTACATATAAAATATGTTACTCAAATCTACTATACCTCAACAAGGAGGGTAAGTTCTTAAGCGATTTCTCTGGATACGTATCTCTTACGCTAAACTTGCAGTTTATTTTGTTGATTAAATTCGCATGTTTTAAATGGAAGATTTTAGATACTTACAAATGTATATACATGGTAGAAAAATAGTGGGCTACCTATGTTTTAGCTACGCACCCTAATCTAACCATTGGTCAGCATGAAAGGCATTTTCCAACCAGGGATTGAATTAACGTCGTAATACACGTGCGGCAAGCATTTTTTTCATTATTATAAGAACTCATACCATCATTCACCCACTCTTGTGTTCCTCATATGCTACGACAAAAAAAATTAAACCACCCGGTGCCCGGCTGGTCTCTCTCGCAAGGCGTGCTCTTCTCAATCCACCATTTTTTCACGAAGCCTCCGCTCCAGCCACTACCATGTGTCGTCCCCCGCTCCGGCCAGCCTCACTTCCATGGGATCCCACATCCCTCGCCGTCGGCCACCCAATCTGCCCCTCCACCGGATCTCGCAGCCTCCTGGGATACCGGTTCCCAAACCCCACCTCCACGGGATACCGACAAGAAGCACCACCGGCATGTGTCTCGGTGCCCAGCGCATGCGGTGTAGGTGTGCGTTGTGCATTTGTGCTGCTGGTAGGTGGGGGAGGTTGTGTGTGGCCTCCCGGTACCACGCGGTAGTGGGGCTTTTGGGGGTGCCCACACCTCCACCCTCACATCCCTCGAACTGGAGGACGCCATCTACGGTGGAACGTGGAAGATGCATGATCGGACACAGAGTCATTTATCGTAGCCAGCCGGACATTGGCGCTCATTTTTTGTGGTTTCTTTAACGGCAACAGTTGTGGATCCGGGCATGAGTGTCTACTTATTTTATGGACGATAAACGAACTTGAACGGCAGCAGTAATCATGGGACCACATCTAACAACTATAAAATCATCTTCACAGGCAACCTCCTAAGAGCATATCCAATAGATGACCAAAACACTAAGATGATGCAAAAAAATGTTGTTTTTAAGTTATATAGGGCAAAAATGGCAGCTCCAGCAGCTGCCCAATAGCTATTTGGTGCTAAAAAATGTTTGGAGCTGCCCAAACAACACCCATGGTGATGTATATTTGGGGCACGCGCGGCCGAGCCCAAAAAACTTTAGTCTGCCAAAGAAACACACCCCCTGATAATGCATATTCGGGGCACGCCCGACCGTGCCCAAAACCACACATAGCCTTGCGCGCAGTCGATTTGGGGTGATTTGGGTCATTCCTGCCGATGTCGTCCACTCTCCCCACTCCACACCACCAGATCCGGCTAGTGACCATCTACCCCATCGATTTCTCCTCGATTCTGGTCGTGCTGGCGTGATATCGAGCCCCACCGCTAGTGCCTCCACTCCGGTCTCGGCAACCCATACCCGCGCCAACCCGCCTCCATCCACACCATTATCGTGTTTCCTCTGCTCCGTCGCTGACTCCTCGTCTCGTGCCTCACCACCCGCCTCGGTACGGCTACGCTGCCTCCGCTTCATCTTGATGTGTCCGTGTCGCAAACACAAGGAGAGGGACAACACCGCACGGCAGAAACAGGAAGCCACCTCCGGTGAGGATCTCCACTAGCTACCACGGCGTGCGGCCAAAAATCGGGCATTTATGTTGCCGAGATCACCGTCAAGCAGACGCAGATGTGGATCGGGACGTTCCCGACGCCGGAGTAGGCCGCCCACATGTACAGAGTCATGGCATGGGTACGTTTTCCGCACTCGGATATGAATTTCCATGATGTCGAGACTGTCGAGCAAGCGACTCTTGTCGATAGGGATTTTTGAGTCATGTGTCGCGTCTACAAGGAGTAAGACCGCAAAGAAATATTGAAGAGCCAAAGGGAGGGGTGCAGAGGCAATGAAGAAGTACGCTGATGAACACCCCGAGCTCGTGCTAGCGAAGAAGGAGTTTTTTGCTAGCCGGGATAAGAAGAAGATGAAGACCGAGAGGCATGCCCCTCCATTGTCGCACCGTCGGCTCCGATGATCAAGATGGAGGATTTTGATTAATTGGATGTTTTGGATTTATCTTACAATGAAGAATCGGGTTTACTTAGAAAAAAGTGATGAACGATCCCTCGCTCAGCTCATAGAAGTATCAGCGAAATTTTAATTTAGCAAGTTCTAGTTTAATTCGCAAAATGTTTGCATGTTCTAGAACTACCTATGTTTGCATGTTTTTAGTTTGAATTAGGTATGTATGCATGGTTCCTAGTTTCAAATATGTGAAATATGGCCTAAATTGAAGTTGTTTTGTGCCCTATTTTAGAGCACCAACACTTGCAATGCCGTAGCAGATGCCCTAAAATAGGTCATCTGAAATGGCACAAAACTTGCTCATACCGAATAAGTTGCAAAACACAACTTTCATGTGCTCTAAAACCACTTTGTTGCCCTATTTTTTGGCATATTTTGGAGATGATCAAATAGGCATATTTTGGAGATGATCAAATTGGCATATTTTGAAGATGATCAAACTTGCTCATACCGAATAATATATTTTTACTCACGTGGAGGAGAGAGGAGAGGGGGGAAGGGTAGTGGTCTCTCATGTAAGAGTTAGTTACGGCATGTGCTCCTAAGCACTTATTGGGAGTGGGAGGTGGGCCATATTTTAGTAAAGTAACACATTTTTAAAGCTACCTATTATACATGTTGGATATATGGTTAGCTATAAATGACATGCCAATTTTTATAGGTAATTGTTGGGTCTACTATTAAACTTGCTCTAATCCTAAATCACTTCAAACTGAAGGTTCATCCGACCTCTTAAATATGGTGCGGAAATTCCAATCCCTCTAGGTAATCAACTTTCCCATGACAGGCTCTACAAAACGATTCTAATCACTTCCACCTCTAACTTAAACTGTGTTAACTAAGAGCTCGCGATGTCGGCGTGCCTGTTGCTGCCATGTGGGCCCATGTATATCACAAGGTCCTCATCCTATTTACATTGAATCTTGTCTATCAACCGAAGTCCCATATGAAACGAATAAGACAGCCGAATAGTTCAAAAAAAGGCTGAATAGCGCTGCTTCCTCTCTTCACCTCCCCTTATCAACATAAACGTCGACGTGACTGCTCCATCTCCTCCCTTGATTCTCCCCTTCCTCTTGCACCATAGGGGACTGCTCCATATACTCCCCCGATTCTCCCCTTCCTCTTGCACCATAGGGAATGTAGCTCCCTCCTCAAAGATGAGAGGTCGTCGTTCGACGAGCCACCTGCACCCGAGGTTGTGCGAATCTCCTTCCAAACCATTGATCCACAGTCATATACCTCTTCCATGCTTCTCCCTCTTCCAAATAGTGGGTGTCTGGACGGGAGGAAGCTGCCATTAGCTCGTGCTCTTAGCTACGGGGTCGAACTCCCCCTTCTTTCAATACAACCCGAGGGTCGATGAGCTGGCTTACCTACTTCACGGGCGATAGTGGCAGCTACTAACAGCATGATGCTTTTAATATAAAGGTGTAGATGTCACTGAATTTAAATTAATAAAGTCCCACATTCACATGTTGTGTTGTACACCTATACAAATTCCAGGTGTCATCGCACCAAAAGGAAGCAAAGCAAGGAGCCGACCTCCCTGTACATACGATATACTGAAGCTACCAAGGAGCTAAGGCTGATTTCTAGTTGGACCATTTGTCGCGTGAAGAACCTTTAGCACAATTTCTATCCACTCGAGCCCTCCTCGATCATGTATCTATGAGGTTCTTTTCCAAAGGTGCAAAAAATCATGATTTTCTATGCTAAGTCATTTGGATGATTCAATACCCTTGACTCAATAGTCGAATTGTCGCGAACATGCTAAAGGGCCTAACATCATGTCGCAAATAGAATCCGAATTAGTCAGACAGGTTGGCCCTAGAAAACTTCTAAAATAGCATAAAATTGAGTGAAGTTCTTGCTGTTACTAGGAGCCCGACCCAAAGCTCAAGCATTAAGTTGTGACACTTTCTTACAGGGGGATTAGGGTGAAGAAGAAGTAAAAAAAATTAAGGTTTACATACACGCAATTGGGCCACTGCCTGGCTGTACGTGCAAGAACACTAGCTCTTTCACACGATGCCACACCGGTTTGTAAGTGGCGCGTCAAAGCGCGCATGTTCACCTAGTCTAAATTATTGCATGTGTTTCCAGCCGCTTATACTTAGATCTTACACAAAGACATTATATCAACATTATGGTCAATCTGCTGATCAACTCGAGTCACTGAAGAAACTAGATTCTAGAGAAGGGGTAGCAGCTAAAGGGGTTCTCATTGGAAAATGTGAAAACACGGTGGCGCACGAGACGAGTAAAAAACCCTACGTGCTTTTGTGGATGTATAAGGATGTGGTGTTTTCAAGGTAAAAAGCTAGATTGGATCTACATACTAGGTTTTGTGAAAATGGTTGTAGAAGTGCTTGAAGGATGGATTGAGCCTTTGTCACATGTCTTGATGCCATATGGAGATATATTCATTGGTTTCAAGAGTTTTCATTCTTATGTCACAATCTGGTACCATCCATCTACCCTGTCATGCCATATGGAGATATATTCATTGGTTTCAAGAGTCTTCAATCTTATGTCACAATCTGGTACCATCCATCTGCCCTGTAAACTATAAAATCTCCTAGTTATAATAGGCCTAAATTTATTTTCAACATCCTTATCCCTAGAACGGCTACATGCAAGCCTCGAGGGATCATGGGTACCCGTGGGTCAGTACGCACATACAATTACCTTATGGATACTTCTTCACTATTCACTAACACATTGATGATCCATAAGTAGACTCCAAACCATCCATGCCTAGTTACCTCGTACCTACATGTGACATTCACGTAATTCCTATTTGTTTCATTATAGTTACCTTGTTATTGGTTTCATCGCTAGATCACTAGCATAATTATTATTTTTGATTCCTCACTAGATCTGGTACTCTGCCTCCGAGTTGCAATACTTCATTCTTATGCTCCCAGTGTGCCATCAACTTTTCTTTGAACAATATTGGCATATTCTTACGATATATTATTTATGCCATCTAAAACTTAAATTATTGTTCGGCGAGGTCACATGTCAATCGTCCGCTTGAAGAAGCTTACATGCTCTCAAAGGCTAAGCAGCTGCTTCCAAGATATCAGCCATGTCATCAAGTGCACAATAACACATGGTATACCTAAAAAACCTCTCTAGTTGGGTACAAATGTACTATCGTCAGAGGTTCCAAGGACGGATGCTCTATGGTTACCCATTATTCCACATGGAAGTCGAAGGAGTTGAGTGGACTCAACATCTTCAACATGACCTTCCTCGATGATTTCATGCAAACCAAATGACTCTGGCTGCAATTCTCAAATGAAGAAAGGCCTTGGATGGTTTCAATTTTAGGCTCTGAAGCTATTTAAAGAGATTTACAGGCCCGTGCCAAGTTTTCCTTCGTAATGGGAGGCATTATTCTAAAATGGAAGTGTTGATGCATGCATGGAACAAATGTTGAGTCCACTTTGTATATCCGCAGATGGTTTTGACACAATATACAACACAGTCCATGGTGACCCATAGAATAACACATGGACTAGTCATCATTGTGCAAGTTTTTTATAGCCATCCACTAATTGGTATGTCTTCATATCTCTCTTCAGACATTTTCGAGTGGATGTGGAAGACGTAAGATGGAAGTGGAGATAAAATGGTCCATGCAGCTCACGTACTGCATATCATGCCTTCTTCTTGGGATACATGGAGCAGTCGGCAACAAGGAAGATTAGGAATAGTTGGGTACCACATGAGTAAAATATAGTCACCCAGTTCTCGCGAAATAACCCTTGTTGGATAGTCGATCGTCTTGAATACAGCGGTCTTCCAACCAAAGGGGGTTGAATTTTGTATCTGGAAGTGGCGTGATATACTCCTCCGGGTGCACCCACCAAGAGTATATAATGTACTGTTTAAATCTATGATATCCTTCACATTTTGTTCCATATGGAAATAGTGCAATACCATCAACAATCGTAGATCTGAAGAATCACGAGAGCTTATGTGCATACAGAACGGTAAAACACCATGCATGGGTGTTTCACACGCATGTAGATTCTTTCATCGATTTTTCTTTGTGTGGCGCATGTGACCACATTTCCCCACCCCCATATGTTGTAATCCACTTCTATATTTATAACATAAATATGTGCATATATGTGTGTTCATGAAAAGCATGTGGATGGCTAATGGTAATCATTAGATCGACATCCAAAGAGAATAGTATAGAAAGAAAATTGATTTTCCAAACTATATATGACTTAAGTATAGATCAAAACTATAAGAAAAGTAAGAAACTTCAATTCATGTTGAATTGATCACCTACTATGAAAAAATTGTTTTCAAAACATCGTGACAATTAGTAGTTGAAGACAGTTTTGGGCCAATACTGTCTCACATCGAAAGAGACAAATGTTTAACACTATTAATTTTGTCTAACCATGAAGACACTATGGTGTATGATCGTGTGCCATTTTAGTGTACATATATTCTAACTTATGGTGGCATACCAAATGACTAAAAAATTCATATGTAGATTAATGTTGAAAAATTGGGTGCTCGTTGGTCAAAATGGGAAAGTATGACACTTTCTATCACTGGAAGGCTCGCCATTATTTGATCCAGCTTTAAAACTAGCTCACCCTTTTAAATCCTTGTCAAATAAGATAGGAATAATATGTACTGAAAATAGAACATAATTATGTTGTAAGGGATCATGGCACTAATCGGGTAATAGTTTTGATAACCAAAAAATGGGTTGGTAGTGAAAAAATATTGGCACCTTGAAAATGTAGACAAACATATGTTTTGTATTTTCCCCTTTGTTGGTTTTGTATGATTGGAATAGCTAACATAACATTATATCAGGTGATGTACCATGATTATGAAATAACGTCGTAAAAGGGAAAATAATTACAAGTGGAATCACCATACCCTCAACTGAGACTAAGATACCTTGATACATTTGTTAAAGGATCTATTTGACACCTCCACCATAATTCATATTAGTAAAAAGGGGGGCTTATGATAGATGGTTACCGTGGTCTACATTGTTGACGCTTATCCACCGCCACGGCCCATCTTCAACCCTCTTGGATCCTTCTACATAATCATATTTTCCTTATCGGATGTGTGCCGACCATATCTTCCATGAACTCCCATAATCTATTTCTAGGAAGACCAAGACAAATAAGCGTCATAACTATTTATTCGTGAAGAATTTATATTCATGTATGCTTATATGGATTTTCATTGTTGACGATCATTACCGTCACAACCCATCTTCAAAACTATTGGCTCCCTCAACATCATTACCTTTGCCTTGTGGATATGTGTCGATCTTCTCATCCATTCGCACTGATCTCTAGGAAGACCAAGGGGAAGAAGCGTCCGAACTATTTCCCGTGAGGAATTTATATGCACATATGCTTGTAGATATTGGAAAATAGCAAATGAATAGGGAATTAGTTTGGCTCAAAAAATTCTTGACAATGTTTATTCTTCTAGAGAAAGTTTTATTTTGCCACAAGGTCAAACCGAATGATATTGTGGCATCCTTGATCTACACAATGGGAATATTTAATTATGGCCACATCCCAAACATCATTGGTCAGATCTAGACCATCAACTAGATAAATATGCACGCATCTTGAGAACTCATGGAGTTAAATGGATCTACGATTTCTTTAATTATACCTTTTCCGGTGACTGACATGGAAAAGGCACAATTTTTTTGTTTAGAGCCCTAAAGGAAAGAAAATCTCCCCGGACAAACGTACATGCTTTGGGTTGCACAGACTAGAGCAGATTTGTTTTTCCTTCTTTATGTGCTACTCAAAATGATAGTGTGCAACATTACCTTTTTTTGCCCATGTGCATGTGCAGCACGGTATAAATTTTTGTCATGGCTAGGTTTCCCATCTTCCACATGCTAGATATCGACATCATCTCACTTGGGAACTTCTCAAGTTCCATGACTAACAGTAAAACCCTTATGTGACATTAGTATCATCGTGTCCTAAAATTATTTTATGACAAAGTGAGACAAGTCCAACATAAAAATAATGACAAATCAATTTCTGTTATAGAATCTAAGATTACATGATGCAAATAAGTTACTCACTCCGATCCATATTAATGGTCGCTAAATCGGATGTATCTAGACATATTTTAGTGCTAGATACATCCAATTTAGCGACCATTAATATGGATCGGAGGGAGTACCATTTTCTAACTAATATTTGGTAGCAAAATAACTTGGGCATATTATTTATTATGGAAAAAATATCGTCACTAATGGTACCACGTAAACAACTGCTTTTGTCCTTAAACACATCATAGGGATCACATCATCCAACATGGTGTTCTCATCACCATCCAATGTGCAAGTCCTAGACATTGTTTTCTCTTTAATTTGTGTTGAGACCTTAATCATCACAAAATTCTCACTTGGTGCCACACTAGCAACTTTAATGTTATCACAAACCGTTCTGCCAACTCTATCCCAATCATTTCGCCCAAAGAGAACTGGGTCGAGCCAACTCTTTCATCGTCAATTGATAGACCATACTAGGCTTTGGACCTTCCACTATAAATTAGGTGCACAACCGAAGACGTTTTTAGTTTTGTACTCTACTCGCTCCTCACCTGGTGCCACGAGTAGCATATATAACACAGACAAAAATATTACTCCCCCAACCAAAAATATAAAACAAATATTTTAAGTTTTTATAGGCTTCAAGACATGACTTTGACATGTCTAAAAAATAGCAAAAAGGTGTATGATAAAATAATTTATCCATAAAAATGAAATATGTATAATATTATTGTTCCATGCCCAACTCGTACACTTTTATACCTATTAGTTGCCAATATTTTTAATGTTGGCCGCATGATTAATCATGTGACTTATATTTCCACACCGCGTATGTCATCGGCTCTATTTTTCTAGGGACGGATTCAATATATATGTGGTTCTTTCATTTGGTAATACTAGTAGATATGCACGTGTAACGCACATCTAATATTATGACTTGTTCGCTCATCCTAGTTAGCACACATATGAGCAAAACAATGAAGTTGTTTCATGCTACACTAATATAACAGAATAGTCAGGAGTATAACACCAGTAATAGGAGCAAGGGTGCAAACTGTAAAGGGGTAAGATTAGTGAATCACGTAGTGCAATTAAGATAAATGGTCTCAAAGTTTTATTTATAAGAAAGAGGATATATGAGCGGATGCACTCTCTCAAATCAGTATATCTGAGCCTTTTCTTGGCTAATGTTTTGAGCCTATTTGTCCCCTTCTCAGCAACACATAGATAAAGCTTTCTCCGTTCGTAGTTCAGCAAATATATCACAATTGGTATGTCTTGGTCCAAACATGTTCAAATGTCAGATTTCATGAGGTACTTACGGAGCATGTCAAAAAGGGAAATACTAGCCTGAAGTTAGAAATAACTTGTTCTCGCCGAAGAGATTAGATAATACTCACTCCGTATCAAAATGTAAGATGTTTTACCCTTTTTTGTCCCATACGTATGTAGACATGTTTTAGTGCAAGGTTCATTTCATGAGGTACTTATCGAGCATGTCAAAAAGGGAAATAGTAGCCTTAAGTTAGAAATAACGTGTTCCCTTTAAAGAGATTAGATAATACTCACTCCGTATTAAAATATAAGCTGTTTTAGCCTTTTTTTGTCCCATATGTAGGTAGACATGTTTTAATGCAAGGTTCACATGAATCTTGCACTAAAATATGTGTAGATACATATTGAACAAAAAAGACTAAAACATCTTACATTTTGATATAGAGTAAGTACCATTGAGCTGCCAAAGCGGAAACTATAAGCTTTAGATAGAATAAAAGAGTTCAAACGAAGATATTTTTTTATAAAAAGCTTTATTAGTTAAAAAAGAATTGCACCCGGCCTCTGCATCGTGAAATGCACACAACCGAAATCCAAAGAACTGGAAAAACAAACAGACAACAAGCCTAAACAAATCAATAAGACGTAGACTGTCGTCTCTATAGAGCAGATATCCGTAGATCAAGCGGGCATCCATGTGGGATAAAAATATCCCTCGCCACCTGCTCAAGTCATGCACAAGGCTCCATAAAAAGACCTCGAAACTCCCCCGGTGTATTGTGAATCACGAACGGAGTATACATGTGCAGCGGAATAGAATCTGCATGCGAGAAAAGTTTTTATCATTCAAAACTTGTCATTTCTACATAGCCAAAGCAACCAGATAAGTGCTAGCGCACCTACCCTAATAAAGTTTTGAATCTTTTGTCTACCCCATGTAACCAATTGTCGAAAATATTCGCAACGGATGTGGGTTGATAAAGATTCGAAATCATTTGGATAGAGGACCATATAGAACGCGCAAAAGTGCAATCAAAGAATAAGTGCTTAATCGTCTCATCATGTGAACAAGAAACGCACTTTGAACTTCAATGCCAATTATGTTTGACAAGATTATCTTTTGTCAGTATGACTCCTTTACGAAGGTACTATGCAAAAACTTTAATCTCTTTACGAAGAAATAAATAGCAGATAAAAATAAGTCATGGTGAGAACCTGGCTGAGTTCGGTGCATTGTCTAACAACATAGTGATGTCTATGGAGGATTGGAGGTTCAGACTTATAGGACCGATCAAACAATGCACGTCATGACCAGATAGCATATCAGATTAGCAGTATACCCGGCGGAAGGTTGAGTAGCCTGCTGAGTAAGGAGCACTAAAATAGCAAGCAGGTCAAACAAACAGACAGAGCTGCTAGGACCTCGCACGCAGCATGTTCTTGTATGTATGGTAGAATAAAAAGGTACCACACCCTGAAACAAAGAGGAATAAACTTTTGTTGATCACTAATTAAGACGTGAACAATACTACTTATTCTTCCAAACAAATAAAGTTGATTTTTAGTTAAACTTAGGATAGCACATGCTTGCTTATATAATGCCTTCACGTTAGCATACCAGTCCTGTAGTGGTGATATTCCAACTAATACAATGTGATGAAGTGCAAACACATTCTTACTATTTAGTAAACTATAAGATTAGCATACCAGGTTTTTGATTTGTTTTGACAGGAGAGTGTTATGCCAGAAATTATATTGGATCAAATAAACAGGAATGGACTTCCCGCATTTGCATATTTGTGCATCTCGTGCTGTCATTATTTATATATATGCATTTTGTTCTTTTTATCACCTTGATCACTTGAACGTGCAAATCAATTATTCTTGTATATATAATTATAAATATTTCATCATTTCTTGTTCATCTACCTCAGAAGTCAGCACATCGGCCATGAATCCCGAGAATGGAGGTCAAGAAACGACCAGGCACTCGAAGCTTCAGGTCAGAAGGAGGTCAAGTAGGGAGGAGGGCTCTTCGACTCAGGTGTCGCCCCTCCCTGGGCAGGGGGCACTCGCCGGACCAGTGTATGCACCAGTACTGGTGTCGCCCCTCCCTGGGGCGCCCGCCGGACCAGTGTATGCGCCAGCACCCCTCAGGATGGCGCAGACGGTGGATCTCGGAAATGGACGTCATGGAACAATGGTATACTCCACCAGCGACAACACATTAACATTCCTGCAGTCGGAGGCAAGGACGGCAGCGCCAGCGGCGCCTAATCCATGGATGACTAACCCGACGAGCATGCCATTCTTCGCTCCAGCACCTGCACCGCCAGCACCTGCACCACAGACTGAGGAGCAGCATGGGATACTCCTGATCAAGCTGCTGCACTCCTGCGCCGTAGCGCTGGCCGAGAGGGAGACGGAGCTAGTGAACACCGGGCTGGAGATGATATCCGGCCGCGCGTCGGAGGACAGCGAGGAGCCCATACAGCGCCTGGCGTTCTCGTTCGCCAACGCGCTCGCGCTGCGTATGGTCCAGTCGTGTCAGGGCTTATGCCACGATCTCCAGCTGCAGCACAGGATCACCGCCCCGGCCCAGGATGCCGCCGCCGCGCGCCGCCACTTTGCCGTGATGTGCCCGTTCCTCCGCATCTCCGGCGCCGTGGCCAACCACGCCATCGTCGACGCGATGGCGGTGCAGCCCGACAGGATCGTCCACATCGTCGATCTCGGCGGCACCGACTCTGACCAGTGGCTCCAGCTCCTCCGCCTCTTCGCCAAACGGTCATCAAAGCAGCTGCTCCGTCTGACCGTCATTAACGAGCAGGAGGAGTTCCTGTCCGACGCCGCGGAGCTCCTCCGCACGGAAGCCCAGCGCTTGGGCGTCGACTTCGTGTTCCACCCGGTGAGACTTCACATTGATCAGCTGGTCAGCGTTCATGCGCTTGGCATCGAGAGCGGCGAGGCGTTGGCCATCGTCTCCACCTTGCAGCTCCACCGACTTCTCGCCGACGAGTTCGCGGAAGTGGCCGCCCCTCCTCCCGACAGGAAAGGGAAGAAAATGCAGGCGCCTGGCGATGGAGCTCAGAAGCACACAATGACGAGGGCCGACGCGCTCCTGCGCAACCTCCGCGAGCTCTCGCCGAAGCTGGTGGTGATCACGGAGCAGGAGGCCGAACACAACGGCGCGGACTTCATGGGCCGGTTCCGGAACGCGCTCGGATACTACGGGGGGCTGTTCGACGCGCTGGACGAGAGCGCGCGCGCGGGGCGCGGGTCGGCGGAGGAGCGGGCGTGTGTGGAGCGGGGCCTGCTCCGCGAAGAGATCAGGGACATAGTCGCCCATGACGGCGCGCTGCGGCGGGAGCGCCACGAAACGGTGCAGAAGTGGGCGGTGCGGATGAACAGCGCCGGGTTCACGACCGTGGCGATGAGACAAGGTGCGGTGGCGCCGGCGGTGATGCTGCTGCAGGATCTGTTGCCGGGTGGGGGCATGGCGTACAGGGTTTCCAGGTTGAACGACGGGTGCATCTTCATCTACCGCAACGCTGTGCCGATGTTCTCCGTCTCAACCTGGCGTGCGGCCTGATGAGGATCGATCAGCCCATGTGATCTCCTCGAGTATGGTTAATCAGCTGAACTACAGGACTGGTTATCATTGGTGTCTAATTGTTATTGTTCGTACTGCTACTGAGTGTTGTTTCATTTTATGCCACCTGCAGAACTTGGAAAATGTTGAAGACATTTTATTTACTTATTTATTAATAACTGACCAGTATATTACTTTGCAGCTAATAAACTCTATTGTTCTGGTCGCACCTTGTTCTGGTCGGATTGGTGGTCAGGGAGGGCCGGAGGGGCCCCTTAAGGACCGCTTCCCTCGCCTCTTTGCGATCTGCGAGAAAGAGAATTTGTTGGTCTCGGAGGACTTCGCGGTGGATGGGTTCGATTTAGGCGTTCCTTCTCTCTAGAGGCCCTGGCCCAATGGGAGGGACTGTGTGCCGAACTTCTTTCGGTGGGCTGTCTGACGGCGCTGACACAGTCCGGTAGGCACTAGAACCTACGGGTAGGTTCTCGGTGGCCTCGGCTTACCTTAAACTTTCGCAAGGGACGGAACTGTCCCATAGTAAGGAGATTTGGTGTGCCAAACTACCAATCAAAATAAAGATCTTCCTATGGCAGCTTGCCCTTAACTGGCTCCCCTCTAGTAAGAACCTCGCGGACAGGTTTGGTCCCTCCGACGGCTCGTGCGCGCTTTGCGGCCTGGTAGAAGACGCCTCGCACATCTTCTTCTCCTGCGCCCTGGCTAAGCTTGGCTGGGGGGCCATCCGCCGACTGCTGGGCTGTTCTTGGAGCCCAGAAAACTTCCCGCAATTCTTTGCGCTACAGCAGGCCCTATTGGGCACACAACGCAGAACTAGCTGGGTGCTGTTCGCTGCGCTGTGTTGGTCCCTTTGGTGCTGCCGTAACAAACTGACTATGGAGTCTGTATCCCTAAACAGCCAGCTCACATTATATTCAAAATGTTGTCATTTTTGCAGGTTTGGGCAAATCTGGCAAAGGAGCCAGACCGCGAGCAGTTGCTTCTTCTGGCGCAAGGTCTTAGGGAGATCGTCCAGGAGCTGTCCCCGCCTCGCTGCGTCCCCTCGAGTGTTGTTTAGATGTTTCTATTTACTTTGCCGCTGCGCCGGCGTGCTCCGAACTATATTTGTCTTTGTTTTATTTGGCAAGCTATTGGCCTCAGCATTTGGTTCTGGTGATGTAATGAATGTTGGTGAACTTGTTGTCTTATTAATTTAAGGCAGGGCAGTGATGCCTTTTATCTAAAAAAATAAACTCTATTGCGATATTTGCTTTTACAATGTTAGTTTTCGAAAGAAGAGACATGTCTGGCGATTGCGGAGGTGCTTCCTCAGCACCCGCATGCGGCACCTCGCCCCCCCCCCCCCCCCGACGCTACGAGCTCACTCGGCTCGCTCGACCCCTCGCTCCTCCTCCACCCTTGCCCCATCCCCCTGTTGTCGTGGTTGTTCTCGCATCTGTCGTCCACTCCACCTTTCCCGCTGTGATGGACTCTATTGTGGTGCAGCTACCTGGTGCTGCCCCAGATCTCGCTGCCTCCGGCTGCCCCCCGCCTCACAGACAGGCCCAGTCTCAGGTCCAGTGGGTGCCGATCGCACCCGTCGCCGTCGTAATCGGCGTCTCCGCGTCAGGTCTTCAGGTGAAGGCATGTCGTCGCAACATCCCTCTCTCGGTTCCCTCCGTTCCGAGGTAGCATGCTCTCCACCTCCTCAACACCCGGCGACCCCAGTTCCCCTTTGGATCTCGGTTGATCAGATCGACCTTCGAGTCTCCATGGTCTAGTTCCGAAATGCTCTGAACTTCGCCTTAGGTTTTCCCCCAATCCCCCTTGCGGTTACTCGTCTAGAGCTCCTCGTTTTCTCCACCTGCGCGGCCTCGCCGGAGCTCGCTGGGATTCGCTCAGGAGCGCATCCAGTTTGGATGGCGCGGCATCTTCTTCCACCCCTCTCTTGCCTCTACCCGGGCCGCGGTCGTGTTCGTCTGGTCGGTGCCTGATGCAGCCCACCGTATTCAACCGAGCCCAACATTGACACACAACAAGGTGAACTCAGTCCTATCTCTGTATGTTTCCGGTGACTTGGTGAACGGTGCGCTACCTCATGAAATACCCCTCTACATGCATAGGTGGGATCACACCATGGAACCCAAGACGGTGCCCAAGATGCTCAAGAACACATCCAAGAAGGTGCCCATGAAGCTAGGAAGGAAGTGGGTGAAGACGGTGTCAAGATCGGAGCTCCGAGGAGGAAGAACGGAGGGAAACGAGGTCCCCCGGCCTCACCCCCCCCCCCCCCGGCCAGACCGGCCTCCCTCCCCCTCAGGCTGGCCACCCACCCGAGCAGGCCGGCCTCCCCCTCGCCCACCCCGGCCTCGGGCCGGCCTAGCTCCTCCTCAGGCCGGCTAAGTGCCCGAAGGCCCCGGCCCCCACCCCGGCGTCAGGCCGGCCCCCAAGGCCGGCTGGCACCCAGGCAGGGCGCCTGCCTCCCACCCCGGCCTCACAGGACGGCCAGGACGGCCTCCCAGGCCTCCCCCCCCCTGTTTTGTGCGGGAATCAAGAGGAAAACGCCCCGTTTACCCCACCTACCCCCCCTAGGCTATATAAGGGACCCGGGTGGCTAGATCTAGGTTTAGGGACGATTTGTGAACTTCGGGCTATGCCCTTGTATCCCTCTTGTGAGGTGACTCCTCTTACGAGGCTACTCCTATGATTGATGATGTTCATCTAGGACCGTATCAAGATTCACCACAACTAATTATCATTTCCCTTCGTGGATTCTGTTAAGAGTTGCCAATCTCCCTCTCGTAAATCCTTGAGGTTCTATTTGCGTGGTGGACCGGCCACGGGTGTAATTCGGTTTCAATCAAGGTGAGTTCAGTTGGATCGATCGTCCCGTAGGCGGCCCTCGGGGTTTAGTTGACGGGAGATTTGGGGTTCTTCGGTTCTTGCTATTTATCTCCCTTTGTGTTTCCCCGCGTTTGCCCATGATTCCCCCTTGATTCCCCATCTCGTGTTCATCGCGTTCTTCGTGCGTTCTTCGGGTTCTTCGTCGCGTGAAGATCGGGCCAACCTAGAGGTCAACACCTATATCATATGGTATCCAGAGCCAGGTTGACACGAATCCTACACCCGCACCCCTCCCCATCCACCAATATTTCTTCTATCCACCATAAATTCGAAAATTTGACCAAAAATAGCCAAAAGGGATTTCGACCGATCTCTCGATTTGTTGAGTTTTTCGTGGTTTTGACTCATAGATTTGTTGCCAAAGACCATTCCCCACCTTTCTATTCATCCATTTTTATAGAATTTGTCCAAAAAAATTCTTGATTTGAGAGTAATTTCAAAATTGACCAAAAATCCCAGAAAAATCCTGCTCTCCATTCTTGGACAGATTTTGTATCTTGTTTTTCTTTGTCGTTGTTGCTCCGATTTGAGTGAAGCAAGTTCCTATGCGTCGCCATCGACATCGCCTACGCATCTACATCAACGGATCCACACGACATCGACATCCACCGGCCGCAAGTCCGAGATCATCCACCGCATAGTTATAACTTGCTTCCGCTTGAACTAACCCCTTCCTTTGTGTACCTAACCTACTTGGACTAGCTCTTTTACATCGCTTGGCATCGCATTAGTGGCACCGAGAGTGCGAGTTTTGCGCTTGTGAGAGAATAGCTTCGAGTAGGCATTGGCATTTGGGAAACATCTCCGCATCATCATCATCAAAAAGCGAAAAAAAAAGGAGAAAGAGCAAAAGAAGCAAAAAGAGACAAAAGAAGAAAAAGATCGATGTCAATTGCTATCATTTGTAGGAACGTTTAGCTTCGAGTTGCAAGAGAGAAGAGAGTGACTGGTTGCCACATTGTGAATCTTGTTGCCTCTAATTAATTGCGGTTTGAGCTAGCGTCCTCCTTGCGTTGGTGTGGCATTGAGCTTAGTCTTCGATAGGTACATTTCGTCTCCGCTCGTCCATTGGCCGCACTAACCCCATTTATCCTTTGTGTGTGTGTGTGTTTTATTTTAGTTTCCACCATTTCACTTTCATCCACTAGGATTGGTTTTCGTGCTAATTTTTCTTTGGGTTTTCTCCATGTTTTACAACATACTTTTCCTTGGATTTGTCGTTTTCTTCGCCACATTTCTAACCCATTTGCCTTCCACATATAGCGTGCGTGTTTTCGTTTGCGGTTTTCTTTTGATCTTTTTGGACTCACTTTTGACATACCGCCCTACACCTAGACTCGTACACTAGCCTCAATACGACCAAAAAAGATAACGTTGGGTAAGTGTGACATCCATTTCATCATATCACCCTTGTGTTCTTGTTGAGATGGCTAGGGAAGGAGTATTCACAAGGCCGAGCTCGGAAGATCAAGGAACCTCTTTCTTCAACAACATTGGCTACCACAACTTCGTCAACCGCCATGAACACTTTCGTCTTTGCCAATTTTCTCGTGATGGATTGGAGCGTTTGGACCATCAACTTCAAGCTCATCATTCTCGATTCAATGATCACATGGTGAGTATTGAAGGCAAAGTGACCATCCTCACCAACCGCCATGGATCATCATCGACCTCCAAGCCACGACGCAATGGCAAGTCTCCACATGATCACCACCAAGCTCATCACCAAGACCGTCGCCATGATCGTCACCGCCATATGGGAGAGAGTGGTTTGAGCATTGCTCGCCATCACCACTACCTCGACCTCGACACCGACAAGGTCGTGGTGACCCTCTTCAAGATCACCCTCTACGACCAGATATTCTTCATCACCCACCTTCTCCAAGCTCGACTCATGACATTGGTCTACATGGCTTCGTGGATGGTGCTCGCCCACATTCAAGGCTTCCAAGAAAAAATGTGTGTCACCACCACAATGACCACCAAGACCAAGGCCATTATCAAGAAGGTGCCCTCGACATGGCTTCTAGTGAATGGCCTCCCACAACTCCACCACAATGACCACCGGCGCCATCCTCTCCATCATGACCGCCATCGCCAAACCAATGAGGATGACCAACATGAGCTTCCGCTACCCATCTATGATGAAGACCCACATGAGAGACTTCCTCAACGCCAAGCAAATGAGAATGCTATGTATGTCTTGTCTTTCCCCATCTTTGAGGAAGACCTGTCGTGGGATAATCACGGCAGACGTTACCAGGGGTAACTTAGTTCGGGCCAAATCGACTCTGGTGTTTGGGAGAGGGTTTAGCTCAGGGGAAATCATGTTATCTGGTGATCTGGTAGCTCGGGCTGCAATGTCGTCGAGACTCCGATCTAGGGTTACAACTATCAACTCTCGTATTACTAGAACACTCGAATATCTGGGAAAAACTCTTGGTCTCGCTGTCCCAGGAGCCGGTTTATATATTACCCGGCCCTCTGGCTTCCTATACAAGGCATACCCGGAATCCTACCCGGAATACACACATACCCCTAGATTTCCTAATCGTGGCCCCCAAGGCACGAATTACAAGATCCACGCTCCCGTTTGGGCCTTCTAGAAACTCCTCCATCTTGGGTCGGGTCTTGTGTGATTTCCTTCTGGCCGGGTTTTCGCCCAGGCATGGGCCTACCGGTTTATCATCCCCCCAACAGTAGTCCCCAGAATAGCTTGGGCATCTTGGGATCAACCATGAAGCGCACGCTATTCCCTGCAAAACAATAAACATTTATGTCCATAACACACCGGGTCAGATTGCTTAACTATAGCCAGGCTTGCTCTTTGGGCGGTCCATATAATAACCCAGTTTCACTCGAGCCGAGGTGTCATTTCCCGGGTTAACACTCCAAGGAAACATAACATGACCTGGCATCCCTGTTTCTATCGGCTAATCCGAGTAACAATATCTTAGATCCGACTCACTCAACCAACTTAACTTATCCGGATATCACGCAATAATCACCCTGATTTTATCCCCAAATTCTCGGGCCGGATCAAATCTTTCCTGAAACCACTCAATCTTACCGTTAGGCCCTAGGGTTTTCCCTGCGCCTATAAATAGGCCCAGGGGGCTAACCCTAAAATTCCCGAACGGTTCATTTCCATTCATCTTCCTCCTCCCGCTCAGCCTCTGCGCCCGCGAGCCCAAGGCCGAGCCCTAGCTGCCGGAGCCGCGCCAGCGCCACCAAGCTCGCCGTCGGCCGCCGCCCACGTCTCCACCTGTGCCTCTATCCGCACCTCGGTCCGCGCCATCGGAGCTCTCGGGGTAAGCCACCTCCGTCAACGAATCGCCGCCGCCGTGCACACCATGCAAGCCAAGCTCCGCCTCCGTCTCCGGTAAGCCCCAATGGATTTAGATCTGTGTTTTATCCTCTCCAATCTCACATTGGCGTTCGGCATGGATCTCATCTACATTTCTCCGCCATTGCTCCACTAGCTAGATGTGTTTTCACGAACCCTAATCTCATATTCGTTCGCAGTCATCCTTATCTAGATCTATTTCCGTAATCCTTAGCTTCGTATTCCTTGCAAGCATTTAGCCCTTATCTCTCTTTTATCGCTACATTATTAGATGCATTTTCCTGGATTTTTGGATCTATACTTACTTGCACTTAATTTCATCTAGATCTATTCCCTATGGCACCCAAAGCTAGCGCCAAGCTCAAGGGAAAAAACCCGGCTTTAAAGCAAAAGTCGGGTCAATCAATCTCGGCTAATTGGGCCACATCCACTATCACTAAGGCCAAACTCGAGGAGATAGTCGAGTCTGGGGTCTTACCCACAGAGCCGGAAATCCATTGGAGGGCGCCTGGGGAGGAGACCCGGCCTTCACCCGGTCCAGGTGAGGTGGTTGTCTTCCTTGAACACGTGATCTGGGGTTTCCGCCCCCCGGGTCATCCTTTTTTCCGCGACCTCCTAGATCATTACAAACTCCGGGTTTTTGATATTGGTCCAAACTCAATGCTTAAACATTTGCCACTTCATAGTTCTCTACGAAGCCTATCTCTGTATTCCTCCAAACCTCGCTTTGTTTTTGGAGTTATTTCAATGCAATCCCTGCCGGGAGAGTACTGACGGGCCCCTCCTAGTTTGCGGGGGGGGGGGGGGGGGTATCCATTCAGAGACGTAAAAATTCTCTGATGCCGACTCTCAGTCTTCACACTCATGTCAAGCACTGGTAGAAGACCTTTTTCTACTGCCAAGACACATCCTCACCCGGCCAAAAGCCTTTGCCGGGTTTCTCCTTCGAAACTTTATCTCTCCCTGACAATCTTAGCTCTTTCGCCCCTGATGCCGATAGACAATCTATCCAGCCCCTCCTACATAAGCTTGCCGTGTTAGCAACCCAGGGTCTTATTGGGCTAAACTTAATCAAGACCTAGATCAGTTGCCGGATCCAGCCAAATAGCATACGCCCAAAGCTCATCTGCGAGTATTCTGGCCACCTTACCGATTCTCTCTGATACTCGGAGAAATCATACCCGGCCGCAGATGTAAACAAGGCCATGAAGAACTTCTTGGCCGACAAAGTTGATGTCATTAAGAGCATCTCCGGACTCGGCCCCTTTACGCGCGCTAACCCGGCTCCTCCAGTAAGAACTGACTATCACCTTCTATACCGACTGATCTTTGTTATGCACACATACTAACTTTTGTCTGTTGTTTCTTACCCAGGAAAACGATGCATTTTGGAAGATTGTCACCCCTCCCCCTTCTGAAAACTCGGAGGAGGAGGAGGAACCGGCTGACAGCGATGAAGGCAATTCCGGGTATCTGCTTAATAGATACTTTGTTAGCCTTTTAGACCACAGTTCTCCTCCTTCCAACAATGCCCCACAATCACCAGCGCTAGATGACAAAGACGGCTCTCAATCGGAGGAGAGCAAAGCAGAGCCGGAAACTGAGGTTGGGGCGAAGAGGAAACCCATAAGAGCTGCTTTCAAGGTGTCGTACTCCTCCATGACCTCAAATCCGTACTCCTATGCCGATATGTGCGAACTTAACAGGCATCTAACCACTACATCATCTCTGAAGGACACAATCCCAGCCAAGGGACGGGCAACCCGGACTTCTCGGGGTGACGATCCCCTTAACCCCGGGATCCCTATGTCGCCCGCTCGCCGAGCCGGTACTCTTCCAACTTATCCTGCCCATATTCCTCAAAAATATCCATCTCCGAGTCATCCGTTAGCCGGACAGCTCTGAGTCTCACTTTCCGATTCTTTGTCAGCATCTTCCGGGTCCAGCAATGATCTTCCAAACGACTTTGTCGTGAATACCGGGTAATTCGCATGCCTTATTAACCAATGTATCTATATTTTCCGTGTTTTCCATCTATTACTTACTAACTTTTTGTTTTTCTTTCCTCAGAGCCAAGGTTACACTTAGTGACCAAGAGGATATCTTTGTTGATAACCCGGCAATGGAAGACCCGGAGAGCGCCACTAAGCCCACACATGTTGAAGAAGAAGAAGAGCTGGACGACACGGCCATTCCAAGAACCGAGTCTCCCCCATGCACGCATCAGTTGGCTGACCCCGACGTCGAATATCTTGGGACACAGAGGGTAGCTCCTGCTCCTAACACCCAGGAAACCAGAGCCGACCCGCTCAAACAGGAGGCAACCCCGCCACCGGGTAATCAGAACCCTAGCTCCTCCAGGCCGAGTCTCAGTGGCCTTGATTTTGAAAAGATGCTGGAGGAGTATTATTCTCTGAAAGCCACTGAGAGAGATATTATCGAGTCTCTGGCAGCTAAGCATCAGGTAATTTAACTGATACTTTTTACATGCTCATCCTAGTCCCCAAGTTCCGGGTGAACTGTCAACAGTTTACTCGGTACTTCCGTAGCTATATAACTTTTTGCTCGCAACTTTTACCCTGCTGCCGACTGATATTTCCTTGTTTGTTTTTCAGGCTTATGTAACCCGGACGGAGGAGATGTTGGCGAAAACCAACGAACTCCTGCAGGTTGAGACCAAACTTCGAGAAGACCTAGAGGCCGAGGTCAAGGACCTTTCTAAAGAATGCAAGAAGTACAAGAAGAAATTCCATAACGCTGAGGGCCTTTTGAAGAAACTCTCAACCTTTATTGCCGATACTTACAGCTCCATCATTGGTAAAGCACATCTAACCTCCTAATTACCGCTCAGATTTCTCACTTTGTAGGGTCTTTAACCCGAGTCTCGCCAGTTTGCTTTTCTTTTTGTTCTGCAGGTCCGGGTGAAGATGTTGATGATCAGGATGATATTGAAAAGCTGAAGACCCTTAAGGCTGTTATCCGGCAATTCACGGTGGGGACAAAGTGGACCCTTGAAGCTGTGAAGTGGACCGGTACTTATGGCGGCGTATCCTAGATGCTCGATGCATGCTCGACGATCCCTGCCTGGATCGATCTATGGAAACGCTCGGCGTGCCGGGTTGGGGTGATCCGTGGCCTTGCGTTGGCCAAAGCCTACTATCCGAGACTTGAGCCGGCAACGCTTGTGAACGGATTCCCTGAATTCAATACTGATGGCTCGAGATTCTCGGCAATGGACTTCAAGGCTCTCCACACTCAGATCCGTCACTCGGCCAGCTTGATTGACGAGAAGCTCGATGTGAACAAGCTTACCCCTCCGTACAATGCTGAAGATAAGCCGGTACCCTCTGCTCTCCCTGCTCCTTTTCATATGCTGGCTCGGTATAAGGAAGAGGTTGCTAAGAAGAAGGCCGAGGCCGACTCTGTGCCAACATCATCCACTCCAGTTGTCCCTCCTCCAGCTCGTGCTGATGCCGCGGTTGACCTGGACACAGAGGCAGGGAAAGCTACAGAGGAGACCCCCGAAGACCCGGCTGCCAAGACCACTGTTGATGACTCGGCTATGGACGCCGAGTAATGTTTATCGTTTTCACCCGTAAACACTTATTCGGCCAATCGGCATTTTGTAATATGCCTGCTACACTTATTTATTTCATAGTGCGCCTGTGCACTTGTGATACTACTCCCTTGGTTTGTAACACACTTAAACTTTTATGGCTTTGATGGCCCTTCTGGTCATCCATTTTGGTATGCACTTTTCAGCCTTACGTTTGCATATTTTTGCTTTTCTACATTTTTTGCAACAAATATTGATTCTTGGGTTTTGGGATAAAGCAAAGTTTTCTTCCAAGTCTCTGAGACTCGGTTTCCGGGTCTTAGGATTTTTTGACTGGGTGAACTTTGCTTCTTAAGTCCCCAAGACTCGGACTTTTGGGTTTTAAGCTCATTAGCTAGACAGTTGTTGTTTTCTCAAATTCCCAAGTCCCCAAGGCCCAAATTTCTGAGTCTAAGGATTTGTAGTTTTAAGAAAACTCCTTGTTTTTTCTAAGGCCCAAACCATATAGTTTCATATATGAATTTTGAAGTTATGCTCAATACATGGTGAGTTTCCGGCTATCGCCCTTTACTCCGCATAACTTGTGGTTTAGATGACCCTTTTGATCCTCTTTGTTGTAAGCCGGCTTTCGCGTGGATATTCGATGCTGCGATAACTCTATAAAAACAGGGTCAGGCAAGTCCCAGTGGGCATCATGACTGATTGTATTTATATGTTAGCAAAACACGCCACATTATTGCGAGTCACGTCAAGCTTAAACAAGAAAAACAAAGAAGAAGTTTGGCTCTATTGTCCGGTTATGAGATTGCAACCGTACTTATTGCAAGTAATGGTCCTCATAACCTAATGGCATCGTGGCCGGGTCTGAGGTTATAGCTGTGCTATTCAAGCAATCAGCCCCCAAGACCTATGTATGCAATCTATGAAAAATTTAACCTAGTACATTATGACTAAACAGTAAATACTTACCTGATATGGAGTGCAATAAAATATAAAGAAAACTCAAAACAAACTGACAGAAAAAGTAGGAAACAAACAATATCATAGTTTAATCATCTCTTTATTGATATGAAAAGGTTAGGTCAGCAAGCTGCCTCATTAAAAACCCTCCAGACCCCTTAGGTACCCTGGATAGGAAAAGAGTGTGTCTGAAACCTGCTGCCTGTTACATCGTGTAATTCAACTTGTAAACCGAGTCTATGCTAAGTGTAATAGGGACGCAGCTGAGCCACGTTCCATGGTCTTTCCGGTTCTTGCATAGATGAGGTGGTATGGGCGGTGTCATTGGCAGAATCCGACTCTTCCCTTGCATCTATCAAGTAGTATGATCCATTGTGCAAATTCCGTCTTATGATGAATGGGCCCTCCCATGGTGGAGATAACTTGTGCTTTCCTTCCTTTGATTGTACTAAGCGCAATACCAGGTCTCCTTCCTGGAAAACACGGGTTTTGACTCGGCGACTGTGATACCGCCTCAAATCATGTTGATATATAGCTGATCGCTCCAAAGCTTGCTCCATGTGCTCTTCTAACATGTCAACAGCGTCTTGCCGGGTCTTCTCGTTCTCCACCTCAACATAAGCCGCCACTCGGGGCGAGTCATGGATAATGTCACTCGGAAGAACTGCCTCTGCACCATAAACCATAAAAAACGGGGTCATCTGTGTAGATCTGTTAGGAGTAGTGTTAATTCCCCAAACCACTGATGGTAACTCCTCAACCCATGCTCCAGCAGCTCTGAGGCACGGAACTCGTAATCGAGGTTTCAACCCACGAAGTAACTCCTGGTTTGCCCTCTCCACCTGTCCATTAGCTTGCGGATGGGCTACTGAGGCTACGTCGAGGCGGATGCCATTGTTTCCACACAAATTCTCCATCTCACCTAAGGACATGTTGGTTCCATTGTCTGTTATTATGCTATCAGGATATACAAACCGATAGACGATCTTTTTCAGGAACTTGACAGCTGTAGCCGCTTCACAATTGTAACTGGCATAACTTCGACCCATTTGGTAAACTTATCAATAGACACCAAAAGATGAGTCTTTTTGCAAGGAGACATGTGAAAAGGACCCACCATATCCATACCCCAAACCGCAAACGGCCAAATCAATGAGATTGTTCGCAACTCCATAGCCGGCACACGGGTTTGGCGAGCGTACCTTTGACATCCATCACATCTTGCCACCAAGCGTTCCGCATCCGCCAAGGCCGTAAGCCAAAAGAAACCGTGTCGATATGCTTTAGCCACAAGGGATCTGGTGGAGGCATGGTGCCCACAATCACCTTCGTGGATCTCCTTCAGTATATGTCGGCCTTCTTCTGGGGTTACACAGCGCAAAAAGACACCTGTAGCACTTCTCTTATAAAGCTCACCGTTAATGATAGAATAGCCCTTTGCTCGTCTCAAGATCTGCCTGGCTAAAACTTCCTGTGGTGGTAACTCGCCCCGTGACAGGTAAGCCAAGAACGGCTCCGTCCACTCTGGAATAGCACGTATTGCATCCACAAACTCCAAACCCGGGTCTTGGTTAGCCACCTCTTCTTCAGTTTCGGTTTTGACGGAGGATCGCCATAACTCGTCCAGAAAGACATTGGGCAGAACCGGCTCTCGACACGAACCGAGTCTTGCGAGCGCATCTGCTGCCTCGTTCTTTCGCCTATCAATGTGCTCCACCTGATACCCGGAAAAAGATCCGGCTACCCTGTCCACCTCTCTACGATATGCTGCCATGGTTGCATCCTTCCTATCCCAGGTTCCTGAGACCTGTTGTACCACGAGATCCGAGTCTCCATAACACCTTATTCGCCTGATATTCATCTCCTTTGCTACTCGTAGTCCATGTAATAGGGCCTCATACTCGGCCACATTGTTGGAGCAATCGAAGTGAATTTGCAACACATAACTCAACTTGTCTCCTTTTGGTGATGTGAGTACCACCCCAGCTCCTGACCACTCGTATTGCTTGGAAACCATCAAAGTGCATCACCCAAGACTCGGAACTTGGCATCATTATGGGCATGCTCGTGTGAGTCCAATCATTGACAAAATCGACTAAAGCCTGGGACTTGATCGCAGACCGGGGCTCGTAGTTGATGTGATAATCTCCCATCTCAATGGCCCACTTGGCTATTCTGCCTGTCGCATCTGAATTTCTAATAATATCTGCCATTGGTATGGAACTTACCACCGCTATGGGGTGTTCCTGAAAGTACGGCTTCAATTTCCGGCTGGCCATGAAGACCCCAAAAACTAGCTTTTGCCAGTGCGGGTAACGCTGCTTTGCTTCCGATAAAACCTCACTCACATAGTAAACCGGCCTTTGTACTGGGTGATCCTTTCCATCCTCCTTGCGCTCAACCACAACCACTGCGTTGACCGCTCGGGGACCGGCCGCCACGTATAATAACATGGGCTCTTTAGGACCCGGCGCTGCTAGAATCGGTGCCTCAGATAACTGCTTTTTCAGAGCCTCGAATGCCTCGTCCGCCTCTTGATCCCAACGAATTTGTCAGTTTTCTTCAAGAGTCGATATAAGGGTATTTCTTTTTCTCCAAGCCTAGATATAAACCGGCTTAATGCTACTACCCATCCTGTGAGTTTCTGAACATGTTTCAGTCCTTCCGGATTTTTCAAGCTCTGGATGGCCTTGATCTTTTCCGGGTTTGCCTCAATCCCTCTCTCAGAAATAATAAAACCGAGTAACTTTCCTGCGGGGACCCCAAATACGCACTTTGTGGGGTTAAACTTCATCTGATATCTCCTCAGATTCTTGAATGTCTCTTTTAGGTCATCGATGAACGTTTCTGCTTTCCTTGTTTTAATCACCACGTCATCAACATAGGCGTGGACGTTGCGTCCAATCTGATCCTCAAAACACTTCTGAATGCACCGTTGGTACGTCGCGCCAGCATTCTTCAGCCCAAAGGTCATAGTTTTGTAACAAAAAGCTCCAAAGGGGGTTATGAACGATGTTTTCTCCCAATCTTCCTTTTTGAGTTTGATCTGGTGATACCCGGAATAGGCATCCAAGAAACATAATAGGTCGCTTTCTGCCACTGCATCTATGATCTGATCTATTCTTGGAAGGGCAAATGGGTCCTTTGGGCAATGCTTGTTGAGACCCGTGTAATCTATGCACATCCTCCACTCGTTGTTCTTTTTCAGCACTAGAACCGGATTTGCCAACCATTCCGGGTGAAAGACCTCCATAATAAAGCCGACTGCAAGAAGCCGAGCTATCTCTGCTCCTATGGCAATTCATCTTTCTCAAACCCTGCTTCACAGGCCGGGACATGGGATCAACGTGCAAGCTGTGCTCAGCCAGCTCAGTCGGAATGCCCGGCATGTCGCTGGGCGTCCAAGCGAAGACGTCCTGATTCTCACGAATAAACTCTATGAGTGCCTCTTCCTCCTTGTTGTCCAGGTTAGAACCTATGGCAAATTGTTTGGAGGGGTCGCCCTCGACGAAAGCCACCATCTTGGTATCTTGGGCCGCTTTAAACTTTGCTCTCTCGTCATCCGTATTCGGTCTCTTCAAAGCGTTTCTATCTTCCGGGTCTACCTGGGACCGGTAATACTTGAGTTCTTCCTTTCTGCAAGCTTGTTCTGCCATTGCCGCATCTCCTTCATCACACTCTGCTGCCACAACCCGGTTCCCATATATAGTGATGGTCTGCTTAGGACCCGGGATTTTTAGTTGCATATACACGTAACATGGCCTGGCCATGAATTTGGCGTAAGCCGGCCTTCCGAACAACGCGTGATAAGGACTGCGCAACTTCACCACCTGAAATGTGAGCCACTCTACCCGGAAGTTATCCTTGGACTCTCCAAAAGCGACATCAAGCGTTATTTTTTCCTTCAGGGCATGCCGAGTGACCTGGCACGATTCCGTGGAAAACTGTGGAACTTTTCTGCATCTGAGACTCCTTGAGCCCCATACGTAGAAAGATTTCCCAATATAAGATATTGATGCTACTTCCTCCATCCATCAGAACCTTTTTCAGCTCATATCCATTGACCTGCGGTGCCACCACCAAAGCTAACACACCCAGATGTTCTATTGTTTCCGGGTGATCCCTCCTGCTCCACGTTACCTCTTGATCTGACCATCTCAGGTATCTCGGAACACCTGAAGAAACCGAGTTTACGGCCCTTTTAAGTATCTTTCTCTCTTTGTTAGAAGTCCCGGTAGTGCGGACGTGATATTGTCCTAGCTGTTTTGGGTTGGCTTGGAAACCACCAGCACCTCCTTGATTATTATCCGGATTACCACCTCCTGCGTTGCCAGCGGGGGGCGGTCCGTTGCCCGAGTTTCCACCCAGACCCGGTCCTCCTCCCCGGCCTGCACCTCGCAGGGCCTTCTGTATTTCCTCGTTTTTCCATCTCTGTAAGTCCACGCATTGCTCCAATGAGTGATTAGCCGGCTTGACATCCCTACTGTGACGCGGACAAGGCATCCTGAAGGCCTCTATATGGTTAGTCGGCCTCGGTGGTCCTTGGTAATTTCCTCCGTTGAAGTTTCCCTCTGCTCTGGGTCTTGGAAACCCGGCTTCGGTGTTAGCAACAAACTTGGAGTTTCCTTCATACGGGCGTTTATGTTGGTTATTTCCATTACTCCCTCCATTATTACCCGGTGCAGCCCCATTGCCGGGTCTTCCGTTATTGTTTGCATTGGCCTTCGCTTTTTTGTCCTCAACATCCTCTTCTGTGGTGTCAGTGGCGGTATGCTTGTTGCATGCGTCCATCAACTCTCCCATTGTAACATCTACAGCATGCCGACTAGATTTCATGCGCGTCAGTTTTTGCACCAAGGGTGTGTATTTGCCTGTTTTTGCCATAGCCTGCAATGCATCCTTTGGCTGAATATCAGTGGAAGAGTGGAGAATCTCCATGACCCGGCGCACCCAGTTGCGCGCCGACTCTCCCTTCCTTTGAACACATCGCTCTAAATCGTCGATTGTAAATAAATTCCGGCATGTTCCATGAAAGTGTTTGATGAAAGATGTTTTAAACTCGCTCCATGAATTGATGGATCTTTCAGGTAGGTTATTGAACCACAATTTTGCTGCTCCTTCGGACATCATAAGATACATAAACTTGGCCTGGAGCCTTTCGGATGCGTTACGAATCGACATAGCCATCTCATAACTGCTCAACCAGGTCTCTGGGTCCATGGTTGGCTCATAATTAACCACTTTACCCGGTTCCTTGAATTTATCCAGGTAAGGCTCAGCCCTGATGGCATCCGCCAAACACTTAGGCCCGGCTAGATTTGCCGGTATTGGCCTTACTCGAGAAACGTGTGATCCCTTAGCGGGTGCGGCGGGGGGTGCTACCGCTACCGGCCCTCTTACCACAGACCCGGTTGCGGCACACCTGGCTCGAGAACTATCCACAATGGCTTGCGCCGCTGAAGCTGCAGGAGTTGCCGGTCTATGGGGAGGAGGCGGCATTTGCTGCTGCTCTGCCCTCCGCCGTGCCGAGTTTGACTGAATATAGCCGGTATTCCCATTCTGCCGACTAACATACGGTGTCCCATGCATGCCACTCCTGTTATCCGGGTAATTGGCCAGTTGAGCAACTGTCGTGCGTAACAGATCTATCGCCCGTCGGGTCTCCATTGCATGAGGTGATTCTCCCACGGGAATGCGATCGAGCGCCAGTGTTGCAGCATACACGTTATCCATGGGGTTATTGAAGTGTCCTGGCGGAGTATGGAATCGTGGCGGTGGTGGTACGGCATTGCCAGTGGCAGCCCCAGTTTGCAACGTGGGCAACCCGGCCTGCACGTTTGCCGGCTGTCCTCCCAAGGTCGCAGCCTGATACCCGGTTCCTTGATTCGTAACCGGTATTGGTTGGTCCTGGGGGGTAATGAACAATGCGGCCGGCTGTAAATTCCCACCCGTCGCAGGTAATATCGACTGATGCCTTTCATTATAAATCCTAGTCGTCTGCGCCTGAATACGATTCTGCAGCTTTTCCAGCTCACGCTGGCGCGCGGCCATCCCTTGTCTTTCAGCTTCCACATCTCTTCTCTGTTTCTCCAATGCACGGCGAGCCACATCCGGATCTTGGGCGCGTGCTGCCGCATTTTCTGGAGTTATTACCGTTGCCAACACTGTAGGGTCCAAGATCAGATTATTGTTGAACATAGCCGGATTTCGTGGGTGCGAAGCTCCTGCTCCTGGTGTTCTGTTTGCCGTGAATCCGAACATGTTTCTGTTCTTCTCGCTTTCTCCTGTATGGCTGGTGACAGATGTCGGCTCTCCATCAACCCGGGCGATAACCAGGTTTCCGTTAGCCGGTACTTGATGTTGGGCCAGTGCTTGCGCCGCTCCATTCGCAGCCGCCGTCACATCAACCTGATTGAGATTGGTTGCAGGGGCGGTGTAGACTGCAACTCGGCGCGCAATGCCTGGTGAAGACTCGTACTCTTGCTCCTCGCCGCTATCTTCTCATACCGATCTTCGAGCAAGTGCAAGATAGATTCGGTATCATCTTCTCGAATAACCCGGCCACGCGGGGTCCATACCGGCTCCTCCGGATGTTCCCTCTTCGTGGTGGGTTCCTTCTCCGGCTCCGCCGTCCCGACCGATTCTTCCCCGTCCGATTGGACAAAGGTTGCGTCTCCTGATACAGAATCATACTCAATATTGTCAGGAACAAAACCGGACACACGTACCATACCGACGAAGACGTTGACCCGGCCGATCGTGACGACAGATCCGGTTTCCAGCAGATCCGACTCTGGCCCCCAGCTAAAATCGTCCACATCTTCTCTCCTTCAGGGTTGGTGATGATCTCGTTGATGATGAGGTTCTTCATGCTTTCCCGAGCTTCTCCCGTGACGTAAACACCTTTGGACGTAGTCCCCACGGTGGGCGCCAACTGTCGTGGGATAATCACGGCAGACGTTACCAGGGGTAACTTAGTTCGGGGCAAATCGACTCTGGTGTTTGGGAGAGGGTTTAGCTCAGGGGAAATCATGTTATCTGGTGATCTGGTAGCTCGGGCTGCAATGTCGCCGAGACTCCGATCTAGGGTTACAACTATCAATTCTCGTATTACTAGAACACTCGAATATCTGGGGAAAACTCTTGGTCTCGTTGTCCCAGGAGCCGGTTTATATATTACCCGGCCCTCTGGCTTCCTATACAAGGCACACCCGGAATCCTACCCGGAATACACACATAACCCTAGATTTCCTAATCGTGGCCCCCAAGGCACGGATTGCAAGATCCACGCTCCCGTTTGGGCCTTCTAGAAACTCCTCCATCTTGGGCCGGGTCTTGTGTGATTTCCTTCTGGCCGGGTTTTCGCCCAGGCATGGGCCTACCGGGTTATCATCCCCCCAACAAGACCCCAATGAGTGTCCACTTCGACATCAACCAACCGGGATTGCTCAACTTGCTACTTCACTTCCCATCTTTGATGAGGACCCCTATGAGCACCACCATCAACAACAACCAAGTGGGATTGCTCAATTTGCTACTTCACTTCCCATCTTTGATGAGGATCCCTATGAGCACCACCATCATCAACAACCAAGTGGGTATGCTACAAATTATATCTCACTTCCTCTCTTTGATGAAGACCCCAATGAGCGCCCACTTTGCCCTCAACTAGGAGCGGATGCTACCCATGATCTCTCATTTCCCATGTTTGATGAGGAACCTCTTGAGCGACCACGTCAACAACAAGAAAGTGAAGATGCTCCAAGTGACCACTCACTTCCTATTTTTGATGAGGACCCACATGAGCGACCTTGCCAACATCAAGAAAATGGAGTTGCTATCCATGATTCTTCTCCTACCATATTGGATGAAGCACCGCATCACCTAGACCAAGGAATTCCACCGCATCATCAAGGCCATGAAGATAACAACTTGAGTGCCCTTTGCCTCAATGTTACATGGTTCAAGGACCAAGAGCGTCATCACCAACATGAGGAATGAGATCCTCCACCTCATTATCACCAAGAGTGTGCCTCCTATTTGCACCCCGCCTTCGACAAGGATCAAGAATATCCTCGCCATGGACACTATGATACCACTACCTCGTCAAGGCAAGAGGCAAGAGATACTTCACCACCAACACCCAACCTCAACTTCCAGGAGCGACATTCTATGAGGATGAACAATGACCTTCATGATCAAGCGCATGAGTTTCCTTCATCGCCACAAGCGCAACAACAACATCAAGAGTGCGAAGATATTCCTCCCATGACACAAGATCGACATCAACATGTGCATGAGGATACCACTCCCCCACTCTATGATGAAGACTTTGATGCATGTGACATTATGAAAGAGGCTCATCCCTTGCCATCATCTCTAAGGCATTCTTCTTCGTATCCAATGACACAAGTGACAACTCCGACCATCCACAAGAGAGCTTCCAATGCTACCAACGAGATGATCATGATTGTCAACCAAAATGGTGACCATGACTACATGAGTGAAGGCCAATACTATGTCTTGCACCAACTAGCTCTCAATTCCTTGGACAAGCCCACCAATGGTGACGAAAGCGTCTATTGTAATGAGGCCGTGAACTCATCGCGAGTGATGACACGAGTTCTTCAAGCATATCCTCAAGATAAGGACCAACGATGCAAACTTTCTAGAGCCAGCGTCAATGTCACATCTATCATTGATGGAGGTAGAGACGAATTGGGTGACACACTCCCCTTGACTTCCACACCATTCCTTTCGAACTACACAAGGCCATGCTCAAGCCACCATGCTAGCCAAGGATATCATCATCATCCACTTGAGGATGCTACAAGGCATGGCTTACACTACCACATCACGGAGATGATGGAGCCTTCTTCGACACAAGCCATGACCCTACCTCCTCCTCTAAGGAAGCCACCCTTTCCACATTTCGAGATCAACCCAAGAGATGAGATGCTCGAGTCCTCCTCGCCACATGCTATGACACTACCGACTCCAAGCAATGCAACGACTTCGACAAGTGCGCACACCTCAAGTGCCAAGACTTTGGAGCCTTCTAGTGTCCCCTCTCAAGCTTCTAGTGAGATGAGTGGTGGGAGAGAGATCCACCATCACGTGAGTGAGAGCCACAAGCCCATCATGAGTGGAAAAAGCATGAGTGTTCTTAGAGGCACCATCATGATAGCCACCAATAGTGAGATGAGAGTTGAGAGCAAAACCCCATTTGTGCTTATTGACACTAACGACTTACCAACTTTATCTCCATCTTTGTTGTCTATTTTGCAGATATTTGATGACCCTATCAAGCATCCTTGACCTCATGGACTTATCCACATACAAGGCTCTCCACACTGCATGAACATCGACACCGACTTGAAGATTTGGAAGGAGCACATTCCGCTCGTCATGATCCACATGGATATTGATAAGAGCTTCCACGACAATGCATTCTCCATCCACACTCCTCAAGTAAAGATCTACACGGCGCTTCACAAGCACTTCGACAACAACGCCTTCTACGCCTACATACCACATGTCAAGAGGTGCATGGAGTTCGACAAGCGCATCCATGACAACGACTTCTACGCCTACCTTCCACATGCCGAGATGTACTTGGAGTTCGACAAGCGCATCAATGACAGTGACTACCACGTCTACATCCCCTTCGTCAATATGCACTTGGAGTTCGACAAGCGCGTCAACAACAATGACCACCACGACTACACATCAACCGCCAAGACGAACATGGACTTCGACACGAGCATCAATAACAACGCAACCCATGGAGCGGCGTGCAACCAATGCGTCAAGTTCATCTACACTCTACCGCTTCCGCAACCAATGGAGCAACAACCTCTTGAGCTCTTCGACGACGACTACATCTCTTTTCAAGCTCATCCTCATCCACCCATTGAGGAACATTTCATGATCTTCATCACCTTTGGACCACCCCCACAATGAGCCTACCGTCACATGAGCTTCGACAAGCGGCTCAACTTCAATTACATCTTCGTCATCAACATTCCTTCTCCCGCTCACAAATGGATGGAACGAGAGTCGAGGACGACTCTTCTTCAAGGGGGAGATGATGCAGCCCATCGTATTCAACCAAGCACAACATCGATACACAACAAGGTGAACTCACTCCTATCTCCGTATGTATCCGGTGACTTGGTGAACGGTGCGCTACCTCATGAAATACCCCTCTACATGCATAGGTGGGATCACACCATGGAACCCAAGACGGTGCCCAAGATGCTCAAGAACACATCCAAGAAGGTGCCCATGAAGCTAGGAAGGAAGTGGGTGAAGACGGCGTCAAGATCGGAGCTCCGAGGAGGAAGAACGGAGGGAAACGGGGTCTCCCGGCCTCACCCCCCCACCCACACCCCCGGCCAGGCCGGCCTCCCCCTCGCCCACCCCGGCCTCGGGCCGGCCCAGCTCCTCCTCAGGCCGGCTGGCCCCCAGGCAGGGCGCCTGCCTCCCACCCCGGCCTCCCAGGCCGGCCCCCCTGTTTTGTGCGGGAATCAAGAGGAAAATGCCCCGTTTCACCCCACCTACCCCCCTAGGCTATATAAGGGACCCCGGTGGCTAGATCTAAGGTTTAGGGACGATTTGAGAACTTCGGGATATGCCCTTGTATCCCTCTTGTGAGGTGACTCCTCTTACGATGCTACTCCTACGATTGATGATGTTCATCTAGGACCGTATCAAGATTCACCACAACTACTTATCCTTTCCCTTCGTGGATTCTGTTAAGAGTTGCCAATCTCCCTCTCGTAAATCCTTGAGGTTCTATTGGAGTGGTGGACTGGCCACTGGTGTAAATCGGTTTCAATCAAGGTGAGTTCAGTTGGATCGATCGTCCCGTAGGCGGCCCTCGGGGTTTAGTTGACGGGAGATTTGGGGTTCTTCGGTTCTTGCTATTTATCTCCCTTTGTGTTACCCCGCGTTTGCCCACGATTCCCCCTCGATTCCCCATCTCGTGTTAATCGTGTTCATCGTGCTCTTCGTGCGTTCTTCGTGTTCTTCGTCAATTCGTGAAGATCGGGCCAACCTAGAGGTCATCACCTATATCAGTGCCCCACCGCGCTGACGTGGTGGTCAACACCGACTCTCTGTGCGTAGATTGCGCCACGTCGATGCGAGCCCAAGCCGTGAACCCCACTGGCCCCGTCGACCCACCGCTTCCCTTGCCAAACCACACACCTCCCACTCACACTGGGCCCCCTAGTGTTGACCTCAATATCCCATCGCTGCCAGACCCCACACCCCGCGCGGGCGTCACCTTCGTCTCGCCCCCCACTCCATCCTCAGCTCCTTCTCCTCTCTGTCTCGGATTTCTCGCCGCCACCTCTGATACCTTTGCCACCACAGCTCATGACAACAACTCGATAATGCACGCGGCTCCGCCATCCCCTGCCACCCGTGCTGCCGACTGTCATGGCCTCCATCCACGCTGATGGCCGCTCCCTCTCCCTCGATTTCCCCCCTCTCGTTAACCCTCGCTCCCCTCTCCCCAAGATTCCCGTTGCTCCCGTCGCTCCCTATTATTCCTATAATTTACCTATCCGATGAGTAAAATCAAAGGAGCCCTAAAGCTTAAACGGCACATAGAAGAGAGAGCTAGCTGCTCGACAATCAGCTGAGTGAGAGCGAGTCACGGATTTGGCCTCAGCATCGGGAGCAAGTACGTGCACGAGTTACACTAACAGCCATGGCCGGCGGGGGGATACGATCGAGTTGGGTACCTGAAACTAGAAAGACGCAATCTTATTAGGCCGGCAGAGCGTGAGTTTTTTTCCTCTCGTGACTCGGCGAGAGTTCCAACTTTTCCTCTCGCGACTCGGCGAGAGTTCCCCTAGGGTTACAGGCTTTGCTCTCTCGGATCGCGCACGACATCTGAGAGAGGAGATCGGCGATCTTCTGTCTGCAAACGATTAGAAGTGGAGGAAGATTCGACCCGGTGTTTCATGGCGGCGTCCATGGCGGCTCCAGAGGCGATGAATTTGGGCAAACCAAATCAGACGGAGGCATCGGATCAGGGTAATCAGAATAAGACACGGAAGGGAGCGGGTGCTGACGACCCCGGAGAAGGATCGTGTAACCGTAATTTTGAGAAGGAATTGGAGGATAGATTTGAAGGCCTAAATCTCTATGGTGAAGAGGAATCCGATCTTGATTTTTCGGATGACTTCGAAAGATTGGTAGGTGATGTTCGATGGCTTGCAATTTTTAGGGTTCACACGCCAAAACCTTATAGCCATGCGGCAATGTTCAAGCAGATGAGAAACGCTTGGGCCTCTGCCCAGGATGTTACATTCAAAACCTTGGATGCAAACCTATTCTTAGTCCAGTTCCAATGCTTGGGAGATTGGAATAGAGTGATGGAAGGAGGTCCATGGCTGTTTCGGGATGATGCTGTGATTCTCACAGAGTATGATGGTTTTTCAAACGTCCAAGACTATAAATTGGACAGGGTACCAGTGTGGGCAAGAATTCAAGGTTTGCCGGAAGGATTGATGAAAAATAGAGAAGTGGCAGAGAAGGTGGCTTTGAAGGTTGGTCATCATCCAATCAATGTCATTGTTAATGAGGAAAATTGAATCCCTCCAAATACCTGAGGGCTAGGGTTTATCTTGACGTTGGTAAACCCCTGGTTAGGTTTGTTCCTATAAATTTGAAAGAGAGGAAGAGATATCCAGTGCAATATGAGAAATTACCGGATTTCTGTAATTTTTGTGGTCTTATTGGACATAAGGTTACTGAATGTGGAGATGGAATACACTCAGAGGAGAATTGCCATTGGGGTGACTGGTTAAGATTTAAGTTTGAAATCAAAGTGGTAATACAGGAAGAGGAAGTGGTACTCGTGGAGCGTTCACAGGCAGAGGAAGGGGTCGAGGTAACCATCCAGGGGAACCACATGATTATGAAGATATAGAGATGGAGTTAGGTCATGATGATGACATTGAACCAAACCGTACAAGGAAAAAGGCTGATTGATAAAGATGGAAATATAAATTCAATTATGTATGGTCGAGGCAACCCAATACGACCAGGTTCGGTTGCAAATAAGGTGCTTTGTTTGGAAAATAGTTCTGGTGTAGGAGACACTGAAAACCCTATTACCACCCCATAGAAAGTACAAGCTCCGAAAAGATTCAAGAAGGTTTTAAAAGATGGTGATGAAGTTAGCGAACAATTGGAATCGGCGACCTCCAGTGTGGAGGATCGCCGAGAGCAATGAAAATATGCGGTCTGAACTGCAATGGGCTCCGTAATACCCGTGCAGTTCGAGCGCTTCTGGACCTACAGAAGAAATTACGGCCAGATGTGTTTTTTCTGTCTCAAGCGCATCTCGGAAAAGCAAGGGCAGAAATTCTCAAAAGGAAAATGGGTTTTGAGCGTAAGATTGTATGGGAAAGTGAAGGTACTAGTGGTGGCTTAATTATGTTATGGAATAATGATATTAAGGTGACAGAGCAAGGAGTGACCAAGAATTATATTGACATAATTATTGATGATGGGAATATTTGGAGATTAACTGGAGTTTATGGAGAACCTAAATGGGATCAGAAACATATTACTTGGGACTTATTGCGGAATCTTCATGGACAAATTAGTCTTCCCTGGCTGGCCTTAGGTGATTTTAATGAGATCTTATTCAATTTTGAAAAGGAAGGAGGGAGAGCCAGGAATCAAAATTGTATGACATCATTCCGTGAAGCACTATCTGACTGTTCTCTAGAGGATATGGGTTATTTGGGAGACCTATTTACGTGGCGTAGAGGGAAAATGCGAGAGAGATTGGACAGAGGGGTGGTGAATGCTGAGTGGAATGCCTTGTTTCCTCAAGCTAGGCTAATTAATGGTGAAACAACTAAATCGGACCATAGGCCTCTACTGGTTGATACGGAATATTTAGCAGGAACACATGCTAGCACTATGGCTCCACTTAGGTTTGAGGCAAAGTGGCTCCAAGAAAAGGATATTGAAGATATGGTTAAAGCAGCGTGGGAAAGGGCAAAAGCAAGAGGTGAAGATCCCACTTTTATGCAAAAAAACAAAAGATGTTCATTCGGAATTACACAGCTGGGATAAGGAGGTTTTAAAAAGCCCTGTCAAGAGAATTCGGGATTTAAAAAAGGACCTTGAACATCTAAGAAGGGGCCCGATGACGGATGCCTCTTTGGCATCACAAAATGAAATACAGATGCAAATCGAGCTAGCTTTGGAAAAGGATGAGATGTTCTGGGTTCAAAGAGCAAGAGCAAATTGGCTAAAACACGGAGATAGAAACACCAAATTTTTCCATAATTTTGCGTCAAGGAGGAAGAAACAAAATACAGTCAAGGTTTTGGTTGATGAAAATGGTACGAAACATGATGATAGAGATGGAATGTGTGGGGTTATCCATGCATATTTTTCTGGTCTGTTCAGCTCGGAAGTATTGGAGCCAGATGACAGCGTTTTCATGGATGTTAAACGGGCAGTGACGGATCCAGTGAACAGATTACTAATGGCACCATATACAGCGGAAGAGGTACGGAAAGCTCTGTTTAATATCGGTGATTTAAAAGCTCCAGGACCGGATGGTTTGCATTCGGTTTTTTACAAACGGTTTTGGGATTTATTGGGGGATGATCTTATCAAAGAGGTGCTCTCCGCAGTAAACAATAAATCAGTACCGAATGGGTGGAATAATACAACAATAGTGATGATTCCAAAAATTGAAAATCCCGATCGGGTGGGTCAGTTCAGACCCATTAGCTTATGTAATGTGGTCTATAAAGTTATTTCAAAAATGATTGCTAACCGTTTGAAAAGATTGTTGCCAGAAATTATCAGTGGACAGCAAAGTGCCTTTGTTCCGGGGAGGATGATTTCTGACAATATCCTTCTAACTTATGAGAGCATTCATGCAATGAAGAAGAAAAGAGGAAAGAAAGGTTTGTGTGCTGTTAAGTTGGATATGCACAAGGCATATGATAGAGTTGAATGGATTTATTTACAAAAAATTATGTTGAAGCTGGGCTTTGATAAAAGGGTTGTGGATTTGATTATGGCTTGTGTCTCTTCAGTAAACTACACCGTAAGATTTAACTCAACGGAAACTGAGGAAATTATCCCTACAAGGGGTTTGAGACAGGGAGATCCTCTATCTCCTTATTTATTTCTTCTCGTTGCGGAGGGACTTTCTAGTATGCTAAAAGGGGCTGAAGAAAGAGGAGAAATCGAGGGGGTTCGGGTTTGTCGGGAGGCACCAATGATCTCCCACTTATTATTTGCTGATGACTCCCTTATTTTGATGCATGCAGACAATAACAATGCTCTGAAGTTAAAGGAAATATTGGATAGGTATTGTGAAGCATCGGGACAGAGAATTAGTGAAGATAAATCTAGTATCTATTTCAGCAAGAATACTAATGTTGATGTGAAGGCCGAGGTATGTCAAATATTAAACATTATGACTGAATCATTGAATGATAAGTACCTGGGCCTCCCTGCAATGATTGACATTGATAAGAGTGATTGTTTTAGACACTTGGTTGACAGAGTAATTGCCCGGATAAGTGGCTGGAAGGAAAAAATGTTGAGTATGGGGGGTAAGGAAATTCTTATAAAAGCTATTGCTCAAGCTATACCGGTTTTTGCCATGATGGTTTTCAAAATTCCAAAAAGCATTTGCAAAGGAATATCTGATGCCATCTCTCAATTCTGGTGGGGTGATGAGGAAGAGCAAAAAAGAATGAATTGGAAAGCTTGGTGGAAATTATGCATACCGAAAAATAGTGGAGGTATGGGTTTTAGGGACTTGCATTGTTTCAACATGGCTATGTTGTCAAAACAAATTTGGAGGCTACTAAGTGATACAGATTCTTTATGTGCCAGAGTCCTTAGAGAAAAATACTACCCAGATGGAAATCTTTTAAAGGCGACACTGAAGAGTGATAGTTCTTACACTTGGCAGAGTATAATTTCAGCTTTGGTGTAACACCTGTGGTGTTACCTGTTTGTTTTGTTTGCATCATATGCATCACATTGCATTGCACCATGTTTGCATCAACTGAAAATTTCAAAGCAATTTAAACTTTCACCCTTGCTCAAAAATTTCCAACTTCAAACCATTAATTCAACCAATTAAATTCAAATCTTTTCCAAGTTTCAACTCAGTACCTTTGGAAACCATAACAAACTCACCAACTTTCTTCCTCTCTATCTCATCCCAAAAAAACCCTAGGGGGTAACCCTATCCAAGCATGTTTTTATTAAAGATTTTTTATTAAACTCAAAACCTTCTATGTTGATTACAAACACAAACTCCTATTTTAAAATTTAATTTTTGAAAACTAAAGTTGGTTTGTGGGTTCTAATTATCTAACAAACTTAACCAAATTTTTCTGTAATTTTTGTTGACCAAAACCTTAACAGTTTTCTCTAAAAACCAATCTACAAAAAAAAATAATAAAACAGAAAAGAATAAAATGAGCTAACCTAGCGCGCGCGCGGCAGCTAACGCCAGCCCAGCCCGCTAGCCTACCCCTCGCAGCGACCCAGCCCAGCTAACCTCCCACTTACCCCTTCGCACTGCGCCAAGATTCGTGCGGGTCTTCGTTTAGAAGTACGGCAAGCCATCGCGCCGCGCCACCGCGGCCCCCCCCCGAGCGACTCCGGCGGCAGACCAGCTCCTGGCCTATAAAAGGCACTCTAGGGTTCCTGGAGCCTAGCCCTAGCCCCTAGGTCCCTCTATCCCCTCGAGGCCGCCGTCTTTTCTCTCCCTCGCGGCTACCTCTCGTCTCTGCAACTCTCGCCGGAGCTCTTCTCTGAACCCACCGCTGCCACGTTCACCTCGCCGTGCCTCCTCCCTTGCTAGCTGCTGTAACCGCACCGCCACTTCCCCGTCTACCCGTTGGACACCAGAGCACCCCCGTAGACCACCCAGAACGCCGCCGCCGTCCTCGATCTCTCCGCTGCAACCTCGTCGTCGAACGTCTTCTCTGAATCTTCGACGAGCTCCGTCGCCTTGCACCTCCTCCTTCCCTGTCGACTACGGGAACGCAAACTCCGTACCTTCCCCGCGCGGTTGGACACCGCAGAGAGCACGGGCGCGTCGTGGATCACCGCCGCCGTCTTCTTCCACGCCGCAGCCGCCGTCGTCACGCCGCCGTCAGCAGATCAACGTCGAGCCTCTGCTTCGTCTGCACGGTGGTGAGCCTCCACTCCTTTCCCTCTCGCTCCTGCTGCTTCTCCGTGCACTAGTGTTGCATCCTGCGTTTCCAATTCGCGAGCGCCACCGTGCAATCGCCGCCGGTGAGGCCTCTGCCTGTCGATCAAACGCAAGCTCGTCAGTTCGTCAGTTAAATTCAGGCTTAGGCGCACCGTAACGTTTTCCTCTCTGCGTGGTGTTTTCTGTCAACGAACGCGAATCACCGCAGTGGTTCAGACCAAAGGGTTGGCGCAGCGAGCTCGCGGGTTCGATCCCCGCGGCCGCAAAATTTTCTTTTTCCTGTCCTTAGCGCGCCTGGCCCCACGCGGCAGTGACCCCCACTGCCACGCGGGCGCGCTCCCTCCACGCTGGCCACGGGCCCCTCCTGTCAGCGTGTGTGTGTAAAACCTGCACGGTAACAAAAGTTAAACATGAACCTGTTAATTTTCCAAATTCTTTTTAAATAACAGAATAAACACCTAAACTTAGAAATTCAATAACTTTTAATCTGTAAACCTAATAACTAAACTTTGTATATGAATTCTGATCCAAATTTTATACTCTTTCCAAATAACTTATTTGTGTTCTGTTTTGAATTTTCAAAATACTTTTAAATTTCAAATTTGACTAATTCAAATGCAAATTGAAATAATTCATAACTAATTCATACTGTTTTCAAATAATTCAAATAAAATATGTTTTTCACACCTTTTTGAATGCTCTATTCAAATATAAATTTTGTTTTCTGGTTTGAATAATTTAAATTGCCTAAACCATTTAAATCTTGTTTAATTCAATCCAAAATTGTTTAATATTGTTTAATTCATAATTAATTAATCCAAAGTCCAATTTCAAAATGTGAAACATGTAATCCAACTAAAATTTGATAACCTTTTCAAATATCAACTTTGTTGTTTGGCTTGAACAACTTAACTTGATGATAACAACCACTACTTGTTCAACATCATTAAGTAACAATAATTTCCAAACTTGATAATGTTTTCTAAACTTGTTAACCATCCTTCCAATTGCATTTAATATTGTTATATTCTTGTTCTTCATCATGCATGCATCATTCTAACTCACTTACCCATGATGCTTAGTGTTAGAACAATTAATTCAACTATAAGGCATGGGTTTGCCATATGCAATCTTTGCATATGGGTCCATTTAAATTTGTTTACTTGTCAACTAGTTTATTTCCATGCATCAATTAAATTGTCATGCATCCATACCTTGTTCATGCTGGATCTTTTGCCGTAGTAGTAATTGTTGCATTCCGGTGTTTGTTCGAGGTTCGTTGCTTCTTCTCGGATAGGACGTTGAGATGATGTGAGCAACGACAAGTTCTGCTACCTTGCGGGATCTCAGGCAAGTATACTCACTTGCATGCCACAGGGCTGCCTTTCATCACTTGTTACCGATTCTTTCCGTTGATTCTTTTCTGCTAGCCTTAGTGGTAGTCGTTTCTGTTACGAACCCATCACATGAATCCCTTAGCCTTGATATTGCCTCACCTCCCTACCTACAGCCTTTGTTTGTGCCTGTTCTTATCTAGCATGCTTAGGTTGCTTTGCTCGAGTCTATTACCCGTTACTTTCTGTTATTACTTAATTATGTTCTGGGGGCTCGAATGTTAATCAATCAATCCTGTTAATGTTAATGGTAATAATAAATTTGATGATAAGGCACCGGCAGGAGGCCCTTTGTGGTTTTGAGGCCTGCTAGTGTCGACCCTAATAGGAAAAGGGTCTTGTCTACTGATCCATGATGAGCGCACTACCCGCATTTGGGGAGTATGGGCTCCCCCTCAGTTTGACCCGATTCGCATCTCGTCCAAATCGCCTCATTTAGTTCGGGTTTTCCATTTGCTGCATGCATGATTTTGCGAGCCCTTGGATCCCGGGTGGAACTTTCGTAGTCGGCATATAGGGGGACACGGTCTTAGAGTGCTATGAGGGTCCATTTTCTTCTGGGCCCGAGTAGCCGTGCGCCCAAGGTTCTTTGGGCTTGATGCGAAGAAGGGTTGGATTGTGTTGAGTGCCCCGCTTGGTGGAGGGGCCACTCCATCTGGCGGGATATTCATGAGTGTGGTTACTTTGGTGCACCCCTGCAGGGTAAATCTTCTCGAGAAGCCGTGTTTTCCGCGGTTATGGATTACTTGGTGAAAGTACTGGCTAACAAGTACTCAGGACAACTTAAACATAATGATCAACCATGTTACACCCCATGATTAACAACTTGACTAGTAATAGGTTTATTCACACAATAACTTGATTCACCTTTAATACAACGGTGTGAGTTATCCTCGGATTGCTTCTTCGGATAAGGGGCGAGATCCAGGATGGGTTTGTTTGACGTTATCTTTCAGTTGGTTACTATCACTCGATCTTATCTCCTTTCTGATAGTTGGAAGTAATAGAATCTCTGTAGTTGGTTAGTGCAGCCTGCTGTCGCTTATTTGCAATAACCCTTTCCTTCCGTTGATCCTAAAGTATTTGTATCTTGTGATGACTGGCTACGCCGGTAACTTGTGAGTATGGGTTTTATCCCCCTTGCCAGTACTTAACCGTACTGACCCACGAATCTCTTCGTGGCTGCAAATTCCAAATTGCAGTCAACAGGTTTGAAGTCTGACGACGTTAGCTTGGGAATCCCTCCGGCTTGGCCTGGGCAGGGATTGGACGCCTTCGGTTATCTTCAGGACTCTTAGTCCAATTTGGATCTTGTCCGTAGACGGACGTTTGTTTCTTCCGCTGTTATTTGGATCTTTGTATTGTATCAGTTGTAATCCCTGGCTCGTTGAGTCATCTTGTATCTTTCTGATGCTGTTGTAATTGTGGATTATTCGTGAACTATTGTAATGTTATCATAAATGGCAACCTGGAATCGGTTATTATGCGGATTTGGCGGGAATGCTGAAATCTGCATAGTGCCCGATCTCGGGGCGTCACAAATGGTATCAGAGCCTTGGTTCCGATTCCCGAGATTGTTTCGATACGAATGGTTATCGAAGCAACGGGTCCGCAAAGCCTGTAGGTTAACCTCGCTAACGGTCGTTGTTTCCAGAGTGTCGAAAACTATTTCTGCTAAACTATTTTGGGAAAACTCTCAATAGGATTCTTGTTTTTGTCCTTATCCCTATTCTATTTCCCCTCCCATCTTATTTGTTTTGGAGTCTCTCTTCCTGTCTATCTTTCAAAGTGTTAGGATTCTACGTGGGTGGACGTTTTCTGAGCCTTTAACCTAATAGGTTCGATCATCGGAAGATTCCTGGTGGAAGAACATCGTCGTCACTCCGATGCAAGAATCCCTTGTTAGTGGTGTCGAGGAGATCAACTGGAAGCACGAAGAATCGATAGTTGAACTTCTTTCCCCTCCCGGGTTAGCAGGTGGATTGCGAGGGCGCAATCCCTTGTTAGTGGTGTCGTCTGTAACACCTGTGGTGTTACCTGTTTGTTTTGTTTGCATCATATGCATCACATTGCATTGCACCATGTTTGCATCAACTGAAAATTTCAAAGCAATTTAAACTTTCACCCTTGCTCAAAAATTTCCAACTTCAAACCATTAATTCAACCAATTAAATTCAAATCTTTTCCAAGTTTCAACTCAGTACCTTTGGAAACCATAACAAACTCACCAACTTTCTTCCTCTCTATCTCATCCCAAAAAAACCCTAGGGGGTAACCCTATCCAAGCATGTTTTTATTAAAGATTTTTTATTAAACTCAAAACCTTCTATGTTGATTACAAACACAAACTCCTATTTTAAAATTTAATTTTTGAAAACTAAAGTTGGTTTGTGGGTTCTAATTATCTAACAAACTTAACCAAATTTTTCTGTAATTTTTGTTGACCAAAACCTTAACAGTTTTCTCTAAAAACCAATCTACAAAAAAAAATAATAAAACAGAAAAGAATAAAATGAGCTAACCTAGCGCGCGCGCGGCAGCTAACGCCAGCCCAGCCCGCTAGCCTACCCCTCGCAGCGACCCAGCCCAGCTAACCTCCCACTTACCCCTTCGCACTGCGCCAAGATTCGTGCGGGTCTTCGTTTAGAAGTACGGCAAGCCATCGCGCCGCGCCACCGCGGCCCCCCCCGAGCGACTCCGGCGGCAGACCAGCTCCTGGCCTATAAAAGGCACTCTAGGGTTCCTGGAGCCTAGCCCTAGCCCCTAGGTCCCTCTATCCCCTCGAGGCCGCCGTCTTTTCTCTCCCTCGCGGCTACCTCTCGTCTCTGCAACTCTCGCCGGAGCTCTTCTCTGAACCCACCGCTGCCACGTTCACCTCGCCGTGCCTCCTCCCTTGCTAGCTGCTGTAACCGCACCGCCACTTCCCCGTCTACCCGTTGGACACCAGAGCACCCCCGTAGACCACCCAGAACGCCGCCGCCGTCCTCGATCTCTCCGCTGCAACCTCGCCGTCGAACGTCTTCTCTGAATCTTCGACGAGCTCCGTCGCCTTGCACCTCCTCCTTCCCTGTCGACTACGGGAACGCAAACTCCGTACCTTCCCCGCGCGGTTGGACACCGCAGAGAGCACGGGCGCGTCGTGGATCACCGCCGCCGTCTTCTTCCACGCCGCAGCCGCCGTCGTCACGCCGCCGTCAGCAGATCAACGTCGAGCCTCTGCTTCGTCTGCACGGTGGTGAGCCTCCACTCCTTTCCCTCTCGCTCCTGCTGCTTCTCCGTGCACTAGTGTTGCATCCTGCGTTTCCAATTCGCGAGCGCCACCGTGCAATCGCCGCCGGTGAGGCCTCTGCCTGTCGATCAAACGCAAGCTCGTCAGTTCGTCAGTTAAATTCAGGCTTAGGCGCACCGTAACGTTTTCCTCTCTGCGTGGTGTTTTCTGTCAACGAACGCGAATCACCGCAGTGGTTCAGACCAAAGGGTTGGCGCAGCGAGCTCGCGGGTTCGATCCCCGCGGCCGCAAAATTTTCTTTTTCCTGTCCTTAGCGCGCCTGGCCCCACGCGGCAGTGACCCCCACTGCCACGCGGGCGCGCTCCCTCCACGCTGGCCACGGGCCCCTCCTGTCAGCGTGTGTGTGTAAAACCTGCACGGTAACAAAAGTTAAACATGAACCTGTTAATTTTCCAAATTCTTTTTAAATAACAGAATAAACACCTAAACTTAGAAATTCAATAACTTTTAATCTGTAAACCTAATAACTAAACTTTGTATATGAATTCTGATCCAAATTTTATACTCTTTCCAAATAACTTATTTGTGTTCTGTTTTGAATTTTCAAAATACTTTTAAATTTCAAATTTGACTAATTCAAATGCAAATTGAAATAATTCATAACTAATTCATACTGTTTTCAAATAATTCAAATAAAATATGTTTTTCACACCTTTTTGAATGCTCTATTCAAATATAAATTTTGTTTTCTGGTTTGAATAATTTAAATTGCCTAAACCATTTAAATCTTGTTTAATTCAATCCAAAATTGTTTAATATTGTTTAATTCATAATTAATTAATCCAAAGTCCAATTTCAAAATGTGAAACATGTAATCCAACTAAAATTTGATAACCTTTTCAAATATCAACTTTGTTGTTTGGCTTGAACAACTTAACTTGATGATAACAACCACTACTTGTTCAACATCATTAAGTAACAATAATTTCCAAACTTGATAATGTTTTCTAAACTTGTTAACCATCCTTCCAATTGCATTTAATATTGTTATATTCTTGTTCTTCATCATGCATGCATCATTCTAACTCACTTACCCATGATGCTTAGTGTTAGAACAATTAATTCAACTATAAGGCATGGGTTTGCCATATGCAATCTTTGCATATGGGTCCATTTAAATTTGTTTACTTGTCAACTAGTTTATTTCCATGCATCAATTAAATTGTCATGCATCCATACCTTGTTCATGCTGGATCTTTTGCCGTAGTAGTAATTGTTGCATTCCGGTGTTTGTTCGAGGTTCGTTGCTTCTTCTCGGATAGGACGTTGAGATGATGTGAGCAACGACAAGTTCTGCTACCTTGCGGGATCTCAGGCAAGTATACTCACTTGCATGCCACAGGGCTGCCTTTCATCACTTGTTACCGATTCTTTCCGTTGATTCTTTTCTGCTAGCCTTAGTGGTAGTCGTTTCTGTTACGAACCCATCACATGAATCCCTTAGCCTTGATATTGCCTCACCTCCCTACCTACAGCCTTTGTTTGTGCATGTTCTTATCTAGCATGCTTAGGTTGCTTTGCTCGAGTCTATTACCCGTTACTTTCTGTTATTACTTAATTATGTTCTGGGGGCTCGAATGTTAATCAATCAATCCTGTTAATGTTAATGGTAATAATAAATTTGATGATAAGGCACCGGCAGGAGGCCCTTTGTGGTTTTGAGGCCTGCTAGTGTCGACCCTAATAGGAAAAGGGTCTTGTCTACTGATCCATGATGAGCGCACTACCCGCATTTGGGGAGTATGGGCTCCCCCTCAGTTTGACCCGATTCGCATCTCGTCCAAATCGCCTCATTTAGTTCGGGTTTTCCATTTGCTGCATGCATGATTTTGCGAGCCCTTGGATCCCGGGTGGAACTTTCGTAGTCGGCATATAGGGGGACACGGTCTTAGAGTGCTATGAGGGTCCATTTTCTTCTGGGCCCGAGTAGCCGTGCGCCCAAGGTTCTTTGGGCTTGATGCGAAGAAGGGTTGGATTGTGTTGAGTGCCCCGCTTGGTGGAGGGGCCACTCCATCTGGCGGGATATTCATGAGTGTGGTTACTTTGGTGCACCCCTGCAGGGTAAATCTTCTCGAGAAGCCGTGTTTTCCGCGGTTATGGATTACTTGGTGAAAGTACTGGCTAACAAGTACTCAGGACAACTTAAACATAATGATCAACCATGTTACACCCCATGATTAACAACTTGACTAGTAATAGGTTTATTCACACAATAACTTGATTCACCTTTAATACAACGGTGTGAGTTATCCTCGGATTGCTTCTTCGGATAAGGGGCGAGATCCAGGATGGGTTTGTTTGACGTTATCTTTCAGTTGGTTACTATCACTCGATCTTATCTCCTTTCTGATAGTTGGAAGTAATAGAATCTCTGTAGTTGGTTAGTGCAGCCTGCTGTCGCTTATTTGCAATAACCCTTTCCTTCCGTTGATCCTAAAGTATTTGTATCTTGTGATGACTGGCTACGCCGGTAACTTGTGAGTATGGGTTTTATCCCCCTTGCCAGTACTTAACCGTACTGACCCACGAATCTCTTCGTGGCTGCAAATTCCAAATTGCAGTCAACAGGTTTGAAGTCTGACGACGTTAGCTTGGGAATCCCTCCGGCTTGGCCTGGGCAGGGATTGGACGCCTTCGGTTATCTTCAGGACTCTTAGTCCAATTTGGATCTTGTCCGTAGACGGACGTTTGTTTCTTCCGCTGTTATTTGGATCTTTGTATTGTATCAGTTGTAATCCCTGGCTCGTTGAGTCATCTTGTATCTTTCTGATGCTGTTGTAATTGTGGATTATTCGTGAACTATTGTAATGTTATCATAAATGGCAACCTGGAATCGGTTATTATGCGGATTTGGCGGGAATGCTGAAATCTGCATAGTGCCCGATCTCGGGGCGTCACATTTGGACTGTTTTAAGAGAGGTAGTATTTGGAGAGTGGGTGATGGATCCCAAATTAATATTTGGGAGGATAATTGGATACCTTCGAGCCATAATTTGAAGGTTATGACCCCAAAAGGGGGAAATATTCTAAACCGCGTATCTGATCTTATTAATCCGATAGATGGTCTGTGGGACGAGGTCCTGATTAATGAACTTTTCTGGCCAGTTGATGCACATAGAATTTTACAGATTCCTTTATCAGCTGGAAGGGAAGACTTTGTGGCATGGCATTTCTCGAAACAAGGTTTATTCACGGTCAGATCGGCGTATTATTGTCAATGGAGTTACAAATTTGGAAGACATGAAAGAAATGTGGATATTAATGAGAGTGCCAATAATAAGGTATGGGAAAATCTCTGGAAACTGAATATACCTTCAAAAATTAAAAATTTTGGTTGGCGTGTACTCCATGGTATGATCCCTTGTCGTGGAATTCTGGCCAACAGGCATATTGGTACTGATAGTAGCTGTCCGATCTGCAAAACAGCATGTGAAGATTTAAAACATATGTTTTTTAAGTGTCACCGGGTAATTGAAATTTGGACAAACTTGGGATTGAGGGATAGGATCCATGAAGTTTCAGGTATAGACAGATCGGGCTCTATTGTTCTGGAAGAAATTATAACAAGGAATGAGAAAATTGAGACTATGGATAGTACTGGTTTTCCAGAACTAATGTTAACTGCAGGGTGGTACATATGGTGGCAAAGGAGGCAAATTGTCCATAATGAACAGGTTCAATCCACTTTCCGTGCAGCATTATCGGTTGCGGTGCTGTCCAAAAACTACTACAAATCAGCGAGTAAATCCACAGAAGAAAAAAGTTCAGAATGGAAGAAACCACTTGAAGGAAGACTAATGATAAATGTTGATGCAACCTTTCATATTGACTCGGGTAATGGTGCTATTGGAGTGGTTATCCGTGATTTTATGGGACAATGCGTGTCTGCTTCACATAAATTCTTACCCCATGTGTTAGATGCACCTATGGCTGAAGCTTATGCTTTTAAAGAAGGTCTAATCTTAGCTCAACATATTGGAAGTAACTGTTTCACGGTTCAAACTGATTGCGTTGAGGTGATAGAGACCATAAATAATGGGGGGGTCGGCTACAGCGTCGGTAGCTATCTTTGATGATTGCAACATGCTTTGGAAGGGTTTTGATAATGTTACCCTCGAGTACTGTAATAGGGATTCGAATCAGGTAGCCCATGAGCTTGCCAAGAACGCTTATTCTTCTAGAAATTCTTGTATGTGGGTCGATGAACCCCCTAGGTTTATTCTTGGCAAACTCGCTAATGATGTAATGATGTTGTGATCTCAGGCAGCAAGTTTGGAAGGTTTTTAACGAGGCGGCTTGCTGTCCTGATATATTTATAAGTTAAAAAAAAAACAGCCATGGCCGGCGAGGCCATCGTGCCGGTGTCGTGGGTGACATGGTCGGAAGGGCGCTGTCCATCCTTGTAGGGCATCTCCTGGACCAGCAGCCGGATGGGTGCGTCGAGGCCAAGCTACAGAGGCTACGGCACCTTCTAGTCAGGGTCGAGAGCGCCACGGAGGCGGCCGGGGCGAGGCGGATCACGAGCCGCCCGCTGCTCGTCTGGCTCGCGCAGCTCGTCGACGGGCGCGTACCAGGGGCGCTACCTGCTCGACGCGCTCCCGAGCGGAGCAGGTGGGGACGAAGGCCATGGCAAGGTGGTGTCGGCCCGGTCTTTCTCCCTACCTAGTTCGTTTAACCCCTCTAAGCGTCTCCGCGTCGCGACTAGGAGGCTGCTGCTCGGTGATGCCGACGAGCTCGACGGCGTCCTTGCGAACCTGGAAAGAGTCGTCAGCGGCCTCACGGAGTTCATCATGCTGCTGCAGATGTGCCCGCCGGCCCCGGCGCCGGACCGGCCGCTGCCCACCACGGGCATCTATGTGGATAGCCATATGTTCGGCGGGCACGCCGAGAGGCGCCGCGTTCTGGACTTCTTGCTGCAAGATGATGAAGGCGGACCCGCGACTGATGGCGGCGGGCCAGGCCATCGCCAAAGTCGCGGAAAATAATTATATGAGACCTGGTCTACAAATTCAGCCCTGTGGACCAACTCTAACAATTGACACGTGGCTTGCATGGCAGTTTAGATCTAAAAATAGACATTTAAATTTAGTGTTATTTCTCTCTCCTGCCTACGTGTCAATTGTTGGAGTTGGTCCACGGGCCGAAATTTGTAGACCAGTTCTCATATAATTATTTTCCATCGCCAAGAGGCTCCTTCTTGGGCGGGAAGATTGTGGGCGCGCTCCTGAGGTCCCGCCCAGAAGCAGGGCTATGGTGTAGTGTCCTGAATAGCAGCAGCGTCAGCATCGCCGATTTGCCATGCCTCGGCAACGGCAGCTACGTAGAAACGGTGGCCCGCAATCTCCTACCGCCACACGTGGCTGTTAGCTGTGTCACACGTCGGGATTCAAGATTCCTCGTTTGCCCATCCTGCTCCTCCTTCTCCTGACGACCACCCGCCGCCGGAGTTGCCTGTGCTGCTGTGCAAGTCTGTCTTCCCTTCCTACTGCCTCTACTACACGGCCCATTGCACCATCGGCGGAAAGATCAATCAGTCACGGTAGATTTTAGGGCTGTTCTGAAGAAAAGATCATGGTGCTTCTCAGCGTTTTCAGAAGAACAAAAATAATTATATAAGTTCAGAAAGGAGTTTGAGCATAAAAGTTCAGAAATAAATATGTGCGATTCTCTGTAGATATACAAGATCTTCTATCTGCATTGACCCGAGATGATGATCATAGGACCTTGAGCAGCTGAACCTCAAACACCAGCGGTTCCTTGGCATGCGACAGCAGGCTCCTGCGTGGTCCGAACTGCGGTCGCAATCAAAGCCAAGAACATGAACGATCACAAATCGTCACAGACAGCAAAATATGAATATGGTAAATCTATTGCTTCCGGAGAATAGATGTGAGATGGACATGATAAGATTCAGGTCGGTTTATCAGCTAGCTAGGATGTACCTCCTCCGGTACGGGCTGCAAGCTCTCGTCGATGTAGCCTACTTCAGGAGGTATCAGCGCCCTCCTCTTGCCTGCAAAGCCACGGAGAAATAAAAGTTGCCAGTGGATAAAACCAGAGAACTTTCAGGAAATGCCTGAAACCACAGCATACCTCCAGCTTTCATGCCGATTAGCACTTCTTTTAGGCCTTTAATCATCTACAAGAAAAATAGATTTATCTGTCAGGACAGGTCATGAAGGATGTAAAATTGCCTTGAATTACTCCCAAATCATCTGCGGAAAGGTCAGTTGCCAGGGGAAATCCTGTCCTAGAACCTCTTGCCCGTCGAGTGGAAGTGTCACCGGTTTACTCTCGCCGCTGAACTGACTCACTGTGCTGCATCAGAGAAGACACAAAACATGATGCTGTCAGAGAAGGGCAGAATTAGTAGCCCTGAAAGTGCAATCTATTTGTGCAGCATCCTAGCTATTATATGAACAACATATTAAAAGTTTCAGTCAATGGCAATGTTTCATTCACCTATGCACGAAATAACCGTTTGCACGGCGGCAGACGTAGTTGAACTGCACTAGATTGCCCTCTCGAGCTTCCGGCCCCTCGCCCTCGACTACATCTTCAGATCAATAAACAGAGTTGTTCCATACATAAGCTTTTTTGTAGACCATCCATATATATATGCTCTCATCTCAGAAACTAATCATGTAAAAACATCACGCTAATCGCAAGTACCTTCAAGCTTTACTCCACTGTCCAGCTTTCTGAACCTAAACACTTCAAATGGAAATCAACCATTATAATCATAACACAAAAGTTAACTGTCAGAGCGTAAAAAATTCAAGTGAACCAGTTTATTCCTGACAAAAATATGATAATATTACCGCGTTACAAGCTGTGCCTTCAAATAGTGCATAGTAGTAGTCTATCTGTTTGTAAATAAACAATGTTTTGGGCACAGAAATGATCTCCAACATATAATTTTGCAGCCAACTTTTGTGATGCTATTTAGTGAAAGATCATAAATTATGGTACTATAAAAATATTTTTTCTTCAACAATTTATGATACCTTTTTTCACCTGACCAACCTGAATACTTTTTTGGGGGGGAAACTATATTAATACCCTTCTGTACAGTCTGGCCAAATTTAGACTGCACGCTTTCTTACACACCAGCTAATATTTAGGAACAGATGCAGCAGTTCATAACCGGGCTATTCGCATACCTTATAACATCATGCTCCAGCATTGCTGCCTGCGCGGGCATCATGCTTCTATTCGTAAGTAAACAATGTTTTTGACAGGTGTGATCTCCAACATATAATTTTACAGCCACTGTTTGTGTATGTACCTCAGTAAAAAAACATCACAAATTATAGAATTACTATGAAAATATTTTTCACTTCAAATTAGTGACATCTTTTTTCACCTAACCAAACCGAAAACTCTTTTCGAGGGGAAACAATATGAATACCCGTTTGTATCGTATGAGCCAAATCTAGACTGCGCGCTTTCTGATACGCCGGCAGCTCGTAACCGGGTAATTTGCAGTATACCTGATAACATCAGGCTCCAGCATTGCTGCCTGCGCCGGCATGGCCACGGCGAGTAGATTCACGCACGAGGCTGCGGCGCCAAGAAGAGCCATCTCTGAAACTGCTCTCCTCCTAGAAATTCCGCACACTGCTAGTCTGAATCGACGGCATGTCGAACGGATCGCCTTCGGTTCCGGTGGATACGGGCATCTGATTGGATAGGAAACGCCCGAGAACAAACGCGGTTTAGAGGAGAAACTCCAAGAAAAAAACAAGAACCAAATCCTTTTCGAGAGATTGGGCCATAGGGTTTGTCGGTGTTACGCGTTACCTGGGAGACGGAGAGGCGCATGGGAATGGATTGGTGAATTTCGCCTGCGGGGCAGACTCCATGGTTCTTGCTTGGAAGAAGGCGTGGGGACGAGGCAGTGGACAACGGCATGCGCTTATCCAAAAGCAGATGGAACGGTAGACATATGAATAATAATACGAAAATAGAATAAGTTGCATATACGATCAGATGGCCGAGTTGGTCTAAGGCGCCAGATTAAGGTTCTGGTCCGAAAGGGCGTGGGTTCAAATCCCACTCTGGTCAAAATTATTTTTTGTTTTTTGCTCCCAGATTAAAGCTAATTAAAAATAAAACCGAAGTTCTAGACAAGCAGATCAGATGGCCGAGTTGGTCTAAGGCGCCAGATTAAGGTTCTGGTCCGAAAGGGCGTGGGTTCAAATCCCACTCTGGTCAAATAACTTTTTCACAAATCCCTGTATTTTTTTTAGCGCTCTTTAGAAGGTACTCCTACTACTTTTTCACAGACCCCTGTATTTTTTTAGCGCTCTTTGGTGTGCTTAAGAAATTTTAGAATGATTTTATTGCTTTACAATATTGCTCTGGTCAACTACTATTTGAAGAAAGATTGCTGTACTTTTTAGCGCTCTTTAGAAGATGCTCCTACTTGCATCTTATTTGAAGCTTGATGTGTTTAAAAAAATTAGAAGGATTTTCTAGTGAAGCATTTTCTTACTTTATAAATATTGATACAATTTTCTTTATAAATATTTTTTTAGCGCTCCTTGGTGTGTTTAAGAAATTTTAGAATGATTTTATTACTTTACAATATTGCTCTGGTCAAATACTATTTGAAGACAGATTGTTGTACTTTGTAGCGCTCTTTAGAAGATGCTCCTACTCACATCTTATTTGAAAGCTTTATGTGTTTAAAAAAGTTAGAAGGATTTTATAGTGAAGCATTTTCTTACTTTATAAATATTGATACAATTTTCTTTTGACCAAATAGTCACAGCTTCGTGTGTCATTCGCTACCATAAATAAAGGAACTGAGTTTTTATTCCAGAAATATCTTGGTGATAGTGGTAGCCACAACCAAACTATTATTCACGCTCTATCCGCATGCGGAAATTCAAGCCATTACATTTCTGCATCAATTTTTCTTTTTACATAATCCTTGTGGAAGTAACTCGTCTATTATCCACGCCTTATTTGTATGCAAGAATTCAAGTCAATACATTTCGGCGTGCAAACATAAATTACATAAGTCTTGTGATGGCGATTTTTTTCGAGATGGGGATCCCTATCTCTCCATCAAAGTGATGTATACGACTTTCTTATTACTTTATTAGAGTTTAGCACAACAAATTATTACATATCACGGGCCACGCAAGATTGGGACATGTATCAACCAACGGAACAAAACCACTAACATGATAATCCTATGCATCAACATGCTAGTCTAAAGTTAACCTACCACCCAAATCGGCTGTTGTGCAACTGCTTTCAAGCGTGCGCATTCAGAATCCATGGCCTCGCGGCGCGGCTGGATATAAGACCACATATGAATCTAGTGTGGCCAAACGAATCGCCTGTAAGAAATATGAAACTTTCGAATTGTTAAAAATAATGTCATTACACACATGCAAAATGGCACTTAATAATGCGTAAGTCTCAATCCTAATATGAGCTCTTTTTTCCTCTTTAATACTCCATGCAACCAATTCTCAAACATATTAGTGACATTAATTGGACGGGTTATATGAAAATTCATGTACATGATGCACCAGATTAACCGTGCAAGCGGACAAGCAATGAGTAAGTGTTGAACTGTTTCACTTTTCTCCAAAAAAAAACTTGGTATTATCCTGCCAATTTCTTTTGGCCGAATTGATCTTTGTGAGCAACTCTTTGCGATAGATGAACCACATAAAATTTTTAATCTTCAGGGACACTTTTAGCCTCCATATGTATTTTCTAAAAAAGGGGTATTTCCATTTAGAAGTTCAAGGTACATGGATTTAACCGTATAAAGTCCAGAATTTATCAAACCCCAAACAAATTTATCGTGTTCAGTTGACAAACTAATATCCATTAATCGGTGAACAAGATGAAGCCAACTATCATATGTGTTACCCACATCATCCAATTCATATCTCTTATAAATCCAAAACCAACCGATTTTCGCTGATTCATTGACGATAGCCTATGTTAACATCAAGTTATCCACATCATCTTATTTTTTTAACCATCCAATTATCCACGACATTCCCACAAACATTCATTGATGACAGTCTATCTCTAAGTGCAAGTTATGCATATCATCCATTCAATTAGGCATAAAGTTAACTTGGTTGGCTAAAGCGGCAAAGTAACAGACTAATTATGTTCCATTTGCACATGATTTAATTGCAAAAAAATATTTTGCACAATATTTCTGAAGTAATTGATCTATTATCCACACCTTATCTACATGCAAAAATTCAAGCCATTACATGTTGGAATGCAATAAATATTGCATGATTCTTGTGAGGTAACCAATCTACTTATCTGCATAAAAACTTCAAGCTTTTTGGTATGCAAAAAATATATTAGCTAATTCTTGGGAGTAGATGGTTTAGATCATCCAGTATACTATAATGATACCCCACGCTTGCAGCGGGTATCTCTTAACAAATCTAAAAAAAATGCATGAAATTTGAAGTTTTCTATATAAATATGCAATAGTTGATCATAGCAATTGAGAGGATAAATTTCATATACATGAAATATATGTGTATTCAAATTAAATGTCGTTATCAAGGTGTACCCGATTGATGTAGATAAGGTGAAATCAACGGGTTAAAAAACAGGTGATGTGGATGATTTGCTTGAAGATGCCATGCATGTTGCGACATAATACTTGTACAAACAACTTTTGGTACGGTTACATAAAGAATGGCACATAATTTTCTAATAAAAGTTATATGATTTTCATCATAACAAATAGCCGGCAAAAATTTCACTTTGTTGACGAAAATAATGATGATGTTCCAACTTTGCAGGATTTAACTCTATAATCACATAGCGGGATGGTGCGATTTTATCACTCGAATAACAAAAATAATTGATGCGGAAAATTTGATGGCTAAAGGAAAAAAATTATTTGCATGCATGAATGTAGAGATAGGCGATAAATAATGAATGTTATGGGATGACGTGGAATATTGGTTGGCTAAAAGAGCATGTGATGTGGCTACCTTGCATGTTGAGATAGAAATATTAAGTGCAGTTAGTGGGGTTTTGTTTTATACAAAGTATAGATAGATAGATAGATATCTCTTATAAAGTTAGCTATGATTATTTGTGTTAGAAGAACTATGTGATGTGGTTACCTTGCATGTCCACTGGTTATCGAACATGTAGGGTTAAACACTTAAGTTAGCTACAATTATTTGTTTATATTGGTAGGTAAAACGACATTGTGCCCTAATCTTATTTTGATGCTTGATCACAACACTGGGTAGTTTTAACCATTTTGCCCAAGTGTTTTAGGAAATAAAGCTTAAGATGCAAATGGTTAAGGACACAAAAAATGGAGAAAGGAAAACAAGTCAAAACAGATGTTTGTTGAATAAAAAAATCAAAGAAAGAAGAAGAAAAAAGAAGAAGGAGAAAAAGGGAAACTTCCTAGACGGCCTGGCCGGGCTAGGTGTCTCGGGTGGGTGGCCGGCCTCGGCGTAGGAATGTCGGCCCGGCCCGGGCTCCAGGCCAGGCTCCCTGCTGCTGGCTAGGTTGTCTTCCTAGCCGGCCTCCCTGCATCTCAGGCTGGACAACTCGGGGTGTAGGCCGGGCTCCCGACCGGCCAGGCCGGGATTGCTGCACAAGTGAAAATACCATCCAACGAACGTTTTTCACCTACCACTATAAATAGGGGACTTCTTCTACCTTTAGAAGGTGTCACTTGAAACTTCTCTCTCCACCATTTTTGACCACCTCAAAACTCACAGATCTCCCCAAATACCCAATCAAAACTCTTGATTTCTTGGGATTTGGAGGAGAGCCACTAGATCTACAACTCCACCAAACCCTAATCCCTTAGGGATCTTGAAGTTCCTGGTTCATCGGAACCGAGAATCTTGTTTCTCTTAGTTCATTGGAGCTTGGAGCCTTGTTGGTGTCCCCGAAGCTTTGGGAACTCGTGGATCTTATTGCTCGGAGTCTTGGAGGCTTCCGGGATTTGGTGGGGACCCTCCAAGTTGTGAAGTGTGCCTCATCCTTGTAAAGGTTCTAGTTGTCAACATCAACGACAACATAGTGATTCGTGTCTCATCCACTTTGGTGGTTGAAAACGAAGGAGATAGGGTGTGCCATTTGACGGCTAGTCGGTGTTCCACTTTGGTGGCACCGCACCGCTCCAACGGAGATTGGCTTCTATTGGCAAGTGAACTTTGGGATAAATCTCCGTGTCATTATGTTCGGTCATTCATCAACTTACCTTTACTTGTTGCTACTACCTTAGTTCTTGAATATCTTATGGTAGTATTATTTGCTCATCATATAGGATTGTTCACCTAGTTGCATAATCTAGACGATCTATATTTGAGCAATTGTCCTTAATCGGAAAAGAAGTAAATTTTGTAGTTAACCTATTCACCCACCCTCTAGTTAACCCTCTCTATCCGTTCATTAGGTATGGAATAAGAGATAAAATCACCAGAATGGTTCCGAGTTATCAAAATACTTTCGAAGAGAATATAAAAAAATTATGAATAAATGTGCGGACAAACATTGTCCCGGAGTTGTAGAATTTTTTTTGTATTATTAGCAGAACATTAAAGATATGAAACCAAAACTATTCTGGAATTCTGGGATGGACCTGATAAACCCTAAGATGTATCAGAATATTTTAGAAAGGTCAAAAAAATCTGGAAGGTTCTAAAAGCATACGTTGGGCACAAGGGTTTCTGTTCCATTTGTTGTATGAAATTGCATGGTGCCCCATGTGTGGTTTTGGTAATTAATGACAATCCTTATGGACTAATGTTTGCATTGAGATATCCTTATACATCTTGTCCATGGGAATATAGTGGAGTTCATGTGTCCGACTCTGGAAGCTTACATGATGACCATTGTTATATTAAAGAATTTAGATGAAGAATGGTCATGTATAGAGTTGTACATATTGCAAGTATGTCTTGAAGAAAAGTATTATGTGTTCTTTTATGATTATCTTCAAGACATCATCAAATGAAGAAAGAGCAAAAGATATAAGATTGATCAAGCTTATGATCAACACACAAAGTTACAAGATGTACCAAGTGGGATATGTATCTCGTGGTATGGTAAGAATTTGTCCATATAGCTTTGTGAACTAAGCCATGATATATGTGTGTGTGTGTGTGTGTGTGGAATTTCTATGTGTGGTTAGGTATATTTCCATGGGCATGCATCAAAAGGAAGATTTCATATAGCCGATGGTAGTGGTGTTCGTCATCAAGTTTGAAGTGGAAGCTCAAAAGAATCGTCTCGAAAAAATTTCTATGCTTGATTCTTGCCACCAGTTGGAGATAGTGGCCATATGAAGATTTACCGAAAAGCGTCTCTCCCATAGTGGTGTATGGGGGGAGCAATTTGCAAGTCTTCATCAAGCGGAGCATGTCCTAGCAAGCACGATCAAGAAAGGAGATCTGACTTGAGAGAGTCAAGATCGGCATCATCTAGATCAACTGGAATGCTCAAGTCAAATGTATGATCTTGATAGGTTTTATATTCTACCGTTCTCATGCATTTGGGGAGACCGGGTTATAGGATTGATAGTCGTCCTAGCAAGAGGGGCTCTCAAGTGAGTAACATGATCGCATCCTTACGGAGAGCTCAAACCTTTGCATACTATTATTTGTTTTTCCTCTATGTGGGATTTTGGTGCTTGTCGTGATCTTCATGACAAGCCAAGGTTTACCGAAACGAATTTCGTAAGAAAAACTGTTGCATTTTCAGTGTTGGAGATATTACCGGTTGTTCTTTATAGAGAGGTCAAACCTTTCCCCATTTGGTTTTATCTTCCATCGTTGGACAATGATATTTCTCTGCATATTCTTGCAGTGCTCGTTGTGGTGATTTCAACGAGCCCAAGAACATAAAAATAGAGTTTGCATGCAAAAGGTATGGCACTTTTCGTATCACTGTTCTGTCAATCTGGATTAATCCGGGGCAATCTGACATCCCGAATTGAATCTGGAATCAATCGACATGAACGTGAATCTCTCTGTTAGCAGGCGGATTAATCCGACATTCATCCGGAATCAATCCAACATGAACGTGAATCTATCTGTTAGCAGTCAGATTAATCCGACATCAATCCGGGAGGCCGGATTAATCCGACATCAGTTCGGAATGCACGAAAAACTACATAACGGTCACATTTTTTGGAACCTATTTAAGGGGTCTTCATTCCCAAAGGTTCCCTAACAAATCAAGCATGTTTCTCTCTCTCTCTCTCCCACCATTGTTTACCTTGAGAAATCTTCCCCCTCTCAATCCCTCACATGATCATTGCATATCTTCGAGGGAAAAGTGAGAGAAGATCTTAATCTACATTTCCACCAATCTAGCTCTCTTCTAAGTAAGTGAAACCTATTAGATCGTTTTCTTGGAGTTCTTGGTGTTTGTCCTCATTTATTCTTTCTCTCTTATTCCCCCATAACTATTTTTTGCTTTGTTAAAATTTGAGAGTGAATGATTTGAGCACTTGTGCTCTTGCCTTTTGCATTCTTTGCATCGCTTTGCTCTCTCCACGAGAATTCGTGGAAGTGAAAACTTATGAACTTGTTACTCTTGGGTCTTTGGACCCTAAACGACCTAGCGGTGTTCTTGGGAGCCTCTAATTCATTTGTGGATGTGTGCCCCAAGTTTGTGGTGGCTTCGAGAGCCTCCAATTAAGTTGTGGATGTGTGTCTCGAGATTGAAGGTTACCAATAGTGGAAGGTGAACTAGACCTTTGTGGCGAGGTTTATCGGAGAATAGGGTGAGAAATTTTTGGTGTTGAGTAGGCCTGTTGTGGATAGCTCACATCCCTCCAATGAGACGTACTCCCTCAAAAGGAGGAATTCGGGAATAAATCATCGTCTCCGTGTGTCTCGGCTATTTCTATACCCGAGCTATTTATTTTATGCACTTTACATTGTGATATCCTTCGTGCTTGAAGTCATATATCTTGCTATCTCCTTGTTACTTGTCTTGCTTAGCATAAGTTGTTGGTGCACTTAATTGAGCCTAGTTTATTTAGGTTGTGTGCTTGTTATTTTAAACACTTAGTTTATTTTCGCATTTAGCAAGTCTTAACCAAAAAAAAAATTAATCATCTATTCACCCCCCTCTAAGTGACATCGTTTGTCCTTTCATTGTACCCATGTGGGAGTAGCCACATGGACCCAAGGCCCACTAGGGGCAGTCAGCCTCGTGGCTAGGTTTTTGGACTAGGCCGGCCAGACCCACTAGGCCCATGGGTGTCGGCGGCCAAGGATAAGGTTCTTTCCTCTACTTCAAGGCTTCCCTCCAACCTTCCCCACTAAATTAAGGGAGGAACCTCTCTTCCCTTGACACATAGTTAGATCTGAGTTTTTGATGTGTTCTCTCTCAGATCTATTTTATCTTCCTCTCTCTCATGTGTTGGGATCTTCACCTTCATATACACCAGTAGAGACTAAGTGATATGGGGTGGCCCGATCTTCTCAATGAGATCTCTATATTTTTGTGGATGTTTTGTGGATTTTATGATAACTAGTGCTACACTGAGACCTCTCACTTGGATAACCCTTGTTGCCAATGCTACAACAATCCCTTTGGATATTCTCAACTACACACTTGTAATCAAAGATCACGAGTGGTCTTGTATCCCCTATTCCCAATGGAATAACAAGATATCACACAACTTTTCATGTATACTTCAAGATGAATGCTTAGCAGAAATACAATCGAGAGGCTAGTGGTTTTTGGTTTAAATTTGTTCTGAGCTTTCCACACGGAGGTGGGGACTATATATAGGTGGAGATGCGGCCACAGGGACTCCTTGCGCAAGCACCTCTCCTACTAGGACTAGGACTCAACTAGGACTCCTACTTGGACTAGGAGGACTCTACTACGACTCCTACTTGGACTAGGAAGGGAAACAAACTGACCCAACTTTAGGTGGTTAGGAAATTATGGCATACATGCCATGCCTAATTGAATTAGGACTTCTATATGGCGCATTGATCTTCAATGGGGCGCCCTCCTCTTGTTTTCACCATTCCTTAGTGTGTAAGAACATTCCTGGAGTTGTTTTTCACACTTGTACATTTGTTTTCACCTTCTTGGAAATCTGTTTTCACCATTGTACTCTTGTTTTCCAGCATCCCCATCTTGTTTTCCAGCTCCTCTTGGTTGTTTTCTACCACCATGTTTGTGTTATCAATAACCCTCATCATACATAAGTGCATAGACTTAGGCAGTATAAAATTCTCACTATCACAAACATCATATTCAATAAGGGGTGAATTCACCTGTTGTTGTAATAACTTGGCCCTTGATCTTGTTATTGGTCCAAGTCTTATTTCATCATTCTTCTCTTGGATAACAACATCCTTGTGTGGTAAAGAACTAGGGATGTCCTCATCATCCTCCCCCCCTTGAAAAGGCATCGACCTCGACGCAGCAAGGTCATCTCCATGGTATGGTGTCAAATCAGCAACATTGAATGAATTACTCACACCAAACTCATCAACTAGAAGGTCTACCTTGTAAGCATTGTCATTGATTTTCTCAAGCACTTTGTAGGGACCAGCACCTCAAGGTAACAACTTGGACTTTCTCGGCTTTGGAAATCTATCTTTTCGAAAGCGCACCCATACTAAGTCTCCTGGCCAAAATAGAGCCTCCTTTCTCTTCTTGTTTACTCTTTCAGCCACATACATCCCCTTCTTCTCTATAGCATCCTTGGTCTTCTCATGTATCTTCTTCACAAAATCAACTCTCTTTGATGCCTCCATATTTATTCTCTCTTGTATGGGAAGTGGTAGCAAATCAAGTGGTGTAATGGGCTTGAAACCATAGATCACTTCAAACGGGCAAAGATGAGTAGTAGAGTGGAAAACCCTGTTGTATCCGAATTCTACATGTGGCAAACACTCCTCCCACTCCCGCAGATTTTTCTTGATCATGGTTCGCAACAATGTTGATAATGTGCGATTAACCACCTCCGTTTGTCCATCAGTTTGAGGGTGACATGTTGTTGAAAACAACAACTTTGTTCCTAGCTTCCCCCATAATGTCTTCCAAAAGTAGCTCATAAACTTCACGTCACGATCAGAAACAATAGTCCTTGGTACTCCATGTAGTCTCACTATGTCCCTGAAAAACAGATTAGCAATATGCGACGCATCGTCGCTTTTGTGGCAAGCAATAAAGTGTGAAATTTTAGAGATTCTATCCACTAACACAAATATAGAATCATGCCCTCTTTTAGTCCTCGGTAAACCTAGCACAAAATCCATACTAATATCTTCCCATGGTGTAGTTGGTACAGGTATAGGAGTATACAAACCGTGGGGCTTCAATTTTGACTTGGCCTTGTTGCAAGTGATGCAACGTTGCACAAACCTGTAAACATCACGTCTCATATGTGCCCTATAAAAATTGCCAGCCAACATAAGTAATATTTTCTCATGTCCAAATTGTCCCATTAATCCACCACTATGAGATTCCTGCAATAACATCAAACGCAAAGAACACTCGGGAATACATAATTTGTTAGCTCTAAACAGAAATCCATCATGTATATGATATTTAACCCAAGCCTTCACATTAGAACAGTTAGCATATGGTGTAAAAAATTCTTTATCTTCAGCATATAGTGGTTTCACATTAGAACAGTTAACATGTTTTTTCTAGACAAAGCATCAGCAATCACATTATCTTATCCTTTCTTGTGTTTAATAATGTATGGGAAAGATTCAATGAATTCTACCCATTTAGCATGTCTCTTATTAAGATTGGATTGACTCTTTAAAAATCTTAATTCCTCATGATCAGAATGTACGATAAATTATTTTGGCCACAAATAATGTTTCCAAACCTAAAGAACTCTAACAAGTGCATACAATTATTTATCATAGATAGAATAATTCAATTGAGCACCATGCAACTTTTCAGAAAAATAAGCAATAGGTTTCTTATCTTGCATTAGCACACCTCCAATACCTATGCCACTAGCATCACATTCAATTTCGAATTGTCTATTAAAATTAGGTAGCATCAATAATGGGGCCGAAATCAACTTATTTTTCAAAGTGTCAAAAGCAATATATTGAGCAACCCCCCGCTCGAAATTCACACCTTTCTTAGTCAAATCATTCAAAGGGGCAGCAATAGTACTAAAGTCTTTCACAATCTTCTATAAAATCCAGCAAGACCACTAAAACTTCTTACTTGACTTACATTCATGGGAATTGGCCAATTTTTAATTGCTTCAATTTTAGATTCATCCACTTCAATCCCATGTTTAGAAACAACATAACCAAGAAATATGACCTTATCTTTGCAAAAAGTGCACTTCTCTAAATTTCCATACAATTTATTTCTCTTAGCACATGCAAGACTTGTCTAATCTGGTCAATATGTTCATGTTCATTGTGGCTATATATGAGAATATCATCAAAATAAACAACCACAAACTTGCCAATAAAATCTCTCAAAACATGGTTCATTAATCTCATGAAAGTACTAGGTGCATTAGTTAATCCAAAAGGCATTACTAACCACTCATATAAACCAAATTTTGTTTTAAAGGATGTTTTCCACTCATCCCCCTCTTTCATCCTAATCTGATGATAACCACTATTCAAATCAATTTTAGAGAAAACAACAGCACCACATAATTCATCTAACATGTCTTCCAAACGTGGTATAGGATGACGATAACGAATAGTGATGTTGTTAATTGCTCTACAATCTACACACATGCGCCAAGTACCATCTTTCTTAGGAACTAAAATAACAGGAACAACACAAGGAGATAGGCTTATTCGAATATAACTTTTATCAAGAAGCTCTTGTACTTTTTTCTGAATTTCCTTTGTCTCTTGGAGATTTCTCCTATAGGGAGCTCGGTTTGGTAATGATGATCCAGGAATCAAATCAATTTGATGCTCAATCCCTCTCAATGGTGGCAGCCCCGAGGGTACTTCTTCTGGAAACAAATCATCAAACTCCTGCAAAACATTAGAAACACCAATAGAAAGAGGATTCATGTCGTTAGAAACTAAAAGTTCCCCTTGTTCATGGGCACTATAGGTACTAAACTAGGATCCTCACTAAACTCTCTCAAATCTTCTTTGGTAGCTGATGGTGCAGATCGTGCACTCGTTGGGAGACCCCAAGAGGAGGGTGTGATGACCACAACACTAGGAAATTCCCCTTAGTTAAGAACCAAGGTTAACAATCCAGTAGGAGGAAGAGGACCTTCGGAAGGTTGATGCCACTAACGGTGGTGCTGGCGCTTCACCGGTGTCAGCAACAACGTGGAACCTGCACACAACACAACCAAGATACTTTGTCCCAACGGTACAGTGAGGTTGTCAATCTCACCGGTCTTGCTAAAAACAAAGATTAGACGTATAGTGTGGAAAATGGTGTACGCTTGCAGTAAGTAAAGAAAGTAGGAAATAGCAGTGGTTTTTTTAACAGTGTAAGAAAATGGACCGAGGTTCATAGGTTCACTAGTGGTGTCTCTCCATAAAAGATAGCATGTTGGGTGAACAAATTACAGCTGGTCAATTGACAAATAGAGGTTGCACCGTAGTGCACATTATAACATGATGACTACTATGATATTTAGTGCGGGAATTACAACAATATACATAGACCGAAATCCATCTGCATCTATGACTAATAATCCACCCTCAGGTTATCATCCGAACCCCCTTAGGTATTAACTGCAAGCAACAAATAACTGCATTAAACAATGTGTGGAATGTAAGCAATGATTATGCATGCGGGCACTATCACCGCTGTTTTCTCCCTAATGGCAACAACAGATCCTCCCCCTTCACGTTTCTGTCACTCGAGCAAGGCGAAGAGGAGGCAAGAACCCACTATCAAGCATAAATACTCTCTCTTAGAGTCACTAGCAACTACTTGGACAGAGCAACCACTAGCAACGGAAAGCATGCAAGATCACAAATAACATATGCAATAAAGACTATAATCAACTTGGCATAAGTTCAATATTCATTGGATCCCAGCAAACACAGCATATAGAATTACATAAGATCAATCTCGATCATGATAGGCAACTCACGAGATCTAAACATGGAGACATATGAGGAGAAGACAACCATCTAGCTACAACTACGAACCCGTAGTCCAAGGATGAACTACTCACGCATCACTCCGGAGGCAGGAATGGTGATGTAGAAGTCTCCAGTGATGATTTCCTCTCCGGTAGGGTGCCGGAAACAGCTTCAGAACCCCCCTCCCCCCCCCCCCGATCGGAACTTTTCGAGGATTTTTTATCAGGTGTTTAGGGTTTTCCATCCGGGGGGGTAAATAGGTGAAAGGGCAAAGGCGGTGGAGCTCCAGGGGCCCCACACCCATAGCTGGCGCGGCCAGGGGGGCCGCGCCACCCTATGGTGTGCCCCCCTGGTGCCCGTCTTCGACACTCCTTCGGTCTTCTGGATGCTTTCAAGGAAAATAGGCACTTCGGGCATTGTGGGGTCCAATTCCGAGAATGTTTCCAGAACAACTTTTCTGAAACAAAAAACAACATAAAACAGGGAACTGGCACTTGGCATCTTGTTAATAGGTTAGTCCCGGAAAACGTATAAAAATGCTAAAAATAAGGGAGAAAACATGTAGCAATTGGCATAATATTATCATGGAGCATCAAAAATTATAGATACGTTGGAGACGTATCAAGCATCCCCAAGCTTAGTTCCTACTCGTCCTCGAGTAGGTAAACGATAAAACACAATAATTTTTGAGGTGACATGCTACTAACATAAACTTGATCAATATAATGTAAAATCATATGCACGCTAAGGTCATAGAACTTCAAACACAAACATGATAAATAGAACTTTAATAATAAAGCATAGTAATTACTTTGCATCACGAAGAGTATCTCAAATAAATGATCATGAATAATAATGCAAAGAAAGGTAAACGTTTGTTTCAGGTATAGATAAAGCATGGCAAAGTGATATTTCTCTAATCCTTAAGAGTGGGGCAAAACATAAATGCCAGGACACCTTCAAAGTTCATGAGGAAGACTAGAGCAAATAATTTAAGAACAAATAATATCACATCATGAAGTAATTATTGATGTTTATGGGACAAATGCACATAGAACTCATAATGGCAAAAATGTTCTCTCAACTGTGCATAAAGTTATAAGATGAAGACTCAACATAAAACTAAAAGAAAGGCCCTTCGCAGAGGGAAGCAGGGATCACTCATGTGCTAGAGCTTTTATTTTATTAAACAAAGGTATTAAAAGTTTGACACTTAGTGTCTATATTTTGGGAGATGTATGCTAATGTCAACGAATGGTAAACAGAAAATACAGTACGTCACAAGCCAACTGGATTCACAAGAGCGGATCCCATGTGAAGGACGCATCTGGGTAGAAGGTCATCCCTCTTTCTCTTTTGTTTACACAATTATGTTTTGACTGATAAATCAGGGGCAAAAATAGTGAAGATAATTTGTTTGTATTAATTTAGGGCTGGGCACCCCGCTGCCAGCTCTTCTATCATTTGGATAAGCGGATGAAGCCACTAGTCCAGGGTGTGAAATCTAATCAACAAGTGAGATAAAGATTCTCTATTGACGTCCTCATGAGGAAAAAGAGGAACATAAAGCAGGAGTAATTTTAAAAAATTTAAAGGTAACACATGAGAAATTTACTTGGAGTGGCAGTTAAATACCACATGTAGGTAGGTATGGTGGACACAATGGGAAAAACTTTGGTTTAAGGTAGTTTGGATGCACGAGTAGAGCTCATACTCAGTACAGGTGGAGGCTAGCAAAAGACTGGGAGCGACAAATCAAGAGAGCATAAGAGCCATAACCATGCATAGCGACATAAGCATCATTAATTAAAACATAAGCAGTATCACAAGTTCAAAAACTAAGTGGTCATGGAGGCTATTCGTGACTGGTTAATAGTCATAAACATGGTGTGAGCATGCGCGAAGTCAACCAAATAAAACATTCGAAAGAGAATACCATATATTGATGCTTTACTATGACAAGAACAACTCATGAATCTTTCAAGACATATTAAACACTCTCAGCTATTTGAGGCTATTCATGCTACTCAATAACCAAAAGGCTTTAAAACTAAAATAACATTGAGCATGGCATGAAAAAGTTCTAGCCACAGTCTATACAAGCTTCTACTAGCACTGTTATAAATTCTACTTCAAGCGGCAATTTTCTTCTCCCAACAAGCACCATACAAAACATGCTTTAACAAAAATACTCTTTATGATACAACAAGCAAACATGAGAGTACTCACATAAAACTACTAAAACTAACAGCTCTAATAAGAGATGCATGCAAAACAGGAGCTAAATAAATGCAGCAGCCAGACAAGATTAAGAATACAAAGTATTCTCATAAAAAAGCGGAGCGTGTCACTCTCCAATAAAAGAATGCTGGGGTCCAACCAAGTTTATTGAAAAATTAAAAACAAACTGAAAGCAAAAACAAAAAAAAATGAAAACAAAAATAAAAGACGCTCCAAGTAAAGCACATAAGATGTGATCCAATAAAAATATAGTTTCACTAGAAGTGACATGATAGTTTGTTGATGAAGAAGGGGATGCCTTGGGCATCCCCAAGCTGAGACGCTTGAGTCTTGTTGGAATTTGCTGGTATGTACCACCGGGGCATCCCCAAGATTAAGCTTTTCACTCTTCTTGATCACATCATATCATCATCTTCTCTTGACCCTTGAAAACTTCCTTCACACCAAACTTCTCACAATCTTCATTAGCAACGTTAGTGCAGTCGAAATAATAAATTAACATGGTTCAGTTTCAACACAAGTCTAACACTCAAAAATACATTAGCTACTGTCACAACTTCTTTTAAAACTCTTTTTCTCAAAAGAACACCAAAAAGAAAGAGATTAAGATGCAAATGCAATAAATGGCAGAAATCTGTCAAAACAGAACAACAGGTAAAGATCGATTTTTTCGAAAATCTTATGTTGCTCAAATCAAAAGGTGGTAAACTAAGAAAAGTTGCGTATATAACTCAGGATCACACACAAAACAACTCAGGTCATTTTGAATTTTCTGTGATTTTATACGGAATAAACAGTGGACAGCAGAAATCTGTTTCCTGCGCAGAAATCCGAAATATAGCCTCAACTTTCCACTAGAGGCTTTACTTGGCTCAACAAAAATTCAAAAGAAAAGATACAGCAGGGTTGCTAAGGAAATAGACAACACTCAGGTGCAAACCACACAAAAGAAAACAAAGGAAAACGGGTTGAAAACAGCAAAATAAAATGGGTTGTCTCTCGGTAGCGCTTTTCTTTAACGCCTTTTAGCTAGGCCCGGAAAAATGGATTCACGTGTTTTCGAGTCAAGAAGATGCTCACATAAGAAATATGAATTAATCAAAAGAGAGCATCAATAAGCACGTATAAAACAAATTTAAGTCTAACCCACTTCCTATGCATAGGAATCTTGTAAAGAAATAAATTAAAGAAGCTCAAACTAGAAATCATGGGAAAGTAGAGAAAGAGCAACTTCCAAACTTTCAACAAAAAGAGAGGTGTTTTAGTAACATGAAAATTCCTACAACTATATTTTCCTATCTCGTAATAATTTTCAGTGGCATCATGAACAAACTCAACAACATAATTATCACATAAAGCATGTTTGTCATGGCCTAAAAGCACACAATTCATATCAAGATCAAAAACAGTGGGATCAAAATTTAAAATCAGCTCCTCTTCTCCCACTTTTAGCTATAGCAAAACAAGATGATTGATCACTCTTAAAAGGCATTGGACACATTATAGCAATCCTATTTTCAGTAGCATTATAATTTCTCAAGTAACATAGGACCATCATCAAAAGCATTATCATAAGATTTATCCAACTAGCATGGATTATCACACATAATAGTAGCAATATCATCCTCACAATTTTCATTCATAGTAGTATCAAGGTCACAAGTATAGCAAGTATCAATTTCATCAAATAATGTATGAGTTAAAGAGTTACTATCATTGGGAGGTAGACATGGGTAGCTCCATTCTTCCTCCTCTTGATCATCACTCTCCTCCTCTTTTTCATCCAATGAGCTTCCAGATTCAGCAGTTTCTTCTTCCGTAGGTTCCTGCAAGGCATTAATCTCTTCCTTAGGTTGAGATCATTTATTAAGATATTCCATTATGTAGTAATTAGAGTCCTTCTAATTATCAAAGCAATATTCAAGTATAGCATAAATCTCATATTTATAAGGTGCATCATCAATACTTTCAAGCAAATAGGAAATTTCGAATGCACCCTTCCAAGCAATAAATTCTTCAATTTGTTCCACATCATATAATTCATAATTCCCCTTAACATAAGAAGATATGGTAACATTATCATCATACTCACATTTAAAAGGGAGGTGTTCATACCTCCTACAACAACAGGATTTATCAAAGCAATAAGTAACATTATAAGTAGAGCACAAGTTTTTAGCATAATCGTGCAATTTATTAATTTGCTCCCATAAGTGTATCCCTTTTTGTGACAAGCGGTGTTCCTTATAATATTTTTGTTGTTCAGCCGTGAATCCACCTTGCCAATAAGATCTAGTTTCAAAGACATCAAACATTGATAGCAAGCATGATAAAGCAAAAATAACAACTAGAATAAGAACTAATTTTTTGTGTGTGTTTTGATAAAGCGAAGCAAAACAAGACAAAAATAAAAACAAGACAATAAACAAAATAAAGAGATTGAGAGTGAGAGACTCCCCTTGCCAGAAGACTTCTTCCTCCCCGGCAACGGCGCCAGAAAAGTCCTTGATGGTGCAGATCGTGCACTCGTTGGGAGACCCCAAGAGGAGGGTGTGATGCGCACAGCAGTAGGAAATTCCCCCTAGTTAAGAACCAAGGTTATCAATCCAGTAGGAGGAAGAGAACCTTCGGAAGGTTGATGCCACTGACGGTGGTACTGTCGCTTCACCGGTGTCAGCAACAACGTGGAACCTGCACACAACATAACCAAAATACTTTGTCCCAACGGTATAGTGAGGTTGTCAATCTCACCGGTCTTGTTGAAAACAAAGATTAGACGTCCAGTGTGGAAAATGGTGTATGCTTGCAGTAAGTAAATAAAGAAGGAAATAGCAGTGGTTTGTTTAACAGTGTAAGAAAATGGACCGGGGTTCATAGGTTCACTAGTGGTGTCTCTCCATAAAAGATAGCATGCTGGGTGAACAAATTACAGCTCGACAATTGACAAATAGAGGTTGCACCGTAGTGCACATTATAACATGATGACTCCTATGATATTTAGTGCGGGCATTACAATAATATACATAGACCGAAATCCATCTGCATCTATGACTAATAATCCACCCTCAGGTTATCATCTGAACCCCCTTAGGTATTAAGTTGCAAGCAACAGATAACCACATTAAACAATGTGTGTAATGTAAGCAATGATTGTGCACGCGGGAACTCTCACCGCTGTTTTCTCCCTAATGGCAACAACACATCCTCCCCCTTCACGTTTTTGTCACTCGAGCAAGGCGAAGAGGAGACATGAACCCACTATCAAGCATAAATACCCCCTCTTAGAGTCACTAGCAACTACTTGGCCAGAGCAACCACTAGCAACGGAAAGCATGCATGCTCACAAATAACATATGCAATAAAGACTATAATCAACTTGGCATAAGTTCAATATTCATCGGATCCCAGAAAACACAACATATACAATTACATAAGATCAATCTCGATCATGATAGGCAGCTCACGAGATCTAAACATGGAGGCACATGAGGAGAAGACAACCATCTAGCTACAGCTACAAACCTGTAGTCCAAGGATGAACTACTCACGCATCACTCCGGAGGCAGGCATGGTGATGTAGAAGCCTCTGGTGACGATTTCCTCTCCGGTAGGGTGCCGGAAACAACTCCGGAGCCCCCCTGATCTAGGGTTGACGGTGACCTTGGCTGCGGAACTTTTCAGGAATTTTTTATCACGTGTTTAGGGTTTTCTATCTAGGGGGATTAAATAGGCGAAATGGCAAAGGCGGTGGAGCTCCAGGGGCCCCACACCTATAGCTGGCACGGCCAGGGGGCCGCGCCACCCTATGGTGTGGCCCTCCTGGTGCCCGTCTTTGACTCTCCTTCGGTCTTCTGGATGCTTCCGGGGAAAATAGGCACTTCGGGCTTTGTGGGGTCAAATTCCGAGAATGTTTCCAGAACAACTTTTCTGAAACCAAAAATAGCAGAAAACAGGGAACTGGCACTTGGCATCTTGTTAATAGGTTAGTCCCGGAAAACGTATAAAAATGCTATAAATAAGGGAGAAAACAAGTAGCAATTGACATAATATGATTTTTGAAGATTGTACCGTAGGGAAAAATCCCTACGGTAAGATTTTCAAAATTATGTGGGGCAAGATGTGCCACCAAAGTTACATGAGTGTTACAAGTGGTAGATCAGGGAGGTAGGAAATAATGGCTACAATACATTATGTGACTAGTTTTCTCACCCAAGTAATGAGGGGTTCCCTAATAGAATCTTTCACTCTATACTGATGTAACATTACATCAGAAGAAAACCTAATGTGCCATCTCAAGTAGGTGGCCTTTTCTGATTGGAAGATCAGATCATTCCTAGTCTTCCATATGTTCCATGTAGCACACGCAAAAATCTCCAGAAAACAGGGCCCTCGAAAGAGCAACCTAGCCGACATAATCCTATCCAGAGTGGTCTTGGTGAGATCCCAATGAATTCCAAGGGCATTCCAACAATCCCTGGCAAAGGTACATTCAAAGAAGAGATGGCTAGTAGTTTCATATGTGTTGCAGTCGCATAAAACACAGTGATAACCCTGAGGTAAAAGCCAGTGTCTGCGGCATAATAGATCTCTGGTGTTCAGACGATCATTGACATAATATGATCATGGAGCATCATAAATTATAGATACGTTGGAGACGTATAAGTGTCTAACATTGTTAAAAGGCTCACTCCCTTACTTTTACCACTCGTCCTAGGCTTGTTTTCACCCACAGAATTTGTGTTTTCACTCTTCTCATCTCTCTCACTCTCTTCCTCTAGATTCACTTCAGTTTTCTGTCTAGACTCATTCACAATCTGGTGTGGTGTCATAGGCCTCAAGATAATATCCTTATTATTCCAATTCAATTGGTATGTGTTTGTTGTCCCATTGTGTATAGCCTTCTTGTCAAATTACCATGGTCTTGCAAGTAGCAGGTGGCAAACTGTCATGGGAACAACATAACACTCAATTGTATCTTTGTATGGTCCAATATGAAATTCCACTCTCACAATATGGCACACCCTGATTTCATCTTTGTCACTCAATAATTGAATATAATATGGATGTGGATGTGGAATATATCTCAACTTGAGATTTGCACATAAATCCTTGCTTGCTAAATTTCTGTAACTCTGTCCATCAATGATCACCTTGCAGGCCATTTGTGGACACACAATTGCTTTGGTTTGAAATAGGTTGCATCTTTGGCTCTCATCACTAGGAACAACACTCAAAGCTTTTGTGCAAACAATAGTTGGGTAATTGGTAGCATAGGCATCAACATGACCATCTTCATCATCATATGTATCCTCCTCAGTAGGATCAACATCATCTCCAGTCTCATACTCATCATCAGCATTGATAACCATTATTTTCTTATTAGGAAAATCTCTCTTAAAATGCCCTTTTCCTCCACATGTATAGCATTTGATGTACCTATTTCGTGGTGTAGGTGTAGAACCACTAGGACTCGAAGCTGGTGATGTTGTTTTCCTTGTACTAGGGGTGCTTGTCTCGGTTTTGAACTTGTAGTCCCACATGTTGAAGCAACTTGAGGTGTAGTTGGTGTGAAAACAGAACTGTTAGATGGGAAACTTCTCCTAGCACTCAATTGCACTTCCTCGGCCAACCTCTTCTCAGCTTCTCTTGATTGATGCAACAATTCACTCATATTGCTATATTGCACATGCCTCACAATGCTTCTAATTTTGAATTGCAATCTTGACAAAAATCTTTGCATTGTTTGTTCTGGCTCCTCTCTAACCCGAGCTCTTTGGAGTATCAATTCCATCTCCTTGTAATAAGCATCCACGGATTTTGTACCTTGCTTAAATTGTTGTAGCTTGTCATAGAGAGTTCTAATATAGTTTCTTGGGACAAATCTTTCTCTTGGCAATTGCTTCATCTCTCTCCATGTGTTAACTTCTTGTTGTTCATGTTCTTCCCTCAATCTTGTAATGCCATCCCACCACAAGAGATCATAGCAATCAAAACCAGATGACGCAAGCTTAACTTTTCTCTCCTCAGGATACTCATGTAATCTCCATAGCTTCTCAATTTTCAGCTCCCACATCAAATATGACCACATCTTCAGTATCACAAGCGAGACTAGGAATAGAGAATTTTGGTTTTTCCAAGCCATCGTTCTCTCCATTGTTTTCCACAGGAACTCTCCTTGCATATCCTCCACGGCCTCCTAGTATATTGCCTCTTCCATCATCCAAATTAGCATTGGGAGCATTTGCTTGAGGTCTTTGTTGTTGTTTTTCAACTAGAGTTGATAAATTTCCAATTTGTCTTGTCAAAGTTTATTGCATAGCATCAACAGATTCTTGTGTTGTAGAAGCTTCAATTTTTAGGTCCAATCTGTTCAATTTGTCCCTCAAAGAATCATCACTTTTCTCAACTTCAGCAGTAATCTTTTTATAAAGTGTATCTCTTAAAGCTTCATACTCATTCCACTTGACTACCTCCTCTGGTTTCTTCCTTGACTGCATATCAACATCACTAGAAGAACTCGTGATTAATCTGTTAGTAACAAAATAATCAATGGGTTGTGGTGCTCTCTCACACCTCACTCAAGACCAGCAAAGAATTGTTTATCTTACCATTCCAAAGTGAATAGGATTTACTTACCGCAAGGAGCAATGAAAAGTGTATCAAGTGTGAGAACAGAATAACCAGGATATCAAGTGTCACAAGACAAAACATGGTATTTGGTGGGGCTTGGTTGAGATTCCTAACAACACCAAAACAACAACTCCTATTTACTGTCTAATGTGATGAAAAACACTAAAGGAACACACTCACTCTGGGAGGCAAATGTGGCTTAGAAATTATATGGAAGAGGTATTGCAAGCACTGGAAAGACACTAGCAAATACTCTATGAAAACAAGCACAAGATTGCTCAAAGATGTCCACAAAAATATCCAAGATATGATGTATCAATCTCCACTAGTGATATATTAATGGCTCGGCCTCTTTTTGCTTTTTCTCTCTTTCTATTTTTTTTACACTTTTTCTCCTTTTTCTCTATTTTTTGTACTTTTCCAATGGCCTTTAAATCAACTAGGAGCAACAAGTAGAAGAAAACAGAGATATGGACAACAATTTGATCGAATGAGCAGCCTGTAAGAGTAATGAAAACAGCTAGTCTTTGGGTTGTAGTACCTAAAATTTGTTGTAGAATGGCAGCGACTAAGGCTTATCAAAGATCAGACTGGAAACCTAAGGAGAAAACAGGGAGCAAAACAAAGGAAAAAACTAAGAAAAGAGAGAGAAAAAGGATCAAAATAGCTCACGACAGAGAAAATGGGACTTTTGTGTTGCACGGCAGCAAAACAGGGCAAAAAAGTCTGCCCGACACCGCGCGCATATGTGTGTGCGGTGATGATCTCACGGCAGGGTCATCGTGTCCGAGAGGGACAAGGAGAGAGAGTTGGCGGCAGCGCTTTCGTGTTTTTGTTCGCGTTTTTGTGCCCACGACAAGGGAGCGCTCAGACACGACAGCAATTTGGCGCGTAGTGTTAGGTTGGTAGTGGTTGTGTTCCGACACGGGACAGGGACGCGCGTGACACATTTAAGAATCGTGGTTACGACTGCATGGACCGAGTCCAGGAGGAATTGGAAAAAAGGAGTGTGCGTTTTTTTTGCCCGGTAGTGAGTGTGTGGCGACCACGTTTGGTCGGTTACACCTTACACGGTACGGCTTGCAAGGAAACGTGCGCGCAAGTAGGGGTGATATGTTTCCAACGTATCTATAATTTATGATGTTCCATGATGATATTTTGCCAATTTCTACATGTTTTCTCCCTTCTTTATGTCATTTTTATCGATTTTCCGGACTAACCTATTGACAAGATGCCACCTAGCCAGTTCCCTATTTTCTGTTGTTTTTAGTTTCAGAAAAGTTGTTCTGGAAATATTCTCGGAATTGGAAAATTCGAAGCCCGGAAGTCTTAGAATTCCCGAAGGTTCCACGGAGTCCCGAAGAGACCCGGAGGGGGGCCACACCATAGGGTGGCGCCCCCGTGGCCGCGCCGGGGGGGGTGGTGTGGGCCCCCCAGGGCTACGCCACCTTTGCCCTTTCGCCTATTTATTCCCCTCCGAAGGAAAACCCTAAGCACCTAATAAAAAATCCCTGAAAAGTTCCGCAGCCGCCATCATCGTCAACCCTAGATCAGGGGGGTTCTGAAGCTGTCTCCCGGCACCCTGCCAGAGAGGAGATCATCAACAGAGGCCTCTTCATCACCATGCCTGCCTCCGGAGTGACGTGTGAGTAGTTCATCCTTGGACTACGGGTCCATAACAGTAGCTAGATGGTTGTCTTCTCCTCCTATGCCTCAATGTTTTGATCTCATGAGCTGCCTAACATGATCAAGATTGTTCTTATGTAATTCTATGTGTTGTGTTTGCTGGGATCCGATGAATATTGAACTTATGCCAAGTTGATTATAGTCTTTATTGGATATGTTATTTTTGATCTTGCATGCTTTCCATTGCTAGTGGTTGCTCTGGCCAAGTAGTTGCTAGTGACTCCAAGAGGGAGTATTTATGCTCGATAGTTGGGTTCATGCCTCCTTTTCGGCTGTGCTCGACTGACAGAAACGTGAAGGGGGAGGATGTGTTGTTGCCACTAGGGAGAAAACAGCGGTGTGAGTGCCCGCGTGCACAATCATTGCTTACATTACACACATTTCTTAATGCAATTATCTGTTGCTTGCAACTTAATACCTAAGGGGGTTCGGATGATAACCTGAGGGTGGATTATTAGTCATAGATGCAGTTGGATTACTGTCTATGTATATTGTTGTAATGCCCGCACTAAATATCATAGTAGTCATCATGTCATGAATGTGCACTATGGTGCAACCTCTATTTGTCAATTGCCTAGCTATAATTTGTTCACCCATCATGCTATCTTTTATGGAGAGACACCACTAGTGAACCTATGGACCCCGGTCCATTTTCCTACACTGTTAAACAAACCACTACAATTTCCTGCTTTCTTTACTTACTGCAAGCATACACTATTTTCCACACTATACGCCTAATCTTTGTTTTCAGCAAGACCGGTGAGATTGACAACCTCACTGTACCGTTGGGACAAAGTATTTTGGTTGTGTGGTATGCAGGTTCCGCATTGTTGCTCACACCGGTGAGGCGCCATCACCACCGTCAGTGGCATCAACTTTCTGAAGATCCTCTTACTCCTACTGGATTGATAACCTTGGTTCTTAACCGAGGGAAATTCTTACGGCTTCACTCATCACACCCTCCTCTTGGGGTTCCCAACACACTGTCCATAGCAAAGAATTTCTGGCGCCTCGAGGAACCATCAAGGTGTAGCATCAAAGAATTTCTAGCGCCGTTGATGGGGAGAAAGAAGTCTTCTGGCAAGGGGAGTCTCTCACTCTCAACCTCTTCATTTTGTTTATTTCCTAATTTGTTTGCCTTGTTTTTCTTATTTATATAAAAAACACACAAAAAAATAGTTTACTTTATAGCTGTTATTTATTTGCTTGCTTTTATTTTGCTAGAATGAGTATTCCTGAAGTTGAGGTTCGTCCTTTTAGGCAATAGGGGGAGAGAGTTTAAAAGATGCTTGATATAGAATAAATGATGCTCTTAATAGGTGTACAAAAAATATTCTACCTTGATACTCCTGAGGAATTTTTATGTTGGTACTACTGGCTGGTATAGGTATGTGTTAGATACTCTTACGGGTGGAAATTTTCTAGGAACTTTTGCCTTGGAAGCCTGCAATTTGATTGAAAGTTTGGTAGGAACGCCCCCACTATAACTGTTAAAACTGAGACCACTTTGGAGGAGGTTATTAATAAACTAAACTCTTTGGAAATGAACTTACCAATTTTCCTTGATAATGCTAGCAAAGCTAATGAATCAATAATAACTTTTGATAAAAGAATCACTGCTCTAGAAGCTGGCAACACTCATGATGATCAAAATTCTAGGATTGGTAAACTAGAGGAGGCTATGGGAAATTTAAGCTCAACTTTTTCATATCTTAATTTCAAAAAGGAGAAAGCCTTTGTGGGAAAATATCAAAGATTCATGTATGTTCCCAAGATAACTAAACTCAAATCTCAATATGTGCTGAAAATTGCTGAAACGATTAATGAAACTAAGAGTGACCTTCATGCTGAATCTTCAGAAACACCTAGAGTGCCTATTGCTGCAAATAATGATTTAGAGGAAGTTACAGATGTTGATGCTTCACTTGAAAATACTTGAGTTGCTTTCTATGCCTAGCTGAAAGGCGTTAAAGAAAAGCGCTACCGGGAGACAACCCGTTTTATTTCTCCGTTTTCAACCTATTTTCCGTCGTTTCCTTTTTTATTTGCACATGGGTGTTGTCTATTTCCTTAGCAACCCCGATGTATCTTTTCTTTTGTGTCTTTTTTGATCCAAGTAAAGCCTCTAGTGGAAAGTTGAGACTATATTTCGGATTTCTGCGCAGAAAACAGATTTCTGTTGTCCACTGTTAAATTCGTATAAAATCACAGAAAATTCAAAATGACCTGAGTTTTTTGTGCATAATCCTGGGCTATATACGCAACTTTTCTTAGTTGAATACTTTTTATTTGAGCAACAGAAGATTTTCGAAAAAAATCATCTTTACCTGCTGTCCTGTTTTGACAGATTTCTGCCAATAATTGCATTTGCATCTTAACCTCTTTTGTTTTGTTGTTCTTTTGAGAAAAAGAGTTTTAATAGAAGTTGTGACAGTAGATAATGTGTTTGTGAGTGTTAGGATTGTCTTGAAACTGAACCATGTGAATTTATTATTTCGATTGCACTAATGTTGCTAATGAAGATTGTGAGAAGTTTGGTGTGAAGGAAGTTTTCAAGGGTCAAGAGAAGAGAATGATATGATGTGATCAAGAAGAGTGAAAAGCCTAAGCTTGGGGATGCCCCGGTGGTACATCCCAGCAAATTCGAAGAAGACTCAAGCGTATAAGCTTGGGGATTCCCAAGGCATCCCCTTCTTCATCGACAAATTATCAGGTCACTTCTAGTAAAACTATATTTTTATTCGGTCACATCTTATGTGCTTTACTTGGATCGTATTTCATTTTTTTCTTTTAGTTTGTTTTTATTTTTGCAATAAGCTTGGTTGGACACCAGCATTCTTTTATTAGAGAGTGACACGCTCCGCTTTTTCATGGAAATACTTTGTATTCTTAATCTTTGTCTGGCTGCTGCATTTATTTAGCTCCTGTTTTGCATGCATCTCTTATCTAAGAGCTGTTAGTTTTAGTAGTGTTATGTGAGTACTCTCATGTTTGCTTGCTGTATCATGTAAAGTATTTTTGTTAAAACATATCTTGTATGTTTCTTGTTGGGAAAAGAAACTTCTGCTTGAAGTAGAATTTTTAATGGTGCAAGTAGAAGCTTGTATAGACTGTGGCTAGAACTTTTTCATATCATGCTAGATGTTATTTTAGTTTTAAAGCCTTGTGGTTATTGAGTAGCATGATTAGCCTCAAATAGCTGAGAGTTTCTAATGTGTCATTGAAAGAATCATGAGTTGTTCTTGTCATACTGAAGCATAAATTTGTGGAATTCTCTTTTGAATGTTTTATTTGGTTGACTTGGCGCATTCTCACACCATGTTTATGACTATGAACCAGTCACTAATAGCCTCTACGATCATTTAGTTTTTCGACTTGTGATGCCGCTTATGCTTTGATTAATGATGTTTATGTCGCTATGCATGATTATGACTCTTATGCTCTCTTGATTTGTCGCTCCCAGTCTTTTGCTAGCCTCCACGTGTACTGAGTATGGAATTATACTCGTGCATACAACTCCCTAAAACCAAGTTTTCCCATTGTGTCCACCATACCTACCTACATGTGGTATTTAACTGCCACTCCAAGTAAATTGCTATTGTGTTACCTTTAAAACCTTCAAAATTACTCCTGCTTTGTGTTCCTGTTTTTGCTCATGAGAACATAAATAGAGAATATTTATCTCACTTGTTGATTGGATTTCACACCCTCTACTAGTGGCTTCATCCGCTTATCCAATTTATAGAAGAGCTGGCAGCGGGGTGCCCAGCCCCAAATTAATACACACAAAATCTCTTCACTATTTTTGCCCCTGATTTATCAGTCAAAGCAAAATTGTGTAAACAAAAGATAAAGAGGGATGACCTTCTATACTAGTTGCGTCCTTCATATGAGAGCCGCTCTTGTGAAATATAGTTGGCTCGTGACGTACTGCATTTTCCGTTTACCATTCATTGACATTAGCATACATCTCTGAAAGAGCATGGTTCCCCATTTGTGTTTTTGGTAATTGATGACAATCACTATGGACTAATGGTTGCATTGAGCTATATTTGTAGAGTTTGTCCTTAGGCAATGCTTGATGTCCATGTTTTCGATTCAAGATAATCAAGTGGTGACCAAGGTGCTATTCATGTGAATATCCCAAGTTTGATCATGAGAGAGTTGAGCATATTGCAAGTATGTCTTGAAGAAGAATATTGTGTGAACATTCATGTTTACCTTCAATACATCATTATTATGAAGAGAGAAGAAAATATACAAGGTTGATCAAGGCAAAGTGCTAAGCGGTGGTTAATATTGATCAACTCACAAAGCAAGAAGATGTACCATGTGGGATCATGGTATCGTAAGTAATTTTTCATATAGCTTTGTGTTCTAACCCATTATATGTGTGTGTGGTATATCTATGTGGGGTTAGGTATATTTCCATGGGCTTGCATCAAAAGGAAGATTTCATATAGTCCATGGTGGATGACGTCAAGTTGTGGTCGTCATCAAGTTCGGGAAGTGCAAGTTCAAGGGGATCATATCGAAGAGATCACATTCTTGAAGCTTACCACTCTTTTGGAGATAATTTCCAAGTAAATATGTACTTAAAAGATCCTCTCCCATAGTGGCATATGGGGGAGCAATCTTTGTGTCTTCACCGAGCAAAGTGAAATCAAGAAAGGTGTTCCATCTTGAGGAGGTCAAGATCTTTATCATCTAGCTCAAGTCGAATGCTCAAGGAAAAGGTATGATATTCATAGGTTTTCTATTTTACCGGTCTCATAGCATTAGGAGGGAGACCGGGTTATAGGATAGATAACCGTACTATCAAGAGGGGCTCTCATATTAGCAACTTGATCGCATCACTCGGAGAGAGATCAAACCTTTGCATACTTGGCATAATCTTTCTTGGTTCTTATTTGTTTTTTCTCCATGTGTGGTTTTAGAGCTTGTCACGTGCTTCAATACAAGCTCAAGTTCATCAAAAACGGGTTTCGCATGAAAAACTTATTGTGTTTTTGATATTGGAGGTTTTACCGATTGTTCCTTTATAGAGAGGTCAAACCTTTCATCCTTTGGTTTTATCCTCCAATGATGGACTATGATGTTTCTTTGCATAATCTTGTAGTTCTCGTTCTTGCGATTTCAACGAGCCCAAGATCATCGAAAACAGAGTCCAGATGCAAAAGATATCGCGTTTTTAGTGAAGGAGATTTTCTGGAAACTCGGAGGCTGGCCTTAGGCCGGGATGAGGCTCCCTGGGTAGGCCTAGCCGGCCTGGGAGGCCGGGGTCGCGCAGAATTCCCCCAACAGGCTGATTTTGGGGTCCTATAAAAGGGGTCTTCTTCCCCAATGGTTCCCCACCTTTTTAGCAAGTTTTCCTCCACCATTGTTGACCTTTTGGAGCTTGCTCTCTCTCTATTCCTACATGATTCTTGCCTCCAATTAGTGGGAAAAGAGAGAGGAGATCTAGATCTACTATTCCACCAATCCATCTCACCTCTTAGTGAGGGGAAAGTATTTGGATTTAGATCTTGTGAATTCATTTTGTCGCACCCGAACTTCTAGAGGATACTCACAGCCCGCTAAACAGTAGATAAATGGCTTACGGGGCATACCGGCACCCGCATCTCAATATGAGCAGGCCAACACGTAAACGTGTGACAACCATTCTCTACTATCCATCGTCTGCGTAAACCATCCCATAGAAATCCGACTACTTCCATTGACGTACTTCATAACATACACACATGGTACGTCAACGGCATTTGAACAAGTGATATCACAACAAATCTCTAAGACACAAAGAAATAGAAATAAGTTGCAAATAGCTCTCACTAGAGCAGAGGTAGCAAATACAGTCATCCAGAGGACACATGTCCCAAAAAGTCATCATTACATCACAGCGGAAGCATCCAAAGTGTCTGAGTACAGACAAGATCCAAATAGGCCTAAGAGGCCGGAAACGAAAAGACGGAGCCCATCCACGATGTCTTGGATCCTGCCCGGGTCCGCTATCTACTCGTCAGCAGCCTCGTCATACTCCACGTAGTAGCCACCATGGGGATCCTCGGATACGTAGTCTGCGGAAACCACAGCCCCAAAGGGGTCAGTACAGACAAGTACTGGCAAGCAAGACGCACAAGATACCAAAGTGTACCCGACAACACCAAGTACAGATGCTTTGGGTTCAACGGAAGATAGGTGATGCAAAAGATGCGGCAACGGGCTGCCTAACCAACTATAGAGACACGCTACAACATCCGGCTAAAAGAGAGGGATAAGATAGCGTATCGTAACCAACTACCACTAACCTCAAACAAACCCATCCTGGATCTCTCCTCTTAACCAAAGAAGCAATCCGAGGATAACTCACACAGTTGGATTAATGATGGGTCAAGTTATTGTGTCAATAAGGTCTATCACTAGTCAACTTATTATTGATTAGGTGTAAGTTGTCTAATCCTTGTTAGCCAGCCCTATCACCAAGTCATTCATAACCGCGGACAACACGGCTTCTCGAGAAGATTTAACCCTGCAGGGATGCACCAATTTGGCCGTACACGTAAGAATATCCCGCCAGATGGAAATGCACTTCCACCATGCGAGGCACTCAACACAACCCAACTCTTCTTCGCATCAAGCCCAAAGAACCCCGTGCAATTGAGCGCACGGCTAATCAAGCCCCACGAAGAAAAGGGGACCCTCATAGCACTCTAAGAACGTGTCTCCCTAAATGCCGACTACAAAAGTTCCACCCTGGCCTCGGGTTCGCACCTGCATATGCATGCGGCAAATGGAAAACCCGAACTAAATGAGGCGATTTGGACGAGATGCGAATCAAATCAAAGTTGAGGGGGGCGCCCATACACGCTTCCCACATGCGGTTAGCACGCTCATCATGGATCTAGAGGACAAGAACTTTTCCTGAGTTCGACACTAGCAGGCCTCAAAACCATACCCGGCCTCCTGCCGGTGCCTTATCATCACATTAGCATTACCTCAAACATTAACAGGTTGATTGTTTAACATCGAGCCCCAGAACATAAAATATATGGTAACAGAAATAACGGACATCAGACTCGAGCCTAAACAACCCTAAGCATGCTAGTAAGACACAGGCAACAAGCAACAGGGTTATAGGTGTGGAGGATAGGCTATATCAGGGTTACAGGATAACATATGATAGGATCGGAACACAAGCAACGAATCTTAAGGCTAGCAGGATAGACAACAGAAAGTATCGGTATCCAGTGTGGAAAGGACACAATGGTTCATGTGAGTGAATACTTGCCTGCAAACTCAGTAGCCTGGTACTGGCTATCTCCTCAAAAGTAGTGTCGTAAACCTCGGCTGTCTCAACGTCGTCGTCTATTCGAGAAGAAGCAAACAAACAACGCAGAGAGACAAACAATCAATAACATGGCATAATGCACAAACATGGGATGGTGCATGACAATTTAATTGATGCATCAAAATAAGCTAGTTGACATGGTAACATAATTAAATGGGCCTATATGCAATTTGGATTGCATATGGAAGAGCCCATGGATTAAGGTTGAATTAATTGACCTACAACTAACCATCATGTGATAGTTGATTAGAATGATGCATGGATGAGGAAAACAATAAGAAAACAACAATAGCTTCAATTTGGTATGTTGTTTACCAAGTTTGGAAAATTATTTCTTAAGTTATGAAATTTGGCTTCTTAAATGAGTTATACAAGCATTTGTTGTTTTCACCAATTTTAAATGTTCAAAATAGATAACAAAGTTCATATTTGGAAAGAACACAAAATTTTAAGTGGAATACATGTTTCATTTGTTGAAGAAGGAATTAAAATGAATTAATTATGAATTAAACAAGTTTAAACAAGGTTTAAATGAATTTAATTCAAGTATGAAATTATTTGAATTTTTATTTGTTCAAAACATTAAATAAAATTCATATTTGAAAAGATTATATTTTACTGGTTTGAAAACATATTTTATATGTTCAAAAAGAATTTAATTTGACCAAGTTATGAATTTAGCAATTTTAAATGATTTAAACAAGGTTTAAATTATTTAACCAATTCTAATTATTCAAAACAGGAAACAAAGTTTATATTTGGAAAGGTGGTTCAATTTTGCATGGAAAACATATTTTACATGTGCCATTTGAATTAAATTTGAACTAGTTATGAATTCGACCAAATTTGAGATAGTAGTTTGAATTTGAATTTTTGAAACAATTTGAAATGTTCAAAACAGTAAACAAATAATTTAAACATGTAGAGAATTAAATTTGGTACAGAAATCATATTTTATTTACTAAGTTTGGATTTAAAATGCCCAAGTTATTTGTATTTGAAAATCAGGGACTAATCTATAAATAAACAGGGTCTGGAAAAAAAAGGGCCAGAACGCGTTTCACCTCGCAGTGGCCCAGACTAGGTCACTGACAAGGGGGCCCTGGCCAACGTGGCGCTTATGTGGCGTGCGGGGTCGCTGACAGGGGACCCCACCTGTCAGCGCTCGCTGTGAAAAAATGGGTTTTTATTCCGCGAGGTGGGGGATCGAACCCTGGCCTCGGGTGCGCGTGCGCAGCGTGCTGGCCAGTTGGGCTGCTGAACGTTTGGTGACAGAAAAGGAGGGCTTGGGGTTTTGAGGTTCAGATTGGCCGTTTAACTGAAACTGAAGGAATTCAGTTAACTGCATCGCTGACAGAGGCAGACGGTCGCCGGCGGCGATGGCAGTGCTGCTGCTGCTGTGCGCCCGTGTTGCGCATCGTGCGCGTGCGTGGGACGTGCGGGTGCGGAGGGGAACAAAGGAGAGAGGAGGGCGACATGCTCACCGCCGTTGTCGATGATGCAGCGGCTCGGTGCGGTGGCGGCGACGTGGACAGGGACGAGGACGAGGTCGTCGACGGCGCGGTGGTGCTCCTCGGGGTGAGCCGATGAAACGGCGAGGGAGAGGAAGGTGTGGCGGCCCCGTTTCCGCGCTCGACCTGCTGCGATGGTGACTAGGACGGCGGCGATTGTCGGAGGTGGTCGCGGTGGTGTTCGGTGGTGGGTACAGAGAGAGGAACAGAGGGAGGAGAAAGGGAAAACGGCGGCGGTGGAGAGAGAGAGGAGGAGGAGGAGGTCTAGGGCACGGGGAGGAGCTCGTGGCCGAGATTATAAGGAGGGGGAGGCGCGCCTGCAGCCGTCCCCTCTCTGTCTGCTCGACGTGGACAACGTCGATGAGCGCCGTACAGAGGTAGGGGGTGAGAGGGATAGGTGGGCTGGGCCTGGGGGGAAAAGGTGTGGTGGGCTCAGCCCACTGGCCTGCCCTCTCCCCTCTCTGTTTTTATTTTTGTTTTTCTGCTTCTGTTTTTTTTTGCAGAACAGAAAAGGGAAGAAAAAGAGAGGTTTTGGGAGTTGGAAAATTTTGGAATAATTTTTATAGGTGGTTATTTACAAAAGCCCAACTGTGCCATTTTTGTTTTCCAAAAATTTTAAAGTTTGGTTGCTGTTTGTAAATTCAAATGAATTTGGTATAATTTGAATTAATGAAACTTAAACAAGTTAATAGCTTTTAAATTTCAAGTTTATTAGAAACAAAAGATTGGTTTGATTGCAAGTTTTATTTGAAACATTGTAACAGAACAAGTATGAACAAGGATTTTGAAATTTGGTTTGAAATTCAAATGGAAAAACAAGGGAAAACAAATGGAAAACAAATGAAAACAAATGCAATGCTTATGATGACATGATGCAAACATAAATTAACAAAAAGCAAACATTCTAATGGTTGTTTTTCATACTTGGGATGTTACACATTTGTTGAGTTCTTCCTTGTTCTTCCTATCTTCTCCCCCCATAGCATTTGTTGTTTTGGTGGGATTTAAGAGTGAAGGACTTAAGCACTTCTTGTGTTCTTGCCATTGCATAGGTTGCATCAGTTTGAGTTCTCTACGAGGATTCGTTCGAGTGAAAGGTTTAGAAGCTTGTTACTCTTGGGTTCTTGGAGTGCCCTTGAGCTTGTCCTCTTGGGTACTTGGAGTGCCCTAGACGGTTGTTGTTGTCTCGGAGTCTTGGTACCTCCGGACCTTGTTGTCCCGGAGTTTTGGTGTCTCGGGACCTTTTTGCTATCTCTGAGTTTTGGTGGCTCGCGAGATATTGTTGGGATCCTCCAATTGAATTGCGGAGATTGCCCCAACCTTGTACGGGATCAGTGACCGCACTCAAAGGTCCCATAGTGGATCGGGGCACTCCGCATTGGTGGAGGTACGAGGAGAATAAGGTGAGCCATTGGGCGCTTGGATTCATTGTGACTCCACACCTCTCCAACGGAGATTAGCTTCCATTGGAAGTGAACTTCGGGATAAATCACCGTCTCCTCATCTCTCGGTTATTTCTATACCCGATCTCTTTACTTATGCAATTTACTTTGTGATAGCCATCGAGCTTGAAGTAACATATCTTGCTATCACATAGTTGCTTGAATTGTTTAGTATAAGTTGTTGGTGCACATAGGTGAACCTAGTTTGTTTAGGTTTTGGCTTGATAAATTAAATGCTAGTTTTATTCCGCATTTATTCAAGCCTTAACCGTAATTATTTTTAAATGCCTATTCACCCCCCCCCCTCTAGGCGACATCCATGTCCTTTCAATTGGTATCAGAGAGGGGTCTCTCTTCATAGGGTTAGACAACCTAGAGAGTAAAGATGTCGGCTAGGGGATTAGTGCATAATGATACTTTTATATTCGATGGCACAAATTATAATACTTGGAAAATTAGTATGCTTAATATTTTTAAGGACATGGGTCCAAATATAGAGAAAATTGTAGATATAGGTTTTTCTACTCCAACGGGTATTGATTGCTCTTTAGAGGATGATAAAAACTTATATCTCAATACTCAAGCTACTAATGTGTTTTTCAAATATTTGAGCATTGTAGTTCTTGAGTCAATTAGGCCATCTTGGAAAGCTCATGAGATATGGACCAAGCTTCAAGATAAATATGATGTGTCCAAAAGTTGTGTGGATTATTATTCTCCCTCCACCTCCGGGCGTGATGATTTCTCAACTTCTTCTACTTCACCAACATGTGGCAAGGCACAACATAATGATATGGTGAGTAGTGACAAAAATTGCAATCTTGATAGTAAGCTTATTGTTGACGATTCTTCATCTCTATCTTATTGCAATAATTTTTCTATGGACTTAAACACATCTAGCACCCAAAATGATTTACATGCTTGTGTTGATAGTCCATGCATATCATGTAGAAATTCCTTGACTAAATCTTATAATGATATGCTTTATACATCTTGTTGCCATAGTAAAAGTGGTTGCATTTCCTCTAGTACTTGTGTTACTAACCATGTAGAAGAAACTCAACATTCCATGGAACAATATGTGGATTTAAGTGGCGCTTCAAGTAATGGTTCATCATCATCTACCATATCTCACTTTTGCCTTATGGCTAAAGGTTCAAAGGTAGCTCCTACTTTGAACACCAATGTATCTAGTGATGATGATGATGATTATGATGGTGATGATGATGATGATGATGTTGATGACGATGATAATGACAATGATTCGTTAATGGAGAAAGGTAAAATGATTTACAGTATCCTTTATGAGGATAAAGATGCTTGTGCCAATTTCCTAGAAACCATTAGAGCATTTTATAGGCGCAATATCGCCATTAAGGATTTGGAAGCATGCATTGACGCGTGTTATAGCCGCGAGCGTGATTATTCCAATGAAATTGCAAAACTAGAGGAAGCTCTTGTAGAAGAACAAACCACCAATGAATTTATTGGATAGACTTTTACTCTAGAGTTATAAAAAGTAAAGGACTCTCATGGTAGAAATCTTGAGGTGGTTAATTGTCTTAAAACTAAGAATGATGAGCTAAAAGTCGCACATACTCAACTTAAAGCTTCATATTCAAAAGGTCTTGCCAAGTTGCCTTCTCCTATTTCTATTAATAATGATGCTTGTGCTACTAACTCTATTTTTTGTGAAGCATCTACATTGAAGGAGAATGTTGAGCTAAGGGCTAAACTTGAGTTGCTAACTAGCAATTATGGGAAATTGGAAGAAAGTCATGAAAAGCTCTCAAGCTCTCATGAGGATCTTTTAGTCTCACATGATAAGCTAAAGTTAGCTCATGAGGCTATTACTACCAAGGTGATATCTTGTGAGCCTCATGTGTACATTAGCACAAACTCACTCAAAATTTGATTTTGCCTCGTGCTAGTCCTATTAATTCATTCGCTCATAATATCTCTACATCTTGTGATGAATTGCTTTCCATGCCTTGTTGCTCTAACAATGAGTCATCTACTTCCTCTATTACTTGTGTTGCTACTAACCATGTAGAGGAAATAAAAGAGCTCAAGGTCCAAGTCGCTTCTTTGAAGAAAGACTTGGAAAAGCGACATGGGAAGTCCGCACTTGAAAACATGTTGAGTGTGCAAAGATTACCCAATGATAAGAGTGGACTTGGATTCAACTCCAATAATAGCAAGAAGTCCAATATCAAGAAGAATCATACAATCAACAAGAACAAGGGACAAGAACAAGTCAAGAATTTGTCCAAGATTGTTTTCTTCAAGTGCAAGGTTGAAGGGAACCATGTTAAGTCTTTCCCATTAAAGAAGAAGCCTCTTAGTGAGAAGCAACAAGGGAAGCGGCCACAAGTTCAATCTCATGCTCAGCCTCAAGATGAAGAAAGGCCTCTTCCCAACAAGAATCAAGTTATAACTCCTCAAGTTGATAAATCAACTAAGAAGAAAGGAGGAAGCCGATGTTGCTACTTATGCCGTGAAAAGGGCCACTTTGCTTCCTCATGCACTAATGGTACCTTATCCAACCCTATCATTATTTATGATGTTTATTCCCTTCGGAAGGATAAGGTTGGCAATGTGTTTGCCAAATATGTTGGTACTCAAAGTGGTGTCAAGAAACGAACCATTTGGGTTGCCAAGCCTATTGTGACTAACCTCTTAGGACCCAACTTGGTTGGGGACCAACAAGCTAAAACTTGATCAATAGGTGTTTTTTGAGGGCATTGGAGATTTTGCTATCTTATTAAGAATTAAGGGATCTTCATCAATTATATTTACTCAATCCAAGTCATTTGTATCATCATATATCTATCTCATATCCAACGTGTCTCCTTGCGGTAACTTGTATTTAAATTATATACATTGAAAGTTGCTTGCCCCTTGCATGTGTTATTTTTGTATCTAGCATGTGCTTGTATATGGTGTGCTTACTAATTACCTATCTTGGGCAATCTAGTATGTGTTTGTTGGTTTTCACTCCATGTACTTGTTTGTTTTGTGTTGAGCCTTTATTGCAATTTATGATTAATTTAGTTGCCTCTTTTGAGAGATTAACGAACTATCTCATTTTGGGTGAGTGATGTGATTTGCCACCTCACAATCCTAAAATATGTGTACATGAGGTATATAACTTATTATTAACGTGACAAGATTATATAGTCTCCATGTGGTATTTCATTCTCATGAGAAATTCAAATTTTACAATGTTCATTAATTATCTCTTATTTGATTTCACTTGCCTCTTGTTGAACAGAAATGGATTATCACATTATGAGGGAGTAATAAGATATGTGCATATTACAATCCTAGAAAAGGTGAACATGTGAGGTAATGCCACTTAGAATTGATATTCTAAATTTTCTTGTTACTACGTGGCATGATTAGCTCAAACAAGTTTCATACTTTCTTAAATGATTTTTTGTATCTCATATTTTGGTTTCTTGAATTTGAGAGAGTTTCTTCGTGTGGTGTTCCTCAAATGTGCACTAGTATGTATTATTTGGGAAACCGTTTGCTTCAAGATATATTAAGCATTGATTTGCATGATCATTTGACTAGTTGAAGCCTCCAAGAATTTCTATGTAAGCATGGTAATTAACTCATATCCTTTTCCATAAACTTTTGTGTTTGAACATGATCATGAATATTTTTGCAATATACCACCTAAAATTAACACCATACCCTCCTTTCCCTTGGACAAGTGACAACCATATTTGTGGTAGAATTATTGATCATATTTACATTGTGCTTTGCTTCCATTTGTATTATCGACGAGAAATTGTTTTGTATGAACTCACATTGTCTTCCTTGAATCTTGAATATCTATGTGTTATAATCAAACAAAATTCTAGTGTAATGGTTGTAAGAAAAGCGAGGATCCCTTATAGTGCTTTGTTATTAAAATGCAAACATCTAGATAATGCACAAGTCATGGGAGAGCTATATTACTTCCTTTAGAACACTATATTTTCAATTGGATCTCTTTCCACTTAATGAAAGTTTCTGTTGTATGCGTGTGGAGAGTGATGATCCCATTTGTGTGCAAAATTCAAAAATCATGCATAGATCATGGGGGAGCTATCATAGATTCTTTGTGAACACTAGTTATCATCAATTGATATTAGATCTTTTTAAATTGGTATTTTAATCAGTATCTTATGTGCTTGTGGAAGGCACAACTTTTCTTTTTTATTACTTTGTGCCATCATAAGAATTGTAGAGGGCTTGGTTATCTCATTCCTTGTTTTGCATTCTATTGTTTTGAATGAGATCAGTCTTTGAGCATATTTTATATAGTCATCTTCTATGTTCATTTGTTTTTCTTTGATGCCCTCAATTGTCATTAATTGGAGTTTGATATCTCACTCATAGATATTTGCTTCAATTTAAATCTCTTGGAATTTGACATGGTTCATTTGATGTCTATTGGGATCTCAATATTTTACTCCTTGATGCATTTTTATTTAGATCCCCCAAGTGATAAGTATTTCCTTTGGTATTTTATTTTTACATGGTATGTTTTCTAATTGGTATCTTATCAATCATGAGTTGATTGTGTTTGGTTCCGATTGATATCTCCTTTCATGTGTTGACGTGGACCTTTGATATAATTTGGACAACCTTTATGTCGTGTCATACCTTTGTGTGCATATCTTGGTTTACTAGGTGTTTTGTCCAAATTACATCGCTTTTGGTTCTTCAAAGTGATTGCATGCATAATTACTAATGTATATGTCACGGCATGTTTATCTTCCTTGATCCAATATTTATATAGAATAATATCCATCAATCCTAAATTGGCTAAGATGTTCATGATATTAAATTTCATATCTATATGCCCATATTCATGTGGATTGTATCCTATATATTGTAGTTTGTCTAACTACTTTGGACCCAATGAGTTTGGGGACCATTTTTGTACTTAAATATGTTTTAGGTACATTTGATATGCATTGGGTGCTTGCCTCATTCACAAAGAAGTTGTTATCACTACATGCTTATTGGATTCAAGCTATGATGATGGGTGAATTCTTATATAGTACAACATCACCAATGCTACCTCGGTAACAAGTATCTACCTCACGAATATACTCTAACATTTCAACCTTTTGTAGGTTGTATCATGGCATGAAACATATTTACTCCTTGTGATACTTGTTGCTTTTATCAAAACGTCCCAACTATCTTTTTTTGCCTTATTGATGTTTGTGATGTCTTTGATGTGTTTTTGTTGGAAGGTCATTAGTATCCTCTAAGATAAAAAAGCTATGTGCTATGCTTTCAAGCAAAGATCTTATTGTCGTATTTATGTCTTCAAATTGGATATCTCGCTCTTTCTCTTTGTAACTATATCATGTGTACATGTTTCTTTATGGATGTACATCATCATGATTGTGGTCTATTTAGAAACTTATACACATTATAAGAATTACATGTCTTATTGGTATCCTAATGGTTCGGTGTCCATGTCGCACCCGGACTTCTAAAGGATACTCGCCGTTCCGTTGAACAGTAGTAGGTTGGATTACGGGGCTTACCGACACCCGCGTCCTCTTACGAGTAGGCCAACACACGTATGTGTGACAACCAACCCCTATCTGTTCAGCGTCGACGTAAACTATCCCGTAGAAATCAGGACACTACCATTGACGTACTTCATACCATACACACATGGTACGTCAACGGCTTTGAACAAACTGATAACACAACATATCTCTAAGACAGAAAAGATTGAAATAAGTTGCAAATGGCCCTCACTAGGGCAGACATAGCAAATACAATCATCCAGAGGACACATGTCCCAACATAACATCATTACATCTCAGCGGAAGCATTCCAAGGGGTTCTGAGTACATACAAATCCAAATAGGCTTAAGAAGCCGGAAACTGAAATAAAGACGGAGCCCATCCACGATGTCTCGGATCCTGCCCGGGTCCGCTAACTACTCGTCAGCAGCCTCGTCAAACTCCACGTAGTAGCCGTCACCTGGATCCTCGTAAGCGTAGTCTGCGGAAACCACAGCCCCAACGGGGTTAGTACATAGACGTACTGGCAAGCAAGACTCACAGTTCACCAAAGTGTAACCCGTCAACACCTAGTACAGATGACTTGGGTTCAACGGAAGGAAGGGGATATAACAGATGCTGCAACTGGCTGCGCTAACCAACTACAGAGATTCTACCACTTCAGACTAACAGAAAGGAGATAAGATCGAGTATTGTAACCAACTGAAAGATAACTTCAGACAAACCCATCCTGGATCTCGCCCCTTATCCAAAGAAGCAATCCGAGGATAACTCACACAGTTGGCTTAAAGATGAATCAAGTTATTGTGACAATAATCCTATTACTAGTCAAGTTGTTAATCATGGGGTGTGAGATTGTGAATCATTAGGTTTAAGTTGTCCTGAGTACTTGTTAGCCAGTACTTTCACCAAGTTAACCATAACCGCGGAAAACACGGCTTATCGAGAAGATTATCCCTGCAGGGTTGCACCAATTTGGTCGTACACGTATGAATAACCCGCCAGATGGGATGCCTCCCACCAAGCGGGGCACTCAACACAACTCAAATCTTCTTCGCATCAAGCCCAAAGCACCTTGGGCGCACGGCTAATCAAGCCCCGAAGAAAAGGGACCCTCATAGCACTGTAAGACCGTGTCCCCCTATATGCCGACTACAAAAGTTCCACCCTGCGCTGGGCTCGCAAAAACATGCATGCGGCAAATGGAAAACACGAACTAAATGAGATGATTTGGACGAGATGCGAATCGAATCAAATTGAGGGGGGCGCCCATACTCGCTTCCCACATGCGGGTAGTGCGCTCATCATGGATCAGTAGACAAGACCCTTTTCCTATTAGGGTCGACACTAGCAGGCCTCAAAACCACACAGGGCCTCCTGCCGGTGCCTTATCATCAAATCATTATTAAGTAATAACATTAGCATGATTGATTGATTGATTAAACATCGAGCCCCCAGAACATAATAAAGATAGTAACAGAAAGTAACGGGTAACAGACTCGAGCAAAACAACCTAAGCATACTAGTAAGACACTGGCTCAAGCAATAGGGTTGTAGGAGTGGTGGTGAGGCAATATCAGGGTTAAGGGATTCATGTGATAGGTTCGTAACAGAAACAACTACCACTAAGGCTAGCAGAAATAGACAACGGAAAGTATCGGTAACCAGGGTTGAAAGGAACACAATGGTTCATGTGAGTGATAACTTGCCTGCAAACTCAGCAGCCGGGTACTGAGCTAGATCCTCAGAAGGGGTGCTGTAAAGATCGTCTGTCTCAACGTCGTCGTCTATTCGAGAAGAAGCAAACAAACAAGGCAGAAATATAAACAATCATTATCCTGGCATAGTGCACAATCATGGGATGATGCATGTCAATTTAATAGATGCATCAAAATGAACTAAGTGACATGGTAACACAATTAAGATGGACCCCTATGCAATTTTGAGTTGCATATGGGAAAGGGTCCATGAATTAAGTGGAACAAATGGTTTACAATTAATTATTATGTGGAAGTTGTTAGCATGATGCATGCATGATGGTAACAACAAAATAACAACAAATAACAATAATAAATGCAAGTGATAAAAGGATTTAACAAGTTTTGGAAATCATTTATTAAGTTTGGAAATTTTGGGTTACTTAAACATGTCACACAAACAATTGTTGTTTTCATCAAGTTAGAGTGTGCAAAATAATTAGCAAAATTTATATTTGAAAAGAATCATCAAATTTTAGTTGGATTACATGTTTCAAATATTGAAATTGGAATTAGGATGAATTTATTCTGAATTAAACAATATTAAACAAGTTTTAAATGAATTTAAAACAAGTTTGAATAGTATTTGAATTTTTATTTATTCAAAACATAATTTCAAACTCATATTTGAAAAGTTCACACTTTGATGGTTTGAAAACATATTTTGCATGTTCAAAAATATTTTATATTGCGCAAGTTATGATTTTATCAAATTTAAATGAATTAAACAAGTATTAAATTATTTAGGCAATTTAAATTATTCAAACCATGAAACAAAATTTATATTTGAATAGGTTATTCAAAATGGTAGGGAAAACATATTTTATTTGTATTTATTGGATTAATAATGAATTAGTTATTGAATTTAGCAATTTGCATTTGAATTATTTGAATTCAAATTTAAATTGCATTTTGAAATTTCAAAACAGAAAACAAATGATACCAAAAGATAGAAAATTAAATTTATACTAGCACACATATTTTATTTTCAGTTTTTAGAGTTATAAAATAAAAGTTATAAGCAAAAGAAAACTAGGGACCAATCTGTGATTTAACTGGACCTGGATATGAAAACAGAAAGTATTTTAAACTTTTTATACGCACAGAACATCTACCCAGGCACTGCCCGGGGGGCCCAAGTCTTGCTGTGCTTGCGTGGCCACATGAGTGACTGACAGGGGGCCCTCCCTGTCAGTACTCAGTCGAAAAAAAGACGGGATTTTATCCCGCGAGGGCAGGGGCTCGAACCCTGCACCTCTCGCTCGCTGCGCGTTCACTGAACCAGCTGCGCTGTTGCGCGTTTCTTGTCAGACAACAGGGCGCAGGGAGGAAAAGGTTATAAGGTGCTAACTGAATTTTTTCTGACGACCGCGTGCTTCCGCGACCTGACAGAGGCTCATCGGCGGCGATCACCGGCTAGTGCTCGCACGCGCGTGTGTTGCGAGGAGATCTGGTGGACGTGCACGGTGCGGTGGCGACTGCGAGCAGCAGAGAGGGAGGAGGGAAACGGTGGCGCGCTCACCGGCGGTTGCAGATGGAAGCAGAGGGGCGAGGTGGCGGACGGCGGCGATGTAGCAGACGGCGGTGCGGATCCAGCAACTTTCCGTGCTCCCGCAGGTGTCCAAAAGGAAGAAGGTGGATAGATGGTGCGATTCCAGTAGTTAGTTGGGTGCGTGGAGTGGCATGGCGACGGCGGTGAGTGGGGATTCAGGCGAGCGACTCCGGCGAGGTGGACACAGAAGTAAATCCGGCGAGGGAGGAAGAGGTGGCGGCGGATTAGAGGGGGAACAGGAACCCTAGAGCTTAGGGCACGGCGCCAGGGGGGTCTAGGCTACTTATAGGCCATCGGGGCGCCTCCTGGCCGTCGGAGTGTGCCGTACGGCGACGTGGCACGGTGGATTCGCCGCCGTACTTGAGACAGAAGGTGGGCACGCGCTTCGAAGCGGTAAGAGAGGGATTAAACGGGCTGGGACGCGCGCTAGGGTAGGTTTAGGTGGGTTTGGGCCGCTAGCTGACGCGCGCGCGGGGCTGTTTCTTCTTTATTTATTTTTTTGCTTTCTGGTTTTTTTTTGTAGCAATTAGAAAATGGAAGCATTTGCTAGGTTTTTTGGTTTTAAAAATTTTGGGAAAAATCAGGTGAGTTTGTTAGGTCAAAATCTACCACTTTAGCACTTAAGTTTCTGGAAATTCAAATTTAGTTGCTGATTTTGCAAAATGGTTTGAATTGGGATAAATTGTAAATTAATGGATTAATATTTGAATCAACAACTTTAATAGGGGAAACCCTATTAATTAAATTGATTAAGTGATTATAAATGTGTGGTGATTTTCATCTATACAAATTGGGTGCTGATTTGAATATTTGAGTTGAGTTTGAAAATGAGTTGGAATTAATTGATTGAAATAAAGCACCATTTTATTAATTGATAACTATTGAATAATATGACAACAAATGAGTTGTTTTTATTTGAGATTTTCATTTAAAATGTTGTAACAGAGCAAGTATGAAATAACCATTTGAAATTGTTTGAGTTTCATTATGAAAACAAGATAAAACAGATGCAAAACAAATAATAAACAAATGCAAACAAATAATTAAACATGATGACATGATGCAATACTTGAATTAAAACAAGAAACAAAAAATTCTAAGGGATATTTTCATACTTGGGATGTTACAAAACGCCCCCCCTTGAAGGAATCGCGCCCCGAGATTCCTTACTGAGAAGTGAAAAGGTCCGGATACTTCTTACGAAGATCCTCTTCGGTCTCCCACGTTGCCTCTTTATCGAATGATGCGACCATTGCACTTTCAAGAACTTGGTTGTCTTGTTGCGAGTCTTACGCTCGGTCTCATCGAGAATACGAACAGGGTGCTCCTCATAAGATAGATCATCTTGCAGTTCAATGGAATCATGATCAACTGCACGATCTGGATCTTTGAAACACTTCTTGAGTTGTGACACGTGGAACACATCGTGCACCTTGGATAGTTTTTCTGGAAGTTCAAGACGATAAGCATTTTCTGCCCGCCGTGAGAGAATGTTGAAAGGACCAATGTATCTTGTTGCAAGCTTTCCTTTCACACCAAAACGATGAGTGCCTCTGAGGGGAGTTACACGGAGATATGCCTTGTCACCAGGTGCATAGATCATATCCCTGTGCTTGCTATCATAGTAGCTCTTCTGACGAGACTGAGCAATCCTGAGATTGTCACGAATGATACGAACTTTCTCCTCGGCTTCCTTAACAATGTCAGGGCCTAAGAGTGAACGTTCACCAGCTCCAGACCAATTGATTGGACTCCTGCATCTGCGACCATACAGTGCCTCAAATGGTGCCATGCCTAGGCTTGCCTGGTAGCTGTTGTTGTAGGAGAATTCAGCATATGGAAGGCAATCCTCCCATTTCATGCCAAAGGAGAGACCACATGCTCTGAGCATATCCTCGAGAATCTGATTGACTCTTTCGACTTGCCCCTGAGACTGAGGGTGATAAGCTGTGCTGAACAGAAGTTTGGTGCCCAATGCATCTTGAAAGCTTTTCCAGAAATGAGAAGTGAATATGCTTCCACGGTCTGAGCTTATTTCCAATGGAACACCATGAAGAGGAACAATCCTTGCTGTGTAGAGCTCTGCTAACTGGCTAGCTGAGATAGTTTCCTTGACAACAAAGAAGTGAGCTACCTTAGTGAGACGATCAATAACAACGAAGATTGCATCGTTGCCCTTCTTGGACTTTGGAAACCCAGTAACGAAGTCCATTTCAATCATGTGCCACTTCCACTCAGGAATTTTCAGAGGTTGGAGTAGACCTGCTGTTTTCTGATGGACTGCCTTAACACGTTGACAAACGTCGCATTCAGAAACGTATTGAGCAATTTCACGTTTCATGCCAGGCCACCAATACAGAGTCTTGAGATCCTGGTACATCTTTGTACTTCCAGGGTGGATGGATAGAGGAGTTTCATGAGCCTCCTTGAGAATGACATCTTTGAGACTTTGAATCTGAGGAACTGCAATGCGTCCTTCGAAGAACACAGTTCCCTTGTCATCAATTGAGAAGGACTTGAATTTATCATTGCCTTCCTTGATGTGCTCTACAATCTTCTTGATTTCAGTATCGCGAAGTTGTTCAGAACGAATCTTGTCCTCGAGAGTTGGACTGGCTGTCAAGCTAGCAAGGTAACCTTGAGGAACAAGACCAAGGTTCACCTTCTGGAATTCTTCATGAAGTGGAGGTTGGCTTTCCATGATCATGAGATTATTGCAATATGACTTGCGACTGAGAGCATCGGCCATAACATTAGCCTTGCCTGGAGTGTAAGAAATGGTGAGATCAAAGTCTTTAATCTTCTCAATCCATCTCCTTTGCCTGAGGTTTAGATCTGGCTGAGTGAAGATGTATTTCAGACTCTTATGATCGGAAAAGATTTCAGTTTTGTTACCCAACAAGTATTGTCTCCATTTCTTGAGGGCAAACACAACTGCTGCAAGTTCAAGATCATGAGTGGGATAGTTTTGCTCATGGGCATTCAACTGACGTGAAGCATAAGCCACAACTTGACGTTCTTGCATAAGAACTGCACCTAGACCTTGGAGAGATGCATCGCAGAATATCTGGAAAGGTTTGGTAGTATCTGGGCCAACCAGAACACGTGTGGAAGTGAGTTTAGTCTTCAAGAGATTGAAACTCTCATCACACTGTGGAGTCCAAACGAACTTCTTGTCCTTTTTTGTGAGATCAGTGAGAGGTTTGGCAATCTTGGAAAAGTTTTGGACGAAACGACGGCAATAGCTAGCCAAGCCAAGAAAACTTCTGACTTGCTTCACCGTCTTAGGGGGTTTCCAATCAACAATTGCCTTAACCTTTTCCGGATCAATTGCTATGCCTTTGGCAGAGATGATATGACCAAGGTAAGCAACTTCTGGAATCCAGAACTCACATTTGGAGAACTTGGCATATAGACGATGCTCGCGAAGTTTCATGAGAGTGAGACGAAGGTGTTCTCCATGCTCTTCCTCGGATTTTGAGTAGACTAGAATGTCATCGAGATATACCACCACAAACTTGTCGAGGTATTCATGGAAGACAGAATTCATTAGTCGAGAGAACGCTGCCGGTGCATTGGTGAGACCAAAGTACATGACGGTGTATTCATATAGACCTTAACGAGTGGTGAAAGCTGTCTTAGGAATATCTTCCTTTCTGATCTTTATCTGATGGTAACCCATCCTCAAGTCCAACTTTGAGAATATTGAGGCTCCAGCAAGTTGATCAAAAAGATCATCGATACGGGGAATTGGTGTAACATCCACCTTTTTGTAATAAAGTGTTTGTGTGTTTGTGCTTTTGATCATGTCATGCATGCATTTTAAACCCCTAGTGGTACTTAAAAAGGTGCACTAAAATTAAATAACGAGGTCTATTAAAATCACTTAAAAGTGACACCCTAAAATGATGGTTTGAAATGGTACATTTTTGCAAAACAAAAATATGGTGAGGTTGTCCTTGTTGCAAGGAACTCAAAAATAATTTTTGCCAATTTTACTAATTGCAGAAAAGTCCTCAAAACATGTTTTTAGTGGGCTGTTTTAAAAGAGCAAGGGCCATTTTGTAAATTTCCAGGAGAGCAGGGGGGTTTTCAGAAGTTGGCGTTTGTCATCTTCTTCCTCTGTCCATGGACAGTAGACGAGCAGGTTCCCCACGATGCCTTCCTCCGCCACCTCCTGCTTGCCCTTCGAGGGATAAGGCCGAGAGAGAAGCCACGACCCTCATCTATCCCCTCCTCCTCTCGAATCCCCTTTTCTCTGTTCTCTGTGCGTACAGGAAGGCCACACCACGACCAAACCCTACCGGCCGCCGGTAACCGCCGCTCCCCGCCGGCGACACACTCGCCCCCGCGGCCCTCCGAGGTCACCGTTCGCTCCGCCACCTCCGCCTCCCCCTCCTCGAGTAGAATCGGCAGCAGGGATGCCCCCTCCGGCCTCAATTTCCCGCCGGACGCCGCCATGGCCGTCGCCGGATTTCACCTCGTCGCCGGCGATTGCCGCCTTGCCCTGCGTCCCCGGCTAGCTCTTTGAGCTCGTGGTGAGCACACGAACCCGCAGCTGCCCTCCTCTTCCTCCCTCCCCCTCCGGTTCTCTCCCCCGCCGCCAACCTCCATCCGCCGCCGCCGCCGGGCTCGCCGGCAAGCTCTCCGGCCATCTTCCGGCGAGCCGCGCCCACCCCTAGCTTGCCCTCGCTCTCCTCTAGCTTGTGGTGTGCTTTGATTCGAAGATTACCGCGCCAATTCGATGAATTGCATCGTAGTTGTGCCATTTTGGCTCGGGGTGATGTCACAGTGACATCACGCCCACGTCACCAGGCCTTTTTCTGTTTATTTTTCTGTTAAACGATTTGGTACTGACATGTGGACCCCACTGCTAGTTAAATGGCAGAAATATAATTAAAATTGGATATGCAATATCTTTTAATTGGCTACTCAGAAAAATATGTGCAACATACCATTTTGTTCAGAAAAATGTACTCTACATGTTTATATCATTTGCACACATTTTTGACAAAGTTGAATTTTGAGTATTATTTAAATCATTTAAAATAAAGAATATAAGTTTTTATTCAAGAAAATTAGAAAATTACAAGTTATATGTCAAAATGCTTAGAATTTCAAATGCAACCTAGTTATGGTGTTCTCAACCCTATTTGAGCACTTTAACTTGTCGCACCTCTAGGTTTTGCCCGAATCGGCCTCCGAGGTCCACTTCGGGACTAAATCCACTAAAACTGTTTTCCTAACATATGAACCCTAGCAACCCATGAACCATGTTTAGGGCTTATCTTTAATGCATTCAAATGTTCATGCATACATATTGAGCATTGCATCGATGCCTGTTTTGAGTGTTGTTCCCTTTCTTTCCGGTGTTTGCTTTCATCGGTAGACCTCGAATCCGGAGTGAAGTTCGACACCCCTGTTGCCGAATACTTGGTCTAAACAACCAAGTCAAGCACTTATTCCCGAAGCTTTATCTGGTTTTCTTGAAGCAAGGCAAGCATAACCTCTTATCTGTCCATATATGTTTTCGAAGTGTTTTCCTTCTCGTACGATGCATGCCTTACAAAGTATTTTGAGTCAATAGATAGAGTTATCCTATTTAGTTGCATAAACCAGATATCATGATTCCATGTTCCTAGCTGACATAGGATTTGTTTGTGTGTATCGCCAAAGCCTCAAATATGCCATGCTTAGTCATACATGCCTGTTGATCTCTGCTCCATCCGGTTGATGAATCAGAGTTACGAAATGAATCTAGTATGACAGGATGACGTGGTAAGGTTAGAGATGTGTGGTTAATATGATTAAAAGGCTTGGATGAGTTGCCACATGGAATGTGGTGATTTGCCTCGTTCATGCCCCTAGGAGCGAGTTCTCGCCTTTGAAGCCAAGACTGATCGTGCAACCACACGGGGATTGGATTCCCCTCGGTTTCAACTTGTCTAGTTTGTTCCATGAGTTGCCTAGTTCGGGCGTTCCATTTGGATTTGCTGGGGATATTAAAACGTTTTCAAAACTAGGACGTGGTGGTGTATCGGCGCTCTGCGGGAAGGTAACCGTCGAGCATTGCGCACAACGATAGAGACCCGGCAGGAGATGGCCACTCCCTATTGGCGGTCCATCTCTACTCGGAGCGACTCATGGAATAGGCGAAGCAAGGGAAAGATCGTGGTCAGCCACCCTCTGCCGGCACATTGTCGGAATTGTGCCAATAGCTTGGCATTAAGAGTCGGTTGATACGTGTGGGTAAAGTTGTACACCCCTGCAGGGTTTAATCTTTTCGAAAAGCCGTGTCCGCGGTTAAGGACAACTTGGTGACGGATCCTGAGATCATAGATAACTTGAACCTGACGTAAAAGATGTTGGCAATGAATGTTTAGTTTAAGAGGTGGTTCCAGTTATCGGTGCTGAAGAAGATGCTTCGAAGGTTCTGAAGGCAATACCCGAGGAAAGGGTATTCTTTTAAAAGATTTGTGAAAAACTTCTCAGTCTCCCTCTATTCGAAACAAAGTTGGCTTTATGCAAAACAACCTTCATAAACCCTTTCGAACAAGCAGATATATAATAGGTTAGTTAAGTCTTGTTGAGTACCTCCCGTACTCATGTTTGCTTCAATTTGGTTCAGGTGGAGTTCCATACCTTCGGTGGTGTTTCAGCGTGGACATCGACGGATAGTTTGGGGTTTCCCAGGTAGCAGCCTGGAATCTATGGGCTGGGACGTCGCCTTATGTTGCGGCCTCTTAGGCCTTTTTGGTTCTTGTTGAATAGCAACATATTATGCTTTCCGTTGTCTGATGTAATGTTGGGTCATGTGACCTCTGTTTGTAAGTTATACTCTAGTATTACTTGCTTAATAAAGCTTCATGTTTAGAGTACTGCTTTGATCGGTTGTTGGTTTCGAGCTCATTGTTATACAGTTTTGGCTATGCCTGCATAGCTGTCGCAGTCGAGGGGTTGTGGAGCCGATGATCCATATCCGAGCCCGCCTGTCGATTTGATCGGCCTGGGGCGAGGTAACCCCGGTAACCCTCGATTGTTGTTGCACTTTCTGGACACATAGCAGCTCTGTATAGCTTTGGTCCCGTTCCTTCAGTTTCATCCGACTCGTGGACGCTTGGATATGCATAATTGGTTATGACTAGCATGGACACAAGGAGTAGTAGACCGGGGATCCGGACTACGTGCCGATGAATCCGGTCTGCCTGCCGTTGTTTGTTGCGGCCGGGGCTGGTAACCCTGAAGCCCTTGTGAGTTCATGGCTAGGAGCACATAACAGTGTGTATATCTCTGGGTCCGGGGTCTGACAAGTCTTGGTATCAGAGCAGGACTGCCTGTAGGAAAACCCTTGCTTTTGGTCGATGTTGAGTCTAGAGTTTGTGAAAATTATTTTCGAAATGACAAATGAGTTATGAAAATCTTCTTAGGATTCTTTTTACTCCTTACCTGGTATCGCTCTAACTCTGAGTCACCGCATCTCATTTGTTTTCAAATGTTCTACCTCTCACCTATTAACTTCAAAGTTAGGAGCAAAATCGTTGGGTGTTTTTCCTAGTACTCCGTGTCAGGTTGCTAATGTTCTCAGATTTTTTTTTCCAAGTTACCTCCTTTGGTCTAAATCGTTGTTTTCTTTTAACTTCAGTTGATCAATATCAGGTCATGAATCTTTCTGTTGCATTCTTTCCATGGGAGTGTTTCTCATGGTTCCGTTTCTTTGTACTCAGGATGTCCGGGAGTATTCAAGATTCCGTTGAAAGTGGTCATATCGAGGGAGAGTCTTCATCTTCCTTAATGACGCAAGTTCTTCAGGATATCGAGAATAACCGCCTGAGAAATGAACATCTCCTTGAGCGTGTGGCGCAAAACACCGAACGTCGTCATGACGAATGCGTTACATTCGGGGATTTAGCTCATGCTAAGCTTCCATCTTTCAGCAGTCTCAAGGAACCCATCGATGCTGATGATTGGCTTCGTGCCATCGAGCGCAAATTTAACGCTCTTCATGTTCCAGAAAGTGACCGTGTGAACTTCGCCGCCTATCAGCTAGAGGGTGAAGCTGGTTCATGGTGGGAAGGTTTATTGGCGTTGCAATCGTCGGGACATAAGGTTACTTGGGAGGAGTTCCGTAAAGAGTTCCGTGCTGCCCATGTTCCCGAGGCAGTTATGGACTCCAAAAGAAAAGAGTTCCTGGATCTGACCCAGGGACAGATGGATGTTGAAAATTACGTGCGTAAATTCACCCGTTTGGCTCGTTATGCACCCCGAGATGTTGCAGATGATGCGGATAAACAAGAGTTGTTCCGCAAGGGTCTGGATTCTGGAGTTCGCTATGAGCTATTGTCCTTCAAGTTCCCAACCTTCCAGGACCTTTATAATCATGCTCTTACCTTGGAGCGTGGCAAAAAGGAAATGGAAATTTCTTTGAAGCAGAGTTCTGGAGAGTCACGTGCGACTTCTTCTGGTTCCAAGAAGCGTCGTGTGTTTGTTCCGTACAGTGCTATTCCATATCCACCAGCTTTTCAACAAGGTCACCTTGGTGGGCAATCCAGAGTTGTTGATGGTAATAAACGGCTGGTGACATGTCATGTATGTGATGAACTTGGCCATTACTCCAACAAATGTCCCCGGAGGACCTCCTTTGCACTACAGTCCGTTCCTACACGTGTTGTTAACCGTGGTCGTTTGAACCATGTTCTGATTGAAGAAGCTCAGGAAGCACCTGATGTCGTGTTGGGAATGCTCCGTGTCAATTTAGCTTCAGCATCAGTTCTGTTTGATTCCGGAGCGTCACACTCATGTGTATCAAGAGCTTTTGTGGTGTTGCATGACATACCTCTTGCGAGTATGGTTCCTCCGTTAATAATTTCCACCCCAGGGTCCTTCTGCTGGTCTAATCAGTGTTGCCCTGGTGTCCCAATTGAAATTGGAGATTTGGTGTTTCTTTCTACACTTGTCATCGTGGACTCAAATGACATCAACGTCATACTGGGTATGGACTGGTTGTCAACACATCATGCCATGATTGACTGTGCAGCCAAGTCTGTTACCTTGATTCATCCTTATGGTCAGACAACTCGGTTGTTGTTTCCTTGTGGGACAGTTCAACCACAGCCATGTCCTCAGCTGAATGCAGTTGAAGTCCGACCATCTCTCGAGGTTCATGAGGTACCAGTGGTGTGTAAGTTCCCGGATGTCTTCCCGGAAGAGCTTCATGGTATGCATCATGGTTATTCAATGGAGTTTGTTGTTGAACTAATTCCTGGAGTGGCTCCTACTTCTGAAAGACCATACCATATGTCTCTAGAAGAGTTGGTTGAGTTGAAGAAGAAAATAGAGGAGTCAGAAGGGAAAGGTTTCCCTCATGCCAACACATCTTCCCGTGGGTGTCCTACACTCTTCGTCATGAAGAAGGATACCACAGTTCCTCAGCTTGCCAGTGAATATCGTCCGTTCAATGATGTGGCAATAAAGCACAAGTGTTCTCTTCCTTAGACAAATGATTTGTTTGACCGTCTGATTGGTGCCACTGTTTTCTCCAAGATACACTTAAGTCTGGGTTATCATCAACTTCAGACCAGGTCCGGGAATGTTTCCAAAACGGTTGTCAAAACTCGTTATGGTCTTTACGAGTACACTGTTATGTTCCCCGAACCCTACAATGCTCCAACCATGTTGATGGGGCTTATGAAATCCATTTTCATGGAGTATCTTGACAAGTTCGTTGTGGTTTACCTCGACGATGTTATAATCTACTCCAAGTCCGAAGAAGAACATGCTGAACATCTTCGGCTAGCTTTGACAAAGCTTCGTGAACATCGTATCTATGCCAAATTCTCTAGATGTGAGTTCTGGTTGAAAGAGCTCATCTTTCTAGGCTACGTCCTATCTGCTGAAGGAGTTGCAGTTCTCCCTAGTAAAGTTCAAGCCATATTGGACCGGGAGTCACCTAAATCCATCAAAGAGGTTCGAAACTTCCTCAAACTTATCGGTTGTTATCACCGCTCTATTGAAGGTTTCTCCAAAGCTGCCAAACCAATGACTGATCTTCTTAAGAAAGATAAACAGTTTGTATGGTCAAGAATGGCAGAAGAGAGTTTCCGGTTGTTGAAAACCAAGCTGGCTAAGGCTCCTATGCTTGTCCTTCCGGACACGCGCAAGGACTTCGTCATCTTCTGTGATGCCTCTCGTCAAGGTATCGACTGTGGTCTATTGCAAGGTGGTCGTGTGGTTTCTTATGCCTCTCGACAACTTAAACCACATGAGCTCAAATATCCAACTCATGCTCTTGAGTTAGCAGCTGTTGTGTATGCCTTGATACAATGGCGTCATTATCTGCTAGGAAATCAATGTGAGTTCTACTTCCACCAGCAGAGCTTCAGATATCTTTTCACCCAACCAGATCTGAGTCTCAGACAAAAGAGATGGTTGGAACTAGTCAAAGAACCCAATTCAAGTCAGCAGGTCAAATGTCAAGTTGATAAAGGTAAAGTCGTGGCTGACACGACAATTCAGAAGTCTTACCGTAACAGCTTGATGATACAGCAAGATCAACCTTCTCTGCACAAAGAGTTCTCCAAGCTCAATCTTGAGGTTGTTCCCTCTAGTTATCTGGTTAATACAGAAGTGAAACCATCCTTTGAACATCAAATCAAGGATGCCCAAAAGCGGGATCTAAGCATTACCTTGGTCAAGAGAAAGATTTCTCGTGGAATTCCTACATGTTTCTCTGTTGATGATCAAGGTACCGTTTATTTTGGTGAACGTCTTGTTGTGCCGAAGAAACGGAGTTTGAAACAGCTTATCCTCCGTGAAGCTCATGAGTCACTTCTCTCTGTTCATCCTGGTAGCACCAAAATGTACGGTGATCTACGTCAAAGGTTCTGGTGGACCAAGATGAAACGAGATATCGCTCAATTTGTGGCTGAATGCGATGTTTGTCGTCGTGCTAAAGCTGAACATCAAAGACCAGTTGCTACTCTCTACCCCACCCCTATTCCTGTTTGGAAGTGGGATGAAGTTGAGATGACTTTCATTGTTGGTCTTTGTGACGTCCCGAGATCGGGCACTATGCAGATTTCAGCATTCCCGCCAAATCCGCATAATAACCGATTCCAGGTTGCCATTTATGATAACATTACAATAGTTCACGAATAATCCACAATTACAACAGAAACAGATAGGTACAAGATGACTCAAACGAGCCGGGGTTACAACTGATACAATACAAAAGATCCAAATAACAGCGGAAGAAACAAACGTCCGTCTACGGACAAGATCCAAATTGGACTAAGAGTCCTGAAGATAACCGAAGGCGTCCAATCCCTGCCCAGGCCAAGCCGGAGGGATTCCCAAGCTAACGTCGTCAGACTTCAAACCTGTTGACTGCAATTTGGAATTTGCAGCCACGAAAGAGATTCGTGGGTCAGTACGGTTAAGTACTGGCAAGGGGGATAAAGCCCATACTCACAAGTTACCGGCGTAGCCAGTCATCACAAGATACAAATACTTTAGGATCAACGGAAAAGAAGGGGTTATGGCAAATAAGCGACAGCAGGCTGCACTAACCAACTACAGAGATTCTATTACTTCCAACTATCAGAAAGGAGATAAGATCGAGTGATAGTAATCAACTGAAAGATAACTTCAAACAAACCCATCCTGGATCTCGCCCCTTATCCGAAGAAGCAATCCGAGGATAACTCACACCGTTGTAATAAGGTGAATCAAGTTATTGTGTGAATAACCTATTACTAGTCAAGTTATTAGTCATTGGGTGAAACATGATTGATCATTAAGTTGAAGTTGTCCTGAGTACTTGTTAGCCAGTACTTTCACCAAGTAATCCATAACCGCGGAAAACACGGCTTCTCGAGAAGATTATCCCTGCAGGGTTGCACCATAGCAACCGACACTCATGAATATCCCGCCAGATGGAGTGGCCACTCCACCAAGCGGGGCACTCAACACAATCCAACCCTTCTTCGCATCAAGCCCAAAGCACCTTGGGCGCACGGCTAATCGAGCCCAGAAGAAAATGGACCCTCATAGCACTCTAAGAACGTGTCCCCCTATATGCCGACTACGAAAGTTCCACCCGGGTACCAAGGGCTCGCAAGATCATGCATGCAGCAAATGGAAAACCCGAACTAAATGAGGCGATTTGGACGAGATGCGAATCGGGTCAAACTGAGGGGGAGCCCATACTCCCCAAATGCGGGTAGTGCGCTCATCATGGATCAGTAGACAAGACCCTTTTTCCTATTAGGGTCGACACTAGCAGGCCTCAAAACCACAAAGGGCCTACTGCCGGTGCCTTATCATCAAATTTATTATTAATAGCAACATTAGCATGATTGATTGATTGATTAAACATCGAGCCCCCAGTACATAATAGAGTAAAAACAGGAAGTAACGGGTAACAGACTCGAGCAGAACAACCCTAAGCAAGATAGTAAGACACAGGCTCAAGCAAAGGTTATAGGAGTGGAGGTGAGGCAATATCAGGGTTAAAGGATTCATGTGATAGGTTCGTAACAGAAACAACTACTACTAAGGCTAGCAGAAAAGAATCAACGGAAAGAATCGGTAACAAGTGATGAAAGGCAGCCATATGGCAGCAAGTGAGTATACTTGCCTGAGATCCCGCAAGGTAGCAGAACTTGTCGTTGCTCACATCATCTCAACGTCCTATCCGGGAAGAAGCAACGAACCTCGAACAAACACCGGAATGCAGCAATTACTACTACGGCAAAAGATCCAGCATGATCAAGATATGGATGCATGTCATGTTTAATAGATGCACCAAAGTAAACTAGTGGACATGATACACAAGTTTAAATGGATTCCATATGCAAAGATTGCATATGGCAAACCCATGCCTTATAGTTGAATTAATTGTTCTAACACTAAGCATCATGGGTAAGTGAGTTAGAATGATGCATGCATGATGGAGAACAAGAAGATAACAATATTAAATGCAAGTGGAAGGATGGTTAACAAGTTTAGAAAACATTTATCAAATTTGGAAGTTATTGTTACTTAATGATGTTGAACAAGTAGTGGTTGTTATCATCAAGTTAAAGTGATCAAAACAAACAACAAAGTTGATATTTGAAAAGGTTATCAAATTTTAGTTGGATTACATGTTTCACATTTTGAAATTGGACTTTGGATTAATTATTTATGAATTAAACAATATTAAACAAGTTTTAATTGAATTAAACAAGTTTTAAATTGTTTAGGCAATTTTAATTATTCAAAACAGAAAACAAAATTTATATTTGAATAGGGTATTCAAAATGGTATGAAAAACATATTTTATTTGAATTATTTGGACTTAAGAATAATTAGTTATGAATTATTACAAATGGCATTTGGATTATTTGGATTTGAATTTAAATTGCATTTTGAAAATTCAAAACAGAACACCAATTGAATATTTGAAAAGATTATAAGATTTTGAACAGAAAACATATAAGGTTTTTATTTATTGGATGCTCAGATTAATAGTTATTGATTTTTGAAGTTTTAAGCTTTAATCTGTTATTTAAAAAGAAGCAGAAAACAGTTTATACTTTTGTTACGGGGGTGGCATCTACACGCAGCCTCTGCTGCGTGGGCCAGCGCCAACGTGGCGCAGTGTACGCTCGCGTGGCAACCAGGCCCGCTGACGGGTGGGCCACTACACAGGGAGAAAATCTCCAAAAAGGTGCGCTTCGGGGACTCGAACCCACGACGGCCTGCTTGCGCGTTGCGGTCTGAACCAAGTGTGCTGTGTGCGCGCGTTTGACAGTAACAAGGGCGCAGCTAGGATAAGGTTACTGAAAACGAAACTGAAACTTTCTGAAGATCAACACCTGCCGCGACCTGAACACTGACAGAGGGAAGTTCACCGGCGACGTGCTCGCGCGGGGTGCTGCTGATGGATGGGTGCGGTGCAGAACGTGCAAGGGTGTGGTGCCGAAACGGGAGCAAGCAGAGGGAGAGGGAAGACGCGACGGTGGAGCTCACCGTGAGGTTGCCGTGGTCGAGGCTGCACAGTTTGCTGACGACGACATGACGAAGCGACGGCGGAGGTGTCGTGGACGGCGGCGACGATTGCGGGCGTCTCCGGGCTTCCTCCGGTGTCGAACGGAGAGAGGGATCGGTGGCGACTCGATCCACGTGGTCAGCTCGCGGCGAGAGCTACTGCAACGTCGGCGGCGAGCAAATCTTCAGAGAAAGGGGCCACGGTGGCCGGCGGCGGTGTTGAGCATGGCGACGCCGACTCCGTGCGTCTCCGAGGGCCCTAAGGTGTCAAAAAGGGAGAGGGGACAGCGGCGGTCTGATTTTGGTGGCTAGGAAGGGGTGTGACGCGGCGAGGCGGCGGTGGTTCGCCGGGTTTCAGAGAAGCGCGCCGGCGAGATTCAGAGCAGAGAAAGGATGAACGCGTCGGGGAGATGGAAACGGCGGCTTCTCGAGGGGGGGGGGGTAGGTAGCAGCTAGGGTTGCGGCGCGGCCTAGGGCTCGTAGGGGTTCTTAAGGGCAGCCAGGACGCGCGGTGGCCGTCGAGGCGCAACTGCGTCCGCCGTGGCGTGCTCTGATGCGCGCCGTACGCATCAGAGACGACGGGGGCGGCCTGACCGAACCGGTACGCGCACTGGTGGGCTGGGCTGCGGGCTTAGAAGCTTAGGTGGGCTGGGTCGGGGTAGAGTAGGGTTAACTGCTGCACGTTTTCTTTTATTTATTTCCCCTGTTCTATTTTTTTTTTGCTGAAACAGTTTTTGGAATAAGTTGTTAAGGTTTTGATTAAGAAAAATTCCAAGAAAATTTAGTTAAGCTTTTTAAGTAATTAGAAACCACATTGCAACTTTGGTTTTCAAAAATTAAATCTTAAAATAGTATTTTGTGTTTGAAATCAAAATAGAGGGATTTTTGATATTAATAGAACATTAATAAAAACATGCATAGAAATAGGGTTACCCCTAGGGTTTTAGAGTGATTAGAGTAGGAAGAAAGCTTGGTGAGTTGTTATGGTTTCCAAGGTACTGAATTTTTAAGGGTTGGTTTGAAATGGAAAATGATTTGGAGTTGATGATTTGAATTAATTGATTGGAATATTGGTTTGAAATTGGAAATTTTTGAGCAAGGGTGAAAGTTTAAATTGTTTTGAAATTTGCAGTTGTGATGCAACCAGGGTGCAATGCAATATGATGCATATGATGCAAGCAAACAAACAGGTAACACCCCAGGTGTTACAGACGACACCACTAACAAGGGATTGCGCCCTCGCAATCCACCTGCTAACCCGGGAGGGGAAAGAAGTTCGACTATCGGTTCTTCGTGCTTCCAGTTGATCTCCTCGACACCACTAGCAAGGGTTTCTCGACACCACTAACAAGGGATTCTTGCTCGGAGTGACGACGGTGTTCTTCCACCAGGAATCTTCCGATGATCGAACCTATTAGGTTAAAGGCTCAGAAAACGACCACCCACGTGGGATCCTAACACTTGGAAGATAGACAAGGGGGGGAAGACTCCAAAACAAATGAGATGGGAGGGGAAACAGAATAGGGATAAGGAGAAAACAAGAATCCTATTGAGAGGTTTTCCAAAATAGCTTAGCAGAAATAGTTTTCGACACTCTAGAAACAACGACCGTTAGCGAGGTTAACCTACAGGCTTTGCGGACCCGTTGCTTCGATAACCATTCGTATCGAAACAATATCGGGAATCGGAACCAAGGCTCTGATACCATTTGTGACGTCCCGAGATCGGGCACTATGCAGATTTCAGCATTCCCGCCAAATCCGCATAATAACCGATTCCAGGTTGCCATTTATGATAACATTACAATAGTTCACGAATAATCCACAATTACAACAGAAACAGATAGGTACAAGATGACTCAAACGAGCCGGGGTTACAACTGATACAATACAAAAGATCCAAATAACAGCGGAAGAAACAAACGTCCGTCTACGGACAAGATCCAAATTGGACTAAGAGTCCTGAAGATAACCGAAGGCGTCCAATCCCTGCCCAGGCCAAGCCGGAGGGATTCCCAAGCTAACGTCGTCAGACTTCAAACCTGTTGACTGCAATTTGGAATTTGCAGCCACGAAAGAGATTCGTGGGTCAGTACGGTTAAGTACTGGCAAGGGGGATAAAGCCCATACTCACAAGTTACCGGCGTAGCCAGTCATCACAAGATACAAATACTTTAGGATCAACGGAAAAGAAGGGGTTATGGCAAATAAGCGACAGCAGGCTGCACTAACCAACTACAGAGATTCTATTACTTCCAACTATCAGAAAGGAGATAAGATCGAGTGATAGTAATCAACTGAAAGATAACTTCAAACAAACCCATCCTGGATCTCGCCCCTTATCCGAAGAAGCAATCCGAGGATAACTCACACCGTTGTAATAAGGTGAATCAAGTTATTGTGTGAATAACCTATTACTAGTCAAGTTATTAGTCATTGGGTGAAACATGATTGATCATTAAGTTGAAGTTGTCCTGAGTACTTGTTAGCCAGTACTTTCACCAAGTAATCCATAACCGCGGAAAACACGGCTTCTCGAGAAGATTATCCCTGCAGGGTTGCACCATAGCAACCGACACTCATGAATATCCCGCCAGATGGAGTGGCCACTCCACCAAGCGGGGCACTCAACACAATCCAACCCTTCTTCGCATCAAGCCCAAAGCACCTTGGGCGCACGGCTAATCGAGCCCAGAAGAAAATGGACCCTCATAGCACTCTAAGAACGTGTCCCCCTATATGCCGACTACGAAAGTTCCACCCGGGTACCAAGGGCTCGCAAGATCATGCATGCAGCAAATGGAAAACCCGAACTAAATGAGGCGATTTGGACGAGATGCGAATCGGGTCAAACTGAGGGGGAGCCCATACTCCCCAAATGCGGGTAGTGCGCTCATCATGGATCAGTAGACAAGACCCTTTTTCCTATTAGGGTCGACACTAGCAGGCCTCAAAACCACAAAGGGCCTCCTGCCGGTGCCTTATCATCAAATTTATTATTAATAGCAACATTAGCATGATTGATTGATTGATTAAACATCGAGCCCCCAGTACATAATAGAGTAAAAACAGGAAGTAACGGGTAACAGACTCGAGCAGAACAACCCTAAGCAAGATAGTAAGACACAGGCTCAAGCAAAGGTTATAGGAGTGGAGGTGAGGCAATATCAGGGTTAAAGGATTCATGTGATAGGTTCGTAACAGAAACAACTACTACTAAGGCTAGCAGAAAAGAATCAACGGAAAGAATCGGTAACAAGTGATGAAAGGCAGCCATATGGCAGCAAGTGAGTATACTTGCCTGAGATCCCGCAAGGTAGCAGAACTTGTCGTTGCTCACATCATCTCAACGTCCTATCCGGGAAGAAGCAACGAACCTCGAACAAACACCGGAATGCAGCAATTACTACTACGGCAAAAGATCCAGCATGATCAAGATATGGATGCATGTCATGTTTAATAGATGCACCAAAGTAAACTAGTGGACATGATACACAAGTTTAAATGGATTCCATATGCAAAGATTGCATATGGCAAACCCATGCCTTATAGTTGAATTAATTGTTCTAACACTAAGCATCATGGGTAAGTGAGTTAGAATGATGCATGCATGATGGAGAACAAGAAGATAACAATATTAAATGCAAGTGGAAGGATGGTTAACAAGTTTAGAAAACATTTATCAAATTTGGAAGTTATTGTTACTTAATGATGTTGAACAAGTAGTGGTTGTTATCATCAAGTTAAAGTGATCAAAACAAACAACAAAGTTGATATTTGAAAAGGTTATCAAATTTTAGTTGGATTACATGTTTCACATTTTGAAATTGGACTTTGGATTAATTATTTATGAATTAAACAATATTAAACAAGTTTTAATTGAATTAAACAAGTTTTAAATTGTTTAGGCAATTTTAATTATTCAAAACAGAAAACAAAATTTCTATTTGAATAGGGTATTCAAAATGGTATGAAAAACATATTTTATTTGAATTATTTGGACTTAAGAATAATTAGTTATGAATTATTACAAATGGCATTTGGATTATTTGGATTTGAATTTAAATTGCATTTTGAAAATTCAAAACAGAACACCAATTGAATATTTGAAAAGATTATAAGATTTTGAACAGAAAACATATAAGGTTTTTATTTATTGGATGCTCAGATTAATAGTTATTGATTTTTGAAGTTTTAAGCTTTAATCTGTTATTTAAAAAGAAGCAGAAAACAGTTTATACTTTTGTTACGGGGGTGGCATCTACACGCAGCCTCTGCTGCGTGGGCCAGCGCCAACGTGGCGCAGTGTACGCTTGCGTGGCAACCAGGCCCGCTGACGGGTGGGCCACTACACAGGGAGAAAATCTCCAAAAAGGTGCGCTTCGGGGACTCGAACCCACGACGGCCTGCTTGCGCATTGCGGTCTGAACCAAGTGTGCTGTGTGCGCGCGTTTGACAGTAACAAGGGCGCAGCTAGGATAAGGTTACTGAAAACGAAACTGAAACTTTCTGAAGATCAACACCTGCCGCGACCTGAACACTGACAGAGGGAAGTTCACCGGCGACGTGCTCGCGCGGGGTGCTGCTGATGGATGGGTGCGGTGCAGAACGTGCAAGGGTGTGGTGCCGAAACGGGAGCAAGCAGAGGGAGAGGGAAGACGCGACGGTGGAGCTCACCGTGAGGTTGCCGTGGTCGAGGCTGCACAGTTTGCTGACGACGACATGACGAAGCGACGGCGGAGGTGTCGTGGACGGCGGCGACGATTGCGGGCGTCTCCGGGCTTCCTCCGGTGTCGAACGGAGAGAGGGATCGGTGGCGACTCGATCCACGTGGTCAGCTCGCGGCGAGAGCTACTGCAACGTCGGCGGCGAGCAAATCTTCAGAGAAAGGGGCCACGGTGGCCGGCGGCGGTGTTGAGCATGGCGACGCCGACTCCGTGCGTCTCCGAGGGCCCTAAGGTGTCAAAAAGGGAGAGGGGACAGCGGCGGTCTGATTTTGGTGGCTAGGAAGGGGTGTGACGCGGCGAGGCGGCGGTGGTTCGCCGGGTTTCAGAGAAGCGCGCCGGCGAGATTCAGAGCAGAGAAAGGATGAACGCGTCGGGGAGATGGAAACGGCGGCTTCTCGAGGGGGGGGGGGGGGGGTAGGTAGCAGCTAGGGTTGCGGCGCGGCCTAGGGCTCGTAGGGGTTCTTAAGGGCAGCCAGGACGCGCGGTGGCCGTCGAGGCGCAACTGCGTCCGCCGTGGCGTGCTCTGATGCGCGCCGTACGCATCAGAGACGACGGGGGCGGCCTGACCGAACCGGTACGCGCACTGGTGGGCTGGGCTGCGGGCTTAGAAGCTTAGGTGGGCTGGGTCGGGGTAGAGTAGGGTTAACTGCTGCACGTTTTCTTTTATTTATTTCCCCTGTTCTATTTTTTTTTTGCTGAAACAGTTTTTGGAATAAGTTGTTAAGGTTTTGATTAAGAAAAATTCCAAGAAAATTTAGTTAAGCTTTTTAAGTAATTAGAAACCACATTGCAACTTTGGTTTTCAAAAATTAAATCTTAAAATAGTATTTTGTGTTTGAAATCAAAATAGAGGGATTTTTGATATTAATAGAACATTAATAAAAACATGCATAGAAATAGGGTTACCCCTAGGGTTTTAGAGTGATTAGAGTAGGAAGAAAGCTTGGTGAGTTGTTATGGTTTCCAAGGTACTGAATTTTTAAGGGTTGGTTTGAAATGGAAAATGATTTGGAGTTGATGATTTGAATTAATTGATTGGAATATTGGTTTGAAATTGGAAATTTTTGAGCAAGGGTGAAAGTTTAAATTGTTTTGAAATTTGCAGTTGTGATGCAACCAGGGTGCAATGCAATATGATGCATATGATGCAAGCAAACAAACAGGTAACACCCCAGGTGTTACAGTCTTCCAAGAAATGATCAGGGACACACCGCTATCTGGGTAGTGATTGATCGTTTGTCGAATGTTGCTCATTTCGTTCCTATCCATCAGGGCATCAATGCTAAACAACTGGCAGATTTGTATGTCTCTCAGATAATACCTCTTCATGGTGTTCCTAAGAAGATTCATTTTGATCATGGAAATCTGTTTACTTCCAAGGGCTGGGCAAGTTTCAAGCAAGCTATGGGAAGTCATCTACATTCCACCATAAGCTACCAATCATCCCGTAAGGATCACCTCGGGAGTCTGAATCAAACACTTGAATACATGCTTCGAGCTTGTGTTGTATCCTTCGGTAATGATTGGGAGAAGTGTCTTCCATCTGCCGAGTTCGTTTATAACAACTGTTTTCAAGTTATCTTGGCCAAAGCTCCGTTTGAAGTTCTTTACAATCGAAGCTGTTCAATTCCGTTAAATTGGTCAGAAACCGGTGAAAGACAGTTCTTTGGACCAAAGAATCTGATCAATGAGACTGAAGAAACAGTTCGTATCATCCGTGAACATCTGAAAGCTGCTCAGTCTCGTCAGAAGAGTTATGGTGACCGTCAACAAGATATTCGTTATGATATCGGCGGACAAGCCTACCTTCGAGTCACACCTCTGAAAGGTGTTCATCGTGACGTCATGAAAGGAAAATTACCGCCTCGCTATGTTGGTCCATTCCCTGTTCTTGTAAAAAGTGGGAATTTTGCCTATCGTCTTCACCTACCTTCAACGTTCCCACGGGTTCATGCTACATTCCACGTCTCACAACTCCATCGTTGCTTCAAAGATTCCAACCGTGGTGTTGATCATGAAACCATTAATCTCAAGGACGATCTGACCTACCGAGAATGTCCTGTCCGTATCCTCGAGGCAGCTGAACGAAAGATTCGATGCCGAATCATAAAGTGCCTCAAAGTTCAGTGGTCTCATCATTCTGAAGCTGAAGCAACCTGGGAACGAGAAGATCGTTTACGATCTGAGTACCCGTCCTTCTTTTCTAAAACCTAGGAATCTCGGGACGAGATTCTTGTAAGGGGGGTAGACTTGTAACATCCACCTTTTTGTAATAAAGTGTTTGTGTGTTTGTGCTTTTTATCATGTCATGCATGCATTTTAAACCCCTAGTGGTACTTAAAACAGGTGCACTAAAATTAAATAACGAGGTCTATTAAAATCACTTAAAAGTGACACCCTAAAATGATGGTTTGAAATGGTACATTTTTGCAAAACAAAAATATGGTGAGGTTGTCCTTGTTGCAAGGAACTCAAAAATATTTTTTGCCAATTTTACTAATTGCAGAAAAGTCCTCAAAACATGTTTTAGTGTGCTGTTTTAAAAGAGCAAGGGCCATTTGTAAATTTCCAGGAGAGCAGGGGGGTTTTCAGAAGTTGGCGTTTGTCATCTTCTTCCTCTGTCCATGGACAGTAGACGAGCAGGTTCCCCACGATGCCTTCCTCCGCCACCTCCTGCTTGCCCTTCGAGGGATAAGGCCGAGAGAGAAGCCACGGCCGTCATCTATCCCCTCCTCCTCTCGAATCCCCTTTTCTCTGTTCTCTGTGCGTACAGGAAGGCCACACCACGACCAAACCCTACCGGCCGCCGGTAACCGCCGCTCCCCGCCGGCGACACACTCGCCCCCGCGGCCCTCCGAGGTCACCGTTCGCTCCGCCACCTCCGTCTCCCCCTCCTCGAGTAGAATCGGCAGCAGGGACGCCCCCTCCGGCCTCAATTTCCCGCCGGACGCCGCCATGGCCGTCGCCGGATTTCACCTCGTCGCCGGCGATTGCCGCCTTGCCCTGCGTCCCCGGCTAGCTCTTTGAGCTCGTGGTGAGCACACGAACCCGCAGCTGCCCTCCTCTTCCTCCCTCCCCCTCCGGTTCTCTCCCCCGCCGCCAACCTCCATCCGCCGCCGCCGGGCTCGCCGGCAAGCTCTCCGGCCATCTTCCGGCGAGCCGCGCCCACCCCTAGCTTGCCCTCGCTCTCCTCTAGCTTGTGGTGTGCTTTGATTCGAAGATTACCGCGCCAATTCGATGAATTGCATCGTAGTTGTGCCATTTTGGCTCGGGGTGATGTCACAGTGACATCACGCCCACGTCACCAGGCCTTTTTCTGTTTATTTTTCTGTTAAACGATTTGGTACTGACATGTGGACCCCACTGCTAGTTAAATGGCACAAATATAATTAAAATTGGATATGCAATATCTTTTAATTGGCTACTCAGAAAAATATGTGCAACATACCATTTTGTTCAGAAAAATGTACTCTACATGTTTATATCATTTGCACACATTTTTGACAAAGTTGAATTTTGAGTATTATTTAAATCATTTAAAATAAAGAATATAAGTTTTTATTCAAGAAAATTAGAAAATTACAAGTTATATGTCAAAATGCTTAGAATTTCAAATGCAACCTAGTTATGGTGTTCTCAACCCTATTTGAGCACTTTAACTTGTCGCACCTCTAGGTTTTGCCCGAATCGGCCTCCGAGGTCCACTTCGGGACTAAATCCACTAAAACTGTTTTCCTAACATATGAACCCTAGCAACCCATGAACCATGTTTAGGGCTTATCTTTAATGCATTCAAATGTTCATGCATACATATTGAGCATTGCATCGATGCCTGTTTTGAGTGTTGTTCCCTTTCTTTCCGGTGTTTGCTTTCATCGGTAGACCTCGAATCCGGAGTGAAGTTCGACACCCCTGTTGCCGAATACTTGGTCTAAACAACCAAGTCAAGCACTTATTCCCGAAGCTTTATCTGGTTTTCTTGAAGCAAGGCAAGCATAACCTCTTATCTGTCCATATATGTTTTCGAAGTGTTTTCCTTCTCGTACGATGCATGCCTTACAAAGTATTTTGAGTCAATAGATAGAGTTATCCTATTTAGTTGCATAAACCAGATATCATGATTCCATGTTCCTAGCTGACATAGGATTTGTTTGTGTGTATCGCCAAAGCCTCAAATATGCCATGCTTAGTCATACATGCCTGTTGATCTCTGCTCCATCCGGTTGATGAATCAGAGTTACGAAATGAATCTAGTATGACAGGATGACGTGGTAAGGTTAGAGATGTGTGGTTAATATGATTAAAAGGCTTGGATGAGTTGCCACATGGAATGTGGTGATTTGCCTCGTTCATGCCCCTAGGAGCGAGTTCTCGCCTTTGAAGCCAAGACTGATCGTGCAACCACACGGGGATTGGATTCCCCTCGGTTTCAACTTGTCTAGTTTGTTCCATGAGTTGCCTAGTTCGGGCGTTCCATTTGGATTTGCTGGGGATATTAAAACGTTTTCAAAACTAGGACGTGGTGGTGTATCGGCGCTCTGCGGGAAGGTAACCGTCGAGCATTGCGCACAACGATAGAGACCCGGCAGGAGATGGCCACTCCCTATTGGCGGTCCATATCTACTCGGAGCGACTCATGGAATAGGCGAAGCAAGGGAAAGATCGTGGTCAGCCACCCTCTGCCGGCACATTGTCGGAATTGTGCCAATAGCTTGGCATTAAGAGTCGGTTGATACGTGTGGGTAAAGTTGTACACCCGTGCAGGGTTTAATCTTTTCGAAAAGCCGTGTCCGCGGTTAAGGACAACTTGGTGACGGATCCTGAGATCATAGATAACTTGAACCTGACGTAAAAGATGTTGGCAATGAATGTTTAGTTTAAGAGGTGGTTCCAGTTATCGGTGCTGAAGAAGATGCTTCGAAGGTTCTGAAGGCAATACCCGAGGAAAGGGTATTCTTTTAAAAGATTTGTGAAAAACTTCTCAGTCTCCCTCTATTCGAAACAAAGTTGGCTTTATGCAAAACAACCTTCATAAACCCTTTCAAACAAGCAGATATATAATAGGTTAGTTAAGTCTTGTTGAGTACCTCCCGTACTCATGTTTGCTTCAATTTGGTTCAGGTGGAGTTCCATACCTTCGGTGGTGTTTCAGCGTGGACATCGACGGATAGTTTGGGGTTTCCCAGGTAGCAGCCTGGAATCTATGGGCTGGGACGTCGCCTTATGTTGCGGCCTCTTAGGCCTTTTTGGTTCTTGTTGAATAGCAACATATTATGCTTTCCGTTGTCTGATGTAATGTTGGGTCATGTGACCTCTGTTTGTAAGTTATACTCTAGTATTACTTGCTTAATAAAGCTTCATGTTTAGAGTACTGCTTTGATCGGTTGTTGGTTTCGAGCTCATTGTTATACAGTTTTGGCTATGCCTGCATAGTTGTCGCAGTCGAGGGGTTGTGGAGCCGATGATCCATATCCGAGCCCTCCTGTCGATTTGATCGGCCTGGGGCGAGGTAACCCCGGTAACCCTCGATTGTTGTTGCACTTTCTGGACACATAGCAGCTCTGTATAGCTTTGGTCCCGTTCCTTCAGTTTCATCCGACTCGTGGACGCTTGGATATGCATAATTGGTTATGACTAGCATGGACACAAGGAGTAGTAGACCGGGGATCCGGACTACGTGCCGATGAATCCGGTCTGCCTGCCGTTGTTTGTTGCGGTCGGGGCTGGTAACCTGAAGCCCTTGTGAGTTCATGGCTAGGAGCACATAACAGTGTGTATATCTCTGGGTCCGGGGTCTGACAATTGGATACTTGTTTTTGATAGTTTTCTCGTTGAGAGGACGATAGTCAACCACAAGTCTTTTTGTTTGATCCTTCTTGGCAACAAACAGAGTTGGGCAACCCCAAGCGGAGGAACTAGGCTGAATGTAACCTTTCTCCATGTACATATCGATTTGCTCCTTCAACAATTTCAGTTCAGGAGGAGCTATCTTGTATGGATGCTTAGAGATTGGAGCAGTACCTGGTTCAAGCTCGATCACGAACTCAACTGCTCTGTCCGGAGGCATCCCTGGCAACTCTTCTGGAAAGACGTCAGGGAATTCACAAACCACCGGAACATTCTCAATTGCAGGAAGAGGTTTAGCATCGAGGTTGAACAGCTGAACAGAACTTGATCCATATGGAGAATAGACTATCTGGCCCGAAGGGTGAGAGAGAGTTATTGACTTTTGAGCACAGTCAATTTTAGCTTTGTGGGTCTTCAACCAATCCATACCCAGAATGACATCAATGTCAGAATTTCCCAGCAACATGAGTGAAGCAAGGAATATGCGACCTCCAATTAGGATCTGATTGTCCATGCTTATCTTGGAAGTAATCATTTTAGTCCCCGGAGAGTGAACATAGATTTGATTGCTTAGTGGAACCAGAGCTAGGTTGTACGTTGTAGCAAAGATCTTTGACACAAACGAATGCGATGCTCCAGTATCAAACAACACTTTAGCTGGAATAGAGTTTACGGGTAATATACCGAGAACGACGTCAGCAGCTTCCTCAGCTTTGTCGGCCTTGATATGATTCACCCTCGCGGTCCTCCCGACAGGCCTGTTGTTGGAGTTGAAGGCTTTAGCCGGGGGAGCACGAACCATTGCCTGGTTGGTGTTGGGGCGAGGAGGTGGAGGTAGCTGCCTCTGAGTGCACTTATCAGCATAGTGTCCAGTATCCTTGCACTTGTAGCAAGTGACGACACGAGAAGGACCTGGCCTTGGCTTCCCCATTGGAACCCTCTGACCCTGCATGTGAGATGGGTTGGGTGGGCGGGGAGCAAAGCCTGGAGAAGCTTGGGCATATGGAGCCCTAGTGACAGCAGCATTTGGCACCCAGATGCGGCGCTTCTGCGGAGGGGTGGTCATGTTGGAGGAGGAACCACCCTCACGCGAGTGCTTTCGGGACTCCTTGAACGCCTTGCGCCCATTCTCCTCATTGAGCGCGGTGTTCACGAGCTCCTCGAAGTCCTTGCACCTCATGTTGGTGAGAGCGTACTTCAGTTCCGGGTTAAAACCTCGGCGGAACCTTGCCATCTTCTTGGCTTCAGTGGATACCTCATCACCAGCGTATCGAGCGAGACGATTGAACTCGTTCTGGTAGCCAATGACGTCCAGCTTGCCCTGCCTGAGAGAGCAAAATTCCTCACGCATCCTTTCCATGAGACCATCTGGGATGTGGTGCTTCAGGAAGGCATCCTTGAAACATCCCCAGGTGATAGGATAGCCAGCTCTCATGGTCTGGTAGTTCTCCCACCAGGTAGCTGCCTGACCCTTCAGTAGGTAGGTGGCATACTTGACTTTATCCTCCTCAGCAACGTGAGCAATGTCCAGAGCCCTGTTCATCTCCCTGATCCAGTCATCAGCATCCAGAGGCTCACGTGTTGCCACGAAAGCTCTCGGCCCCATACTCAGAAACTCCTTAATGCTGACTCGCGGAGCATTCTGGTTGTTGTGCTGGTTAGCCTGGATCTGGGACATTTGAGCCACGACCTGAGTCATCTGAGTCAACAGCTCCGTGAGCGGAGGTGGTTCAGGCGGGTTGCTCCTTGTTGGCGGCATCCTGAATAGACATGCATTTTAGCACAACAACAGAAAAGGATAGACTTGGTAACCGAAATATAGATTATTCCGACGCATGAATAGATAACCAACAGGTACATCATCACATGTTCAAATACACCAGAATATCCAACACACCAATACAAGGTTCGAAAGACAAAGGATAACTAAACATAGCTAGGAATGGATACATCGATACTCCCATGCTCATCACGCAGGACGGCGGTGAGTAGTACGACGAGAGATACGGTGAGGAGGAATCCCCCGGAAGTAGGTATAACAACGATCCACGTAGATCGGGACTGCTCTGAGAGCAACTCTCGGTGTGGTGAAGTAGAAAGCGTCGTCTCCCTGTGCTCCAAAGCGTGGAATCCCAGTGTAACCAGCTCCGAGGTTGAGGAGTGGACCTCTGATCGGCTCGTAACCTCCAGCATCTGGTAAACTACGTCCAACTGTCTGATGGAAACGGGCAAAGCGCTCATCTCCAACAAAGTCTGTGGTGTACGTAGCCAGACGAGTCAAAGCGAGGTAGAGCTGCTCCCTGACTGAGGCTAACTCCTGAGAAAGTGTGGTGGCAACAGCGTCACTGTGCCTCACAAACTGAGCGGTGGTGTGCAGCCTGGTGTTATCATGCTCGTAGACATCCAGGTTGTCGTAGAGGGTGAAGTGAGCTCCCGCTGAAGTGATGTAACCACGGGGGATGTGGCGATAGATAGAATCGTCAAATCCCCAGTAGTCAGCACGGAGGACGGTGAGACTCACGTAAGCTGCCTGTTGCACGGCCATATCCACAGTGGAACCTACTGCCTCGTAGCGGTGGACAACGCTCATGCCATCATCTGACAGAATGTAGACGATAGCCTGGTAGTAGGTCTGGTCAAACTCTCGCTGCTGCTCGTAGACCTGGTACTCTGGTGACCAATGGAACCCCAGATAGGTGACCATGTCTCTCAGCATCTCCGGATAACCGGCAGTGCTCTCGCAACGAGTCATCCGAACCACCTGCGGGAAGAACCTGAGATCCATCTGCAGATGATCGGGGAAGTTTTGATTAGACGCCGGTAGAGAACTGATGTGGAAAGCAACAACAAGGTTCAACGGACGAAAAGGATGTTGAAAAGAACAGGATATTGAAGCAACATCGGGAAACACGAGACCAAAAACTCCTGAGGTACTACGGAGAACCCAAAACACGTGAAATCCTAACTTGAAAGTTTAGGTGAGAACAGAAAACAACGTTGCACTTCCTTACCAGAAAAGGGTGGGTGGGTGGGGAAAGAAGAAAAATGGCAGAATTCCTACTCTCACGTTTCATTTTTCCTATATAGCTACAAAATAGTTTCTAGACTCAACTGCGACCAGTAAAAAGGGATCCTACAGGCAGACAGGCTCTGATACCATTTGTCGCACCCGGACTTCTAAAGGATACTCGCCGTTCCGTTGAACAGTAGTAGGTTGGATTACGGGGCTTACCGGCACCCGCGACCTCTTACGAGTAGGCCAACACACGTATGTGTGACAACCAACCCCTATCTGTTCAGCGTCGACGTAAACTATCCCATAGAAATCAGGACACTACCATTGACGTACTTCATACCATACACACATGGTACGTCAACGGCTTTGAACAAACTGATAACACAACTTATCTCTAAGACACAAAAGATTGAAATAAGTTGCAAATGGCCCTCACTAGGGCAGAGATAGCAAATACAATCATCCAGAGGACACATGTCCCAACATAACATCATTACATCTCAGCGGAAGCATTCCAAGGGGGTCTGAGTACAGACAAATCCAAATAGGCTTAAGAAGCCGGAAACTGAAATAAAGACGGAGCCCATCCACGATGTCTCGGATCCTGCCCGGGTCCGCTAACTACTCGTCAGCAGCCTCGTCAAACTCCACGTAGTAGCCGTCACCTGGATCCTCGTAAGCGTAGTCTGCGGAAACCACAGCCCCAAAGGGGTCAGTACATAGACGTACTGGCAAGCAAGACTCACAGTTCACCAAAGTGTAACCCGTCAACACCAAGTACATATGACTTGGGTTCAACGGAAGGAAGGGGATATAACAGATGCTGCAACTGGCTGCGCTAACCAACTACAGAGATTCTACCACTTCAGACTAACAGAAAGGAGATAAGATCGAGTATTGTAACCAACTGAAAGATAACTTCAGACAAACCCATCCTGGATCTCGCCCCTTATCCAAAGAAGCAATCCGAGGATAACTCACACAGTTGGCTTAAAGATGAATCAAGTTATTGTGACAATAATCCTATTACTAGTCAAGTTGTTAATCATGGGGTGTGAGATTGTGAATCATTAGGTTTAAGTTGTCCTGAGTACTTATTAGCCAGTACTTTCACCAAGTTAACCATAACCGCGGAAAACACGGCTTCTCGAGAAGATTATCCCTGCAGGGTTGCACCAATTTGGCCGTACAAGTATGAATAACCCGCCAGATGGGATGCCTCCCATCAAGCGGGGCACTCAACACAACTCAACTCTTCTTCGCATCAAGCCCAAAGCACCTTGGGCGCACGGCTAATCAAGCCCCGAAGAAAAGGGACCCTCATAGCACTCTAAGACCGTGTCCCCCTATATGCCGACTACAAAAGTTCCACCCTGCGCTGGGCTCGCAAAAACATGCATGCGGCAAATGGAAAACACGAACTAAATGAGATGATTTGGACGAGATGCGAATCGAATCAAATTGAGGGGGGCGCCCATACTCGCTTCCCACATGCGGGTAGTGCGCTCATCATGGATCAGTAGACAAGACCCTTTTCCTATTAGGGTCGACACTAGCAGGCCTCAAAACCACACAGGGCCTCCTGCCGGTGCCTTATCATCAAATCATTATTAAGTAATAACATTAGCATGATTGATTGATTGATTAAACATCGAGCCCCCAGAACATAATAAAGATAGTAACAGAAAGTAACGGGTAACAGACTCGAGCAAAACAACCTAAGCATACTAGTAAGACACTGGCTCAAGCAATAGGGTTGTAGGAGTGGTGGTGAGGCAATATCAGGGTTAAGGGATTCATGTGATAGGTTCGTAACAGAAACAACTACCACTAAGGCTAGCAGAAATAGACAACGGAAAGTATCGGTAACCAGGGTTGAAAGGAACACAATGGTTCATGTGAGTGATAACTTGCCTGCAAACTCAGCAGCCGGGTACTGAGCTAGATCCTCAGAAGGGGTGCTGTAAAGATCGTCTGTCTCAACGTCGTCGTCTATTCGAGAAGAAGCAAACAAACAAGGCAGAAATATAAACAATCATTATCCTGGCATAGTGCACAATCTTGGGATGATGCATGTCAATTTAATAGATGCATCAAAATGAACTAAGTGACATGGTAACACAATTAAGATGGACCCCTATGCAATTTTGAGTTGCATATGGGAAAGGGTCCATGAATTAAGTGGAACAAATGGTTTACAATTAATTATTATGTGGAAGTTGTTAGCATGATGCATGCATGATGGTAACAACAAAATAACAACAAATAACAATAATAGATGCAAGTGATAAAAGGATTTAACAAGTTTTGGAAATCATTTATTAAGTTTGGAAATTTTGGGTTACTTAAACATGTCACACAAACAATTGTTGTTTTCATCAAGTTAGAGTGTGCAAAATAATTAACAAAATTTATATTTTAAAAGAATCATCAAATTTTAGTTGGATTACATGTTTCAAATATTGAAATTGGAATTAGGATGAATTTATTCTGAATTAAACAATATTAAACAAGTTTTAAATGAATTTAAAACAAGTTTGAATAGTATTTGAATTTTTATTTATTCAAAACATAATTTCAAACTCATATTTGAAAAGTTCACACTTTGATGGTTTGAAAACATATTTTGCATGTTCAAAAATATTTTATATTGAGCAAGTTATGATTTTATCAAATTTAAATGAATTAAACAAGTATTAAATTATTTAGGCAATTTAAATTATTCAAACCATGAAACAAAATTTATATTTGAATAGGTTATTCAAAATGGTAGGGAAAACATATTTTATTTGTATTTATTGGATTAATAATGAATTAGTTATTGAATTTAGCAATTTGCATTTGAATTATTTGAATTCAAATTTAAATTGCATTTTGAAATTTCAAAACAGAAAACAAATGATACCAAAAGATAGACAATTAAATTTATACTAGCACACATATTTTATTTTCAGTTTTTAGAGTTATAAAATAAAAGTTATAAGCAAAAGAAAACTAGGGAACAATCTGTGATTTAACTGGACCTGGATTTGAAAACAGAAAGTATTTTAAACTTTTTATACACACAGAACATCTACCCAGGCACTGCCAGGGGGGCCCAAGTCTTGCTGTGCTTGCGTGGCCACATGAGTGACTGACAGGGGGCCCTCCCTGCCAGTACTCAGTCGAAAAAAAGACGGGATTTTATCCCGCGAGGGCAGGGGCTCGAACCCTGCACCTCTCGCTCGCTGCGCGTTCACTGAACCAGCTGCGCTGTTGCGCGTTTCTTGTCAGATAACAGGGCGCAAGGAGGAAAAGGTTATAAGGTGCTAACTGATTTTTTTCTGACGACCGCGTGCTTCCGCGACCTGACAGAGGCTCATCGGCGGCGATCACCGGCTAGTGCTCGCACGCGCGTGTGTTGCGAGGAGATCTGGTGGACGTGCACGGTGCGGTGGCGACTGCGAGCAGCAGAGAGGGAGGAGGGAAACAGTGGCGCGCTCACCGGCGGTTGCAGATGGAAGCAGAGGGGCGAGGTGGCGGACGGCGGCGATGTAGCAGACGGCGGTGCGGATCCAGCAACTCTCCGTGCTCCCGCAGGTGTCCAAAAGGAAGAAGGTGGATAGATGGTGCGATTCCAGTAGTTAGTTGGGTGCGTGGAGTGGCATGGCGACGGCGGTGAGTGGGGATTCAGGCGAGCGACTCCGGCGAGGTGGACACAGAAGGAAATCCGGCGAGGGAGGAAGAGGTGGCGGCGGATTAGAGGGGGAACAGGAACCCTAGAGCTTAGGGCACGGCGCCAGGGGGGTCTAGGCTACTTATTGGCCATCGGGGCGCCTCCTGGCCGTCGGAGTGTGCCGTACGGCGACGTGGCACGGTGGATTCGCCGCCGTACTTGAGACAGAAGGTGGGCACGCGCTTCGAAGCGGTAAGCGAGGGATTAAACGGGCTGGGCCGCGCGCTAGGGTAGGTTTAGGTGGGTTTGGGCCGCTAGCTGACGCGCGCGCGGCTGTTTCTTCTTTATTTATTTTTGCTTTCTGTTTTTTTTGTAGCAATTAGAAAATGGAAGCATTTGCTAGGTTTTTTGGTTTTAAAAATTTTGGGAAAAATCAGGTGAGTTTGTTAGGTCAAAATCTACCACTTTACCACTTAAGTTTCTGGAAATTCAAATTTAGTTGCTGATTCTGCAAAATGGTTTGAATTGGGATAAATTGTAAATTAATGGATTAATATTTGAATCAACAACTTTAATAGGGGAAACCCTATTAATTAAATTGATTAAGTGATTATAAATGTGTGGTGATTTTCATCTATACAAATTGGGTGCTGATTTGAATATTTGAGTTGAGTTTGAAAATGAGTTGGAATTAATTGATTGAAATAAAGCACCATTTTATTAATTGATAACTATTGAATAATATGACAACAAATGGGTTGTTTTTATTTGAGATTTTCATTTAAAATGTTGTAACAGAGCAAGTATGAAATAACCATTTGAAATTGTTTGAGTTTCATTATGAAAACAAGATAAAACAGATGCAAAACAAATAATAAACAAATGCAAACAAATAATTAAACATGATGACATGATACAATACTTGAATTAAAACAAGAAACAAAACATTCTAAGGGATATTTTCATACTTGGGATGTTACAGTCCATCCTTTTATTGGTAACTTCTCTTATGGCTCAACCACCTCTTGCTCCAAGTGATATGCCTTTTTTCTTTTATGATCACTTGCACTTGCTTTGAGTTTTGAACAACAGTGAGGGAGTTATGATTCCATTTTTGTGCACTTTGCATTCAAAATGCAATATTTCTAAATCATGCACAAATATTGGGGAGGTCCTCTATTTTCTTTAAAAACACTCATTTTCTCAAACCATAATATACCTTGTTCGTTTGGTTTGTTGGATCTTTTTGATTGCCTGCTTCTCTTTAGGAGAATATTAGATTTTTATACCATCTTATTTGCAATCTTTGGATCCTCGGTATAGTTCCTCCCATTATTCATCATTGGATAAGTGTATTTGATTTCACTCATATTATGAGAAGTGCATATCCTACGGAGGAACCCTTACTATATTGGCCATCTAAAATTTCTATGATCCCATTTTGGAAATGGATGCCAATGGGGGAGAAAGTTTAGAGGGTTTAAGGAATTTTGGATTTATACTTTGGTTTTGTTCTTAAGCATTTGCCTTTCACGCTCATGCATCCTTGCTTGTTTATTTGCATGGTTGGTAAAATTCATTATATAAACCCTCGTAAAAGAGTTTGTCATCAATTACCAAAATAGAGGAGATTGAAAGAGCATGGTTCCCCCATGCGTGGTTTCGTGAATTGATGACAATCACTATGGACTAATGGTTGCATTGAGCTATACGTGTAGAGTTTGTCCATAGGCAATGCTTGATGTCCATGTGTTGGATTCAAGATAATCAAGTGGTTACCAAGGTGCTATTCATGTGAATATCCCACGTTTGGTCATGAGAGAGTTGAGCATATTGCAAGTATGTCTTGAAGAAGAATATTGTGTGAACATTCATCTTTACCTTCAAGAAATCATTATTATGAATAGAGAAGAAAAGATACAAGGTTGATCAAGGCAAAGTGCTAAGCGATGGTTAATATTGATCAACTCACAAAGCAAGAAGATGTACCATGTGGGATCATGGTATCGTAAGTAATTGTTCATATAGCTTTGTGTTCTAACCCATTATATGTGTGTGTGGTATATCTATGTGGGGTTATGTATCTTTCCATGGTTTGCTTCAAAATGAAGATTTCATATAGTCCATGCTGGATGACGTCAAGTTGTGGTCGTCATCAAGTTCGAGAAGTGCAAGTTCAAGGGGAGCATATCGAAGAGATCACATTCTTGAAGCTTGCCACTCTTTTGGAGATAATTTCCAAGTAAAGATGTACTTAAAAGAGCCTCTCCCATAGTGGCATATGGGGGAACAATCTTTGTGTCTTCACCGAGCAAAGCGAAATCAAGAAAGGTGTTCCATCTTGAGGAGGTCAAGATCTTCATCATCTAACTCAAGTAGAATGCTCAAGGAAAAGGTATGATATTGATAGGTTTTCTATTTTACCGGTCTCATAGCATTAGGAGGGAGACCGGGTTATAGGATAGATAACCGTACTATCAAGAGGGGCTCTCATATTAGCAACTTGATCGCATCACTCGGAGAGAGATCAAACCTTTGCATACTTGGCATAACATTTCTTGGTTCTTATTTGTGTTTTCTCCATGTGTGGTTTTAGAGCTGTTCATGTGCTTCAATACAAGCTCAAGTTCATCAAAAACGGGTTTCGCATGAAAAACTTATTGAGTTTTTGATATTGGAGGTTTACCGATTGTTCCTTTATAGAGAGGACAAACCTTTCATCATTTGGTTTTATCCTCCAATGATGGACTATGATGTTTCTTTGCATAATCTTGTAGTGCTCGTTCTTGCGATTTCAATGAGCCCAAGATCATCGAAAACGGAGTCCGGATGCAAAAGATATCGCGTTTTTAGTGAAGGAGATTTCCTGGAAACTCGGAGGCCGGCCTTAGGCCGGGATGTTCTGTTAGGTGGCCGGCCTGGAGGCCGGGGTCGCGCAGAATGCCCCCAACGGGCTGATTTTGGGGGCCTATAAAAGGGGTCTTCTTCCCCAATGGTTCCCCACCTTTTTAGCAAGTTCCCCCCACCATTGTTGACCTTTTGGAGCTTGCTCTCTATCTATTCCTCCATGATTCTTGCCTCCAATTAGTGGGAAAAGAGAGAGGAGATCTAGATCTACTATTCCACTAATCCATCTCACCTCTTAGTGAGGGGAAAGTATTTGGATCTATATCTTGTGGATTTATTTGTTGAGTTTCCTTGTTCTTCCTCTCTTCTCCCCCCATAGCATTTGTTGCTTTAGTGGGATTTGAGAGTGAAGGATTTAAGCACTTCTTGTGTTCTTGCCATTGCATAGGTTGCATCGGTTTGAGTTCTCTACGAGGATTCGTTCGAGTGAAAGGTTGAGAATCTTGTTACTCTTGGGTTCTTGGAGTGCCCTTGAGCTTGTCCTCTTGGGTACTTGGAGTTCCCTAGACGGTTGTTGTTGTCTCGGAGTTTTGGTACCTCCGGACCTTGTTGTCCCGGAGTTTTGGTGGCTCGGGACCTTGTTGCTATCTCGGAGTTTTGGTGGCTCACGGGATATTGTTGGGAGCCTCCAATTGAGTTGTGGAGATTGCCCCAACCTTGTACGGGATCAATGACCGCCCTCAAAGGTCCCATAGTGGATCGTGGCACTCCGCATTGGTGGAGGCACAAGGAGAATAAGGTGAGCCATTGGGCGCTTGGATTCATTATGACTCCACACCTCTCCAACGGAGATTAGGTTCCATTGGGAAATGAACTTCGGGATAAATCATCGTCTCCTCGTCTCTCGGTTATTTTTATACCCGATCTCTTTACTTATGCAATTTACTTTTGTGATAGCCATCGAGCTTGAAGTAACATATCTTGCTATCACATAGTTGCTTGAATTGTTTAGTATAAGTTGTTGGTGCACATAGGTGAACCTAGTTTGTTTAGGTTTTGGCTTGATAAATTAAATGCTAGTTTTATTTCGCATTTATTCAAGCCTTAACCGTAATTATTTTAAAACGCCTATTCACCCCCCTCTAGCCGACATCCGTGTCCTTTCAATCTCCCAAAATATAGACACTCAATGTCAAACTTTTAATACCTCTGTTTAATAAAATAAAAGCTCTAGCACATGAGTGATCCCTGCTTCCCTCTGCGAAGGGCCTTTCTTTTACTTTTATGTTGAGTCTCCATCTTCTAACTTTATGCACATTTCAGAGAGTATTTTTGTCATTCTGAGTTTTATGTGCATTTGTCCCAGAAACATTATTAATTGATTCATGATGTGTTATTGCTTGTTCTCAAATTATTTGTTCTAGTATTACTCATGAACTTTGAAGGTGTCCTGGCATTTATGTTTTGCCCCACTCTTAAGGACTAGCGAAATACCACTTTGCCATGCTTTCTCTATACTTGAAACAAACATATATGTTTCTTTGCATTGTTATTCATGATCTTTTATTTGAGATACTTCTCATGATGCAAAGTGATTGCTATGCTTTATTATTAAAGTTCTATTTATCATGTTTGTGTTAAAGTTCTATGATCTCAGCTTACATATGCTTTTACATATTATGATCAAGATTGTGTGGTAGAATGTCACCCCAGAAATTATTTCGTTTTATCGTTAACCTACTCGAGGACGAGTAGGAACTAAGCTTGGGGATGCTTGATATGTCTCCAACGTATCTATAATTTCTGATGTTCCATGATGACATTTTGCCAATTGCTACATGTTTTCTCCCTTCTTTATGCCATTTTTATCGATTTTCTGGACTAACCTATTGACAAGATGCCATAGAGCCAATTCCCCATTTTCTGCTGTTTTTAGTTTCAGAAAAGTTGTTTTGGAAATATTCTCGCAATTGGAAAATTCGAAGCCCGGAAGTCTTAGAATTCCCTAAGGTTCCACGGAGTCCCGAAGAGACCCGGAGGGAGGCCTCAGGGGGCCCACACCATAGGGTGGCGCGCCCCCCTTGGCCGCACCGGGGGGTGGTGTGGGGCCCCCAGGGGTCTACCGCCTTTGCCCTTTCGCCTATTTACCCCCCTCCGAATGAAAACCCTAAGCACCTGATAAAAAATCCCCGAAAAGTTCCGTAGCCGCCGTCGTCGTCAACCCTAGATCAGGGGGGTTCTGAAGTTGTCTCCCGGCACCATGCCGGAGAGGAGATCATCGCCGGAGGCCTCTTCATCACCACTCCTGCCTCCGGAGTGATGTGTGAGTAGTTCATCCTTGGACTACGGGGCCATAGCAGTAGCTAGATGGTTGTCTTCTCCTCCTATGCCTCAATGTTTAGATCTCGTGAGCCGCCTAACGTGATCGAGATTGTTCTTATGTAATTCTATGTGCTGTGTTTGCTGGGATCCGATGAATATTGAACTTATGCCAAGTTGATTATAGTCTTTATTGCATATGTTATTTGGGATCTTGCATACTTTCCGTTGCTAGTGGTTGCTCTGGCCAAGTAGTTGCTAGTGAGTCCAAGAGGGAGTATTTATGCTCGATAGTTGGTTTCATGCCTTCTTTTCGCCCGTGCTCGAGTGACAGAAACGTGACGGGGGAGGATGTGCTGTTGCCACTAGGGAGAAAACAGCGGTGTGAGTGCCCGCGTGCACAATCATTGCTTATATTACACACATTGCTTAATGTGATTATCTGTTGCTTGCAACTTAATACCTAAGGGGGTTCGGATGATAACCCGAGGGTGGATTATTAGTCATAGATGCAGTTGGATTACGGTCTATGTATATTGTTGTAATGCCCGCACTAAATATCATAGTAGTCATCATGTCATGAATGTGCACTACGTAGAAACCTCTATTTGTCAATTGCCTAGCTATAATTTCTTCACCCAGCATGCTATCTTTTATTGAGAGACACCACTAGTGAACCTATGAACCCCGGTCCATTTTCCTACATTGTTAAACAAGCCACTACAATTTCCTGCTTTCTTTACTTACTGCAAGCATACACTGTTTTCCACACTATACGTCTAATCTTTGTTTTCAGCAAGACCGGTGAGATTGACAACCTCACTGTACCGTTGGGACAAAGTATTTTGGTTGTGTGGTATGCAGGTTCCGCGTTGTTGCTGACACCGGTGAGGCGCCATCACCACCGTCAGTGGCATCAACCTTCCGAAGATCCTCTTTCTCCTACTGGATTGATAACCTTGGTTCTTAACTAAGGGAAATTCTTACTGCTGCACTCATCATACCCTCCTCTTGGGGTTCCCAAGACACCGTCCATAGCAAAGAATTTCTGGCGCCGCAAGGCACCATCAAGGTGTAGCATCAAGGGGCGCGCAGACGGCTCTGTTTTTGGCTGGTAGTGGTTCCGAATGCGAGTGGGACAAGGAGTGGGCGCGCGGCGCGCGTGGAAAACGCGTTGAGGACACTGATTCGAATCCGATGGTGGCAAGGAAGTGTGCGCGCGGCAGAACTTGACAATTTTTTATGCTATTTTTTATTTATGAAGGAAACAAAGATAAAACCTAAAAAGATGAAAAAGAAAAACATGAACGCAAATCAACATAAAACAACAATTAGTAGCAGCTAACTGGTGTTGATCTAGACTCAGGAAAAACTAAAATCTAATATTTTTTATGGGCCTTTTTCTGGATAGGAAATAAAAACAACTAGACTAGGGATAAATTTGCTCACCGAGTAAACCCAAGAATCTGATACCAAGATGATATGGGGTGGGCCGATCTTCTCAATGAGCTCTCTCTATTTTTGTGGATGTTTTGTGGATTTTATGATAACTTGTGCTACACTGAGACCTCTTACTTGGATAACCCCTGTTGCCAATGCAACAACAATCAATCCCTTTGGATATTCTCAACTACACACTCTTGCACACGTAATCAAAGATCACGAGTGGTCCTGTATCCCCCTATTCCCAATGAAATAACAAGATATCACGCAACTTTGCAGGTATACTTCAAGATGAATGCTTAGCAGCAATACAATCTAGAGGCTAGTGGTTTTTGGTTTAAATTTGTTCAGAGCTTTCCACGCGCATGTGGGGAGTATATATAGCTGGAGGTGCGGCAACAAGGACTCCTTGCGCAAGCACCTCTCCTACTAGGACTAGGACTCAATTAGGACTCCTACTTGGACTAGGAGGACTCTACTACGACTCCTACTTGGACTAGGAAGGAAAACAAACCGACCCAACTTTAGGGGGGGTCGGCTATTATGACATACATGCCATGCCTAATTGAATTAGGACTTCTATATGGCGCATTGATCTTCAATGGCGCACCCTCCTCTTGTTTTCACCATTCCTTAGTGTGGAAGAACATTCCTGGAGTTGTTTTCCACACTTGTACATTTGTTTTCACCTTCTTGTAAATCTGTTTTCACCATTATACTCTTGTTTTCGAGCATCTCCATCTTGTTTTTCAGCTGCTCTTGGTTGTTTTCTACCACCATGTTTGTGTTATCAATAACCCTGATCATACATAAATGCATAGACTTAGGTAGTATAAAATTCTCACTATCACAAACATCATATTCAATAAGGAGTGAATTCACCTGTTGTTGTAATAACTTGGCCCTTGATCTTGTTATTGGTCCAAGTCTTATTTCATCAGTCTTCTCTTGGATAACAACCTCCTTGTGTGGTAAAGAACTAGGGATGTCCTCATCAGTAAGCCGTAGACAACAAAACTCTGATGAACAGGAGTTAGAGGACGTCTGCGAACTCTCTGAGAGGTCATACATTTGATTCTTGCTTAGTTGGATCCAGAAGGCTAGACACGGAGAGTCGGTGATATTTTCACTGCTAGAATTAGCCGTGAGAATATTCATTAGCTTGCATCCACCGCGTCGCCGGCATCTCTTACATCATCGTGTTGGTAACGAAATAGATCTAACCTTTACTTGTACCTTCATAACTATTGCGTAGTGTAGCTTTTTTTTATTTTCCATATGTGTAACTCTACAAAATTTAACTGCACTCTAACATATTAAAGAAACATTAGCCTATCAACTCTCGCATAGTTTACAACGGTATTGTTGACACACTAATGTCGTCGTAAACTATGCGAGATCGCGCAACAAAACTAACTGCTGAACTCTCCCTCAACAATCACGTGACTCAAGATACCTCCTAATTGTCGGCTGTCCGACTTGGACAACAATCATAATGCACCAAGAATTACTTGGTCAAATACAAATTTTTTTGTTATACTCTATCCGTCTCAAAATAATTGTTGTTGGAATAGACTATTCTAGAGAATTTCTATTAGATCCTTCCTTTAGGTTTTTGCTACCAAAGAATGTGAAAATTATATACAGACCACCCGTTTTATAGTTTCTCAAACAAAAAGAAACAAAAAAATCCCCTCATATTTGCTCCCTTGTTCTTCCGATTTCCCCTGAGAGTCCATAGTCACAGCCACCGTCGCGAACAGCACAGGCACTCCCCCGCGTCGGCATTTCCTAGCGGCGGCCACGGTGCAACGCGACGTCGGATTCACCTCCTCCGCGCTTCTCCCCCGCCAGTTCGATACCCCTCCAATTCCCTGTAGATTAGGGTTTCTTCCTTAGGAGATCGGGCAAGTACACCGCGCTCCACATTTACCAATCCATTTCACGTACCACCGAGCAAACCCCGATCGCAACCCCCAGACCCCGCCGCCTCCGCCGCAGCCGTGGTTCCTATAGGCTGGCTCTGCGTCATCTCCCCGAGGATCTCCGTTTCTGCTGCTCCTAGTCCTCGCACCTGATCACCCACCCTCCTGCGGAGATCCGTTCGGCGTAAATATTTCGATTCTTGGCAAGGTAAGCCCTACCCCTACCCGACTCGAGCTAATTCTTTATAGTTCGTGATTCTTTACTGTTCTTGCATCCACATGTTGCTGGATCTGCTGCGAATTTGTTGTTTTGTTGCTATTCTTGGTTTAGTCCGTACATGGGATGGGGTTCCAGCTCCCAATCGGTCCTTATCCGAGACATGAGTTCTTGTTTGCTAAAGAATGTTGTACGGCTCTTAGGCGTAGTCATGTCGTCGCTGGAATTGAACACTTTGGTGGTTGTTTGCACGAGCACACCAGTTGACACAAATTGTACCGGAACAGTGTGGTCGTGTGGGTGCCCTGTGATGTAGTATAACGTTTTGAGGGTTGGTTCTCAATCACAGCAGAACCGTCAAGATAAAATAGAGGGAGATTGCCTCTTCTTTTGGTTTGGCTCTGACTCCTTACGAAGCATGCGTCTCAATAATTCTATCGCAGTTAAACTTGATGGTTATTTCCTGCTTCATGCGTAGTAGCATGTAAATCTTGGATGAAACCTTTTGCTGTTCTATTCCATAGAGCCTAAGTTGACATGCAACATTTGATAAATAGACAATTTGTCAGGTATAACTAGACCACTGGTTATATTGTCAGTCGAGGCAAACACTTTGTGTTCATGTGGTGGCGTACATCGAATTGCTAATAAGACAATTGGCACATGGAGCTACAACTGAGCTCCAGCTTGAGAACATTTGCTATGCCTGGTGGAAAACCTGTCTGGCATGGTAATTTTGAAGGCCTGGAATTGGATGATATGTTTGGGTTTTGAGGCTTATGTTGTTTGTCCACTGGCGGTTTCATTATGGGGCAGCTCATGATCTTCATATCGATCTATTATCCACCTCTGTATCTATTCTTTCTTAGCTAAACGGGTGGATGATCCACCCAATTTGGTTATATCATGGACTCAAAAAACGCATGAAGGCCAGAGTCTAGCATTCAGTATCCAGTGTCTTTTTGCTGGACGAATGCAGTGGTTTAGTTCGTGCCCTATTGCATATATTGTTTGATTGTTTCAGAAAATCAATGTAGCTAAAATTGCTTGGTTAATAACTAGAATTAGCAGAATCTGGTGTTATTACCATGCATGCCACTTATTACATAGGAGAAACAGAGCTTCCAAGCCCAGTCACCTTGAACCCTGAGACTACCCTTCTATTCGATGCTGCCATTCCCGCACTGGAAGCATGCATCCTCCACTTTATGAGTGACTCTGACTTTACATTGAAGCACTGACATATTTTTTTCACCTCAGATGCTATTTGAATAATTGATCAAGTGGGACAAATATTGTTTGTTTTTATATCATATTCTTGTTCCAGTATAATTCAAATCCAGCCACTTTTGTTTCTATTGCTACTGACTAAGCCTTTCGACAGTTTTACTGGTCAGAGTTGTAATTTGCAATCTAGCCATGGAAGACAACAATGATGAGCTTCTTGATGAGCGAAATGAAGCAGCAGAGGCCCAAGTATCTCTTCCTCAGGATATCCAGCAGACTGTTCTTGCTTTCCTATCTGGTAGGGATGTTCTCAAGCTTCGCGCAGTGTGCAGATTCTGGCGAGACTGCATTCGAGAACGTAATTTCATCGAACGTCACCTCAGCAATGCTCTCTGCTTCCACCAGTCCATTGCTTTCTTCACCTCGGTTGATCATGGTCCTTTCTGCATGTACACATTTGATCTCACGACAATGAACTGCAAAAGCTTGGATTTCGTGTTGTCATGGAAGTTTGAGATGTCAGATCCCTGCAACGGCTTGGTGTGTGCCTATGATTCAAAAGGCGCCGTTGAGGTGTTGAATCCGACAACAATGAAACATGTGATTCTGCCAGTTTCAGAACTCCAGTCACAAACTCTTTCTTCGGAATATTTTCTTGGATCTGTGCATTCAACAAATGAGCACAAGGTGGTCTGTATCCGCCACCGGTTGCGGTTCTTGACATATGAAGTATGCACTATTGGCACACTGTCATGGAGGGCGGTACGTGAATCTTTAGACTTCTTGAAGACAACAAAGGCAGTCACTGTTAATGATGCCATGCATTGGCTACTTCTTGATGATGCATCCTCCCATTTTACTCATAGGATCTTGTTGTTCAACCTGACAGATGAGTCCTTCTCAGAAATTGCTGTTCCAGATGCTATTAAAGACAGTAATTTGGAACTATTTGAGGGTGAAGGAAAGCTTCATTTGCTGGCAATGCCCGGTAAGGGATCTACATCTGAAGTCTCAGAGATTTGGGTGTCTAACTCGACCTGCACGGTCTGGGACCATATGTGCAACATCACTTTTCTGCTACCTTCAGGCATGAAGCCACATTTCCTGTACAAGAATAAGCTCTTTTATGGCAACCAAAAGAGATTCTACTACATTGATCTTCAGGATGGGGGTGGTGGCTATATCAACGTGCAAGCTGACGAGTGTATTGTATCGTCTGGGATTTTCGTGGATAGCTTTCTTCTACATTCCATGACTGGCTTGGTGGACTCGAGAACATCGCTACTGTCTTATGCTCATGCTGCGTCATCTCCAACAGGGTCTGGATCATCTTCTCATGCTGCTGGATCATCCTCATCAGGCCCTCGACAATCTTTCATGGAGGCAAAGAGCGATAAGAAAATGAAATGGAAGCTGACACCTTTGTCCGCAAAAAAACCCCTTCATCGTTCATGAATAGCTGTCTCTGTGCTGTACAGCAGTTTCAAACTAGTACACCTACAATCCGACAACTTTTACTGGAGTTCTTGTGTGTAGAGATGAAGAAGAAAGATACCATGGGGCTGGGTCTGGGACAGGGTAGAACATAAGAGGAAAATAAGCAAGTGTCTCTATGTCACTGACAGTTCATTGTTATCTTCTTATGATGATTCATGTGATGTACTGAGAAAATTGGAAAGTCTGAACCTTTTGTACTGTACACTTGATTTGATGTACTGAACTGTATTCCTGCATTGCATTTGTGAAAGTTGTGATGCCAAGACCAATACAAACCGTTGCATCTGTTACATTTATGTGCCACACCATTACACTGCCTTCCAGGCTTACAGACGCTGCTCCAGGTTAACATTTGGAATTTGAATTTTTCCTGAAGTAAGTATTTGGTGACGCAACTCAAACAGTTGGCAAGCTCAGCAATGGCGGGAAGCTGAAGTATGGCCACCAGCCGTCGCTGACGCCCCCGGAGCACTGTGCACGGCAGACTTTCTCCAGCTGGAAACGCTTGACGTCGATCGTGAACAGCTCGACATCCCTGATATGGTGGGTCGACATGAACGGCCGGGGCGAGTCTTGGTTTACTTCGATGACCAAGCACCCGTTGTCCGCGCCGCGAATGCAGTAAGACCGGCCATGCTTTGTCGACCATGGCAGCGGGATTGTCTTCTCGAGTTGCCACGACGACGCGCCGTCGGCGTCGCGCAAGATGGTGTAGTAGTAGAGGCTGGCGTTGCCGTCGGCGTGGTAGAAGTCGTGCGCGAACACTCCGACCGCCCCGTTGGCTCCCTCCACGACGGCCACGTTCTCCTCCCAGAATCTGGACGGCGACTGGATCTCCTCGACGGCGAGCTCCATGGTGGTGGTGTCGAGCACCAGCCAGCGGTTGGTGAGGCAGTCCACCCAGTAGAAGCGGCCGTGCGCGTAGTGGCGCCGGTTCCAGACGGCGTGCACGGGGCACGCGAAGAGCGAGCGGCGGCTTCTCCAGACAAAGCAGTCCGGCGACGGGAGTGCCCGCCACGCCCCGTCCCGCGAGGAGAAGGCGAGCGCCACCACCTTCCGTGGGCAGCGCGCCGTCCAGATCACGGCGAACGGTGGCTCCTCGTCCTCCTCGGCATCGGCCGGGGCCGACACCGGCGCGGGGGCGGGCGCCAGGAAGGGCTCGCACCAGCGCCGGCCGTTGAGGACGCCGAGCGGGTTGTCGGCGGTCGCGGCGAGGTCGTCCGGGATGGGCGGGAGCAGGACGTAGCGTCGGGACACGGGGTCGCAGACGGCGAGATCCGTGACGATGCTGTCGTCGTCGGAGGACGCGCGGTCGAGGAGGAAGCGCCCGTCGCGGTAGTCCCGGACGAGCCATCCGAACTTAGTTCCGGCGCCGGCATCGGCATCGGGCGGCCCCGGGAGGAAGGCGAAGGAGAAGTCCGCGGCTCCGGCGACGGCGCATGCGGCTGCCGCGGCCGGGTGGGGCGGTCCTGCCGCGTGGAAGGTGCCTCCTGCCTTGCCGGACGCGGGGACTGAGGAGAAGACCCCGAGGAAAGGTCCGGACTCGTCGGGGTGGAGCGCGCGGTGGCGGCGGAGGAAGCTCGGGGAGGAGACGAGGAGGCGGAAGGAGGAGCAGGCCGCGGCGGCGCGCACGAGGGAGGATGGGCAGGGCACGCGGAGCAGGATCTCGTCCACCACGTCGGCAGGCGCCTCCTCCCGGAGTGGCTCCGCGAGCGCGACGACAGCGGCCATGGGAGTGGTGGAGCTACGACGTGTGTTTGCGTGTGTGTGTGTTGCGATGCGCGAGACGCGCGCGGGCAGTAGTTTAAGCCGACAAGTCGTGTGGGCCGGGCAGTAGTTTAAGCTATCGAGTTGTGTGGGCGCCGTGGCCGTGGAGTCGAGGCATGTGGGTGGGCCCACCGTCGGCGACAGCCTAACACTAACAGGCGATTAGAAGAGGATTTGGTGTTCCTCACAGAGAAAAGAAAAAGAGGGTTTGGGTCGCTGAGGTGAACGTGTTATACAGGAGGACGGCAAGTGGCCATGTCCTTTGGTACTCCACGTCACTGTCGTTTGCACTACACGTCCCCGTCCTTGTCTACTATAGTGTCACTGTTAGTTTTCAATGATAACAGAGAAGGACACGCCATCGATCGAGATTCAAAGAGTGTTTACGATCTCTAATCTTATTGACCTCGGGAACGAACGGAGGACGTAGTCGGCATACTGCTAGATCATCATCATAGTACAGTACATGAGCTGTTGGTGGCCTCAAGAGTTTCTGTGCGTTTGTGTCACATCGGTCCCTGTTGTGTGTGGCTTGCATGAGGCGCTGCTCCGTCTGTCTACCGTACGGGTGGACGGATGGATAGAGCAAACCTAAAGTTGAGTGGGACAGATTCGGGTTGGACTTTTGGCGCCACACATATAATGTGTGGAGTTCGGTGTATGTGTCTCCTTGGCAACGTATGCATCACAAGGAAATGCCAATCGACGGTTCACGACGCCAACGACGTAAGGGCATGTACATTGGTGTTGACTCAGCAGTCTGTAAAGCTAGACACGTAAAAAATTTGAGGACGTGACGAAGAGAGAGAACGAGAAACTTAAGACCCGTCTGTAGAAATAAAGACGGCCGATTGCCGTGGTAATCGGTGCTTACAGACTGCATTTTTTCCATTGTATGACTGCGTCGTTTATCGTGGCCCAACAACCGCTCGTTCCTGTGCATCGGCTCTTCGTTTAGTTAACTGAATCTCTAACCTTTTCGGTGGCTCAAGTAGACAGCCTGTTGTAGTCTGCGTCTGTAATAGTTTGTCGGCGTGACGTGGAGTCACGTTACAGACAACATTCGACTGAACCAATGCACATGCCCTAACACTCACTCGCACAACGCCTTTTTTGGCTACTCCCACGACGACCGCACGACACAGGACTCACCTCGCCCTCAACCCTGCGGCGGAGCTAGAATCTAAGAGCATCTCCAGCCGTTCGTCCCCTCGGGCCTAGGGGCCATTTTCGGCGCTAAATAGCGCCTCCGGGAGCGTCCGACGCTATTTTTCGCCATGGGGGAACCGCTTCGCAGCCGCGTACCCAGGCGAACTGCGCCAGGACGGTTCAATTTCGACCGAATTTACAAAGTTTTGACTGTTTTCGCCCAAATTCGAGTAAACTCGTCCTAATTCGGCATGATTTCGGCACAGAACATATATTTATCGTAAAATTTGCCACACACACCGCCGAAAACCAAATATTTCAACATAATTAAACAAGTTTTGAGCACAAATGAAACTAGCCGTTGCCTTTCATCACGCTGCAGCTCTTGGTGCACCTGAGTGTCTCGGATCTGCTATCGCCTAGCTAGGTATGCATTCCATTCTGCCGGCACCTGATGATCGACAGTTGCAAGAGGACCCTGTCTGAAATATGGTTCAGTGTCAAACACTGGGTCGTCACGCTCGTCGTCGATGATCATGTTTTGGAAGATCACACAATAGTTCATCACCTCCCAACCAAGTAAGAGCAGGGTACCTGACAAGAGCAAACCGAGCTTGAAACACACCAAATGCTCGCTCGACATCTTTCCTGCAGACCTCTTGGCGCTAAGCAAATCAAGACTGCTTGCCTCCTGGTACTGGGTTGGAGATAGTCTTCCCAAATGTTGACCATCTTGGATAGATACCATCTGCTAGGTAGTATCCCGTGTTGTACCGGTGGCCATTGATCTCATAGTTCACCGGAGGGGCATGGCCTTCAACAAGATTTCCAAAGACCGGGGAGCACTGCAGGATGTTGATGTCATTGTGAGTTCCAGGCATTCCAAAGAAGGCGTGCCAAATCCACAGGTCCTCTGTAGCCACTGCCTCAAGTATCACACTACAAAATCCTGTGGCGGGGCTACGGCAGGCATCTACGGCGGCGAAATGGCTTCTAGCGGCGGCGCGGCGGTTTGGGGTCGAGGGGTGGTGCCGACATCGGCAATGGAGAGAACGTGGATGGGCGATCTAGAGCGAGGGAGGGGAAAGAGGGCGTGGAAAAGTCGCCCTTCGCCTGACTATGCTGGCCCACAAACGCGATTTTGCTTCCGCCGGAGCCCCCAGCAGCCCCCCAACGCGCTGGGTTTGGCCTGAGTTTGTCGGGCGCTAAAATGGCCCAAACCAGCGCTATTCGATGCGCTGGGGGCGCGAGTGGGCGAAAAACGGCGAACCGACGCTAAAAAAGGCGCCCTGAGGGGCGGCTGGAGATGCTCTAAATGTTGGGAATATGCCCTAGAGGCAATCATGTATGATGTAATTCCCACTGTATTCATAAAGTTATTAAGTTGTCCTTGTTTTGAACATCTGATATATGTCATTGAATATGCGATTCGATTGTGGAACTATATATTCATGTTGTCATACTAGATTGTCCTTTGTCTTTTAGGTTGTGCTGGACACACACCCTAGACTAATGTGAGTGTTGGCTGATGACACGGTTCCACTTGTCATGGGCATGGTGATGCCATTCCAACGTTCACGGACTTGGCTAAAGAGTTTAGCAAGTCGGACTGACCCATATTGAGATGCAACGATCAAGTCGTCATTTGCATGTCTCAATCAATGTAATCCTTAGACCTGAGGTTGTCGCACAATCCGAGTTGTGGATCACCGACTTAGGTTCTGTCAAACGTTGTTCTGTGACAAGGCAACTATAAAAGCAGAGTTCGGGTCGAATGAGAAGCAAGCTGCGCGATGTGGATAATCAAGATGGAATTTTGCCCCTCCAAATGGAGAGATATTCTCTGGGCCCTCTCGAGTGATATGATTCAGGAAGCATGGCCATGCGCGACTCAGTTAAGTGTTAACTGTGTCGGTTGACTAAGAGTTAGTCAGATGAATCACATATCACGGATCGAGAAGAGAGTTGAACTATTTAAGGGATGACGATAAAATCGCCTATAGTTTGACAAGGTATATCGTGAGGCAAAAGGGACTAAGATGAATGTCACATTGAAAGGTATGTCGTCATGACTCAATGGGACTTGGGAGTCGGCACGTTCTGCTAGGAGCCGCTACCGATTGATCGATTGATAGTCGGACTCCAATCGTGTCCAAGTCGCCATGAGCCTGTAGGGTCACACACTTAAGAGCGGGAGCAAGTATTGGTTGGGTTGGACCCGAACCGGAAATGGACTGATTTTGTGAGTCGGACTCACAGAGGGAATGGGCCACAAGTGTTGTGAAGCCCATTACCATACGCTATATAAAGAGGGGCGCAGGTTGCCCAGCGGGCAAGTTAGTCCACTCTCCCATGCGTTGGGAACCCTAGCCCCACTCAGTTCAGCCGCCGCACCGGACCTAGCAGTCCGCCGTCGGAGCTCCTCCTCGTACGTGTGGATACCGGCAGAGGTGCTGTACATTCAGCACTTCGACGTTCGAGGGATTGGATCGGCCGGACTGGATCGTGGGACTGCACTGCCCCGACGCGCTGCATCGATAATCCGCACCTGCGCGTCTAGTGGTAATCATCGTGGCCTTCTACCTCGGCTAGATCTTGGAAGTACCGCGTAGGAAAATTTTTGTTTATCTCTACGCGATCCAACACTAAACATGGGCTATGGGTTGATCAGGTGCACTAGTCTACTCTCAGGGCGCTCTAAACATGGGCTATGGGTTGTAGTACAATCTAATTTGGTTGCTTACAAGTAGACATTTCTTTTACGCTTGTGCTTGCGCATCTGCACCTTGTTAGCTTCAACGAGCTTCACCCCTCAACTAACTTCCAACCATGAAGGTACGACACGGGCAAAAAGAAAGTGTGTTGCGTCTAGGGCTAGGGCTTAGGCGACCCCACCGCCTACCATGGACGGGAACGATTTGAGTCTTGGTTGTATATACGAGTAAAGGAAATCATCGAGGTGTTGGGATCGGATAATGCAGAGGAGGAAAGAGAAGGAATCCGCAGAGCGCACGACTTCGAACCAGATCGGAGCCCAGGGCGGGGCGGTGGCCAAACTCATTAGGTTCTTCCACGACCAATCTAGATCGGGGCTACGATCCATGTCGACTTCCGATGGTGGGGGTGATCAAGGGGGCGTCGTTGAGGCACCTTCCCGCCCGTAGCCGATTGGGGGAGGCGGGATCGTACCTGCGCATCTAAACCGGCAGCTTGCGGTTGTTGCTGAAGTGGACGAGGACGACGGGAACTAGGATGCTGAGGAGGAGGAGGGCCCGAACGTAGGGCCAAAGGCGCGTATGGCAGTGGAGATCGAATCAGATGATGAAGCTTGTGTGGAACTTGAGTTGGATGACGAGGAAGAACCGAAAGAACCAAAGGCATGGAGACTCTTTGCCCGCTACTACAGCCTGAAGGCGGCGAACTACACAGTGCTCCACAAGCACTTCATGGAGGTCTGGCGCATTAGAGCAACTATGTCGTTTAATCCTCTCTGTGATAATTTCTTCATAATAACCTTCTTCTCGAAAGGGGACTATGACTTTGTGGCGAGAGGAGGGCCATGGATCCACCTGGGAAGAGTAGTGCTGATTGTCCCCTTCATCGACAACGCCTGACCATCGGAGATGGTACCGAACTCTGTCCAAATTTGGGTACACTTCTATGATGTACCCTGGAACAAACAAATTGACGCATACGGGATGAAGATTGGTGCCGAACTGGGAAAGGTGAAAGAGGTGGATGTGGACCCAGCGGGGATTGAATTCAGTGACTATCTACGCGTCCTTATAGCACTTCCCCTTGGATGCCGGCTAAAGAAGAAGCTGGGGACTTATATTAAGGGACAGATGGGAGCGAGGCCTATAGAATATGTGTTGCGATACGAGAGGGTGCCGCACTTTTGTTTGCATTGTGACCTCATTGGCCATGCAAAGGAGGAGTGCGAGAAGAAGGCAAAGGGAGCCCCATCTCTGAACTATGATGCCAGCTTGAGGTGCTCGCCACGCCGAAAATTTGTACACAAGCCCATCTTTGCATTTGTGAACCCAGCTGTGAGGAAGGGGTTAAATTTCGCCACACACTGAAGGTGGAGCGTCAACATCGCTGGGGAAGCCAAGCAACTCGAGACAGAGTCATGAGAAGCAAGTGCCATACTACACGGTCGAGGTGCCGGAAGTAGTGGACGCACAGGATGGTTTTGAGGAGACTGAGCAGAGAGCCAGTGAAAGTACGATATGATCAACTAGAGGGGGGGGGGGGTGAATAGGTGACTAAATCCCCCCCTTTTCTTTTTAGTTTGGGCCAAACAAGTAGACACGAGATTATCTAGATGTGCAACTAGGTGGACAATCTATGTGATACGATACAAAGTACGCAACAGAAAAAATATATAAAACAACAAGATAAATCACAAGTGTAAACAAGGAGACAAGGATATGTTTCCCGTAGTTCTTTCCCAAGGGAAGTATGTCTATGTTGGAGAGGTGTGGAGCCACCTAGGCGCTCCAATAGCACGGATGTGCACACCTTATTCTCCTTGAGCTTCTCCGGTGAGGGAGATTCTCGTTTCCACTGTGAGGTTGACTTGAAGACATTGACCAAACCTTTACATAAGGTTGAGGCGTCTCCACGAGATAGATGGAGGCTCTCAACAATCAGAAGCTTCTTGCAACAAGGTGGAAGCTCCAAGCACAAAGGATTCTACTAGGGTTTCTAGGACCTAAATAGATTTCTAGATCTACTAGGATTTGATGGATGGATTTGCAATTCCTTTGGTGGAATCATGAATCTATCTCTCCTCAAGAACTGCACGAAATATGGTGTCGATTGGGTGGACGGAGTGGGAGATCTAGTAGGTTGAAGCTCGTATCAATGGAGGAGAGAGAGAGAGTAGGAGTGAAGCTTGAACAACTAGGAAGAAGGTAGGTGTATTAAATACCCTCTCTCCAATAACTCAGTTGTGCAAAACCCGCACGACCGGTACTACCAGACCAAATCCCGGTAGTACTGGGCCTTCAGTCTTGCAACGGTCAAAACCAGCCGGATGCTCCTCCTTCCGCAGCACCGGTGGTCTAGGAGGTTATGCCGGTAGTATTGCGAAGGCAGTACTAGTGGGCTACTGCCGGACCAGGGGCAGTGCACCACAATGTCAAAAACGGTCGAACACGGTACTGGCTCTAGTAGTACCGCAAACCGCGGTAGTACTGGAAGTTGCACCGGCAGTACCGTGAAGGCGACACTACCGGGCTACTACCGGACCAGGGGCAGTGCACCACGGTGCTAGAAAACGTTAATCCCGGTAGTGGCGATAGTACTACCGATAGTCCGGTACTACCGGGACAAACGGCGGTACTACCGTATTTCAGAGAGAAAATGATTTCTCTAAGATTCTGCGCACTCTTCTTTTTGGGAGGGAAAAAACTAGGTGATCCTGTAGACTTTGAGAGGTACAAATATAGTTAGATACCTAACCGTGTTGTCGTCAAACTCCAAAATGGGTATAGCACAAAATGCACTTTTGATCCCCCCTTTTTGGTTTTCGATGACAACACGAGTTAGTGCACAAGGAGGTTGCTGTAATGAACATAGTGAACTCAAACAAACGGATAGAAGTTCATAAAATCTGAAAATAGATAGGTCTAACAATAAGAACAAAGTTTTAACTAGAGACGAGGTAACAACAAACAATAAGTTTACAAGCTATAAGAAACACCAACATAAAGAGCTTGTGGACTCCCATGCAAACTCCCACAGCTTAATGAATCACTTCTCCTCCATTGGCATCAAAGACACCAAAAAGAGAGAAGCGCGATGCTAGCATCCCGGCAAGATCACCCATGAGCACCCTGGGTAGGTGTACGCTCGAGGTCATCATTGCCGTCCTCAGGAGCCCCGGTCTCAGCATCAACGCCATCATCATCATCATCGCTCCAGGAGACACCATGAGCACGAAGCCAAACATCCTTCTCAGAAGGAACAACGGATACATGAGAGTGCAAGAGGTTCGTAGCAGCCATGATCGCTTTCTAACATTTTTCTGAGTTGTGGGCAGCAAGGTGAGAATCATAGAGGCAATCATTGCGGAAGAAAATAGAGGCCTTGAACTTGGAGGCAAACTTAGCGAACCACCCGGGCTTCCCATCAGGAACGTTCGAGGAAGGAGTGGCAGTATCAGCAGCAGATTTTTCTTTCAACTTGGTCCTCTTCGAAGGGAGAAGATGCTCTCTGACACGAAGAATCTTGGGCCTGTGAGGAGTCCAGGTGAGTCCATCCACAAGATTGGACCCATTCTTAGCCTCAGCCCACTTAGCAATGAGAATCTTCATGACATAAGGACCATAAGCAGGATCCCTCCTATCAAGCATGGTGAACCACATCTCCTGGTAAATGAAGTCCATGACATCAAGAACCTTGCCCTTGCCATTGCTTGAATGACAAAGCGAGAAGATCGAAAACATAGCCATGAACTTGATCGCAGTTACCCACACGGGGTGCAATAGTCTCACGGTAGATGCGATGCATGATCTCAAATGTGGGCACAAGATCCCCAGTTTGCCCAAAAATACCTCCTTCCATAGTGATATATCAAAGGAATTTCCTCCCATCGGACATGCCTTTGTCATGACAACACCATCCATCATCATCACCGTTGATGTTGTACCCAAGGACAACAGCGAATTCCACCCAAGTAGCTATGAGCTTGGTGCCCTCAGTCATCCAAGTGAAAGATCTTGCATCATCATCATGAAAGTACATAGCGGAGTAGAACTGATTGATGTAATAGTCATCACAATCCTGTCTAGCCTTCATGATTGGAATGAGGTTGAACTCTTAACACATGGCGAGGGCCTCAACAAAATAGGCACTAGGAAGCATGCTTCTCTAGATGCAAATGAGGAAGGTTGATGTAGCATTTCTTAGTGACATGGGTATGTTTGGCCAAATAAACTTGCTGATAGATGAGCTCTTGATCATTTGTGTAGAAATGAGGATTGGATACATGCCAGTTGCGTGCAATGGCATACACATTCTGCTCCCTCAATTTCTTGTAATCCCCCCACTTCCACTTGTCAAAAGCCTGGAGAGAGACAGGCGGACAAACAGTTTTCTTGACTTGAGCCTTGCCGGTTTGCTGAATCTTATGCTTGTCTAGAGCAGCCTACCGAGTGGATCGTCTAGTGGGAAGTATCTCATCTTCACTGACATCAGAGGTGGAGCTAGATGACCTGTCAGTTTCAATAACCCGAGGACGCTTCCTACACTCGTTGCGAGAGTACACCTTCGGAGGCCCGGACCCTGTGAAATAGCAGCAAAAAAGGGGGAATGGGGATAAGTGCACAAGTTCAAGGACAGAAAAGAACAACAACAACAACAACAACAAGTAAATTTTCAAGAATAGTTCTCAGATTTCCAAAATTTTGGTAGTACCGTGATGCAAACGTTGGTAAACCCCAAGTGGAAGGTTATGAAGAGTGCAACGGAAAGTTTTCCCTCAAAAAAGAAACCAAGGTTGAATCGACCAGTAGGAGGAAGGAGTAACTTCAGAAGGTTGAATCAGTTGAGATGGCAGGGCACACTATCGGTTGAGAAACAACGTGGAACCTACACAGCATAATCAAATCACTTTTCCCCAACGTAGCAGTGAGGTTGTCAATCTCACCGGTTTTGCTGAACACAAAGAGGTTAAACGTATGGTGTGGAAAATAGTATGAAAGCAGTAGCAGCAGTATGAAAGCAAGATGAAAGCAGTACATGTTTTATCAGTATGAGGAAAAAGGACCGGGGTCCACAGTTCACTAGTGGTGTCTCTCCGTGAAATATAAATAACATGTGTGGTGAATAAATTACAGCTGGGCAATTGACAGAAATGCATGCCGCACCGTAGTGCATATGCAAGACATAAAGATTACTATGTGATTCATGCGGGCACCATTTCTTTTTCATTCCAATTCATGTCCTGAATTACAACAAAATACATAGACCGTCATCCAACTGCATCTATGTCTAATAATCCACCCTCCGAATATCATCCGAACAAACGTTGGGTATTAAGTTGCAAGCAACAGATTATCGTCGTAAGAAAAGTGTGTAATGTAAACAATGTAAACTAGGTAAACACCGCTCTTTTCTCCTTAATGGCAACATCACATCCTCCATACTTCACAATTCTGTCACTCGAGGACAGATGCAAAGAAGTCATGAACCCACTATCAAGCATAAATACTCCCTCTTGGAGTTACTAGCATCTACTCGGCCAGAGCATCTACTAATAACAGAGAGCATGCAAGATCATAAATAACATATGCATGAAGATAACATGATAGATTGATAATCAGAAGATATAGCATTCAACATTCATTAGATCCCATCAAACACAACATGTAGCATTACATAAAGATGATCTTGATCATGTTAGGCAGCTCACAAGATCTAAACATGAGGTACAAAATGGAGAGAACAACCATCTAGCTACTTCTATGGACCCGTAGTCCAGGGATGAACTACTCACGCATCACTTCAGAGGAGGGCATGGTGGTGTAGACCCCTCCGGTGATGAATTCCCATCCCGACAGGGTGCCGGGGAGAGCTCGAGAACCCTCCCGATCTCGGGATGACCATGACGGCGGCCTCAGGTGTTTTTTGGGACGAAGTGGTATATCCTTAGGGTTTACGTCTAAAGGGGTATAAATAGGCGAAAGGGCAAATGCGGTGGAGGCCAGGGGGCCCCACATCACCCCATGGCGCGGCCAGGGGGGCGCCACCCTATGGAGTGCCCCTTGAGGCCCCCCCTCCGGGTCTTATCGAGACTCCGTGGAACCTTCAGAAATTCTAAGACTTCCGGGCTTCGAATTTTCCAATTCCGAGAATATTTCCAGAACAACTTTTCTGAAACTAAAAACAGGAGAAAACATGGAACTGGCTCTGTAGCATCTTGTCAATAGGTTAGTCTGGAAAATCGATAAAAAAATGACATAAAGTGTATAGCAAACATGTGGGAAACAGTAAGAAAACAACATGGAACATTAGAGTTTAAGGATAATTTATGACGTATCATACCGCACCATTAGTCGGTAGTACTGGCCCAAAAGGGTCGGTAGTACCGGAATTGGGCAGAGAAGCCCTAAAAATGGGGATTCACACCAAAATCTTAGAAATCAAAACCTATTCGAACAAGTACAAGCTATTTGGTTCACTGGCCTAGGTTGAGGATGGAAGGGAACATGGCATCACAAAGGAAAACATGGCACAATCTTAGATCTCCACACTTTCATGACACATGAAGAGGAGGGAGAGTGAAAAGGAGTACCAGACGCCATGGAGGGGAGAGCCGAGCCGGAGCAGGGGCGACGCCGGAGTCAATCGGAGGACTAGGGTGGCGCCGAGGAGGAGCCGGTCGGGCCTAGCGGCGGGTTTGGAGATGCAGGGGGCGGGGATAAGAAAGGAAAAAAAAATCCCTTCGCCCGCACCCCTGCTATATGTGGGAAGCGGTGGTTCCGCACTCCCGGTAGTACCGCGGTGGAAGTACCGGTACTATCGGGCCTGCGGAGAAGCCGAAACTTCCGCAGGGCCGGTACTACTGCACTTTCCGCCGGTACTACCGGGTGCCAAGCTAGAAAAACTAAAAAAACTGGACTAAAGGAACATGAACTTGTGCAAGATTTATGGCATGGAGTTTTACGGGATGAGAGAGAGGGCTTAGGTTAGAGTAAGACACTGTTGTAAGTATAGGGGAATATGCACCCAAGTTTGCAAGATCGAAAGAGAAGAGCCAAAAGTGAGTGTTTTTCCAAAATAGACATATACATGACCTATAATGTCAAGATAGGCGAATGAAGATCGAATGAGAACCAAATCCTCACATGAGGAGGTCGGGGGCCGTAGCCACCATGTTTGAGTGTGTGCTTGGCTCCACGAAGATATATCTTGGGCCCAAAAGAACTACTCAACATTGAAGCACAATAACTCACAAAATGATTAGATATGCATGAAAGCTTAATTTTCGCATAATAAGAGGAGTGTAGACTCATGAATTGAGTTACGCTCCCCCTATGTACATGCCTACATCCAAGCCAAATAACAAGTATAATGGAGGTATTCATGCAAGGTATCAAGTGAAGTTGGCTGAATCTATGACATTTAGTTCATTCCTTAACGCTCGAAATCTTGGTTCATCAAGGGCCTTCGTTAAGATATCCGCAAGTTGATCCTTGGTTGACACATATGAGAGATCAATATCACCCTTATCAACATGACCCCGAATAAAATGGTGAAGAATATCGATGTGCTTTGTCTTGGAGTGAAGAACGGGGTTGTAGGTGATCTTGATGGCACTCTCATTGTCACATAGAAGAGGCACTTTGTCAAAATTGACATCATAGTCCTTCAATGTTTGCCTCATCCATAGCAATTGGGAACAACAACTTTCTACAGAGATGTACTCAGCTTCGGTGGTAGAGAGAGCAATGCAATTTTGCTTCTTAGAAGACCAACACACCAAGGAGCGACCAAGGAATTGGCTACCCCCGGATGTGGACTTCCTATCCGTCTTTTCTCCCGCATAATCCGCATTCGAATACCCAATGAGCTGAAAGCTTAAACCCTTGGGGTACCAAAGACCAAAGTTTGGGGTATGAACTAAATATCGAAAGATTCGTTTAACCGCTTCAAAATTACATTGCCTCGGAGAGGCTTCAAACCTTGCACATTTACCAACACTATACATGATATCTGGTCTAGATGCACAAAGGTAAAGCAAAGAGCCAATCATGGAGCGATATACCTTTTGATCTACCTCTTCAGCATCCGGATCGGGTTTCAAGTCGAGGGTGGTGCACATTGGAGTCTTCATAGGCTTGGCTTCATGCATATTGAACCGCTTGAGCATGTCTTGGGTATATTTAGGTTGATTTATGAAGGTTCCTTCGGAATATTGCTTGATCTTAAATCCAAGGAAATACTCCAATTTTCCCATCATGGACATCTCAAACCTATCAGTCATAAGCTTGCAAAACTCTTCATTGAAATTGGTGTTGGTAGATCCAAAAATGATGTAATCCACATAGAGTTGGCATATGAACATGTCACCTCCAACCATCTTAGTAAAGAGGGTGGGATCAATTAAACCAACATTAAACCCGCGATCTACTAGAAACTCTTTAAGGTGCTCGTACCAAGCACATGGAGCTTGTTTAAGTCCATAGAGCGCCTTATCGAGTTTATAGACGTGATCGGCATGGTTGGGATCTTCAAAACCCAGAGGTTGCTTGACATATACTAACTCATTAATGGGACCATTTAAGAAAGCACTTTTCACATCCATTTGCTGTAACTTGAAATTATGATGAGCTGCATATGCAAGAAAGATACGAATGGATTCAAGACGAGCTACAGGGGCAAAGGTTTCACCGGAATCAACACCTTCGACTTGAGAAAAACCTTGAGGCACCAATCTTGCCTTGTTGCGAATGACAATGCCATCTTTGTCTTGCTTGTTCCTGAACACCCACTTGGTGCCAATAACATTCTTGCAATCCTTGGGTCTTGGCACTAACTTCCACACTTTTTTTGCGCTCGAAGTTGTTGAGTTCATCATGCATGGCTTCAAGCCAATCTTGATCTTTAAGAGCTTCATATACTTTATTGGGCTCAGTGAAATAGAAAAAAACATGAGCTTTGCTAAAATCCGCCAATTGCCTTATAGTGACAACCCTTCCTCGAACTTGACCAAGAATCTTGTCCTCCGTGTGACCCGCACGCTCAAGATTTTGTAGAATTCTCTTTGCTATACAAGCTAGCATCTCCTCAAAAGTTTACTTTGATACAGATTGAGCATCACCTTCTTCATCGGAGTCATGTCCATCTTGAACTTTGCCTTGATCATCAATGGGTGAAGGATCGCCACTAGGTTGAGCTCTCTCAACAATGGGAAGATCTTGAGTTTGTCCTTGTTCATTAGCTTGAGGGCTTGGTGCATATTCTTGGATAGCTTTTGTATCAATGGGTGTAGTCAATGGATCCACTTGAGTATAGCATAGTCTTTATCCCTCCATCATCCGGTAACCCTCAATGGGGATTATTTCACCAATTCCCATTCTTCTTATGACGATGGGAGGAATTGCATCTCCCACAACACCATGATTTATGCGCCCCCTTGGGAGCCATTATCCTCATCAAACACCATGTCCATAGCTTCTTCAACTTCTCCAGTGGACTTGTTGTAGACTCTAGGCGTGAGCATTTGTTGCATATCCAACAAATATACCCTCATAAGATTTGGTCTCGAATTTTGACAAGCATTTACCTTTCTTACAAATGAATCATTTGCAACCAAAGTGTAATGTCCCAGCGTTTAGGAACTCACGGGGGGTAGAATATAAATTTGTGCATCTGCATGCATGTCTTTGCAAAACCCGAATAAATTTTTCGCAAAGTTAAAACCCCGGAGTGAATAAGGTTCTACCCAGTAACTGATGCTTTGAGAGAAGTTGTTACTGTTTGTTGGTGGAATTTCGACATGACCTCCGGGTGTTATTTGAAGTTGAGATACTAGTGTTTGAATTATTTGAATTTAGGACAATTTGAATTTGAGTTTGAATTGTAATTAAATTTGAAATCAAATTGAAAAGACAAGGTTATTTCTTAAGCTTAAATAATCAAAGCACAATTGATATAGCAAATATGGAAATATTCCTTAATAATAACAAGTACAATTATAGAAACAATAATTACACTTTATTGATGAAAATACAAATGATACAATGTTCTTACAATGAGATCAAAAGAAAAATAAATTACAAGAGTTATACCATTAAGCTAATACAAGGACTAAACCTAGAACTAAACCTAACTACTCCATTGCATCCAAATTCCTCAACACCTGCAAACAAAAACACTAAGCCAAAACAGATTGGTTAGGGGGGATTAGTACCCTCAGGTTGTCAGTGAGATGCACTGATTAATCATCACAAGGTTTAAACCAAATAGGTAGTATCTGTTCTATTACAAATAGCCTCAGACCAGCATCATAGGCTTAGGCATGGAAATACAACTGGCATCACAAAAATATTACCAGTCAAGGATAAGACCAACCGTGTGCCTGTGAAAATATCTCCTCACTAGTCAGACATGCACACAACTTACTCACGAAGCAGCAAGCAGCTCAGTCATACACAAGCAAACAGCACACTCAGGCACCACCTTTTGTGCTGTCAAAACACCACCTGGGGTATAAAAACCCCAACAGCCGTAAGAAGGGGAAAGCACACCTCATCTTCCCCTGCTCAAGCACACAAGCACAGGGAATAACATCACCAAATCAAACATTTCACTAGGTACTGGAGCACTTGATTGCAAACCTGCAATCTAACATACAAGGCCAAGGTACCAGGGAGCAAAAGGAGAAAAGCAAGCAATCCACAAGCACCAAAATCCACCAACCATTTTGATCGACACATAAGGTGAATATCCTGGGTACCCTCTAAGCCATTCTCTGGCTAGTTGCACACAGGATGGGTTGGGATGCTAGTACCCTCAGATAGGCATAGAGATGCTATGCTAAATTCATCATTGGGATTGATTTGTTAAGTCCAGTATCTGTTCTTATTTAGTAAAGGCCTCAGGCTATGCATCATTGGCTTGAGGGCTAAGAGAACTAGTGCAAGTATCTGTTCTTAAATTATAAGTCTCAAAGAAGGAAAATATATCAGGTGTAGTGCTCTGTTCTTATCATATGATACAAAGAAATATCATACCCACTAGATACAAAGGTTTTTAGCAAAGGGGACTTGAGTCAAATTACCAGCCAAACTCACTGGATTATGCCACAACCACATACAGGGTGCTGGGCACCAGATCCAAGGATCTGATACCACAGAACCACTGAATCAGGACATAAAAACAGTAAAATTGGAAACGAGGATTGATGGCATATTCTCTGAATAATTATTCAGAGTAACACCTATCAAACAACTTAGCACACCCATAGAACATTGGATAGCATATATTTGCTACCGAGAGTTTAACAGATAGCCAATTAGCAAGAATTTATCACAGGGAGCAACCCAAAGGGTGTCATCTTATAAGAATAGCATTAGGAGTACATTCCAACTGAATTTCCACTACCAGCACAAGGACAGTAGCCAGCAATATCTCACTGTACCTAGCAATAGGGATAACTTAGGTGCACAATAAAATTCCTTGCTCATCACAAGAGCATAGCAAGCTCTCTGCATCTCCCATATCAATTAAATCATGTGGTAATTCCAATCCAATCAATCATCACTTCACTGGGAAAACCACAGAGAGGCAGGGTATGAGCTAGCTCGATGGCTAGGCTCCAGAGCAAGGGGAGAAGTAGTAGTCAGAGAGAGAGAGAGATGAGGGGGCAGAGAGAGAGAGAGGAGAGGGGCACTTACAGGTGGTCACCATCGTGGTGACCACATCCGGATGGTGAGGGGAGCACGGCGGCGAGCCGCGGTTGCCCCAGAAGGCCGTCCCGGCGGCGGCGTCTCCGAAAACCTAGCCACCCAAGCAGCAGCAGCAGCACCTCAGCCTCCTGGAGCATCCATGAATCACACCGAGGAGCCAAGGTCACCGGAGAGGTGGTGGAGCACCCGGGTACCGAAACCTAGGGTTAGGGTTTGAGGTTGCCACGGGAGCCACAAAGGGAGAAAATCAGATCGAAGAAGGAGGCTTATTAGAGGGTAGGGAGGAGTAGCGGTGGCGCTAGGTCACGGTGGAGGAGATGGACAGAGAGGGGCGGAGAAATCGCCGGAGGGGGAGGAGGCGATGGGATCGCCTCTGCGTCGCCTCACGCAGAGGGAGGAGAAGAAGTAGACGGGGGGCTCGGGTGTGTGCGCCTGGTCTGGTCCGGCCCGACCAGACCAGTGGGTTAGGTCCAACCCTAACCCCTGGGACCACCTGTCAGCCCTAGGGGCAGATGGGTAATTACCCTGAAAATTTTAACAAAAGAGTTATAAAAATAATTCATACAAATTATACAAATTTCAGTTAATTAGAACTTAAATACCTATCAAATTAGTACAAGTTTTTTTACATAAACTATTAAGCATAATAACACCATAATATTTATAGTCTTAAAATTTATTATTTTGAAATAGTAATTTATAATAAAAACTTGTTTAGAATAAGTGAATCAACTAAGATTATATCCTTTCAAATTTCTATAGTTAGTCATTTCAAAACATTTCATAATTCATGTCCCTGAGAAAACAATAAGTATCCAATCAATTAATTAAATTAATAAAAATATAATAACAACATCAATAATCATTAATCATGAAGAGTAGTGTGATCAAACAAAACAAGTTTTATAAAAGATTTATTATACCAAATGATCCTTCAAAAATTGCATACATCCCATCATTATGCATAATAGCATCATTTTCTTCTTTAAACATTGTCTTTACCGGACAATGATGGTATTTTGTAGAACAAGGAGGTCAGGATCCACCTCAAGCTTCAGACTTCAATACCTGTCCGTATCCAGGCAAGTTCATCACTTGCTCATGTCCTTTGAACTATCTCATAACAACTATTTTCAAAACCCTATCGTAATACCATCTCCACTCAAAAGAATGCATGATCCTATTTTTATAATAATATGACTATTTGAATGACTACCCGAGTGGTAGTGTTCTGTTTGGTGGGCGGATGGAGCCATGGTAAGATGAATAGGTCTAAGGAAGGTTCCATCTGCATGGGAAAGTATTACCTAGGATTAACCACAACTGCCGTCAGGATTCTTGCGCCGTAAATTCGCGTTGACCATGGATCTTCTATGGGGGGAGTAAGTCAGCCGTGATACTTTTCTTGTTCGCATGTCAACGGACTGCCAGAGACGTACGCTGTAGGTTTTGTGGGACTACATGCACATGGGTGGGAGCCCTTACGTCCCACGGACTCTGGGGTCTATGAGTGTCTGCCAGGGGCGCGTAGATCTCCATCATGAGGGGTGGAATCAGGCGTTCAACCTGCTGGTGGAAATGGGTGGGCATGCATTGTGCGGAGAAGCACGGTTTGGCTTGGACCAACAACCGGGCCCCACACCTGAGTGGGAGTGGACAGGATCGCGCGCCTGGTTGTGCAACATGGTCTTGGTCGTCCATGGGTAAAGTAACGCACCTCTGCAGAGTGTAAAAGGATGTGGCATGTTACCCCTTGTTCCGGGAAGGAGCTGCGAACGCCGCAGGAAAGGCAACTCCATGAAGTTCTAGTCCTGTGAAGATCTGGCGGGCATAGTTTTCAGTATTAAAAGAAATCTTTTGAACAAAGTTTTGACAAAACTTGCATCTGTCTAGACTCTTTAGAGTCGAGGACCGTAGTTAGTGCATCCATTAACTCTGTACTTACAAGAACTTGCTGAGTAACGCTCGTTACTCATTCAATCCCGTTTGACCCCTGTTTAGGCTATGAGAACTTAGAAGAAGCATCCTTCAACATCCTTGGAGGCCAGGAAGATATCTTCTACGAAAAACCGTACCTCTCCGGTGGAGTGGAAGGAGTTGACTATCTCATCCAGTATGGAGTAGACCCCAATGGGGATGAGTCTGACTAGGTTTAGCCTAGTCTAAACAAATATTTATCACGGTTGAATCGAGGAGCCATGGTCTCTTGTTGGCTGTTGAGTTCCCGTGTTAGCAAATGTTTACTTTCAGTTGGCGTTCTAACTTCAATAATGGATGACCTCGATGTGAGCTCATCCTTTTTGTTAGTACACTTTGTTTTGTAATATATTTGTTGTATGACAATCTGGCCCGCAATGTTTCTGTTGTACCACCCTGAGGGATGTAATATTTGCGGAACGGTGTTCTGTGAGTGTTATATCAACGACTGGCGTACTACAACATGCAGTGGTATGTCGGGTCACCACAGCTGGTATCAGAGCAATTGCTTTGACCTTAGGTTGGAAACCTAGTAAAGGGATATACCCTGTAGGGTTTTATAACGTACCACTAAAGAGTTCACTGGAAGTATGATAGGTATTCACTTGGGAATATTCTGGTCATATTTCCAGAATGTTGAATCTTTATGATGATATATTATATAACATTTATGTTACTTGTGAACAGTGATCATGAACGGCGGGAGTTCCGGAGAACTGAGTGGGTTAAACATGAGAGGTTGGACCACTACAAGGGAGAGTTGACCGAGCAACTGCGACCTTTGCTCCGAGCTTTCGAGTTCGACACCAACCTTAAAGTTAATACTTACACGTATAAGGACAGGGAGATGGTTCTGAAGTATCGGGTATTAATTTTAATACCTAGGGAGTTAACCCCACACATAACCACACCTAGTGGTGAAGGGAGGAGCCAAATGGCAGCGTACCAACAGGCTTTAGTCCAAGCTTTAGCCACTATCAGGGAGTATAAAGCTAGTCAGCTGTCTGGTACTAGCTTCACAGCTATACCGCACGACCGCCTTAGTACAGAGTTGGCACTTGACCATTCTGTGCTGATCAAAACCAAGCCTAAGCTAGCCACTAGCCTTTTAGATCGCTACAGGAAATTGGTGGGCTCTTTCTACAAGACACATCAGGTCATCATGGATGACAAGGATGGAATGTTGAAGGATTTAACCAAACCACCTAGCCCTGAGCAAAAGGGGAAGCAAAAGGCTCAGGAGAGTGATGAACCTTATTATTCCCCAGGACCCGAGGCAGCTAGGAAATCACACCATGATCGGCAGTCCAGGTATTCTACCACACCAGAACCCATTCACTACCCTGTCATACCACATAGTGAGCCGGAACCATATGATCCGTTTGACATATCGGATACACCCGGAGACATTAAACCAAACACTTTTGGTGGGGTCCCAGAATCAGATTCCTTCATGGAGAACTCTGATAGCTGGAGGTATGACTGGTATCCTGGTACTAGTCAGCATCCAATTCCATCTGACTACATGCCATAAGATGAGGATCAGGATAGCGTGGAGATAGTGGCAGCCGAGGAAGCAGATATGGTCGTTATAAATATCTCATCTGGTGAGGAGGAGCCGGATGAAGCCCAGCCGATGCAGGAGGAACCGTTTGATCACAGCCACTGCACGAGTACCACCTGTTTTGCAGAAGGTGAAGCCTCACAGTACACTAGTACTGATGAGTTTGTGTCTTACTCTGATGATTATATGGGCATGGACTGGCTCTCTTTGATTGATACCCAGTCTATGGAAACTTCTGACACAGACTATGTGCCATCGGGGAGGCCGTTTTATTCTGAGACGGTGCGCAGGACTCCACGTTACACAGGGTGGACTCCTGGTATGTACTCGGAGTAGTACCACGACATCCAAGAAGTGCAAGTGAGGGCTCGAGTTAAGTAGTAGTCTGGAGTTTCGAGCCGGGTACCTAAATAAGGGTCAGAGTGTCTGCGTGACCCAGTTGTGTTTTCTACTGTTGCACTTTCGTTAATCACTGCGGTGAAGGCTTGTAACAAACTTATAAGTATATGTATAATATTTGAAATATGTTGCTTGTATCTGGATTTGGTTTTGTTTCTCTTGTGTGATTAGTGCTGCATGTGAAGTGAGGCTCAAAAAGCATGAGCATGATGTAATTATGAGTTTGTTCGCTTCACATTGCAGGACTAAGGGGTTATGGAGAGTGGCGAAGCTAGTGAAGCAGACGCTCAGCGTCTGGAACGGGAGAACAAGGCCAAGGCTGATGAAGACACTGCCAGAGTAGAGTTTCCACCACCACCACCACTCAGGCCATTGGCGGAGCAGAACTTCCTAGAATACATGCGATTTGTACAGGAGAACCAAAACAAGTTCATGCAAGAAATGCTTAACCAGGTGGGACCTGGGAGAGCAGCGGAACCTAGGACACTAACACTGTCAGATTTCCTCAAGTCTAAACCAGCACCGTTTGCCACGGCCAAGGATCCCATGGAAGCTGAAGACTGGTTAGTCGATACAGAAAGGAATCTTAAGGCTATCAAGGCCAGTGATGAGGAGAAGGTGCGCTTTGCTACACACCTTCTAAATGGTCCCGCAACAGCATGGTGGGATAATCAGATTATTATGAAGCCACCAGAAAGGGAATACACGTGGAATGAGTTCAAGGAGAAATTCAGGGAATATCATGTCCCTGACATCGTTATGGAGATTATGAGGAGGCAATTTGAGGATCTTCAAGAGGGGACACACCACATGATATGGTATGTCAATGAGTTCAGCAGGCTCTCCAGATATGCTGCTGATGAAGTTGATACCGACAAGAATAAAATTAAGAGGTTCTTGAGAGGGATGGATCCTTATGCAGCCATGCAATTAAGAACATCCAAACCAGCTAACTTTCAGGAGTTGATGAACTCCACAGTTACCTGGGAGAACGATTACAAGTTGGTTCAGCAGAACCGACAAAAGAAGGCCAAGTTTGAGCCCAAGAAAGTTCCAACCTAGTAGACCTACTACGAACTTGAGCTTCAAGCCAAGAATAAAGTCGGGAGGAGCCCCGATTAATCGTGGACCATTCAATCCAAGAAATCAGATAATTTGTCATGGTTGTGGGCTTCCAGGGCATTTCAAGAGTGAGTGCAAGAAGCCCAGGGTTGTTTGTTTTGGTTGTGGAAAAGAGGGACACATTAAGACAGATTGTCCTAACAAGACAACTGGAGGAGGGTTCAACAAGGGTGGAGCAAGGCCCGGAGGAGCCAGCGGATTCTCTGCCGGAAGTGGCAGCAGCGGGAAGAACAGTAACGGCAAACGCGCAAGGCCCTTCGGGAAATTGAATTGCACATCTCTGGAGGAGGCTGACAATTCGGACACCACCGTACTAGGTACGCTCAGTCTTCTTACCCAATATGGCAAGGTTTTATTTGATACCAGTGCTACCACCTCATTCATCTCTAGTTATTTCGTGGATAAGTATGGGGTAAGGTGTTCGCGCTTAGAATGTCCTCTTACCGTCATGACGGCGGGAGGTACGCTCTTAGTTACGCGTGCAAGGCCAGATCAAGTCATTATGATCTGTGGTTGCACTTATTACGCGGACCTATTCATTATTCCTTTGAAGAACATTGATGCTGTCCTTGGAATGGACTGGATGACGGAGAATGGAGCTTTGATTGATTGTGAGGAGAAGACAGTTTCTCTTAGGAGACCTGGAGGAGGGAGAGTTACTTACCAAGCAGATAAGCATACTCATGTGGAGGCAGAACTCCAACTCAACTCACTCAATGAAGCTAAGTTAGAAGCTATACCAGTAGTCAATGAGTTTCCGGATGTTTTTCCAGCTGAATTACCCGGAATGCCACCAGATAGGGAGATCGAGTTTACCATTGACCTGATACCAGGTACATCACCTATTGCTCAGGCACCATACAAGATGGGTCCTAAGGAGTTAAAAGAACTTAAAGAACAGTTGGATGAACTAGAAAGCAAGGGATTCATCAGGGAAAGTGTATCACCATGGGGATCACCAGTGATATTTGTGGATAAGAGAGATGGAGGAAGGAGAATGTGTGGTGATTTCAGAAACTTGAACAATGTCACCATCAAGAACAAGTACCCATTACCAAGAATACAAGATCTGTTTGACCAAGTTTATGGAGCCGGAGTGTTCTCCAAGATTGATCTCAGATCAGGGTACCATCAGATCAAGATCAAACCAGAAGATGTACCCAAAACAGCTTTTGTTTCAAGGTATGGACATCATGAATATTTGGTTGTTCCTTTTGGACTAACCAATGCACCTGCCATTTTCATGAATTTGATGAACAAGATCTTCATGCCATACTTGGATAAGTTTGTGATTGCGTTCATCGATGATATACTGATATATTCGAAGAACAAAGAAGATCATGCCAAACACTTAAGGATAGCACTACAAGTACTAAGGGAACATCAACTATATGCCAAGTTCATCAAGTGTGAGTTTTGGTTAGACCAAGTAGAATTTCTTGGACATGTTATCAGCAAGGAAGGTATTGCAGTAAACCCTGACAAAGTACAGTCAGTTTTGGATTGGAAGGCACCAACCAATGTCAAGGAAGTTCGAGGATTCCTTGGAATGGCCGGGTATTATAGGAGATTCATTGAGGGATTCTCAAAAATAGCCAGACCAATGACCAATTTGCTAAGGAAAAATACTCCTTTCGTATGGTCAGATAAATGCGAAGCTAGTTTCCAAGAATTGAAGAAACGTTTAACCACAGCTCCAATCTTAGCAGTACCTGAACCAGGAAAGGATTACACCGTATATTGTGATGCATCCAAGAGTGGATTAGGTTGTGTACTCATGCATCCAAGATCGTAAGGTGATAGCTTATGGTTCAAGACAACTCAAACCACATGAAGTTAACTACCCAACTCATGATTTAGAATAGGCAGCCGTAGTGTTTGCTTTGAAGAAATGGAGGTCATTTCTTTATGGATCGAAGTGTGAGCTTTACACCGACCATAAGAGTCTCAAATATTTCTTTACTCAAAAAGAGTTAAATATGAGGCACAGGAGATGGTTAGAATTGATCAAGGATTACGATCTTACCATCAATTATACACCGGGGAAAGCTAATGTGGTAGCTGATGCTTTAAGCCGGAAGAGTACTGAAAGTCAACCAATTCAATATGAATTGCCAAAAGAGCTGCAGAGAGAAATTGAACAAGCAGAGATTGAGATACTGGAGGTACAATCTTTGGGGGGCTTGTATACCATGCAAGTCATGGAGGAAAGAACAAGTGATCTTAGGAATGAGATAATTCGGCGGCAAGACGAAGATCCATTCATAAAAGAAGAAATCCAAAGAATTGGGAAAGGAAGACCTTCCGAATTCCACTTAGGAGAACATAGTTCACTATGGTTCAACAAGAGGCTTTGTGTACCTGATATTCCGGAGATCAAGAAGTTGATACTTCGGGAGGCACATGAGACACCGTACTCTATTCACCCTGGAAGTACCAAAATGTACATGGATCTCAGAGATATATTTTGGTGGAACAATATGAAGAGAGAGATTGCCAAGTATGTTTCTGAATGTCACACATGACAAAGAGTAAAGGCTGAACATCAAAGTCCAGCAGGACCATTACAACCCTTAGAGATTCCGGAATGGAAGTGGGAATAAATTGGAATGGATTTCATTACAGGATTACCAATGACTAAAAACCAAAAGGACATGATCTGGGTCATTGTGGATAGGTTGACCAAAAGTGCACATTTCCTAGCAGTCAACTAGAAGGATAACGCTGAGAAGTTGGTGAATGTTTATGTCAAAGAGATAGTTAGTAAACATGGTGTTCCAAAGAGAATAGTTTCGGATCGAGGATCTGTGTTTACTTCAGTATTCTGGAGAAAACTCCATGAAGCTTTAGGTTCCCAACTAGATTTCAGTACTGCTTATCATCCTCAGACCGGAGGGCAAACTAAAAGAACTAATCAGATTCTAGAAGACATGCTTCGGGCATGTGTCCTTGATTTTGGAGGATCATGGGATGAACATTTACCATTAGCAGAATTCTCCTACAACAATAGTTATCAAAGTAGTCTAAAAGCAGCACCCTTTGAAGTTCTATATGGACGGAAGTGTAGATCACCTATTTGTTGGTTCGAGACCGGAGGCAAGTCTGAATTTGAACCAGATTACATCAAGGATCAACAACGTATTGTTGACATCGTCAGAGATCGCTTGAAGATAGCTCAAAGTCGTCAAAAAAAGTTATGCAGATCAGAAGAGAAGAACATGGGAACCAGAAATCGGGGATATGGTCTATCTCCGAGTTAGTCCAATGAAAGGGCTCATGAGGTTCGGAGTTAAGGGAAAATTAAGTCCTCGGTATATAGGACCTTACAAGATTCTGGCTCAGAACAGGAATGTAGCTTATACTCTACAGCTACCTAAAAGATTAAAACAAGTTCATAATGTTTTCCACGTATCCCAACTCCGGAAGTGTTTGAAGGATCCGAAAGATTCTGTTAACCAGGAGGAGTTAGAATTGGAATCAGACCTCACATATGTGGAGGAACCAGAGAAGATTCCACTACCAGCACAAGGACAATAGCCAGCAATATCTCACTATACCTAGCAATAGGGATAACTTAGGTGCACAACAAAATTCCTTGCTCATCACAAGAGCATAGCATGCTCTCTGCATCTCCCATATCAATTAAATCATGTGGTAATTCCAATCCAATCAATCATCAATTCACTGGGAAAACCACAGAGAGGCAGGGTATGAGCTAGCTCGATGGCTAGGCTCCAGAGCAAGGGGGAAGTAGTAGTCAGAGAGAGAGAGAGAGATGAGGGGGCAGAGAGAGAGGAGAGGGGCACTTACAGGTGGTCACCATCGTGGTGACCACATCCGGATGGTGAGGGGAGCACGGCGGCGAGCCGCGGTTGCCCCAGAAGGCCGTCCCGGCGGCGGCGTCTCGGAAAACCTAGCCACCCAAGCAGCAGCAGCAGCACCTCAGCCTCCTGGAGCATCCATTAATCACACCGAGGAGCCAAGGTCATCGGAGAGGTGGTGGAGCACCCGGGTACCGAAACCTAGGGTTAGGGTTTGAGGTTGCCACGGGAGCCACAAAGGGATAAAATCAGATCGAAGAAGGAGGCGTATTAGAGGGCAGGGAGGAGTAGCGGAGGCGCTAGGTCACGGTGGAGGAGATGGACGGAGAGGGGCGGAGAAATCGCCAGAGGGGGAGGAGGCGATGGGATCGCCTCTGCGTCGCCTCACGCAGAGGGAGGAGAAGAAGTAGACGGGGGGCTCGGGTGTGTGCGCCTGGTCTGGGCCCGACCAGACCAGTGGGTTAGGTCCAACCCTAACCCGTGGGACCACCTGTTTGCCCTAGGGGCAGATGGGTAATTACCCTGAAATTTTTAACAAACGAGTTATAAAAATAATTCATACAAATTATACAAATTTCAGTTAATTAGAACTTAAATACCTATCAAATTAGTACAAGTTTGTTTACATAAACTATTAAGCATAATAACACCATAATATTTATAGTCTTAAAATTTATTATTTTGAAATAGTAATTTATAATAAAAACTTGTTTAGAATAAGTGAATCAACTAAGATTATATCCTTTCAAATTTCTATAGTTAGTCATTTCAAAACATTTCATAATTCATGTCCCTGAGAAAACAATAAGTATCCAATCAATTAATTAAATTAATAAAAATATAATAACAACATCAATAATCATTAATCATGAAGAGTAGTGTGATCAAACAAAACAAGTTTTATAAAAGATTTATTATACCAAATGATCCTTCAAAAATTGCATACATCCCATCATTATGCATAATAGAATAATTTGCTTCTTTAAACATTGTCTTTACCGGACAATGATGGTATTTTGTAGAACAAGGAGGTCAGGATCCACCTCAAGCTTCAGACTTCAATACATGTCTGTATCCAGGCAAGTTCATCACTTGCTCATGTCCTTTGAACTATCTCATAACAACTATTTTCAAAACCCTATCGTAATACCATCTCCACTCAAAAGAATGCATGATCCTATTTTTATAATAATATGACTATTTGAATGACTACCCGAGTGGTAGTGTTCTGTTTGGTGGGCGGATGGAGCCATGGTAAGATGAATAGGTCTAAGGAAGGTTCCATCTGCATGGGAAAGTATTACCTAGGATTAACCACAACTGCCGTCAGGATTCTTGCACCGTAAATTCGCGTTGGCCATGGATCTTCTATGGGGGGAGTAAGTCAGCCGTGATACTTTTCTCGTTCGCATGTCAACGGACTGCCAGAGACGTACGCTGTAGGTTCTGCGGGACTACATGCACATGGGTGGGAGCCCTTACGTCCCACGGACTCTGGGGTCTATGAGTGTCTGCCAGGGGCGCGTAGATCTCCATCATGAGGGGTGGAATAAGGCGTTCAACCTGCTGGTGGAAATGGGTGGGAATGCGTTGTGCGGAGAAGCACGGTTTGGCTTGGACCAACAACCGGGCCCCACACCTGAGTGGGAGTGGACAGGATCGCGCGCCTGGTTGTGCAACATGGTCTTGGTCGTCCATGGGTAAAGTAACGCACCTCTGCAGAGTGTAAAAGGATGTGGCATGTTACCCCTTGTTTCGGGAAGGAGCTGCGAACGCCGCAGGAAAGGCAACTCCATGAAGTTCTAGTCCTGTGAAGATCTGGCGGGCATAGTTTTCAGTATTAAAAGAAATCTTTTGAACAAAGTTTTGACAAAACTTGCATCTTTCTAGACTCTTTAGAGTCGAGGACCGTAGTTAGTGCATCCATTAACTCTGTACTTACAAGAACTTGCTGAGTAACGCTCGTTACTCATTCAATCCCGTTTGACCCCTGCTTAGGCTATGAGAACTTAGAAGAAGCATCCTTCAACATCCTTGGAGGCCAGGAAGATATCTTCTACGAAGAACCGGACCTCTCCGGTGGAGTGGAAGGAGTTGACTATCTCATCCAGTATGGAGTAGACCCTAATGGGGATGAGTCTGACTAGGTTTAGCCTAGTCTAAACAAATATTTATCACGGTTGAATCGAGCAGCCATGGTCTCTTGTTGGCTGTTGAGTTCCCGTGTTAGCAAATGTTTACTTTCAGTTGGCGTTCTAACTTCAATAATGGATGACCTCGATGTGAGCTCATCCTTTTTGTCAGTACACTTTGTTTTGTAATATATTTGTTGTATGACAATCTGGCCCGCAATGTTTCTGTTGTACCACCCCGAGGGATGTAATATTTGCGGAACGGTGTTCTGTGAGTGTTATATCAACGACTGGCGTACTACAACATGCAGTGGTATGTCGGGTCACCACACAAAGATCCTGAAGTAAGATCCATCCGGCTTCTTGCTCGTGAGAATGTCATAGGGAGCCTTGTTCAATTTCTTGTGGAGATACAACCGGTTACTAGCATGACAAGCGGTGGACACGGCTTCGGCCCAAAAATTATAAGGAGAAGAAAACTCCGTAATCATTCCCCTTGCCGCATCCATTAGTCTAAGGTTGTTTCTCTATGCTACACCATTTTGTCGAGGGGTATAGGGAGTGGAGTATTGATGAGAAATCCCTTCTTCACTAAGAAATCCCTCCATGGTATAGTTCTTGAACTCGGAACTATTATCCCTCCGGATGGCCATGATGCTTGCATTGTGTTGGCGCTCCACCAAAGTGATAAACTCAATGACTCTCTTTTGAGTCTCACTCTTCCTATTGAAGAAATACACCCAAAAATATCTTGAATAATCATCCACAATCACCAAGCAATACTTCTTACCTCCAAGACTATCATAGGATAGTGGACCAAAAAGGTCCAAATGAATGATCTCGAGAATTCTTGAGGTGGTGATGGTGGTCTTGCTAGGATGGGGTTCTCCATGTTGCTTTCCAAGCACGCAAGAGCTACAAACACGGTCTTTGGCAAAATTAGCATTTTTTTGTCCTACAACATGATTGCCACTTTGAAGGTCATGCAACATCCTCATATTGGTGTGGCTAGTCGGCGACGCCAAATCCAACTCGCATCAACTTTAGCCATTAGGCATGTCGCGGCACAATTGTCTCCTTTAGATAAGTCCACTACCTACATCTCGTTCTTGACATTCCCAACAAAGGCTATTTTAAGAGTCGTTTCCCAAGTGAAAATCACGTCTCCTTCTTAAAGAAAGAGGTAAAGCCACAATTTGCAAGTTGAAGAACCGACATAAGATTATAACCAAGGGACTCAACAAGGAGAACATTCTTGATTGATAAATCATTTGAGTTAGCCACCTTGCCTCGTCCCAATACCTTTAGCTTGGAGTTATCACAATAGCGACACAATTGAGATAAGGTGAAGGTGGATTAAGATCACTCATTAAGTTTTTTGCTTCCAGTCATATGTTGGGATGCAACACTATCCACCGTGACGAAGGGATGGATCCTAGGCCTGTCGGATGAGGCTACCCGGTCTCAGGCCCATGGCCCAAGCTCCAAAGGAGGCGTCATGGACTATTCTAGAAGGCCCAATTGAAGCCCACCCGCAAGGCCTTGCAGGTCAAGTTAGGAAACTTGTAACCGACTCTAGGTTAGGGTTTGAGTCCTCCCCGGGTACGGTTTGAGACCTGGCCACCTATATAAGGCCAGGAGAACCACCAGGAGGAGGACCAAGCAATACCGCACCACCAAGCCTTGAGATCGAGATCATACTCTCGACTTGAGCAACCCCCCATTGTAACCGATCTACTCGTTAATACAGATCGACAAAGGCAGGAGTAAGGGTTTTACCTCTACGAGGGCCCTGAACCTGGGTAAATCGTGCCCCCTGTCTAGCTGACGATTGTCACCAGCGCCTACACGTTCTCCTAATCGAAACCCCATGGGTTCACCCGAGGGACTTGTTGAGATGCAAATTCGACAATTGGCACCGTCTATGGGAACAACGGGCGCTGGATCTCCGGCATCTTCGGCTTCATCGACAACCAACTCACGCTGGAACCCCAAGACTTCGACTCCAACCAATCCGATCCGAATTGGGTCGGTCATCGTCGCCCCTCACTCGCCGGAATCGCGCCCGGTATTCAGCGACTTGGAGAAGAGCATCACGCTGACGTTCGGAAGCTTCTAGTTCTACACCAACAAAGACGGAATTCTACGCTTCCCCGAGAAAACCGATCTCGAAGGATCGGAATCTGGGTCAATCTTTAGCCCAGAAGTTGTCAACTCACGACCCCGCTACGCGGCTCGCGACTTGGCGAAAAGCGGCGAATCTGTCCGCCTCAACACCGGCAACTTCCATACCCTCTCTACAGAGGAACCTTCTCGGGTCAGGAAAGCCTGCCTAACTGCGCCTAGGACTCGCGAGCCATATCTGGCTCAGGTCTGCATGGTAGGATCAGGAGCCCCACCCGAAGAAACTGAAAATAGCGCAAGGGAACGCGCTACCATCGGCGTCTCACGAGCCTCTTGGAATCGGGCAAAGGAGGCCATCCTCACAAGCACACCACTGGAACTCGGAGCTCCTCACGAAGACATGACCGCCTACCACTATCATCTAGTGAGAGCGGCTAATGCAATAAAGGAAGCTCGGATAGACCTAGCCGAGCGAAAGAAACTAGCGGATGCGTCAAGCCAGCGCCGAGCCGCACTATCCATGACACCTTCTGTCGGGAACCGCCCCGCGAAGAAAGGATACGTCTCAAAAACCGCGACCATGGATGGCAAATCCTTGAGCGGAATCAGCAAATCACTCATGCGTGTCGACGAGGATGGAAACATCCATCCGCAAACTCCCGCAGCCGCGGTACTAGCCGCAGCCACCTACATGCAGATAAATCAACCAGGAGAAAACGACCCCCATGCAGAACAATACAAGCAAGTGCAGAAAGGATTAGGCATGGCAGCCGCAAAACTCGCCTCCTACGATCGCAGGAAAGCAGCCGCACAGAAGGACAAGGAAGCACCCCGTGGACACAGGGGCACATCACCTGGCAGGAAAAATCACCTCGTCACGCACGAGGGAAAGAAGCCCGACGACGTGGAGATAGCCCGAGTGGCAGCGATAGCAGCCCGAGGGATCGAGACCGTAGCCGCAACCCGCGAAGAGGTCGAGATCGCAGCCCGCGGAGGGATCGAGATCGCAGCCTGCAGAGGGATCGAGACAGTAGCCGCTCGCGACATCGCAGCAAGGAGCCGAGAGGAGACGTCAACCGCGACGAACCCGGGTACAACGCGCGATCAGACATCCCACAACGCAAGGTTGATAAAGGTCGAGCGGCCAGGAACCGCGCGCGTTCCCCATCTACATCCTCCGACGACGAAGTCTGCGGAGCCTTATTCTTTGCCCGCATCATCCGCGAGGCACTGCTACCCAAGAGATTTACGCTATCCACGGAAGTGCAGAAATACGATGGTTCGCAAGAGTCACAAGTCTGGTTGTCAGATTACCTCACAGCAGTAAAATGCCAACGTGGGAACAAAAACACGGCTATGCAGTACCTTAACCTGCATCTAGTCGGCGCTGCGCGCAGCTGGCTCGAAGGAAGGCCGAGGGCATGTTACAGATCTTGGGACGATCTAAACCTCGATTTCTGCAAAAATTTCCAAGCAACATACAAAAGACCGGCGGCCATCGAGGAGTTACGAGCTTGCAAGCATAAAAGTGGCGAGTCTACTCGCGAATATATTCAGCGATGGACCACACTCAGGAACACAGCGGGTAACATATCAGAAGAAGTCGCGGTTGAAGCGTTCGCCAAAGGAGCACGGCGAACCTCTTTCAGGGAAGAACTGGGACGACTCGCACCCAAAACCATGGGAGAACTGATGGCCATAGCCGACAGATGGGCAAACGGCGAAGACGCGGTGCGTAATGAGAAATCCTCATCACCAGCACGAGAAGATGATCGTGATAGTCGAAAGAAAAGGAGAAAGCATTACGACCGCGATGATCGAGAAGAACTTGTGGTAGCAGAGTTCACAAGGAATCGCGACAGTGGATATCGCGGAAATCGCGAGTGGAAGCCAAAGCCAGAGGACAAAACCCCCGAGGAGGACCTCGACGGTTACTGCACGCTACATCTATTTACAGATAAGCGCACCGGAAAAACTAAGGCAACACACCTTCTCAAGGATTGCCGAAAGTTCCTTGACATCCACGAGGCCTTCTCAAAGAAAAATAGAGCAGCCGTCAATCAGGGCTACCCGCAGCTCCCTGGAGGAGGAGCTCAAGGATTCCACCAGCCGCAAGCTCTGCCACTAGCAGGAAATCAAAACACGGTGTTAGCTGCGCTACCAGCGCCACCCGCCCCAAACCAGGGAGCCAATGGATACCCGAACCCAGCGGGACTCTTAGGCATGATACAAAAAGTCTGTCCATCACGCAGGGTTCAGAAGACGAACACATGACAAATATGCATGGCTGTGCAAGCCCCACCTACGAAGCCCGAGTACCTGAAGATGGCGGATCAACCGATAACTTTCTCCAAGGAAGACCACCCCCACGAGTCTATCGACCAGGACACGCCGCGCTAGTCATCCAAGCGCAAATTGGCAATTACGAGCTGGCTCGCGTGTTCATGGACGGGGGCAGCGGCATCAACATCATCTACGCAGACACACTCCGTCGCATGAACAGGAATTTGGACGGACTCGCGGAATCAGAGACATCATTCCACGGGATAGTTCCAGGAAAAGCAATCCGTCCACTCGGAACAATCAACCTTAAGGTGGTGCTAGGCAACCGAAACAATTACAGGCGAGGATTTCTTGACTTCGAAGTAGTCGAATGGCCCTCGCAATCCCTCGCCATTCTTGGTCGAACAACGTTCGCCAGATTCATGGCAGTACCGCACTATGCATACCTGAAGCTTAAGCTGCCTGGGGAACTCGGCACAATCACCATCGACGGCGATTTCCAAAAATCCAATAAATGCGACATCGAGTTCAACGAGATCGCCAAATCCTTCGGGATGCAAGAAGAATTGGAGGAGATAGCAAAAACCACGGATCACTTTGTAATGCCTCTCACAAAGAAGAACGCCCTAGAGCTCGAGTTCAACACGAATAGCGGTACCCGCAAGCATCAAGTGCACCCGACGGATTCTGCGAAGATGGCGATGGTGTCCACCACCCTCTCGTCAGCATAGGAAGGCGCGCTCGTCGAACTCCTCCGTGAGTACTGGAAAATTTTCGCCTGGCAGCCTTCAGATATGCCAGGGATACCCAGGGAGCTCGCCGAGCACTCACTCGAAGTCTTCAAAGACGCCAAGCCTATCAAGCAGACCACCCGATGGTTCTAAGAGCCCAAGTAAAAAGCGCTCGGAGAAGAAGTGAACAGACTACTCGCAGCAAAATTCATCCGCGAAATAAAGATTTCCACCTGGTTAGCAAACCCGGTGCTGGTCCCGAAGAAGAATACTGACATCCTTCGCGTGTGCATCGACTACACGTCGTTGAATAAGCACTGCCCCAAGGATAACTTCCCCTTACCACGGATCGACCAGATCGTGGATTCTACAGCAGGTTGCCAACGTCTCTCCATCTTGGACGCCTACTCGGGCTATAATCAGATCAGGATGAAAAAGGAGGACGAGGAGAAGACAACGTTTATCACACCCCACGGTGTTTACTGCTACACGACAATGCCCTTCGGGCTAAAGAATGCAAGCGCAACATATCAGCGCTGCATGCAAAAATGTCTCGCCAAGCTCATTGGTAAGAACGTACAAGTGTACGTTGACGACATCGTCATCAAGACTCGAGTAGAGGATACGCTTCTCGATGATATCAGAGAAACATTCGACGCGTTGAACGCATACGGAATCAAACTCAACCCGACCAAGTGCGTCTTTGGCGTCCTTGCGGGAAAACTTCTCGGGTACCTGGTCTCTGCTCGAGGAATTGAAGCCAACCCGGAGAAAATCCAAGCAATCCTGACAATGAAGGAGCCAACCAATCTCCGCGGTGTGCAGCAGCTCGCAGGACGACTAGCCGCCCTAAGCAGATTCATTGCAAGGCTAGGCGAGCAAGCATTGCCTTTCTAAAAGTTACTGAAGAAAACGGATAAGTTCGAGTGGACACCCGAAGCACAGAAAACATTCGCAGACCTCAAGCGAGCATTGCAGAGCAGGCGCATCCTGGCAACACCGCAAGAACGGGAGCCACTGTATCTATATCTAGCTGCAACAAATCAAGTCATCAGCACAACAATTATGGTCGAGCGGCCGGAGGACGACAAGACGTATGGCATCCAAAGGTCAATATATTATATCAGCGAGGTGCTTTCGCCCTGCAAACAGCGATATCCCCATTATCAGAAGCTCGCGTACGGTGTGGTGCTCACAGCCCGAAAAATCAAGCATTACTTCAAGGAACACACCGTCACGGTGGTAAACGACGCATCACTGGGTACTATCATGAATAACCCAATGGAGTCCGGAAGAATTTCAAAGTGGAGTATCGAGCTCGGCGCCTGGGACATCATATATGCAGGTCGCAAATCTATCAAATCACTACTCGTGGAATTCCTACGCGAGTGGACAGAACTACAAACGCCAGGCCCTGCAGAGTATACAAGCAACTGGATAATGTATTTCGATGGGTCGAAGAGAAACGAAGGAGCTAGAGCCGGGGTAGTCCTGATATCCCTCAGAGGTGACAAGTTGCAGTACGTCCTGCGATTGGATTTTCCACCCGACGACCCGACATCAAACAATGACGTAGAATACGAGGGCCTCCTCCACGGCATGAAGATGGCGATTGCATGTCGAGCCACCCGACTAATGATCTATGGAGATTCAAACCTCATAGTACATCAGGCAATGAAAGAGTGCGACGCCATTGCAGAAAACATGGTTGCTTATCGGGATATGTACAACCTACTCGAAGGAAGTTTCCAAGGGTGCGAACTAAAGCACATTGCGCGATCCAGCAACGAAGAAGCAGATAAATTGGAAAACGTGGGTTCTACCAACACACCCATACCGCCTGGAATATACTTCGAGAGGATGATCAAGCGCTCAGTCAAGGTCAAAAAATCAGCAGATGCACCCGCAACATTGGAGACAGAGGTCATCCCGCAAATCGCTATGATTGAGCTTACCCACAACATTTCGAGACAAGTTTTTCTGGTCGAACCAGTCTGGACGCAGAAATACCTCGACTACTTGTCCAACAAACAACTCTCAGCAGATGTTCGCGAGGCTCGACGGATAGTACGACGCAACAAAACTTTTCGAGTACTCAATGGAGATCTATACAAACAGAGCATATCAGGAATATTGCAGAGATGCATAGCACCCGAGGACGGCATAGAACTACTGCGGGATATACACCAAGGAGATTGTGGACACCATGCTAGCTGGAAGGCGATCATGGGTAAGGCTTTTCGAGCAGGATTCTACTGGCTTACAGCGGCCAGGGACGCAAAGGATCTAGTCGACAAGTGCAACGCATGCCAAAGATTCGCGCCCAAGCCGCACGCCCCTGCCAACGAACTTCACATCATACCAATCGCCTGGCCCTTTGCACAATGGGGGCTAGACATGGTAGGGCCACTAAGAAAATCAACACCCGAAGGATACACGCACTTGCTTGTTGCAGTCGACAAATTTACAAAGTGGATTGAAGCCATGCCAGTCACCTCGGCCAGCGCCCAATGCGCCGTAAAATTCCTCGACTCCATAGTGTGTAGATTTGGGGTACCACACAACATCATCACCGACAATGGAAGCAATTTCAAAGCAAAGGAAATAGAGCAGTTCTGCGAGGAAAAGGGAATCACTCTCAGTTTCGCCTCTGTGGCTCACCCGCAAACCAATGGTCAAGTCGAGCGATCCAACAGATTGGTCTCAGCTGGAATAAAGAAACGGCTACTCGATCGTCTGCACCCAGCGGCAGGGCATTGGGCAGAGGAGTTACCCTCCGTACTATGGAGCCTTCGCACAACCCCGAATAGATCAACAAACTACATGCCATGTTTCATGGTATACGGAGCTGAAGCAGTCCTTCCCGAAGACGTCAAGTTCAGCGCCCCACGAGTCGTCGCTTACAGCGAAGAAACCTCTAACAGGGCACTCGCAGAAGACGTGGATGTACTCGACGAGATACGTGACATTGCACTCGCAAGATCCGCGGTATATCAACAGTCGCTGCGCAACTACCACAACCGCCGTATACGCCACAGAGCTTTCGTGGTAGGAGATTTGGTGCTGCGGCTCAAGCAGAAGGAAGGACACAAGCTCGAGCCACCGTGGGAAGGACCGTTCATAATACACGAAGTTATCCCAGGTGGCGCTTATCGACCGAAGAACCCCGAGACTCGTGGCATCTACTCCAATCCATGGAATGTTGCGCACCTCCGCAAATTCTATCCTTAGGATTATTCTATTCGAGAAAATAAGGCTATACTAGCCATCCTGTAGCTCGAAGAAAGTACATGGCTTCTCAGTCATATTAATAAAATACATGGTTGCTCAACCATAGCTTCTCAAGTTATTTATCTTTACACGCTAAATAACAGGTATACACCCCAAATACACGGGGGCTACGCCTAACTTAGCATCATTTACAATTACAAAAGTACAAACAAGGTTGACACCTTATAAAGTTTCAAGACGACTATACAAAAACAACAGGGTACATACATCCTACAATTACATATGGCGACGAGCAATTTCCTCAGCTAACACTCGATTAACCTCTTCAGAAGTCAGTCGAATTATCTCCTCTGCTGCGGGACGAACAACTGTATAATGAGAGGTCATATCGACTGGAGCATTTGGGAGCCTGGCCACAGATTTGAAATTGACCTCAGGATGCCATAATCGGACAAAAGCGAGTGCTACTAAGGCCCCGCAGATCAGCTGTTGGCGGACGCACTCGCGAATTTCTCCTACTCGACCGAAAGTTCTGAGCAACTGGCTCAAGTCTTATGGACCTCTCTCCAGCGGATAAAAAGCACGATTCAAAGCTATCAGGGCCTCGTGACAACGATCAACGAGTATCTTCGCCTGGCCCACACGATACTTCAAAGTAGCCAGCACAAAGCCTCGACCGCGGTTGGAACAGAAGTTTTTTGCATGTGCTTTTGAACTACCGGCTTCGTGAAGAATATGGTTATCCACCCAATGTTTTTCACACCGTTCGTCAGGATGAACAACTACAAAGAAAGATACAGAGAGTTAAAGAAGAAAACAAGATACAATCAAACAAAATGCTAGGGGGCTGAAGTGCTTACAAAGCATATCCTTGGCAACAACTGCCAACTCTTCTATCACGAATTTCTCATGTTCAGCCGCAAGTTTTTGTTTAGACTTGGCTACATCAGCCACTCCACGCAAAGCTTTCAGCTTGCGCTCACCATCCGCGACACGATCACGGAGGCCGGCAAATGTACCAACAACAGCAACAAGGGGATCTGCTCGTGTGGCAGATCCACTTGAAGACTCCGCGACAACACCTGTTACCTGGAAGAAGATAAGAAAAGTTAAGGAAGAATTCAAGACACCCCACTCAAGAAATAAACCACCTATTCGACAGGTGCTCGGGGGCTACTCCCATCGGGAGGAACTCATGACAATCAATCACAAAAAATCACATCTCAAAAGAACATCTCGATTAAAGGCAGAATACGGGAGTACATCCCAAGGTTCATTACATCAGAAGAGCAAACTACATAAAGTCTATCCTAAGGAACTACAGAAGTGCTGCCACTCGCGGCAGATTGCCCCTTGCGACTAGCACGGGCAATCAAGTCAGATAGCTTCCGAGCAAGGACTCCAGCCGGATCGCCGAAAGGACGAAGCGCTACCTTTCTGCCCGTGGTAGCATTGACGGGAAGGTTTGAGTACGCCTCGTCCAAGCCTGCGACTCCGTGCGCCAGCGCAAACTGGATAGCAGTCTTAGCCCCGCACTCCGACTGGACGACCGAGTAGGCCTGAAGGGGATCATCCTCCATAAAAACCTTCAGGAGACCATCCAGCGTGGGTGGAACCGCGACATCAACCAGAAGACGCTCGTGGAGTTGCGTCAACACTCGAATGGCATTGCCAACGAGGGAACAAATCCCACTCGCATGCCTCCGAAGCTGAGCGCAAGAATCCATCAAGGCGTCCACCCGTTGAACCCCGGGCAGCTCTAGCGCAACGCCAAGAAGATCTGCAAAGAGAACATTAATTCCAAGAACATACTAGCTAGTCGAAAAACGACAGAGGTCAAGTGCAACTTACTTGCGAAATTCTGGGAAAGAGGGCGAAGGAAGTCAACGAGATCGTTGTCCTGTTTGGTGCCAGCCTCCTCCAGTCGCTTCAGAGCGTCCTGGGCCTCAACGAGTTTTCCCTCGAGGTCAGTCGACTGCTTTCGAGAGGACTCAAGTTCCTTTCGGACAGCCTCCAACTCAGCCTCGAGGGTGGTCACCCGAGTGATGGCATCAGTCTTGTCGGCCTTCAAAAAATCAACTTGGGCTAGACAGCAACAAATTTCAGCCTAACGGAATTCACACAATCAGAAAGAATAAGCAGAAGGAACGTGTAAATTTACCTTGGAGAGCTTGGTTATCCGAGACGAGTCGATCACGATCAGCCCGAAGGATTACGCAATCTGACTCAGCCGAAATTACGCGGCGACCAAAGGCTGCGAGAGAGTCAAGCAGAGACTGCAAAAACACAAAGAGGAAGAAGTTAGCGAAAGTGGAAGGAAATTGAGCCTATTCACGACTATAAACAATCGAGTATAGCCTCGGGGGCTACTCCCATCGGGAGCACTGCCGTGCACCCGATAAAATCAAGAAAGGAAAGAAGCTTGAAGTTTTGAGCCTATAGCCAATCGCAAGCAATTGACCACAGCCTCGGCGGCTAATCCCATCGGGAGCACCGCCGTGCACCCGATAAAAACCATAAATGAACGAAGTACAAAATACAAGGAAAATGGCGAAGTTTACCTGGCCCTGGGCAATGCACAGAGGATCAACCGAGCTACACGACACTTCTTTCGAAGCCGAGGCTCCAACCGCAAAGCTAGGCAACCTATAATCTGTAGCCACGGCTGTGGGGGCTAGGCTCGGCGAATTCTGGGTGGCCCCAGCAGTCGGGGTTTCACCCGCAGCAGCAGCATCTTTTCTCCTCTCGGGAGGAAGAGAAGAGGCAAATCGGCCGGGGCTGATGGACTAGAGCCTGTCATGAAGGAAAACAATAATGTCAGAAGGAGCAAGAAGAAAACGTTCGACTAGAATGAAGAAGGAAAGAAAAACTTACTCGTCGTCATCGTCATCCAACATATCCGCATTCCAGGCGGTCTGGATCTTCGGCTTGGGAGTGGGAGGAGTGCGCACACTCAGTGGGGTCACGATGAGGGGCTCTTTATCAGATCCTCCACCCAAGGAGTTATCCTTGGAGGTGGCTTCATCATCTCCCGCCCGGCGGCATTTGCGGTGGCGGAGATTGCTACCCGATTCCTCCACGTCATCCGAAGATCGCGCTCGGAACTCGAGTCGGCGTCGGCAACGCTGGTGTCGATAGGAACATCCAGGTTGCTTGCCAACAGGTCCGAGACTTCTTCACCGGAGACTGGCGGATAGCAGGTTACCACCTCTAGACTCTACAGAAGGAAAACAAGAAGAAGAAAAGAAGAAGAAACTCAATCGACAAACTCTCGAAACGAAGGAAAAAGTTAGAACAGGAAAAGATTTGGACTTACTTCAGATGGAGGAGGTCTCGAAGCTTCGAATGCGGCGATAGGGCAGTCGGGGAAGTCCTCGCCCACTTTCAGCTTGGTGATGGCCGCGATTTTCTTCTCGAATTCAGCATTGGAGAGTTCTTCTCGGCTCACGCGGTTGGGGTCTTTGACGCCCTGATACTCCCACATGGTGGAGGGCCTCTCCTGCAGAGGCTGAATCCTGCGCTTGAGGAACACACTCGCCAAATGCAAGCCGTTCAGCGCGATCCCTGCGTGGTCGCGGAGGATTGCCACCTTAGCGAGTAGCGGAGCGACGACTCGGCTTTCTTCGACTGAAAGCTTGTGCGCCCAGGACTTCTGCCGCTTCAACACAGCGAACGGGTGGAATTCGTGAATTCCACCCGCGCTGTTATCGACGACGTAGAACCACTTCTTCCCCCACCCTTGCGCGGAGTCAATGAGGTGCATGTCAAAGTACATAGTATCCAACTTCGCCTGGATTTCGAAGCCGCCGGTACGCAGCGTCTGATGGCTAGGTTAAGACTCCAAGTGCAGAGTGTGTAGCTAGTGGCAAGCCTTCTTCCCCACGAGGGTGACTCGAGGGTTTATATCGAACTCTTGGGGAGCCAGTATTTCAGCAGTTGTCTTCCAAGCTTCCTCCAGGATCCTGCAAACAAGTAGAGAATTTTGTGCCCTCAACCTCACCAAGTGGTTGTCAAGCACAAGGTGTGAGACTTCTAAATTGCAATGCAAAACTGAAACTAAATGTGCAATAATTAAATCTACTACTAAATGCAAATGAGAAAATAAATATGCAATGGATTGTTTTTGTATTTTTGTGATGCAAGTGGTGATGGAGATAATGTAAATTCGAATTGGAGATGCAACTAAATTAAAGTGCAAGTAAAGTAAATTGCAGCAAAGTAACTAGAGTGTTCTCTTATATTTAAAATAGGACCGAGGTTCATGGTTTCACACTTGCATTCTCTCAAATAAAGTGGTAGACGGTGGACATAAAGAATTACATGTGAGATTACAATAACATGTTTAACATTGAGTACTTTCATATGGGCATCACGTCCTAGCATAGAGATCTCTACGGTCATATTGATCCTCTTATACTCCACCAAGATGCGAAATAAATCATAACACCTCGATAATTAAGGAAAAACCAGAGTATAGCTTTAAGCAATGTGACATGAAGTTGAAGTAAGAACTTTCTAGATCTAGTCATGGAGATTGATTAGTGTCACTTCAAATCCCCGGTAACAAGGTACTCCTTTTTATCCCTAGTGAGGTAACTAAGAAAGGTTTAACAAAACCTAAGTGGATCGCTGAACTTCTATCACTTTCACATCACTAGCCACCCCCCGTTACTCCAACTAATGCACCCATCACCCCACACACGCTCTCAAGAACTAGATTGATCAAAGCTAGCAAATAAGAACGGGGTACATAAGATACATCTACTCAAATAACTCAAGAGAAACAATTGCAATCTCAGATTCAGTAACTCATAGAAAAGATCCACCACATAGGAATTACAACGGTGCCCGTAATCATGTGAGGCAGCTCATACGGATCTAATTAGTGAAGCACATAGAGAGAGAGATACAAGTGCTACTTCCACAAACCCATAGCCCTGGGGTGGACTACTCCCTCTTCATGGAGATGTCGATGGAGATGACGTTGGAGGGGTAGGAGATCACACCGGCGGCGCCCCGCCGGAGTTTTCCCCCTCCAATCTGGAACTTCTAGTCTCTGTTTCGGTGTTTCGGTGTTTCGGCGGCGCTCTTCTCCGTAAGGGTATGGGGGACCCTTTTTATATTCAGTTTAATTTAGGTCAAGACGGAGTCGGTAAGTCGAAGATGGAAGGAATTGGGGCCACAGGGGCCAAAAGGGAGCCTCTCACGCGGCCAAGGAATCTGGCCGCATGGAGGGTCATCTTTTGGGCCTCCTTGCCCAATTCTCGTGGATCCTTCGCCCACAAGTCTTCTCCTTCCAAGAAAATGACCCCCGCAGATTTTCAGGTGATTTCGCGGAAGTTTGCCCCCTGAAACGTCAAAAATATAGAAAACGGGGTTTCTGACTGGCAGGGTTAATTCCATAAAAGTTGGGGGACTTTGTAATTTAACCCCAAAATACTATAAAACATTGAATTATACCCTTATATGATGCAATATGTAATAGAAAACCATGTGAAAATACGCAAAATTCATCTATGCATTTTACATGCATCAACATCCCCAAGCTTAAACCATGCTCGTCCTCGAGTATGAAGGTGATAAAACTAAGATGGGTTTTGCATATTGAAACAATCATGGGATATCAAGGAGGATTATTCATGCTACATATAATCAAATGATTAATACTAGAAATGAGTAGCAATATACAATTCATGTTGTAAGAAATATCAAATATGCAAGCAAAGATGCTTCATGAAAGTAAACAAAGTGTATAATGAAATAAAAGCACTACGGACCAAATGCATGCACAAAATGAAAAATAAAATCCTATATTGGTCAAAGAATAGCATAATGGAGAATAGAAAATATAGTGGACACTTTTGAGAAAATTGAGTAGAGGTAAAACATGATCAAGTCTTATTTAGCCTCTAAATTATTCAACTAAAATTACTAATTGAAATGTGGTATCCATTGATCTAGGACTCTCATTTCCCTTTATCACTAGCATCTTAAAATTGTGAGTATTGAAGTAATGATAATGACAAGGTGGTTAAAAGCCTCATGCCCCGTGAGTGTGAAAACCTACTCCATGATTACTCAACTTAAGATTCCTAATAAGCTTTGTACAATCATAATAAGTATTAATGACATCATAGAGAATCGCAAAGAGGTACCTCTTGCCCCATGACATGGAAACAAGCCCATGTTACAATGACACGATGAACAAACGGAGTAGACTCATCATCCTTTTTATTTTCATTCACCATTATGCATAGCTTCTTATTTTATTATAGGATGTGTTGTAGAGTCACTCAAGCTGTAAGTAAATTTCCACCATGATAAAGCATGGCTTGGGTTAGCGGCCCAATGCGTTTCTCTAGTCATATAGATACTTACTCATCAAAACTTACTATTCCTCTATTTTATTTTGGCATGGCAGGAGTCCAAAAACAAAAGTACATGATATCAATCAAATGTAATTTTTTTTGTGCAATGTTGAAAGCTTTCCGGTGATACACGTTTATAGATAGATCCCAACCACACACTTGTCAAACGCAAAACTTGTGGCTCCCATTATTGGGTCATGTTTATTAGATGCATAAAAAGTAAAGTGTGCCTTCAAAAGTTCGTGAGAGTCCTATCCCAAGTTCAACCCATGACAATTAATAAAGTGAATATCTTAATTTAGAACATAAATAACACAATAACATGGTGAACATACTCGGAATAGCAATGAAGCTAATGGGAAGATATGGTGGACTCACTGGAAATACTTGGCTAAGGAGTGTTGGAAACACGTTTTTACTTGTTGGAATTTTTAAATTTTTGGGCTAGCAAGAGGGAGATAGTTGACCAGCTACTATGCATACATATGTCCATAGAACTACTCATTTCATGACAAACTAAATAAACCAGCAATTAACATCAAGTACATGAATAAGAGATAGCTCAAGACAACATTATTGCAAATTTCTACACATAAAAAGCTTATAAATCATGCAAACATATGTAGCTCTTCAAATCAACCATGGCATCCCTATTCCAAGTCATAATACTAGCATCCAATACATTCCAACCACAAAATCCAGTAGCTCAATCTCATATAAAATGATGGTGGTGGTCTTATCAAAACAAAAATAAAAACAAAAACTAGACGCTTCAAGTCTCTACGATAAATGCTTTGCTTAGAAAAACAGAAAGTAGACGTGTGCTAACCAAAAGAGTGTAGCTTCAGTGGGGTGTTCATCACATCCCCAAGCTTATGGATTTCACCATTCTTGGATGTCTTGAGGCGCAGCTCCTCTATTCCCTGTGAAAAAACTTCACAAAACATGTTTCTCCCATTCTTTTTCTGTGGGGTGAGATTAGCAAGGACAAACAAATCACATGCTTGCTGTGCAAAATTCCAAATCAAATGCTCCAGTAGATAGACAATAAGATTCATTATGTTGTATCTTCACTCTCTTGCTTGAAAGAATCATGGAAATTCGATTCCCAAGCCCAAAGAGTGCATAAAACAAAAGAAGGCAGAATCTGTCCAGAAAAGCAACAGCAGCAAAACGAACGTTTTTCCCTAAGTTAGACTCGTCAAAAAATTAAGCCAATATTTATGCTTACAGAGGACGAAAAGTTACAGAACATACTAAAAAAATTAGCTCAATCCGACATACCAATAAAAAACGTAAAATCATACGGTGAGCAGACTCGTTCTGAAACAGAAATTTCATGCACTAGGATAGCAACTTATAAGTCCAAATGGGTTTGACTTGACTCTTCATTGAAAAATCCAGAATTAAAACAAAAAAAACTAATCTCTTGAGACAACAAGAGGACACTAGGAAAATCCAAACAAAAAAAACTGGGTTGCCTCCCGTAAAGCGCTTTCTTTATAGCCATATAGCTAGGCTTTAGTTACTTGATAATCAAGAGGGATAAAGCTCATGAGGGAAATTCCTAACACTGAATGGCCAATAAGTTCTCTGCTCCCTTTTCCAAGTTTTTATGTAGTTTTTAATTTTTTATGCAAAACAAAAGTAAAGTAACTAAGCAAATTCGAAATACTAAAATAATCTAGATAACTAAATGCAAAACTAAAATGCAAACTAAAATAAAATATGCAAGACAAAACAAAAAGCATAACAAAAACAAAAACAAGACAAGAAACAAAACAATCTACTTGAAAGAAGGTGGAGATAGAAAGGACGGTACTCACGTAGGTGCAACCTCCCCAAGCTTAGGTGTTTGCACACCTTGTTGGTGATGAAGACTTCTTGTGAGCTCCCTTGGACAACTCCTTCACCTATGGCTCCCCGGCAACGGCGCCAGAAAAACGCTTGATGGCTAGGTTGAGACTCCAAGTGTATAGTGTGTAGCTAGTGGCAAGCCTTCTTCCCCACGAGGGTGACTCGAGGGTTTATATCTAACTCTTGGGGAGCCAGTATTTCAGCAGTTGTCTTCCAAGCTTCCTCCAGGATCCTGCAAACAAGTAGATAATTTTGTGCCCTCAACCTCACCAAGTGGTTGTCAAGCACAAGGCGTGAGACTTCTAAATTGCAATGCAAAACTGAAAGTAAATGTGCAATAATTAAATCTACTACTAAATGCAAATGAGAAAATAAATATGCAATGGATTGTTTTTGTATTTTTGTGATGCAAGTGGTGATGGAGATAATGTAAATTCGAATTGGAGATGCAAGTAAAGTAAAGTGCAAGTAAAGTAAATTGCAGCAAAGTAACTAGAGTGTTTTCTTATATTTAAAATAGGACCGGGGTTCATGGTTTCACACTTGCATTCTCTCAAATAAAGTGGTAGACGGTGGACATAAAGAATTACATGTGAGATTACAATAACATGTTTAACATTGAGTACTTTCATATGGGCATCACGTCCTAGCATAGAGATCTCTACGGTCATATTGATCCCTCTTATACTCCACCAAGATGCGAAATAAATCATAACACCTCGATAATTAAGGAAAAACCAGAGTATAGCTTTAAGCAATATGACATGAAGTTGAAGTAAGAACTTGCTAGATCTAGTCATGGAGATTGATTAGTGTCACTTCAAATCCCCGGTAACAAGGTACTCCTTTTTATCCCTAGTGAGGTAACTAAGAAAGGTTTAACAAAACCTAAGTGGGTCGCTGAACTTCTGTCACTTTCACATCACTAGCCACCCCCGTTACTCCAACTAATGCACCCATCACCGCACACACGCTCTCAAGAACTAGATTGATCAAAGCTAGCAAATAAGAACGGGGTACATAAGATACATATACTCAAATAACTCAAGAGAAACAATTGCAATCTCAGATTCAATAAATCATAGAAAAGATCCACCACATAGGAATTACAACGGTGCCCGTAATCATGTGAGGCAGCTCATACGGATCTAATTAGTGAAGCACATAGAGAGAGAGAGATACAAGTGCTACTTCCACAAACCCATAGCCCTGGGGTGGACTACTCCCTCTTCATGGAGATTGATGGGGGGATAGTAATCCGGTAGGCCCACTTCAAGGTATAATCCGGCCCGAGGTGAACTGAGCAATACCCGGATAGGGGTAAAGAGGTTACTAGTAGGCCCAAAGGCTTGTGAGATGCGTAACCCGGCTTGTGGGTTGCGATAAGGAAAGTTAGGCTTTATATGCGGAGTTCGAGTAGGACTCAAAGATGTGCCTTGAAGGGCAAGTTAGGGGTGTACGGGTGCTTTATAAACCGGCCCCTAGGTTTAGTTTTGCCAGAGATTCAAGTCATAGTTGTAACACCTGTTATCGAGTATCCAGTATAATAATATCGAGAGCCGGCGAGTTGCTTTCCGGTTCTTAGATTGCTCTTCGCCATGTTTTCCTTCGAGCTAAACCCTCTCCCGAATACCTGTGTCGACTTGCCCCAAGATCAGTTACCCCAGGTAACATCTGCCGTGATTATCCCACGACAGTTGGCGCCCACCGTGGGGCCTGCGTCCAAAGGTGTTTACATCACGGGAGAAGCTCGGAAGAGCATGAAGAACCTCATCGTCGGAGAAATCTACGTCAACAGCAAAGGAGAAAAGATGGTGGACGATTCTGGCTGGGGGCCAGAGTCGGATCATCTCGAAACCGGATCCATCGTGACGGTCGGCAGCATCAACGTCTTCATCGGTATGGTATGTACTTCCAGTTCGAATTGTGATAATATTGGATCTGACTCTGTGTCAGGGAAAGACACGTATGTCCGATCGGAAAAAGAAGAGTCGATTGGAACGACGGGTCAGATAGAGAGGGAGGATGATACCGAGTCCATACGGGATCTATTGGAGGATCGATACGAAAAGGAAAACAGCGAGGAAGAACAATACGAATCTACACCGGGCATCATGCGCCGGGTTGCAGTTTATGCGGCTCCCGCGACCAATCTCAATCAAGAAAACGCGGCCGCGGCGCCAGCCGGGGCGGTTCAGGCAGCAGCCCAGCAGCAAGGAGCAGTTGACCCGGTCTTGGCCCAGGTCGATGGAGAGTCGGCGTCTGTCACCAGTCGCCCAGCAGACGAGGAGCGACACGCAAATATGTTCGGGTTCCAAGCAAACCGGACACCGGGGGCGGGCCCCTCAAACCCGCGTCACCCGGCTCTGTTTGATAATAATTTGATTTTGGACCCCACGGTCTTGGCCACAGTTATTACCCCGGAAAACGCTGCGGAGCGTGTAAGAGACCTGGACGTGGCTCGTCGTGCATTGGAGCAGCAAAGAAGGCAAGTGGAAGCAGAAAGGCAGGGGATGGCCGCACGGCAGCGCGAATTGGATGACCGAGAGACCCGGCTCCGGGAGGAAACGACAAGGATGCACCAAAGACACCGAACTATGCTGCCGGCAACAGGAGGGGTTATTAACCCGACTGCCCTGGTGTTTACGCCTCAAGATCAGCCGATTCCACCGACGAACCAAGGGACCATACCGCGACTTTCAACGGGAGCACATCCGGTAAACGCGCCAGCCGGGTTACCTCTGCCACCGACAGGGGTGACAGCCGGCAATACCATGCCGCCACCACCATCACGATTCCGCACACCAGCGGGTCATTACAACAATCCCATGGACAACGTGTACGCAGCAACGCTCGCATTAAACCAGATCCCTGTGGGAGACTCGCCTCATGCGGAAGGAACCCGACGAGCAATCGATCTACTACACACCGCGGTAGCACAGCAAGCCAATTATCCGGATCATAGGAGCGGGATGCATGGGACGCCGTACGCCAGCCAGCAACAGGGCCATGTTCAAACGAATGCGGCACAACGAAGGGAAGAGCAGCAGCAAATGCCGCCTCCACCGCGTATCCAGACAGCACCAGTAGTATCAGCAGCGCAGGCGGTGGTGGACAGTTCCAGAGCCAGAAGAGCCGGGGCCGGGTCTGCAGCGCACGAGTTACCGGTGGTGCCGCACCCCGCGGTACCCCCAGCCGGGTCACGCGTTTCCCGGGCAAGACCGGCCCCAACCACCCTTGCGGGACCAAAGTGCCTTTCGGACGATATCAGAGCAGAACCTTACCCGGAGAAGTTCAAAGAACCGGGGAAAGTAGTAAATTATGAGCCAACAATGGATCCAGAAACGTGGCTGAGCAGCTATGAGATGGCAATGTCAATTCGCAACGCATCCGAGAACCTCCAAGCCAAGTTCATGTACTTAATGATGTCAGAGGGAGCAGCAAAGTTATGGTTCACCAACCTACCGGAAAAATCGATCAAATCGTGGGAGGAGCTAAAGACCGCATTCATCAAGCACTTTCATGGGACATGCAGAAAGTTATTTACTATTGATGATTTAGAAAGATGCGTTCAGAAGAAAGGAGAATCGGCACGCAGCTGGGTACGCCGGGTTATGGAGATACTCCACTCGTCTACGGATATCCAGCCTAAGGACGCGCTACAAGCTATGGCAAAAACATGTAAGTACGTTCCTTTAGTACAAAAGCTAACTCGCATGAAATCTAGTAGGAATGCAGCGGAGGTTACAATGGGAGAGTTAATGGATGCGTGCAACAAACACGCTGCAACGGATACCACAGAGGAGGAAGTTGACGACAAGAAAGCAAAAGCAAACGCAAGTAGCAGCGGGAAAACCGGCAATGGGTCGGCGCCAAACAATAATGGAAGTAGCCAAAACAAGCGCCCGTTCGACGGGAATTCCGAGTTTGTAGCCAACACGGAGGCCGGGTCTTCAAGACCTAGATCCGAAGGGAATTTTAATACTGGGAATCACAATGGGGGACACTACCAAGGACCTCCAAGACCAAGCAACAGTTGGGACATATTTAGGATGGCGTGCCCGAAGCATAGCAGGAATGGCAAGCCGGCCAATCATTCACTAGAGCAATGTGCCGACTTACAAAGGTGGAAGAACGAAGAAGTGAACAGAGCTATGCGAGGTGCGGGCCGGGGAGGAGGTCCGGGTCTAGGTGGAAACTTGGGTAACGGGCCGTCCCCAGCCGGCAATCCGCCAGCCGGAAATCAAGGTAACAATCAAAATGGAGCAGGAGGTTTTCAAGCTAACCCCAAACAGCTGGGTCAATATCATGTGCACACTACAGGAGGCTCTAACAAGGATAAGAAGATACTGAAACAAGCAGTTAATTCGGTCTCTTCCGCTGTTCCAAGGTATTTGAGGTGGTCAGAACAAGAGGTAACATGGAGCAGGAAGGATCACCCGGATAGAGTTGATCACCCGGGAGTCTTAGCTTTGGTAGTGGCACCACAGGTCAACGGCTACGAGCTGAAAAAAGTCTTGATGGATGGAGGAAGTAGTATCAATATCCTGTACTGGGAAACTTTTCTGCGAATGGGCTTAAAGGAATCGCAGCTGCAAAAGAGTACAACAGTTTTTCACGGGATAGTGCCGGGTCACTCAGCATGCCCTGAAGGAAAGGTGGCACTGGAAGTAGCTTTTGGAGAGTCAAAGGATAATTATCGAGTCGAGTGGCTTACCTTTGAGGTAGTAAAATTGCGCAGTCCTTATCATGCATTGTTTGGAAGGCCGGCTTATGCCAAGTTCATGGCAAGACCGTGTTATGTGTACCTACAACTGAAAATCCCGGGTCCCAAGAAGACCATTACAATACACGGAAACCGGGATATAGCAGCTGAGTGCGATGAGGGAGACGCGGCAATGGCCGAGCAAGCCTGCAGGAAGGAAGAGCTCAAACATTACCGTTCTCAGGTAGACCTAGAAGAGAGGACAACGTCAAAAAAGCCAACCCCTGAGGGGGACAAAGCAAAAGTTAGGGCAGAACAAAACCCTAAGATGGTAGGCTTCATCAGGAGCAATACTTTCAAAACTCTCAGCAGGGAAGAAGAAGACGTACCACCATCCGCAGTTGATCACGTTTCAAGGAAGGTATACCCGGACTGGCTAGCAAATCCGGTACTCATTACGAAAGGGCATAGCAAGTGGAGAATGTGCATCGGCCGTATCAACGCAAGGCCGATTCTCGAGAATAACTAAAGCAGTGTAATGGGCGGCAGGTTTCATACGCACTCTTTTCCTATCCAGGGTACCTAAGGGGACTGGAAGGTTTTTAATGAGGCGGCCTGCTGATTCAAAAAAAAAGAAATTTTTATCAATAAAAGAAGATGGTTTCGAGTCTTATCATGGTCTTTGCTTCAGTTACAAGTAAGTAACATTGTTACTATCAATACATCAGTATCATCGAAATACATTACATGAATATAGGTCTCCGGGGGGTGATCTGCTTCAAGAAGTAATCACAAAACCCGGAGACCCGGCCATGATGCCTATGAGTTATGGGGGCTGATTACTCGAAAAAGCGGGTACAGCTGCAATCTTATAACTGGACAAAGGAGCCAAATTTCTTGGTTATTCTTACTTAAGCTCGATGTGACTCGCATTAAAGTGGCATGATCTGTTCACGTACGATTACAATCAAACTATGCAGCCCAATGTGGCTTGCTTGATCTTGTTTTTCGTATAGATGCAACGACATGGTATCCACGCGAAAGCCGGCTTACAGTACAAGATAATCAAAAGGGTCATCTAAACCACAAGTCCATGCAGAGTATAAGGCTAGAAAAGCCGGAAGCTCAACAAGTATTAAGCATGACTTCAGTATTTATGTAAAACAACTATCGGTATTCAGCTTGGTAAATAGCAGTATGTCATCTGAGAAAGGCCACGCCCCCCTAGCTCGTACTTTGGGTCATGGGGACTGGGGACTTCGAAACAGAAACAAACTGTTTAACTACCAAAGTCTGTAATCCTTAATTTCCGAGTATTGGGGACTTAAAGAAAAGTTCGTCTATCAAAACCTACGATACTCGATTAGCCGAGTCTCAAAAGGAAATTGAAAACAAGAGTTCGAAGTATCGAGAATAAGCTTATAAGTAACACAAGGATCGAGATTATCAAAAGCCAGGGGAGGCAAAGAGTTATCATAAGTTAACAAGCATACAGTCATAGTATCAGCATCAATGGTGCACAGGCGCACCGCAAAAAAAAAATCATCATGGCAGTCTCGAGAAACGCAAAGCACTAGGCAGCGTCCTACTCGGCGTCCTGAGAGCGGTCCTCCGGGTCTAAGTCTTGGACTTGCTCCTTGGCCTTGCCAGCAGTTTTACCCGGGCTCTTCACATCTGGACGAACAGGCGGAGGCACGGCTGGGGTAGAGGTAGACGGCTTTACGCCCAGCTCTGCTTCCCTCTTTGCAGCCTCTTCCTTCCTCCTGGCCAGATCAGTCGACCATTTGTCCAACATATCAATGGGGGGGGGGTGCCTCCACCAGGATAACCTTGCCCTCAGAATCATACGAGCTCATGATCGTGCTTAGATCCATCTTGTCGGCCAAAGCTGTGGCTGAAGGACGTACCGCAGATTGTATAGCTTTGAAGTCCTGGGGCTTGAATTTGGATCCGTCAGCTTTAAACTCTGGGAACCCGGATGCTATCTTCGCCGGGTCAAGCTTTGGAAAATAAGCCTTCGCCAGCGTTAAAGCCCGGGTCATCCCAATTCGGCAGGACGAACGCTTCAGTATTTCAATCCATCCAGGTGCTGTGGAAAAGGCCTGTATAAGGGTCTCCTCGCCCGGGTATACCTCAGAAGGCCACTTGATAGCATCCAGCAAAAGTTTCGTGCCGGCAAAAAATGTCCGGAGCATAGTCTTCAGAGTTTTAACTTGAGTAATGGCATTCTCCTCCGGAGTAGCAAGATTAGCACCTGCAATCGAAACATGCAAAAGCATATCAGTAATATTGGCGGCAAGATAGAGATACGCAAATTAATCGCAAATAGCAAACTTACTTAGCAAGATACGGTAAGTGTCCGTAAGTTGAGTCGACAGGTTATTCAGCGAGGACTGGGCAGCATTGTACTTTTTCTTGTATGTGGAGACATCTTTTTTCAAAGTCTTTATCTCCGCTTCAAGGGCCTCCCTACGCTTAACTTCAGCCAGCAGGAGCTGCTCAGCCTTAAGTAACGCTTCATCTGACTGAGAAATCTCTGCCTGCAAAAGCCGGGTAAAGCTATAAGCCGGGTGTCACGATAGTATTTCATCTGAGGAAGTGATTACCGAAAAGTATTATGCGAAGTACCGAGGATAATTAAAAAAAAAAAAATTTATTATACTCGGGACTTGGGGACTGGATGTATAATAAGGAGCATCAAGTAAAAGTTACCTGATGTGCTGCAGCCATACGTTCTAGGACAGTCCCTTCTGAAGCTTTCATGGCAAGAAGAGCGCTCATCAGCTGGTTAAAGTCAGCGTTATCCGAGTTAGATGGCTCGGATACCTGGAAAGTGGGAAAAGGAGCATTTCTTGTAACAGGAGGTGGCACCCGGGTCATCCGAATGTCGGAGTTTGGTCCCCCTCCCGCGCTTGAAGCTGCTCCCTTCTCCTTCTCGTCTGCGTGTGAAGCGGTTGGATATTCGGCGTCATGCCTAGCTGGCTCCGATGGCGACACTTGCTCGTTGCCAGCCGTGGTGAAGGCATCGTCGGCCGGCTCGTTCTCGACCCGGACCTTAGCCTCGGTGTCCTCCTGGTCGCTACTAATAACCGTGGCTCTGAAGAAGGTGCAAAGGCACAATTAATCTCTGGTTAAAAGAAAAAAGGGATGAAAGCTCGGTATAATATCAGGAAAAGGCGCTTACCCGGTGTTCACCGGGAAGTTCGAGGGGAAGCCGTCACTAGACCCGGAAGAGACTGAAAAATGGCAAGAAAAGTCTGGGATTACGTTACAAAGGAGTGACCGGAAAGAAATTTTGTCTACAACAAATACCAGGATGTTGAACCGGGGGCGGCGAAGCGACCGGATTAGGGGTCTCGTTGCCCGGATGATTCCGGGTTACTCGGCGCCTAGTCGCGGGTGGCTCCTTCGGTTATGATCAAAAGGGGTGGAAATGGTGTTAGCCCCGGAGTGACGTTATGGGAACAAAAAACCAAAGTGTAAGGATATGAAGTAAAAACCTGGAGGGCTATCCTCTGGGATTTCCTCTTTGTTCCGGTTTTGGTGGTCGGCTCCAGCTCTTCCTCCTCGCTGGTGGGCCCGCCCCTGCTGTCCGATTCTTCTTCTTCGCTTTGGTCCTCTCGCTCTGAAAAATATCCGAGTTACAGCATGAAGAAGAAGAAAAGACAGGATATAACGTGTGCAAGGGAATCAGGTATGTACCTTCATTCGAGTCAATGACGTCGTCTTCCTCCTCCCCGTCTTCGGAATTAGGAGGGGTATCGACTGTCCAGAAGTCATCATCGGCCTGAGGAGAAGATGCCAGGATAGTGATTAATATCGAGTCAAGAGAAGCGAATAAAAGTAAGTTGTTAGAAGTCAAAATCAAAAGGTGGAAAACTTACTGCGGGGGTTGGATTCTCGAGGGTAAAAGGTTCTAATCCGGCTATGCCCCGGATTACCTCGAGCTTCTCTGTCAAGAAACCCTTAATTGTTTTGTTAATGTCACCTGGAGCAAGGGTGCGGGTAGAGAATCGGATTGGGTCCGTGGTTTGACCCGAGTATTCGCACATCAGCTTCTCACGAATGGAGTTTGGCTGAATACGGAAGCTAACCCAGGTCTTCACCAGGTTTAGCCCGATGAGGCCTCGGGCGGACAAGATGGAGATCCTAGTTAACAAAGGCAAGATCGCCTCTCTGTCCGAATCAGAAGCGAAGGCGTTGAATTTCTCGGAGATGTCAAGTTGACCCTCCGAGTAACCCGGCAACTTCTTTTCACCGGGTGGAGAGGTATCCTGGCAGTAGAAGTACGAAAGCTGCCAGTGCTTTACGTGGGAATTGAGAGAAATAGGAGGCATCAGGGAGTTCCTGCGGCGCTGGATAGAAACCCCGCCGCAAGTGAGAAGTGCGCCGTCGCCGCTTTCGCGACACGGCTTGCACTGAAAAAGTTCGACGAAGAGGGCTAGACTTGGCGGAGTGCACAAGTAAGATTCGGAAAGAACGATAAAATGGGAGATGTTCAAAATGGAGTTTGGACCTATATCGAAGATACGGAGGTTGTAATGGTCTAGGACGTCACGGAAGAAGGGGTGACCGGGAGGCCTAAAGCCCCGGGTCACATGCTCAACAAAACATATTACCTCATCCGTCGCTGGAGAAGGCCGGGTTTCATTGCCTGGCACTCGCCAGTGGATAGACTCCTGTGGAGGTAGGGTTCCAAGCTCGACCAACTCCTCCAGTTTGGCCTTGGTGACGGAGGACTTCCCCCAATTGGCTGATATGGAGTTTGTGGATCTAGCCTTGGCCGGCTGTTTCCCCTGCCTCTTGGGTGCCATGGGGTTGACCTGGTAAAGCATTGAAGAAAAAGACGTAAGGAACAAAAACTTGGAAGTTAGCAGGAAAGCGGTTACCCGCAATTTGAACATAATCCGGCTATTGCCTCGCTGGGTCGAGTATGGTTTGTCCGGGTATCAAGTGACCTTATGAAATCCATAGAGCTTTCCGTAGAAGCAAGTGTTTGGAGAAGTTAGGGGGATACTTATATGCTTACCATCTGCGAATGAGCCGGAGGAGTAAGATTTTCTGAGGAAGGAGAACAAGGGCGGAAATCTTAGGTGGCCCGAGCCTAGGTTGGGAATCCTATTTCTAAAATTACGACCAAATTAATGATTACTGGAGTTAGGGGAGTAATATGAGCTATGAATCCTATCCATAGGGGCGTTTATGGTAAGTGTCCGTGAGCTAATCCGGCGCGGCCCGATAAATTGCGGACCGCTCGATCCAGATCTAATCTGAGGAAGAACCAAGAAATTGCGAGGGTAAGCTGGAGGATGTAAGGGACTTACCGAAGGAGATTGGAGTAAGGCCTTGCGGAGACAGATGGCGCAAGATTCGTGTCCTTTCGTGACCGTTGGCTGGCGAATCGGAGGCTTGACGGTGGATTCGGGGGCTGGAGCGGCTCGCGCGGTGGCGGAGCGCAAGCGAAGGCGGATGGGCTCCGGCGAGATACGTGGGGTTCCCGTGGTGGCACTCTGCGAGCTTGAGCTTGGGAAGAAGAGAAATGGGGAAAGTGAGCCGTTAAGGGTTGAGTTTGCTTCCTGGGGTTTATTTATAGTAAACCGGGTGGAAAAACTCATCCTAACGGGCGAAACCCGGGAGTTGCGGAGTAATGGTTGGACATTTTGAAAATTGAAAGGCGCATTCCGTGAACGGGCCAATATGATCCCGAGAAAGGGGAAGGGGGAATTTCCTTCCTAGTAACAGCGACAGTTATTGAGGAGGATGTGAAATCATCAAGTTTCCTATTAAGACTCAGGTCTGGAAGATTGAGGGAGAGCCTTTGAGGGAAAGCCGGGTTGCTACCTGATCCCCTGGGTGTCAATCCCAGCCGCTTGTCAGCATATTGTATCTTGATCTTTATGTATTCTTGTATCCAATATTTCTGCAGGGAATAGCCAGCACTTCGAAGAGTAAATCTTGGAAGCCCAGGCTATTCTGGGGACTACTGATGGGGGGATAGTAATCCGGTAGGCCCACTTCAAGGTATAATCCGGCCCGAGGTGAACTGAGCAATACCCGGATAGGGGTAAAGAGGTTACTAGTAGGCCCAAAGGCTTGTGAGATGCGTAACCCGGCTTGTGGGTTGCGATAAGGAAAGTTAGGCTTTATATGCGGAGTTCGAGTAGGACTCAAAGATGTGCCTTGAAGGGCAAGTTAGGGGTGTACGGGTGCTTTATAAACCGGCCCCTAGGTTTAGTTTTGCCAGAGATTCAAGTCATAGTTGTAACACCTGTTATCGAGTATCCAGTATAATAATATCGAGAGCCGGCGAGTTGCTTTCCGGTTCTTAGATTGCTCTTCGCCATGTTTTCCTTCGAGCTAAACCCTCTCCCGAATACCTGTGTCGACTTGCCCCAAGATCAGTTACCCCAGGTAACATCTGCCGTGATTATCCCACGACAGAGATGTCGATGGAGATGACGTTGGAGGGGTAGGAGATCACACCGGCGGCGCCCCGCCGGAGTTTTCCCCCTCCAATCTGGAACTTCTGGTCTCTGTTTCGGTGTTTCGGCAGCGCACTTCTCCGTAAGGGTACGGGGGACCCTTTTTATAGTCGATTTTAGGTCAAGACGGAGTCGGTAAGTCGAAGATGGAAGGAATTGGGGCCACATCGGCCAAAAGGGGGCCTCTCACGCGGCCAAGGAATCTGGCCGCGTGGAGGGTCCTCTTTTGGGCCTCCTTGCCCAATTCTCGTGGATCCTTCGCCCGCAAGTCTTCTCCTTCCAAGAAAATGACCCCCCGCAGATTTTCAGGTGATTTCGCGGAAGTTTGCCCCCTGAAACGTCAAAAATATAGAAAACGGGGTTTCTGACAGGCAGGGTTAATTCCATAAAAGTTGGGGGACTTTGTAATTTAACCCCAAAATACTATAAAACATTTAATTATACCCTTATATGATGCAATATGTAATAGAAAACCATGTGAAAATATGCAAAATTCATCTATGCATTTTACATGCATCAGCGTCTCTCCAAGCTCGGTCTCTACCCGCGATTTCTCGCGGAAGGCCCGCACCTTGAACAAGGCCTTTCAAAGGCCCCAGTGCGGGCGGATACTGAGGAAGCACTCGCAAAGCACGATGAAGCACGAGATGTGGTGCACCGCGTTCGGAGGCAGGTCGTGGAGATGTATGTCGTAGACATACAGCAATGCCACGAAGAAAGGATGGAGGGGGAGTGAGAGCCCGCGCGAGACGTGATCCGCGAAGATCACGCGCTCGTTCGCTCGGGGATTTGGTACCTCTTATTTTTTGCCGAGGAGAACTCGCTTCTTGGCGTCAGGAGGCAGCAACCCCTGTAACGCCCGAGGATTTTCCCCAATTAGTTTTGTTTGTGCTTTAAATTTGTGCATCATCATGACATCTCATACATCCTCGTGCATTTAAAATTTGCAAACCATTTAAAAATTCATCGAATCATGTTTTCTAAAATTTGTTGGAATTTATTTGGTGCATAAATCTAATTTTTATTGGAGCCTGAACAATTTCTGGAAAAAAAATAAGCAAAAAAAAATTAGAGAGAAGGGAGAAAGCCCACCACCCCAACCGTTTTTCCCCCCTCAGCCCACAGCAACCGGCCCATATGGGTCTTCTTCTTCGTACGGACGCGGGGGAGAGGTCGCTGTCACCGAGCGCCTCCCCCCATGTGCCCTGCTCCCCCTCCCCTATATCTCCCCCTCGAGGCCCCTCCCAAACCCTAGCTGCCTTCACCCCTTCTCCCTTCCCATCGCCGCCATCTCCCTCCTCTCTTCCTTCCTCTGTATTTTTTCCCCACCACCGAAACCCTCCATGGCCGGAGATGGGAGCTCCCGGAGCCGAGGCCGTTGTTGCCGAGAAGGACATCCAGTGCAGGGAATGGAACCGCCTCGTCGTCCTCTTCCTCGACGCTGGAGATCGGGAGCCGGCGCTTCCCGTGGCGTCGCCGGCAAGACCTTCTTCCCCTTCCGTCCATGCATAAGCTGGCGCCATCTACATCATCTCCTGTACGTGGTAGACCTCCCCGAGCCTCTCTGCTTCGGCTACAACCATCTGGTGAGCATCCTGTCCGCCTGGGCTTCTCTTCCCTTCCCTCCCCTTGCTCTGTGTGTGTGCCATCGAGCAGCACAGCCGTGCAGCATCCGCTTCAGGTCCAGGTCGACCGCCTCTGTTGTCCATCACCTGAAGAAAGCGATCTTCAGTTTAGGCAGAAGAATACCGCGCAGGAACATTACTTTCTGTCTGGGATCTGTATCATGACACCACAGCGCAACTAGCCCAGTGGCTAGCCCTTTCAGCGCAGCCCCTAGGTCCCGAGTTCGATCCCCAGCCCCCCCACCTTTTCCTGCTTTTCTTTCCGAATATTTCAGTGCAGGTTTCTGCACGATATCCACCCACTTGCTCATGTACTATCACGAAACAGGCAGCAGCCCAGCTGGTTAAACCCCTTGCGCGCACCCCCTGGAGAGCTGGGTTCGAGTCCCCCAAAACCCACCTTTTATTTCCTGTCTTTTTTTTCTTTTCTGCCCGAAGTTTCAGAAACAGAGATCTGATCAAATAACTCTAAAATCCATATAAAATCAAATACTGCTCCAATTTGGATGATTCAAAATCCTGTGGCTTAATAATTCTGTGCCCTTTCTACTAATGTCAAGTTTGCAATATATTTCTGTAACAATTTTGGCACTAAATATTTAATTACTAAAAATTCAATAAAAAGTGGAAACTTTGGAATTTCATAACTTTAGTTCTACTCATCCAAATTAAGCAAACTTGGACTCTAAAAATTTGTCTTAACAAACTCTACACATTGGTATTTTATTTGGGCACAATTGAATTAATTTTGAACATGTTTTCCTCTGTTTACTAAAAAGGGCAGAATAAAACTATTTATGGAAAATGGCATAATAAATTCAATAATAACCCAAAAATTGTGTTTGATAGCTCTAAATGTTCAATGAAACATTTGCTACATGTTTTCAACCTTTTCAATGCAAATTGTTTATTGTTTTCCCTAATTAAAAGTGGTGCAATAATTCAATGCTTTAATTAAATCCTTTTAAATTGCAAAAGTCATAACTTGAGCATAAAAATCCCAAATTCCACAAACTAAATATGTTTTCCAATCAACTTTTCATGTACTTTCCAAATATCAACTTTGTTTGCTGTTTTGAATAGTTTAACTTGCTGAAAACAACTGTTTCTTATTTAATGCATTTAAAATTGCCAAATTCATAACTAATTCATTTTAATCCCAATTTCAACAAATAAAATATGTTTTCCAATTAAAATTAAATGCTCTACCCAAATATAAATTTTGTTAGCTGTTTTGAACAATTAAAATGGGTGAAAACAATAAATTCTTGTGTAACTCCCTTAAGAAGCCAAATTTCCTAACTTAATAAATAATTTCCCAAACTTGGTAAACCTTATTTCCAATTGGTTCTATTGTTGTTATTTTGTTGTTTTCCTCATCCATGCATCATGCTAATCCACTTTCACCTATTGGTTAGTTGTAAAACAATTGTTTCAACCTTAATTCATGGACTTTTTCATATGCAACTCAAATTGCATATGGGTCCATTTAAATTTGTTTATCTTGTCAACTAGTTTACTTTGATGCATCTTTAAACCTGTCATGCATCCATATCTTGATCATGCTGGATCTTTTGCCGTAGTAGTAATTGTTGCATCCGGTGTTTGTTCGAGGTTCGTTGCTTCTTCCCGGATAGGACGTTGAGATGATGTGAGCAACGACAAGTTCTGCTACCTTGCGGGATCTCAGGCAAGTATACTCACTTGCTGCCATATGGCTGCCTTTCATCACTTGTTACCGATTCTTGCCGTTGTTCTTTTCTGCTAGCCTTAGTAGTAGTTGTTTCTGTTACGAACCTATCACATGAACCCTTTAACCCTGATATTGCCTCACCTCCACACCTATAACCATTGCTTGTGCCCGTGTCTTACTAGCATGCTTAGGTTGCTTTGCTCGAGTCTGTTACCCGTTACTTTCTGTTATTACTTCATTATGTTCTGGGGGCTCGATGTTAATCAATCAACCTGTTATTAATAATATGCTGATAAGGCACCGGCAGGAGGCCCTAAGTGGTTTTGAGGCCTGCTAGTGTCGACCCTAATAGGAAAAGGGTCTTGTCTACTGATCCATGATGAGCGTGCTCACCGCATCCGGGTGGTAGTATGGGACCCCCCTCGACTTAGACCTGATCTGCAGCTTGTCCGAAGAGCCACACTTAGTTCGGGTGTTCCATTTGCTCCTTGCATAATGGGTTGATCACCCATGGTTACTGGTTATGATGATGATGATGCATATAGGGCGAGGCCTGTAGTGCCGGGGTGTTGTGTCCTGCGGGAGTTTTGCACACCTGCGCTGAGTATTCGGCTGCGTGGCTGGGACCTTATAGCTCCGTGGCTCCTAGGATGGGTTGTAGAGATGGTTTGGGTCGTGTCAAGCCAACCTGAGTTTTAGTTGGTGGCTTGAGTGTGTACGGGTACTGGAGCACACCCCTGCAGGGATAAATCTTCTCGAGAAGCCGTGTTTTCCGCGGTTATGGATTACTTGGTGAAAGTACTGGCTAACAAGTACTCAGACAACTTACACCTAATGATAATAACTTGACTAGTAATAGTCTTATTGACACAACAACCTGATCCATTATTCATTAATCCAACTGTGTGAGTTATCCTCGGATTGCTTCTTTGGATAAGGGGCGAGATCCAGGATGGGTTTGTTTGGAGCTACTTTCAGTTGGTTACGCTACTCGATCTTATCTCCTTTCTGTTAGCCGGAAGTTGTAGTATCTCTCTGTAGTTGGTTAGTGCAGCCTGCTGCCGCTTATTTGCAATAATCCCTTCCTTTCCGTTGATCCCAAAGTATTTGTATCTTGTGATGACTGGCTACGCCGGTATCTTGTGAGTATGGTTTATCCACTTGCCAGTACTTAACCGTACTGACCCACGAATCTCTTTCGTGGCTGCAAATTCCAACTTGCAGTCAACAGGTTTGAAGTCTGACGACGTTAGCTTGGGAATCCCTCCGGCTTGGCCTGGGCAGGGATTGGACGCTCTCGGTTATCTTCAGGACTCTTAGTCCAATTTGTATCTTGTCCGTAGCCGGACGCTATGTTGATTCTTTCGCTGTTATTTGGATCTTTGTATTGTATCAGTTGTATCCCTGACTCGTTCGAGTCATCTTGTAGATCTCTTTTCTGTTGTTGTTGTGGATTATTCGTGAACTGTCGTAATGTTATCACAAGTGGCAACCTGAAATCGGTTATTATGTGGATTTTGGCGGGAATGCTGAAATCTGCATAGTGCCCGATCTCGGGGCGTCACAAATGGTATCAGAGCCTTGGTTCCGATTCCCGGTATTGTTTCGATACGAATGGTTATCGAAGCAACGGGTCCGCAAAGCCTGTAGGTTAACCTCGCTAACGGTCGTGTTCTTAGAGTGTCAAAAACTATTTCTGCTAAACTATTTTGGAAACATCTCAATAGGATTCTTGTTTTCTCCTTATCCCTATTCTATTTCCCCTCCCATCTTATTTGTTTTGGAGTCTTCCCCTTGTCTATCTTTCAAAGTGTTAGGATCCCACGTGGGTGGACGTTTTCTGAGCCCTTAACCTAATAGGTTCGATCATCGGAAGATTCCTGGTGGAAGAACATCGTCGTCAGCCCTAGCAAGAATCTCTTGTTAGTGGTGTCGAGGAGATCAACTGGAAGCACGAAGAATCGATAGTCGAACTTCTTTCCCCTCCCGGGTTAGCAGGTGGATTGCGAGGGCGCAATCCCTTGTTAGTGGTGTCGTCTGTAACGCCCGGGGATTTTCCCCAATTAGTTTTGTTTGTGCTTTAAATTTGTGCATCATCATGACATCTCATACATCCTCGTGCATTTAAAATTTGCAAACCATTTAAAAATTCATCGAATCATGTTTTCTAAAATTTGTTGGAATTTATTTGGTGCATAAATCTAATTTTTATTGGAGCCTGAACAATTTCTGGAAAAAAAAATAAGCAAAAAAAAATTAGAGAGAAGGGAGAAAGCCCACCACCCCAACCGTTTTCCCCCCTCAGCCCACAGCAACCGGCCCATCTGGGTCTTCTTCTTCGTACGGACGCGGGGGAGAGGTCGCTGTCACCGAGCGCCTCCCCCCATGTGCCCTGCTCCCCTCCCCTATATCTCCCCCTCGAGGCCCCTCCCAAACCCTAGCCGCCTTCACCCCTTCTCCCTTCCCATCGCCGCCATCTCCCTCCTCTCTTCCTTCCTTTGTATTTTTTCCCCACCACCGAAACCCTCCATGGCCGGAGATGGGAGCTCCCGGAGCCGAGGCCGTTGTTGCCGAGAAGGACATCCAGTGCAGGGAATGGAACCGCCTCGTCGTCCTCTTCCTCGATGCTGGAGATCGGGAGCCGGCGCTTCCCGTGGCGTCGCCGGCAAGACCTTCTTCCCCTTCCGTCCATGCATAAGCTGGCGCCATCTACATCATCTCCTGTACGTGGTAGACCTCCCCGAGCCTCTCTGCTTCGGCTACAACCATCTGGTGAGCATCCTGTCCGCCTGGGCTTCTCTTCCCTTCCCTCCCCTTGCTCTGTGTGTGTGCCATCGAGCAGCATAGCCGTGCAGCATCCGCTTCAGGTCCAGGTCGACCGCCTCTGTTGTCCATCACCTGAAGAAAGCGATCTTCAGTTTAGGCAGAAGAATACCGCGCAGGAACATTACTTTCTGTCTGGGGTCTGTATCATGACACCACAGCGCAACTAGCCCAGTGGCTAGCCCTTTCAGCGCAGCCCCTAGGTCCCGAGTTCGATCCCCAGCCCCCCCACCTTTTCCTGCTTTTCTTTCCGAATATTTCAGTGCAGGTTTCTGCACGATATCCACCCACTTGCTCATGTACTATCACGAAACAGGCAGCAGCCCAGCTGGTTAAACCCCTTGCGCGCACCCCCTGGAGAGCTGGGTTCGAGTCCCCCAAAACCCACCTTTTATTTCCTGTCTTTTTTTTCTTTTCTGCCCGAAGTTTCAGAAACAGAGATCTGATCAAATAACTCTAAAATCCATATAAAATCAAATACTGCTCCAATTTGGATGATTCAAAATCCTGTGGCTTAATAATTCTGTGCCCTTTCTACTAATGTCAAGTTTGCAATATATTTCTGTAACAATTTTGGCACTAAATATTTAATTACTAAAAATTCAATAAAAAGTGGAAACTTTGGAATTTCATAACTTTAGTTCTACTCATCCAAATTAAGCAAACTTGGACTCTAAAAATTTGTCTTAACAAACTCTACACATTGGTATTTTATTTGGGCACAATTGAATTAATTTTGAACATGTTTTCCTCTGTTTACTAAAAAGGGCAGAATAAAACTATTTATGGAAAATGGCATAATAAATTCAATAATAACCCAAAAATTGTGTTTGATAGCTCTAAATGTTCAATGAAACATTTGCTACATGTTTTCAACCTTTTCAATGCAAATTGTTTATTGTTTTCCCTAATTAAAAGTGGTGCAATAATTCAATGCTTTAATTAAATCCTTTTAAATTGCAAAAGTCATAACTTGAGCATAAAAATCCCAAATTCCACAAACTAAATATGTTTTCCAATCAACTTTTCATGTACTTTCCAAATATCAACTTTGTTTGCTGTTTTGAATAGTTTAACTTGCTGAAAACAACTGTTTCTTATTTAATGCATTTAAAATTGCCAAATTCATAACTAATTCATTTTAATCCCAATTTCAACAAATAAAATATGTTTTCCAATTAAAATTAAATGCTCTACCCAAATATAAATTTTGTTAGCTGTTTTGAACAATTAAAATGGGTGAAAACAATAAATTCTTGTGTAACTCCCTTAAGAAGCCAAATTTCCTAACTTAATAAATAATTTCCCAAACTTGGTAAACCTTATTTCCAATTGGTTCTATTGTTGTTATTTTGTTGTTTTCCTCATCCATGCATCATGCTAATCCACTTTCACCTATTGGTTAGTTGTAAAACAATTGTTTCAACCTTAATTCATGGACTTTTTCATATGCAACTCAAATTGCATATGGGTCCATTTAAATTTGTTTATCTTGTCAACTAGTTTACTTTGATGCATCTTTAAACCTGTCATGCATCCATATCTTGATCATGCTGGATCTTTTGCCGTAGTAGTAATTGTTGCATCCGGTGTTTGTTCGAGGTTCGTTGCTTCTTCCCGGATAGGACGTTGAGATGATGTGAGCAACGACAAGTTCTGCTACCTTGCGGGATCTCAGGCAAGTATACTCACTTGCTGCCATATGGCTGCCTTTCATCACTTGTTACCGATTCTTGCCGTTGTTCTTTTCTGCTAGCCTTAGTAGTAGTTGTTTCTGTTACGAACCTATCACATGAACCCTTTAACCCTGATATTGCCTCACCTCCACACCTATAACCATTGCTTGTGCCCGTGTCTTACTAGCATGCTTAGGTTGCTTTGCTCGAGTCTGTTACCCGTTACTTTCTGTTATTACTTCATTATGTTCTGGGGGCTCGATGTTAATCAATCAACCTGTTATTAATAATATGCTGATAAGGCACCGGCAGGAGGCCCTAAGTGGTTTTGAGGCCTGCTAGTGTCGACCCTAATAGGAAAAGGGTCTTGTCTACTGATCCATGATGAGCGTGCTCACCGCATCCGGGTGGTAGTATGGGACCCCCCTCGACTTAGACCTGATCTGCAGCTTGTCCGAAGAGCCACACTTAGTTCGGGTGTTCCATTTTCTCCTTGCATAATGGGTTGATCACCCATGGTTACTGGTTATGATGATGATGATGCATATAGGGCGAGGCCTGTAGTGCCGGGGTGTTGTGTCCTGCGGGAGTTTTGCACACCTGCGCTGAGTATTCGGCTGCGTGGCTGGGACCTTATAGCTCCGTGGCTCCTAGGATGGGTTGTAGAGATGGTTTGGGTCGTGTCAAGCCAACCTGAGTTTTAGTTGGTGGCTTGAGTGTGTACGGGTACTGGAGCACACCCCTGCAGGGATAAATATTCTCGAGAAGCCGTGTTTTCCGCGGTTATGGATTACTTGGTGAAAGTACTGGCTAACAAGTACTCAGACAACTTACACCTAATGATAATAACTTGACTAGTAATAGTCTTATTGACACAACAACCTGATCCATTATTCATTAATCCAACTGTGTGAGTTATCCTCGGATTGCTTCTTTGGATAAGGGGCGAGATCCAGGATGGGTTTGTTTGGAGCTACTTTCAGTTGGTTACGCTACTCGATCTTATCTCCTTTCTGTTAGCCGGAAGTTGTAGTATCTCTCTGTAGTTGGTTAGTGCAGCCTGCTGCCGCTTATTTGCAATAACCCCTTCCTTTCCGTTGATCCCAGAGTATTTGTATCTTGTGATGACTGGCTACGCCGGTATCTTGTGAGTATGGTTTATCCACTTGCCAGTACTTAACCGTACTGACCCACGAATCTCTTTCGTGGCTGCAAATTCCAACTTGCAGTCAACAGGTTTGAAGTCTGACGACGTTAGCTTGGGAATCCCTCCGGCTTGGCCTGGGCAGGGATTGGACGCTCTCGGTTATCTTCAGGACTCTTAGTCCAATTTGTATCTTGTCCGTAGCCGGACGCTATGTTGATTCTTCCGCTGTTATTTGGATCTTTGTATTGTATCAGTTGTATCCCTGACTCGTTCGAGTCATCTTGTAGATCTCTTTTCTGTTGTTGTTGTGGATTATTCGTGAACTGTCGTAATGTTATCACAAGTGGCAACCTGAAATCGGTTATTATGTGGATTTTGGCGGGAATGCTGAAATCTGCATAGTGCCCGATCTCGGGGCGTCACAACCCCTCCCTTTGCATCTCCTTGATGCTTTTCTGCGTAGTATTGGCGGAGCACCAGTCGCCAGAGCGCGGGAACATCTTCGGGCGCCTGCGAGGAGGAGACAACAGCACTATGTTTCTTCCCTCCCGCCATGGATGCTGGTGCAAGCTCGCAGAGAAGGAGGTGAGCGCGAGGAAGACGAAGACTGGGAAGCGAATGACGAGAAGTTTTTACCTTTTACCTAAGGACAGTATATATAGACGGAGTCACTCAATCCTGGCCGCTCATCAAGCAACGTGGCACCCATCGCGGCTGCCACGCGTGAAGCTGAAACGAAAGGGCGGTGAAGGTTGTTTCGTGCCACGATCTTAAAAGCAGATCGTGCGCAATTACTACACGCAGTTCGCGGAAAAACCGGAAACGACGTCTCGTTTCCGGTCAAAAAGCTGACAAGGTGGGCCAGCACACCTGCTCTCGCTCCGTCACGTCCCATCGGGAGGATAAAAGTGCGCTATGACGTCATTGAGAACATCATCAGGCTCGAAATTCTCTCGGATAAAAGCTCCATACACGAAATAACTTCGTATGGGCAAACCGTGACGCGAAAACTCTTTCGCATAAAAGCCCCAGATACGAAATTTCCTTTCAAATGGGCACGAAAAGGTTTCCAAACATGAAAACTCTTTCGTATGGATAGAAGACTACAAAGCACAAAAAACTTTGTGCACAAAAATCAAGGGAGACATTTTCACTCGAAATATCCCTGGACAAAACTTGCGAGTGCGTAGCTCCTGCCACTCGGTTATACGATGTACACACATCAATTCCCTGGATCGTTCGGCCGACTAGGCACATCTGGATGCCGTATTTCTTTCGAATACGAAGGTAAGACCCAAAAGACCTCTCTTGAGGGCCTGGAATCGCACTCAAGCTGTGTCCTCTGGTAATTTCCGTGTCAACAACACGAAGAAAAATCCTAGCGGACGCGCCGGGTACCCTATTAGGTTAAGTTTGACTCGGTAAGACCTCTACGGCCCAGTCGCAATGATCACCTCACCAGATTCGAGTCGGAGGTCTTGAATCTGTGTAGGCCAGAACTGTTTTTGCCCTAGATGCAATTAATTGGCCCTGAGCTTTCGGGAGAGCCAAGCAATTGAGCCACATCCTTCTGTGAAAACAGCCAAACACACAGGCACTTTTTTTCGATACTCGAGTACAAGAAATGCATCGCATACAGGATACACATCCTCTTCAAAACGATTAAAGCCACCAGTCAAAGAGAAATCAAGAAAAATTTGAGCGCCCACCCGACAGATTCTCAGTCGAGCGAACACTCGGGGGCTACTGACGAAGGGATGGATCCTAGGCCTGTCGGATGAGCCTACCCGGTCTCAGGCCCACGACCCAAGCTCCAAAGAGGCGTCATGGACTATTCTAGAAGGCCCAATTGAAGCCCACCCGCAAGGCCTTGCGGGTCAAGTTAGGAAACTTGTAACCGACTCTAGGTTAGGGTTTGAGTCCTCCCCGGGTACGGTTTGAGACCTGGCCACCTATATAAAGCCAGGAGAACCACCAGGAGGAGGACCAAGCAATACCGCACCACCAAGACTTGAGATCGAGATCATACTCTCGACTTGAGCAACCCCCCATTGTAACCGATCTACTCGTTAATACAGATCGACAGAGGCAGGAGTAAGGGTTTTACCTCTACGAGGGCCCCGAACCTGGGTAAATCGTGCCCCCTTTCTAGCCGACGATTGTCACCAGCGCCTACACGTTCTCCTAATCGAAACCCTATGGGTTCACCCAAGGTACTTGTTGAGATGCAGATTCGACACACCGTCCATTTGCTCGAACCGGAAGCACTTCCCTATAAGAGACCAATTTCTTGATTTAGGTACCCATCCTTCAATGGATCCTCTTTTGTTAGCAACAAGGGTCTTTGGAACCCAAATATTCCAATGATAATCATCAACATAAGAAGTACCAATATATTTAGCATGAACATGACCATATCTAGATTTCATAAGAACATAAGAGGGGTTATATTGTCTGGCAAAGTCATTGTGAGTGGTTCTTCCCCTAGTGGTATCACCACCCATAATGGTGTTCGTCTCGTTTTCCTTGATCACCTCTCCTTCTCTCACAAAGATATTATTTTCTGAAGGAGAAGTGACTTTGTTCTTCTTCTTGTTCTTCTTCTTTGACTTAACAACAAAGCCAAGTCCCTCCTTTCCATTAGCAAACCTTTGAGAGTTGATAGCAACATTAAGAAAATTCTCATCTCCTACAAGGTTAGTTGTAGCACAAGAATCACTAGAGGAGATAAGAATACCATTTGAGGAGGAAGGTACAACTTGCTTATTAGAGCATTGAGCTAGCAGTTTATCACGAGACTTGGTAAGTTTGTCATGAATTTCTTTAAGAGACATGAACTCCTTTTCTAGTATTTCATGACTATCAACAAGTCTATCATGAGAAATTCCTAGCTCAATTTTTTCATTTTCACGAGTTTTAGCAAGAGTAAGAGATAGTTCATTATCCTTGCTAAGCTTGGAAACACAAAGAGCATAAGTCTCTTCAAGAAAAGATAGTTTCTCCTCAAGAGAAGATCTAATGGAACACTCTTTCTCAAGAGCCTCTACAAGCTCTTTGTTATTGCTAGAATGACCTCCACCATAGCGCTCCAAAGTTATGATGATTGCTTGCTTTTCATCTACAAGAGAGTTAGCTTCACCAAGTTGCCTTAAAAGGGCATGTACCTTCTCCTTGGTTTCTCCTTCAAGGTTAGCCAACCAAGATCCTAGCTCTTTGGAATCATCATCCTCCTCACATTGATTTTCAACACAATCCAATAGAGAGGGAAGATTAGTTACAATAGTTTTGGAGGAGGAAGAAATTACCGAAGAGGCTTTTGCCATGAGACATGTAGGCTGGATAGGCGCGTTCTCATTGGGGGTTTCAAATCGAGTGACCGGTGAAGAGGAAGATGTATACATGGCGACGTGGGACACACCTACAACTTCATCTTCTCCACAAGGCGATGCAAGAGCCAGAGATATGAGACTCCATTTCAAACTTTTAAGAAGAAAATTCATAGTGTTAAGCATGGGAGGGAGTCAAACTTTTAAAATGTGTGGCATAGAAACAATGGGATGGATGGAGTCAAAGTTGGAAGGTGGTGGAACTCTTGAGTTAGCCCCTGAACTATTAGCCGAGTGAGACTTGGAGCCTCCGGATTTCTCCTCAACCTTACCATTTTTAGCGTCTTTCGCCTTGGCTTTGGCAATATTAGCTTCTATTTCGACAATGTCCAGAATGGATTCATCATCCGAACTTTCTGCATTGGAAACATGGGGAAGATCCTTGGGCCCCTGAGGTGTACCCGTCATGACCTTCAACATCTTCTTTATGCTAGAGACCTCCAAACCAACACCAGAGTTAACCTTGGACAATTCGGTTTTGATATAGGCTTGACCTCTAGGGTGGCCCGATCTTCACGGATTGACGCACGAGAGGTAGGGAGATTGGGAAGAACACGATGAACATGAAGAACACGATGAACTCACACACACAAAAGGGGAGATAACTCGTGGAGCCTACGAGGGATCGCAACCCAAGTCAACAACACGCTAATTGAAGCCGATTTACCTTCACGACCTGTCCACCGTGCCAACAGATGCTCAAGGGCCAGTTGAGGAGGTTGGTGTGACACTAACTGATTCCCAAGGGGAAAGGATAGCAATCACCAAGGAATCTTGGTACAATCCAATAGAGGAATCTATGGAGAGGCCATGAATCCCATGGGGGAGGTTCTCCACATGGGAGGGGGAGCACAAAGCCCAATTCTATCTCATACTAGCTCTTGCCTAGGAAGGAGGGGGAGGTTTCCTATATATAGTAGTAAGGGGAAGGTAGAGGATACACGGGAATATTCTCTCTCACTACGCACAAGAAGGCAAGTCAGAGGGGAGTCGGCCTCGGAGGCCGGGTGGCTTAGCTGGGTGGCCGGCCTAAGGCGTAGGGAGGCCAGCCCGAGGCCGGGGTGGAGGTCGGCTGGCTCGGCTGGGAGCACAGCCTGAGGAGCAGGGCGTCCGGCCCGAGGCCGGGGTGGAGGCCGGCTGGGTCGGTTCGGAGCCCGGCCCGACGAGCAAGGAGGCCGGCCTAGCAGGGCTGTCAGGCCGGGTTTCCTGGCTGAAAATAATGCATGGGCACCTAGGGGGGTGAATAGGTGCTACGACCAATTTTAAGTTCTCTTCAAGATTAGGCTTGACACAAAGGTAAATTCTCTAGATAATGCAACTATGGTGAATTTACCTATATGACAAGAACAAGCACAAACACAATACAAGCACGAGTAAAGGGGGAAGGGAACGAGGTAACTGATATGAAGCACACGGAGACACGATGTAATCCTGAGTTTCTCCTTGTTAAGGGAGTACGTCTCGTTGGAGGTGTGTGAGATCGCCACGAAGGCCTACTCAACGCCACAAAGGCCTCACCCTATTCTCCGATGAACCCCGCCACAAAGGTCTAGTCCACCTTCCAGTATTGATCCCCTTTGAGGCGGGAATCGAATCCTTTACAAACAAGCTTGGGGCACACACTCACAACCAAATTGGGGGCTCCCAACAATCACCAATCACCAACAAGTGTAGCAATGGAGTCTAGCTTTTCCACAAGGAAACCCTAGACTAGATACCTCTAGAGAATGAGAAGGAAATGAAGATCGGCTCGGTGAAGATGTAGATTGGGGTCTTCTCCTTTAATCCTCCAAGTATCAACGAGTTTGGGAGGAGGGATTCGGAGAAATCTAGCTTTTAGAGGCTCAATAAATGCTTGACTTCAATTCTGGTTCGAGCAACCCTTTGGAGAAGAAGGGGATGGGGTATTTATAGCCCCCTCCCAAAATCTAGCCGTTTGACCTTTCTCGTGCCTGGCGGTACTACCGCTGGTGCCAGCGGTACTACCGCCACCTGGTAACCAACGCGGTACTGTAGCGTCCCAGATATAGGGTGCGGGCAGTACTACCGCGGAAGTACCGCGGTACTTCCAGCAGCGGTACTACCGCTAGTGCCCACCGGTACTACCGCTGGCCACCTCTTCGAAATAAATCAAAGTGGCTGGCGGTAGTACTAGGGAACTACCGCTCTAGTACCGTGATGGTTACTACGAGAAAAATCTCTCTGGCGGTACTTTGACTGATGCTGTCAGCGGTACTACCGCGCCCTGGAAGGAGCGGTACTACCGCTAGCGGTAGTGGTACTACCGCCACGAGAGGCGTTGCTCCTCATCGACTAAGTCACAACAGTACTACTATACCAGTACCGCTGAAGTACCGCTGGATGCAGTAGCCAAAATCACTTTGGCGGTACTTCTAGCGGTACTAGGCGCGGTACTACTGCTTGCTGGGCAGAGCGGTACTACCGCTGAAGTAAACGGTACTACCGCTAGACTGGGTCAATTTGGTGGCAATGTCTTTCAACACTCTTCCTTTTTTGCGTCGAAATGATATTTGCTGAAATAACTTAGACGCACTGTTAGATACTTAATAGCGTTGTTATCAACTCCAAAACATAAGAGAGATCAAAATGGAAATGCACTTTCAATCTCCCCCTTTTTGGAGATTGATGACAACACCACTAAGAGAGGTCTAAAAATTTAGGTGAGCACTTCTTGAGAGAAGCAAGTGATGCGTCAATAATGCTTGTTGTTGAGGCAAACTTTTGATCTCTTTGGAATGTGTGCCCCCTATCTTTTAGAGACCTAGCAAGGATAAAAGATATAACAATATGAATACTTGCCACAACAGATAAAACGATAAAATCCATAAACCAACAAGATAAATAGTTCAACACAAATAGTGCACGTATGGGACACACCACAAAAACATCAACACCAAAGTTTGACACCAACCCCAAGAAAACGATAGAACAAACCTAAAAAGAACTCTCTCCCCCTTTGGCATCAAGACACCAAAAAGGGAAGAGGCGACCCTAACGTCCCTAGAGGTCACTCGTTGGGGCTAGAGGCACTTGCTGGGCTTCCAAGACCACGCCCGTCCTCCGAGTTGACATATTCCGCCTTATCTTCAGTATCACCACGAGTCCAAGGCTCATGAGAAGTGGTAGCATCATCAAGAAGGTCCGGATCCACCCAAGAGCCACCATGCTTTGACTTCCACTCCTTGGAGAAGGTGATCCTATCCTCAGAACCGGGACGAACATGCACCCCAAGATGGGCAAATCTATCACGAGATAGCTGGCGTTCCTTCTTGCTACACACATGATAAAGATAAGCCTTGTTCTCCATATCCATCTGTCGACATGACACCTCCTTCAGAGTCTCGGTCATCCACTTGCAAAAGCCACTCTTCTAAGCTCTACCCTCCATCTCAAAGTCTGAGTCACTAGAGCCATCTGTGTCAGGACCAAGGTCCTCAGGACCAAGCAGAGGAGAGGCATGCTTCTTGACTCGAAGCTCCTTGACACGGTGAGTAGTGATCTCTTGGTCATTATCCAAGAGAGCATTAGGGAGCTGAGCACTATGCCAAGTAGCATCAATAAGCTTGAACACTAGAGCAGCAAAGGCTGGACTCTCCACTGATGGAGAATTGAGTGACCACTTTGTTCCTGTTTTGCGGGTACTCCTCATAAAATATACACTCCTGGAAGCGAGTCCAGAAGTACTCATTAGCCCTCGGATCCCTTGGCTTGGAGTATGGGTTGGTTCTCCTCTCTCTACGAAACTGATCGTCAGGCATGTTCACAATAGATTTGTCCCATGCTGCTTGAGACTTCATCATCACAGACCTCTGCCTCCTTGTTAAATTGCCCTAACCTCAGGAGTCTCATCTTCCTCGGGATTCTTCCGAGTCCTCTTAGCCGCACGCTTGCGACCTCCACCCTTAGACCCACTAGCACCTGCACCTAAGATAGCATAGGGGGATAGTAATGAGGTAAGGTAACTTCAATCAAAATGTTCCTACGAGGAGATTTACAAAAGAATTAGAAGTGCAGAAATTCCAGGAAGCGGTAGTACCGCTGGGGGCCACGGTAGTACCACTGTCTCCAGCAGTCCCAGCCATAACGGTAGTACCGCTGTTGCTAGCGGTAGTACCGCTGCTGGCGGATCTACCATGGCACCCAAAGGAACCACCGATTCCATAACAAAAACAAATGCACCAATAGTTCTTAGGGAATCTACTCACTAGGGAACACATCTAACCACTTCTAGACTAGGAGATCTCTAGAACCCTAAGCAATTTCATATCACAAGATCAACTCAAGGGAGAGATATTAGATGGGTTATCGGAGCTCCTCGTCGTGGAGAAGAGGTTGGAGGTGATCCCCGGGCTTCCTCCGGCGTGAGAGGAGCACTCGATTGCCGGAGAGGACCCTCCCCGGCCGATGGACAAAGTGGCGGTGGCTAGATCCGGTGTGGGGGAAGAATGAGGGAGAGAGGAGGTAAAAAGGGTAACTCCCTCTCCCAGATCCGTATTTAACCCCACGGATTTTTACCGCAGCGGTAGTACCACTGTGCTCAGCGGTAGTACCGCCCACCTGGTGCTGCTGGTACCGTGAGCTAGTACCGCTCCTGGGGTTTGTGCAGAGCACAAACTCCTGTGGCTGTAGTACCGTGCACGACGCCCGGTAGTACCGTGCGCTGGGTTCTACTGTCAGTTATAGCGGTAGTACCGCTAGCCAGTTTCTTCCTTCCGCCAAGAGATCAAAGAGATTAAATTTTTTGGAGAAAATTTGTCTAAGGGGGAAAAACATGGGGCTTGGGTTAAGATCTCAAACTGGGATGGTACTACACACTCAAGCTTTTGCAAGGAAAACAAAACTCGAATAAGGAAAAGAGAGAGTGTGTTTCCCAAACGACACAAGGAATTAAAAGGAAGGACAAATACAAACCAAATAAGAACAAACAACAACCAACTCTTCTAAAGAAGAGATTGTTGGCCTAATCCACCATGTAAGAGATTATGGTATGTCACCGCGAAGATATATCTTGGATGCATGGCCAATACTCATCATTGAAGCTCACAATTCAACATTAGAAAAAGAGAGATAACAATGAATTTTGCTTTGGGAATAATGGGGGGAGGGAGAACCCAATGTGTTAGGATAACACTCCCCCTATGTCCATGCCTACACCTAAACCCAAACACGTCACAACTATAGGGGTGTGTGCACGATCTTCAAGTCAAGCTCCTAGAATCAATGATATTTAGCTCATTCCTCAAGAACATGAATATTGCATCATCGAGAGGCTTCGTTAAGATGTCCGCGATATTATCCTTGGTGGGGACATATGCTAGCTCAATATACCTCTTGCCACATGATCCCGGATGAATGATGACGAATCTCAATATGCTTCGTCCTTGTGTGTTGCATGGGGTTGTAGGCGATCTTGATGGCACTTTCATTGTCATACATGAGAGGCACCTTCTCCAAGTGAACATCATACTCTTTGAGGGTTTGCCTCATCCATAGCAATTGGGTGCAAGCACTAGCGGCCTCCACACACTCGGCTTCGGCGGTGGAGAGAGATATACAATTTTGCTTCTTGGAAGACCAACTCACCAAGGGCCTACCAAGAAATTGGCAAGCCCCGGAAGTAGATTTCCTATCATCTTGACCGCCGGCCCAATCCGAGTTTGTGTAGCCCTTGAGAGAGAATTGTGCCCCCTTTGGGTACCACAAACCAAACCTTGAGGTATGAACCAAATACCGAAAATCCCTATGGACCGCTACTAAGTGGCTTTCCTTAGGAGCCGCTTGATACCTTGCACACACTCCTATACTCAAAACGATATCGGGCCTAGATGCACAAAGAAAAAGCAAAGAACCAATCATAGAATGATACAACTTTTGGTCCACATATTTACCATCCGGATTGCGCTTGAGGTGGCATTTGACTTGCATAGGTGATGGCTTCACATGTCTTGGGTGTACTTGGCTTGAGAAATGAAAGTCCCATGTGCCAATTGCTTGATCTCAAAGCCAAGGAAGAATTTAAGATCTCCCATCATGTACATGTCAAACCTGTCAGTCATAAGCTTTGAGAACTCATTGTTAAAAGCTTGGTTTGTTGAGCCAAAGATAATATCATCCATATAGAGTTGGCATATGAAAATCTCTCCCTTTGCCCTTTTGGTGAAAAGGGTGGGGTCGATCTTCCCAACTTCAAAACCACGGTCTTCCAACAACTCTCTAAGGTGCTCATACCATGCACGTGGTGCTTGTTTAAGTCCATAGAGCGCCTTATCAAGTTTGTAGACATGGTTAGGAAAGTTGAGGTTCTCGAACCCCGGAGGTTGCTTGACATATACCTCCTCTTTTAGTGGACCATTAAAGAAAGCAATTTTGACATCCATTTGTTGCAATTTGAAATTATGGAAAGATGGAAAGGAGGATACAAATGTACTCAAGAAGAGCCATGGGAGCATAGGTCTCATCAAAGTCAATGCCTTCCACTTGAGTGTAGCCTTGAGCCACCAATCTTGCCTTGTTCCTTATGACAATGCCATGCTCATCTTGCTTGATCTTGAATATCCACTTAGTGCCAATAACATTGTGGCAACATTTGAGCTTCTCAATTAACTTCCAAACTTTATTGCGCTCAAAGTTATTGAGTTCATCATGCATAGCTTCAAACCAATCGAAGTCCTCAAGAGCTTCAAACACTTTCTTTGGTTCCACCATAGATATGTGAGCATGATGCTCACTAAAATGTGCCAATTGCCTTCTTGTGGATCTTCGAGATTGAACATCTTCCAACACTTTGTTGTCTTGAGCATCAATATGCTTTAAAGATATTCTTATCCTTCTAGCACGATGGGCTTCGATCTCCTCATTATTGCAAGGAGGAATCACTTGATCATCTTGATCATCTGGGTCCCCGTCTTTACCAACTTGGCCTTGATCATCATCATCAACAACTTCTTCAACACTAGCTTCAACTTGAGGAGAGGAGGATGAGGATGGTTGATCTTGGCCTTGACCTTGACTAGCATGAATGGTAGGAGTGGTTGCATCTTGCGTAGTAACTTGGTCAATGAGAGGAGGGTCTTCAACATGTTCTTGGTTAGGTGTATCACTTGGCTCCTTGGCTTGTTCTTCTATTGTAGAGGAGGGCTCCACTTGAGTAGAGCATAGTCCTTCTCGAGTCGCCATAAGGTGTCCCTCAATGGGGCGGAAAAATCCCACACCCATCCTTCCTATGGCTTCTTGAGGCATTTCAACATCTACATTAGAAACATGAAATTGCGCCACCTGGGATCCATCATTTTCCCTGAAAACCACACTACAAGATTCTATGAAAATCCGTGAGGCTTTGTCAAAGACTATATAAGTGTGGGATTCGGCACCGTAACCAAGAAATATACCCTCAATAGTTTTGGATTGAAATATAGACAACCTAACACCCTTGATAAAAAAGAAGCACTTACAACTGAATACACGGAAGTAGGATACGTGGGCTTGTTGCCGGTGAGGATCTCATATGGAGTCTTGTCCAAGCCATTGCGGATGTAGAGGTGGTTGGAGGAGTGGCATGTGGTATAAATAGTCTCCGCCCAAAGATACTGGGAAGAAGATTACTCCGCCAACATTGTCCTTGCCATGTCAAATAGAGTCCTATTATTATGCTCGGCTACACTATTTTGTTGAGGGGTGTAGGTGGCGGAATATTGATGACGAATACTCTCATCACTAAGGAATTCATTCAAAGTGTAGTTCTTGAACTTGGAGCCATTATCACTCCTAATGGCCATGATTTGGACACTATGTTGATGTTGCACTTGGTTGGTGAAGTCGATGATAGTTTGTTGGGTCTCACTCTTGCACTTGAAGAAATAGACGCAAGTGTACCTTGAATAGTCATCGACAATCACCAAGCAATACTTCTTGCCTCGGGCACGACACCAAAGAGATCAACATGGAGAAGCTCTAAGATCCTCTTTGATGAGATAATAGTCTTGGCCTTGTGGGCGGCATCATGCATCTTTCCTTCAACACACGACCTACAAACGCGATCTTTGGAAAAGGAAACATTTTATTTTAGGCCAAGAATAAGGCCACCTTTGTGAAGACTTTGCAAAGTTCTCATGTTGATATGGGACAAGCGGCGATGCCACAACCACCCCACGTCTTCCTTTCCGAAAAGACACATTGATTGAGAGTTGGTAGACTTCGAAAACTCCACCACACACAACTCATTTTCAACATGTCCCATGTATGCGATGTCAAGAGTCTTGCTCCTCAAAAGGACCACAATTTTTACATCAAAGAAGACGGAGAAACCCATCTTCCCAAGAGAACGGACCGAAAGTAAATTGAAACCAAGGGATTCAACAAGCATGACGTCCACGATATTAATATCAGGAGCAATCACAACCTTGCTAAACCCCGATAACGTTGACGAGGACGTGTCTCCATAAGTGACAGTTGCATTAATATCATTCGGGCGCAACTCCGTCACAAGTTCTTTACTTCCAGTCATATGACTAGTGCATCTAGTATCAATTATCCATTTAGACCCACCGGAAGCATAGTCCTGCAAGAGATCATTGACTAGAGTTAGGACCCGAGGAGGGTCCCTTCAAGTTAGCAACAGGGGTCTTTGGAACCCAAATGATATAGTCAATGTAACCCTCAATAGGACCAACATATTTAGCTTGCACAACACCATAGTAATCAACATATAAGAAATGGTGTGGATTGTTAGTTCCCCCATAAATGCTACGAGTAGTGTTGTCCCTCATGACACCACTACTTGAAGCAACATTGTTATCTTGTGCGGGAGTGCTACGAGTAGTGTTGTCCCTAATGACAATACCAGCCGAAACACCATTATTGGCATTCTTATTGCTCTTCTTCTTGTTGTTCTTCTTCTTGGCAACATATCCAAGACCTTTATTGCCCACTTGTTGCCTTGGAGCACTCATTTGTGGTATAGCAATAACCACATGAGATGTAGGGGCAACCACTTGTGGGTTAGAGGCCACAACCTTCTCAACTTGAGGGCTCTTGCCCTTGAGCCTTGTTAGCTCATCCTTCAACCTAGAATTTTCCTCAATAATATTTGCATGATCACAAGAATAAGTAGAGGTTCTAGGGTTGTTAAGTTGATTAAGTTAGTTTGAAGTTGTTCATGCAACTCTCTGAGGGAAGAATGTTGACTCTCCAAGGACTTGTGAGCCTTGGTTAGCTTTTCATACTCCTCGGTTAGTTTACCATGACCAACACCAAACTCAACCTTATCCTTTTTAGCCTTTTTATATTTAGCAATTACAAGGTCACATTCTTTAGTGATATTAGAAACAAGTTCATTATGTGCCTCTTCCATAGATTCAAGTTGCTCCTCAAGAGAAACTCTACCATCATGCTCTTCCTCAAGAGTCATAGAGAGGGATGCTATCTCATCCGCATCCCTTCTTTCAATCTCATCTTTCTTCTCAAGAGCTTCATGGGCCTCTCCAAATTGGCTCATGAGATGATCAAAGTACTTCTTGGTCTCCCCTTGCATGTTAGAAATGAAACGTTCCAAAGAGACAATTTCATCTTCTACTCTAAGAGTAGCATGATTTTCTAGTTCACTCGGGGTCTTAGAGTTGGGAGAAGGTGATACCTCCGAGGCCTTAGCCATGAAGCACTTGGCATTTGGGTGAGGATGATTCTCATTGGGAGATTCAAAGAGAGATGAAGATGATGGAGTAGAAGCCATAGCAAGAGCGGCCACTTCACTTGTGGTTTCTTCTTCTTCATCACTTCCAGAATCATACTCCTCTCGAGTCACTAGCAAAAACTTGGTGGGGGACTTCTTATTGAATGGTTTCTTCTTGAAGTGAGGTTTCTTGTAAGCAACCTTGGACTTGTCCTTGCGAATGAGCTTGCCACCATGGAGTTCTCTATTTTCATAGGGACACTCCACAATGAAATGGTTCTTATCTTGACAATTGAAGCAAGACCTCTCTCGTTGAGTCCCATCATTGCCATAGCAGGACTTGGTCTTCTCCTCAACATATTCCTTGTCCTTGGGGGATTCTTCCAAAACTATTGCACGGTAAGAGCAATGATATCTTTGAGAACGGGATCATATTCTTGATCCTTCAATGGAGCCAACTCCTCATGGAACTCTTCTTAATACTCAACCTCCCTTGGCACAACCTTGGCCTTCAAAGCAACCGATGACCCTTTGTGCATTCCTATGGCTCTAGAACGGTTGTCAAGAGCAATCTTGGTTTGCACTTGATAGGAGCACACCTCTTGCATAACTTGGGTCGAGGTCAAAGAAGCAAAGTCATGTCTTCCTCGAATGCTCTTCAAATCCGTGGGCTCAAATGGCATGAGAGCAATCATGTACTTCCTCTTTATCCAAGCATCATCAATGCACTTGGCACCAACATTGTGGAATGCGGTGGCAAGAGTCTTGAGCCTTTGGTACATGTCTTCATGGCTTTCTCCATCATGGATATAGAACCCTTCGGCCTCATTGCTCAAGGCATCATACCTATTCCTTTTCATGCTTTCATTGCCCACAAACATGACGACAAGAGCGTCCCGTGTTTCCTTGGCGGTGGAATATTGTTGAAGATGAGGCATGTGGTTAGGACCCACGGCTTGTTGAAGAATAGACAAGGCGGTGTAGTTGAGTTGAGAATCTATGACTTCTCTTCTTGTCAAGTTCTTGGGGTCATGAGAATTGTATCCATCACGAATGACCCTCCAAATTTCTATACAAGAAGAGTTCATGTGAGTTTCCATGTAATATTTCCATTCGCGAAAAGAATGTGCATCAATTTTAGGTGGATCTCCCCTAGGGATTATATGAGGATGTGGGACGGGAGGATCGGGAGAATAGTGTCCTTTGACGGGATGATATTCTCCATCTCCTTCCGTACCCTTATCGGTGGAGTTCTTAGTGGAAGCATCTTTAGATGGATCAACATTATCCCCTTTATTGGCGCCATCCGGGGCTTTGTCCGTATGAGGTGAAGTAGAGACTTTCGGTTCCTTGGGTTTCATCAATTACAACATCAGTTGTCCGAATTCATCGGTTTTGTTCTCCATGGATGAGGTCAATGAATTCTTCAACTCATTGAGATCATCCATAGAGACATGCACCGCGGAATCGGCGATCTCCGTCTCACCAACCATACTTAACTCTTAGGCGGTTAAGCCCAATAAAAGAGTCGGGGCTCTGATACCAATTGAAATTAATATATGGGCACCTAGAGGGGGTGAATAGGTGCTACGACCAATTTTAATTTTTCTTCAAGATTAGGCTTGACACAAAGGTAAATTCTCTAGATAATGCAACTATGGTGAATTTACCTATATGACAAGAAAAATCACAAACACAATACACGCACGAGTAAAGGAGGAAGGGAACGAGGTAACCGATATGAAGCACACGGAGACACGATGTAATCCTGAGTTTCTCCTTGTTAGGGGAGTACGTCTCGTTGGAGGGGGTGTGATCTCGCCACGAAGCCCTACTCAACGCCACAAAGGCCTCACCCTATTCTCCGATGAACCCCGCCACAAAGGCCTAGTCCACCTTCCACTATTGATCCCCTTTGAGGCAGGAATCGAATCCTTTACAAACAAGCTTGGGGAACACACCCACAATCAAATTGGGGGCTCCCAACAATCACCAATCACCAACAAGTGTAGCAATGGATTCTAGGTTTTCCACAAGGAAACTCTAGACTAGATCCCTCTAGAGAATGTGGGGGAAATGAAGATGGGCTCGGTGAAAATGTAGATCGGGGTCTTCTCCTTCAATCCTCCAAGTATCTACGAGTTTGGTGGAGGGATTGGGAGAAATCTAGCTTTTGGAGGATCAATAAATGCTTGACTTTAATGCTGGTTCGAGCCCCCTCCCCAAATCTAGTCGTTTGACCCTTTTCGTGCCTGGCGGTACTACCACTGGTGCCAGCGGTACTACCGCCACCTGGTAACCAACGCGGTACTGCAGCGTCCCAGATACAGGGTGCGGGCAGTACTACCGCGGAAGTACCACAATACTTCCAGCAGCGGTACTACCACTAGTGCCCACCGGTATTACCGATGGCCACCTCTTCGAAATAAATCGAAGTGGCTGGCGGTAGTACTAGGGCACTACCGCTCTAGTACCGTGATGGTTATTGCGAGCAAAATCTTTCTGGCGGTACTTTGACCGGTACTGTCAGTGGTACTACCGCGCCCTGGAAGGAGCGGTAATACCGCTAGCGGTAGCGGTACTACCGCCACGAGAGGCGTTGCTCCTCATCTACTAAGTCACAACGGTACTACTATACCAGTACTGCTGAATTACCACTGGATGCAGTAGCCAAAATAACTTTGGCGGTACTTCTGGTGGTACTAGGCACGGTACTACCGCTTGCTGGGCAGAGCGGTACTACCGCTAAAGTAACCGGTACTACCGCTAGACTGAGTCAATTTGGTAGCAATGTCTTTCAACACTCTTCCCTTTTTGCGTCGAAATGATATTTCCTGAAATTACTTAGACGCATTGTTAGATACTTAATAGCGTTGTTATCAACTCCAAAACATAAGAGAGATCAAAATGCAAATGAACTTTCACTGGCCTTCATATTCTTCGTCTTCTCGCTTCTTCCTTCTCTTCCACGCGTACACCTTGGACGGCCTTGAGTCCTGGGCTTCCTCGGCCTCTCCTCTCACATCCGTACTCGTCGACTCATACCTAGCAATGCACGGGGGTAGATGGTCAAGTAGTATACAATCCAAAGGGGTACGAAGTGGCTTATAGAAGAGGAATGAGTTCACCTTTTGAATCCATGGTGACTTGACATATGATGGAGTGTGAGACATGCCAGTGGGATGGATCACGCTGCATCGTCTCCCCCCACTTGAAAAAGAGTCGTCCTCGACAGTAACTCATCATCAACGTGTAGAGGAGGTAGATGGATTGTCGTAGAAGTCGAAGTCACCATGTGGTTGTTCTTGATGAAAAGGGAATGGTAGCTCTTCAATGTTCTGTTGGCCTTCATGTAACCTACCAAGATCACAAGAAATACAAAACAACACTTAAAGAGTAGCCAATTCTTGAAGTTCATAGCATGAGTTTTTAAGTAGAGGGAAGGCACCTTTGCAAGATGTCGATGTGGTTGTCATGTAAGATCCTCCGTCATAGAAAGATGGCGATGTAGCCACGCATGCCATCTCATCCAAAGGTAGAACATACACACCAAAGACCAATCAAACCATGTGTGTGCAAGATAGATGAGCACATTATTCATGACATGTTCGTTCTTGTTCATAGCACCGTTAGCACAACACAAATATATGGAATCTAGTGCATATGCAAGGTCAAGGTGCAAGAAATTCATTGAAACATCTCCAAAATGTGAGAACACAAAATATCCATGAAACTTTGAGGGGTTGCACACAAAGCATTGGAAATGGAAGTTTGTCAAAATCCTTGGTTCAATAACAGGATACATTGGCAAAAACACAAGATGAAGAATGTCCCAAATATTATCATCATGGGTGCAAGCAAAGCATATGAAAGAGAATTTTTTGACATTTTTTTGCAACACCAATGGAAGGGAAAACAAAACACTCATGCTGTACATGCTCAAGATATCATTGTGGTTGCAAGAAAGCCATCAGAAAGAACAATTTTTCATCATACTTGTTGCAACACACAAATCATCTATGTGAAAGATCAAGGAAGCATTCTTGTCACAAAGGAGAACAACATCACAAACATGTTTGCAAACAAACCAAAGGGAAGTGCAATTTTTCAACGTGTTTGATGCAAAACATGAGAAAGGTATTAGAGTCGGGTTCGATCTGCAACACAATTTTATTATGCTCTCAAGAGCTTGTTTTATCAACTCATGTTCAATTGAGGTTGACATTAGCATGCTGGTATCCAAACACACAAAAGACCAAACAAAGAAATTTTGTTTGTGGTAAATGAACACATCATCCATCATGACATGTTTCTTCATTCGGACATGACCAAAAACATCAAAATCAAATATGAAGTATGAAATATGTGGATGGTCAAAATTCAAGATGAAAGGTTGAGCAAGCTCAACAAGCGACAGAGAAAAATCTCCATAAAGTGAGGATGCTATGGGGGAGAACTCATTTGAAACCATAGCAATATTGTTGCAAACCAAGCATTTTAAAGAACATTTGTTCAAATTTTGGTTGCAACAATGGATGAAAAATTTAAGCATTTGGGGCAAAACATGTCAATGGCAATATCATCAAAGATAGGTTCATCCATCACATTCAAGCAATAATCATTCATCATGTCCATTAGTGGGAAAATGGTCTCATCAACACCCATACCTTTGTCGTACTTCTCATATGAAGTAGGTTTTGTTGTAGTAGGGGCCTTCAAGTGGCCGACTTGTCCATCTTGATGTAGACATGGGTGGCATCACCTTCATACACCATGTACATCTTGTTCTCCATAGGAAGCATCGTCTTTAGGAGTGATGCCTCATCATCCATGGAACCTAGAACATTATGGGAAAACGCACTAGAGGTAGAGGGAAAGTTGTTAGAAGTTGAAATGGCCTCACATGACCTATCAACTATCTATCTCAACTCATTTGATGTATCACTCATGCCCTCAAAGTGGATGCACTCAATCTCACATATGGTGGAGTCACTCATCTCACATGCTCTCTCACTCATGTGGGCTAAGTGGCTCTCATTCTCACATGGGATTGGTACCATCTCGTAACACATGCACATAGGGGTAGGCTCGACATCCTCAACTCCATACGCCTCCGTGGTTGAAGGGAAAATACCATGCTCAACCTCATCAACCTTATTGCCTCTGTCGAATAGTCATCTCAACAAGTCCCTCGGATGATCTAGTAGGGCTTCGATTAAGAGAACGTATGGACGCTGGTGACGATCGTCGGCTAGCAAGGGCACGATTTACACATGTTCGGGGCCCTCGTAGAGGTAAAATCTTTACTCCTGCTCTTTCGATCTGTATTATGAGTAGATTGGTTACAATGGGGGGTGCTCAAGTCGATAGTATGGTCTCGAGCTCAAGGCTTTGGTGGTGAGAAGTTGATTGCATCCCCCTCGGTGGTTCTCCTAGCCTTATATAGGTGGCCAGGTCTCAAACCGTCCCCAGGGGGTTACAAACCCTAGCTTTAGGGCGGTTACAAGTTTCCTTCTTGACCCGCAAGTCTTTGCGGGTGGACTTTGCTTGGGCATTCTAGAACCGTAAGGTGGCACCTCCCCTTGGGCTTAAGTCTTGGGCCTTGGACCAGGTAGCCTCAACAGATAGGTCCAGGATTCATCCCCACGTCAGTAGCCCCCGAGTGTTTATTCGACTGAGGATTAGTCGAGTGGGCACTCATAGTCCGCTCTTTGATTTCTTCGACTCGTCATTCAATCGTCGGATTTAAAGGGTGCATACCTTATGCGCGATGCGCTTCCGTACTCGAGTATCGAGTGATTAAATGTGCCTTGTATCGGCTGTTTTCACAGAAGGATGTGGCTCAGTCGCTTGGCTCTCCCGAGAGATCAGGGCCAATTAATTGCATCTAGGGCAAACACGGTTCTGTCCTACTCAAGTTCGAGACCTCCGACTCGAATTTGGCGAGGTGATCATTGCGACTGGTCCATGGAGGTCTTACCGAGTCGAACTTAACCTAAAAGGGGTACCCGGCGTGTCCGCTAGGATTTTTCTTCGTGTTGTTGACACGGAAATTAACCGGAGGACGCAGCTTGAGTGCGATTTCAGGCCCACAAGAGAGATCTTTGGGTCTTACCTTTTTACTCGAAAGAATATGGCATCCGGATGTGCCTAGTCGGCCGAACGATCTAGGATAAGGATGTGTAAATACATCGTGTGATAGAGTAGCGGGAGCCGCACACTCGTTATTTTACATTAGTCATCTTCTTGCGAATCCTCGAGTGAAGAGATCTTCTTTCTTTGTTTGATCTTATACGAAAGATATTTCACGTTGTCATGTTTGTACGAAAGAGATTTCATGTCTAGGTGCTTATGCGAAAGAAATTTCATGTTTTGATGTGCCCATACGAAAGAGATTTCGTGTTAGGGTACTCATGCGAAAGAATTTTCGCGTCTTGATGTGCCCATACGAAAGAAATTTCGTGTTAGGATGCTCATGCGAAAGCGTCTTGATGAGGTACGTAGTGATGTCATTGCGGACTTGTTCGTTCTAACTGCTCCCGATGGGACGTGACAAAGCAGAGCAGAGTGCGCGGGCCCATCTTGTCAGATTTTTGACTGGAGATGATAGGTCGTGTCCGGTTTTCCTGTTGGCCACACGCTGTAAATGTGTACGATCTTTTGTAAAGATCATGCCAGAGTAACTGATTTGCTGCCGCTTCGTTTCCGCTTCACTCGTGGCAGCCGCGATGGGCTCCACATTGCTAGATCTACGACCTGGATCAGCCTAGTTTGTGTATAAATAATGACCCTTAGGAGAGGGGTAAATCTCCCGGCCCTTTGTTCACCTTCTTCCTCCTCGCGCACACCTCCTTCTCTACAAGCACAAAAAAGCTCCAATGGCAGGAGGAAAGAGACGCAGCGCCGCCGTGTCGTCCTCGAAGGATGTGGCGAGTGCTTCCGCGCCACCTCCCGTGAAGACAAGCGACCGGCGCGCCGCGAACACCACCAAGAAAAGCATCACCGAGATGCAGCGGGAGGGGTTGCTCCTGCCGGAGACTGACAAGCGCGTGCGCTTGGCCAAGAAGGAGGAGGTCCCCAACCCCCTCGCTAATGAGCGCGTGTTCTTCTCCAAGCATGTCTCCCGCGGCCTTTCTCTCCCTCTCCACCCCTTCCTGATCGGTCTGCTGTATGTGTACGGCATACAGTTGCATGACCTTCCTCCAAACGCGATTCAGCACATATCGTGCTTTATCGTGCTTTGTGAGTGCTTTCTGGGGATCCGCCCGCACTGGGGGCTCTGGAAGGCCATCTTCAAGGTGCGGATCTTCCGGGAGAGGGTGCAGCCAGGCGAGAAGGAGGGAGAGCCGCTGCGTACCGAAGCCTTCGGGATTCAGGCGAATAAAGACATCTCCTACCTGGATATGTACTTCGTCGACTCGGCGCAGGGGTGGAGGAAGAAATGGTTCTACGTCACCGACATCAGCGCGAATGGAGCTCTAGAATTCCAGCCATTCGCCACTCTGAAGCGGCGGAGATCCTGGCTGCACAAGCTCACCGCTGAAGAAGGTAAAATCGTTGCTCCCCTACTTGCGAAGGTGGCGAGCTTCCGAGATAAGGAGTTGGGAACTCCGTTGAATGGGATACACCTGTCGGGTGTGTTTCTCCGTCGAAGGATCCAGCCCCTTCAGGAGAGGCCATCCGCCATGTGGGAGTACCAGGGCACCAAGGACCTGAGCCGCGCCTGCGAGGATATTCTTTCGAACGATGAGTTTGAGAGGAAGATCGTGACCATCACCAAGCTGAAGAAAGGAGAGGTCTGCCCGGCCTGTCCTCTCGAGCCATTCGAAGCTTTGAAACCTCCCCCGGCTGCGGTGAGTTTTTCTTTGTTCTTCTTTCTTGCTTTTGTTTCTTTTCAGTTTGAATCTTCATCGATTGAGAATCTTTTCTTCTTTTTCTCTTTCACCTCCGTAGAGCTTGAAGGTGGTGACATGCTGCCCGCCAATTTCCGCGGAAGATGCCTCGGATCTTCTAGCGAGTAACATCGAAGCCCCTCTCGAGACTAGTGTCGCAGAAGCTGACTCAAGCTCCGAGCGCAACTACATGGATGGCGAGGAGGAGTCGGGCATCGACCAACTCCATCACCGCATGCACGAGGATGACGAAGTCACTTCAAAGGATAGCTCCTTGGGTGATGGGTCCACCAAGGCGCTTGAGCCTCTCCAGGTGCCTCCCCTCCATGCGCTTCCACCTATTGGTCGTCCGCCAAAGGTTTCCACCGCTTGGAACCCGTACGTTCTTGATGATGATGACGAGGACAAGTAAGTCTTGCGCGTTCCGTTCTTAATCGCGATTTTTTTCTCGTTCTTGTTTTTTGTTCTAATTTTGCTTTCAACAACAGTCTTGTGACTATCAGCCCAGGCCGGTTTGCTTCTTCGATTCCTTCCGTGAAAAGGAAGGAGGCTGCCGCGGATCCTGCTCCAGCTGCTGAGGTTGCCCGAAGATCTCCAAGCCCCACAGGAGCAACTGAGACCCCGGAGTACGGGATGCCCGGCTTCGTGGGTGGAGCGTCAGCGAGTAGGGAAGTCTCGGGTAGCTCAACAGACCCTCTTTCTACTTCCCAGGGCAAGGTAAGCCCGTTTTATTTTCTTGCACCTTTGTTCTTAGTTTTATCAGGTGCACGGCAGTGCTCCCGATGGAAGTAGCCCCCGAGTCTATGGTCAATTGCTTGCAGTTGGCCATGGACTCAAGTCGAAGCGTTCTCGTTTTGCTCGTACGTTGGCCTTGTTTTTCATCGGATGCACGGAAGTGCTCCCGATGGGAGTAGCCCCCGAGGCTATACTCGACTGTGTACACTCGTGTATAGGCTCAAGTGACCTATCCGTGGTTTTTTGACTAGGAATTTTGCAGGCCCTTCTCGACTCCCTCGCGGCTTTCGGGTGCTGCGTGCTTTCGGCTAAGGCGGACTGCGTTTCCCTTAAGGCGGATCGCGACCGACTCGTCCAGGACGGCCTCTCCCTTCAAGGTAGCCTAGTGCGCCCTTTTTTGTCTTCATTGCTTCTTCCTGATTGTAATCGTTGCCTCAACCGCCTCTTTTCCATTGCAGATGAGGTTACCTGCCTGAAGGATGAGAAGGAGGAAGCTGTCTCTCGAGTGAAAACCCTTGAGACAGAGATGGAAACCTCGCGAAAGGAGTTGGAGTCCGCCCGCAAGCGCTCAGCCGATCTTGAGGGGAGTCTCACGGAAGCTCAGGAAGCCCTGAAGCAGCTGGAAGAGGCGGGTGCGAAGCGCGACAGTGACCTTGTCGACTCCATCCGACCTTGGGCTCAGAAGCTCGCTGGTAAGTTGTGTTTCGCTGTTTTTTCGATTGTGGCCTTTATTTGCCCTTCTTCGACGATGATTATTTTGTCTTTGTCTCAGATGCTCTTGCGGTTGGGCTGGAGCTTCCCGGATATCAGTGACTGGACGCCCTTACCGACACGTGTGCCCACACGCGAGCAGAATCTGCTCCCTTGTTGGTGATGCCACCCGAGTGTTGACGCAGTTTCACGAGCGCCTGTTCGTGGACGTGACGGTTCCACCTACCCTGGGCGGTCTTCTACAAGTCTTCCTGGCGATGAAGATCTCCTCCACAAGTTTTCGCTCGCGCAGACTGAGTGCGGGGCCAATATGTAACATCCCAAGTATGAAACCTCCAAACTTGCTTGCTCTTTGTTTTATTTTTCTGGCATCATAAGCATTGCATGTGTTAAGTTTCCAAATGCAAGTTTTCAAATTCAAACAATTGCTCATACTTGGTATGTTCCAATTTTCAAATAAACAACACCAACAAAACACTTTCAATTATGGGTTTAATATTGGAGTTGGAATCATTTTTTTATAAGTGGTTTAAAACAATTCCTTTTATTAAATTCAAAATTGCCAAAAACCAATTTAAATGCCAACTTGCTCAAAAATTAAATAATTTTGAAAACCAAAATATGGCACACATGGGCTGTTGGTCTTGTGCACTTAATAAAAATTTGATCACCTAAAATAAGTACTCCAAAGCCTGTCTTTTCTTTCTCTCTCTTTTTCTCTTTTACAAAAAAAATAAAAATAAAGAACAGGGAAAAGAAAAGAAGGACACCTGTCCAAGCCAGCCTGGTGGGCTGGCCCAAACCATCCCGAGCAGCCCGGCCTGCCAGGCCTCGTCCCCTTCCTCCGTACGGGTGACGGAAGCAGGGAGGAAAAAAGCGAGCTCCTCCCCATGTGCTCCTCTCTCTCCCTGCCCTTATCTACCCCGAGGTAGCCCCAAACCCTAGCCCCTCTTCTTTCTCCTTCCCAGCCGCCGCCGCCACCCTGCTCCCTCTCCCCTCAGATCCCCTCCTTTCTCTGAAGGTTTTCCGACCGGAGCAACTCCGGCGAGCTCCCGCCGCCGTCCTCGACCTCCTCCTACCTCACCGAGCACACGGTCGGGCTCATGGTGAGTTCCTCTTCCGATTCCCGCTGGTTTGCGTGCCGTAGTAGATGCCTGCGGGCTGGTTCAATTCGTCGCTGTCGGCACTGCCATGATCGTCGTTCAGTTACGTGCAAGTCTGAATCTGTTTCTTTTTTGGTTCAGTTAACGCGCCAGATAAACACCTTAAAGTTTCAGATCTGAAGCTACACACAAACGCACAAAAGGCGCAGTGGTTGTTGCCCCTGGACCTCACGTTGGAGACCCGAGTTCGATCCCTCCCCGCAGCGGAATAAAACCCACCTTTTTTTTCCACTTTTTTTCTGAAATTTTTGTTCTGAAAAAAAAACAGAATTGCAGTTCCAAATGTTTAATTGTAAAATCAATAACTAATTCATACATGCTCCAAATGTGGTGATTCAAATTTCTACAAACTCACAGTGAGTAGCACTTTCTGTTAATGTCAAAGTTGCAATATGTTTCTGCTAACAATTTTGCACTAAATAATTAAATACAGAAAATGGAATAAAAACTGAAATCTTGCAAAATTCATAACTTGAGTTCTGTTCACCCAAATTGAGCAAACTTGAGCTCTAAAAATTTGTCTTAACAAACTCTACACAGTGGTATTTCGGTTGGTCACAATTGAATTAAATTTGAACATGTTTCCTTCTGTTTACTAAAAGGGGCAGAATAAAAATGCTTATGGAAAAATGCAGTATAAATTCAATAATGATCAAAAAAATATGTTTAATATCTCAAAATGTTCAGTGAAACATTGTCCACATGTTTTCACGTATTTCCCATGCTTTTGTAACTGAAAGTACCTCTTTTTAAATTGTTTACCAAAAATGGCAGAAATGAAAACAATAAGAATTAATTCTTATTTATTATTTTCTTCACCCAAAAATTATGGAAACTATACCAAAATGGAAAGAACTTCAATTAATAACAGAAAAGCATCATTTCATGCATTTGGGAATACTATTGATGTATTGGTCTTATTAAAATTAATAATAGGCCACTAAGATAAATATGAGAGGTTTCCAAATAATGCAAACTTATTTGGGACACTCATTTAACTTGATGATCATGTCCATGATCTCTTACTTGCATTAAAATGTCATGCATCATCCCATGTTTGTGCATTATGCCATGTTATTGATTGTCCGTCTCTCTTCGTTGTTTGTTTGCTTCTTCTCGAATAGACGACGACGTTGAGGCATACGAGGTTTACGATACCACTTCAGAGGAGTTAGCCCAGTACCAGGCTACTGAGTTTGCAGGCAAGTATTCACTCACATGAACCATTGTGTCCGTTCCACACTTGATACCGATACTTTCCGTTGTCTAATCTGCTAGCCTTATGATTCGTTGCTTGTGTTCCGATTCTATCACATGTCATCATGCAGCCATGAATATAGCCTCACCCCCACACCTACAACCTTGTTGTTTGTTAGCCTGTGTCGTAGTATCATACTTAGGTTTGTTTGTGCTCGAGTCTTGTTGTCATTTATCTTATCACCTGTTTAGTTTGATAGATGGGCTTGTTATAATCAATATCATGTTAATGTTTGGGGTAATAATAATAATTTGATGATAAGGCACCGGCAGGAGGCCCGGGTTAGGGTTTTGAAGCCTGCTAGTGTCGACCCTAATTAGGGAAAGGGTCTTGTCCTCTGATCCATGATGAGCATGCTCACCGCATCCGGGTGGTCGTATGGAACCCCCCTCGACTTTGACCTGATCCGCAGTTTGTCCGAAGAGCCACACTTAGTTTGGGTGTTCCATTTGCGCATACGCATGAATGGGTCGCGCCCATGGTTGATGATTATGATGATGATGATGACGCATACATATAGGGCGAGGGCTGTGGTGCCGGGGGGTGTGGTTTTCACCCTTGCGCTTAGGTTAGGTCGGACTGGCCGGGACCTTATAGCTCCGTGGCTCCTAGGACGGATTGCAGAGATGGTTCGGGTCGTGTTGAGTCCACCTGAGTTTTAGTTGGTGGCTCGAGTGTGTACGGGTACTGGAGCACACCCTGCAGGGATGAATCTTCTCGAGAAGCCGTGTTGTCCGCGGTTATGTGACGACTTTGTGAAAGTGCTGGCTAACAAGTACTCCGACAACTTACACCTAATTAATAATAATTTGACTAGTAATAGGCATATTGTCACAATAACCTGAACCTTCATTAATCCAACTGTGTGGGTTATCCTCGGATTTCTTCTTTGGATAAGGGGCGAGATCCAGGATGGGTTTGTTTGAGGTTAGTGGTACTTGGCTCCGATGCGCTATCTTATCCCTTTCTTTTAGCCGGATGTTGTAGCGTGTCTCTGTAGTTGGTTAGTGCAGCCCGCTGCCGCACCTTTGTATCACCTATCTTCCGTTGAACCCAAAGCATCTGTACTTGGTGTTGTCGGTTACACTTTGGTATCTTGTGCGTCTTGCTTGCCAGTACTCGTCCGTACTGACCCCTTTGGGGCTGCTGGTTCTGCAGACTACGTTTCCGAGGATCCCCATGGTGGCTACTACGTGGAGTATGACGAGGCTGCTGACGAGTAGATAGCGGACCCGGGCAGGATCCGAGACTTCGTGGATGGGCTCCGTTCTTTTTGTTTCCGGCCTCTTAGGCCTATTTGGATCTTGTCTGTACTCAGACACTTTGTTTGCTTCCGCTGTGATGTAATGATGACTTGTTGGGACATGTGTCCTCTGTATGACTGTATTTGCTATCTCTGCTCTAGTGAGAGCTTTTGCCACTTATTTCTATTTCTTTGTGTCTTAGAGATTTGTTGTGATATCGCTTGTTCAAATGCCGTTGACGTACCATGTGTGGATGTTATGAAGTACGTCAATGGAAGTATTCGGATTCCTATTGGATGGTTTCACAGACGATGAATAGTACAGAATGGTTGTCACACGTTTACGTGTCGGCCTACTCATATTGAGATGCGGGTGCAGGTAGACCCCGTAAGACAATTATCTACTATTTAGCGGGTTGTGTGTATCCTCTAGAAGTCCGGGTGCGACAAATGGTATCAGAGCCTGGCTGCCTGTAGGATCCCTTTTACTGGTCGCAGTTGAGTCTAGAAACTATTTTGTAGCTATATAGAAAAAATGAAACGTGAGAGTAGGAATTCTGTTCTTTTATTTCTTTCCCCACCCACCCTCCCTTTTCTGGTAAGGAAGTGCAACGTTGTTTTTCTCTTCTCACCTAAACTTTCAAGTTAGGATTTCACGTATCCTGGTTTCTCGAGGATGGTTATATCTACTAGACCATAGGAATGGAGATGGTTGTGACACGATTTTCGTGTTGCCTACTCACGATTGAGAACGGTGGCAAATAAGCCCCGGAAGCAGACCCTCTATTCCTTAAGCAGTAGATATTGATCCTCTAGAAGCCCGGATGGGTTTTTCCGTAGTACCTCAGGTGTTTGTGGTCTCCTGTTTCCCAGTTGTTGCTTCGATATCGTCCTTCACAAATCGTCTCTTTCGTTGTAACAACTTATCTGTTGATTTGTTGTTAACCTCCATCCGCTTTGTTCCGGAGATTTTCTTCTTCAACACGGCTATCCGTGTGGTACGCGAACCATTTATGGTGAACATTGAGGGTAGTATATGTTTGCTCCATGCTACCTTCTTACCGTCTGAAGTAAGCCTTGTAAGCACTTATATTGGATTTTGTTATCCGGTTAGTGTGTTAACCTTGGTATCCTCTTCAGGATGGAGAGTGCTGACGAAGAACCCACACTGCCACCCGAGATGGGGAAAGTGCTGTCTCAGATGACACAAGTTATAAGGCAGATGCAGCAGAACCAAGACCTTGGGAATAATGGCAACGCCCGTGTGTCTATTCGGGAGTTCCTTGAGCTCAATCCGCGCACGTTTGATACCTCCTCCGAGCCATTGGATGCTGATGACTGGCTCCGTGAAATGAACCGTACTCTTATGGTAGCACATGTGGCTGACGAGGACCGTGTTCCTTACGTGACCTACCTTCTCCGTGGACAATCCATGTCTTGGTGGGAGAACTTCCAAGAAATGAGAGGTCCTAGTGTGGCAATCATATGGGAGGATTTCAAGCAAGCCTTCGTGCGCCATCACATTCCCGATGGGCTCATGGAGAGGATGCGTGAGGAATTCTATTCTTTCACACAAGGCAATTTGGACGTTCTCGAATACCAAAGAGAGTTCAATCGCCTGGCTCGCTACGACGAAGATGAAGTCTCCACGGAAGCGAAAAAGATGGCAAAGTTCCGCAGGGGTCTCAACCCGGAACTCAAGTATGCTCTCACCAACGTCAAGGCCAAGAATTTTGAGGACCTCATCAACATCGCTCTAAATGAAGAGCATGGGCGCAAGTTGGTTGAGGAATCTCGTAAGCACTCTCGTGAACAGGCTAATCTCTCAAAATCTATCATGCCTCCACAAAAACGAAGAGTTTGGGTTCCATATACCACTCCAACACTGCCCATCTGCTTGCCAAGCCCGGCAGGATTACTTGCCCGCCCTCCCACCCCAGTGGTATCTTCAGGAGGTGCTCCATCTCAGCCAAGTCCAACAGCTCCTCGTTCTGTTATTACATGCTTCAAGTGCGGTCTACCAGGACACTACTCCTACAAGTGCCCGCAGAACAAGCTACCATCACTACCTATCTCTAATGTCAATCATGTGATGGTACACACTTCTTCGCCTAGGCCCCGCAACAGGAACAAGTCTGTCTTGAGAACTGTGAGGGTGAACCATGTCAAGGCCCAGGGAGCAGAAGAATCTCCAGAGTTTGTAATGGGCACACTTCTTGTGAACTCGTTTCGTGCTAAAGTCTTGTTCGATTCTGGTGCTTCACACTCCTTCATCTCTCAAAACTTTGCAAACACCAGTAAAATCAACTTCGAACAGTTGTCTATCCCTCTCCTAGTGAAATCACCGGGACCTAGCTGGCAAAGCAATAAAGTTAGCCAGAACATCGAGATCACAATTGGAAACCTTCCATTTCAGGCATCTCTGATAGCTCTCCACTCTTTAGATATTGATGTCATTCTTGGGATGGATTGGCTGGTAGCCAACAAAGCAGTCATTGATTGTCCTGCTAAGTCTGTCAAAATCACACACCCTTCTGGCCAGATAGTCTACTTCCATGCTGAAAATCCAGTTGTTCAACTCTACACTCTCAATACAAATCCTCTACCATCTATTGAAACTGTTCCGGTGGTTTGTGACTTCCCCGATGTCTTTCCAGAAGAATTGCCAGGAATGCCTCCTGACAGAGCTGTTGAGTTCGTCATCGAACTTGAACCAGGCACTGCTCCAATCTCCAAGTATCCATACAAGATAGCTCCTCCTGAACTGAAATTGTTAAAGGAGGAAATCGATATGTACATGGAAAAAGGTTACATTCAACCTAGTTCCTCGGCTTGGGGATGCCCAACTCTCTTTGTGGCAAAGAAGGATCAAACAAAGAGACTCGTTGTTGACTATCGTCCTCTTAACGAGAAAACCATAAAAAATAAGTATCCAATTCCTCGCATCGATGATCTCTTTGATCAACTTTCTGGAGCCTCTATATTCTCCAAGTTGGACTTGAGAATGGGTTACCATCAAATAAAGATCAGAAAAGAGGATGTTCCAAAGACAGCCTTTGTCACTCGCTTCGGTCGCTATGAATACACCGTCATGTCCTTTGGTCTCACCAATGCACCGGCGACCTTCTCTCGACTCATGAATTCTGTCTTCCATGAATACCTCGACAAGTTCGTTGTGGTATATCTTGATGACATTCTTGTCTACTCAAAATCCGAGAAAGAGCATGAAGAACATCTTCGTCAAACTCTCATGAAGCTTCGCGAGCATCGCCTCTATGCCAAGTTTTCCAAATGTGAGTTCTGGATTTCTGAAGTCACTTACCTTGGTCATGTCATATCTGCCAAGGGCATAGCTATTGACCCAGAAAAGGTTAAGGCCATTGTTGAATGGAAACCGCCTAAAACGGTGAAGCAAGTCAGAAGTTTTCTTGGTTTGGCTAGCTATTGTCGTCGCTTCGTCCCAAACTTCTCCAAGATTGCCAAACCTCTCACTGACCTCACAAAGAAGGACAAGAAGTTCGTCTGGTCTCCACAATGTGATGAAAGCGTCAATCTCCTGAAGACTAAACTCACTTCTACACCAGTTCTGGTTGGCCCAGATCCTTCCAAACCTTTCCAAATATTCTGTGATGTTTCTCTCCAAGGTCTAGGTGCAGTTCTCATGCAAGAACGTCAAGTTGTGGCTTATGCTTCACGTCAGTTGAACACACATGAGCTCAATTATCCCACTCATGACCTTGAACTCGCAGCAGTTGTGTTTGCCCTCAAGAAATGGAGACAATACTTGTTGGGTAATCGCACTGAAATCTTTTCCGATCATAAGAGTCTGAAGTACATCTTCAGTCAGCCAGATCTGAAACTCAGACAAAGGAGATGGATTGAGAAGATCAAAGACTTCGATCTCACCATTTCCGACACTCCAGGCAAGGCTAATATTATGGCCGATGATCTCAGTCGCAAGTCCTATTGCAACAATCTCATGATCATGGAAAGCCAACCTCCTCTTCACGAAGAATTCCAAAAGCTGAATCTTGGACTTGTTCCTCAAGGCTATCTTGCAAACTTGACAGCCAGTCCAACGCTTGAGGACAAGATTCGTTCTGAACAACTTCGTGATGCTGAGATCAAGAAGATCGCAAATAACATCAAAGCAGGCAATGTGAAGTATGAGTGCTTCTCAATTGATGACAAGGGAACAGTGTTTTTCCAAGGGCGCATTGCAGTTCCCGAAATCCAAAGCCTGAAAGATGTGATTCTCAAGGAGGCTCATGATGCTCCTCTTTCCATACACCCTGGAAGTACAAAGATGTACCAGGATCTCAAAACAATGTATTGGTGGTCTGGCATGAAGCGTGAAATTGCTAAATATGTCTCTGAATGCGATGTTTGTCAACGTGTCAAAGCAGTTCATCAGAAATCAGCAGGTCTTCTCCAACCTCTGAAAATTCCTGAATGGAAGTGGGATATGATTGAAATGGACTTCGTCACTGGTTTTCCAAAGTCCAAGAGGGGCAACGATGCAATCTTCGTTGTCATTGATCGACTCACTAAAGTCGCCCATTTCTTCCCTGTTAAAGAGACAATCTCAGCTAGTCAATTGGCAGAGCTCTATACAACAAAGATTGTTCCTCTTCATGGTGTTCCATTGGAAATAAGCTCAGACCGTGGAAGCATCTTCACTTCTCATTTCTGGAAAAGCTTTCAAGAAGCTTTGAGCACTAAGCTTCTGTTCAGCACAGCCTATCATCCTCAGTCTCAAGGGAAAGTCGAAAGAGTCAATCAGATTCTCGAGGATATGCTCAGAGCATGTGGTCTCTATTTTGGCATGAAATGGGAGGAATGTCTTCCATATGCTGAATTCTCCTACAACAACAGCTTCCAGGCAAGTCTAGGCATGGCACCTTTCGAGGCTCTCTATGGTCGCAGATGCAGGAGTCCTATCAACTGGTCTGGAGCTGGTGAACGTTCACTCTTAGGCCCTGACATTGTTAAGGAGGCCGAAGAGAAAGTCCGCATCATTCGTGACAATCTGAAGATTGCTCAGTCTCGTCAGAAAAGCTACTATGACAGCAAACAGAGGGACATGGTCTATGCAGCTGGAGACAAGGCCTACCTCCGTGTCACTCCTCTCAGAGGCACTCATCGGTTTGGTGTCAAGGGAAAGCTTGCTCCACGTTATATTGGTCCCTTCAACATTCTCTCAAGGCGTGCAGAAAATGCCTATCATCTTGAACTTCCAGAAAAGCTATCCAAGGTGCACGATGTCTTTCACGTGTCACAGCTCAAGAAGTGCTTCAAAGACACAGGTCGTGCAGTTGATCATGATTCTATTGAACTGCAAGAAGACCTCTCTTATGAAGAGCACCCTATTCGCATTCTCGATGAGACCGAGCGCAAAACTCGCAACAAGAGCACTAAGTTCTTCAAAGTGCAGTGGTCTCATCATTACGATAAAGAGGCAACGTGGGAGGCCGAAGAGGATCTTCGCAAGAAGTATCCGGACCTTTTCTCTTCTCAGTAGGAATCTCGGGGCGCGATTCCTTCAAGAGGGGGGGGGGGCGTTTTGTAACATCCCAAGTATGAAACCTCCAAACTTGCTTGCTCTTTGTTTTATTTTTCTGGCATCATGGCATCATAAGAATTGCATGTGTTAAGTTTCCAAATGCAAGTTTTCAAATTCAAACAATTGCTCATACTTGGTCTGTTCCAATTTTCAAATAAACAACACCAACAAAACACTTTCAATTATGGGTTTAATATTGGAGTTGGAATCATTTTTTTTATAAGTGGTTTAAAACAATTCCTTTTATTAAATTCAAAATTGCCAAAAACCAATTTAAATGCCAACTTGCTCAAAAATTAAATAATTTTGAAAACCAAAATATGGCACAAATGGGCTGTTGGTCTTGTGCACTTAATAAAAATTTGATCACCTAAAATAAGTACTCCAAAGCCTGTCTTTTCTCTCTCTCTCTCTTTTTCTCTTTTACAAAAAAAAACAGGGAAAAGAAAAGAAGGTCACCTGTCCAAGCCAGCCTGGTGGGCTGGCCCAAACCATCCCAAGCAGCCCGGCCTGCCAGGCCTCGTTCCCTTCCTCCGTACGGGTGACGGAAGCAGGGAGGAAAAAAGCGAGCTCCTCCCCATGTGCTCCTCTCTCTCTCCCTGCCCTTATCTACCCCGAGGTAGCCCCAAACCCTAGCCCCTCTTCTTTCTCCTTCCCAGCCGCCGCCACCCTGCTCCCTCTCCCCTCAGATCCCCTCCTTTCTCTGAAGGTTTTCCGACCGGAGCAACTCCGGCGAGCTCCCGCCACCGTCCTCGACCTCCTCCTACCTCACCGAGCACACGGTCGGGCTCATGGTGAGTTCCTCTTCCTATTCCCGCCGTTTCCCCGCTGGTTTGCGTGACGTAGTAGATTCCTGCGGGCCGGTTCAGTTCGTCGCCGTCGGCACTGCCATGATCGTCGTTCAGTTACGTGCAAGTCTGAATCTGTTTCGTTTTTGGTTCAGTTAACGCGCCAGATAAACACCTTAAAGTTTCAGATCTGAAGCTACACACAAACGCACAAAAGGCGCAGTGGTTGTTGCCCCTGGACCTCACGTTGGAGACCCGAGTTCAATCCCTCCCCGAAGCGGAATAAAACCCACCTTTTTATCCACTTTTTTCTGAAATTTTTGTTCTGAAAAAAAAAACAGAATTGCAGTTCCAAATGTTTAATTGTAAAATCAATAACTAATTCATACATGCTCCAAATGTGGTGATTCAAATTTCTAAAAACTCACAGTGAGGAGCAGTTTCTGTTAATATCAAAGTTGCAATATGTTTCTGTTAACAATTTTGCACTAAATAATTAAATACAGAAAATGGAATAAAAACTGAAATCTTGCAAAATTCATAACTTGAGTTCTGTTCACCCAAATTGAGCAAACTTGAGCTCTAAAAATTTGTCTTAACAAACTCTACAAAGTGATATTTTGTTTGGTCACAATTGAATTAAATTTGAACATGTTTTCTTCTGTTTACTAAAAGGGGCAGAATAAAAATGCTTATGGAAAAATGCATAATAAATTCAATAATGATCCAAAAATTATGTTTAATATCTCAAAATGTTCGGTGAAACATTGTCCACATGTTTTCACGTATTTCCCATGCTTTTGTAACTGAAAGTACCTCTTTTTAAATTGTTTACCAAAAATGGCAGAAATGAAAACAATAAGAATTAATTCTTATTTATTATTTTCTTCACCCAAAAATTATGGAAACTATACCAAAATGGAAAGAACTTCAATTAATAACAGAAAAGCATCATTTCATGCATTTGGGAATACTATTGATGTATTGGTCTTATTAAAATTAATAATAGGCCACTAAGATAAATATGAGAGCTTTCCAAATAATGCAAACTTATTTGGGACACTCATTTAACTTGATGATCATGTCCATGATCTCTTACTTGCATTAAAATGTCATGCATCATCCCATGTTTGTGCATTATGCCATGTTATTGATTGTCCGTCTCTCTTCGTTGTTTGTTTGCTTCTTCTCGAATAGACGACGGCGTTGAGGCATACGAGGTTTACGATACCACTTCAGAGGAGTTAGCCCAGTATCAGGCTACTGAGTTTGCAGGCAAGTATCCACTCACATGAACCATTGTGTCCGTTCCACACTTGATACCGATACTTTCCGTTGTCTAATCTGCTAGCCTTATGATTCGTTGCTTGTGTTCCGATCCTATCACATGTCATCCTGCAGCCATGAATATAGCCTCACCCCCACACCTACAACCTTGTTGTTTGTTAGCCTGTGTCGTAGTATCATGCTTAGGTTTGTTTGTGCTCGAGTCTTGTTGTCATTTATCTTATCACCTGTTTAGTTTGATAGATGGGCTTGTTATAATCAATATCATGTTAATGTTTGGGGTAATAATAATAATTTGATGATAAGGCACCAGCAGGAGGCCCGGGTTAGGGTTTTGAAGCCTGCTAGTGTCGACCCTAATTAGGAAAAGGGTCTTGTCCTCTGATCCATGATGAGCATGCTCACCGCATCCGGTTGGTCGTATGGAACCCCCCTCGACTTTGACCTGATCCGCAGTTTGTCCGAAGATCCACACTTAGTTCGGGTGTTCCATTTGCGCATACGCATGAATGGGTCGCGCCCATGGTTGATGATTATGATGATGATGATGGCGCATACATATAGGGCGAGGCTTGTGGTGCCGGGGGGTGTGGTTTTCACCCTTGCGCTTACGTTAGGTCGGACTGGCCGGAACCTTATAGCTCCGTGGCTCCTAGGACAGGTTGCAGAGATGGTTCGGGTCGTGTTGAGTCCACCTGAGTTTTAGTTGGTGGCTCGAGTGTGTACGGGTACTGGAGCACACCCTGCAGGGATGAATCTTCTCGAGAAGCCGTGTTGTCCGCGGTTATGTGACGACTTGGTGAAAGTGCTGGCTAACAAGTACTCCGACAACTTACACCGAATTAATAATAATTTGACTAGTAATAGGCATATTGTCACAATAACCTGAACCTTCATTAATCCAACTGTGTGGGTTATCCTCGGGTTGCTTCTTTGGATAAGGGGCGAGATCCAGGATGGGTTTGTTTGAGGTTAGTGGTAGTTGGCTCCGATGCGCTATCTTATCCCTTTCTTTTAGCCGGATGTTGTAGCGTGTCTCTGTAGTTGGTTAGTGCAGCCCGTTGCCGCACCTTTGTATCACCTATCTTCCGTTGAACCCAAAGCATCTATACTTGGTGTTGTCGGTTACACTTTGGTATCTTGTGCGTCTTGCTTGCCAGTACTCGTCCGTACTGACCCCTTTGGGGCTGCTGGTTCTGCAGACTACGTTTCCGAGGATCCCCATGGTGGCTACTACGTGGAGTATGACGAGGCTGCTGACGAGTAGATAGCGGACCCGGGCAGGATCCGAGACTTCGTGGATGGGCTCCGTTCTTTTCGTTTCCGGCCTCTTAGGCCTATTTGGATCTTGTCTGTACTCAGACACTTTGTTTGCTTCCGCTGTGATGTAACGATGACTTGTTGGGACATGTGTCCTCTGTATGACTGTATTTGCTATCTCTGCTCTAGTGAGTGCTTTTGCCACTTATTTCTATTTCTTTGTGTCTTAGAGATTTGTTGTGATATCGCTTGTTCAAATGCCGTTGACGTACCATGTGTGGATGTTATGAAGTACGTCAATGGAAGTATTCGGATTCCTATTGGATGGTTTCACAGACGATGAATAGTAGAGAATGGTTATCACATGTTTACGTGTCGGCCTACTCATATTGAGATGGGGGTGCAGGTAGGCCCCGTAAGCCAATTATCTACTATTTAGCGGGCTGTGTGTATCCTCTAGAAGTCCGGGTGCGACACAATACGGCAATCCAATTTGCTCTGGCGCATGGAATCTCGGGTGACCTGGACAAGGTGTACTCGGAGCTTCCACGCGACTCGCAGGGCAAAAAGGTAGAGATCCGTCCTTTTGGAACGTGCTGAAGAGCTCGCGGGAAGCTTTCTGGTGTGCTCTCTCGCGGTGGTCGTAAGGGCCATCCTTCCGCGAGTGGGGCTACTTCTGCAGCTCCATATGATAGCTTTTTTATTTTCATGTGCTCTCGATGTAATGAATCCTGGGATGTGTTCCCGTACTTTATTTTGCTTAATCGAAGTGTTTTCTGAAAGTGTCAGCGCTTTTGTATTTACGCCTTACTTTGTATTCTCCCAAATGGGAGTAGCCCCCGAGCGCCCGCCGTTGTTGGGTGGTATATTCTCGAGTGGGGTCTTGTATTGTCTCTGAATCTTTGTTGTTCTTTTTCAGATAGTGGATTCCAGCGTTGAGTCCTCGAGTGGAGCTGCTTCGCAGGTCAATCTCTTGGTCGCCGCTGCCAGGACATTTGCATCACTCCGTGATCATGTCGCGGATGGTGATCGTAAGCTGAAGGCTCTGCGAGGTGTGGCTGATGTCGCCAAGTCGAAGCGAAAACTTACAGCGGAGCGTGAGCAATATGTGATGGAAGAACTGGCGGCTGTTGCAAAGGACACGCTCTGTAAGATTGCGAGCCCCCGAGTACTTGTCGCTAGTCCCTGACTTTGTTTTGACGCGTTTGTTGTCCTTGAAGTTGTTGAACCCGACGGAGTCTGTGAAACCCACCGGGTGGACAATCACGTTGTCTATGAGTCGGGTAGCTCAAAACCTCGTGCGAACGACTTTTGGTCCGACCGCAACCAAGGTTTCATCCTGGCTACCCTGAAGTATCGGGCAACTCAGGCGCAAATAATCGTCGAGTCTTGTCGCGAGGCTCTGTCTTCTGTCCACCGGGCATTTTACTCTTTGGGTGTTGTCCCAGATAGCTTGAGTGGCTTGCTTAGGATGTTTCATCGGGTGGGGGAGGCTCGAGAGTGCATGCTCCAACAACTTTTCAGTGGAGCTCAAGTGGCACTTGCCTTCGTTCGCCTGTGGCACCCTGAGGTGAACTTTCTCTCTGTAGCGCGACTTCCTGACTCGAGGGGTCCACCGGTGGATCTTTATCCTCATTATGCGGCCGTGCGTCCTGCAACGGAGCAGATTGTTCTACTGACCTGCGAGGAGATTCATCAATTGCTTGCGGATGCGGCTGCTCGCCGACAGTTGTAGATAGATATCTCGTAAACCCTGTGACCTTGTATGTTCCACTCGATATTTTTAAGGTGTTTATAAGGCGTGTACCTTGTTATACCCTGTATTATTTTTATCGAGTTTGAGTGTTCGAAGGAATGTTGTGATGCTAGCTGGGCGTAGCCCCCGTGTGTTGGGGGTGTTTACCTATCGTTTTAGCATGTAAAGAGAAAAAATGCGATAGTCTTTGTAGCTATGGTTGAGAAACCATGTTTTTTATTGCTATGGCTGAAGAGCCATGTGTTTGCTCGAGCTATAGAGTGGCTGATACAGCCTTATTTCTTGCGAGTAGAAGATAAAAAATCCTAAGGATAAAACTTGCGGAGGTGCACCACATCCCACGGGTTGGAGTAGATGTCGCCGTTCTTCGGGTTCTTCAAGCGATAGGCGCCTCCTGGGATGACTTCATGTATGATGAAAGGTCCTTCCCATGGTGGCTCAAGATTGTGCCCCTCCTTTTGCTTGAGTCACATCACCAGGTCTCCTACCACAAAGGATCTGTGGCGTATGCGTCGACTGTGGTAGTTGCGCAGTGGATACTGGTAGACTACAGATCTTGCGAGTGCGATGTCCCTGATTTCGTCCAGTGCGTCCATATCATCCGCGAGTGCCTTGTTTGAAGTTTCTTCGTTGTATGCGACGACTCGTGAGGCGCTGAACTTGACGTCCTCGGGTAGCACGGCCTCAACGCCGTATACCATGAAGAACGGCGTTTAGTTTGTCGACCGATTTGGTGTTGTTCGCAGAATCCATAACACCGATGGTAGTTCCTCGGCCCAGTGCCCCGCTGCTGGGTGCAGTCGATTGAGTAGCCGCTTCTTTAGGCCAGCCGATACTAATCCGTTGGATCGTTCGACTTGGCCGTTAGTTTGCGGGTGTGCTACCGAAGCGAAGCTGAGAGTTATCCTTTTTTTCCTTGCAGAATTCCTGAGTTTCTTTGGCTGTGAAGTTGCTTCTGTTTTCCGTGATGATGTTGTGTGGTATGCCAAATCTGCATACGATGGAGTTGAGGAATCTTACGGTGCAATCAGCATGCGCGGAGGTGACTGGCATAGCTTCTATCCACTTTGTAAATTTGTCGACTGCTACGAGCAGGTATGTGTATCCTCCGGGTGTTGACTTGCGTAGTGGTCCCACCATATCTAGCCCCCATTGAGCAAAGGGCCAGGCAATAGGGATCATGTGAAGTTCTGTGGCAATGGCGTGTGGCTTGGGCGTGAATCTTTGGCAGGCGTTGCATCTGTCGACTAGGTCTTTGGCGTCCCTGGCTGTGAGACAGTAGAATCCTGCCCTGAAACCTTGCCCACGATTGCTCTCCAACTGGCATGGTGCCCGCAATCTCCTTGGTGTAAGTCATTGAGCATCTCTTTGCCATCCTCGGGTGCGATGGATCGCTGCAGTACTCCTGATATACTTTGCTTGTATATAGCTCTCCATTGATCACCCGAAAGGATTTCTGCGTCGTACTATCTGTCTGGCCTTGCAAATGTCTGCTGCGAGCTGTTTATTGGACAAGTAGTCGAGATATTTCTACGTCCAGACTGGCTCGACCAGAAAAACTTGCTTTGAGATGTTGTGGATTAGCTCGATGATAGCAATTTGCGGGCTGGTATCTGCTTCTACTACTGCGGGTGTTCCTGCTGGTTTCTTGACTTTGACTGATCGTTTGATCATTCTTTCGAAGTAGATCCCTGGTGGGATGGGGGCGTTTGTTGACCCGATATTTGCCTGTTTGTCCGCTTCCTCATTGCTCAATCTCACGATGTGCTTCAGCTCGCACCCCTTGAAACTTCTTTCAAGTAGGTTGTACATGTCACGGTAGGCGGCCATTTTATCCGCGATGGCGTCGCACTCCTTCATCGTGGCTCCGCAGGCGATCGTCATCTTCATGCCGTGCAGGAGGGCCTCGTATTCCGCGTCGTTGTTGGACGCTGGGTCATCCGGAGGGAAGTCCAGTCGCAGGACGTATTGCATCTTGTCGCCTCGGGGAGATATGAGGATAACTCTAGCTCTGGCTCTTCGTTTCTCTTTGATCCGTCGAAGTACATGATCCAGTTGCTCGTGTATTCTGGAGGTCCTGGGGTTTGCAGCTCCGTCCACTCGCTAAGGAATTCCAGGACGACCTGGGATTTTAAAGATTTGCACCCTATATAAATGATGTCCCAGACGCCCAGCTCTATGCTTCATTTTGCGATTCTTCCGGATGCCATCAGGTTGTTCATGATAGTACCGAGTGATGCGTCATTTAGCACCGTGACAGTATGCTCTTGGAAGTAGTGTTTGAGCTTGCAACAAGTAAGGACCACCCCATACGCGCGTTTCTGGTAGTGGGGGTATCGTTGTTTGCATGGCGAAAGTACCTCGCTGATGTAGTATATTGGCCTCCGAACACCGTTTGCCTTTCCGTCTCTGGCCACTCGACAACGATGACCGTACTTACGACCTGGTTTGTTGCGGCTAGGTAAAGGAGGAGTGGTTCTTTTTCTTCTGGTGTTGCCAATACACGTCTGCTCTGCAGCGCTCTTTTTAGGTCGGTGAACGCATTTTTTGCTTCACGTGTCCACTCGAACTTATCTGTCTCTTCAGCAGTTTGTAGAAGGGCAGCGCCTGCTCGCCTAATCTCGCGATAAATATGCTCAGAGCGTCCAGTCGCTCCGCTTGTTGTTGTACGCCGCGAAGATTGGTTGGTTCCTTCATTGTCAAGATCGCATGAATTTTCTCTGGATTGGCTTCGATTCTTCGGACGGACACCAGATACCCGAGGAGTTGTCCTGCAGGAACACCAAAGACGCATTTTGTTAGGTTAATCTTGATCTTGTACACATTTAGGGCGTCGAATGTCTCCCTGATGTCCTCGAGGAGTGTATCCTCCACCCGAGTTTTTATGACGATATCGTCAACGTACACTTGTACGTTCTTGCCAATGAGCTTGGCGAGGCATTTTTGCATGCAGCACTGATATATTGCGCATGTGTTTTGTAGCCCGAAGGCCATTGTCGTGTAGCAGTAGACACCGTGAGGTGTAATGAATGTTGTCTTCTCCTCATCCTCCTTTTTCATCCCGATCTGATTATAGCCCGAGTCGGCGTCCAAGAAGGAGAGACGTTGGCAGCCTGCAGTGGAGTCCACGATCTGGTCGATCCGTGGTAATGGGAAGTTATCCTTGGGGCAGTGTTTGCCAGCGACGTATAGTCGATGCACACGCGAAGGATGTCAGTGTTTTTCTTTGGGACCAGCACCGGGTTTGCTAACCAGGTGGATATTTTGATTTCTCTGATGAATTTTGCCGCGAGTAGTCTATTCACCTCTTCTCCGAGTGCCTTCTGTTTAGGCTCAGAGAATCTTCGGGTCGTTTTCTTGACAGGTTTGGTGTCTTTGAATACTTCGAGTGAGTGCTCGGCAAATCCCTGGGTATCCCTAGCATATCTGAAGGATGCCAGGCGAAAATTTCCCATTACTCACGGAGGAGTTCAACGAGCGCGCCTTCCTATGCGGGCAAGAGGGTGGTGGACACCATCGCCGTCTTTGCAGGTTCCGTCGGGTGCACTTGATGCTTTCGAGTGTCACTGTTTGCACTGAACTCGAGTTCTGGAGCGTTCTTTTTGGTGAGCGGCATCACAGAGTGATCCGTGGTCTTTGCCAACTCTTCCAGCTCCTCCTGCATCCCGAAAGATTTCGCGATCTCGTTGAACTCTATATCACACTTATCCGATTTCTGGAAGTCGCCATCTATAATGATGGTGCCATATTCTCCTGGGAGTTCGAGCTTCAGGTATGCATAGTGTGGTACTGCCATGAATCTCGCGAATGATGTTCGCCGAGAATGGCGTGGTACTGTGAGGGCCAGTCGACTACTTCGAAGTCGAGGAACTTTCTCCTGTAGTTTCTTAGGTTTCCGAGCACCACCTCCAAGTTTATTGTCCCGAGTGGTCGAACTGCTTTTCCTGGTACTATCCCGTGGAAGGATGTTTGTGACTCTGCGAGTCTATCCAGGTTTTTGTTCATCCTGTGGAGTGTGTCTGCGTATATGATGTTTATTCCACTGCCACTGTCCATGAACACCCGAGCCATGTTGTAGTTGCCTATCTGCGACTGAATGACAAGCGCGGCGTGTCCTGGTCGATGTACCCGAGGGGTGTGGTCTTCTTTGGAGAAGGTTATCGACTGGTCAGCCATCTTCAGGTATTCGGGTGTGGATGGTGGAGTTTGTACTGCCCTGATCACTTGGCGTGTATTTGTCTTCTGAGCTCTTCGGGACGGGCAAACCTTTTGGATCATTCCTAGGAGTCCCTGTGGGTTCGGGTACCCATTGGCTCTCTGGTTTGCGGCGGGTGGCGCTGGTTGCGCAGCTAGTACCGCATTCTGATGTCCTGGTGGAGGTAGGGGCTGAGGCCGGTGGAATCCTCCCGGGAGTTGCGGGTATCCCTGGCTGACTGCGGCTCTGTTTTTCTTCGTGTAGGCCTCATGTATGTCTTGAAATTTCCGGCAGTCCGTGAGGATATGCGTCGCCTTGGTCTTCTCTGTGCGCTTATCTGTGAATAGATGTAGTGTGCAATAGCCGTCAAGGTCTTCCTCGAGAGTTTTCTCATCTGTCTTTGGTTTCCATTCGCGGTTTCCACGAGCCCCGTCGTCGCGATTTCTTGTGAACTCTGCCGCCACCAGTTCTTCTCGATCGTTGTGGTCTTAGTGTTTCCTCCTCTTCTTTCGGCCGTGGCGATCCTCCTCGGGCGCAGGTGAGGATGCTTTCTCATTGCGCACGGAATCTTCGCCGTTAGCCCATCTGTCGGCTATCGCCATCAGCTCCCCGATAGTTTTGGGTGCAGCTTGCCCAGTTCTTCTCGGAAAGCGGCACGCCGAGCACCTTTGGAGAAGGCTTCGACTGCGACTTCTTCCGACATATTTTCCGCGGTATTTTTGAGCGTGGTCCATCTCTGGATATATGCGCGGGTGGACTCGTCGCTTTTCTGCTTGCACGTTCGCAGTTCTTCGATGGTTGCAGGTCGCTTGTATGTCCCTTGGAAGTTTTTCTCGAAGTCGCGGGTGAGGTCCTCCCAAGATCCGTAACACCCTCGCGGCCTTACTTCGAGCCAACTGCGGGCGGCGCCTATGAGGTGCAGGTTTAAGTACTGCATGGCCGTCGTCTTGTTCCCGCGCTGGCACTTGACCGCGGTAAGGTAGTCTCCGAGCCATTACTTGGGTTCTATCAAACCGTCATACTTTGGGACCTCCGTCGAAAGTTTGAATCTCTTAGGTATTGGCGCTTCGCGGATCCTACGGCTGAAGCATATGGCGTCGCAGGCCTCTTCGTCAGAGGAGGTGGACAACGATCGGTCGCGATTCCTGCGTGATCGGGCCTTGTCGACCCTGTTTTGCGTGATGCGTCCCCGTGCGTCGTACTCGGGCCGGTCGCGATCATCTTCGCGTCGTGGTTCCCGGCTGCGATGCCGTGATCGGCCTCCATGGTGCCGCGCGCTGCGGTCGCGATCCCGCGGGCTATCTCTATCGCTGCCCGAACTATCGCCACGGAGTCAGGCTTTTTTCCCTCGGGCGCGACAGGGCGATTCCTTGTCTCCCCTTTTAGGTGACGTACTCCCGCGTCTGTGGGGTGTTTTGTCTGCCTTCGACTTTTTTTCGCTTCTGGCGTTGTTATGTTTCTGCGGGTTTGAGCGGCTGCCATGCCTAGCCCCTTCTGGACCTATCGATGTTGTTCCGCACGGGGATCGTTTTCAGGCGGCTGGTTTGCGTGTAAATATGCGGTGGCTGCTAGGAGTGCTGCGGTTAGGGTCGTCGGGTGTATGTTACCCTCGTCGTCGACGTGCATGAGGGATGTCTCGAGTGTCCTGCTGATTCCGCTGAGGGACTCGTGATCCATGCCAGCGGTCTTCGAGACGTACCTCTTTTTTGGGGGATTGTTCACCGAGTGAGTCTTAGAGAGGGCTGCACGACGCGCGCTTGACTCATCTGCCTTCTTCTTTCGTTCGTCCAGGTTTTGGCGGGCTTCAGTGATCAGTCGACTTGCCCGTACCAGGTTATAATGGTATGCGAGTAGGTCCTCTCGGGGGGCTCCTTCTTCGGGAGCGCCGCCGTTCTGTACCGCTGCCTTTGCTTTATCCCATGCGGCTCGCGATACCTTGATGCGCTCTCGCTCCTTCCGACCGTCCTCTGTTTCCTCGGGTGCCTCCGTTGATCCTGCCATGCAGAAATGGGCCAGATATGGCTCGTGGGTCCTAGGCGTTAGTCGATGATGTTTGACGGATCTGGAGGGTTCCTCGGTTGCGATGGTGTGGAAGTCGCGATGATTCGGTGAATAGATCTAGGTCGCGAGCAGCGTTGTCAGGCGGCGAGTCGAAGGTCGCCGGGCTCGAGACAGACTCGGAGTCCGATTCGCCGAGATCGACCTGCTCGGGGAAACGCAAGATCCCCGCCTTGTTGGCATGGAAGTGGAAACTCCCAAACATCAAGCTGACACTCTTCTCCAATCCGCTCAACGCCGAGAGAGATTCCGGCGAGTGGGGCGCGTAGATGAGCGACCCGAAACGGATCGGCGCTGCCGGAGTCGAAGTTCTGGGGCTCTAGCTGAAGGTTGTCGATGATGAAGCCGAAGATGCCGTAGATCCAGCGTCCGCCGTTCCCACAGACGGCGCCAATTGTCAAATAGTCATCTCAACAAGTCCCTCGGATGATCTGGCAGGGTTTCAATTAATAGAACGTATGGACGCTGGTGACGATCATCGGCTAGCAGGGGCACAATTTACCCAGGTTCGGGGCCCTCGTAGAGGTAAAACCCTTACTCCTGCTCTTTCGATTTGTATTATGAGTAGATCGGTTACAATGGGGGGGTGCTCAAGTCAAGAGCATGGTCTCGAGCTCAAGGCTTTGGTGGTGAGAAGTTGATTGGATCCCCCCCGGTGGTTCTCCTGGCCTTATATAGGTGGCCAAGTCTCAAACCATCCCGGGGGGGGGGGGGTTACAAACCCTAGATTTAGGCCGGTTACAAGTTTCCTTCTTGACCTGCAAGTCTTTGCGGGTGGACTTTGGTTGGGCCTTCTAGAACCGTAAGGTGGCACCTCCCCTTGGGCTTAAGTCTTGGGCCTTGGACCGGGTAGCCTCACCCAATAGGTCCAGGATTCATCCCCACGTCAGCCTTCAAATATGTGAGCCATAAGATTGGCATCATCACTCGCCTCCATTGCCGAAGGGAAACTCCCATGCTCGGCTTCTCCACTTGACGCACCATTTTGGTCGCCTCCTTGGCAATCCCACATTATGTGACCATATCCCATGCAAATGGGGAATAATAGGTCTTCATCTTGAAGGAGATGGGAAAGTAGACTTGTAGCCTCATCATCATATATGGGTGAGCCTTCTCTTCCTCCATCTTGTTGTAGGTCTTCATCTTGCCATCTAGGAGCCCTTGTGGTGGTGGAACTTGATGTAGATACCACATGATGTATACTTGTTGAGGGCGACATGGTGGTCTTGGCCTTGCATGTGTGATCTTGTTTCTTGTGTCTCCGTCTTAAACTTGCTAGACGCTTAGAGATCTTGTCGATGGAAGTCTTGAGATCTTGTAACCGTTGAGAAGTAGCATGCTCGGACTTGTCGAACGTCTTACCCATGGAAAGGAATAGATCCTTCATGACTTGCATATGGGTAGCCTTTATTGTAGTGGCACTTGAAAGAGACACCTCATGATGTGCGCTCGCCGCCATGTTGTGTGTGGGGAAGTCATCACGCACTTGGAGTGTTGTTGTAGATGTTCTCTTCTTGTACCTTCGTCTTGTAGCTTGTGTGGGAGCCAACTTGGAGGTGGAAGTTTGTTGTTGGATAAGCTTGCGATGTTCTCGCTCTTCATGGGTGGGGTGACGTCGAAAGTCATTTGGATGCCTTGGCTTTGCCTTCTTGCTTAGTTTAGATTTTTCTTGCATAGGGGCGGAATGTAGTTCTTGTTGCGCCATATTGATGTTGAAGGAGCCTGACCTTATTGCCTTGTGGCCTTCTTGTAGCACCATCTTGAGGTTGAAGGGGCTTTACCTTCTTTTCTTGAGTTGGCCTTGGCGATGTCCTTGGTGTGCCTTGATTGTTGCACATGTTCAATGGCACTTTTCTTGTGGCGCCGTTTTGAAGTTGGTGGAACTTGGCCTTCTTTTATTGTGGGATTTTTGTGGCGCCTTGAAGTTTGTAGACATGTTGGTCTCACAAGCTTGGTGGTGGTTCTCTTGAACATTGGGAGCGCATAGTTCATCTCTTCTTGCATGGTGAAGAAGGTGTCGGATTATTCGGTGTAGTATGGCTCCATAATGTCACCCAAGCTTGAGGCGTCGTAGTTTTTGTAGTGGTTCATGTCGTTGGAGCTCATGGAGTCGAAGTTGTTCTGGTTGGTGTGGTGCTCCGCCATGTCGATGATGCTTGTGGAGGAATAGTCGGTGTAGAGATCAACATCATGGTCGTAGTAGTGGTGGTGATCCACCTTGTCATGCTTGTAGTAGTGGTCATCCACGATGTTGTGCTCGTAGGAGTGGTGCTCCACCATGTCCTCCATTCTTGATGCATCATAGTCATGGTGGAGGTCCATGTCATAGTAGAGGTCACCCATGTCATGCTCGTTGTAGTCGTTATCGTTGTTGTAGTCATAGTTGTCCATCATGTACTCATCATAGTCATCATAGCCCCCATATGCTCTGCTCTCGCTACACATGGTTATTCACAAGCACAAGTGTATATATAGAGTGGAAAAACCTAAGAGCTCAAACTTCACCTTTTAGCAAGTATTGGAACTAGTGGACCATGCCAAGAGAAACCGATAACAAAAATAATAAAGTAACTTGAGTTCGAAAGATCTAAAAACACGCTCCAAAACACACACGGCTTATGGGTGGATAGGTATGGAAAGTGGAAACCAAATTGAACAACCGGAAACCAAGATATTGTAATGGCAGGTTGAGAACCACAAAAATCACAAAGAAACAACAAGTCAATCTCCAAAAGACATATGGAAACACACGCACGGAGATAAATGGGACTAATTCAACCAAAATGTGAGCTAAGGAACCAAATGATCCTAGCGAAGAATATAAATCTCGTGTTGCACAAGTACAAGGAGAGCCACTAGTATATTGCAATTTATTGGTGGACTAGAATATTTGCACACAATGCACCACCTACAAGATGCTCATCGAGATTGCGGACTTCCTACAAGTGGTATGGAAAGTGGTGGTTTCCTCTTTCTTTCTTCTTTCTCTTTTCTTTCCCTCTATTCTCTTTTTCGCTTTTTTCTCACTCACTTGGTGCCAACATATAAAACTATATAGACTAGCGCATACAAGGGTCGCTCGGAAACTACACGGTACAAGTGTGCAAAGCCCAAGAAATCATAGATGAACTAGCCTCAATAGGTAAGGTAATCACAAGGTAGGTTGGCTCACAAAGGAATTGCAAGAGGGAGAAGATTCGGGATGTTTATACCTCTCTCCAAAGATCTTCACCCTATAGACTGTAAAGTTTCGTTCTTTCTTACGAAACTGGGATTCAATGGATGATGTATCTCCTGAAATGGTGACATAGATGATGTAGTTGCCAACAAAACGAGCTAAAGATCACTCAAAACGGAGTCCCGAGTCAAAAGTTATGGCGAAAACAGTGATCAGACGCGATAGTTTTCTCGGAGGCCGGGATTCCTGCGCGAGGCGGGCTGGTTCTGTTAGGGGTCCAGCCTGGGGAGCCTGGAAGGCCGGCCTGGCCGGGATTCCTGCAAACGCGTTTTGGACGCGATATTGACTTATTTGGACGGAAACCGGCTTCGAAATTCACCAAATTGAAGGGGAAATAAGTGGAATTAGGCCATGAGAACACAAAGGAAGGTAGATCAACAAGTATAGCAGCGGATCTATGGATCAAAACCAATCAAAACGCACTCAAATCACAGATCAAACCTAAAGCAATTTGTGGCTAGAATTTTCTGAAATTTCGGGAATCACAAATTTCTCCTCCAAATTCACGAATTTTGTGGACGAATTTGGAAAAAGTGGATGAATGGAAAGTTGTGCAAGGTCCTAAGGCAACTAATCCATGGATTGAAACTACGAAAAACTCAACAAATCGAGAGAACGGTCGAAATCGCTTTGAGGCTTGACCTCTAGGATGACCCGATCTTCATAGATTGACGCGCGAGAGATGGGAAGATTGGGAAGAAGACGATGAACACGATGAACTCACACACACAAAAGGGGAGATAACTCGTGGAGCCTACGAGGGATCGCAACCCAAGTCAACAACACGCTAATTGAAACTGATTTACATTCACGGCCGGTCCATCGTGCTAACAGATGCTCAAGGGTCAGTTGAGAAGGTTGGTGTGACATTAACTGGTTCCCAAGGGGAAAGGATAGTAACCACCAAGGAATCTTGATACAATCCAATAGAGGAATCTATGGAGTAGCCATGAATCCCATGGGGGAGGTTCTCCACATGGGAGGGGGAGCACAAAGCCCAATTCTATCTCATACTAGCTCCTTCCTAGGAAGGAGGGGGAGGGGTCCTATATATAGTAGTAGGGGATATGTAGAGGGATACAAAAGAATATTCCCTGTCACTGCGCGCAGGCAGGTAAGTTGGAGGGGAGCCGACCTGGGAGGCCGGGTAGCTCGGTTGGGTGGCCGGCCTGAGGCTGGGGTGGAGGCCGGTTGGCTCGGCTGGGAGCCCGGCTTGAGGAGCAGGGAGGCCAGGTTTCTTGGCCTTCTTTTTCTTCGTCTTCTCGCTTCTTCCTTCTCTTCCACGCATACACCTTGGACGGCCTTGGGTCGTGGGCTTCCTCAGCCTCTCCTATCGCATTCGTACTTGTCAACTCATACCTAGCAATGCACAGGGGTAGATGATCAAGTAGTATACCATCCAAAGGGTACGAAGTGGGTTATAGATGAGGAATGAGTTCGCCTTTTGAATTCATGGTGACTTGACATATGATGGAGTGTGAGACATGCCCAGTGGGAAGGGTCACGCTGCATCAGGTTTGGATGGTTCCAACCGTCATTTGTAGGTTAGCTATAGTGTCGGCCATTTTGTAGATCTCTGATACTTCATAAACGTATCCTTAATTTCTAATGTTCCATGTTGTTTTCATGTTATTTTCTACATGTTTTCTATACACTTTATGTCATTTTTATCGATTTCTGCGACAAACCTATTGACAAGATGTCACAGAGCCAGTTCCTTGTTTTCTGCTATTCTTAGTTTCAGAAAAGTTGTTCTAGAAATATTCTCGGAATTGGAAAATTCGAAGCCTGGAAGTTTTAGAATTTCCGAATGTTCCACGGAGTACCGAAGAGGCCCGGAGGGGGGCCACTCAGGCGTCATCCCCATTGCCCTTTCGCCTATTTATTCCCCCGATATGACAACCCTAAATATATACCACTTTGTCCCGAGAAACACCCGAGGCTGCCGTCATCGTCATCCTGATATCGGGAGGGTTCTGGAGCTCTCCCCGGCACCCTGCCGGGAGTCGAATTCATCACCGGAGGGGTCTACACCACCATGCCCTCCTCCGAAGGGATGCGTGAGTAGTTCATCCCTGGACTACAGGTCCATAGCAGTAGCTAGATGGTTGTTCTCTCCACTTTGTACCTCATGTTTAGATCTTGTGAGCTGCCTATCATTATCAAGATCATCTTTATGTAATGCTACATGTTGTGTTTGCTAGGATCTGATGAATGTTGAATGCCATGTCTTCTGATTATCAATCTGTCATGTTATCTTCATGCATATGTTATTTATGATCTTGCATGCTCTCTGTTAGTAGATGCTCTGGACAAGTAGATGCTAGTAACTCCAAGAGGGAGTATTTATGCTCGATAGTGGGTTCATGTCTCTTTTGCATCTGTGCTCGAGTGACAGAAACGTGACAGATGGAGGATGTGTTGTTGCCATTAGGGAGAAAAAACAGTGTTTAATTAGTTTACATTGTTTACATTACACACTTTGCTTACTGCAATTGTATGTTGCTTGCAACTTAATACCCAACGTTTGTTCGGATGCTATTCGGAGGGTGGATTATTAGTCATAGATGCATTTGGATGACGATCTATGTATATTGTTGTAATGCCCACATGAATCACATAGTAATATTTATGTCTTGCATATGAACTACAGTGCAGCCTTCATTTCTGTCAATTTCCCAGCTGTAATTTGTTCACCACACATGTTATTTATCTTTTATGGAGAGACACCTCTAGTGAACTGTGGACCCTGGTCCATTTCCACATTCCGATAATACACACACTGCTTCCATTGCTTTCACATTGCTTCTACTGTTTTCACACTGCTGCTCATGTTTTCATATTGTTCTCATACCGTTTTCCACACCATATATTTAACCTCTTTGTTGTCAGCAAAACATGTGAGATTTACAACCTCACTGCTTCGTTGGGGCAAAGTGAATTGTTTGTGTTGTGCAGGTTCCACGTTGCTGCTGAACCGGTAGTGCGCCCTGCCATCTCAGCTAAATCAACTTTCTGAAGTTACTCCTTCCTCCTACTGGTCGATTCAACCTTGGTTTCTTTCCGAGGGAAAACTGTTGCTGTGCTCATCATACCTTCCTCTTGGGGTTTCCCAACGAGTGCAAGACCTGCACCATCAAGCTATTTTCTGGCACCGTTGCCGGGGAGGAAGATAATTTCTGCAAGGGGAGTCTCTCACTTGCAAGCTCTTTACTTTGTTTTTGTTTTGCTTAGTTTATTTTATTTTGTCTTGTTTGCTTCTCTGTATCAAAACCACAAAAAAATTAGTTCTTATTCTAGCTGTAGTTTTATTCCTTTTTTTTAGTCTTTCTATAATGAGTGTTCCTGAAATTGAAGTTTGTTCTTTTAAGAAACAAAGGTGGAGAAAGTTTGAAAGATGCTTGGTATAGGATAAGTGATGCTCATCATAGATGCACTAAGAAATATTCCACTTTAATCCTTCTTAGGAATTTTTATGTTGGTATTACTAGCTGGTATAGGTATGTTCTAGACACTCTTACAGGCGGCAATTTTCTGGGAACACCTGCTTTGGAAGTCTGTAATTTAGTTGAAAGTTTAGTTGGAACACCACCTAATAAGGTTGTTAAAACTGAGATCACTTTAGATGATGTTATTAAAAATCTAAACTCAATGGAGAAAATTTTGCCAAATTTCGTTGATAATGATAGCAAAGTTAATGAATCAATAGTAAGTATCAACAAGAAAATCACTGTTTTAGAAGCTAGCAATATCCATGATAGTCAAAATATGAGGATTGGTAAATTAGAGGAGGCTATGGAAACTTTAAGCTCAACTTTTTCTTCTCTTAAGTTTAAAAGGGAGAAACCTTCTGTGGGAAAAGAGAAAAAATTTATGTATGTCCCCAAGGTGCCTAACCGAAATCCCCTAATGTGCTTAAAATTAATAAAACTTTTAGTGAAACTAAAAGTGATTTGCATGTTGAATCATCTTCAGGGGTGTCTAAGGTACCCATTTCTACGATTGGAGTTTTGGAAGAAATTATTGATTATGATGCTTTTTCACTTGAAAACACTTTATTCCATTTTTCTAGGCGTAGCTAAAAGGCGTTAGAGAAAAGCACTTCTTGGGAGATAACCCATGGTTTTATTTTTTGCTTTGTTTTTCTCTGTTTTCTTTGAGTCAAGAGGTTGTATACGTCTGTATAAACTTCTTTGTATCTTTTTTTTCATATTTTAGTTGTGCCAAGTGAAGTTTTTAACGAAAATTGGAGTTGGTTTTGGATTTCTGCGCAGGATACAGATTTCTGCTGTCCACCGTAAAGAATCGTATAAAATCCAGAAAGATCAGCATGACCTGAATTTTTTTGTGCTTATTCCTCTGATAATTCCAAAACTTTTTTCTTCTTTATGTTTTTCGATCTGAGCAACGTAAGTGCCCCCAAAAAATTCGTATGTACAGATTGTTCTGGTTTTGGCAGATTCTGCCATTTTTGTCGCATTTGCTCTTTTATGATATCAAATGGATTTCTTTGCTTCACGAAACATCAGTCTGTAGTTAATGTTTAAAAGTATCAATAGCACTTGTTCCCTTGCAGATCCCATGGATTTTTGATTGTTGCACTGACCCTCTAATGCGAATTACTCTTTGAGTATGGTGTGAAGGAAGTTTTCAAGGGTCAAGAGAAGAGGGTGATATAATGTGACCAAGAAGAGTGCAAATGCAATGCTTGGGGATGCCCCCGTGGTTCAACCCATAAAATTCTAATAAGACTCAAGCATCTAAGCTTGGGGATGCCCAAGGCATCCCCTTCTTCATCAACAATTTATCAGGTCACTTCTAGTGAAACTATATTTTTATTCGGTCACATCATATGTAGTTTACTTGGAGCGTCTGTTTGTTTTTCTTTTGTTTTCTTTTCTTTTCCTTGCTGAAATAATATATTTGGACCCCATCATTCCTTTTTTTGGGAGATATACACACTCCTCTTTTTCATTTGAATACTCGTTATGCTCGTATTCTTAGTTTTTTTTCTAGCTTCTGCAAAGTTCCTGTTTAGCTCTTGTTTTCATTGCATCTCTTATTCAGAACTGTTAGTTTTAGTAGATTTGTGTGAGTAATATCATGTTTTCTTGTTGTATCATTTAGAGAGTTTTTGTTAAAACATATTTTGTATGGTGCTTGTGGGGAAAAGAAACTGCTGCTTGTAGTAGAATTTATAATGGTGCAAATAGAAGCTTGTATAGACTGTGGCTAGAATTTTTTTATATCATGCGAGATGTTATTTTAATTCTAAATCCTAGTGGTTATTTAGTAGCATGATTTTTCTCAAATAGCTAAGAGTGTTTAATGTGCCATTGAAAGAATCATGAGTTATTCTTGTCATTTTGAAGCATAAATTTGTGGTGTTCTCCTTGAATGTTTTATTTGGTTGACTTGGCGCATGCTTACACCATGTTTATGACTATGAAATAGTCACTTATAGCCTCTATGATCATTTAGTTTTGGAACTTTTGGTACCACTTATGCTTTGATTAATGATGTTTATGTCGCTATGCATGATTATGACTCTTATGCTCTCTTGATTCGTCGCTCCCAGTCTTTTGCTAGCCTCCACCAGTACCGAGTATGAGCTCTACTCGTGCATCTAACTCCCAAAAACCAAAGTTTGCAAAAAGTTTTCACCATACCTACCTACATGTGGTATTTAACCGCCACTCCAAAGTAAATTGCTCATGTGTTACCTTTAAACTTTCAAAATTACTCCTATTTTGTGCTCCTGTTTTAGCTCATGAGGACGTAAATAGAGAATATTTATCTCACTTGTTGATTGGACTTTCACACCCTGGACTAGTGGCTTCATCCTCTTATCATAGAAGAGCTAGCAGCGGGGTGCCCAACCCCAAATTAATACAACAAATTCTCTTCATTATTTTTGCCCCTGATTTATCAGTCAAAGCATAATTGTGTAAACAAAAGAGAAAGAGGGATGACCTTATACCCAGATGCGTCCTTCTATGGGAGCCGCTCTTGTGAAGTCTAGTTGGCTTGTGACATACTGTATTTTCTGTTTACCATTCGTTGACATAAGCATACACCTCTGTTATTTTTTTTCAATACCTCTGTTTAATAAAAATAAAAAGCTCTAGCACATGAGTTGATCACTGCTTCCCTCTGCGAAGGGCATTTCTTTTAATTTTATGTTGAGTCTCCATCTTCTAATTTTATTCAAAGTTGAGAGATCATAGTTGCCATTCGGAGTTTAATGTGCATTTGTCCCAGAAACATTATTAATTGATTCATGATGTGTTATTGTTTGTTCTCTAATTATTTTTTCGAGTCTTCCTCATGAACTTTGAAGGTGTCATGTCATTTATGTTTTGCCCCAGTCTTAAGGACAAGCGAAATATCACTTTGCCATGTTATCTCTATGCTTGAAACAAACGTATATCTTTCAGTGCATTATTATTCATCATCTTTTATTTGTGTTACTTCTCATGATGCAAGGTGATTGCTATGCCTTATTGTTAAAAATTTCTTTATCATGCTTGTGTTGAAGTTCTATGATCTCATCTTACATATGCTTTTACATTATTGATGATCAAGTTTATGTTGGTAGCATGCCACCTCAGAAATTCTGTGTTTTTATTGTTTACCTACTCGAGGACGAGTAGAAACTAAGCTTGGGGATGTTGATATGGCATAAATGTATCCTTAATTTCTGATGTTCCATGTTGTTTTCATGTCATTTCCTACATGTTTTCTATACACTTTATGTCTTTTTTATCGATTTCCGAAACTAACCTATTAACAAGATGCCACAGAGTCAGTTCCCTGTTTTCTGCTGTTTTTAGTTTCAGAAAAGTTGTTTTGAAAATATTCTCGAAATTGGAAAATTCGAAGCCCGAAAGTCTTAGAATTCCCGAAGGTTCCACGGATTCCCGAAGAGGCCCGGAGGGGGGCCACACCATAGGGCAGCACTCCCCCTGGCCGCGTCTGGGGGTGGTGTGGGCCCCTCGGGCGTCGACCACCATCGCCCTTTCGCCTATTTATTCCCCCCGATACGACAACCCTAAATATATACCACTTCGTCCCGAGAAATACCCGAGGCCGCCATCATCGTCATCCCGAGATCGGAAGGGTTCTGGAGCTCTCCCCGGCACCCTGCCGGGAGGGGAATTCATCACCGAAGGGGTCTACACCACCATGCCCTCCTCCGAAGTGATGCGTGGGTAGTTCATCCCTGGACTACGGGTCCATAGAAGTAGCTAGATGGTTGTATTCTCCACTTTGTACCTCATGTTTAGATCTCGTGAGCTTCCCTACATGATTAAGATCATCTTTATGTAATGCTACATGTTGTGTTTGCTGGGATCCGATGAATGTCGAATGCTATGTCTTCTGATTATCAATCTATCATGTTATCTTCATGCATTTGTTATTTATGATCTTGCATGCTCTCTGTTATTAGTAGATGCTCTGGCCAAGTAGATGCTAGTAAATCCAAGAGGGAGTATTTACGCTCGATAGTGGGTTCATGCCTCCTTTGCATCTGTGCTCGAGTGACAGAAATGTGACGGATGGAGGATGTGCTGTTGCCATTAGGGAGAAAACAACGGTGTTTACCTAGTTTACATTACGCACTTTGCTTACAGAGATAATCTGTTGCTTGCAACTTAATACCCAACGTTTGTTCGGATGATATTCGGAGGGTGGATTATTAGTCATAGATGCAGTTGGATGATGGTCTATGTATCTTGTTGTAATGCCCGCATGAATCACATATTAATCTTCATGTCTTGCATATGCACTACGGTGCAGCGTTCATTTCTGTCAATTGCCCAGCTGGAATTTGTTCACCACACATGTTATTTACCTTTTATGGAGAGACACCTCTAGTGAACCGTGGACCCCGGTACATTTCCTCATTCTGATAGTACACACACTGCTTCCACTGCTTTCACACTGCTTCTACTGTTTTTACATTGCTGCTCTTGTTTTTCATATTGTGCTTATACCGTTTTCCACACCATACATTTAACCTCTTTGTTATCAGCAAAACCGGTGAGATTGAAAACCTCACTGCTTTGTTGGGGCAAAGTGAATTGTTTGTTTTGTGTAGGTTCCACGTTGCTGCCGAACCGGTAGTGCGCCCTGCCATCTCAGCTGCATCAACCTTCTGAAGTTACTCCTTCCTCCTACTGGTCGATTCAACATTGGTTTCTTTCTTAGGGAAAACTGCTGTTGTGCTCATCATACCTTTCTCTTGGGGTTTCCCAACGAGTGCAAGACCTGCACCATCAATCTCCTCCTTAGAAGACTCGTGGTCATCTCCGTTGGCCATAATACTCTTAGGCGGTTAAGCCCGATATAAGAGCCGAGGCTCTGATACCAATTGAAAGTACGGTATGTTCTAGGGGGGGAGGGGTGAATAGGTGACTAAATTTTTTCTTCTTTCCCTTTTTTAGTTTGGGCTAAACAAGTAAACGCAACGTTATCTAGATGTGCAACTAGGTGTTCAACCTATGTGATACGATACAAAGTACGCAACAGAAGCAATATGTAAAGCAACACTAGTAGAAAACCCCTATAGGTTTTCACCTCTAGTCCCCAATAGCTTACCACCGGGACTAGAGGGGGACGGGGCAACCGCTCGCGTCGCCTCAAACCCTTTTATTCCCGCGTCATAACACGGACTGGGACTAAAAGTCGTCTGGCAACCGTTTGCGTCGCCTCACACACTTTTAGTCCAGGGTTGTAACACGGCCCGGGACTAAAAGTCGTCGTGGCAACCGTTCGCCTGGGACTAAATTTCCAAACCGTTTGCCTCCCGCGCTTCGGAAGTTGTTCCACGTCAAGAGAGAGGCTTAAAAACAGAGAAACATCTAATTGCTATAGTAACCGCGGCCACTCTCTTCTTCCTCTTTTATCCTCTCTTCATCCTTCCACATTCTCCACCACTCCACCATAGGACTAGAGATTTTGATTGTGACCACACATGGTCGGAAGGTCGATGTCGCCTACATGAACGAGAGCAAGAATATTCCGGGTTTTCTTAACCTCTTGAAGCAATGGCTTCACAAGGATGGCGGGGATTTTCTTGGCCTTGATCTCGAGTACACGACCGATCAAGAAGATGTGGTCGTCTTCCAAATTTCTCACAAGAGGTGTGTCCTTGTCTTCCAATGGGCAAGGTAAACACAAACTTTCTCCGATCGATCTTCTCCTCTCTCTTTCTTTTCTCATTTTTCTCCTCGATCTTATTTTGATTCTACATATATATAGGATCGGAAATTTCATAGGATAACAACATGTACGTGTATCCATGTGTATTCATATATCAATGTGTATTGGAAATTCCATTTGTATTCATATAGCAAATGTATTGGATTTCCTTGTCAACAACGGCATACATTTTGCTAGTGTTGATATAAGGAATGACAGGTCGAAGATGAGGAACACCTGGGGTATTGAGATACCATCTCAGTGCCATATTGATCTCAGGACCTATTCCAGCTTAAGTATGAAAGGACTTCGATGGATGATATGGCAGCCGCATTGATCGACGAGAAGTACACTAGCATGCAGAAATATTTTCCTAGTTGGCAGCACAATTTTTGGGAGAAGAGCCCACTTGACCAGATCAACATTGATTATGCAGCCATCGATGGGTACATTGCCTACGAGTTGTACCGTATTATGAGTATCTTATATAATGTACTGCTTGGCGTCGAGCCTCTCGTGACATGATGTTTATATTCCCTAGAAGACTTATGTAGTACTTATATATTATATCTATATTACATGTCCTTGTTTAATTATATATGATCAATCTGAGCAAGCTTAGGCAATTGATGTATATGTGATAAAATTTCGAAAATTTAATTTGACACCCGAGCTATGTTGAAATGTGGAGCAAGAGAAAAAAATCTATCTGAAAATATATGTTGAAATGACTAACAATTTGGAGTAAATTTTGTACATATCGATATATATATATATATATAATTAATGATGGAAAATATGATATGGAAGGTCGATCATATATATTTGAACTTCTCTAATTTTTCAAATCTACTTAGACAATATCATTTGACAATTTTCAATTTTACAGATATTCAATATTAATAAAGCAACAAAATTAATTATTATTTAAATTTATTAATGATTATTTGAATTCAAGATTATTATTACTTATTTATTTTGTTTAACTAAATTATTTTTGGATTCACAAAATAAAGACGTGCGACATCATAGTTTAAAGGTTAACATGATTGAAATCATATTATTGTCAGTAAAACAAGATTTGTTTCTTGGAAGCTCAGAGTGAAGGAACCTAGAAGTTAGGCGTGCTGAGAGTGGAGTAGTTTGAGGCTGGGTGACCTACTGGGAAGTGTCAGTTCAGAGTGAAAGAAGAGTGATTAGAGTTAAAAATAATTGAGACTAAGGGAGAATGATTAGAGATAGAAATAATAGCGACTAAGTGAAAAAGAAAATCGGGAAAAAAATAAAAAAAATAAAAAATTATCTAGTCCTGGGTTGTATTACCACCCGGGACTAAAAGTGGTGCCCCAGGAGCGCCCCCGTGGGCTGCCCCCTAGTTGCGGTTTGTGGGCTAGCGGGACAAAAGAGGGGGCCTCTAGTCCCGGTTGAGTAGTCCCGGATTGGAATCCGGGACTAGATCCCTTACGGCCTGGGACTAGAGGCTCGTTTTCTACTAGTGCAACAAGATAAACCACAAGTATAAACAAGGAGACAAGAATATCTTTCTCGTAGTTCTTTCCCAAGGGAAATACATCTACGTTGGAGAGGTGTGGAGCCACCTAGGCGCTCCAATAGCACGGATATGCACACCTTATTCTACTTGAGATTCTCCGGTGAGGGAGATTCTCGTTTCCACTATGAGGTCGAATTGAAGGCATTGACCAAACCTTTACACAAGGTTGAGGCATCTCTACAAGATGGATGGATGCTCCCAACAATCTTAAGTATCTTGCAACAAGGTGGAAGCTCTAAACACAGAGTATTCTACTAGGGTTTCTAGGCCCCTAATAGATTTCTTGGTCCACTAGGATTTTATGGATGGATTTTCAATTTCTTTGGTGGAATCACGGATCTAGCTCTCTTGAAGCACTCCACGAAATATGGTGTCGATTGGGTGGACGGAGTGGGAGATCTAGTAGGTTGAAGATCGTATAAATGGAGGAGAGAGAGTAGGAGTGAAGCTTGAACAACTAGGAAGAAGGTAGGTATCTTAAATACTCTCTCTCCAATAACTCAGCTGTGTAGAACCCGCAGAGCTGGTACTACCAGACAAAATCTCGGTAGTACTGGGCCTTTAGTCTTGCAACAGTCGAAACCAGCCAGACGCTCCTCCTTCCGTAGCACCGGTACTACCGGAGCTGGTAGTACCGCGAAGGCAGTACTACCGGGCTACTACCGGACCAGAGACAATGCACCACAATGCCGAAAACGGTCGAACCCGGTACTAGCCCTAGTAGTACGGCAGACTGCGGTAGTACCGGAAGTTGCACCGGTAGTACCGTGAAGGCAGCACTACCGGACCAGGGGCAGTGCACCACAGTGCTGAAAAACGCCAATCCCGGTAGTGGCGGTAGTACTACCGACAGCCCGATACTACCAGGCCAAACGGTCATACTACCGTATTTCGGAGAGAAAATGTTTTCTCCAGGATTATGTGCACTCTTCCTTTTGGAAGGCAAATAACCAGGTGATCCGGTAGACTTTGAGAGGCAAAAATAAAGTTAGATACCCTAACCGTGTTGTCGTCAAACTCCAAAATGGGTATAGCACAAAATGCACTTTCAGCCGGGGCGGACGTAGGGCAAGAGCTAGCAGCAACCTTTGGGAAGATGAATATGGAAGGTATTGCAGAGCTGTGGAGGAACGCACAATGGTACCGAAGGGCCATCTCTGAACCCTTGTACATCCCAGAGGACAAGGTTTATTTAAGGATGATTCCTTGCATGATCCACAACGGGCCGCCACCTCTAGAAGATGATACTTGCAGCAATGGTGCACCACGGGATCCAGGAAACAATGACATGATCCCGGCCATGCAAGGCCTATCTAGACTGAAGCCTGCTGCAGACGTACATATGGCAGCTGCAGACTCGATGCTTGGCAAAAGAGCTCCGGAGGAAAAGGAGGTAGTTGAGGGGCATAACCTGGGCCTGACTCTAGCACTGAACTACGTCGAACAAGAGGGAGGGGGGATAACTCAAGAAGGGGAGAAGGCATAACTAGCCGGAGGCCATGGCGCGTAACCAGGCGGACGAGAACCAGCGGACAGGGAAGACAAAGGCAACAACCGGACTTGGAGCTTCTGGTGCCCTGACGAGACCTAATGTTTGGTCTCGTCAGGCGCAATGAATTGCACAGGGTGGAACTGTCGGGGAGCCGGAAATGTCACGGAAGTTCATGACCTTGCTGAGTTTTCCAAATCCTTGCGTCCTCGTTTAATTTTTCTATGCGAAACTAGGCAAGATAAAAATAAGATGCGTCGTCTTCATCATAGGTTAGGGCTAAGGGTTTTGCGGGCTATAGTAGTAACAGTTTTAGTGGGGGCTTAGCCCTGTTTTGGGATGAAAATTTGCATGTCGAGATTACTTCTATTACTGAAAGAAATATTGATGCTTACATCCGTGTCACCTCTGATGCTCCTTTATGGTGTTTAACTTGCATGTATGGAGAGCCACTGGTGGAAAATCAGCAACACATGTGGGAAAAACTTCAAAACCTTAAGATGAATCGTCCCTTCCATGGTTGGTTATGGGCGACTTCAACGAGGTATTATGGTAGGAAGAACACCTCTCCGAGACCCCCGAGGGGAGGGGCAAATGAGAGCTTTCTGGGAAACTTTGACACTTTGTAATCTGCATGACCTTGGGTTTACATGAGTGCCATATACGTACGATAATAAAAGGAAGGGACGATCTGATGTCAAAGTGAGATTGGACCGGGCTGTTGCTACCCTGAGTGGCGCGATTTATTTGCAGATACAAAAGTTACCAGCTTAACATCACCATGTTCTGACCACAGCCCTTTGTTGATTAATATCTTACAGGACAAACAACAAAGGCCACGACAACCACGTCGTCACAATGAGATAATGTGGGAGAGGGCGCCAGAGCTAACTGAGAAAATTAATCAAGCCTGGGAGGAGGTGGGCAGGAAGGATGACTTGGGAGACATCCACAACTGCCTTGTCCATGTCATGAGAAATCTACAGAGCTCGAGTAAAGAAAATTTGGCAATAGCTCGAAAAAGATGGAGAAGACAAGGAAGGACCTGGAAGCACTGCGGACCAAACATGAGATACACCAAGTCACATACCACATGAATGAGATTTTATATAGGGAGGAGATGTTGTGGCTGCAAAGATCTCGGATAAATTGGCTAAAAGAAGACCGCAACATGAAGTATTTCCACCAAAAGGCTGTTTGGAGAGTAAGAAAAAAATGGATAAAAAAAGCTCAAAAATGGTGTGGGCGTGTGGAAGGACACATCCACGTACATGGAGCGTATGAACACATCCTACTTCCAAGAATTATTTACTCGGGACCCTACTCTTGATTCACATAACCTGGTTCAATTGTTTCAAGAAAAGGTCACCACGAAAATGTATGAGGAACTATGCAAAGAATTTATAGATGAAGAAATAGGAGATGCCCTTTTCCAAATAGGGCATTTAAAAGCACCAGGCGTGGATGGCTTCCCGGAACGTTTTTATCAAAGAAATTGAGACACGCTGAAAGTACAGATAATTAACGCCGTGAAGTTGTTTTTTATGACACGGAAAATGCCAACTGGTGTTAATGACACAACGATTATGTTAATACCAAAACTGGATCAGCCGGAGACACTCAAAGACTTTAGAACTATAAGTCTATGCACTGTATTGTACAAGATTGTTGCAAAATGTGTGGTAAATGCTGAGACCTATATTAGGGGAGCTGATCTCTATGAACGAAAGAGCGTTTGTGCCGGGTCTTTTAATCAATCACAACACGCTGTTTGCGTTTGAATGCCTACATTTTATGGATGGAAATAAAGCACAAGCAAAAAAAATATGTGCGTATAACCTGGACTTATCCAAAGCATACGACATGGTCAACTAGGGTTTTCTAAAGGAAGCGTTGAAAATAATGGGTTTTGCTCACAGGTGGGTGGATTGGATAATTGAGTGTGTCACCACTGTGAGGTATAATGTGAAATTTAATGGGACCCTTTTGGATTCGTCTTCGCCTTCTCGCGGCCTGCGGCAAGGTGACCCCCCTCTCTCTTTTTGTTCTTATTTGTGGCGGATGGTCTCTCAGCTCTCATACAAAGGTAAGTGCAAAACAATACTATCGAGCCTGTCCGGATATGTCGGAGAGCGCCCGACGTCTCCCATCTTTTATTCGCTGACGACCGTCTCCTGTTTTTCTAAAGCATGGCCTATGCAGGCCGAGCGTGTCAAGCAACTGCTAGAAGAGTATGCGAGGAGTACGGTCCAACTTATCAATCCGCAAAAATGCTCAATTTATTTTAGAGAGTCATGTGCTGAGGCAACTAGATTGGAGGTAAAGAATATTCTGCAGGTTTTACAAGAAGCTTTTGAGGCAAAGTAGTTGGGACTTCCAATCCCGGACGGCCGAATGACAAAGGATAAATTTCAGAGCTTACAGATCAGCTTAGCTAAAAAAATTATGGAGTGGGGCGACAACTTCCTAACACAGGCAGCAAAAGAAATCATCCTCTAAGCTGTGGCGCAAGCGCTGCCTATACACGTGATGGGAGTGTTCAAGTTACCATTCGGCTTATGCGACGAAGTGACTTAGATGATTCACAATTATTTGTGGAGCATGGAAAATGGAAAACAAAAAATGCATCGGATCTCATGGGACCATATGCTTAGACCAAAATCCAGAGGCGGCCTCGGCTTCCGAGACATGCGTCTTTTTAACCAAGCCTTACTAGCTATGATGACATGATCACACATTCGTTGGGAGACCCCAAGCGGAAGGTACAATGTAATCTAGCGGAAATTTCTCCGAGTGTGGAACCAGAGTTTATTGAACCAGTAGGACTTCGTAGTCCTGAAGAAAGTTGCTTGTATCAACAATGCCGTTTATCGATGTTGACCAAGGGAGGAACCTCCACACAAACACAAACTCTCTCTTGCCCCAACTTTTCGGAAGGTTGTCAATCTTCCGGTCTTACTGAAAACAAGAGAATTAAATGTATAGAGTCTCGTAGAGTAATAAAAGTAATAACGAACAGTGAGGAAACAATAATGAAAAGTGCTTAAAAGAATGTTGCAAATATGAGGAAAATAGGACCGGGGGCCATATGTTCACTAGTTGTGTCTCTCCAAAGAAAACAAACATGATGGGTAAACAAATTACAGCTGGAAAATTGACAAATCATGAACATAAAACAATACTATTATGATGAGATATAGTTCACGGGTTCTAACATTGTAGGCATTACGTCAAGGCATATGGACCGCTATCCAGCATGCATCCATATCTAAAAGTCCACCTCAAGAAATCTATCCTCTAGCTACGGTGCATGCACTGGCTCGTACGGGGTCAGATCATACACCGCTGATTTTGGATTCTGGAGTGCATGCTCATCTAGGAAATAAGAGCCACTTCTCATTTGAACTTTCATCGTTGCGTCAAGAAGGTTTTAAGGAGATTGTTTCCCGTGAGTGGAATTCGGTCACTACGGGGGTATCTCCCATTGAGCGCTGGCAAAACAAGGTTCGTCACTTGCGTCAGTTCTTGAGGGGGGGGGGGCTAAAAACATAAGTGGGCAGTACAAAATTTTAAAAGATAAATTGTTATTGCTGATTGATTCCCTTGATATAAAGGCTGAAACAATTCCTTTAAATGCGGCCGAGCGGGCGGCTAAAAAGGAAGCTGATGATTGTTTAGCTAAGTTAAGGCGTGATGAGGAGGCTAGATGGGCTCAGCGGGCAAAGGTTAAACATATCCAAGAAGGTGGGAATAATACGAAATATTTCCATATTATTGCTAATGGTAAGCATCGCAGAAAGAAAATCTTTCAGCTCGAGCAGGACGAGGGTACGATTGTTGGGGAATCAAACATGAGGGTTTTTATTTCTGAGTGTTATAAGAAACTTTTTGGAGCACCGGCTCCTAATTTTGTTTCACTAGTTGAGGGGATGAATGACGATATGCCTCAGATTTCGCATGAGGAGAATGTTATTCTTACTGCCCTGTTTACGGAAAAGGAGGTGTTGGATGCGATTTCTCAAATGGAGCGTAATAAAGCCTCAGGGCCAGACGGGTTTCCTGCGGAGTTTTATCAACATTTTTGGGATGTCATCAAAAACGATTTGATGGCTATGTTTTCCCAACTATATAGGGGGGAATTGCAGCTCTATAAACTTAACTTTGGTGTTATTACTTTATTGCCCAAGAAAGAGGATGCTAGCACAGACCTATTTGCCTTCTCAATGTGAGTTTCAAGATTTTTACCAAAGTGGGTACTAATAGGGTAACAATCTATAGCGAGTAGGGTTATGCGACTGTCACAATCAGCCTTTCTTCCTGGAAGGAATATTTTAGAGAGGGTTGTAGTCTTGCACGAGACAATTCATGAGCTTAAGAAGAAGAAATTGGATGGTGTGCTTCTTAAAATCGACTTTGAGAAAGCATATGATAAAGTAAATTGGTCTTTTTTGCAACAAGTTCTTAGAATGAAAGGCTTCTCTCATAAATGGTGTGAGTGGATTGCTCGTTTTGTTCAGGGAGGGAGTGTAGGTGTAAAAGTTTATGATGATATTGGTCATTACTTTCAAACATTAAAGGGCCTGAGACAGGGGGATTCGTTGTCCCCTATTCTTTTTAACCCTGTAGCTGATATATTGGCCATTCTTATTTCTCGAGCAAAGGAGGATGGTCAGGTTGGGGGATTGATACCACATCTTGTCGCTGGTGGGGTTTCGATTTTGCAATATGCGGATGATACGGTCCTTTTTTTGGAACATGATATTCAAAAGGCTCTCAATATGAAGCTTATTCTTGCGTTGTTCGAACAGTTGTCGGGATTGAAGATAAATTTCCACAAAAGCGATTTTTTTGTTTTGGTAAGGCCAAGGACGATCAAGAGGACTATCGTCACATTTTCGGGTGTGATGTTGGAAAATTACCTTTTAAGTATCTTGGGATACCGATTCATTATAGGAAACTTTTAAATAAAGAATGGAAACCGGTGAAAGATCGTTTCGAACAAAAGTTAAGTGCTTGGGTTGGGAAGTTATTTTCATATGGGGATCGCCTCATTTTGATTAATTCGGTTTTAACCAGCCTCCCTATGTTTCTCCTTTCCTTTTTCGAAATACCGAAAGGAGTTAGGAAACGTTTAGACTTTACCGATCACGTTTCTTTTGGCAGAGTGATAGTAAGAAGAAAAAATACAGGTTAGCGAAGTGGAATATCGTTTGTCGTCCTAAGGATCAAGGGGAGCTGGGTATTGAGGTCTTAGATGTAAAAAATAAGTGCCTTCTTAGTAAATGGTTTCATAAATTTTTACACGAAGAGGGTGTTTGGCAGGAAATTCTAGCAAACAAATATTTAGGAGACACAACGTTGTCTCAAGTTGAAGCTAGACCTTCTGATTCACCATTTTGGAAAGGATTGATGAAAGTCAAGTCCGATTTCTTTCATCGATGTTCTTTCAAATTGGGGAATGGGCAGTCAGTGAGATTTTGGGAGTATATCTGGCTAGGAGACAATGCGTTGTCTCAGGAATATCCTTCTTTATATTATATTGCACAACATAAGTGTGTTTCGATAGCACGCGTGTTATCAAATAACCCACTTAATTTTCAATTTAGGAGATTCATTACCGGTGTTAGAAGGGTTCAATGGCTTCATTTGGTTGAGCGTTTGATGGTTGTATCGTTGTCCCAAGAATCGGACTCTGTTAGATGGAACCTCACACCCTACGGGGTGCTTTCTGTCAAATCTTATTATGCAGATCTAATGTATGGTTCTACAAGATTTTTGCGTAAATATTTGTGGAAGCTAAAGGTCCCGTTAAAAATAAAAGTTTTCCTTTGGTTTGTTAATAGAAAGGTGGCGTTGACAAAAGATAATTTGACTAAAAGAGGATGGACGGGCGATAAAAAGTGTGTTTTCTGTGGTACGGATGAAACAGTAGAACGTCTTTTTATTTTCTGTTCTTTTGCTAGAGATATTTGGTGATTGATACATTTCACCTTTAGTATTTATCCACCGCACAATATTGCAAATATGTTTGGTGGATGGCTGAATGGTATAGATTCTAAAACAAAGGCACGTATTCGGATTGGCGTGTCAGTAGTTTTATGGACGATATGGAATTGTCGTGATGACATTGTGTTTGACAAAAAACCATGTGCTCATTTCTTACAGGTTATCAACAAAGTGGTGTTTTCTATCCAGACTTGGTCCTTCCTGCTGCATGTCGACCAGCAAGGACTTATGGATATTGGTTGCGCTCGAATGATGACGGTCGTTCGGGCTATCTATAGCCCGGATGGGTGGCTTAACCATCGTCGTCTTAATGCTTAGTGCTGTATTTTTTTCGTGGTTGATTTTTGTAGCAACTTTAAGTGATCCATGACTATTTGGGGCATTCCCCTGGACTATTTATTTTCTTTAATATGAAACCTGGCTGTGTGCATCATTTTGATGCAGAGGCTGGGGTCTAAGGGCTTCCATTTCAAAAAAAAAAATTTAAGTTGCATCTCAGTTCATTGCGCTTATAACCTGGGTTTTGAGGAGAAAATGGTAGAGGATGGCGTTGCAGCAACAAGTAGCAGACCTGGTGGGGAGCGCCCAGTATGGAAGATGATCTAGCAATGCCCCGTGGCCCCTAAAGTTTGAACTTTGGCATGGAAGATCGCCCGAAATGCACTTGCTACCCAATCGAACAAAAATAGGCGAGACATAAAGACATCAGGGACCTGCCCAATCTGCAGTATAGTGGAGGAGACAACGTTCCATGTGTTTACTCGGTGCCAGCATGCACGCGATCTCTGCATGCCCTAGCGCAGGACTAGACACTTCCACCGATTGAGCAAGTACAGAACAAGGGGGACGAATGGCTGTTGCACATGCTGCAATACTTGACTGAGACTATGCGCGGACAAGTACTTTTGATTATGTGGCGGATTTGGTTTGTGCACAACGAAATGACACATGATAAACCAATGCCCAGCGTTGAGGGTTCTTACAGATTCCTGATAAGCTACTTTGACTCTCTTATTATGCTAAAGAAACATCCCACCGCAGACCCAACGAAAGGCAAGGCAGTCGTGGAGCAAGAAAGAGCACTGGAGCGGCCGCCAAAAGGAACGAACGACATAAGGAGTGCCAGAAATGGGCAGCACCGGGAAGAGGACGGCTGAAACTAAATGTTGATGGAGCATTCATAGCAGACAATGCGGCTGGAGCTGGAAGGGTGATGCCAGATCACAGTGGCGCGGTCATCTTTGTAATGTGTAGAGTGTAGACCGCTGCACCACTCCGTCGATGCATTTGAAGCGGAACTTGCATCAGTGGAAGAGGGCCTCGCCTTAGCTCTCAACTGGTCCACTTCGGCATTCACAGTGGAGACTGACTGTGCGGAACGAGAAGAAACCCCAAATACATCCATACATGCAGCACGGATCAGTGTAATCAGAGAACTTCTTCGGGGAAGAGAGACCTCTCTAACTAGAGTGAGCCGAGAGTCAAAATCAGTAAGCCACACTCTAGCTAAGATAGGAAGGGTAGAGTCTAGATCTGAACTTTGGTTTAATAACTTCCGTCAAAAATTGAGTCGTGTAATCTCCAAAGATTGTAACTCTATCCCTGTTCAAATAAAACTCTCTTTTCCCTGGCAAAGAAAAAAAAAACTTCCAACCATGAACGATAAGCAGGCATGACCACGTGGAGCTTCATGAGGGCAAAACCGGGTCATGGCCCACACAGCCCAGGAGCAAAAAAATTAGTATTATACATATAGTGTTATGTGTAAAGCCCACTAAGACAGCCCAGTTGGCCTCACGTCAGAGGCAGTCCGGGCCGCAAATGGACGCGCCGCTGGACGTCCGCGTCCGTCCACTTAATTCCGCTTAAGCTAATCAGATGTTAGCGGAAGACCGCGTCCGGCAGTTGTGTTCCGCCCAGGGCCGGCGGACAGAGCAGACCAGCCGCCGTCCGCTACATCCTTCTAGGCCAGTACAGGTTTAGCTAGCTTCACATGAAGAATCTAGCTAATCAAATCACACCAATGCATAAACCAGGACCCAATGCAAGACCAGCAGTGAGTTTCCTTTCGTTGATCCGGAAACAATAAACCTAGGAAATTTCGTTGATTCAGGAAAAAATAAAACCAGGTGACATCGATGGGGAAGAAATGATTACAGAGAGCGGACCTGTCCTGCCACATATTTCTCCTCCACTTCTTCAATATTCGTCTCCAGCTCCCCTTCTAAGAGATTTGCTCCCTCCTCCGCCGGATTGTTTTCCTCAAAGACCGCCGCGTCCATCTTTCCTCCACAAGCGGCGACGGCAAGGGAGCAGGGACGGCGCAGGTGCAGAGGGGAAGGCGCCCGGCGGCAAGGAGCGGGGCGTTGGGAGGAGACGAGCGGGATGCATCTGGTCAAGAAGCTGAGCGATGGGCGGCGACGAGTGCGGCGCCGGCCTGACAGCGGCTGCGGCGTGAGTACAGGCGAGGGACTCCGAGTTTCTTCCCCTCGCGATAGAATTTTTCCCTAGCGGGCGGGGTGGACGGGCCTGGCGGGCCGAGCGGCCAGTGTCCGCTAGTCCGTCTAGTTTCTGCGGGCTTTCCGCTAGTCCGTTTGGGCTTTTGGGGCGGCACGGACGGAACGGACGAGCGGACGTCCGTGTCCATCGCCATCCTGAAGTCCGGCTCTTTTCGCTTCAGTTTATTCCTCATCCTCGGTGCCGCACGCATGAGACATCCATGGCGATGCGTGGCAATTGGCGGTAGTTTAGGTAGCTGTCGTCACCGTGCGCCGGCGAACTGGATCGGAGGACCGTACTGCTACCGGAGAGAGTCGATTTCGCGAGCGGCGACCATCTAGCAGGCGAGGACCCTAAACCCCAACCCCATGCAGCAGCCAGGCCGGTAGGCGGCCAAGTAGCTAGCTATGGCAAGCACCCAGTCCAACGGATCTCCTCCGTCTTCTCTTATACTCCCTCCGTTCAACAATAGATGACTTCCACATATTGTGTCTAGATGCATCCATATATAGATATGTGGAAGTCATCTATTGTTGAATATCTTGCTGCGAGCCTGGATCAGTTTTCACTTTCTCCAAATCAATGCACGGCAACATCATTGCTTCTCTCTCAATACCAATTTCTTATAGGCTATAGCAATTAAAATTATCATTTAACAATTTCATAGGTACCATGTGCAATCAGAGAAGAATTGATTTAGTTTTCAACATTGAGGGTGGAATTTTGGAGACTTTCTATGAAGATGTCATTGAAGATTTTAGAAGTAAAAAAAAAAAACCCCGAAGAGATGATTTGTACTATGGAACTCCATTTCTTATGGTCAAACTGAGTCTTAGTATGCTTTGTTTTGTTTTGGAGCAATTCATACATGTATGATATGCTGAACCTGAACTTAAGGTATTGAGTACTGACTAATACCTACTGTAGTTGCCTACTAAGAACATGGTTTAAAGTTGCATTTCTTTATGCTCTCATTTTGTTTGGCCCGCCTAAGGATTTCTTTCAAGCTCAAGGCCACATCACGACCAAAGCCGGACACCACCATAGCATAGTAAGAAATAGGCAAGTGGATGGCATGCAGGCCCCAACCGGACTTGAGGAAGGCATCGACTAGAAACCGTTAGTGATGATGTACATTATGCTCCAACACAAGCAACTCGTCACCACCAAGCCTCACTGTTGAGACTGGAAATTATAGCGTCTCTTGTTTCCACATTGGTGAGACTCCACTTATCGTCTAGGCAACGCCTCCAAGAATGGAGCGATGTTGTCGTTCCGATATTTCTTGGTCAGAGGAACTGGTCCTAGGGTGTCTATGTCTCCCAACCCCCGCGGAAGGGAAGGCTGGATCAAAGCCACGACCACACCTCCAAGGGAGAATTGGCACAAATAGGTGTCGCCCTGGTCAACATCGGGCATCGCCAAGCATGGCTTTCAGCTCGTCTACTTACCATTGGCTCCTGAAGAGGAGGGGCATGGACAGACCAAAGACGAGATGGCAGGTCACATGAATGTACCACCAATGCATATGTGAATTGCATCTCGCCGTCGATGCAGAAGAGGCAGGGCGGATCTACAGCCCGGGCAACCCAGGGCATGGCCCGAGGTGTAGAATTTATTTTCACATGTACATTAGGAAAAAATATTGATTCGTTCTATGAATTACATTAATTACGACACTCAATATAAATTTACTAGGGTTTGGTAGAATTCTAGGTTTGCATTTGAGAAGAGGGACGGCCACCACCGGCCTGACCGCTAACAATTTTTGAACCGTCCATAGTGGGAAATACTATAAATATTATAAACATATTTTTGAATTGTACCAACATTTTTTAGGACCTCGTGAATATTTTTCTTAACTTTCTACTAAAAACTTTTATAGAGAGAAATCAATTTTACAATGTTTCAAATAATTCTTCACGGGTTCAAAATAATGCTCATTCATTAAAACAAATTCACATGGTTTATTTTTTTGAAAACCATAAAAATAAAAAAGAAAAAGAAAAACGAACACAACAAAAAGAAAGAAATATATCACAACAGGGCCGGCCCACGAATAGGGTCGCTTCAGGCGTCAGGCTGCTAGTTGACGCTTTAAGCGTCAAATAGCAAGGAAACGTCGTGTACATTTGATTTCTTGTTCTTGCGTTTGTGGGCCGTAGGCCTGGCCAGCCACTTGTATATGTATTAAATAAAAGGACACGGTACGCTAAAAAAGCCACAAGGGGAACTTACGTCAGCAGTAGCAGTCACTTTCAATCTATTCATTAACTGTCGAGGCAGCACAAAAAACAGTAGAAATAACATAAAGTACATCTGGGTCTGTAGATCACCTAGTGACGACTACAAGCACCGGAGTGAGTCGAAGGCGTGCCGCTGTTATCGCTCCTCCGTCGTCGGAGCCGGGCAAATCTTGTTGTAGTCGACGGTCCGGAAGTCGTCGTGCTACGGCCACAAAGGACCATCGCACCAGAACAACAACCATCGCCGATGAAGAGAAGTGTAAATCGAAATAATCCAATTTGTAGACACGCGAACATAGACGAATGAAGACCGGATCCAAGTGGATTCACCGAAAACAAACGATGACCGAATCCCATGAGATCCGCCAGATACACACCTCCACGCGCCCTTGGATGATGCTAGACACATCACCGGAACGAGGGCTAGGTGGATTTTATTCCAACTTCAGGGAGCAGCTACCTCGTCATCCTGAGTAGGACACAAACCTTAACAAAACACAAGAAAACAACTGAAAACAGAGCCCCCCGCCGGCAAGTAACAATATCCACCAAGTCTCCATGGCCCTAAGACCATAGTAGACGGAGCAGATCGGCCACGGCCGCCGGTAAGAGGCGTGTTTCTCTAATCGTCTCTTCCTAGTGAAAAATATGTGATCTCAACAATCCCCATATTAAGAGACATGGGGTTTCGTAACAAAAGGCGTTGGTGGACTACTCGACTCGACGAGTTGCTACGCACCGGATTTTATTCCAATGACGGGCCGCACCGGGTATGCCCATCATGGTGGGTCTCTCGGGTACCCCCACGTCAGTAGCTCGCGAGTGCCTGATGGAGTCAAGGACTCGATCAGGGACTCAAACCCTAGGATGGATTGACTCGGGTGCTTTTCCATGATCAATTTCTGAAGGATATTACTCAATATGCTCGATCTACTCGACTGGTCGTGGTCGATTAACATCACTTGGGAGAAAGCACCATTGGCCTGCTTAGGCTTCGAGTCCTCGTGCTCGAACTCGGAAAAACCTGGGGTAACTCGAGTCGAATTCCAGTTGTCAGTTATTTTACCCAATGCGTCCGTCAGGATTTTCATCATATTTGTTGGCATGGAAAAGTACCAGGTAGCGCAGCAGTGGTGCAACTCTCAGGCCGTTAGAACTGATCCGCGGGTCTTACCTTCGTACAATGAGTACGCCATCTAGAGTTCCAACGCAGCTGTGCGATATGGGGAGATAGAGTCCTGTGGCACAATTCATTGGAGTCAGTTTTTCGAGTGACAAAGCAGGAAACCTGAACTTATGTACCTTTTTCGAAGAACTTTTTATCTCGTGAAAATGCCTCGTAGGATTCGAGTGATATTTCTGATCACTCGGATACTTTTCCTTTCGAGATTCCATGTCAGGCAGTGACGCACCATCCTATTTTTGCCGTCAGGGGACTAGACGTTTCAGAGCTAAACTTATCTTGTTAGAGCATCTCCAGCCGTTTGGCCCCCCAGGGCCGATTTTCGGCGTAAATTAGCGCCTCCTGGGGGCTTCCCGGCGGTATTCTCGCCCTCGGGGGGCGAGGGTTTCCAGCCGCATACCCAGGCGACACCCCGCGCTTTGACTAAAAATTAACAAATTCGAACAAATTTGGACGAAATGTAGAGATTCATATTAATATCGCCGAATATAGGGCGAATTTACACGGGGTGATTAAAATAACTACTGAACTAACTAGGCGTCCGGCTCCTTCTTCGGGACGGCGTACCTGCAGCCCTGGCCGAGGTCGCCGCCGTAGCTCGGGCCTGGCGGGGCGTCGTCGTCCAGCAGATGACGTCGTTCTCCTCGCGGCCGCGCCTCCGGGCGGCAAACTCCTCCAGTGCACGCTGCTGCTTCGCCACCTCCGCGGTGATGTTCTCTTTGCGCGACCAGTCGAGCGCTGCCGCCAGGTCTATCTCCAGCTCGTCGTCGTCCTCCTCCTTCTTCGGCTTGACTAGCCGGTTGTTTCCCCTTGGCGGCGAAGGGGCACGTCGTTCGCCGATGACGACTCCCCGGGCTGCGCGGCGAGCAGGGGGAGCAGAGTGCTCGGTCTTCACCGGGCGCAGCTCCGGCGTACGCACGCTGCCGGAGGATTGCGACGAGGAGGACGACGACTCCGCCACAATCCTTCTCGCCGCCCACGGGCCATCCGCACGACACCGAGTGAAGCCTGGCACCCGCTGCGGGGGTGGGGGATACTCCAGGCGAGGTTCGTTACCGTTCTCGATGTGTTCGAGAACGGCGTCAAGGGTGCGACCCGGGGCGCCCCACCAGCGGCGGCGTCCGTCGGAGTTGCCGCGCGGCGGTGCAACTGGCCCCTCGTAGGCCTCCAGCTCGGCGTCGCGTCGTTCCTGGAAGTAGACCACCCACGCGCCGTAGTTCGCAGGGTGGAAGCGCGGCTCAGCTCGCTGCGCCGGTGTCAAGCGGGTACGCTCGTCGTGGATCGCGGCGACGAAGTCGTCGCTTTCAGGGACAGGCAGGCGCATGTCAGAGGGGCACCGGGTAGCCCGCCGCGTATAGTAGGCTCGCTTCCTCCTCGCGTAGCCACCGCCTTCCGAAACCGTTGGCCGCGGCGCAGTCTCCGGGGAAGCGTGTCGCCATCGCCGGGGAGGAGTGTGGTCTGAGCGAGAGGTTTGGGCGAGAAGGTGGGGCGAGTGGGGAGAGAAGGACGGCGGAGGCGGATTTTATTTAGGCGAACGGGCGCGGCTACCGGCGCACCGCTATTACTTCGTCGCAGGCCATTACTTCGCCGCAGGCGATTCGGCTGCTCCAGTCAGCCGCGACGGCGACATTAACACGCCCGAGAGGCGAGGAGGGATACATTCTCTCTCGTCGACAGCGCGGGTACACGCGGCGAAAAGAATGCGCGGGAGCGTTTTCGCGCCATTTCCCTTCATCTGGCGCCCCCAAGAGCGCCCCGGCGCGCTGGGTTTGTCCTGGGTTTGCCGTGGGGGCGGCTGGAGATGTTCTTAGAAGATAACTTGCATGAGTGGGGTTTGACCACCTTTTGACCGTTCAGTGCGCGGTAATCTAGGGACTTCTCACTAAATGCCCAGATTCCCGCGCGTAGTGGACGGCGTGGAGACGTAGCGGTCAGCCTCCCTGCGCCATGTGTACGGCTGAGCCAGCTCTGCCGAACATCAATGATGAGGGTACTTTTTACCCCTCTATAAATACTGTGGGGGTGGGAAAGTAATCTTCCCCTTTTTCTTCCTCGCGCTCGCGGCTCTCTTCTCTCTCCAGCGACGAAAAATCAAATATCCATTGTTGCGATCCTTGAGCTCCATCACCTTTTCCGTCATGGTGAACACCCGCCAGAATGGAGGCGCTGTAACACCCCAAATTTTGCTACAGCAGGGTGTGTGGTGTTGTTCATATCATACATGCATGAAACCACAAATTTAAATCATGTTTTAACCAATTTAATTTGTGAATTTAAATGGTTTCAGAAAATCTCACAAAAGTACTTAATTTGGTTTCCAAAATTTTGTTCTGGAAAATAATTCAAATGCACTAACCCAAGACATGGTTTTGTTGGAAATCTCATAAGCTTTCCAAATCCTATTTTTGCCAATTTTTTCTGATTTCAAAAAGGTCCTCAAAACTTTATGTTCTGTTCTGTTTTTAAATGGAAAAGGGTTTCTCTGAAAATCCTGAAAGTTACAGGGGGCTTTGAGCAAAATAGTCTTCTTCAACCTCTGCCAGTAGGAGCTGCTCTGTGGCGCTACACTGGCCGTCGATCCCGCGAGGGGATCCCCACCGTCGCCGCTTCCTGCGAGGAGGATAAGGACCGGGCGCTCTCCCTCCCTCGGACGCCTCCCTTTTTCTCTGTTCCACGGAGCACCCGAACCCTAACCCTACCCGTTGCCTCCGGCCGCCGTCGAAACGCCGCCGATGTGGACCACCCCGAGGCCCATCGTCCGTCCCTAGAGCTCCACCGTGGTCTCCTCTCCCTCCTCCACAGTTCCTGCGAGCCGAGGAGGCCTACATCACCGCAATCGGGCCGCCGTTTTCGAGCTCCGGCCGCCGCGGGAACCTCACGCCGACGAGGTTTCCGGCCGCCACTGCCTTCCATGACCCTGCCATCATGCTCTACTCGCTCCGGTGAGCCTCCCCGTGGCCTCAATTCACTCCCTTCCCCTATGTTTCGCCGTCGCACTGTGACCCGCCGTCCGCCGCCTCGCAAATGGTCGCCGGCGCCAACTCCGGTGACCATTTGGTCAACCGCCGCCGCCAACGCGTTTGCCTCGCTCTCCTCCCGCCCCTGGTACAACTTGATTCGGGAGATTCGCGAGGAGCTGATCGATTCCTTCCACAGCAGCGTCCCTGTAGCCATTGATGACGTCACCCCGACGTCATCATGATGTCATAATCCTCTTTTTTTTTTAAAATTCCAGAAAACTAATTAAAATTGTAAATTTAATATCTCTTCAAATATTACCCAGAAAAATAAAAGGAAAGTATGGTTGTGTTCAGAAAAAAGTAAGCTACCCAAATATGTAATTTTCATCCATGTTTGACCAAGTTGAAAAATGAGCTTTTATTTTAATGTTGTTAATTCATTTAAAAATAGAAAATAAGTTTTTAATCAATAAATTAAGAAAATTAAAAGTTATATATCAAATTTCTCAAAATGACAATTGGAATCTAGTTATGATGTTTTAAAACACATTTGGGCAACTAAAATTGTAGTCACTTTCAGAATCGTCGGAATTGCCCTCCGGGGTCTATTTCGGACTAATTCCACTAAAAATGTTTAACTGGCATATGAACCCTAGCAAGCCAACGATCATGCTGAGGGCTTTATTTCATTGCATTAATTTGCTCATGCATACATATTGCGCATTGCATCGATGCCATGTGTTGATTGTGTTCTTCTTTTCGGTGTTGTTTTCCCTCTCGGTAGAACGCGACTCCGAAGTGAAGGCCAACATCTCCAATGACAAATACTTGATCTTAACCGACAAGTCAAGCATTTATTCCTGAAGACTTTACCTAGTTTTCTTATAACCAAGGCAAGCATAACCTCTTATCTGCTCATATATGTTTTCCAACAACATTTAATTCTCGTACTTTGCATTCGATTCTAAAGTATTTGATGCTGCTAGACATAGTTCACCTATATGCTGCATTGCCACAATGACCTGATCCACTGCTCCTAGGTGCCATAGATTTGCTTGTGCGCATCGCCAGAGCCTCATATTTGCTACTGCTTAGTTTCATATGTTTGTTTACCTCTGCTCCATCCGGTTGATGAATCAGAGCTGCGATAATCTAGTATGATATGATGACGTGGTGAGATGAGCATTGTGTGGTTTACTTGACTAAGGCGAGGACGGGAGGCCACTTGGGAAGTGGTTCTTTGTCCTGTACTTGCCAACCCTAGGATTAAGGTCTCGCCGCGGAAACCAAGACCGAGCGTGCAACCACATGCGCGAGCCAATGAACCTCGCTCGACTAACTAACTTGTTTGGCCACATCCATGAGTCACGTAGTTTGCTTTTTTCCATCTGCTTGTGAGTCAGAAAACGATTTGGAGAAAACCTAGGGCGTGACCGGGACAAGTGATGGACGTACATGGATCTTGATCCCGACTCACAGAACAGGTGCCGTCAGGAGGTGGCCAACTCCCTGTTGACGGGGTGGCCCTGTTTGGGTTGACTCATGGATAGGGTCGAGCAAGGTAAAGGTCGGAGCCAACCACACTCTGCCGGCACATCGTCGGAATTGTGCCAATAGCTTGGCATTAAGAGTCGGATGGTACGTGTGGGTAAAGTGTACCACCCTGCAGGGATAAATCTTTCGGAAAGCCGTGTCCACGGTTATGGACGACTTGGTGAAAGTCACGGGGTCATAGATAACCTGAAAGTGGCGTAAAAGATGTTGGCAATGTTTGAAGGGTGCCTCCCCGGAGATGCCGGGAGGGGTGATCCTTGTAGCAGGTAAGATGCTGGGAATTAATGTTGGTGGATTCAGAAGATGATGATTACAGTAGTGAGCTTCTCATCTGTTTTGAAAACATTCTATGAGACGTGCTATTCTTCCTCGACTTGGAAAACAAAGATTGCTTCACGCAAATCAGCCTTTCATGAAACCCTTTCAGAAAATAGCAGATATATAATAGGTTAACTAAGTCTTGTTGAGTACCTCCCGTACTCAGGTTTGCTTAATTTTGGTTCAGGTGAAGATCTCACTTCAATGGTTTTTCAACGTGGACATCGACGAGTAGTTCGGGGTTCCCAGGTAGCAGCTTGGAATCTATGGGCTGGGACGTCGCCTTATGTTGCGGCCTCTTAGGCCTTTTTGGTTCTTGTTGATTAGCAACATAATTTGCCTTCCGTTGTCTGATGTAATGTTGGGTCGTGTGACCTCTGTTTGTAAGCTATACTCTAGTAACACCTGTTTAATAAAGTTCCATCTTTAGAGTACTGCTTTGATCGGTTGTTGGTTTCGAGCTCATCGTTATACAGTTTTGGCTATGCCTGCATAGTTGTCGCAGTCGAGGGGTTGTGGAGCCGATGATCCATGTCCGAGCCCGCCTGTCGATGTGATCGGCCTGGGGCGAGGTAACCCCAGTAACCCTCGATTGTTGTTGCACTTTCTGGACACATAGCATCTCTGTATAGCTTTGGTCCCGTTTCCTTCAGTTTCATTCGATTCGTGGACGCTTGGATATGCATAGTTGGTTATGACTAGCATGGATACAAGGAGTAGTAGACTGGGGATCCGGACTACGTGCCGATGAATCCAGTCTGCCTGCCGTTGTTTGTTGCGGCCGGGGCTGGTAACCCTAAAGCCCTTGTGGGTCCATGTCTAGGAGCACATAACAGTATGTATATCTCTGGATCCGGGGTCGTGACAAGTCATGGTACCAGAGCAGGACTGCCTGTAGGAAAACCTTACTTCTTGGTCGATGTTGAGTCTAGTGTTTGTGAAAACTATTTCGAAACCTCAAATGATTGTGAAAAACCTTCCTAGGATTCTTTTTACTTCGTATCTGGTATCGCTCTAACTCTGGGTCATCTTACCTATTTTGGTTTGAAAAGGTTTACTATCTTTTCTATTCATTCAAAACCTAGGTGCCTTCTTTGGCAAGGACGTTGTTATCCAAGTTGACCTAGTGTTAAAAAATTTCTAGAGTCGTGTGTGTTCCATGTTCCGTTATCTCTTAACTGGGAGATTTCCTTTCCATTCTAATCCCTCAGAGTTGTGTGGGTTCCACATACTCCAGTTCTAAAGTCTCAAAATCCTGAACCTCGAGATTTCCTTTTCATCTCGAATGTATCCGTTATCCTCTGTTCATATACTTCCGGAGCTATCGTTGTCTTTTGGAACATACTTCGTGATTGCTATTCGTAGTGTCCTTCAAGGCACTAAGATAGTAGTTAATCCTTTTCAAGGTTTTCAACCTTGGACTTGAACCGAAGGTCCCGGAGTGTGCTGAATTGTGGTGAGTTGAGCCATGTGGTTTCTTAACCATGTAATGCTCACGCTATCAGTACAGGATGCTGACCTTTAACCCAAGTTCTGTTCCTTTGGATCCTGAGAAATCTGTTCCACCTCAGGGTGGCTAGGTAATCTCAGCTCCCATAGCCATAGGTTTTTTTCTAGGAATCAAAAGGATCACGACAAGAGTGTTCTTTATGATTCTCATATCTTTGTTCTTGACTCAGCTATACCTCTCGTCTTAGAATGGGTTATACAAATGAGTATGACTTTGTGCATCCAACGTGATCTCAGGATTTTCCAAGAGCACGTTCCTATTCTTTGCTTGCTTCCAAACCTCATCTACTGTTTAAAATACAGGTTGCATATGTGTGTTGGATTTTTCCAATGTATTTGCTCTTGTGATCCATCAGAACGTTCCACCTTGGAATGTTAGGAGAAAGAAACTCCAGTACCTCGTTCATCTCTAGAACCAGGTCAAAGTTTTGTAATCCACGGGATAAAGAAGTTTCATTAGCTTCTGTTTTGTTCCACCTTCGAGTATCACACTCTTCTATATCAAGAGGTTGTGTTGAGTTTCATGGCCTCATTGATGAAGTGATGCTCTTACACCTTTCCACTCACCCTTAGTCCAAGCTTGAATGCTCGAGAACTTTGGGTCTGTGCTTTGAGGTGTGTATCAGTTATTCTTAGCAATTCTTATTGCTTCGAAAAATCTAAGAATCATCTGTATCCTTCTTAGCACTATTGGTCACCCGGTCCCCACTTTAAGATGACCGTGTTACCAAATCCGTCCATTCCGGTGCACATCCTCGGTCAGAGATTTAGGTTCATGCCAAAGTTCTCCAGACCATATCGGTTGCTTTGAAAAGCATGCCTCCTTTCGATTTCTAAGACATACCGGTAGGTTGTGATATTCTAGTTGTCTCTCTAGAAGTATCACCAGGTGGTTACCTGACCGTAATGTCTAAGCAAGGGGTAGTTTGAACCACTCCTTTCTCCAAGGAACCCTGCTGGATATCCTGGACTAGTTAGTTGAGCTTAATCACTAACTTGGAGAGTTGAAAGACAAAAGCTCCGCCTAACTTGATCCTTCGTTATGGGATGTCCACTTTCCTTTGCGTTGAAGCATGATAGTATCTCCTTAATGGACATGCTATCTTTCCACCCTTGATTTGGTTTGGGCTATCGTCAAACCAAGGCCAGATCCAAGGACTATCTTGATGGTGGTTTCACTCATGGTGTTTTACCGAGTACACCTTCATGTCCTATGGTCTCACCAATACCTTGCCTTGTTCATATATCATATGAATCCCTCTGCCTGGAGTATCTGGATAAGCGTGTTGTCGAGCCCAACGATGACATACCTATTTATCCAAGTTAAAAGAGGTTCAAGTTGAACACTTGGCACTAATATTGGAAACTTTTGAGAACCATCTTTGTGTCATCACGAAGTTGTGTTCTTGATGTTCGAAGTGACTTTCTCAGGTTCATGTGCTTATGCTGAAAGTTGTCGTCGTGGACCCGAGTATAGTTTTCTTGTTCCTTCGGGAATAACCCCATGTTGGTCATGCATGTGTGGACTATTCCTGAGATGGTAGGTCGTTACCTCCATTTCTTAAAGAAGCTTTCATCCACACTAGGACACGGACTGATCGTTCGTTGAAAGGGAAGAAGTTTAAGAACTTCGTTATCTCGGTAATCATCTTTCCCACAGGGACTCCGATGTGTTTTGTCGCAAGTAATTCATGTAGGTGCAACCGTCTTTCGCAAGTTGCTAATACATGAGTTTTGTAATCCTGCTCATCTTCTTGAGCTTGACATCGTAGCCCATGTCTTGAGAATCTAGTAGATATATCTCGTTGATAACCGGTGTAATCTCTTCGCTCAAACATACCGAGTCTAAGTTATCAATCCACTAACCAGAGCTGAATCTCAAGCAGCAAGGATGGTTGGTGTTTCCTCAAGGGTGTTGAACTAGATCCATTTGAAAACACGGCATGGTTGATGTTGTGGTTGACACAATTAGCCGTAAGGACTAATGTCATATCTCTTTGAATCCGTAAGAACAACCACTCCTCGGGAGGATTTCTGTGATGCTTATTCTAGAATTCTCCCTCATCATTCTTTTGAACCGTAGTTTGACTTCCACTTGATGACCTTTTGAAAGCTTGTTAAGAGCCTGCTGTCGGTATCTAAAACATCAAGGATAACTTGGAAGTTGATCTTTCCAATATCTCTCAGTTGATCCTCCAAACTTCTCTTTCAGTGGAAACAAGTTCATCGTGAAAAATATCTTGTGGTGTTTTGTAACCGCCATTGATCAGTTTCCTTTTTAAAGTTGTTTGTACTTGAAGTTCTGTTCATCTCACACATTGTGTGGATTTGTCAGTTACTTCAGCCATGGGGTCTTAACCATGTGGAAGATGTATTGCTACGTCTAAGCCGCAACAGGAAAGAGATTCCTTATTTCTCGCGTTGTTTCAACCCTCCTTGGTTACCTATCCTTATGGTGTGACCAAGAGTACCTCCTTCGTTACGGTGTTCCAACATTCCGTGGTTACTCATCTTCTGTTGTGAAGTAACATTCCGATCTTTGACAAAGTTTTCGACAAACTTTAACGGAATGAAAGTTCCTTCATCTTTCGTGTCCACTCCGAAGAGTGAACATGATTCTGTATCAAAAAAAATCTCTGACGCACGAATTACAGTGTTTTCTCGCGTTTTCCCTTCGTCTACGGATATTACGATGTGGTATCCAAGACCATCCTTCTCATCTTGGTTATCTGTTTGAAGAAACCTCGACGTCATAAGTTGTCCAACGTTTCTTTTCCAAAAGGATTTAAAGTCTTGTGCAAAGCTCATATTCTAAATCCTTTCAAGACCAATCGTCCGCAAACTTGGAACCGTCTTCTACTCACTCCGTTATCTTGATGTGTTTCATGCACGATAACTCAACCGTTCTTTATGAACATCCCTTTCATGAGTTACCCATGAGAAACTCGATCTTCGTGAAGATCATTTCCTAAGAGTTTCCCTCTTACCTAAGGTGTATCCGTTCAATACTTCAAGATGCTACGGATCAACCTCTTCGAGAAGAGAACCGTAAGGTTCGAGAAGATCATTCAAACGGGTGTTCCTTCTTTCTTTCTCCTTCAGGAATCTCGGGACGAGATTCTTGTAAGGGGGTAGATTTGTAACACCCCAAATTTTGCTACAGCAGGGTGTGTGGTGTTGTTCATATCATACATGCATGAAACCACAAATATAAATCATGTTTTAACCAATTTAATTTGTGAATTTAAATGGTTTCAGAAAATCTCACAAAAAGTACTTAATTTGGTTTCCAAAATTTTGTTCTGGAAAATAATTCAAATGCACCAACCCAAGACATGGTTTTGTTGGAAATTTCATAAGCTTTCCAAATCCTATTTTTGCCAATTTTTTCTGATTTCAAAAAGGTCCTCAAAACTTTATGTTGTGTTCTGTTTTTAAATGGAAAAGGGTTTCTCTGAAAATCCTGAAAGTTACAGGGGGCTTTGAGAAAAATAGTCTTCTTCAACCTCTGCCAGTAGGAGCTGCTCTGTGGCGCTGCACCGGCCGTCGATCCCACGAGGGGATCCCCACCGTCGCCGCTTCCTGCGAGGAGGATAAGGACCGGGCTCTCTCCCTCCCTTGGACGCCTCCCTTTTTCTCTGTTCCCCGGAGCACCCGAACCCTAACCCTACCTGTTGCCTCCGGCCGCCGTCGAAACGCCGCCGATGTGGACCACCCCGAGGCCCATCGTCCGTCCCTAGAGCTCCACCGTGGTCTCCTCTCCCTCCTCCACAGTTCCTGCAAGCCGAGGAGGCCTACATCACCGCAATCGGGCCGCCGTTTCCGAGCTCCGGCCGCCGCGGGAACCTCACGCCGGCGAGGTTTCCGGCCGCCACTGCCTTCCCCGACCCTGCCATCATGCTCTACTCGCTCCGGTGAGCCTCCCCGTGGCCTCAATTCACTCCCTTCCCCTATGTTTCACCGTCGCACCGTCACCCGCCGTCCGCCGCCGTGCAAATGGTCGCCGGCGCCAACTCCGGTGACCATTTGGTCAACCGCTGCCGCCAACGCGTTCGCCTCGCTCTCCTCCCGCCCCTGGTACAACTTGATTCGGGAGATTCGCGAGGAGCTGATCGATTCCTTCCACAGCAGCGTCCCTGTAGCCATTGATGACGTCACCCCGACGTCATCATGATGTCATAATCCTCTTTTTTAAAAAAATTCCAGAAAACTAATTAAAATTGTAAATTTAATATCTCTTCAAATATTACCCAGAAAAATAAAAGGAAAGTATGGTTGTGTTCAAAAAAAAGTAAGCTACCCAAATATGTAATTTTCATCCATGTTTGACCAAGTTGAAAAATGAGCTTTTATTTTAATGTTGTTAATTCATTTAAAAATAGAAAATAAGTTTTTACTCAATAAATTTAGAAAATTAAAAGTTATATATCAAATTGCTCAAAATGACAATTGGAATCTAGTTATGATGTTTTCAAACACATTTGGGCAACTAAAATTGTAGTCACTTTCAAAATCGTCCGAATTGCCCTCCGGGGTCTATTTCGGACTAATTCCACTAAAAATGTTTAACTGGCATATGAACCCTAGCAAGCCAACGATCATGCTTAGGGCTTTATTTCATTGCATTAATTTGCTCATGCATACATATTGCGCATTGCATCGATGCCATGTGTTGATTGTGTTCTTCTTTTCGGTGTTGTTTTCCCTCTCGGTAGAACGCGACTCCGAAGTGAAGGCCAACATCTCCAATGACGAATACTTGATCTTAACCGACAAGTCAAGCATTTATTCCTGAAGACTTTATCTGGTTTTCTTATAACCAAGGCAAGCATAACCTCTTATCTGCTCATATATGTTTTCCAACAACATTTAATTCTCATACTTTGCATTCGATTCTAAAGTATTTGATGCTGCTAGACATAGTTCACCTATATGCTGCATTCCACAATGACCCGATCCACTGCTCCTAGCCGCCATAGATTTGCTTGTGCGCATCGCCAGAGCCTCATATTTGCTACTGCTTAGTTTCATATGTTTGTTTACCTCTGCTCCATCCGGTTGATGAATCAGAGTTGCGATAATCTAGTATGATATGATGACGTGGTGAGATGAGCATTGTGTGGTTTACTTGACTAAGGCGAGGACGGGAGGCCACTTGGGAAGTGGTTCTTTGTCCTGTACTTGCCAACCCTAGGATTAAGGTCTCGCCGCGGAAACCAAGACTGAGCGTGCAACCACACGCGCGAGCCAATGAACCTCACTCGACTAACTAACTTGTTTGGCCACATCCATGAGTCACGTAGTTTGCTTTTTCCATCTGCGTGTGAGTCAGGAAACGATTTGGAGAAAACCTAGGGCGTGACCGGGACAAGTGATGGACGTACACGGATCTTGATCCCGACTCACAGAACAGGTGCCGACAGGAGGTGGCCAACTCCCTGTTGACGGGGTGGCCCTGTTTGGGTTGACTCATGGATAGGGTCGAGCAAGGTAAAGGTCGGAGCCAACCACACTCTGCCGGCACATCGTCGGAATTGTGCCAATAGCTTGGCATTAAGAGTCGGATGGTACGTGTGGGTAAAGTGTACCACCCTGCAGGGATAAATCTTTCGGAAAGCCGTGTCCACGGTTATGGACGACTTGGTGAAAGTCACGGGGTCATAGATAACTTGAAAGTGGCGTAAAAGATGTTGGCAATGTTTGAAGGGTGCCTCCCCGGAGATGCCGGGAGGGGTGATCCTTGTAGCAGGTAAGATGCTGGGAATTAATGTTGGTGGATTCAGAAGATGATGATTACAGTAGTGAGCTTCTCATCTGTTTTGAAAACATTCTATGAGACGTGCTATTCTTCCTCGACTTGGAAAACAAAGATTTCTTCACGCAAATCAGCCTTTCATGAAACCCTTTCAGAAAATAGCAGATATATAATAGGTTAACTAAGTCTTGTTGAGTACCTCCCGTACTCAGGTTTGCTTAATTTTGGTTCAGGTGAAGATCTCACTTCGGTGGTGTTTCAACGTGGACATCGACGAGTAGTTCGGGGTTCCCAGGTAGCAGCTTGGAATCTATGGGCTGGGACGTTGCCTTATGTTGCGGCCTCTTAGGCCTTTTTGGTTCTTGTTGATTAGCAACATAATTTGCCTTCCGTTGTCTGATGTAGTTGGGTCGTGTGACCTCTGTTTGTAAGCTATACTCTAGTAACATCTGTTTAATAAAGTTCCATCTTATAGTACTGCTTTGATCGGTTGTTGGTTTCGAGCTCATCGTTATACAGTTTTGGCTATGCCTGCATAGTTGTCGCAGTCGAGGGGTTGTGGAGCCGATGATCCATGTCCGAGCCCGCCTGTCGATGTGATCGGCCTGGGGCGAGGTAACCCCAGTCACCCTCGATTGTTGTTGCACTTTCTGGACACATAGCATCTCTGTATAGCTTTGGTCCCGTTTCCTTCAGTTTCATTCGATTCGTGGACGCTTGGATATGCATAGTTGGTTATGACTAGCATGGATACAAGGAGTAGTAGACTGGGGATCCGGACTACGTGCCGATGAATCCAGTCTGCCTGCCGTTGTTTGTTGCGGCCGGGGCTGGTAACCCTGAAGCCCTTGTGGGTCCATGTCTAGGAGCACATAACAGTATGTATATCTCTGGGTCCGGAGTCGTGATAGGCGCTTCCGCGGCCAGCGGCGTCGAGGGATAGAAATGGAAGAGGGGTTGGACGAAGTCCGCCGGAACCGCGAAGCTTCTACCCGCTGCTAACGCAAGGGCCTTGTCGGGGGGTTACCCCCGAGTAGGGTAAAGGCAAGTGGTAAACGAAACAATCAGAATAGAGGTTTGGTCGAGTAGCCGCCTACCCGGTTGATGAGGGGATAGTAACCCGGTATACCAATTCAAAGGTGTGATTCGGCCCAAAGCGGCGGCTGGACCGGATCCGGCTAAGGACAAAGAAACTTCTGGAAGGCCCAAAGCTTGTAATGTTTGTAACCCGGATTGTGGGTTACGGTAAGGAAAGTTAGAGTTTGTATGCAGAGTTCGAGTAGGGCTCAGGATGCGCCTTGTAGGGCAAGCCAAGGGGGGTATGGGTGCTATATAAACCGACCCCTGGGCTCAGCCTGAGAGAGATTCAGGTCATAGTTGTAACACCTGTTATCGAGTATTCAGCATAATTCATATTGAGATTCGGCGAGTTATTTTCCGGTTCTTAGATTGCTTTCCGCCATGTCTTCCTTCGAGCTAAACCCTCTCCCGAATACCTGTGTCGACTTGCCCCAAGATCAGTTACCCCCGGTAACATCTGCCGTGATTATCCCACGACAGTTGGCGCCCACCGTGGGGCCTGCGTCCAAAGGTGTTTGCATCACGGGAGAAGCTCGGAAAAGCATGGAGAACCTCATCGTCGGTGAGATCTACGACGACCACGAAGGAAAGAAGATGGTGGACGATTCCGGCTGGGGGCCAGAGTCGGATCGCCTCGAATCCGGATCGGTCGTGACGATCGGCCGAATCAACGTCTTCATCGGCATGGTATGTACCTCTGGTTCGATTCCTGACAATTTTTCTGATCCTGTATCAGGGGAGGCTGCGTACGCCCAACCCGATAGAGAAGAGTCAGTCGGAACAACATACCAGGCAGAGGGGTCTATTACACGTTGGGAACAGCCGGAGGAGCCGGCATGGACTCCGCGCGACCCAAGCAATGGAAAGGATGACACTGCATCCATTAAGGACTTGCTGGAGGATCGGTATAGGGAGGAAAACGGCGAGGAAGAACAGCACGAGTCTACCCCGGGTATCATGCGCCGGGTTGCAGTTTATGCGGCTCCCGCGACCAATCTCAATCAAGAAAATGCAGCCGCGGCGCCAGTCGGGACGGCCCAGGCAGTGGCCCAGCAGCAAGGAACGGTTAACCCGGTCCTGGTCCAGGTCGATGGAGAGTCGGCGTCAGTCACCAGTCGCCCAGCAGACGAGGAGCAACACGCAAATATGTTCGGATTCCAAGCAAACCGGACACCGGGGGCGGGCCCCTCGAATCCGCGCCACCCGGCTCTGTTCGATAATAATTTGATCTTGGACCCCACAGTCCTGGCCACAGTTATTACCCCAGAAAACGCGGCAGAGCGCGTAAGAGACCTGGACGTGGCTCGTCGTGCATTGGAGCAGCAAAGAAGGCAAGTAGAAGCAGAAAGGCAGGGGATGGCCGCGCGGCAGCGCGAATTGGATGATCGAGAGACCCGGCTCCGGGAGGAAACGACAAGGATGCACCAAAGGCACCGAACTATGCTGCCGGCAACAGGAGGGGTTATTAACCCGACTGCCCTGGTGTTCACGCCTCAAGATCAACCGATTCCACCGGTGAACCAAGGGACCATACCGCGACCGTCAACAGAAGCACAGCCGGTAAACGCGCCAGCCGGGTTACCTTTGCCACAGACGGGGGTGACAGCCGGCAATACCATGCCACCACCACCATCACGATTCCACACACCAGCAGGCCATTACAACAATCCCATGGACAACGTGTACGCAGCAACGCTCGCATTAAACCAGATTCCTGTAGGAGATTCGCCTCATGCAGAAGGAACCCGACGAGCGATCGATCTGCTACACACCGCGGTAGCACAGCAAGCCAATTATCCGGATCATAGAAGCGGAATGCATGGGACGCCGTACGTCAGTCAGCAACAGGGCAATGTCCAAGCAAGTGCGGCACGACGAAGGGAAGAGCAACAGCAAATGCCGCCTCCACCGCGTATCCAGACAGTACCAGTAGTATCAGCAGCGCAGGCGGTGGTGGGCAGTTCCAGGGCCAGAAGAGCCGGGGCCGGGTCTGCAGGGCACGAGTTGCCGGTGGCGCCGCGCCTCGTGGAACCCCCAGCCGGGTCACGTGTTTCCCGAGTAATACCAGCCCCAACCACCCTGGCGGGACCCAAGTGCCTCTCGGACGATATCAGAGCAGAACCTTACCCGGAAAAGTTCAAAGAACCGGGGAAAGTAGTAAATTATGAGCCAACAATGGATCCAGAAACGTGGCTGAGCAGCTACGAGATGGCAATGTCAATTCGCAACGCATCCGAGAATCTCCAAGCCAAATTCATGTACTTAATGATGTCAGAGGGAGCAGCAAAGTTATGGTTCACCAATTTACCGGAAAGGTCGATCAAATCGTGGGAGGAGCTAAAGACCGCATTTATCAAGCACTTTCATGGGACATGCAGAAAGTTATTTACTATTGATGATTTAGAAAGATGCGTTCAGAAGAAAGGAGAGTCAGCACGCAGCTGGGTACGCCGGGTTATGGAGATACTCCACTCGTCTACAGATATCCAGCCTAAGGACGCGCTACAAGCTATGGCAAAAACATGTAAGTATGTTCCTTTAGTGCAAAAGCTAACTCGCATGAAATCTAGTAGGAATGCAGCGGAGGTTACGATGGGAGAGTTAATGGATGCGTGCAACAAACACGCTGCAACGGATACCACAGAGGAGGAAGTTGATGACAAGAAAGCAAAAGCAAACACAAGTAGCAGTGGGAAAACCGGCAATGGATCGGCGCCAAACAATAATGGAAATAGCCAGAACAAGCGCCCGTTTGAAGGGAATTCCGAGTTTGTAGCCAACACGGAGGCCGGGTCTTCAAGACCTAGATCCGAAGGAAATTTTAATACTGGAAATCACAATGGGGGACACTACCAAGGACCTCCAAGACCAAGCAACAGTTGGGACATATTTAGGATGGCATGCCCGAAGCATAGCAGGAACGGCAAGCCGGCCAATCATTCATTGGAGCAATGTGCCTACTTACAAAGGTGGAAGAACGAGGAAGTGAACAGAGCCATGCGAGGTGCAGGCCGAGGAGGAGGCCCGGGCCTAGGTGGAAATTTGGGCAACGGACCGCCCCCAGCCGGCAACCCGCCAGCTGGAAATCAAGGTAACAATCAAGGGGGAGCGGGAGGTTTTCAAGCTAACCCCAAACAGCTGGGTCAATATCATGTGCACACTACAGGAGGCTCTAACAAGGATAAGAAGATACTGAAACAAGCAGTTAATTCGGTCTCTTCCGCTGTTCCAAGATATTTGAGGTGGTCAGAACAAGAGGTAACATGGAGCAGGAAGGATCACCCGGACAGAGTTGATCACCCGGGAGTCTTAGCTTTGGTAGTGGCACCACAGGTCAACGGCTACGAGCTGAAAAAAGTCTTGATGGATGGAGGAAGTAGTATCAATATCCTGTACTGGGAAACTTTTCTGCGTATGGGCTTAAAGGAATCGCAGCTGCAAAAGAGTACAACAGTTTTTCACGGGATAGTGCCGGGTCATTCGGCATGCCCCGAAGGAAAGGTGGCACTGGAAGTAGCTTTTGGAGAGTCAAAGGACAATTACCGAGTCGAGTGGCTTACCTTTGAGGTAGTAAAGTTGCGCAGTCCTTATCATGCATTGTTTGGAAGGCCGGCTTATGCCAAGTTCATGGCAAGACCGTGTTATGTGTACCTACAGCTGAAAATCCCGGGTCCTAAGAAGACCATTACAATACACGGAAATCGAGATATAGCAGCTGAATGTGATGAGGGAGATGCGGCAATGGCCGAGCAAGCCTGCAGGAAGGAAGAGCTCAAACATTACCGATCTCAGGTGGACCTAGAAGAGAGGACAACGTCAAAAAAGCCAACTCCTGAGGGGGACAAAGCAAAAATTAGGGCAGAACAAAACCATAAGATGGTAGGCTTCATCAGGAGCGATCCTTTCAAAACTCCTAGCAGGGAAGAAGAAGACGTACCGCCATCCGCAGCTGATCACGCTTCAAGGACGATATACCCGGATTGGCTAGCAAATCCGGTACTCATTATGAAAGGGCCTAGCAAATGGAGAATGTGCATCGGCCGTACCAACGCGAGGCCGATTCTCGAGAATAACTAAAGCAGTGTAATGGACGGCAGGTTTCATACGCACTCTTTTCCTACCCAGGGTACCTAAGGGGACTGGAAGGTTTTTAATGAGGCGGCCTGCTGATTCAAAAAAGAAATTTTTATCAATAAAAGAAGATGGTCTCGAGTCTTATCATGGTCTTTGCTTCAGTTACAAGTAAGTAATGCTTGTTATTATCAATACGTCAATATCATCGAAATACGTCACGTGCATATAGGTCTTCGGGGATTGGTGTGCTTAAATAAGTAATCACAAACCCGGAGACCCGGCCTTGATGCCTATGAGTTATGAGGGCTGATTACTCGAAAAAACGGGTACGGCTGCAATCTTATAACCGGACAAAGGAGCCAAATTTCTTGATTATTCTTACTTAAGCTCGATGTGACTCGCGCTAAAGTGGCATGATCTGTTCACTTACGATTACAATCAAACTATGCAGCCCAATGGGACTTGCTTGACCCTGTTTTTCGTATAGATGTAACAGCATGGTATCCACGCGAAAGCCGGCTTACAGTACAAGATAATCAAAAGGGTCATCTAAACCACAAGTCCATGCAGAGTATAAGGCTCAAATAGCCGGAAACTCAACAAGTATTAAGCATGACTTCAGTATTTATGTGAATAGCTATTGGTCTTCAGCTTGGTAAAGAGCAGTTTGTCATCTGAGAAAGGCCACGCCCCCTTAGCTCGTACTTTGGGTCATGGGGACTGGGGACTTCGAGACAGAAACAAACTGCTTAACTACTAAAGCTCGTAAACCTTAGTTTCCGAGTCTTGGGGACTTAAAGAAAAGTCCGTCTATCAAAACCTACGATACTCGGTTAGCCGAGTCTCAAAAGGGAATCAAAAGCAAGAGTTCAAAGTATCGAGAATAAGCTTACATGTAACACAAGGATCGAGATTATCAAAAGCCGGGAGAGGCAAAGAGTTATCATAAATTAACAAGCGCAAAGTCATAATATCAGTATCAATGTTGCACAGGCGCACCGCTAAAAATCATATCAGTCTCGAGAAACGCAAAACACTAGGTATCATCCTACTCGGCATCCTGGGAGTGGTCCTCCGGGTCTTCGTCTTGGACTTGCTCCTTGGCTTTGCCAGCAGTTTTACCTGGACTCTTCACGTCAGGACGAACAGGAGGAGGAACGGCTGGTGTTGAGGTAGACGGCTTTACGCCTAGTTCGGTTTCTCTCTTCGCAGCCTCTTCTTTCCTCCTGGCCAGGTCAGTCGACCACTTTTCCAGCATATCAAAAGGAGGGGGTGCCTCCACCAGAATAACCTTGCCCTCAGAGTCATATGAGCTCATAATTGTGTTTAGATCCATTTTATCTGCCAAAGTTGTGGCCGAGTGACGTACCGAAGATTGTATAGCTTTGAAGTCCTGGGGTTTAAACTTAGACCCGTCAGCCTTGAATTCTGGGAACCCGGATACTACCTTGGCCGGGTCAAGCTTAGGAAAATAAGCCTTCGCCAGCGTCAAAGCCCGGGTCATCCCAATCCGGCAAGACGAACGCTTCAATATTTCAATCCATCCAGGCGCTGTGGAAAAGGCCTGCATGAGATTTTCTTCGCCCGGGTATACCTCCGAAGGCCACTTTATAGCATCCAGCAAAAGTTTCGTGCCGGCAAAAAATGTCCGGAGCACAGTCTTCAGAGTTTTAGCCTGAGTAACGGTGTTCTCCTCCGGAGCAGCAAGGTTAGCACCTGCAATCGAAACACACAAAAGCATATCAGTAATCTTGATTGTTACAACGGCAAGATAGAGATACGCAAGTTAATTGCAAATAACAAACTTACTTAGCAAGATACGGTAAGTGTCCGTAATTTGAGTCGACAGGTTCTTCAGCGAGGATTGGGCAGCATTGTATTTGTTCTTGTATTTGGAGACATCTTTTTTCAAAGTCTTTATCTCCGCTTCAAGGGTTTCCCTACGTTTTGTTTCCGCAAGCAAGAGCTGCTCAGTTTTAAGTAATGTTTCATCCGACTGAGTTATCTCCGCCTGCAAAGAATGAGTGCAACTGTAAGCCGGATATCACGAGAATATTTCCTTCTGAGAAAATAATTACAAAAAATTATTATGCGAAGTACCGAGAATAATTACAGAAAATTATGCTCGGAACTTGGGGACTGGATGTATAGTAAGAAGTATCAAGTAAGATTACCTGATGTGCTGCAGCCATACGCTCTAGGATATTTCCTTCTGAAGCTTTCATGGCGAGAAGAGCGCTCATCAGCTGGTTAAAATCAGCGTTATCCGAGTTAGATGACCCGGGTACCTGGAAAGTGGGAAAAGGAGTTTTTCTTGTAACAGGAGGTGGCACCCGGGTCATCCGAATGTCGGAGTCTGGTCCCCCTCCCGCGCTCGAAGCTGCTCCCTTCTCCTTCTCGCCTGCGTGCGAAGCGATTGGATACCCGGTATCATGCCTAGCCAGCTCCGGTGGCGACGCTTGCTCGTCGCCAGTTGCGGTGAATGCGCCATCAGCCGGCTCATTCTCGACTCGGACCTCAGCCTCCGTGCCCTCTTCGTCGCTAATAACAACCGTGGCTCTGTAGAAGGTACAAGGGTGCAGTTAATCTTTGGTTATGAAAAAGGTGATAAAAGTTCGGTGTAACGTCAAGGAAAGGAGTTTACCCGGTGTTCACCGGGAAGTCCGAAGGGAAGTCGCCGCTAGACCCGGAAGAGACTGAAAGATGGCAAGCAAGGTCTGGGATTACGTCGCAAAGGAATGTCCGGAAAGAGTTTCTATGTACGATAAATACCAGAGCGTCGAGCCGGGGGCGACGAAGTGTCCGGGTTAAGGGCCTCGTCGCCCGGATGGTTCCGGGTTACTCGGCGCCTAGTCGCGGGCGGCTCCTTCATTTATGATCAAAAGGGATGAAGATGAGGTTAGCCCCGGAGTGACGTTATGAGAGCAAAAATTAAAGGGCAAGGAAATGAAATGAAAACCTCGAGGGCGATTCTTTGGGATTTCCTTTTTGATCCGGCTTTGGTGGCCGGCTCCGGCTCGTCCTCTTCACTGGTGGACTCCGCCCTGCCGTCTGTCTCTTCTTCTTCTTCGCCTTGATCCTCTCGTTCTGAAAGATATCAAAGTTATAGCATAAGGAAAAAGAGGAGGCAGGATATAATGCGTGCGAGGGGATTGAGTATGCACCTTCATCCGAGTTAGCGGCATCGTCTTCCTCCTCCGCGTCTTCGGAACTAAGAGGAGTGTTGACCGTCCAAAAGTCATTATCGGCCTGAGGTGAAAATGCCAGGGCAATGGTTAATATTGAGTCAAGAAAAGCGGATAAAAGTAAGCTTGTTAAAATCCAAAATCAAGAGGTAGAAAGCTTACCGCGGGGGCGAGGTTCTCGAGTGTAAAAGGTTCTAATCCGGCTATGTTCCGGATTACCTCGAGCTTCTCTGTTAAAAAACCCTTGATCGTTTTGTTCGTGTCATTAGGGGCGAAGGTGCTGGTAGAGTATCGGATCGGGTCCGTGGTTTGACCCGAATATTCACACATCAGCTTCTCACGAATGGAGTTTGGCTGGATGCGGAAGCTGACCCAGGTCTTCACCAGGTTTAGCCCGACGAGGCCTCGAGCCGATAAGATAGAGATCTTAGCCAGCAAAGGCAAGATAGCCTCCCTGTCCGAGTCAGGGGCGAAGGCATTGAAAGTCTCGGAAATGTCAAGCTGACCCTCCGAGTAACCCGGCAACTTCTTTTCGCCGGGAGGGGAGGTATCCTGGCAGTAGAAGTACGAGAGCTGCCAGTGCTTTACATGAGAATTGAGAGTGATAGGAGGCATCAAGGATTTCTTGCGGCGCTGGATAGAAACCCCGCCGCAAGTAAGAAGTGCGCTGTCGCCGCTTTCGCGGCACGGCTTGCACTGAAAGAGTTCAACGAAGAGAGCCAAACTTGGCGGAGTGCACAAGTAAGACTCGGAAAGAACGATAAAGTGGGAGATGTTTAGAACGGAGTTTGGGCCTATGTCGAAAATACGGAGGTTGTAGTGATCTAGGACGTCACGAAAGAAAGGGTGACCCGGAGGCCTGAAGCCCCGGGTCACATGTTCGACGAAACATATTACCTCGTCCGTTGCTGGAGAAGGCCGGGTTTCGTTGCCTGGTACTCTCCAACGGATAGATTCCTGCGGAGGAAGAATTCCAAGCTCGACCAACTCCTCCAGTTTAGCCTTGGTAACGGAGGACTTCCCCCAATTGGCTGATATGGAGTTCGTGGATTTAGCCTTAGCCGGCTGTTTCCCTTGCCTCCTGGGTGCCATGGGATTGACCTGGTGAAACATCAAAGGGAAGGATGTAAGAAACGAAAACTTGGAAGTTAGCAGATGAGCAATTACCGACTATTTAAACACGATCCGGGTATTGCCTTGCTGGGTCAAGTACGATTTGTCCGGGTATTGTATATCATTACAAAACCTGTAGGGTTTCCCATAAGGTAAGTGTTTGGGGAAGTTAGAAGGATACCCATATGCCTACCATCAGCAAGTGAACCGGAGAAGTGAGATTTTCGGAGGGATAAGAGCAAAGGCGGAAATTTTAGACGGCCCGAGCCCAGATTGGGGACCCTATTTCTAGATTTGTGACCAAGTTAATGCGTACTGACGTTAGGGGAGTAATATAAGCAATGTATCCTATCTAGGGGAATGGTTATGGTAAGCACTAGTGAGTTAAATCGGCAGGGCCCGAGAAATTGCGGACAACTTGATTCAGATCTAATCTAAGGAAAAGCTGAGAAATTGCAAGGATGGGCTAGAAGATAGGAGGAACTTACCGAGGGAGGTTGAAGTAGGGACTTGCGGAGACAGATGGCGCAAGATTGATGTCCTTTCGCGATTGTTGGCCGGCAAATCGGGGGCTTGGCGGCGGATTTGGGAGCTGGAGTGAGTCGCGTGGTGGCGGAGCGCAAGCGACGGCGGATGGGCTTCGGCGATGTGCGTAGGGCTTCCGTGGTGGCTCTCCGCGAACTCGAGCTTGAGAAGAAGAGGAGTGGGGGAAATGAGCCGTCAGGGTTGAGTTTGCTCCTTGGGGTCTATTTATAATAGCCCGGGTGGAAAAGCTTATCCTAACGGGCGAAACCCGGGAGGTGCGGAGTAATAGTTGGCTATTTTGAAATTTGAAAAACACGCTTTATGCGTAGTCAGATATGATCCAGAGAGAAAGGAAGGGGAAATCTCCTTCCTGGTATCAGCGATAATTATCAAGAAAGATGTGAAATTATGGAGTTTCCTATTAAGACTCAAATCTGGAAGATTAAGGGAGAACCTTTAAGGGAGAGCCGGGTCATTACCTGACCCCCTTGGTACCAATCTCAGCCATTCGTCAACGTATTGTGTCTTGACCTTCATGTGTTTGTGTCTAACATTTCTGCAGGGAATAGCCAGCGCTTCGAAGAGTAAATCTTAGAAGCCCCAGCTATTCTGGGGACTACTGATGAGGGGATAGTAACCCGGTATACCAATTCAAAGGTGTGATTCGGCCCAAAGCGGCGGCTGGACCGAATCCGGCTAAGGACAAAGAAACTTCTGGAAGGCCCAAAGCTTGTAATGTTTGTAACCCGGATTGTGGGTTACGGTAAGGAAAGTTAGAGTTTGTATGCAGAGTTCGAGTAGGGCTCAGGATGCGCCTTGTAGGGCAAGCCAAGGGGGGTATGGGTGCTATATAAACCGACCCCTGGGCTCAGCCTGAGAGAGATTCAGGTCATAGTTGTAACACCTGTTATCGAGTATTCAGCATAATTCATATTGAGATTCGGCGAGTTATTTTCCGGTTCTTAGATTGCTTTCCGCCATGTCTTCCTTCGAGCTAAACCCTCTCCCGAATACCTGTGTCGACTTGCCCCAAGATCAGTTACCCCCGGTAACATCTGCCGTGATTATCCCACGACACCGGTACTTGCTACCCGGTCGACTGCTACTCGGTCTCACAGAAAGATGACTAGAAGGAGATATCAAGCAAGATATATCTGTTCGAGTAGAAGAGTTGGCCCGAGTAAAACTGGCGGGAACCTACTCGGGCCAGAAGTCAAAGGAGCCGTTCTGACACAGGATCCCGCGTATCCCGGGTCCGTACTTCGCACTGTCACAGCACTGTTCATCTGGGGACGGCGTGCCTGACAGCGACAGTGTGGCAGCAGGGCTTCGCAGGATAGGGGGACCTACTCTGTGTTCGCACAGTGATAACAGACTGGTTACTTGGTTTTGCCCAACGACTTTCTGCATCAAGACAAGCTTAGAAGCCAAAGCTGTCAGCGGGAACTCGGAAGAAGGACGATGTGCACACAATGTCGACACTTGTTGTATTTGGCTGTATCCGGCAGGGCACCGGGTATATAAGGTGCCCAGCCGCCTCCTGCGCGAGACACGATGACATAGGAGACTTGGGCTGGATCACACGTAGAGATCCTTGACCTAATCCTACTCGGAGAGAGAAGAGTGGCTACTCGGTAGCAAGAACATTTGTACTGTGGCTACTCGGTGAGACACCAGAATACATAGAGAAAGGCAGGAGTAGGGGTTTTACCTCCTCACGAGGGCCCTGAACCTGGGTAGATCGTGTTGTTTGCAGTGTTTGATCTTCACCTCACGCGTCTACTCGTCGCGTGATCCCTCCCCGAGCACCTCCAGCGTCCTTCGTCCCCACATCTTTAGCCATCCTATGGCATCTGCCGTGACACCACCACGACAGTTGGCGCCCACCGTGGGGCAACCAGCGGCGCTGGCTGGAGTTTCTGTTCGGACGGGATCTTCTTCAGCGGAGCGCGTGGTCTGTGGCCTTGTCCACAGATTCGGCTCCTTCGACTTCGTCACCGACAACGCCGGCGATTTCGGCGGCAAGGCCATGCCGGAGGGCGGCTCGGTGATCTCCTTCGGCTCTCACCTCGTCTACGTCGCCACCGTCGTCGACCGCGAGTATCCTGAGGTGGTGTTGGTTGCGGAGGATCCCCCTGCTGTGATCGCTGCTCGCGGAAGGCCTACGCGCTGTTCTGCGGACCGCGCTGAGGTGATGGTGACCGGCTTGGCGGCAAACGCCGGCGCAGCTGCTGCTGGCGCCGCGGTCATCGTCGAGAATCTTGCTGCCTCGAGCGCTGGTGGCAGGATCCACAGGCCTTACGAGAAGGACTGCAACCTCCCTCCCTCCACCACTCCGACCATTCCCGCGTCGGCTGGGCGGAATGGCATGCCGCCTCCCACCGACCTCGAGCTTCTGAGCATGAAGGAGCAGCTCGAGCGGCAACGCCAGGAGCTGCTCGTCGAGCAGGCGGAGTTGGACAAGATCAGGCTAGAGCTTAGCTTAGATCAGCTTGAGTACAACAAGGCTCACGGCTTCACGCCAGTCACTAGGAGAGCTAGCAGAGTAGGCGCCACGCGGCACAACCTTGGTGCCGAGATGGCGACAGTTGTAGAGGTTCCCGCTCAGTCCGCCACCGCAAACACTTCCACTAGGCCTAGATACAGCACGCCCGCCAAGACACTTAGAGCTGCTGAGGCTGTAGCCGCCGAGTTGCCTCGTCTCGACGGCGACGCGCGTGTTAGGCAGCAAGAGAGGCTCAACGAGTTGGTGTTAGAGGCTGCTAGGCAGAATGAGGAGTTCCGGAAAGCCAACCCGGGTGCTGGAGCTTCGCAGGTGGTGCACTCGCACGCGGCTAGATCTAACGATTAGGCCTCGTCTCCGCACCCCAGCCGCGAGAAGAGCCGCAGCGGACGTTCCGCCAGAGATAGGCAAATGCAGGTGTATGACCCGGCTGCTGCCGCGAGACAGCTTGCTGTGCCGCAGCAGCCCGGGCAGGAACACAATGCTGCAAGAGCAGGCTCTCAAGCCCATCAAGCTCAAAGCCAGGCCCGAGGTGGAGCGCGCCCAGGTCCTTCTCAGCGTCCCGCTGCTCAGCCTACTCGGCAGAGGCAGCAGCCGCGCGCAGTGGCGCCAGTCGCCAACCCGGTGGAGCAGCTTGCAGCTGTGCAGGTGGACAGATATGATGACGGCTACTCGGCCATGGAGATGGTTGGCTATGACATTCTGGACCGTGTTGGCGAGCGCGTGTTGGCGCCTGGAGACGCAAGGCATCAGCTGGACCGGATCAACTTGTCGGCTCGGCTGGAGAACACGGGTCCTCCTGGCCCCGAGTGCTTTGGCCCGCGCATCATGAACGAGCCATCCGTGAAGAACTTTCAGCTCGCAAGGGGCACCAAGAGCTACAATGGCAGCACCAAGCCCGAAGACTGGCTCAATGACTACGTCATCGCAGTCCACATTGCGGGCGGCAACAGGAGATGGGCAGTGCGCTACGTCCCGCAGATGCTAGAGGGTCCAGCTCGCACGTGGCTCAACAACTTGCCCAAGCACAGCATAAATTGCTGGCTGGATTTCTCGGACGCCTTCGTCAGCAACTTCACGAGCACTTACAAGAGGCCGAATAGGCCACATCAGTTGTCCGCTTGCAGGCAGCGAGAAGACGAGACAAACCGCGAGTACCTTACTCGGTGGAGCACATTGAGGAACACCTGTGAAGGTGTGAATGAAGCCCAGGTCATCACTTGGTTTGCGCAGGGTTGCAGGCATGGCAGTATGCTGTGGCAGAGATTGCAGAGGGAGATGCCAAACACTCTGGCGGAGACCATCAAGATTGCGGATCAGTACGCACTCGGTGATCCTACTCAACCCCTGATGGACTCCTCTAAGCCGAGAAGAAATTTCAGCAACAGCAAGCGCAACGAGTTCCGCAACAAGCGCAGGGGTGATCGAGTAGATACTCGGTATGATCTTGAAGAGGTGAATGCAGTGGCTGTAGGAGCTGGGGGTAGCCAAAGGCAGAAACCTGCTGGAGCCTACGGGCAGAACCAGAACCAGGGCCAAGGCAACAAGAAACCATTCCGTGCTCCTCAGTCGGGTAGCGGCAACTCCGAGCAGCCGAGGAAGTTCGTCTTTGACGACATGAAGGATGGCCCATGCAGTTTTCACATTCACCACCCCTCCAGGCCTGCTAACCACACTACTCGGCAGTGCGAGTGGTGGGATGTGATCAAGAATGATGGCTTGCCTCCTCCTCCTCCTCTGCCAGCGGCCAATGCCAATGTGCAGCCTACTCGCGCACCCGCAGCTCGGCCGCCAGTGTTCCCGAGAAGAGAAAATGTGAACCAGGTGGCTTTAGGAGCCAACCGTCACTTCAACAATGAGAGCTACCGCAACAACAACAACAACTACAACCGCAACAACAACAGAGGCAACAACAACAACTACCAGAGCAACAACAACAACGGCAGCAATGGGGGCGGAGGCTCCAACCAGTACCAAGAGCACCATGAGAGCTACATGATCTTCACCTCGGAGCCAGTCGACAAGCAATCACAGCACAGGCGTGCCATGGAGGTCAATGCAGTGATTCCTGCTGTCCCTCACTACATGTATTGGTGTGACCAGGAGATCAGGTGGTCCCGAGTAGATCATCCCAAGGTGATGCCCAACCCGGGTAGCTACGCCTTGGTGCTGGATCCTACTTTCCTGGGTCCCGAGAAGAATGTGAGGTTCAGCAAGGTGCTAATCGACAACGGCAGCAGCATCAACATCGTGTACAAGGACACACTCGAGAAGCTCGGGATTGGGGAGAACATGCTGCTGCCCAGCAAGACCACTTTCCATGGCATTGTGCCGGGAATGTCTTGCTCTCCAATGGGCAGAATATGGATAGATGTGCTATTCGGCACCAGGGAGAACTGTCGCACAGAGAGCCTGCAGTTTGAGGTGGTTGATCACAAGAGCCCTTACCATGCTCTACTCGGCAGGCCGGCTCTGAGCAAGTTCATGGCTTCTACCCACACTGCATATCTGAAGATGAAGATCCCTGGTCCCAATGGTGTGATTACCATTGCTGGTGATTACAAGAAGTCCATGGAGTGTGCCTCTGCTGGTTCCCAGTTGGCGGAGTCGATGGTGATTGCGGCCGAGAAGAAGAAGATGTATGAGGTGGTGGCCATGGCGCAATCCGCGCAAGCTGGCGCGCAAGGCGTGCCGAGTACCCAACACGGGACCGCGTTCCAGGCGTCTCGGGAAACCAAGAAGGTCCAGGTCGACCCCGAGTTCCCCGACCGCGTAGCCATCATTGGCTCCGGGTTGGCGGAGAAATAGGAAAGCGAGCTCATCCACTTCCTCCGTGAGAATCGGGACGTGTTCGCCTGGTCCAATGAAGATCTACCAGGAGTCCCGAGGGAGTTGGTTGAGCACTCATTACATGTGCGTCCTGACGCCAAGCCCGTGAAGCAGGCTATGCGCCGCTTCGGAGATGAGAGAAGGAAGGCCATTGGTGACCAGATCACCAAGCTGCTGATAAGCAATTTCATCATGGAAGTGCTGCATCCGGATTGGCTAGCCAACCCGGTCATGGTCGAGAAGAAAAAGGAGGATCCCAAGGCTGCCACTGCATGGCGCATGTGTGTCGACTACACCGACTTGAACAAGGCATGCCCCAAGGATCCCTTCCCGCTACCTCGCATCGATCAGGTGATCGATTCCACTGCTGGTTGTGAACTGCTGTCTTTCATAGATGCCTACTCTGGTTTCCACCAGATTGCACTCAATCCTGATGATCAAATAAAGACTGCTTTCATTACCCCGTACGGGGCTTATTGCTATCGTGTCATGTGTTTTGGCTTGAGGAATGCGGGTGCAACCTATCAGAGATGCATGCAGAAATGCTTGCACGACCAGCTCGGCAAGAATGTGCAGGTGTACGTAGATGACATTGTCATCAAAACGAATAAAACACATACTCTGCTTGCCGACCTGGAGGAAACCTTTGCTAACCTACGCAAGTACAAAATGAAGCTGAATCCGAGTAAATGCACCTTTGGTGTCCCGGCTGGCAAGCTACTCGGCTTCCTGGTGTCTAGTCGGGGCATTGAGGCCAATCCTTCAAAGATAAAAGCTATTGAGAGCATGTCTTTGCCGAGATCCTTGAAAGACGTGCAGAAATTCACTGGTTGCTTGGCATCTCTGAGCCGTTTTCTGGGCCGAATGGGCGAGAAGGCCCTGCCTCTATACCAGCTGTGAAGAAAAGTGACAAGTTTGTCTGGACTCCACAAGCGGACGTGGCATTCAACGAGCTGAAAGCAATGCTGGCTAGCGCTCCCATCTTGGCTAGTCCGCTACCCAAGGAGCCAATGCTGCTGTACATTGCTGCCACTAACCGGGTAGTCCGTGTGGTGATTGTGGTGGAGCGAGAAGAAGAAGGCAAGAGTGTGCAGCGTCCAGTGTACTATCTCAGTGAAGTGCTGTCTAGCTCCAAGCAAAACTACCCGCACTAGCAGAAGATGACCTACGGCGTGTACCTGGGCGCCAAGAAGCTAAAGCATTACTTCCAAGAGCATCCTATCACGGTTGTGAGCTCTGCTCCCATCTCGAATATCATGGGCAACAAGGAGGCGAGTGGCAGAGTAGCCAAGTGGGCAATCGAGCTAGCCGCGTACGCTCCCGTGTACGCGAGAAGAGAAGCTATCAAGTCTCAGATTCTGGCAGAGTTTCTGGTGGATTGGGCCGAGGTGCAGTATGAACCTCCTGCTCCAGTTTCCAATTACTGGAAGATGCACTTTGATGGCTCGAAGGTGAAGGAAGGCCTTGGTGCTGGCGTAGTGCTTACGTCACCCAAGCGAGATCAGCTCAAGTATGTGCTGCAGATTCACTTCAAGGCGTCCAACAACGTAGCAGAGTACGAGGCAGTGGTGCATGGTTTGCGAGTAGCCAAGGAGGTTGGCGTGCAGCGCATTATATGCTATGGCGATTCAGATCTGGTGGTGCAGCAAGTCTCTGGCACTTGGGATGCTCTAGATGCCAACATGGCATCATATCGCTTCCCGGTACAGTCTATGACTGGGTTCTTCGAATGCTGCGAATTCCAGCACATTCACCGAGCAGAGAACGAAGCGGCAGACGAGCTGTCCAAGTTGGGATCTTCTCGGCAATCCATCCCGGCGGGGGTTGCCTTGGAGCACTTGAGGAAGCCATCCATCAAGCCCTCTCCCAACTCGGAGTCCATATTTGTTCCTTCTCTGCCAAGTGAGGAATCTGATCCCATGGAGATTGACTGGGAGAATGCTACAGGAAACCCGGGGACTGCTGCTCCCGACTCGGGGACTGCCGTCCTCTACTCGGGGACTGCCACTCCCTACTCGGGGACTGCCACTCCCTACTCGGGGGCTGCCACTCCCTACTCGGGGATTGCCACTCCTTACTCGGGGACTGCCACTCCTTACTCGGGGACTGCCGCTCCATACTCGGGGACTGCTGTCCTTAACCCGGGGACTGTCGCATTCATTGAGGAAGTCCTTGCCAATCGATCTGGGCTCCAGAGAAGTGCTCCCAACCCTAAAGAGCAACCAGAGGTGCCTGTCCCAATGGAAGTGGACGAACCACTGTTTCCCACACGGGAGACACCGAGTTGGGCCATGCCCATATTATCCTTTCTAAGGGACGGTACTCTGCCAGAAGATGAAGTGGCTGCAAGACAGATTCAGAGAAGATCCAAGGGCTACACTGTATTCCGAGATGTGCTGCACAAAAGAAGTGCCACCGGCGTGCTGCGACATTGTGTGGACCCAGAAGAAGGAGGAGAGATTCTGGTAGAGATACACCAAGGGGAATGCGGGCACCACGCCTCTTCTCGGGCATTGGTCAAGAAAGCTTTTCGGCATGGCTTCTACTGGCTCACAGCTCTGCAGCAAGCTGAGGACATCATGAGGAAGTGCAATGGCTGCCAGATGTTTGCAAGCAAGATTCACATGCCTGCTTCCAAGTTGAAAACCATTCCTATCACTTGGCCATTTGCTATTTGGTGTTTGGACATGGTCGGACCCTTCCAGCCGGCTAGAGGCAACATGACTCACATCTTGGTCATGGTGGACAAGTTCACCAAGTGGATTGAAGTGAAGCCTATTCGGAAGTGCGATGGAGAAACAGCTGTGAAATTCTTGAAGGATGTGATCCTGAGATACGGCTACCCGCACAGCATCATCACCGACAACGGCACAAACTTCGCAGAGGGGGCAATGGTGCGGTTCTGCAGAGATAAGCACATCCGACTAGATGTTGCGTCTGTTGCGCATCCAGCCTCCAATGGACAAGTGGAAAGAGAAAACGGCATGGTATTGGCAGGCATAAAGCCAAGGCTGATTGAGCCACTGCTGAAAACACCTGGGTGTTGGCTAGACGAGTTGCCAGCGGTGTTGTCGAGTCTAAGGACTACCCCTAACCGGTCAACCGGCTACACGCCATTCTTCTTGGTATACGGGGCTGAGGCCGTGTTGCCAATAGACCTAGAGCATGACTCCCCCCGAGTAGACCTCTACACTGAGGTGGAGGCGAGATAAGCTCGAGAAGACGACGTTGACCTGCTTGAAGAAGCAAGAGAGCTGACTCTGTCACGTTCGGCTATCTACCGGCAAAACCTGCGGCGTTATCATAGCCGGAAGGTGAACCCAAGGGTTTTCCGAGAAGGAGACTTGGTCCTTAGGCTTGTGCAGCGCACAGCCGGGATGCACAAGTTGTCTCCTCCATGGGAAGGGCCTTTCATTGTGAGCAAAGAGCTGCACAACGATGCATACTATCTTGTAGATGCGCGCCCACCACAGGCGAACAGGGCAGATAAAGCTGGAGAGGAAACCAAGCGCCCTTGGAATGTAGCTCTACTCCGTCGTTTTCATTCGTGAGCAAAGATGTGTATGTATCCTCTTATCCGAGTTAAAATTCTATTCTGCAATCTGAAATTGAACTCGGGGACTGCCCTCGTCCGAAATTGCTCTAAGTGTTTCTACTCGGCTTTACCTTTTGCCTATTCGGTTGCTCTACTTCAAAATTCAAAGGTACATTGAGTACTGTGTTTAAACCTACATGCCAACTCTTCGACTTTGCTGCTGTCCGAAACCCGGCTTCATGGCAAGCAAGAGAACAAGCAAAAGGTCCATGAGCACAAGAAAAATTACTAAGGAAAGGAAGAGTGCAGGAACCGAGTAGGGTGCTTTTACTACTGTTCTTTGTCTTATCTTTTCGGCTAAGTGGTGGGCTGCGTTACTATGATTGTTTCTAAGCGGCTAAGTATTTGCAGCTCTGCTCTTTAACTCTTGTGACTCGAATACCAAAAAAGCAACAAGTTGCGGGTAGAGCTGAGACCAAAAGAGAGAGTGAATAAGAAATGCAACTCGGGGACTCGCATGATAACGCAACCCGGCATCAAGCCAAGGCTGAACAAAATGATTAAGTTGAAGATAACAAGTGGGAATAAAAATGAGTAGCAACGGCATAAGTAGTCTGATACATTTGCACCCGGCATCCCGGGGATCTGATAAGTGTTTAAGGAATAAGCTGCAGGATAAACTCAGGTTGACGTGGCGTTCTCGGTGCTGGCCTTGGTTGTTTCATCTTCAGTAGTGGCATTGGTTGTGTCCGCTTCCGGGCTGGCGTCGACAGTCTTCGCGGCTTCGTCCTCGGCGCTGGCATTGGTCGCGTCCGCCTCTGCGCTGGCATCAACAAGCTTCGCTGCTCCGTCCTCGGCGTCGGGCTCGGTGGCTACCTGGTCTGAAGTTGTCGTGGCCACTGAGACAGGCGTTGTCGCGGAGGTGGAGCCGGTAGTTTGGGCGCGAAGGTTGACGATGTCGTCGAGGGCAGCTCCTGACGAGGTGCCGAACTCGAGCGCGGCGGTGTCGATGGACATCTTCTCGCCCTCCTCCTCCTTGTCGCTACCCGCAATAACCGCAGCTTTCCCCTTCCCGGCCTTGCCACCAGGAGAATCGAAGTAACTCAAGTCCAAATCCTCTGAGTCCGTCTCCTCATCTTCGTCCTCCTCCATCTCGGTGTCGGGCTCAGTAAGGCCGTCGATGAAGGTCGCCGTGTCAGCATATTGGGCAACCTCATGCGCAACCAGCTTGCGGATAGCAACGCAGTCGGGGTTCGTCTCCCACCTGGAGTCTCGGCGCATCTCGCGGATGATCTGCATATTGAGGTTTTCGTACCAGGTGGTGATGAAGAGCAGCATCATGTCCGCACCTGCCCGAGCTCCCAAGGCGCGCCACTTCTTCAGTTCGGCCTTCACGCCGCGCAGCTTCAGGGCAAGCCCGCGGATGGTCGTTGGCGCGGCGTCCTGGTGCCAGAAGAGTTCGTGGAGCTGGAAGCCAACGCGCACCAGATCGGTGCCCACGCCGGCTAGGCGCTGGAATTGCCCTTGCATGACCAGGATGCTCTCTTCAATTTCTGCTCGGGTGTCCATGAGCTCGCCCTTCTCAGCGCGTGCTGTTTGGGCCTTGGCCAGGGCAGGCGCGCAAGAGGACACGATATCAGGGAAAACTTCTGCAAAAGCTATGAGAAAAGATCAGAAACGAGAAACAGAGAAGAAAGGTGCAGCCGTGTAGCAGAGGAGCAGAGAAAAGGGAGCACTTACTGTTCAAGTCATAGCGCAGCCCTTGCAGCAGATTCTTCCAAGTTTCCTCGTTGGCTAGATGCTTCTCCTCAATCAAACGGAGCTCCTCTAGCTGAGTGAAGAGGCCAGCATTTCTCTTCTTCAGCACCTCGCACTCCTGTTCGAGGGTTCTCTCCTGGCTTTGGCTGCTGCTTCGTTCCTCTTCTTCTCGGCAAGCAGCTCCTCCTTCTCGGCTGCTAAGTCGAGGGCGTCTTTGAGCGCAGTCTGCAGCTGGGTCTGGAGAGTTTCCACCTCGGTGGTATGCTCTTTTATCAGCTCGACAGCCTGGCTGGACAGTTGTTGCTTCACCTCAGCAGGCTTGAGGCAGTCTTGATGCTCCTCGACAAATTTTTTATGATCTTCTGAGAAAAGCAAAGCACGATCAACAGAGTAGCGGAGAAAGGAATACAGAGACAAGCCGAGAAGACGGCAACGTACCTTCCAATCTCTTGATGGTGGCCTGGCCATTCTCGACGAAGGCACGGCAGTTCTCGTGCTCGTCCGACAGGGCCTTCAACTTCCCTGTAGGGTAAAATTAGTTAGCGCAAAAAGCAGAAGCGGGCGTAAACACCAAACGCAAGAACCGCGCAGCTAGAAGCATACCTTCAACTTCAGACAGCCTCAGGGTGCTGTTCATCACTTCCTTATCAGCTTCCTCGGCGGCTATCTTCTCTTTTTCCAGGGCGGCGATACGCCTCCTGGCAACAGCATGGTTCCAGAGTAGCCGACGATGCAAGTCGGTCCGCTTCAGTACGCTATTCTGAGAAGGAAAAGAAAAAAGAATCAGGCAAGGTAGTAGAGATTCAACCCGAGAAGGCGGCTACTCGAGAGAGTATCCGCCTACTCGGCCAGAATCTCGGGGACTGGGTGATGGATAAGGAAAAGAAGACGAGTAGAAGAGAAGTGAAAATGCAACTCGGAGAGGATGAGTAGGAGCTTACCGCGTAGGATTGCTCAAGGTCTTCGGCGTTCTTGCGGTGGACAAACATCTTGGCGGCAAGCGTAGCAGAGCTGGATGAGACAGTCATGGGTTTGTAACCCAGGTCTACCTTGTTCCAGTCGACACGCATATGGTCTATCTCACCCAAATCCGTGCCGTTCCAGTTCGTATTGCCAAGAACCTTGCTGTCCCACTTGGCATCGATGAAGCCGACCAGATCCAGTACTTGCTCAATGCCCTGGGACGTTAATGCCTGGTCCTGAACCCCACGTGAAGAAATGGAGAGGGATTTGTCTTGATTTGGAGCTGGTGGTCTGGAGTCCACTGCCACGGCCTTCTTCCCTTTCTGAAGAGCAAGTTTATGTTCCTTGGAGGTGAAGCCAACCTGGTGCTGGTGGCTAACCTTCACCATGTAAGGAGGGTAGCTGGGCTGATCTGAGACGGTGGATGCAGCAGCGGCGACAACAGCCGCGTCAGGCTCGCGGATAGCCAGTTGACTGGACTGGACAGTTGATGTTGGCGGCGGCATCTCGGCAGCCCGCTTCTTAGAAATTTCCTTCTTGGCTGTTGGCTTCTCGGTGACTGGCTTCTCGGCTTTCTTCTTCTCGGTGGTTTTCTTGGCCTTCTCCTCGGCGGCCTTCTTCTCTGCGGCTTCCTGGGCGCTTTTCCTCGTAACCGGTTTGGCCGGAGAGCTAGTTGCAGTCTTGGTTTTCTGCACCAAGGAGGAGTCTGGTGCAGTGGGCGGCGCCAGTGGTGCGCTACTCGGCGCGGCGTCTGGCTGAGCGCTACCCTGCGCGGCGCCTGGTTGCGCATCGCTCAGAGGGTATTGCTCCGCCTCGTCAACTACTTCTACCCGCTGCTCGGCAGCGGGATCAGGCTGTGAGGCATCCGGTTCTTCTACCCGCGGCTGGGCCACGGGATCTTCTTGTTCAGCAGCCCCTGTCGCTGGCTGCTCTTCTTCTTCTTCCTGCCGCTCAAGGGCGGCGGCGTCATGCATCTCCTGGTCTGGATCTTGGTCCTCTTCAGCCCTGGTGGCTGGAGGGGAAGGTGGCAACTCCTGGTGAGCAGCATCCTGCGCCTCCTGCTTGGCGCGGGACTGCTGCTCCTGCTCAACGTCGTGGGCGTCGGTATCCCTGTACGGAGCCTCGTCGGAGTCCTCCGCTTGCGCCTTGGCGGTGTCGTTTTCGTTGCCGTCGAGGTTGATGAGTTTATCAACGTCAATGGCGGCTTTCTTCTTGGTCTTCGTGGGCGCACGAGCGGCATCCGCGTCCAAGGGGGCCCTGAAGAGAAAAATCGTGTTCAGAAATAAGAAGAGGGCAGAGGAAACAGCAAAGCAAAAGGATTGGGAATCAACCGGGAAGAACGAAGTGAACCAAAGCGTATGATCGAGAAGGAACTTACCCCTTGCGGCTAGGGATCGGTGGTCGTTTCCTCTTCACGACCTTCTTGGTCATCTTCTCGGTGACTGGCTTCTCGGTTTTCTTCTTCTTGGAGGGGGGTTCTTGGGCGCCACTGCCCGCCCGCTTGCGGGTGACAGGAGCGGCAACTGAAAGAGGTGGGACGACCAGGGCTGCATCGTCCTCGTCCTCACCTTCATCGTCGTCCTCATCCTCGCCTCCGTCCTCAGCATCGGCATCACCTGTGAAATAGAAAGGAAGAAGGGCGATTCAGAAGCAGGAAGCAGTTAGTTTGTGCAGCTTGTGACCAGACAAGATGAGTTCAATTACCTTCATCTTCGTCCTCGGTCCAGTCGCGGACGGACGCATCGACACGGTGCCTACTCGTCTGGGCGGCCTCAGGAGGATTGAGCTTGTCCACGGTCTCGAAGGAGACCACGTCATCTTCTTCTCGGTCATCTGACCAGTTGCCCTCGAAGCGCTCACAGCTCTCAGCAAGCTGGCGGTCAAGGACCTGAAGAATAGAGAAACATCGCAGAGTGAGTCGAGTAGCGTGAAGACGTTCTATCCGACTAGGCGTGCAGACACCAAGCACAATAAGCCTAAACGGTTCGGCTAAGTTTCCTACTCGGCAAGGCGTGCAAACATCAAGCACATTAAGCCTAAGTGTTTCTCCTAAGTGTCCTACTCGGCAAGGCGTGCAAACATCAAGCACATTAAGCCTAAGTGTTTCTCCTAAGTGTGCTACCCGACAAGGCGTGCATCAGCAAGCATACTAAGCCTGAGGAGTTCCGCTAAGCGCCCTACACGGCGCAGAATGCGAATGCTAGTCGCAGCAAGGAGAGGAAGCTGTCTACTCGGATTGCATGTATTGGAAGCAGAGTAAGAAGTACATACCCGTTCAATCGGCTTCGTACGGCTGTATGGGATGAAGCCATACTGCCAATTGTCTCGGAGGCCCGTGGTCAGGATGGACCTTGCGTGCGCGGCGACATCCGCGTTGCTGAGCTCGAACGTAGTCGTCCGAGTACAGCCGCGAGGGCCGCCCATGTAGCACATGGGGTGGGAGCGTCGTTGCAGAGGCAGCACTCGGTTGCGGATCCAGCAGGCGACTGGATCGTCGCTCTTCAGCCCTTCTCCAATCAGATAGGCGAGTCGTTCCTCCATCTGAGTCAGATTCCTGCTGTTGGATGGCTTACTCTTCCAGTTCTGCCCGGTAGGAGCTCGACTGCTCCAAGGGGGCAGATTGATGCGGTCCTCGATCTTGGCATCCTTCGTGGCGGGGATGTTCTTCACGTACAGGAAGGATTTCTGCCACTTGCGGACAGAATCCAAGCCCTTGATGCGAGGGTGGTTGGTTCCCGTCCGCTGCACCATCATGGCGCTGCCGGTATCGGTTGTCCGGCTGCTGGCGGCCGCCCCGTCCTTCTTGCCTTGGCTCTGTTGGTGGAAGAAGAAATACTTCGACCACGTCTCCATCGTGGGGCGAACGCCGAGGAAGGCTTCGCACACCACGGCGTGGTAGGAAAGGAAGACCACCGCATTAGGAGGAAGGTGATGCATCTGAAGACCGTAGTGGTCGAGAAGGGAACGGAGGAAATCGGAAGCAGGGAGGCCGAATCCTCGCGCGAAGTGCGCGAGGAAGACGACGTGTTCGCCCTCCCGCGGGGCCGGAACGATCTCGCCGTCGGACGGCCGGCACTGAACACCAGGAGGAACCCTCCGGGTGTTCACAAGCCAAGAGCAGTCATCGACGGTGACATCAGAGCCAGCCCAGCCGGCGCGAGCACTGTCGCCACGAGCCATGGCTGCGAGTAGGAAGTGGTGAATGTTTGGAAGAGATTGGTGGAATGGTGGAATCCGCGGCGGCGCAAAGAGTTGCGCGGTGGCGGAGAGCTCTGCGGCGGCGGAGAAACAGAGAGGCAGAAGAGGAAAGTGCAGAGGAAGAAGAAGAGGAAGTTACCGTGGGGGTATTTATACCGCACCACGGGTAACCGTTACGAATTGGAGTAGTGGGATCGATCGTGGCAATAAATCGTGCGGCGTGGGGTCTGTGGCCGGTTAGAAACGCACACAGCGCGGAACGCGCGCGTAACGGCCACAATTGATCCCACGACGAGATCGTGGCTAATTACTGCGCGTGATGGGACATTACGAGGTCGTGGGCCCGCTCCGTGAAAACTGGGCGCGTGGCCTGTCAGGGTCTGGGCAGCGAGGCTTCGCGGTCCTGGATGCGTGACGCGTGTCCAGTTGCAGCACGGACAGCCGGATTGTGCTCTGCGCTGCAGAGATTCGATTGAAGAAATTCCCTAAGTCTTTTTACTCGGTTACAGAGAAGGAGGCTAGCTCTATTCGGAAGAAAGGAAACTCAAGGTACTCTTCGAAATGCTACTCGGAGGTTTTACTCGACATATTGAGGTTCAAGAGCAAGGTTGCCAAGCTTGGTTTTTAAGCTGGCAGGGCCCAGTGAACGAGTTCGCAGGGCTCTACCAGCTTCGGGGACTGCTGTCGGGGGGTTACCCCCGAGTAGGGTAAAGGCAAGTGGTAAAGGCAACAATCAGAATAGAGGTTTGGTCGAGTAGCCGCCTACCCGGTACTTGCTACCCGGTCGACTGCTACTCGGTCTCTGTCGCACCCTGATTTCTAGGGGATACTCACCGTACGAACTGGATAGCAGATGCTTGGATTATGGGGCATAACTGCTCCCACGTCCCAGCTTCCTGGTAGGCCTGCGCTTATGCGCGACAACACAAGCCCTGCTATTCCATCGTCGATGTAAACTATCCACTAGAGATCAAAGGCACTTCCGTCGACGTACTTCAACCATACACACATGGTACGTCAACGGCGTTTAACAAGTGATATCACAACAGATCTCTACGACACAAAAGATTGAAATAACCTGCAAATGGCTCTCATTAGAGCAGAGATAGCAAATACAATCATTCAGAGGGCACATGCCCCAACAATACATCGTTACAACACAGCGGAAGCATTCAACATGTCTGAGTACAGACAAGAACCAAATAGGCCTAAGAGGCCGGAAACAAACAGACGGAGCCCATCCACGAAGTCTCGGATCCTGCCCGGGTCCGCTATCTACTCGTCAGCAGTCTCGTCATACTCCACGTAGTTGCCACCATGTAGATCCTTGGAAACGTCGGTCTGCGGAAACCACAGCCCCAAAGGGGTCAGTACATAAACGTACTGGCAAGCAAGACTCACAGTTCACCAAAGTGTAACCCGTCAACACCAAGCACAGATGCCTTGGGTTCAACGGAAGAGAGGGGATATAAAAGATGCTGCAACTGGCTGCGCTAACCAACTACAGAGATTCTACCACTTCCGGCTAACAGAAAGGAGATAAGATCGAGGATTGTAACCAACTGAAAGATAACTTCAAACAAACCCATCCTGGATCTCGCCCCTTATCCAAAGAAGCAATCCGAGGATAACTCACACAGTTGTAATAATGATGGTTCAAATTATTGTGTCAATAAGCCTATTACTAGTCAAGTTATTAATCATTGGGTGTAAAGTTGTTGATCATTAGGTTTAAGTTGTCCTGAGTACTTGTTAGCCAGTACTTTCACCAAGTAATCCATAACCGCGGAAAACACGGCTTCTCGAGAAGATTATCCCTGCAGGGTTGCACCAATTTGGCCGTACACTCAAGAATAACCCGCCAGATGGGAAGCTAACCCACCAAGCGGGGTACTCTACACAACCAACCATTCTTCGCATCAAGCCCAAAGAACCTTGGGCGCACGGCTAATCAAGCCCCGAAGAAAAGGGACCCTCATAGCACTCTAAGACCGTGTCCCCCTATATGCCGACTACGAAAGTTCCACCCTGGCCTGGGCTCGCAAAAACATGCATGCGGCAAATGGAAAACACGAACTAAATGAGGCGATTTGGACGAGATGCGAATCAGGTCAAGTTGAGGGGGGCGCCCATACTCGCTTCCCAAATGCGGGTAGTGCGCTCATCATGGATCAGTAGACAAGACCCTTTTCCTATTAGGGTCGACACTAGCAGGCTCCAAAACCTCTCATGGGCCTCCTGCCGGTGCCTTATCATCAAATTTATTATTAATAGTAACATTAGCATGATTGATTGATTAAACATCGAGCCCCCACAACGTAATAGATATAGTAACAGAAAGTAACGGATAACAGACTCGAGCAAAAGCAACCTAAGCACGCTAGTAAGACTCTGGCTCAAACAATGGGTTGTAGGAAGGGAGATGAGGCAATATCAGGGTTAAGGGATTCATGTGATGGGTTCGTAACAGAAACAACTACTACTAAGGCTAGCAGAAAGGAACAACGGAAAGTATCGGTAAACAATGTTGAAAGGAACACGATGGTTCATGTGAGTGATAACTTGCCTGCAAACCCAGTAGCCTGGTACTGAGCTAACTCCTTAGAAGGGATGTCGTAAGTATCGTCGGTCTCAACATCGTCGTGTATCCGAGAAGAAGCAAACAAACAAGGCAGGAAGATAAACAATCAATAACATGGCATAGTGCACAAACAATGGGATGATGCATGACCATTTAATTGATGCAACAAAATAAACTAGTTGACAAGATAGAAACAGGATTAAATGGACTCATATGCAATTGGATTGCATATGGAAAGATCCATTGAAATAAGTGGAAACAATGATTTACAATTAATTATTATGTGAAAGTGGTTAGCATGATGCATGCCTGATGAGGAAAACAACAAAATAACAACAATAGAACCAAATGGAAATAAGGTTCAAGAAGTTTAGAAATTCATTTATTAATTTAGGAAATTTTGGTTACTTAAAGGTGCCACACAAGCATTTGTTGTTTTCACCAATTTTAATTGTTCAAAATAGATAACAAAGTTTATATTTTATAAGAACACACAATTTTAGGTGGATTGCATGTTTCACTTGTTGAAAAAGGATTTCAAATAAATTATTTATGAATTAAACAAGTTTAAGCAAGAATTAAATGAATTTAATTCAAACATGAACTTATTTGAATTTTTATTTGTTTAAAACATTAAGTGAGATTCATATTTGAAAAGTTTATACTTTTATGGTTGGAAAACATATTTTATATGTCCCAAAAGAATTTGATTTGATCAAGTTATGAATTTAGCAATATTAAATGAATTAAACAAGGATTAAATTATTTAACCAATTTTAATTATTCAAAACAGAAAACAAAGTTTATATTTGGAAAGAGGGTTTAATTTTGCATGGAAAACATATTTCATTTGTTGAAATTGGATTTAAAATGAGCAAGTTATTATTTTGGCAATTTTAAATGCAATAAACAAGAAACAGTTGTTTTCAGCAATTTAAATTATTCAAAACAGCAAACAAAATTTATATTTGGAAAGTACATGAAAAATTGATTGGAAAACATATTTGGTTTGTTGAATTTGGAATTTTTATGAACAAGTTATGAATTTTGCAAATTTAAGTGAATTTGACAAGTTTTCAAATTTTGCACCAATTTAAAATATTCAAAACAGTGAACAAAGTTTATATTTGGATAGATCATTTAATTTGGTATTGAAAACATATTAAAAATGTTGAATTTGGGGTTGGGATGATTTATTTATGCAATTTCCAAAATTGGGTGCAAATCTGCCATTTTTATGGATCTAGGGACTTGGAAAAAAATTGTGCAGGGCTAGAATTAATTTCCAGGGGCCTGTTTGTGATTAGCAGGAAGTTTCTGTACCACTCCATTGGGGAAAAAATGTTTGTTTTAATTGTGGGAGGGGGGATTCGATCCCCCCACCTCCTGCTGCGCGCTGAGGTTCTCTGCCAGTGGGGTGGTGCGCCTGTTGTGATAGGAAGGCAGACTGGGGGGGCTTAAGGTGTGCTCGCGGGATAGTTTTTGTTTTTCTGAAACTGCAAGCGGGCGGAACAGATCGATGGGCGTTGGTGGTCCTCTCGCGGTGGCCGGAGGGGGGCGGCTGGTGGTGGCGCTATGGGGTGCGGTTCAAGGGGGGAGAGAGGGAGGCAGGGAACCGGAGGGGACGGCCTCACCTTGGAACGGTTGGCGGCGATCGGAGGCGGACAGGGGTCGGTGCAGGCAGGGAGTCGTGCAGCAGAACAGGGGCGACGGCCGGCGAGGACTTGGACGGCGGCGGCGCTACGTCGTCTCCCCGGCCTGGCCGAGGGCATGGTGAGGGAGCCCGCGGTGGGGCGGTTCCATTCCCGCCCCCACCGCGGCCGGAGAGGAACCCGAGGGCGTGCGACCACCGGCGGCTTGTGGAGCTTTTCTTTCGGGTGCAGGCTACAGAGAAGACAGAGCAGAGGGAGTGGAGAGAAAAGAGAGGGAATGGAGGCGGCTTGAGGGAGAAGGAGGGAGAACTAGGGCTAGGCTAGGGCACCGAGGGGTAGGTGCTGTTTTATGGTCGTTAGGAGCTTGGTACGGCAGTGCATCGGGAGGGCATGGAGATGATCGTGTGGCTGTGTGCCTGTTCGTACAGGAAGTGACGTGGGGAGGAAGAAGACAACGATGGAGGTACTGGGCCAAGGAAAAGAAGTGGGTTTGGGCCTAGGTAGGTTTAGCTGCTGCCTCTCTCCTCTCTTTTGTTGTTTTTGTTTCCTTTTTTTTTTTTTTTGTAGCATATGCTTTAGGAAGAAAACCTTAGGGTTTAGATTAGAGAAAAATTTGAAAAATTTAGGATAAGTTCCTTAGGCCAAATGCAACCACTTGGCAATTTTCATTTTTCAAAATTTTAACATTTGGTTGCATTTTTGAAATTAGAACCAAATTTGAGTGGAAAGGTTAATTTTAATAAACATTAATAAAACCATTAATTAAATAGGGTAACCCCTATTGTAAATAGGCAATTTTGAACTAGTTTCATTTGGTAGCAACCTAAATTCAAAAAGGTTCTGTTTGGGTGCTTGCATTTGAATTTTAAAGTGTGTTTGAGAATGAATAAATGATTTAAAACCATTATTTTCCCAAATGATCACTATGGAAAACATGGAACCAAAAGATTGTTATTGTTGGTGATTTTTATTCAAAAAGTTGTAACAGAACAAGTATGAAAACAACCATTTGAATTTGTTTGAGTTTGAATTATGAAAACAAGATAAAACAGATGCAAAACAAATATTAACAATGCAAACAATAATAAAGCAATGCAATGAAATGATGACATGATGCATTGCTTGAAATAAAACAAGGAATCAAACATTCTAGGGGTATTTTTCATACTTGGGATGTTACAAAACGCCCCCCCTTGAAGGAATCGCGCCCCGAGATTCCTACTGAGAAAAGAAAAGGTCCGGATACTTCTTGGGAAGATCCTCTTGAGCTATGTCACGTGAAACACATCGTGCACATTGGATAGACGTCAGGGAATTTGGAAACCACCGGAACATTTCAAGTAAAGGGGAGAGATTTTGCACCAAGGGTGTATAGCTGGATAGAATTTGATTCATTTGGAGAATAGACTATCTGGCTAGAATGGTGGAACAGAGTTATTGACATCAATGGAACACCAAGGATGACATCAATGTCAGAATCAGCAACATGAGAGAAGCGAGGAATATGTGGCCTCCCATTAGAACTTGATTTCTGTGTCTGAATTTGGAAGTCAACATTTGAGATCCCGGGGAGTGAACAGAGTTTTGATTGCTTAGTGGAACCAGAATTGGGTTGTATGTTGTTGAAAAGATTGTTGACACAAAGGAATGTGATGCTCCGGTATCAAATAACACTTTAACTGGATAAGAGTTTACGAGGAAGTTTTTGATTAGACGCCGGTAGAAGATTTGAAGTGGAAAACAACAACAAGGTTTCAACGGACGAAAAGGATGTTGAGAAGAACAGGATAATGAAGCAACTCCGGGAAAAACGAGAACAAAACTCCCGAGGTACTATGGAAAACCCATCCGGGCTTCTAGAGGATCAATATCTACTGCTTAAGGAATAGAGGATCTGTTTCCGGGGCTTACACGCCTCCGTTCTCAATCATGAGTAGGCAACATGATAAATCACGTCACAACCACCTCCATTCCTATGGTCTAGTAGATATAACCATCCTAGAGAAACCAGAATTCGTGAAATCCTAAATTGAAAGTTTAGATGAGAAGGGAGAAATCAACGTTGCACTCCCTTACCAGAAAAGGGTGGGTGGGCGGGGAAAGAAGAAAAATGGCAGAATTCCTACTCTCACGTTTCATTTTTCCTATATAGCTACAAAATAGTTTCTAGACTCAACTGCGACCAGTAAAAAGGGATCCTACAGGCAGACAGGCTCTGATACCATTTGTCGCACCCTGATTTCTAGGGGATACTCACCGTACGAACTGGATAGCAGATGCTTGGATTATGGGGCATAACTGCTCCCACGTCCCAGCTTCCTGGTAGGCCTGCGCTTATGCGCGACAACACAAGCCCTGCTATTCCATCGTCGATGTAAACTATCCACTAGAGATCAAAGGCACTTCCGTCGACGTACTTCAACCATACACACATGGTACGTCAACGGCGTTTAACAAGTGATATCACAACAGATCTCTACGACACAAAAGATTGAAATAACCTGCAAATGGCTCTCATTAGAGCAGAGATAGCAAATACAATCATTCAGAGGGTACATGCCCCAACAATACATCGTTACAACACAGCGGAAGCATTCAACATGTCTGAGTACAGACAAGAACCAAATAGGCCTAAGAGGCCGGAAACAAACAGACGGAGCCCATCCACGAAGTCTCGGATCCTGCCCGGGTCCGCTATCTACTCGTCAGCAGTCTCGTCATACTCCACGTAGTTGCCACCATGTAGATCCTTGGAAACGTCGGTCTGCGGAAACCACAGCCCCAAAGGGGTCAGTACATAAACGTACTGGCAAGCAAGACTCACAGTTCACCAAAGTGTAACCCGTCAACACCAAGCACAGATGCCTTGGGTTCAACGGAAGAGAGGGGATATAAAAGATGCTGCAACTGGCTGCGCTAACCAATTACAGAGATTCTACCACTTCCGGCTAACAGAAAGGAGATAAGATCGAGGATTGTAACCAACTGAAAGATAACTTCAAACAAACCCATCCTGGATCTCGCCCCTTATCCAAAGAAGCAATCCGAGGATAACTTACACAGTTGTAATAATGATGGTTCAAATTATTGTGTCAATAAGCCTATTACTAGTCAAGTTATTAATCATTGGGTGTAAAGTTGTTGATCATTAGGTTTAAGTTGTCCTGAGTACTTGTTAGCCAGTACTTTCACCAAGTAATCCATAACCGCGGAAAACACGGCTTCTCGAGAAGATTATCCCTGCAGGGTTGCACCAATTTGGCCGTACACTCAAGAATAACCCGCCAGATGGGAAGCTAACACACCAAGCGGGGTACTCTACACAACCAACCATTCTTCGCATCAAGCCCAAAGAACCTTGGGCGCACGGCTAATCAAGCCCCGAAGAAAAGGGACCCTCATAGCACTCTAAGACCGTGTCCCCCTATATGCCGACTACGAAAGTTCCACCCTGGCCTGGGCTCGCAAAAACATGCATGCGGCAAATGGAAAACACGAACTAAATGAGGCGATTTGGACGAGATGCGAATCAGGTCAAGTTGAGGGGGGCGCCCATACTCGCTTCCCAAATGCGGGTAGTGCGCTCATCATGGATCAGTAGACAAGACCCTTTTCCTATTAGGGTCGACACTAGCAGGCTCCAAAACCTCTCATGGGCCTCCTGCCGGTGCCTTATCATCAAATTTATTATTAATAGTAACATTAGCATGATTGATTGATTAAACATCGAGCCCCCACAACGTAATAGATATAGTAACAGAAAGTAACGGATAATAGACTCGAGCAAAAGCAACCTAAGCACGCTAGTAAGACTCTGGCTCAAACAATGGGTTGTAGGAAGGGAGATGAGGCAATATCAGGGTTAAGGGATTCATGTGATGGGTTCGTAACAGAAACAACTACTACTAAGGCTAGCAGAAAGGAACAACGGAAAGTATCGGTAAACAATGTTGAAAGGAACACGATGGTTCATGTGAGTGATAACTTGCCTGCAAACCCAGTAGCCTGGTACTGAGCTAACTCCTTAGAAGGGATGTCGTAAGTATCGTCGGTCTCAACGTCGTCGTGTATCCGAGAAGAAGCAAACAAACAAGGCAGGAAGATAAACAATCAATAACATGGCATAGTGCACAAACAATGGGATGATGCATGACCATTTAATTGATGCAACAAAATAAACTAGTTGACAAGATAGAAACAGGATTAAATGGACTCATATGCAATTGGATTGCATATGGAAAGATCCATTGAAATAAGTGGAAACAATGATTTACAATTAATTATTATGTGAAAGTGGTTAGCATGATGCATGCCTGATGAGGAAAACAACAAAATAACAACAATAGAACCAAATGGAAATAAGGTTCAAGAAGTTTAGAAATTCATTTATTAATTTAGGAAATTTTGGTTACTTAAAGGTGCCACACAAGCATTTGTTGTTTTCACCAATTTTAATTGTTCAAAATAGATAACAAAGTTTATATTTTATAAGAACACACAATTTTAGGTGGATTGCATGTTTCACTTGTTGAAAAAGGATTTCAAATAAATTATTTATGAATTAAACAAGTTTAAGCAAGAATTAAATGAATTTAATTCAAACATGAACTTATTTGAATTTTTATTTGTTTAAAACATTAAGTGAGATTCATATTTGAAAAGTTTATACTTTTATGGTTGGAAAACATATTTTATATGTCCCAAAAGAATTTGATTTGATCAAGTTATGAATTTAGCAATATTAAATGAATTAAACAAGGATTAAATTATTTAACCAATTTTAATTATTCAAAACAGAAAACAAAGTTTATATTTGGAAAGAGGGTTTAATTTTGCATGGAAAACATATTTCATTTGTTGAAATTGGATTTAAAATGAGCAAGTTATTATTTTGGCAATTTTAAATGCAATAAACAAGAAATAGTTGTTTTCAGCAATTTAAATTATTCAAAACAGCAAACAAAATTTATATTTGGAAAGTACATGAAAAATTGATTGGAAAACATATTTGGTTTGTTGAATTTGGAATTTTTATGAACAAGTTATGAATTTTGCAAATTTAAGTGAATTTGACAAGTTTTCAAATTTTGCACCAATTTAAAATATTCAAAACAGTGAACAAAGTTTATATTTGGATAGATCATTTAATTTGGTATTGAAAACATATTAAAAATGTTGAATTTGGGGTTGGGATGATTTATTTATGCAATTTCCAAAATTGGGTGCAAATCTGCCATTTTTATGGATCTAGGGACTTGGAAAAAAATTGTGCAGGGCTAGAATTAATTTCCAGGGGCCTGTTTGTGATTAGCAGGAAGTTTCTGTACCACTCCATTGGGGAAAAAATGTTTGTTTTAATTGTGGGAGGGGGGATTCGATCCCCCCACCTCCTGCTGCGCGCTGAGGTTCTCTGCCAGTGGGGTGGTGCGCCTGTTGTGATAGGAAGGCAGACTGGGGGGGCTTAAGGTGTGCTCGCGGGATAGTTTTTGTTTTTCTAAAACTGCAAGCGGGCGGAACATATCGATGGGCGTTGGTGGTCCTCTCGCGGTGGCCGGAGGGGGGCGGCTGGTGGTGGCGCTATGGGGTGCGGTTCAAGGGGGGAGAGAGGGAGGCAGGGAACCGGAGGGGACGGCCTCACCTTGGAACGGTTGGCGGCGATCGGAGGCGGACAGGGGTCGGTGCAGGCAGGGAGTCGTGCAGCAGAACAGGGGCGACGGCCGGCGAGGACTTGGACGGCGGCGGCGCTACGTCGTCTCCCCGGCCTGGCCGAGGGCATGGTGAGGGAGCCCGCGGTGGGGCGGTTCCATTCCCGCCCCCACCGCGGCCGGAGAGGAACCCGAGGGCGTGCGACCACCGGCGGCTTGTGGAGCTTTTCTTTCGGGTGCAGGCTACAGAGAAGACAGAGCAGAGGGAGTGGAGAGAAAAGAGAGGGAATGGAGGCGGCTTGAGGGAGAAGGAGGGAGAACTAGGGCTAGGCTAGGGCACCGAGGGGTAGGTGTTGTTTTATGGTCGTTAGGAGCTTGGTACGGCAGTTCATAGGGAGGGCATGGAGATGATCGTGTGGCTGTGTGCCTGTTCGTACAGGAAGTGACGTGGGGAGGAAGAAGACAACGATGGAGGTACTGGGCCAAGGAAAAGAAGTGGGTTTGGGCCTAGGTAGGTTTAGCTGCTGCCTCTCTCCTCTCTTTTGTTGTTTTTGTTTCCTTTTTTTTTTTTGTAGCATATGCTTTAGGAAGAAAACCTTAGGGTTTAGATTAGAGAAAAATTTGAAAAATTTAGGATAAGTTCCTTAGGCCAAATGCAACCACTTGGCAATTTTCATTTTTCAAAATTTTAACATTTGGTTGCATTTTTGAAATTAGAACCAAATTTGAGTGGAAAGGTTAATTTTAATAAACATTAATAAAACCATTAATTAAATAGGGTAACCCCTATTGTAAATAGGCAATTTTGAACTAGTTTCATTTGGTAGCAACCTAAATTCAAAAAGGTTCTGTTTGGGTGCTTGCATTTGAATTTTAAAGTGTGTTTGAGAATGAATAAATGATTTAAAACCATTATTTTCCCAAATGATCACTATGGAAAACATGGAACCAAAAGATTGTTATTGTTGGTGATTTTTATTCAAAAAGTTGTAACAGAACAAGTATGAAAACAACCATTTGAATTTGTTTGAGTTTGAATTATGAAAACAAGATAAAACAGATGCAAAACAAATATTAACAATGCAAACAATAATAAAGCAATGCAATGAAATGATGACATGATGCATTGCTTGAAATAAAACAAGGAATCAAACATTCTAGGGGTATTTTTCATACTTGGGATGTTACAGTCTCACAGAAAGATGACCAGAAGGAGATATCAAGCAAGATATATCTGTTCGAGTAGAAGAGTTGGCCCGAGTAAAACTGGCGGGAACCTACTCGGGCCAGAAGTCAAAGGAGCCGTTCTGACACAGGATCCCGTGTATCCCGGGTCCGTACTTGGCACTGTTCACAGCACTGTTCATCTGGGGACGGCGTGCCTGACAGCGACAGTGTGGCAGCAGGGCTTCCCAGCATAGGGGGGACCTACTCTGTGTTCGCATAGTGATAACAGACTGGTTACTTGGTTTTGCCCAACGACTTTCTGCATCAAGACAAGCTTAGAAGCCAAAGCTGTCAGCGGGAACTCGGAAGAAGGACGATGTGCACACAATGTCGACACTTGTTGTATTTGGCTGTATCCGGCAGGGCACCGGGTATATAAGGTGCCCAGCCGCTTCCTGCGCGAGACACGATGACATAGGAGACTTGGGCTGGATCACACGTAGAGATCCTTGACCTAATCCTACTCGGAGAGAGAAGAGTGGCTACTCGGTAGCAAGAACATTTGTATTGTGGCTACTCGGTGAGACACCAGAATACATAGAGAAAGGCAGGAGTAGGGGTTTTACCTCCTCACGAGGGCCCTGAACCTGGGTAGATCGTGTTGTTTGCAGTGTTTGATCTTCACCTCACGCGTCTACTCGTCGCGTGATCCCTCCCCGAGCACCTCCAGCGTCCTTCGTCCCCACATCTTTAGCCATCCTATGGCATCTGCCGTGACACCACCACGACAGGCCTCCTCTGCGCATGATCATGGAGGCGGTCGGGGCAGGAGAGATGCCCTGCACCGGTGAACGACGAGCGAGTGGTCTTCACACACCATGTCACCAGGGGCGTTTCATTTCCCCTGCAGCCCTTTCTTCTTGCTCTCTTTGCTGCGTACGGCGTGCAGCTGCACGAAGTACCGCCTAACTCCATCCAGCATATCGCTTGCTTTTTTGTACTGTGCGAGTGCTATCTCGGGATAGCACCGCACTGGGAGCTTTTCAATCGTTTCTTCAATGTTAAGGCCTAGCCAAGCAGCAACGACCCTCACAAAGTCGAAGGCCGCAACATCCAAACTAATCCAAAGGCGGGTTACTTCAAGACGGGTTACGCGAAGGACTCGCACAACACTAATAGCACCCCTCTGGTTGATCTGGAGAGTAAGATGGTGCAGAGAAGCTTTTGGAAGAATCAATTGACTGGAGAAGGAGCAGACTGAGGACTTGGTGTCCCAGATTGCTACTCTGAAGGCCAGTGGGCTCACGGGGAGTCACCTCGCCGCAGTAATTCTGAAGCGCCGAGAGCAGCCACTCCAAGACAGAGCTGAGCCTATGTGGGCGTACTCGAGCGCTGAATCGTCTCATCGACTGCGCATAGAAGAACTCTCAACTAATGAACCCGAGAGTTGATTATGAGGAATCACCCGGGTCGAGGAAACATACCTTGTTGACTCGGTTCCACCTATTCCTCCTTTTTCTTCCACGACTGAACGGACCACGATAAATTTTTCTCTCATTCTGCTTCTCGATTATCAAACCATTCGTTTGTTATATCTTCTGAGTCATGTACTCGACTTCACGTTTCGTCTTGCTTCCCATTCTTCGTACTCGAATGATTATTTTCTATTTCTGTAGCTGAATCTTGATTTTCATTTTTTTCAGAACTTGGATGTTATCCCCAGTGAACCATCCAAGGCTGGCACCATCCCTTTCATCGAGGGCTTGACTGTGGCCTCACCCATGGATTTGGACTCGATTCCTTCTGGTGCTACGTCTCACTCTTCATGGGACGCCGAGGACGTGGAAGAGGACGCTAAGGAGACTGCTAGTGAATCTGGTATCCCCCAAGCGCACTTGAGCAGATAGTGGACATGAGGAAGCTACCTCGAAGGACTCGAGTTCTTTGAGCGCTACTCAAGGGGACGAGCTGAGGAACCCTATTCCTGCTGTTCCTATCTATTTGATGCCTCCACTCGCTCCTCAGCCCACGGCTACACCTTCACAGCCACCTGCCGCCAAGAAACCTTGCTATATGATTGACCTGGAGTCCTTTAGTGGGTAACTTTTTCCTCTTCTTCCTTTGATTTCTTCGAGTCTTAATTTTGATTTTGACTCTTACATTCTTTTTTCCTACCTTTTTCTTCAGTAACCCTCCTAAAGCTCCAACTCCTCCTCCTCAAGGAGGGGCCAGTTCGAGTGCCACCCCGACTCCTCCTCCCCAAGGGGGAAATGATTCGAGTGCTACTCCTGACGTCCAAACTCCTTCTATTTTGACTTCTTCTCGAAACAGGAGGGACAAGGCAGACGTTCCAGAGGATGCCCCTAGGAACTCGGCAGTTCCTGTAGCCGAACCAAGGAAACCCGCATCTTCTGCTCCAGGTGCATAGACCGCTGACCTGACTCACATGAATATGTTGGCTCCAGAATTCTAGGTTAGAAACCACATGAGTTTTTCCTTTATACTTCTGTTTTGCTTTGTTTATTCTGTCGGGTGCGTGAACGAAGCTCCTGGTGGGAGTAGCCCCCGAGTCTACGTTTGGCTGCTTGCAGGCAAGCGTAGACTCAAAACCTGTGTTCCATCATATACTGGCTTGAATATTTTTGCAGCCTTTTCTAGCTAGTATGCAGGACTTGAGCACTCGATTCCTCAATGTTGGAAGGGAGAGGGACATCGCCCAATCCAATTTCATGAAACCCAAAGGTACCTCACTTTTGTAAATCTTCAATGTTTCTTTTTGTTTCGACTTGCACCTCTAATTTGTTTCTTTATCTCATTAGAACTTCTGATTGTTGTCTCTACGGAGAAAGAGTCTGCACTTACTCGAGTGAAGGAACTCGAGACTCAAAATGAAGCTCTTCGCGTAGAGGCTACAACTGCCAAGAAGAGGACCGAGGCTTCTATTCAGAAAGCGGACAAGTCCAAGCAGAAGGAGACCAAAGCTCTCAAGCAGTTTGCAGATTTGGAGCGAGCGATAATCCTCGACTCCATGTCTTCACAGATGCTCTGACAGGTATGTGCATGTCACCTTCTTACCCGTACTCACCTTTGGTATTTCCTGTACCCTAATAATAGTTTTCCTTTACTACTACAGTTGTCCTGGGTAGTGCCCCTGAACTTACTGCTCGACTTCGGTAAGATTCACTCTTGGATGTCATCACTTCCTCAGAGGAGCAAGTGTCCAAGGCCAAGGAGACACTCGAGAAGCTCCAGGGTGTACTCGTTTTGTTCCAGGAGTGCTTGTTCCCAGGACATGAAGTGTCGTCTACACTGAATGCTTTGATGGGTGTGTTTCATAACATGAATGTCTTTGCTGAATTCAGTCGGCAGCAAACCCTCTCCGGGGCTGAGACAGCGCTCACTCTCGCACGGGCGTACAACATCAAGGGGGAATTCGAAGCTGCACGGAGTGGGATCGCCAAGGACTCGAGTGGGCAAGAGTTAGACCTCGACCCCTTCACTGAAGATTCCATTAAATTAGCCGAGAAACTCCTAACAATGCTTGAATCTCGAGCCAAAGCTGCTCAGGCCGCCGAAGATGCGCTCAAATCAGCCGCTGAGAGCTAGTTTTATTTCTTTTAGTAGTTTTTGTACGAGCAGTGCCTGAGCGCAGTAAACCCGCCTTTTGCATGTAAGGAACTTTGTTCTCCTCATGATGAATGAAATATCTTCTGCTTCTCTTGTACGACTCAAATTTCTTTTGTGTAACTTCTTCCGATGGGAGTAGCCCCCGAGTGTAAGGTAGTAGAAATGTTGCCACACACTCGAACGAAAATAGCACATCGAGTCTTAACAACCTTCTTCTCTCTTCCTTACGCACCCGACACTACTAGTTCTGCAGATCTAGGTGGTGATGATATTCAAACACCAGTGGTAGGATCAACTTCGAATCCTTCTGCTTCTCATTTTTCTGATGTGAATACCCCAAAATACTTGGTGCAGTTACTGCGCTCCAAGATTTTGAGCAAAGAGGAGGAACTCAAAGCCTCGAGGGCTCAACTAGATGCTTCAAAATCCAAAGAACGGTTGCCATGGACAATGAAGATTTCCTTCTGGCTGAGCAAACTGCTATAGCGATAGATCCAGCATGTAAGTTTTTCGGTGGCAAATTTTGACTTGCTCCGAGTCAATTTACTCCATCTGATCTAGGTGACTATATTTTTTTATGTAAGTGTATAAGAGAAATCTGCTAAGGAAGCTCGATACATCAAGGAGGAGCGCAAAAACCTTGCTTCTTTTAGCTCTTCTTCTTTCTAGACTAATGTTGAAAAATGTCGAGTACTCTTGACGCTGCAGGCTCGGGCCCAACAAGTTGGTGGGGTGATTGGCTCCTGTCATGCTGCATTCTGCAATATATATGGGGGCTTGTTTCCACTCAATAAACTTCCAGAAGGAATCTTCAACTTGATGCGTAAATTTAGACACTATGATCATGCCAAGACACGTGTCCATCATCAGCTGGTTGGTGGAGTCAAGGTTGATTTAGGGATTTCCAAGACTCACTACCCGCATATGAGTTTTATCAAAATTTCTAGGGGTCCTCTTGCTCCTCGAGGTCACCAACACGTCAACATGAGTGCCCGGTATGAAACAGCCACTCCTACAACAGTCGCACTCATGCTCTTGGCAGAAGAGGAGAGAAATGTGCAACTTGTGAGTGGTTGGACTCCTCAATTTTGAGATTGAATCACTCAACTTCCATTGTAAATAACTCTGTAACTTTCTGTGTTGTATATAAATAAAGTCCCAATTTTTCCTGATTGAATGTCCTTTGTCTTGCATATTTCCTTGAGTACTTTCCTGTATGACTTCTGTTTGAACTGATTTCTGCACAGCCCCCGAGATCTTTGAGTGCAGCTGCGGCTGGGAGTTAACCCTTTTTACTATTTTAACTTACTGTTGCATAGCGCCCGAGTGTTTCGAGTGCAACCACGACAGGGAGTCACCCCTTTTTTCTGTTTGAACTGATTGCTGCGCAACTCCTAGTGTTTTGAGTGCGACCACGGCTAAGAGTCACCCTTTTTTTCTGTTTGAACTGATTGATGCATAGCCTTTGAATGTTTCGAGTGCGACCGCGGCTGGGAGTCACCCCTTTTTTCTCTTTGAACTGATTGCCACGCAACTCCCGAGTGTTTTGAGTGTGACCATGGATGGGAGTCACCCTCTTTTTTTTTGTTTGAACTGATTGTTGTGCAGCCCCGGAGTGTTTCAAGTGCGACCAAGGCTGCGAGTCACCCCTTTTTCTATTTGAACTGATTGTTGTGCAGCCCCCGAGTGTTTCGAGTGCGATCGTGGCTCGTAGTCACCCCTTTTTTTGAACGGATTGCTATGTAGCCCCTGAGTGTTTTGACTATGACCACGGCTAGGAGTCACACCTTTTTCTGTTTGAACTGATTGTTGTGCAGCCCCTGTGTGTTTCGAGTGCGACCACGACTGGGATTCACCCCTTTTTCTTGTGAACCTTTTCCTGCGCAGCCCCCGACCGTGACTATGTATGTAGGCTTTTGCCTGCACTCGGGTGGGGCTACAATTGGTTCGTGATTGTAACTGTAAAAACAGACATGAGAAAAAGCCTCGTAGCAGAGGGGTAATATTGTTTGATTTGTTCAGGCGATACACAGAGATGGCTAAAATAGCCTTATTCAAAGTGTACATAATATAAAGAAAACTAGGAATAAACGACGTAGCTGCGAGACGTTCCATGGATTCTTATAGAAGTACCCAGTCTTTTTGTCCTTGAGTTTGTATGCACCATTCCCGAGCACTTCCCCTATGACATAGGGTCCTTCCCGCGGGGATGTCAGCTTGCCGTGGCTTCCTTGTTTTAGCCACAACACCAAGTCTCCCACGTTAAAGGTTCTGCTACGCACTCACGGGTGTGATAGCTATGCAATCCTTATTGATATATGGTTGTGCGTGCGAGTGTTGTATCTCGAGCCTCATCTACCAAGTCGAGTGCACCTTCGAGTGCTTCATTCGAGTCCTCCTCTCAGTGGGAGGTAACCCGAGGGGCATTGTGCCGTACTTATACTGGTAGTACTGAATCAGCCCCGTATATCATGAAGAATGTTGTGTACACTGTAGATCTATTTGGTATGTTCTCAGGCTCCAAAGTACTGAGGACAACTCCTCTTCCCATCCTCCAACTGCTCGTTTGAGTGGTGTCAGTAGCCGTTTCTTTAGTCCCGCTGTGATTAGCCCGTTCGAGCGCTCCACATGCCCATTGGTTTGTGGGTGTGTGACTGATGCGTAGCTGGTATTGATCCCTAGCTCCTTGTAATAGTCCTGGAATTCTATTGCTGTTAAGTTTGTTCCATTATTTGTGATGATGTTGTGTGGCACACCAAATCTGTGCACTATGGACCTGATGAATTTTATTGCCGACTCTATGTCCTGTGATGTGATGGGCATTGCTTCGATCCATTTGGTGAATTTATCGACTGCCACCAGCAGTCGAGTGTGCCCACCATTGGATGACCGGCTGACTGGTCTGACCATGTCAACCCCCCATTGCGCAAAAGGCCATGCGAGTGGTATCATGTGAAGTTCTATGGCTGGGACATTGGGCCTAGTCGTGAACATTTGACATGGGTCACAGTGTTGTACGATGGCTTTAGTGTCGTGTTCTTCTGTTGGCCAATAGAATCCAGCTCAAAAGGCCTCCCGGACTAAGTTTCTGCTTCCTACGTGGTGCCCACAGGTTCCTTGATGTATATCCAGCAGTACCTCTCTTCCTTCTTCTAGGGTGATGCACCTGTGTAGTATGTCCGATATGTTGCACTTATGGAGTTACCCATCATGGATTGAAACGCCTTAGCTCTGCGCATCACTTGGTGCACCTCTACCTGGTCCTCAGGGAGATCGTTTTGCGTCATGTAGTTGATCAATGGTTGCATCTAGGTAGTTTCTACCTAGGTTACTTGTTCTGCTATGTCCATAGGTGTAGGTCCTGCTTCTTCCTCCGACTGCTCTACGTTGCTAGCTTCCGAGTCTTGAGCTATTTCTGTAGCTAGTACTTTATGCTTGGTAAAGGGCTGATCAATCCCCTCCTAGAAACCATCGGGTGGTATTGGTGCACACGTGGACCCGATCATTGCTAGAGCATATGCTTCTGAATTGCTCCCTCTTCCAATGTGTTGTAGTTCGCACCCATAAAATTCAGCTTCAAGTTTGTTGTAGATTTTCGGTATTCAGCCATATTTTTTTCTGGGGAGTTACACTCCTTCATGGTTTGCTGTACCACGAGGTTCGAGTCGAGTGGCTCCACAGATTTTTGGCCATTTTCATACCGTGGATGAGTGCTTCGTACTCGGTTTCATTGTTTGATGAGTTCTTGAAGTTCATCAGAAGTACGTATAGTAATCTATCACCTTTAGGGGATGTGAGTATTACTCTTGCTCCTGCTCCAGATGCTCGCTTGGACCATCAAAGTACATTGTCCAGCTACTCATCATGTCCGGCAGTTTGGGTTGTTCCAAGTCGAGCCATTCTGGGACGAAATCTCGGAGTACCTGTGACTTAATTGCCTTCCGCATCTCTTAAGCTATATCCCGTGTGAATGGATAGTATGGGTATCGGACCTACGGATACTAGGGTATCCTGGGCCGTCCGCTGCTGGCCCAGCACACACAGTACGGAAGGAGTCTGTACTGGCTCACCACAGAAAATGGGCGCGCTAGGCTCATCTTCGCTAAGGAAAATCCTCAGGTGAGGAGCCATCCTCGCTGCTACTACCGCTCGTCGTCGAAGAGGAGCCTTGCTTCGTCCATGCTCCTCTTCAGGAGGGCCCCCGCCCATTGGGAAACAAACCATCTGGGGATGACGCCCGAGCCTTGATACGTCATAACGGTATCCATAATTTCTCATGTTCCATGTTGTTTTCATGCCATATGCTACATGTTTCCTATACACTCTATATCCTTTTTATGGATTTTTTTGGACTAACCTATTGACAAGATGCCAGAGAGCCAGTTCCTGTTTTCTGTTGTTTTTGGTTTCAGACAAGTTATTTTGGAAATATTCTCGGAATTGGACGAAACAAAATCCCAGAGTCTTAGAATTCCTGACACGTCAACGGAGTCCAAAGGACACCTGGAGTGGGGCCACACCATAGCTGGGCGCAGGTCCCCTGGCCGCGCCACCACGTGGTGTGGGCCCTATGGCCACCCACCGACATTGCCATTTCGCCTATTCATTCCCCCCGAGGCATAAACACTAAGATATCCAGCCTTCCTCAACGAAGAGTTCCGTAGCTCGGCCGCCGCCGTCGACAAGTTTTGGGGGACATAAATCTCTGTTCCGGCACCCTTCCATTTCCATCGACTCCACCGCCATCTTCATCACCGTTGATGACTCCCATGATGTGGAGGGAGTAGTTCTCCCCCGGGGCTGAGGGCTCTACCGGTAGCTATGTGTTTCATCTCTCTCTCCCATGGTATGATCTTTATGTGATCATGAGCTTTGTACTAGTTGAATAAGTAGATGTTACTCTTCATCTATTATGCTACTCAAGTGATTTTGTCATGATATCTCCATAGACACTTTGATCACGGTGTAAAGGTGACAGTGTGTGCATCGTGTGGTTTAGCATGATATATTTTTTTTTTGTTGGATGACCCTATGAAATTGTGTTGTTTGTTTGGAACCATCTAGGGCTCATAGTGACAGTGTGAAGTTACCTGGATGGGGAAATGCAAACTCTAAGGAGTGCTTTTATAGCCCTACGCAATGATTGGTGTTTGTTATCCGACCAGAGAGTGGTTCGGAGTAGCGTAGTGAAGAGATGATATTTATGCATTCAATTATGTTATTATTGTTGAGAGTGTCCAGTAGTGAAAGGATGATCCCTAGGCCTTGTTTCTAAGCATTGAAACACCGTTTACAATCAGTTCTACTACATGTTTGCTTGCTGCACTTTTTATTTAAGATTGCTATTATCACTTATAATCATCCATATCACTTGTATTTCACTATCTCTTCGCCAAACTACTGCACCTATACAACTGACAATTACGTTCTTGTATCGTAATTGCAGGGTTGCTTGAGAGGGATATCTTTGACCTTTTCCTCCCTGAGTTCGATAAACCTTGGGTGATCCACTTAAGGGAAACTTGCTGTTGTTCTATAAACCTCTACACTTGGAGGCCCAACATTGTCTACAAGAATATAAGCGTGAGTAGACATCAAGCTTTTTTATGGCGCCGTTGCCGGGGAGGTAAGGTACAAGGTACTCGCATCTTAGTACTGTTGTTGGTGTGTGAGTGCTCGAAGTTATTTCCTTTGGATTCTGCAATTATTTAATTTTGTTTTTTATTTTATTTTCACTAGTTAGGCTTATTTTTACTTGTTCCTTGTTTTTATTTTTACTAGTAATTCTTAATCGAAAACAACAAAAAATATGAGAGAGCTTTATAATATTTATCTTGAGTTAGGACATGAAGTGTTTGAAGAGAAAATTAAAAAACATATGGAACTTTATTTGCATGCTAGTAGCAATGTTATTAGTATGAATTCTTTGAACACCATTATTGCTAATGCTATGGAGAAGTCTATGCTTGGGGAAGCTGGTTTTGATGAATATGATATTTTTAGTCCCCCAAGTTTTGAGGAGGAAATTTTCTTTGATGATACTTTGCTTCCAATATATGATAATTATAATGATTGTGGTATTCTAGTTCCACCTACTATTGAGGATAAATTTTATTGTGATTATGATATGCCTCCTATATTTGATGATTATAGTGATGAGAATGATAATGATAGTTATTTTGTTGAATTTGCTCCCACCACCATTAATGAGAATTACTATGCTTATGTGGAGAGTATCAATTCTTTTATGCATGTGGCTCATGATAAGAATATTCTATGTGATATTTATATTGTTAATTTTATTCATGACGCTACTAAAGTTATTATGAGAGAGGGAAACATAGTCTTATGCATCTCAACAATATCAAGTTTCCCCTCTTTATGTTGAAAGTTTTGAATTTGCACTTATTTTGTCTTCCTATGCTAGCCACTTTGTGCTTTATTGACTTGTTCTTATACAAGATTATTTTTCATAGGAAGTGGGTTAAACTTAAATTTGTTTTAACATTTGCTTCTTGATGATCTCTTTTGCTTCAATTCATATTTCTTATGTGAGAATCTTCTCAAATTATCATGCCTAGCTAAAAGGCTTTAAAGAAAAACACTTCTTGCGAGATAACCCATGGTTTTATTTTTGCAATATTTTCTTCTGTTCTCTTTGAGTCAAGGTGTTTTTTACTTCTATAGAAACTCCTTCGTATCTTATTTTCTCGCATTTGTTGTGCCAAGTAAATTCTCTGGTAAAAAGTTGAAGTTAGATTTGGATTTCCGCGCAGGAACCAGATTTCTGCTGTCTACCATTAAATTCGTGTAAATTCACAGAAAGATCAAAATGACCTGGAAATTTTTGTGCTTAATCGTCAGCTAATTCTGAAACGTTTTCTAGATTTGCGTTTTTTGATTTGAGCAACGTAAGTGCCCCGATTTTTTTCTTTACATACTGTTCTGGTTTTGACAGATTCTGCCTTTTTTTACTTGCATTCTCTCTTTTATTATGTCAAGTGGATTTCTTTGCTCCACAAAACATCAGTGGTTGTAGCTAATGTTTAAAAATTATTAATAATTCTTGTGTCCATACATAACATGTGAGCTTTTGATTATGCACTAACCCTCTAATGAGAATTACTTCGAGTTTGGTGCGAAGGAAGTTTTCAAGGGTCAAGAGAAGAGGGTGATATAATGTGATCAAGAAGAGTGAAAATCCAAAGCTTGGAGATGCCCCCGTGGTTCATCCCAATGAATTACAGCAAGACTCAAGCGTCAAAGCATGGGGATGCCCAAGGCATCCCCTTCTTCATAGCAACTTATCAAGTCACTTCTAGTGAAACTATATTTTTATTCGGTCACATCATATGCACTTTACTTGGAGTGTTTGTTTCTTTTTGTTTTGTTTTACTTGCTGCAATAAACATAGTTGGAACCCAGCATTGTTGTGTGGGAGAGAGACACGCTCAGCTTTTTTATACGAATACTCGTTTTCTTACATGCCCGTACTCTTAGTTTTTCTTCTAGCTGCCACAACTCCGTTTTAGCTCATGTTTTTCATGCATCTGTTATTCATAGTTGTTAGTTCTAGTAGAGTAGTATTAATACTCTCTTGTTTCATTGCTATATCTCTTGGAGATTTTTTTGTTTTATATAAAATGATCGGTGTTGGAAAGCAGTAGTACAATTTTCGTGCTTATAACGGTGCAAAAAAGAAGCTCATATAGACTATGGCTAGACTTTTTCATGTCATGTTAGATGTTATTTTAACTCTATGCTTAGTAGTTGTTCTTGTAGCATGACTTGTCTCAAATAGCTGAGTGTGCTTAATGTGCCATTTAAAGAATCATGATTTTTTTTATCACATTGAAGCATAAATTTGTGGTATTCTCCTTCGAATGGTTTATTTATTTGACTTGGCGCATGCTTACACCATGTTTATGACTATAAACCAGTCACTTATAGCCTCTATGATAATTTAGTTTTTGACTTGTAATACCCTTTATGCTTTGATTAATAAATTTTTTGTCGCTATGCATGATTATGGCCATTATTGCTCTCTTGATTTGCCGCTCCTAGTCTTTGCTAGCCTCCACCTGTACTAAGTATGAGCTCTACTCGTGCATCCAACTCCCAAAAACCAAACTTTGCCAAATGTGTCCACCATACCTACCTACATGTCGTATTTAGCTGCCACTCCAAGTAAATTTCTCATGTGCTACCTTTAAAACTTCGAAAATTATTCCTGTTTTGTGCCCCTGTTTTAGCTCATGAGGAAGTAGTAGTTGGGTTTGTTGTCTTCCATATTAATTAGGTACCCCGACTTGCATGCTTCATCTGCTCGTCATTAATTTTGCAAAGAGCTGGTTAGACCATTATAACATAAAAATCTAAAAAAAAAAATAGGCGCTCCTCCATGGTATGAGATTGTTGGCAGGCACACAAGGATTCGGTTAGCCATGGTTTGCAAAAGAAAGGTGGGGAGGAGTGTCATACTATATAAAGAGCATGCATGAGAAATAGATATACTATTAGGATCTTTAGCAGGTTCAGGAGATTCTACAACATTTTTATGCATCTTCTTCTTTTTCTTAGAACGAGAACTATTATTTTTAGGTTGCTGAGAATCTTGTTCAATTCTTTTAGGATGTCCTTCAGGATACAAGGGGTCCTGAGTAGAAACACCACTTCTAGTAATTATTTCACAAACATGTTTATCTCTAGAAGCATTAGCTAGCATGTCTTTTTGCACTTTAGTAAGTTGATCAATTTGAGTTTGAACCATTTGAAAATGTTTAACAAGCATTTTAACATCATTAGAGGTTCTTTCAATAATACCATGTAAATTATGAATAGCTCTAGATTTTTCCATAAGGTGGCTTTGCACTCTCATATTAAAGTTGTAAAATTCATCTAAGCATTGATCAGGTGGTTTAGAGTAAGGAATATCTCTATTATCAAAGTATTGGAGAGAGTGTACCTCAACAGTTGATGGATGAGGAATAGGCTTACATAATTCTTCTATAGGAGGTAAATTCTTCACATCTTCAGATTTAATACCCCTCTCTTTAAGAGATTTCTTGGCTTCCTTCATCACTTCATCATTTAATTCAATCATCCCTCTCTTCTTGGGTGTTGGTATTGGTGTTGGCTCTCGTGTAGGTGTAGGCTCAGGTATATTCCAATCATCATTATTTTTGGCTATTTTAGCCATTTATTCCTCAGCTTCTTCTGGAGTTCTTTTCCTGAAAACACAACCAGCACAACTATCCAGGTATGTCCTAGATTCAACAGTTAGTCTATTATAAAATATATCTAGGAGCTCATTTTTCGGTAATGGATATCCGGGGCTAGCTCTTATCAAAGAACAAAACCTCGTCCAAGATTCAGGCAATTTTTCTCCTTCAATTTGCTCAAAGTTAAAGATATCCTGCACAGCAGCATGTTGGGCACTAGCAGGAAAATATTTTTGAAAGAAAGCATTAACCAAATCCATAGGATCAGTAATAGACCCAGGTGACAGGTTGTTAAACCAAATTTTAGCTTCATCTTTCAATGAGAAAGGGAATATCTTGGTAACAAAATAAGTACGCAGTTTAGTATCATCAGAAAATAAACTACTCAAAGATGAAAGCTCATTCATGTGTTCCATAGAAATTTTACTTTCAGTTCCACAAAAACCTTCTCAACAATAGATATATAAGATAAATCTAAAGACAAATCATAATCCTTGTCTATAATATGTATGGGAGATGTGGCAAACTTGGCATCAAGAGAAGATTTATATTTCACAGCATGTCTTGCAAGAAGACTCTTAAGAGAACTTGCACCAGTAGTAGCACAGGCTTCTTCAATAAAATCATCATTAAGTTCAATATAGGTTTCATCAAGATCATCAATAAGCTCAGTTGAATTAACATGTGTATTAATATTTTCAACGGAAATTTCAACATTTTTAATTTGTTTGGATTTAGCAATAGTAGCATCTAGGAAAATACCTAGAGAACCAGTATCATCAATCACAGTAGAAGCATCATCAAAAGTATCAGAAACATTCTCAAACTCAGCAGAAGTAATAGTACGTGTAGCTTGTGGTGGAGTAAGAAGCTTACTCATAACAGACGGTGAATCAAGAGCAACAGAGGTGTTCAGAGTTGTACCTCTTCTTATAGTGGATGGTAATATAGGAACTTTTCCATCACGAGTCTTGCCCATGATGAATGTCATGCAACAAACAATATCACGATCAAGTGAGCAAATAAATAAAGCTATGCTCCCCGGCAACGGCGCCAGAAAATAGTCTTGATGACCCACAAGTATAGGGGATCGCAACAGTCTTCGAGGGAAGTAAAGCCCAAATTTATTGATTCGACACAAGGGGAGCCAAAGAATATTTATATGCCTTAAAAACTGAGTTGTCAATTAAGCTGCACCTGAAAGTAGACTTGCTCCCAACAATTTATGAGTGGTAACAGTTTTATAGCTGCAGTAGAAATAAAATAACAGAAGTAGTAAAATAGTAACAGCAGTAGCAATCGCGGAAAACGGCAGGATAGGAGGTACCGTAGGCATAGAGGGAATGGATGAATGGGCGTTGCATGGATAACATAGGTCATATAATAATTTAACACTGGGCATTACAGATAATAATAATAAAGAATCAGCAAACCATAGGAATGTGTTCCAATATAGTCATACGTGCTCGCAATGAGAAACTTGCACACCATCTTTTGTCCTACCAGCCCGTGGCAGCGGGACCTCTAGGAAAACTACTGGTAATTAGGTGCTCCTTTTAATAAAGTACCGAAGCAAAGCACTAACACTCCGTGAACACACGTGAACCTCACATCACAATCATCCTCTCCGGTTGTCCCAATTTCTATCACTTTGGGGCCTTGTGTTCCGGACAATGACATGTGTAAACAACTTGCAGATATGATCAAGAAACATAATTATACTCATGAATCAATAACATGTTCAGATCTGAGATCATGGCACTCGGGACCTAGTGACACGCATTAAGCATAACAAGTTGCAACAACGGTAGAAAACACTAACAATGGATACTAGGCACTATGCCCTAACAATCTGGCATTATTACATGATCGATCTCATCCAATCTCTTCCATCCCTCTCAGTATACAGCGATGTTTACTCACACATGGACGGGGGAATCATGGATGGTTGATGGAGAAGAGGTGGCGGTGTCGATAGCGATGATCTCCATCGAATCCCCATCCCGGTAGGGCGCCAGAACAGGAACTTCTGATCCCCGAATCGAGTTTCGAGGTGGCGGCGGAGCTCTGTTGTGTTTCTGTGGAATATGATGAACCCCCTCGGTTTTTAGGTTACGGGGCATATGTAGTCGAAAGGGGAGTCTGAGGGGCTGAGGGAGTGGCCCACACCACCTGGCGACGCGGCCGAGGGGGAAGCGCCAAGGTGTGGTGTGGCCACCTCCTGGCCCCCTTCTCGCTCCCAGGGTCTTCTGGTGTTTTAGAACCAATGGGATCTTTCTGGGCATTTTCCCGAAAGTTGATTTTTCTGCACAAAAACGAGACACCAAGGTAATTCTGTTGGAAACAGCGTTAGTCCGTGTTAGTGGTTTCCAAAACTCACAAGTTTATAAGAAAACAATAAGAAAAGTGTTCATAAAAGGAGATACATTTTGGACGTATCAACTTATACAACTGACAATTGTATTAGGTGTGTTCGGGACACAAGAGACTTCTTGTATCATAATTGCAAGGTTGCGTGAGAGGGATATCTTTGACCTCTTCCTCCCTGAGTTCGATAAACCTTGGGTAATCCACTTAAGGGAAACTTGCTGGTGTTCTACAGACCTCTACACTTGGAGGCCCAACACCTACAAGAATAGAAGCATGCGTAGACATCACTATGTGGTTTATCTCTCGCTCCCATGGTGTGATCTTTATGTGATCATGAGATTTGTAATCTAGTTGAATAAGTAGATGTTACTCTTCATCTATGAAGCTACTCAAGTGGTTTTATTAATGTGAACTCCAGAGTCACCTTGTCCCACGGTGTGAAGGTGACAGTGTGTGCACCGTGTGTGACTCTTAGGTTAAAGTTTATGAAATACTCATCATGAGTTATAATTTGTGTTGGATGTCTCTATGAAATTGTGGTGTTTGTATGGAACCATCTAGGGCGCTCAAGGTGATAGTGTGGGGGTTACCTAGATGGGGAATGTGACTTTAACGTGTGCTTTTGGAGCCCTACATGGTGAATTGGTGTTCGTTATCCAACCGGAGAGTAATTCAGTGTAACATAGTGAAGAGAAGATATTAATGTGTTCAATTATGATTTTATTGCTTAGAGTGTCCACTAGTGAAAGTATGATCCATATGACTTGTTTTTAAGCATTGAAACACCGTTTACAAACAGTTCGGCTACATGTTTGCTTTCTGCCATTTTTTCAGATTGCAATTACCACTTATAACCATCCATATTACTTGTATTTCACTATCTCTTCACCGAACTAGTGCACCTATGCAACTGACAATTGTATTAGGTGTGTTGGGGACACAAGATACTTCTTGTATCTTAATTGCAAGGTTGCTTGAGAGGGATATGTTTAACCTCTACCTCCCTGAGTTCAATAAACCTTGGGTGATACGCTAAGGGAAACTTGCTGCTATTCTACAAACCTCTGCACTTGGAGACCCAACAATGTCTACAAGAATAGAAGCGTGCGTAAACATCAAGCTCTTTTCTGGCGTTGTTGCCGGGGGGGGGGGGGTAAGGTAAAAGGTACTCACATCCTATGGATACTAAGCTATAATTTTTAGTACGGTTGTTGGTGTGTGAGTGCTCGTATTTATTTCCTTTAGATTCTGTAATTATATATTTTTGTTTCTTATTTTTATTTTCACCAGTTAGGTTTCTTTTTACTTGTTTCTTGTTTTTATTTTTACTAGTTAGTCTTAATAGTGATATCAATGTTATTATCATGAATTCTTTGAACACCATTATTGCTAATGCTATGAAAAAGTCTAAGCTTGGGGATGCTGGTTTTTATGAAAATGATCTTTTTAGTTCCCCAGCTTTAGAGGAGAAAATTTGCCCTGATGATACTTTATCTCCCATATGTGATAATTCGAATGATGCTTGTGATATTTTAAATCCTCCTACTGAAAGTATTCCTTTTAAAATACCTAAGAAAATTGTTGAACGTGTTATGAATAACTGCTATTTTGGAGATGGAACTGTCCATCATGGTGATCGTTTACTCTTTATACATGAATTATGTGAGTTGTTCAAGTGTGCAGGTATTTCAATGGACCAAGTTAAGAAGAAGCTATTCTCTTTATCACTTAAGGGCAGAGCCGCGGAATGGTATAAGATGCTGAAGAATGGCCGATCTATTGGCTGGGAGGAAAATGTACCTCTCTTTTATTCTAAATTCTATCCTCCCAGTGAGATTCATAAGTATCGGAATCAAATATATAATTTTTCACCTCGTGATGGACAAAGCATTGCCCAAGCTTGGGGAGATTGAAAATATTAATACTCAAATGTCCTAACCAGGAGCTTCCTGAGGAAATAATTGTTACTAATTTCTATGCAAGGATTATCTAGATGCCTGTTCAGAGGGTTCTTTCACAACTAAGAAGGTTGAATCTAAGTGGGATATTCTTGAAACAATTCAAATCAATAATCAAGATTGGGATAATGACAAAGGTGAATAATCAGGTATAAACTATGAGTATGATTGTATTAAGTCTTCCGCTGAAACTGCTGATTTTCAAGAGCTTAGTGCTAAATATGGTCTCGATCCTCAAATTATTATTGATTACTATAGATCCTTTGCTTCTCATATTAATGTTCCTAAAGAAAATTGGGACATGTATCATGAACCTTTTAAAGACACTTGCATGAAAAATGAAATTGTTATTAATGATCGCGATAAACATGCTCAAACTTCTGAAAGTACTATTTCTTATAACCATGTTAATTTTTGTGGATCACTTAGACCTTGTGAAAAGAATCAAACCAAAGAAGAATATTGTACCCATCATAGGAATGAAAAAACTAGAATGTGGGACATGGCTCTAGATGATCTTGGTGAAAATTTTTGTCCCTCTATCCTTTTATTTGTGAACTTTGCTATAAAGTGGGTCATTTCAGTTTTCAATTCTCAGGCTATGACAATAGCCTTTTGAATCCAATGAGTACCGCAGGTTTGCATTGTGATTATGTGATCACTCCTAATCAGTATGATGAACTTACATTATTTTTTGGGTGCGAAGAGTTATCAAGAAAAAAAATTGGTAGATACGAGTGCTTTTGATATAAATAGCATCCTGCATGGATGTCATATTTATTGTGTTGATGATTTCCATGCAAACACCTACATAAAAAATATTATTAAAAATGAGACTTTACCAAAATTATGACAGGACTAATATGTGTTTGGGTCTTATTAATGAAAGGGAGGAATCCTCCAAAGTTTCTTCTTTTGTTTATGACAATAAACCAGGGTATGTGGAGAAGCTTCCTTTCAAGCCTCTCCCTCCTAAAGAGGGGAAGAAGAAGAAGAAGAGGAGGAGTAAAAGGAGAGAGAAAACAATATCTTCCCCTAAGAATGTTGCTCCTATTATAGTCGTTGCTAATGAGTCTGAACTCGTGATGATCCTATGCATGTTACTTATAGTAGTCATCATGATTGGGACAAGCACACTACTTTTGATATTGAAAATATTTTTGGTACCAATTCTAAAAATGATGATGTTAATAATTGTTGTACTATTAGTAATATCCATGTTCCTTCCAATGATGATATAGAAAGCTCTAAGCTTGTGGATGATGTGTTTGAAAAATACTTTTTCTACTGCTGATTATATGTTTGATACCACTCCTTCTAGTAAAAATAATGATATGTTTACAAACGAACACACTTTAGAAGATAACTATTATATTGCTTATGATGATACTATGCCTATAGGATTTGATAATTATTATAAAGAATACTATGACATAGAATATACTCACAATCATACTCATGAAACTTGTTATGGTTATGAAGGGATTACCCAAAACCATCTCTCTGATATACAACTTGTCTATCATGTTCGATTTCTTTATGATGATCCTACTCCCAGTACTATTAATAGGAATGACTATGCTTATGTGGAGAGTATTAATTCTTTTATGCATGTGGCTCATCATAAGAATGTTTTATGTGATAGTTATATTGTTAATTTTATTCATGATTCTACTTAAAGTTATTATGATAGAGGGAAACATGGTTTATGTATCTCAATAATATTAAGTTTTCCCTCTTTATGTTGAAAATTTTGAACTTGCACTTATTTTGTCTTCCTATGCTAGCCACTTTGTGCTTTATTGACTTGTTTTTATACAAGATTATTTTGCATAGGAAATTGGTTAGACTTAAATGTGTTTTGTAGTTGATTCTTGATGCTCTCTTATTGTTCTTTAATTCTTAATATTATATGAGCATCTTCAAAAATCATTTTGCTAGCTAAAAGGCGTTAAAAAAACGCTTTTAGGAGACAACACATTATATTTTTGCTTTCAGTTTCCTTTTGTTTTCTTTGATTATTGGAAGTTGTTACCTGTATAGAAAACTCTCCTTATCCTTTTTTTTCATTTTTGTGCCAAGAGTAGCCTCTAATAGGGAGGAAGTAAGATTTTGGGAAGTTGTTATCCTAAAACAGATTTTGTGCTGCCACCAAAAAATTTAATGCTCTTCACCAGAACGTGGAATTGATCTAAAATGTTATGTGCACATTCCCCAGGTTATTATCTAACTTTCATTAGTTTTGCATTTTTTTATTTTAGAAACAGAAGATATTCGAAAAAATCGATCTTTACCCGCTGTTCTATTTTGTCAGATTTCTGCCAACATTTGCATTTGCCTCTTAATCTTTTTCTTTTGGTGTTCTTTTGAGCGGATCATCTTTAAAAGAAGGTGTGACAGTATCTAATTATTTAATAGGCGTTAGACTTGTGTTTAAACCGAAACAAAGTGGATATATTATTTTGATTACACTAACGTTGCTAATGAAGATTGTGTGAAGTTTTGTATGGAGTGAGTTTTCAAGTGTAGGGAGAGAAGAATGATATGATGAGATGAAGGATGGACAAAAGCTCAAGCTTGGGGATGCCCATGTTACCCCAAGATATATCCAATAAGTACAAGTGTCAAAGCTTGGGGATGCCCAAGGCATCCCCTTCTTCATCATCAAAAATATCAGGTCATCTTTGAAGACACTATATTTTTATTGCTTCATATGATATGTGTTTTCTTGGAGCGTAAGTTATTTTTTGCTTTCAGTTTGTTTTGTTTTATTTTCTGTAGTATATTGGTTGATCCTAGCATATTTGTTTTGGAGAGAGACACGCTTCCTTTTCATTGTTTAGAACACTCTAGTTTTCACTCTTATTATTCTATGAGTGTTCACGTTTTGCTAGTACTGCGTTTAGCTCTTGTTTTCCACTCGTATTCTGTTCAGAGCTTGTTGGTTTGCTTCAGTTATATATTATTACCTCTCTGGTCTTTGATGATTATAATCTATGATAGTTTTTCAAAAAATTTGATTAGTGTTGGAGAACAGTAAAATATTTCATGCTTATAGCGGTGCAATAGGAAGCTCGTCTAGACTGTGGCTTTGACTTTAGCATGTCATGATAGATGTTATTTTAATTATATGCTTAGTATTTTATGATGTAGCATGACTTGTCTCAAATAGCTGAGAGTGCTTAATGTTCCATTGAAAGAAATCATGTGTTGTTTTTATCATATCGAAGCATAATATCGAGGTATTCTTCTTTGATGATTTATTTGGGTTGACTTGGCGCATGCTCACACCATGTTTTGACTACAAACCAGTCACCTATAGCCTCGATGATCACTTAGTTTTTGGCCTGTAATATCACTTTATGCTTTGATTAATAATGTTTTGTCGCTGTGCATGGTTATGACCGTTATTGCTCTCTTAGTTAGTCGCTCCTAGTCTCTTGCTAGCCTCCACCTGTACTAAGTATGAGCTCTACTCGTGCATCGAACTCCCAAAAACCAAAGTTTGCCTAATGTGTCCACCATACCTACCTATATGTGGTATTTCATCGCCACTCCAAAGTAAATTGCTTGTGAGCTACCTTTAAAACCTTCAAAAGCTATTACCTGTTTTGTGCTTCTGTTTTAGCTCATTAGGAAGTAGTTTAAAGTTTATTGTGTATTATGTCAAGCAAAGTTCTTCCCCCTCTTTCACCCGACGAGTATGGAATCTGTCGTCATCTTAATATTGCCGAGAGTTGGTGCCAAATATATGAATTTAAATAATGAATAATAGGCACTTCCCCATGGATGGACCATTATTGGTCGGCACCCGAGGATTTGGTTAGCCATGGTTTGTGTAAGAAAAGGTGGGGGAAGTGCCAACCATAAGGAAAAAGAGGAAAGTGCTATTGGAAACCGCTCTCAAAAGTCTAAAAACCTTACTTGACATGAGTTATGATAAGTTTTAGTTACCATTCGTTGAAATAGACATACACCTCTCTCAAAATTATATTTTTAATACCTTAGTTTTATTCAAATAAAAAGCTCTAGCACATGAGTAATCCCCGCTTCCCTCTACGAAGGGCCTTTCTTTTACTTTTATGTTGAGTCTTCATCTTCTAACTTGATGCACTAGTTAAGAGAGCACAGTTGTCATTCTGAGTATAATGTGCATAGTCCCAAAATTTATTATTGATTGATTCATGATTATGTTATTGCTTGTTCTCAGATTATTTGTATCTAGTAACCATTTGAACTTTGAAGGTGTCCTGGAATTTATGTTTTGCTATTCCATGAAGGACAAGCTGAATACCACTTTGCTATGTTTTCTCTATGCTCGAAACAAACGTATCAATTTCAATACATTATTATTCATGATCTTTTGTTTGTGTTACTTTTCATGTTGCAACATAGTTGCTAAGTTTACATTGTTAGAATTCTATCCATCATGCCTATGTTAAGAGTACTTTGATCTCATCTTGCAATGATTTTACACAAAATTAGTCAAGTTTGTGTTGGCTGCATGTCACCTCAAAAATTATTTTGTTATCACTTACCTACTCGAGGACAAGCAGGAGTTAAGATTGGGGATGATTGATACGTCTCAAACGTATCTATAATTTTTGATTCTCCATGCTTGTTTTCTATCAATTGCTACATGTTTTATTCACACTTTCTAGCATTTTTATGCATTTTATGGGAGTAACATATTAACAAGATGGCACGGTGTCAGTTCCTGTTTTCTGCTGTTTTTCTATTCCAGATAATTACTTAAGGAAATATTCTCGGAATCGGACGAAACAATGACCCAACCTCCTATTTTTTCCCGACACGTCAACGGAATCCAAAACAGAGACGGGGGAGGGCACCGAGGTGGCCACACCATGTGGTGGCGCGGGCTCCCCCTAGCCGCGCCACCACGTGGTGTGGGCCCCTCGGGCGCCCACCGACATCACCCTTTCGACTATATATTGCCCCCGACGAAAAAACCCTAAAAGAATAAGCTTACATCTGTACTAGTAATAAGATTCCCTCCAGTTGGCATGGCGACACCCACCTCCCCCACCTCCCCCACCTCCCACCCCTCTTCCCATGGCGATGCTGACCGGATCTAGTCGGCATGGAGGCCCTCCTTCACTGGGATTTCTCCCCGGGATTGGCCGTGGAAGCACAGGTTCGTCGTAGGTTTGGTTCATCTGTCACCTTCTCCCCCTCTTCCGGCCTTAAGGAGTTCTACTTGGTGGTATCCTTTTCCTCGGCCTCCTTCAAACTCACTGATGAGTCCGTGGGTTTAGCCCTTCAATCATGTATTGGGGGTTTTCACAAGGATTTCAGAGTTTTCCAACTCTCTGATGCTCGCTTCAGATTCTCGGTGGCATCCAATAAAGTTGGACATTTTATTTATCATCTCCGGGATCGTATTTGGCCGGACTTTATTTGCCATTTCACTCTGTTTAGGGGCTCTGACCCGAAGCTTACTGGTTTTGTTCACAATATTCATCGTTCTTGGGCTTCTAATGTTGAGATTAAGGAGATATCCCAACGTTCTCCTCTTCGGGTTAATCATCAGCTGCACATTCTTGAAGCCAGTGCACGTCGGGATCCATCTGCTGCTGCTGAACTGGCCAAATTTGGTTTCTTTCGTGATTCTGAGGCGTTTACTAGTTCTGATCCGATCAGTCAGCCGAGGTATTCTTCACCTTCACATGTTCCCGTGCATGATCAGACTCCACCGGAGGACACGCCGGCTATGCCCGGCGCTGTTAATGTTATTTCTTTTGGTAAGTTCATTACACCTATTTCCACGGGTGGACATTTTGGGAAAGGATGTTTCTATTCCCCTATATTTCGCCAGGAGATTGGCAAGGACTTACCATCCTCTACGCTCGAGAATATTGAAGATCTCAGGGTGGCTGGTTATTCCAGACAGGAGATTAAAGAGGCGCTATCTATTCCTTTTATCCCGCCTCGTCCACTGGTATTTGAAATTTTGGGTCGTTGCTCCCGTTGTGGCCTTATGGATCATCTTCGGCCCAACTTCCCAGGTATATGCAGACATTGTCAGGTTCTAGGGTTTAAATGTGTTGACTGCGATTCTTCGGAACCTTTTTCTGATAATACCAATGCTGGACCGTCTGGTGCATCGGGCCCATCTTATATTGCTAGCCCATTGGATCCCCTAAGAGATATTTCTGCCACTGGGCCGCTTCCTTGTTGCTTTCGTTGCCTGGAGTTAGGCCATATTAGGAAAGATTGTAACAATGATATCAAATGCCTTGATTGCTTTGGGTGGGGCCACATTGCCAGACAGTGTCCGATTAAGGTATATTGCAGATTTTGTCACGCTGGTGATCATTTTATTACGGAATGCCCGAAGATTATCTGTCGGCGTTGCAAATTAAAGGGTCATCAATCTTCTGCCTGTCGTCAACGGATTTTATAGGTACCTAAAGGAAGTGCATCTCCTAATTTGGTAACTGGGGCGGTGGACGATTCACATTCTGGGCCCACTCTGCCTTTGACTACACCTGACCGGGTTGGAGAACTGGAACGTCTAGCTACTCCTCTCGGCACCTCCGCTTCCCACCTTGAGCAGAGCACAGCAATGGCGAACTTCCCTGTTCGGCCTTTTGATTTCGTCTCGGACTACTCCAACATAGATCCTGGGCCAGACAACCGTCTCCAACGCTCCCGATTGGTGGTCGGTGATCCCCCCCGCACCAACGAAGACTCCGCCATTGTTCTGGTAAATCCCCCTGTCTCGGACAATCTCCGTCGCACTGTTCTGGATCAAATCGTCGCCTCGGTCAATGAGGATTATGATAATATCATCTCTGAGGCGGAGATTTCCATTCTTGGGGTGGGGCTCATTCGATTTACCTCAGCTGAAATCCGTGACATGATGGTTAGGGATAGCCCGCACCCCTTTGATGTTTTTGATGAGGAGTCCACTCTTACTTTCATACGGCACGATGAGGGACTGAATATGCGACGACCAGTTTTCAATTTGGATGCATGGATCCTCTTTTTGGCTTTTCCCACGGATTACTTGACTGATTACTACATCAACAAAGCAGTGTCGCTCTTTGGGAGGCTTATTCTCTGGCATCGCCCGGAGGCGAGCAGGTCCAGGGTCCTTATGCGCGTCCAGCTGCGATCTGCTCAAGAGGTTCCTCGCAGCATCATTGTCACTAGGGTCTCTTCCCTCCCTGGACATGGAATTTCATGGACGGTGCCAGTTTACATGCTCAATAGCCGTCAGAATCTGGCAGGATTGATTGATACTGAAGAACCCCCTCCACCGATGAATGCATCACCACACCCCTATGAGCTCCCGTACCTGACCGTTATGCAGCAATATCATCTGGATGTCCAGAGATTCCATGAGCAGCAGGCTGAAGCTAACTGGCAAGGTGCTGGTTTGGAACCGGAAGAGCGACAAGAGGGATGGGGTCGCTGGCCTGCAGTACCTGAAATTTATCTGGGCGTGGATATGAGGCGGTACTTGGGATACGATGGCCCTTCTCTGTTGGATGGTGTGGCCAATTCAGACATTTCTGATGACGCCATGGATGCATGGAATGATCATGTGGAGGAGGTGGAACGCGCAGCTATGGATGTCATTCTGGGACACCCACCTGGAGGACTGCACTTCAGTCGTGCTGGTGGGAGGCTATCTGATCTGGAGGCGGAGGCTGGAACTGAATATTGGGCTTTCTTCGGCTGGCTCATGCGTCAGGTCTATACACGCACTATTCTCCCATCTGCTCCTGTGGAGGATGGGCTCTGCTTGGGACATCTGGTCAATGCGATCATCACTGCCGGTACGCAGCATATGTGGGCATGTTTTATCAGTGCTGCAACTCCCGTTGACATCGTACCGCCATCTATCATTCGTTCTGCACTTCATCTGCCCCAATTCCCTACTGTTACTGCTACTTGGATCTCTTTGGAGCTCTCTCCTGTGTTGCGAGACTATCTATCTGCGGCATTTGGGGAGATCGCGGGCAGTGAGCTACCTGACACTATGGAGATGATTCGTGCGGAACTGGGTTTTGTACCTGAGTCGTCTCTGCTGGATACTGCAGGGAATCCATTCCCTCCTGCTTCATCAAGCTCCCATATGCCGATCACGACTCGTGCCAAGGCTCGGGCGGGTAAGATCTCCACTCCACCTGTTGCTAGCCTTGTCAGACGTTCTCCTAGGCTTAACAACGATGGATTTATGCATATTGCATTACCAGATAAGGCACCTAGGCGCAGCAGCTCGTCTGTTCCTCGTGCGCTGGCACCTGCGCAGATGCAATTAGCTGAGATGCAGCGCATTGGTATTGAAGAATGTGGACTTGCTCCTGAAGATGTATCTGACGAGAAACTACTCCGGGAACCCTCTTCTTAGCTGGTTCAGTCGGTCGCGATGGTGGCAGTCGCTAGTGAACCCGATTATGGAGAGTTATCGTTTATTTTGTTTCGTCGTGTGTGCTAAACTTTATGTGGTTAAAACTCCGTATGATCGAGAACATATTCTCTATTTTGTGACTGTGTTTAGTTCCTGGGATGTATGCTTACGCACTCACTCGGCACTTGCTCAATTTAATTTATTTTGCATCTCATGACGTTATCTGCTTATGACATGAGGCTCTGGAGAATTCTCTGTTGGAATATTAGGGGACTCAACAGCCCAGAAAAATGGCCTCCTATTCTTAATAAGATTGAGGAAAGTATGGCAAATATTGTTTGTTTCCAGGAAACTAAGAGGGGTGAATTTGACACTCATTATATTAAGAAATTTGCCCCCAAACGCTTTGATCGTTTTGAGTACATCCCTTCTGATGGTGCCTCGGGAGGTATTCTAGTCCTATGGATTGGACATCAATTTAAAGGAGAGGTTTTATTAACTGAGCAATTTGGCATTGTGCTACGATTTACATCCTTAGCTTCGATGGAGTCATTCCATCTTACGGTGGTTTATGGACCATGTGATGGACTAGCACGACAAAATTTTGTCGCTTGGCTATTCAGCTTGGATATTGCGGATGACGCCTTATGGCTACTGATAGGTGACTTCAATTTCTATCGTTTCTCGGACAGTAGGAATAAACCAGGCGCCAACACGGAGGATATGGAGACATTCAATGAAATCATTAGTTTTCACGGCCTTATTGAGCTTCCGATCAAAGGTCGCTCCCACACTTGGAGTAATATGCAGATGGACCCCCTTCTGACACAGCTTGACTGGTTTTTCACCTCCGTAGCCTGGACCACTACCTACCCAAATTCTATGGTAACTCCATTGGCCAGACCTACATCTGACCATATTCCATGTGTCCTATCCATTGGAACTACCATCCCCAAAGCTCAAATCTTTCGATTCGAAAACTATTGGATCCGGATGCCAGGGTTTTATGATACTGTCAAAACTATATGGGATATTCATTGTCCAGGTGATAGTGCCAAGCGCATTTCTTCTAAATTGAAATTATTGAGGAAAGGATTGAGGAAATGGCAGAAGAGCATCTCCACACTCAATCACTTTATCTCAAACTGTAATAATACTATTCTTCTTATGGATTCCATTGAGGACGTTAGACCATTATTTACTCCTGAATGGAATTTTCGTAATGTGATCAAAGACCATCTGGCACACCTCCTCCGTTGCAAGTCAGATTATTGGAGGAATCGATGCACGGCCCACTGGGCTAAGAATGGCAGTGAGAACACTTCTTTTTTTCATTCTATGGCCACCGTCAGTTATAGAGCTAACAATATTGCATCACTCGAACGGGAAGATGGATCCATCACATTTGATCATCATGAAAAGGCAGCGCTGCTCCGCAGCACGTTTCAAGCACGTATGGGGATTACGGTGGGTATTGACAACGATTTTGAGTTTTCTCGATACCTCCCACACCATGAGGGGTTGGATTGCCTATCCAGACCATTTACACGTGATGAAATCAATTCTATGGTTCGATCCTTACCAATTGATAAGGCCCCCGGTCCTGATGGTTTCAATGGACAGTTTATCAAGAGTTGCTGGCATATTATTAAAGAAGATTACTATAACTTATTTGATGACTTTTGGCAGGGTACTGTTAATCTTCAGAGTATCAATGATGCTTTCTTAACTATGATACCTAAGATCTCTGCTCCTAGTCATGCTAATCATTACAGGCCCATTTCTCTACTCAACTCCTCATTCAAACTATTGACTAAGGTTCTTGCTAATCGGCTCCAAGATCATATTTTAGATATTGTGCACCAGAACCAATATGGATTTCTTAAAAATCGCAATATTCAGGATTGCATTGCTTGGGCTTATGAATACATCCATCAGGTCAAGACATATGGAACTGAGGCAGTTATTATCAAATTGGATTTCAGTAAAGCATTTGATGTCATTGAACATGATGCCCTTTTACATATACTTATGGCTAGTGGATTTGATGCCAGATGGATTGGTTGGATTCGATCTATCTTCAGTACTGGTACCTCTGCGGTGTTGCTTAATGGAGTTCCTGGAAAGAAATTTGCCTGTAAGAGAGGAGTTCGTCAAGGTGATCCTCTCTCACCCATTCTTTTTGTGGAAGGTGCTGATCTTCTTCAGTCAATGGTTAATAAACTGATGCATGAGGGGGAGCTTACTGCACCACTCCCTATTCCAGAGGCTGCATTTCCTATTGTACAATACGCAGATGATACTTTATTGATCTCACAGGCTTGCCCTAGACAACTATCAATACTTAAGGAACTCCTTACTGTATTTGAGAGGGCAACGGGCCTATCAGTCAACTATTCCAAATCATGCATCATGCCCTTAAACATCACTCAAGAACAACTGTCGGCGCTGGCCACTGTATTTGGCTGTTCTACTGGTGTTATGCCATTCACATACTTGGGCCTCCCATTGGGTACCACCAGACCCACCATCTCGGATCTGGCCCCTCTTGCTGACCGTATGGAGAGAAGATTGAATGCCTGCTCCAGGTATCTGGATTATGGGGGACGTTTAGTGCTGATACAATCTGTTCTATCATCTCTTCCCACACATTTTTTAGGCTCCCTCAAACTCCCTAAAACTATTATTCGATCATTTGATCGTATTAGACGCCACTGTCTATGGGACAAAGAGGGAGGATCTACTACACCTCAGTCATTGGCAGCATGGGAGATGGTATGTAAGCCCAAGAAACATGGGGGTCTTGGTATTATAAATCTTGAGCTCCAAAATAATGCTCTCTTGATCAGATACTTACACAAGTTCTACAATCATTATGATACACCATGGGTCAGACTTGTTTGGAATCTATATGATCATTCTCCCCCCCATGCTCAAGCTATTAAGGGTTCATTCTGGTGGAGGGATATTCTTAAACTCTTGCCATTTTATCGCAGTATTGCTCGTTTCAATATTGGAAATGGATGTAATACGCTTCTCTGGAAGGATTTTTGGCAGGGCAACGATTTACTCTGTGATCGTTGGCCTAGACTATTCTCATTTGTTCTCAATGAGGATTCCTCTGTGGCACAAATATGCAATTCACCCAATTTACAAGATTCTTTCGCACTGCCTTTATCCGTGCAAGCATATGAGGAATATCAGGACCTATCCCAGATTATCGAGCAAATTGACCTTGACCATTCTAGTCATGATCAGGTTCAATATTGCTGGGGCAATGGACAGTATAGCTCTGCAAGATTTTATAAATTCCTCTTTGGTAATATCACTTGCCATCCCCTTATCAAGGATATTTGGGCTACACGATGCATCCCTAAACTGAAGGTGTTCTTATGGCTCCTTTTCAATGATCGTCTGAACACCAGAGATCTATTATGCCGCAGACATTGGCTTTTACCTCAGGGTTATCACTGTGTTCTATGCGACTGCAACACATATGAAACTACGAGCCATCTCTTCTTTGAATGTACCTTTGCCAGGGATTGTTGGAATGCCCTTGGAATTCATTGGGATCTCACCAAGACCACCCTGGATAGGATTATGTCGGCTAGGCTGCTCTTTAGAGGGCCATGTTTTCTGGAGATTTTTGCATGTTCTACATGGAACATATGGAAGACTAGGAATGATCTGATTTTCCAATCAGAAAAGGCATCCTACTTGAGATGGCACATTAGGTTTTCTTCTGATGTAATGCTACATCAGTATAGAGTGAAAGATTCTATTAGGGAACCCCTCATTACTTGGGTGAGAAAACTAGTCACATAATGTATTGTAGCCTTTTTTTCCTACCTCCCTGATCTACCACTTGTAACACTCATGTAACTTTGGTGGCATCTTGCCCCACATAATTTTGAAAATCTAACCGTAGGGATTTTTCCCTACGGTACAATCTTCAAAAAAAAAGTTCTGTAGCTCCTCCTCCATCGAAGACAAAGTTTGGGGGGTGCAAAAATCTCTGTTCCGGCAACCTGCCGAGACACGGAATTCCCGCGGAGCCATCTCCATCGACTCCACCGCCATCTTCATCGTTGTTGCTTACTCCCATGATGAGGAGGGAGTAGTTCTCCCCCGAGGCTGAGGGCTCTACCGGTAGCTATGTGGTTTATCTCTCTCTCTCCCATGGTGTGATCTTTATGTGATCATGACCTTTGTAATCTAGTTGAATAAGTAGATGTTACTCTTCATCTATTATGCTACCCAAGTGGTTTTATTAATGTAAACTCCAGAGTCACCTTGTCCCACGGTGTGAAGGTGACAATGTGCGCACCTTGTGTGACTATTAGGCTAAAGTTTATAGAAATACTTGTCATGAGTTATACTTTGTGTTGGGTGTCTCTATGAAATTGTGGTGTTTGTCTGGAACCATCTAGGGCGCTCAAGGTGACAGTGTGGGGTTACCTAGATGGGGAATGCGACTTTAAGGTGTGCTTTTGCAGCCTTACGCGGTGAATTGGTGTTCGTTATCCAACCGGAGAGTAATTTAGTGTAGCATAGTGAAGAGAAGATATTTTCGTATTCAATTATTATTTCATTGTTGGGAGTTTCCACTAGTAAAAGTACGATCCCTAGACCCTGTTTCTAAGCATGGAAACACTGTTTACAACTAGTTCTGCTACATGTTTGCTTGCTGCCATTTTTATATCACATTGCAATTACCACTTATAATCATCCATATTACTTGTATTTCACTATCTCTTCGCCGAACTAGTGCACCTATACTTATAGTCATCCATATTACTTGTATTAGGTGTGTTGGGGACACAAGAGACTTCTTGTATCTTAATTGCAGGGTTGCTTGAGAGGGATGTCTTTAACCTCTACCTCCCTGAGTTCGATAAACCTTGGGTCATCCGCTTAAGGGAAACTTGCTGTTGTTCTACAAACCTCTGCACTTGGAGGCCCAACACTGTCTTCAAGAATAGAAGTGTGCGTAGACATCAACTCCTGGCATGTCCGTTAGGGCCTATGCAAAGATTTTACAGCTCTCACGGAGAAATTCGATGAGCGCGCTTACCTATGCGCTAGGTAGCATGTTGGAAACAAGTATTGTCTTTGTTGGACCAGTTGGGTGAACCTGGTATGCTGTGGTGTCCTTCTTCACATCTAATTCCATTTGAGGTGCTATTTTCTGGGTCAATGGGAGTATCGAGTTATCAGTTGTTGCTGCTACGTGATGACCCACAAGTATAGGGGGTGTATCATAGTACTTTCGATAAATAAGAGTGTCGAACCCAACAAGGAGAAGAAGGTGTTGACAAGAAGGTTGGATAAAGGTTTCGCTGTAAATACTAGCAAACAGGTTTTTGGTGGTTTTTGATATAGCAGATAAATAAAGAGCGAGTAAATAAAAGATAGTAATAATAATTGCAGCAAGTGGTCCAATCCTTTTTAGAGCAAAGGACAATCCGGTTGGTTTACTTATGAAGACCAAACGTTCTCGAGGAGACATGGGAATTTCGTCAAGTGCTTTCGCTTCATACGGTTGATTAATATTTATTGTTTTGATAGGTGTTGTGTGGGTAAAACTATGCTAATGCACCGCCCTACTTGGACCAATACATACTTGTGATTATACCCCTTGCAAGCATCTGCAAGTACAAGAAAGTAATTAAGATAAATCTAACCACAACCTTAAACTCTGGGAACCTACACTCCCTCGTGCATCGGTTTCCTAATGGGGGTTTAGGTTTCTATCACTCCGGAAACCCCACAATCAGTAGTCAAATACACAATGCATCCCTCTAGGCCCATAAAGGTGAAGTGTCATGTAGTCGACGTTCACATGACACCACTAGAAGAATATCACCACAACTTAAATATCAAACCATTAGATATTACTTCAACATAATTCCACTACTAAAATCTTGACTTCTCCCATGTCCTCAAGAACTAAACGAACTACTCACAAGACATAATATGGATCATGATCAGAGGTGATATAATGATGAATAACAATCTGTTCATAAAGTGCCAACACCGATAAATCTCGTAAGCATCAACTACAAACAAGTAATCCACACCGGGAGAGAGATCTAGTGAAGAACAACGATATAGAACCCTAATTGTTACAGTAGGATGGAGGTGGATGGTGAGGATGATGGTGCTGATGGTGATGAAGATGACCATGATGATCTTGATGATGCCCAGTGCGATGACGGTAACGATGGCGATGATTTCCCCTCTCCGGTGAGCAATTTCCCCGGAATATTTCTCCCTGCCAGAGAGCTTTTCTCTCCCTGTTGTTTTCCTCCCCGAGGAGGCGGTGGAATATTTCATTGATGGTTCTGCAGGTATTAGGGTTCCTTGGGGATGAAGTACACGAAAGGGGGCTGCCAGTGGTGGGCCAGGGTGACCACACCACGTGGCGGCGCGGCTAGAGGGGAGGGGCGCCGCCAGGTGGTGTTTGCCCCTGGTGGCCCCTCTCTGGCTCCCCTCCTGGCTTGCTCCGTCATCTGGCAACTTAAGGACTCTCCGATGTTTCCCTTCTTCTTCTGATCTTCAGAAATATGGTATCTTGACGGTGCTATTATTGTTCATCGGGCCAGTTCCTGCTGCATCCCGAACGACTGTGATATTCTGTTGAACTAAACATCACAGCTGTCAGATTTCTTGTAGTTCTCGCGCACATTTATTGTTCCCCTAGGTCGTGGCATTTTGAGCATCAGGTACGCAAAATCGGGGACATCCATGAACCTCACGAACGGTGTTCTGCCAAGTATTGCATTGTATTGTGAGGGCCAGTCGACCACTTCGAAGTCAAGCTTCTCTTTTCTGTAGTTTTCGCGTTCCCCAAAGACCACCTCAGGTGCTATTGTTCCCAAGGGTTTGACTGCTTTCCCGGGTACAATCCCGTGGAATGAGTTCTTTGACTGTTTCAGGTTACACACTGGTATGTTCATATCTTTTAGTGTATCTGTTGAAATGATGTTAATTCCGCTTCCTCCATCCATTAACACACAATTTATATCATAGCCCCTAATTTGAGCTTCGAGTACCAGCACAGCGTTTCCTGGGAAGAGGACTCAAAGCGGATGATCAGCTCTAGAAAAGGCGATGCTCGCATTGGACCAGTCCAGGAACTCGGGTGTTACAGGGGGTGATATTTCTACTAAATTCACCTTCCTGGTGATGAGCTTTTGACTTCTCTTGGAGGGGACACCTTTCGGTATCATGTACACCTTTCCTTTTGGCTCTGGGTACGTGTCCTCCTCTCGGTAACCCACTCTGTATTTATGTTGTATTGTTGCAGCCTGTTGAGCCTTGGGTGTTGGTTGTGCTTGGGGTTGGGTGCATGCTGGTATTGGGGGTGGTGGTGGCGCACATATCGCCAAAGCTCCCGGGACAGCTAGGAATCCTGCTTGTTGGGCTTCCCTCTGCTTCATGTATGATGCTTCCATGAGGAGCTAGAATCTTTGGCAGTCTTTGAGCTTATGAGTGGACATGCGGTCTCCGTTGTCATCATTGTACATGTGGTTTGCGCAGGGTCCTTCGAGTTGCTGCTTGATTAACATGGGTGGTAGCCCGTCTGCACGGATCTTCCGTGGCTGCCACTTGCCTTTTTTCTCTTGCCCACGCTCGCGCTCCTGCTCACGAGGTTGCTCGCGTCCCTGCCTATGATAGTCATTGCTGCGACTACCTAGGAACTCGGCTGCTACTAACTCGGGCTCCATTTCATCGAAAACCCAATTTTTGCGCTTCCTTCGCATGTTCTGGTCATGATTATATCTTCTGTTTCCCTCGTTTGCGTATGAAGTGTCCATACCATCTTCCTCTGGTGAGGGAGAGTGGGTGTTGCACGTTGATTCTTCACCTTCCGCCCAGCTGTTTGCTACTTCCATGAGTTCACTTACAGTTTTGACCAGGAATCGACCAATGTACCCTTCGGGTCCATCTGGCAAAGCCCATCCTTGAAGCTGGAGATTGTTGTTTCATCCGAGATTTCCCCCGAGCTGTTTTTAGCGCAGTCCATATCTGTATGTACCCGCAAATATTCTCATCTGACCGCTGCCTACATGTCTTCAGTTGCCCGACTGTTACCGGTCGTTTGCAAGTAGATATGAAGTTTTGGACAAAATTGATACGTACAAAGCGTATCTACTTTTGCGAACACTTTTGCTGGTGTTTTCCTCTAAACTTGTGAGTTTTGAATGCAACTAACACAGACTAACAAAGTTTTTAGCAGAATTCTCGTTTTTGTCCAGAAAATCAACTTTGAGGAAAATGCCCGTAAAAGATCTTGAAGTTCTTATTTTACTCAAAGACCCCCAGAGCCAGAAGATGAGATAGAGTGGGGCTAGGAGGAGCCCACACCACATGGTGGCGCCCCCGTAGGCCGTACCACCACATGGTGTGGGCACCTCGGGATGCAGCAGGAGTCTCTCCTTTCGACTACATAAGTCCCGTGAGCTAAAAACAGAGGGGGGTTCGTCATATTCTAGAGAAACACACCAAAGTGCTGCCGCCACCTCGAAACCCAATTCGGGGATTAGAAGTCCTTGTTCTGGCACCCTGCCGGTATAGGGATTCAGATGAGATCATCTCGTCATCGCCACCACTTCTCCATCAACCATCCATGATTCCCCCATCCATGTGTGAGTAATCCCCGATGTAGGCTGAGAGGGATGGTAGGGATTGGATGAGATCATTCATGTAATAATGCCAGATAGTTAGGGCATGGTGCCTAGTATCCGTTGTTAGTGCTATCTATCGTTGTTGCAACTTGTTATGCTTAATGATTGTCACTAGGGCTCGAGTGCCATGATCTCAGATTTGAACATGTTATTGTTTCATGAAGATAATTATGTTTTATATCATATCTGCAAGTTGTTTACACATATCGTTGTCCGGAACCCGAGGCCCCAAAGTGACAATAATTGGGACAACCGGAGGGGATGGCTGTGATGTGAGGATCACGTGTGTTCACAGAGTGTTAATGCTTTGATCCTGTGCTTTATTAAAAAGAGCACCTTAATTACCAGTAGTTCCCCTTGAGGCCCCGCTGCAAACGGGCTGGTAGACAGAAGATGTTGTGCAAGTTTCTCATTGCGAGCACGTACGACTACCTTGTGGAACACATGCCTATGGTTACCTAGTACTTAGATGCTTTATTATTATCTATCTACAGTTGCCCATGTTATGATTATTATATGAGCTATCTTATCCATGCAATACTTGTCATCCATTCCCTATACCTACAGTATTTTAGTCCTGTTGTTTCCTACAATTGCTACTGTTGTTTATATTTTATTCCTGCTGTTATTTAACTACTGCTACTGCTATAAAACTGTTGCTACTGATAAACTGTTGCGAGCAAGTCTACTTCTAGGTGCAGCTGAATTGACAACTCATCTGTTAAGGCTTATAAATATTCTTTGGATCCCCTTATGTCGAATCAATAAATTTGGGTTTTACTTCCCTCGAAGACTATTGTGATCCCCTATACTTGTGGGTCATCAGAACTCAAATTCGAAATCCTCCGAGCAACTGTATCTGTTTCTGGGCCGACTCTTCTGCCAATTTCTTGCGGCTCCTACAAGTTGCAGCTAAATAAATTGCATTTTTGTCACCTTGTTACCTTTGTGGAACCTTACGGTAGTCAAATAATCATCCAGCTATGCCTCGGGTTCCTGGGAGCCATCGTACTTGGGTGTCTCGGCCATTAGCTTGAATCATCTTGGCTTCCTTGCTTGGTGAATCTCTCGAGTGAAACAGGGAGGGCTGCAGAGTTCCTCCTTGTCCGAGTCGGCCGAGTCGTGTCTCGTGTTCTCCGCTCGAGTCCCGGTTGTCCTTGGCAGCGGCTCTTCTACTTCTCTTTCTTTGCGCAACCTATCGACCTTATTCTGCGTGATTCGGTTTCGTAGGTCTTGCAGGCCCTCCTCGTAGCGTGGCGCTCGGGCTAGTTTCGCTTTCGTCTTTACCGGCTCTGCAAGTGCTGGCGCCTGCAGGGCAAATATTTTCCCTAGTTCTGTGCTTACCACGTTGAGGCCTCGTAGCATCTCCTCGTGGACATCTCCGCGGGGGTCACCCGGCATCGGTTTTATGGACATTAAGTACGTTTGCACCTATAAGATCCTTTCCTGAGGCGTTTTAGGTGCTAGATTCTCTGGCGGATTTGGTTCTCTTGGTTCGTGGTCGAGATTCAACGCCCTTCGAGTTCCCTTCATAGAATTGGTTGTCATGTTCGCTGTTCGGGACTTTCACTTAGGAGTGGGTTCTTTCTGCACCCCGCTGCCTGAAGGCTCAACCGAGTCCATCCCTAGGGGACCTACGCTTTCTAGTTCCATGTACATATTGTTTAGTTTCTTTCTGTGCTTGTCCAACATCCAACAATATTATACCCTCTCCTCTGAATTGGCATCTTGCGAGAGGGACAAGCCTTGCTCGACTAGCATGGTGACCAATTCCATTGTGGCAGCCAATACACGCACCTGGGGGCGTCCTGCTTTACCCTTCTTGTTTTTAGTCGCGGGCCCGAAGTTGATAGGCGGGGAAGAGTCGTCGAATCCATCATCGTCGCTGCTCGAGTACTCGTCTCTAGGCGGGTGGGACTTTGGCGGGTCCATGCCAAGTTCCTCGTCCTCTTCGGTTGCCCCGGTGTGAGTTGCATTTGTTGCTTTGGGTGGATCGGTTACCTCATCCTCTTTGCTGCTTTCCAAGAATGATGACGTGGTACATCTCGCCATCACAACAATGTGGACATTAGGGTTGTCGGGGTAGAAGTACTCGGAGCCTACCTCCTCGAGCGAAGGTAGTGTGATCTTCGTCAAGGTTGTCTCCCTTGGCTGAACCTGAGGGGAGTCCTCCAATCGCAATACTCCGAGGCGACCTGCGGGAAGTTCAGGTTACCGATCCTGAGATTGATGCATCTTTTGAGGCAAACGCCGGGTGTGATGCCGGCGAGTGCTTGGTGAAGTTGATAGACCCGAAGTAGATCAAGTCCACCCAGATTGCTGAGTTGCAGTCTGATGGTGTTGAAGTCAAAGAAGCCTCGAATCCAGCGCCCCAGATTCCCACAGACGGCGCCAATGAAGAGGATGTGACCTCAACAATCCCCATGGTGAGGTACCTAGGGTTTCGTAAATAAAAGGCATTGGTGGACTATTCGACTCGACGGGTTGCTGCATGCCGGATTTTATTCCGATGAGGTGGAAAGAATCGATTACAGGGGGTGTTGTTACAGACTAAATCTGGTGCAACTTTGAATCTAGGGTTGTCTTTCCTGTTTGTGACCCCTCCCATTCTTTATATAGGTAGTCGGGTCCTAGGGGTCGTACATGAATTCGACTCGTTTCTGGGTCGGTTGATATTTTGTTATATCCTTGATGTCGTGGATGTGTAAAGACAGATGCCATATGATGGCTAAAGTTGGGGCCGATGGACGTTGTAGGTATCTGGGGAGGGATCGCACGCCTAACTGCGCGCTCAGAATACTGTAAACAACACAATCTACCCAGGTTCAGGGCCCTCGTGTGGAGGTAACACCCCTACTCCCGCCTCTCTCTCTCTATATATTATGATATGCAAAGTACACGAGTTCTTCTCTCTCTCCCTCTCTCTCTCTCTCTCTCTCTCTCTCTCTGTGAGTAGTAATGCCTCTAGGGTTTTTCCATCGAGTGTCCTCGTCGTCGTCCCTCGCGGAGGAGGGGGTAGGCCACCTTATGTACTGGTGGCCAACCACCATTCTACGAATAGAAGTACTGAATAGACAACACCACTATGCAGCAGCGCACGCCTCCGTGTCTTTGCTGACAGCGTCGCCGAAAGTCTCCGCGGTAGGCTGCTGACATGTCTTGTCCCCCTTGCCAGTCACCACGGTAGGCCACTGACATGTCCTGTCCCCCTTGTCAGAGACAGGACTTGACACCGCCCATACCGCACTGTACCCACGTCTGGATACAGATTACCACATACCTAGTAAGTTGAACCGCACGCCTGTACGGCCCCAGGGTACGCAGGATTCACCTCAACGGCTCCATTGACTTTGCCTCCGGGTAGAAGAGCTTCTCCTCTATCCGGAACACCCGAGTGCTACCCGGCTGACCCAGACCGATATTTGAATCTTCACTTGGCCTCTTATGCTTCCAGCCGGATAGCCCCAACCGGGTACCATCCAACTGGGTAGCACCCTATTCGGCACGTACCAGCTCGGTACGTCCGAACTCGGTAAACAATGCCTTGAACTCCATTTCTCACCTATCTTACCCCTACTCGGGGGGTATCCCCCCGACATTAGTCCCCGAAGTTGGTAGGGTCCGATGAACATGGACGCTGGGCCCAGCCAGCTTAAATCGAATAACCTCTTTAACATTCTCAGCCGAGTTGCACCTCAACTCGGTTGAGCTCAATCCGAACTCGGACCCACTCCATTGTTGCCTGTGGGGTTTTCTTCATCCAGACGAATAGACCAAGTCGCTTTGGATTTTGCCGAGATCCCAACACTTAGCCAAATTTCCAAAACTTTGCCGCTCGAACTAGAGCCTTCCTATCTTCGCGTGTAAGGCTCCACACGTGTCACGCAGCCGCAGCCCACGACGCCTTGGGTCTGATGCGGTTGCACGGCACGCGCCTGCCACTGCATACCGGGCCCACGAGCGGTTGCGTCACTTCATACAGGGTACTTGATTACCCACGTCGCGCGACATGGGATTAACTGTGTCCGTTACGCGCGACAGAATCGCTTCGTGCATTTCTAACGGACACAATAACTCCCCACTTCGCACGATCTATGTCACAATCGATCTCAGGCAGTAACTACGCTTTGGGGTGTTTAAATACCCCCGCGCCGCCCATCGTCTCGACTTCTTCGTCATTTACCCCCACAGCCTTCTCCTTCCTCTCGGCAACTCCACAGAGCGCATCGCCCCGCCGCAAAACACCATACGCCGCCGTGCCGCACGCAGAGAGAAGAGAGATCCACCCCTGCGCCCCGCCGCCCGCCGGAGAGCGTCTGAGGGCTCCAAGACCTTCACTGCGCGCCGCGGTTACCTCTTATTTTGCGCCGCCGTAGCCTTTTGACTGCGTAGCATCTTCTGTGCCTCCTTCCTCAAGCTTCTCCTCGCCGGAGACTCCTCGATGGAGCTCGAGCCCGCGGCGGATCTGAGCCTGGAGGGTCCAGCATCCATCCGCGCAAATTGGGAGGGATCTAACGTCACTGCCAGCGACTGTCAATGGCTGGTCAATACTCGCCGGGTGCCGCCCGGGATCATCTGCACGGCACCCGGCAAAGAGCTGGAACCAACTCCCCAGCCCGGTGAGTTCGTTGTCTTTCTTAGCCACTTCAAGCGTTGCTTCGGCCTTCCTATCTCAAAGTTCATGCAAGACTTCCTCCGGCACTTCGGCCTCCAACCACATCATCTTCCGGCCAACGCCGTAGCCATGCTCTCCACCTTTTTCTGTTGTTGTGAAGCCTATCTCGGTGTCTACCCCACGGTAGACATCTGGGCCAAATATTTCTTCTTCCGCCAGCAGGTTCTCCCCAACAAATCCAAACCGAATGCGCCCAAAACGATGACCCAAACTGGGACGGCGATGATCGTCGGCCGGACTCCCAGTACATATCCCCGGGTTCTTGGGTTGGACACCTGCTGGAAGTGGCAGAGGGGGTTTCTGTATGTGAAGAACCCCACTCCAGCGGAAGGTGAGCAGCAGGTCGATCTCATCAAGCTGCCGGCCTTCGAGAACACTCCTCCGACTACAATGAGGAACCAGGGATACCATCTAAAGAAGACAGTGTCAGATGCAAACCGCGCAGACGACCGACTGAAGCAGCTGATCAAGCTAGGACTCCGCAAGGATGATCTGATCGCTGCTTGGGTGAGCCGCCGGGTTCTCCCTCTCCAACTCCGAGCACACAAGATGTGTTTCATGGGAGGACCCCGCGACTTCACCCGCACAACCACATTCGAGCTCGACAAGGAGGTGGCGATCTAGGCTCGCTCAATCCTCAAGTCCACCCTCTCGGATACTAGGTTCTATGGTCTTCTGCGGTTCAGCCGAGATCAGCCAGCCCCCCAAGTGAGTTCCCTTCTGTCTGAACTTAGTCGATTTTGCTTACTGTTTCTCTTGCTTCACCGAGTAGGTTGTACCTTGGATTCTCTGGCTTAGACTTAGCCCTATATGCTTTGTGTTTACATGCTATGCCGAGTAGAAATCATTTTGGCTTCTAATGATTGGACTTAGCTTTGTATGCTTTATGTTTGCATGTTGTACCGAGTAGAACTCATTTTGGCTCCTAATGATAGGACTTAGATTTGTATGCTTTATGCTTGCATGCTACACCGAGTAGAGCCTCAACCCGGCCTCTCCTGATAGGACTTAGCTTTGTATGCTTTATGCTTGCATGCTACACCGAATAGAGCCTCAACCCGGTTACCTTGAGTACATTCTATTCCTTATGCTATGTGTCCGCATCCATAGATCATTCCTCGCCAGAAGGTTGAAGACAAGGTGATCTTCGATCAGAACTGGCAGCCGGACCGGATCAAGGATGACATAGAGCCATTTGACGTCCAGGACACACTCTGCATTCCGCTTGCCAGACAAGATGGTAAGTCCCGAGTCTCCACCTCAATCCGGGACTGGTCCGAGGATGAAGAAGGTGAAAGAGAACAACATTGTATATTTGTAGAGGCTTTCCGACGTCTTCCCGGTCTCATGGTTGCATTTCCTTATCTCAGCTCCAGAGGAGATGGACGAGGAGCCGATCGATGCGGTGCCCGTGGCAGTCGCTGCCCCCATCGGGACGAGGAAAAGACCTAGTAGCGGCGCCTCCGAGCCTCCCACTTCCAAGAGGCCGAAGAAGGGCGCGAAGAAGCCCAGCAAGACTACTACGGTCCGCAACAAGAGGCCAGCATGCCCTACTTAGGACGGGTAGGCTTTCTCCCCCATTCCTCCATGTCCATGTTTCTTTGTCCTTTCAATCCGGGTGCTTTGTGTTTGCACTTTGCCTATTTCTCCCCTTCTTCTTCTTTCTTCTCCTCAGCGACGCACTTGATGCTGACGCCTCAGATGCACCACCAAAACCAGGTGTGCCCCCGCACTTTGTGGATCCCAATGAGGGAGAATATCAGCCGGAGGAGAGGACTAAGATGCCTCCTCCTATTAAGGAAGAGCAAGACCTCGGTGCAACCGGAACCCATTTCTGAGCCGCAGCCAATGGAGCCCCCTGCCGAGAAGCAGCAGCCACCACCATAACCCGCCGCCGAGAAGCAACAGCCACCCCCAGAACCTGCCGCTGAGAAGCAGCAACAACCACCGCCAACACCAAAACCGGTTAAGCAGCAGCAGCCGCCCAAGGAACAGACCAAGAAAGACGCAGGGCAGGCTGGGTGGCAGCAGCCCGAGAAGCAGCACCTAGAGCAATCTTCCGAGCACCAGCCACAAGGTGCGAAGGAGGCCGAGCAGCCACAATAGCAGCAACCCCCGGCCAAGCCAGAGGCTCCTCCGCCAGCACCAAAAGTAGCCTGGCCACTCAATAGGCCAAAACAGCCCAGACCCTTGGAGACTGCGGCCATAGCCGAGAAGGCCACCACCAAGACCACCAAGACCACCAAGAATGGCCCTACCACCCGCAGCCAGCAGCTAGTGCAGCGGAATATCCAGTTTGCACCCAAGGACAAACTAGCTGCATGGGCGGGCATCAGCGGAACTTCTGCCACTGTGAGCTTTCCGGATCATTGGCGCGAGCTGCAGGAGGAGCACCAGAGACGGCAGGAGCGTGCAGCCGAGCAGCGAGAGGAGCTGAAGAAGAGGAAGATGACCTCCCCCGCGGGATCCAAGGGCAAGGCTGGCACTCTGGCCATCCAGTCAGATGCCTCGCTGACGTGAAGGGGTCATTGCATAGAAAACAAAAAAATTCCTACGCGAGAGACACCCGAAAGGCCAAGATCTAATCCAGGAGACGAAGTGCAACGGGCAAAGAGAGGGTTAAGGAGAACACATACCCTCGAAGACACAAAGCGTTACGAGATCAAATCTCGTTGTTGGCATAGTCGTACTCACACCGATCCCGATAGCGAGAAGATGTGCACCGCAATCCGGCGATGCCTCCGTGATCGGTCACACGTACGGTTGATGACGACCTTCGTTCCCTCGATCTAGCAGGGCGCGGAAGTAGAGGATCCCTCGGAACTCCAGCAGCACGACGGCTTGGTGGTGGTGAAGAATCCCACGGTCAGGGCTTCGCCAAGCCGGAGACCATGGAATGGAGCAGCGGGTGGAGAGGAAATGAGGTGGGCAAGTGTGTGTGAGAAGAGGAGCTCTCACCCTCCTTTCATACGGGGGGGGAGGCAGCCCAATAGGGGGTGCGGCCAGCCATGGTGGTGCCCCCACATCTTCCCTCTTCATGTGAGTGGAAGCCCCACTCACATCCACTCATTTTCCCTTAAAACTCCACTTAGAAAATCTAAGAGTTTTTCTTTAATAAATAAATAAAACATTTTTATTTCTTTATTTCAACATTTGTTAATTCTATTAACAAACTTTTGCATATAGCACCTCAAATCATTTGTAAATTATATTAATAACCATTCGACGAAAAACCCCTTGAACTATTTCAATTTTCCCCGAAACAATTTCGGTGCTGCCCAAAATATTCTTCGATATTTCGTATCCTCTCAAACGCGTCATCGAACCTTAAGTGTGTCACCCTACGGTTCGCGAATAAGAAAGACATGATCGAGACTCCTCTCCGATCAATAATCAACAGCGGGATCTGGAGATCCGTGATGACTCCTATATATTCAACGATGACTCTCGTGATCGTGTGAACCATCAACGTTGTGAACTATTCCCTTTGTCTCGCGATATTTTACTTGTCCGAGATCTGATCATTGGTATCAACTATACCTTGTTCAATCTCGTTACCGACAAGTACTCTTTTCTCGTTTCCGTGATATGACATCCTTGTGACCTAGTCACGTGCTTGCAAGCGGTGTCGATGTGATATCACCGAGAGGGCCCAGCAGCCGCGCCCTTCCCGGCATCGATAGCCGGGCCGGTCACCATCACCTCCACGCTGTCCGCAGAGTAGCCAGTCGGCCTTCCGCGGGCAGCAAGCACAGCAGCAGGATCTTCCGCAACCAGCACCTCCTCTGGGAACTCGCGGATGACGGTGGTGGCGACGTAGACGAGGTGCGAGCCGAAGGAGAGCACCGAGCCACCCCGCCGAAATCTCCGGCGTTGTCGGTGACGAGGTCGAAGGAGCCGAATCTGTGGACAAGGCCACAGACCACGCGCTCCCCAGTAGCAGAAATGAGTCCCGTCCGAACATGGACTCCAGCCAGCGCCGCTGGTAGCCCCACGGTGGGCGCCAACTGTCGTGGTGGTATCACGGCAGATGCCATGGGATGGCTAAAGTTTGGGGCCGATGGACGCTGGAGGTGCTCGGGGAGGGATCACACGGCGAGTAGCTGCGTGTGGGATGTCTCAAGCACTGCAAACAACAAGATCTTACCCAGGTTTAGGGCCCTCGTGTGGAAATAACACCCCTACTCCTGCCTTTCTCTCTATATGTGTGTTACCGAGTAGCCACAGTACAAATCAGGCCTTCAGCCGAGTAGCCACTCTAGCTCTCTAGTTCTCTCTGTGTGAAGTGAAGCTACCTCTGGATCATCCCTCGCGCAGGAGGGGGCAGGGCACCTTATATACTGGTGCCCAGCCGAATAGAATAAGACTAAAAGGTACAACTGATGTGACAGGAGCACTGCAGAACAGAGCACGCTTCCGACTTCTCGCTGACGCGGGCGCCGTAAGTCGTCGCGCCGTTCGGAGATGGGACCTGTCCACCCTTGTCAGTGAGATAGGGTAGGCCCCTAGCCCTGTCCTGTCCCCTCTGTCAGTGACAGGACTTGACAGGCGCCTACCGCACTGTAGCCACGCCGTAGCGCGGATAATCACGCGCTCCGTAAGTTGAACCGCACGCTGGTACGGACGCAGGATACGCGGGATCCCTTGTCAGAACGGCTCCATTGACTTCTGGCCCGAGTAGGAACTCACTCCCTCTACTCGGACCAACTTCTTTACTCGGATGAACATAACTTGCTTGATGTCTCCTCTTGGCCATTGGCTGGTGCGGCCGGATAGAAACCTACCGGGTAGCGAGTACCGGGTAGCCATCTACCCGGTCAAACAGCGCCTTTGACCTTGGCTTTAGCACTTGCCTTACCCCTACTCGGGGGTAACCCCCCGACATTAGTCCCCGAAGCTGGTAGAGTCCTGCGAACTTGTTCACTGGGCCCTGCCAGCTTAAAACAAACTTTCTCTTCGTGACTGAAAGGGGCCGAGTAGCACCTCTGCCCGGCCCTTCAATTCTTGCTTGCATCTCTGCTTCTCCGAGTAGCAACACCTTTCTTCTATGATGCCGAGTAAAATAACTTAGCGAAATCTCGAAACACAATCCCGCCAAAACGGTGCGAATCCACCTCTGCATGTCGCTACGGGGCACGTGTCACACCCCTGTGCCCCCGACGCCTCGGTGCCTGGAGTACAGCAGGCCACGCGCCAATAACTGCACCTCCGGCCCACTAGCCTGTTAAGTCACTTCAACTGCACTCAAGTGCCCACGATCTCGACGTGGGATTAACTGCGCCCGTTACGCGCGCGATATGCGCTGTGTGCGTTTCTAACGGTTGCGCAACCCACGCCACACGATCTCTGCGCACGATCGATCCGCGAATAATCCGCTGGTAACGGAAACTCAAGGGGGAGAGATAAATACCCCCTCGACGCCCTTTTCTCCTCTTTCCAGCCATTTCCAATCTCGCGCCCCCTCGCCTCTCCGCCGCCGTCGAGCACACCGCCACCGCAAATCCTTGCTGCGTCGCTTCTCCATGCGCCACCAGAGAGACAGAGAGCGACTCCTCCACTCTATCTCCAACTCCAAGCTCCCACGAACCCTTCCGCCTCCATGGCTCGCGGAGATGACGATGCCGCCGCCCAAGCCGGCTGGGAAGGATCAGAGGTCACGGCGGAGGACTGCCAGTGGCTAGACAACACACGCCGCGTCCCTCCCGGCGTGAGGTGCAGACAGACAGGTAATGAAATCATCCCCACGCCCGAGAAGGATGAATTCGTCTTCTTCCTTGCGCACTTCAAGCGCGGATTTGGCCTCCCCATCTCTGAATTTTTCTCCGAGTTCCTCAAGAACTTCGGCCTCCAGCCACATCATCTTCCCCCAACGCCATGGTCATGCTTTCCATCCATGCCGTGGTCTGTGAAGCTTTTCTTCGCGTCTACCCAACTATCCACAGTTGGGCTCGCTATTTCTTCTTCCGCAAACAGAGGATCCCCAATCCTGGGCACACAGAGAGCGCCCGCGCGATGACGCAGACGGGATGGCCATGATGCTGCAACGCACAACCGGCAACCACCCGCGCGTGAAGGGACTGGAAACTGTGCGCAAGTGGCAGCGCAGTTTCCTGTACGTGAAGAACGTCGCCACCGAAGAAGGGAAGCCGATCCAGGACTGGATAGGGCTCCCGAAGTGGAAGAATGCATGGCCAACCCACCAGAACTGGGGCTACAATCCCAAGAACAACATCGAGGATGTTGTCCAGATTGAGCGGCGCCTGGCCGAGTTGCAGGATGAGGGATTCCACCGAGATGACCCCATCGCGTGCTGGATCTCACGCCGAGTGCTCCCGCTCCAGCGTCGCTCCCACAAGACGTGCTACATGGGAGGAAGCCGCGACTGCACGAGGACAACCAGCTTCGAGCTCAGCACAGCCGAGGTGGCCATCTGGGCGAGATCCATCATGCAGACAACACTCTCCGACACCTGGCAGTATGGCTTTGTGCCGTATAGCCGCCTCAAGCGAATCGAACAGGTTAGCCTTCTGTGCTTTATTTCTGCACTCTGATACCGAGTAAATGGTTTCTTAGCTTTATATGCTTAGTCTTTGCATGCTGCACCGAGTAGAGTATCACAAATATCTTGTTGGCTTTATATGCTTTGTGTTTGCACGCCATGCCGAATAGAAATCCTTAGCTGCATATGCTTTGTGTTTGCATGCTATTCGAGTAGAACCCCTAAGCTTAATATGCTTTGTGTTTGCATGCTATTCCGAGTAGAACCCCTTAGCTGAGAACTCAACTTACTTGTGCCATCTGTTTGCCTCTACAGCACATTGATCGCCAGGGAGAAGAAGACGTTGAAGTCTTCGAGGGCAACTGGTCGGATGACCGAGAAGAGGATGATGAGACCGCCTACGACACCCAGGACACACTCTGCATCCCTCACGCCCATCAGCCTGGTAAGCACCAAGTTGACGCGTCTATCCGGGACTGGTCCGAGGATGACGAAGGTGACTAAGTTCACCTTTCTGATCGCGAGTAGCGCACTCTGATTTTCTTTTCTGTTTCTCAATTTCTTCTCTATTCTACTCTGCAGAGGATCCTGAGCTGAACGACGATGACGAGGAGCCCATCGATGTCAAGCCTCTATCTGTGGCGGCGCCCACAACTCGGAAGAGGGTGGGCAGTGGTGCCCAAGAACCTGCTGCCAAGAAGACCAAGAAGACCGAGAAGAAGAAGACCACCACCGCCAGAAGACAATCCCCTACCACCAAAGGGTAAGTCACTCCATCCGAGTGGTACCCAAGAACCTGCTGTTTCTCTTTATGTTTTTCTCCTTCTCCTTTTCTGAATCATTCCCTCTTCCAGTGCCCCTCTGGACGCTGATGCTGCAGCAGCTCCCACTCGCTCCAAGAGGAAAGCCATTATGGACCTCGAGAAGCTCGTCGAACTCTCAGACGAGGAAGATGAACCAGCCCAGCAGGACAGGACGTGTGCGTCCTCTCCTGTCAAGTTGGAAGAAGACACCGGCACCGAGAACACGGGCGCTGGTGACAATGCTGAAGATGAGATCTTGGAGCAGCAGCGAGGCGCTGCTCACGACGAGATGCCACCGTCTCCCCTAGCCGCAACGACTGGGGAGGACACTGAAGAAAACCTCCAGCAGCAACAAGACAGTGCCGCGCTGGAGCGGCAAGACGACACCGCCGAGCAGCAGGACGATCACGCTGCAGCTCAAGATGACCCCGTGGCCGGGCCGCGGGTAGAAGAAGTAACGAACCTCCAGCCTGATCCCGCTGCCGAGCAGCGTGTAGAGAAGACAGTGGTGGAGCCAATCCTCCACAGCCAAGCGCTGCGCAGGGTAGTCGGCCCCCTGTGCCGCCTACCCAGCAGGCGACTCCACCGACTGCACCAAGCCCTCCACCAAAGCAAAGTACATCCAAGAACACTTCTTAGCAAGGGCCTTCGACCACTTCTCGCCAAATGCCTCCGTTCGCTTCTCAGGCGGGCACTGCTCCGAGCCCCAAGAAGGCTGCTAAGATTGAAGTTGCGCCCACCAGGAAGAATCCATCGCGCCAAGCTGCACAGGCCGGGGACCAGATGCCGCCACCCAAGCCACCGACTGCGCCAGTCGGGAAGTCGTCAACCAAGAGTACCCAACTCACCATCTCTGGCAGCAAGTCGGCTGCTGCTGGATCTGCTGGCCCTGGCGAAGGGCCGAGTGCCGGAGATGCCGTCCGCTCACAAGCCAGCTGGCCGCAATACTTGTTTGAGGTGTCCAAGCAATACGACATCTCACTGGCCAAAGGCGAGAAGAATATTTCTGCCTTGAAGGGAGGTCAGGCCAAAGCGGTCGACACCAAGTCCAAGGGCAAGGGACCAGCAAAAGTTCCCGCGCTCCACTCGCGCGAAGCCGAAGAGGACGAGGTTGAAGCGGAGGGCCTGACCGCGGTCCTGGACCGTGTAGGATTTGTGGACAAGGTCTGGGAGAGCGACGCTCATGGCGTCCCAAATTGGAACGGCCTCACGCTGGGTCCAGTTGACCACTACCGCGTCGACTGGAACAAAGCCGACATTGGCTCTGTTCCAATGACCATTGCCTCCCCCACATGCACTCTGGCCGGGAAGCTATTCTGCCTCCGCAAAGCCGCTGAGGACGTTGAACAATCATATGATGTAAGTATTCTTTCTTTTCTTGCTTTTTCCGAGTTGCAGTTTCTCTTTCTCTTCCTCTTTGCCTCTTTGCCTCTTTACCTCTTCACTTCTTAGCCATTCCCCTAGTCCCCGAGATTCGGACCAAGTAGGCGAAAGCTCGACCGAGTTGCCGTCTACTCGGGGCAAATCTTCCAAACATACTTAGACCTTTTCTCTTCTCTTCCACAGAATAGCCTCCTCAAGAGGACAAAGGTGTTCCGTCGGCTGCTCGGGAACCATCGCATTGCCAAGGACAGACTCGAGGCTCTTGAAGCCGAGAAGAAGATGGGTGAGGCGATGGAGCAGGCGGCTTTGGACAAGACCCTCCAGATCTCTGAAGTGGAAGGTAAGCTCATAGCATTTCTGTTTGTGCGTTTTGTGTTTACGCCCGTTTGTTTGCTTTTTGCTTTAACTTGGTTACTCTGCAGGCAAACTCAAGGAACTGATGGAGAAGCATCGCGACTGCGAGGTCTTCGCTGCCTCAGCCCAGAGCAAAATTGCCACTCTGGAAGGTTAGTTGCTCTCCTTCTCTTCACAATTGCCTCTTTTTACTCTGTTACCCTGCTGATACTGCTGTTCTCTTTGCAGAAGAATACAAGAAATTCCGGGAGCAACACCTTAACTGCCGCATGCCCGCCGAAGTGCGGCAACAGCTGGAATCCCGAGAAGCTGAGCTTAAGAAAGAGCGCCTTGCCAAGATGGCGGAGTTCGAAGCAATGCAGGTTAAGCTGAAATCTGCACTCCAAGATGCCCTCGACCAGGCTGCCGAGAAGGAGGAGGTTAAGACAGCAGCCAAGGCCAAAGAGAAGGCGCTTGAGATGGAGATCTCGGTGTTGAAGAAGCACAACGCGCAACTCGTCCTCCAAATCTCCAACTCCCGCAGCATTGAAGATAGGCATATTGCTGATGAGGAGGACTGGAAAATCAAGCTGGACGCGCTGCTGGTGGATCTCAAATGTAAGTCTTCCCTTCTCTGCACCTGGTTGTTTCTCTTCTCATCCCTTTTACCTGGTTTCATCTCTTCTCTGCCTCCCTTTCCAACTCTTATTGGTTTCTCTTTCAGATATCTTCCTTGACCTTCGCGCCGCTAGCACGCCTGCTCTGGAGAAGGCAAAGCAACTCCGAGCTGCATCCGGGATGCCCATCGACACCAAGTCCACTGTCAATGATAATCTCCTGAGTATCAAGACTAAACTCCGCCAACTCAAGGGCTTGGACACCTCCATGGTGTCCACTGCATACAAGCTTCACGATCTGTTTTGGCCGGATCAATCTGCACCAGACAGCTTCAGCGCGCTCTCCGAGAAGCTAGACAGCGTGAAGGCCGAGTTGAAGAAGTGGCGCGCCTCTGCAGCTCGGGCAGGAGCTGACGAGCTGCTCCATTTCATCACAAGCTGGTACGAGAACCTCAACCTTGACAGGATCCTCAAGATGCGCGAAGACTCCAAATGGACCAAGGATCCCGACTGCGTCGCTCGCCGGAAGGCAGTGGCCTACGAGATAGCATCCTATGCCGACACCGCCAACTACATCGATGGCCTCCCCGAACCAGACACCGAGCCTGAGGACGAGGATGAAGATGAAGGGGACGATGACGATGACGCCGAGTCGGAGGGCTTGAGCGTGTTTGAAAAAGATGTCACCGATGGATCCGCCGAGAAGGGGAAAGCCAAGGTCGACGCAGAAGCCGAGAAGCCGCAACCCAACACCGAGGAGACCACCATCACCACTGAGATGGTGATCCAGCAAGCGGCTCCCGAGTTGGGCGCGACCAACAGCTTCCCGATGCCCAGCTTCCAGTCTGCTGCATCCACCTCGGCCACGGATCCCATCTCCGTTGCCACTGCAACCTCAGAACCAGCTGCCAACGCCAACACAGAACCTGATGCTGACAGCGCGAAGGCTGATGTTGATGCCGAGAAAGCTGAAGCTGACAACACTGCTGCGGACAACACCGATGCTACCTCCAAGTGAATCCTGAAAAACTTATTTTTTTAGAACTTTTATCAGATCCCCGGGATGCCGGGTGCAAATGTATCCAAACTATTAAGTCTTTGTTGCTACTTAGTTTTATCTTAGTTGAAGTTCTTAACAACTCTGGCTCAATGCCGGGTTGCGTTAATATGCAAGTCCCCGAGTTACATTTTTTATCCACTCTTCCTTTTTATCTCAGCTCTTACCTGCAACTTGTTGCTTTTTTGGTAGTCTAGTCACAAGAGTTCAAAGTTGGAGTTTCAAATACTTAGCCACTTAGGAAAATCATAGTAACGCTGCCCACCACTTAGCCGAAAAGAAAAAACAGTAAAAAACACTCTATTCGGTTGCCACACGCTTCCTTTCCTTTGCAATTTTTCATGTGTTCATTGACCCTTTGGCTTGTTCTCTGGCTTGCCATGAAGCCGGGTTGCGGACAGCAGAAGGGTCGCAGAGTGTCCGGTGGGTTTAAACACACTACTTTGTATGCTTTTCAAATTCTAAGTGGTTCAACCGAATAGACAAAGTAAAACAGAGTAAACACAAGGAACAATTTGGACGAGGGCAGTCCCCGAGTTCAATTTCAGATTGTCAAATAGGAGTTTAACTCGGATAAGAAAATACATACATAGTTTGCTCATGAGTGAAAACGTCGGAGTAGAGCTACATTCCAAGGGCGCTTGGATTCCTCTCCAGTCCTATCTGGCATGTTCTTCTGGGGTAGCTGTGCGTCAACTAGATAGTAGGCATCATTGTGCAAAGCCTTGCTCACAATGAACGGCCCTTCCCACGGAGGGGGAAGCTTGTGCATCCCGGTCGTGCGCTGCACGAGCCCTAAGCACCATGTCTCCTTCTCGGAAAACCCTTGGATTCACTTTCCGGCTATGATAACGCCTCAAGTTTTGTTGGTAAACAGCTGAACGTGACAGAGTTAGCTCTCTTTCTTCTTCTAGCAGGTCAACGTCATTTTCTCGAGCTTCTCTCGCCTCTGCCTCAGTGTAGAGGGTTACACGAGGCGAGTCATGCTCTAGGTCAGTGGGCAACACGGCCTCCACTCCATATACCAGGAAGAATGATGTGTAGCCGGTTGACCGGTTAGGGGTAGTCCTTAGACTCCACAACACCGCTGGCAACTCGTCTAGCCAACACCCAGGTGTTTTCAGCAATGGCTCAATCAGCCTAGGATTTATGCCTGATAGCACCATGCCATTTGCTCTTTTAACTTGCCCATTGGAGGCGGGATGCGCAACAGATGCAACATCTAGCCGAATGCGCTTATCTCTGCAGAACCTCGCAAAAGCACCCTCAGCAAAGTTTGTGCCATTGTCAGTTATAATGCTGTGCGGGTAGCCATATCTCAGGATCACATCCTTCAGAAAACTCACAGCAGTGGCTCCATCGCACTTCCGAATAGGCTTCACCTCAATCCACTTTGTGAACTTGTCAACCATGACCAAGATGTGAGTCATGTTGCCTCTAGCCGGCTTAAAAGGACCCACCATATCCAAGCACCAAACAACAAATGGCCAAGTAATGGAAATGGTCTTCAACTCGGAAGCTGGCATATGAATCTTACTTGCAAATCTTTGGCAGCCGTTGCACTTTCTCACGATATCTTCAGCTTGCTTCAAGGCAGTGAGCCAGAAGAAGCCATGCCGAAAAGCCTTGTTGACCAGAGCCCGAGAAGAGGCGTGATGCCCGCATTCCCCTTGATGTATCTCCACCAGAATTTCTTCTCCTTCTTCTGGCTCTACACAGCGCTGCAGCACACCAGTAGGACTTCTTCTATGCAGCGCATTTCTCAAGATAGTATAGCCTTTGGATCTTCTCTGAATTTGACTCGCGGTAACTTCATCACTCGGCAACGTGCCGTCCTTTAGAAAGGATAATATGGGTAGAGCCCAACTCGGTGTCTCCCGGATGGGAAACACTGGTTCGTCCAGTTCCATTGGATCAGCCACTACTTCTTCTGAGTTGGAGACGAGTCCCCGAGTCCCCGAGCACTCGGCAAGGACCCCCTTAATGAATGCGACAGTCCCCGAGTTAGGAGGGGCAGTCCCCGAGTAAGGAGGGACAGTCCCCGGGTTCTCTTTTGCAACCTCCCAGTCAATCTCCATGGGAACAGCTTCCTCGTCGGGCAGAGAAGGAACGAATATGGATTCCGAGTTGGGGGATGGCTTGATAGATGGCTTTCTCAAATGCTCCAAGGCAATCCCAGTCGGGATGTACTGCCGAGAAGACCCCAACTTGGATAGCTCATCAGCTGCCTCATTCTCTGCTCGGTGTATGTGCTTGAACTCGCACCCTTCAAAGAAACCAGTCATGGTTTGCACCAAAAACCGATATGATGCCATGTTGGCATCCAGAGCATCCCAGGTGCCTGATACTTGCTGCACCACCAGATCCGAGTCGCCATAGCATATGATGCGCTGCACGCCAACCTCCTTGGCCACCTTCAAGCCGTGTACCATGGCCTCGTACTCTGCTACATTGTTGGATGCCTTGAAATGGATTTGCAGCACATATTTGAGTTTATCTCTCTTGGGTGACATGAGCACCACGCCAGCACCCAGGCCTTCCTTCACTTTGGAGCCATCAAAATGCATCTTCCAGTAATTGGCTACTAGCGAAGGAGGCTCATACTGCACCTCAGCCCAATCCACCAAGAAATCTGCTAGGATCTGAGACTTGATGGCTTCTCGTCTTGCGTACGAAGGAGCGTACGCGGCCAGCTCAATCGCCCACTTGGCTACTCTGCCGCTTGCCTCCTTGTTGCCCATGATGTCCGAGATGGGAGACGAACTCACCACAGTGATGGGGTGCTCATGGAAATAGTGCTTCAGCTTCTTGGCGCCCAGGTACACGCCGTAAGTCATCTTCTGGTAATGCGGGTAGTTCTGCTTGGAGCTAGACAGCACCTCACTGAGATAGTATACCGGCCGCTGCACAGTCTTGACTTCCTCTTCTCTCTCCACCACAATCACAACACTGACCACTCGGTTAGTCGCAGCAATGTACATCAGCATTGGCTCTTTGGGTAGCGGACTAGCCAAGATGGGAGCGCTACCCAGCATGGCTTTCAACTCCTTGAATGCTACATCAGCTTGCGGTGTCCAGACAAACTTGTCACTCTTCTTCATCAATTGATACAGAGGCAAGGCCTTCTCGCCCATTCTGCCCAGGAAGCGTCTTAGAGAAGCCAAGCAACCAGTGAATTTCTGCACATCCTTCAGTGATCTCGGCAAAGACATGCTCTCTATAGCTTTTATCTTTGAAGGATTGGCCTCAATGCCCCGACTGGATACCAAGAAGCCGAGTAGCTTGCCAGCCGGGACGCCAAAGGTGCATTTAGTCGGATTCAACTTTATCTTGTACTTGCGCAAGTTGGCAAATGTTTCCTCAATGTCACTAAGCAGAGTATGTGTTTTATTCGTTTTGATGACAATGTCATCTACGTACACCTGCACATTTTTGCCAATTTGATCATGCAAGCATTTCTGCATGCATCTCTGATAGGTAGCCCCAGCATTCCGCAACCCAAAGCACATGACACAATAGCAATAAGCCCCGTACGGGGTAATAAAGGCAGTCTTTATTTGATCAACAGGGTTGAGAGCTATCTGATGAAAACCAGAGTAGGCATCTATGAAAGACAAAAACTCACAACCAGCAGTGGAATCGATCACCTGATCTATGCGGAGTAGCGGAAAGGGATCCTTGGGGCAGGCCTTGTTCAAGTCAGTGTAGTCGACGCACATGCGCCATGCGGTATCCGCCTTGGGGTCCTCCTTCTTCTTCTCAACCATAACCGGGTTGGCTAGCCAGTCCGGATGCAATACCTCCATGATAAAGTTGCTTATCAGCAACTTGGTGATCTGATCACCGATAGCTTTCCTCCTCTCATCACCAAAGCGGCGCATAGCCTGCTTGACTGGCTTGGCATCATGCCGCACATGTAGCGATTGCTCAACCAACTCCCTCGGGACACCCGGCAAATCCTCATTGGACCAGGCAAAGACGTCCCGATTCTCACGGAGGAAGTGGATGAGCTCGCTTTCCTATTTCTCTCCCAACCCGGCGCCAATGATGGCAACACGGTCTGGGAACTCAGGATCAACCTGGACCTTCTTTGTCTCCTGGGACGCCTGGAACGCAGTCCCGTACTGGGAACTCGGCATGCCAGGCGCACCACCTTGCGCTGCTTGCGCCATAGCCACCACCTCATGTATCTTCTTCTTCTCGGCAGCAATGACCATGGATTCCGCCAGCTGGGAGCCAGCAGAGGCACACTCCAAAGACCTCTTATAATCACCAGAGATGGTGATGACTCCATTGGGACCAGGGATTTTCATCTTCAAGTAGGCAGCATGGGTAGAAGCCATGAACTTGCTGAGAGCAGGCCTACCGAGTAAGGCATGGTAGGGGCTCTGATGATCAACTACCTCGAACGACAAGCTCTCAGTGCGGCAGTTCTCCCTGGTACCGAATAGGACGTCTATCCAGACGCGGCCGATTGGAGAGCAAGAGACTCCCGGCACAATGCCATGGAAAGTGGTCCTGCTGGGTAGCAACATGTTCTCGGCCATTCCGAGCTTCTCTAGTGTATCTCTGTACACAATGTTGATGCTGCTGCCGTTGTCGATCAGGACCTTGCTGAACCGGACGTTCTTCTGAGTACCCAAGAAGGTGGGATCCACCACCAAAGCATAGCTACCCGGGTTGGGCATCACCCTAGGATGATCAGCTTTGGACCACGTGATCTCTTGGTTGCACCAGTGCAGGTAGTGAGGCACAGCAGGGATCACAGCATTGACCTCCATCGCACGCATGTGCAGAGACTGCTTGTCGGCGGGATCGGAGGTGAAGATCATGTAGCTCTCATGGTGTTCCTGGTACTGGTTGCGGTCTCCACCACCATTGTTGTCGTTGTTGATGTTGCCTTGGTTGTTGTTGTTGTTGTTGTTGTTGTTGCCTCTGTTGTTGTTGCGGGTGTAGAAGTTGCGGTTGCGGTCGTTGTTGTTGTAGTTGCGGTAGCCGTCGTTGTTGAAGTAGCGGTTGGCTCCTAAAGCCACATGGTTCACATTCTCTCTTCTCGGAAACACTGCAGGCCTGGGAGCAGCTGCCCGAATAGGCTGCATATTGGCATTCGCGGCTGGCAGAGGAGGAGGAGGGGACAGGCCCTCATTCTTGATCTGTTCCCACCAGCCGCACTGCCGAGTAGTATGGTTGGCTGGCCTAGCCGGATGCCGAGTATGGAAGCTGCATGGCCCATCCCTCATGCTCCCAAAGACAAAGTTCGGAGCAGGATCCGGGTTGCCGCTTCCCTGCTGGGGAGCATTGTATGGCTTTTTGATGCCTTGGCCCTGATTCTGGTTTTGCCCGTACTGGGTTCCAGCAGTTTTTTGCCTTTGGCTACTCCCAGCAGCCGTAGTCACAGCATTCACCTCCTCGGGATCATACCGAGTATCAATCCGGTCACCTCTGCGCTTGTTGCGGAAATCATTGCGCTTGTTGCTGTTGTAGTTCCTTCTCGGCTCAGGAGAGTCCATCAGAGGCTGAGTTGGGTCGCCGAGTGCATACATATCTGCGATCTTGATGGTCTCAGCAAGTGTACTCGGCATCTCGCGCTGCAGCTTCTGCCACAACATGTTGCCATGCCTGCAGCCCTGAGCAAACCAAGTAATGGCCTGGGCCTCATTCACACCTTCACAGGTGTTCCTCAAGGTGCTCCACCGAGTAAGATACTCGCGGACGGTCTCATCTTCCCGCTGCTTGCAAGCGGACAACTGTTGCGGCCTATTCGGCCTCTTGTAGGTGCTGGTGAAGTTGCTGATGAAGGCCTCTGAGAAGTCCAGCCAGCAATTGATACTGTCCTTGGGCAGGTTGTTGAGCCAAGTCCGAGCTGGACCCTCTAGCATCCGCGGAACATACCGCACAGCCCATCTCCGGTTGCCGCCTGCGATGTGCACGGCCGTGACGTAGTCACTCAACCAATCTTCTAGTTTGGTACTCCCATTGTAGCACTTGGTCCCCCTGGCCAGCTGAAAGTGGTTCACGAATGGTCCATTCATGATACGAGGACCAAAGCATTCTGGGCCAGGCACCCCTTGTTCTCGAGTTGCGCGGACAGATTAATCCGGTCCAGCTTGTACCTCGCATCACTGGGCTCCAACATGCGGTCACCCAGACGATCAGCCACGTTTCTTGGATCAGCATAGCCGGCTAGCCCCATCGCCGAGTAGCCATCATCATATCTGTTCCCCTGCACAACAGCGGGTTGCACCACAGGGTTGGCTGCTGGCGCAGCCGCACGCGGCTGTGCTGCAGCTAGCTGCTGCGTCCTTTGCCGAGTAGGCTGAGCGGCAGGATGCCGAGAAGGGCCTGCATGATCTCCATCTTGCCTCTTACTGTGAGCTTTATGGGCTTGATAGCCCGCTCCTGCAGAGTTGTGTTTATGACCGGACTCTCGCGGCACAGCGTGCTGTTTTGCGGCGAGAGCCGGGTCGTACACCTGCATCTGTCTACTCTTCCCAGAGTGCACACTCTGTTCCCTCTCGCGGTTGGGAAGCGGTGATGACGCCTGGTCATGAGATCCCGCTGCATGCGAGTGCACAATCTGAGAAGCGCCAGCACCCGGATTGGCTTTCCGGAACTCCTCATTCTGCCTAGCAGCTTCTAGCACTAGCTCATTGAGCCTCTCCTGCTGCCTAGCGCGCGCGTCGCCGGCAAGGTTTGGCAACTCAGCAGCTACAGCCTCTGCAGCTCTAAGTGTTTTGGCGGGGGTACTGTATCTGGGCCTAGTAGCAGTGTTTACAGTGGCAGGCTGGCTAGGAGCCTCACCAACTACTGCCATCTCGGCGCCTAAGTTGCGACGAGTAGCGCCTACCTTGCTAGGCTTCCTAACAACAGGAGTAAAGCCGTGGTCCTTGTTGTACTCATTCTGGTCTAGGCTAAGCTCAAGCCTAACCTTCTCCAGCTCCAGGTGCTCAGCGAGCAGCGCCTGACGCTGCTAGTCGAGCTGCGCCCTCATGGTCATGAGCTCAAGCTCGGTGGGAGGCGGCATGCCCATCCGCACCGCGGATGCCGGTATCGTCGGTGTTGTGGAAAGGGGTATGTTCGAGTCCTTCTCGTATGGCTTTTGGACCCTCTGTCCAGCACTTGGGCCAGCAGGTTCCTCGATGACTCCCGCGGTAGCAGCCGCGCCCTTCCCAGCATCGATAGCCGGGCCGGTCACCATCACCTCCACGCTGTCCGCAGAGCAGCCAGTCGGCCTTCCGCGGGCAGCGAGCACAACAGGAGGATCTTCCGCAACCAGCACCTCCTCTGGGAACTCGCGGATGACGATGGTGGCGACGTAGACGAGGTGTGAGCCGAAGGAGAGCACCGAGCCGCCCCGCCGATCTGTGGACAAGGCCACAGACCACACGCTCCCCAGTAGCAGAAATGAGTCCCGTCCGAACATGGACTCCAGCCAGCGCCGCTGGTAGCCCCACGGTGGGCGCCAACTGTCGTGGTGGTATCACGGCAGATGCCATGGGATGGCTAAAGTTTGGGGCCGATGGATGCTGGAGGTGCTCGGGGAGGGATCACACGGCGAGTAGCCTCTTGTGGGATGTCTCAAGCACTGCAAACAACAAGATCTTACCCAGGTTCGGGGCCCTCGTGTGGAGGTAACACCCCTACTCCTGCCTTTCTCTCTATATGTGTATTACCGAGTAGCCACAGTACAAATCAGGCCTTCAGCCGAGTAGCCACTCTAGCTCTCTAGTTCTCTCTGTGTGAAGTGAAGCAACCTCTGGATCATCCCTCGCGCAGGAGGGGGCAGGTCACCTTATATACTGGTGCCCAGCCGAATAGAATAAGACTAAAAGGTACAACTGATGTGACAGGAGCACTGCAGAACAGAGCACGCTTCCGGCTTCTCGCTGACACGGGCGCTGTAAGTCGTCGCGCCGTTCGGAGATGGGACCTGTCCACCCTTGTCAGTGAGATAGGGTTGGCCCCTAGCCCTGTCATGTCCCCTATGTCAGTGACAGGACTTGACAGGCGCCTACCGCACTGTAGCCACGCCGTAGCGCGGATAATCACGCGCTTCGTAAGTTGAACCGCACGCTGGTACGGACGCAGGATACGCGGGATCCCTTGTCAGAACGGCTCCATTGACTTCTGGCCCGAGTAGAAACTCACTCCGTCTACTCGGACCAACTTCTTTACTCGGATGAACATAACTTGCTTGATTTCTCCTCTTGGCCATTGGCTGGTGCGGCCGGATAGAAACCTACCGGGTAGCGAGTACCGGGTAGCCATCTACCCGGTCAAACAACACCTTTGACCTTGCCTTTAGCACTTGCCTTACCCCTACTCGGGGGTAACCCCCCGACATCCTTAGCATTTCTAAAATGACACAAGGATCTCTCCCACTGTTGTCTAATCATCATATGAATTATCCTGCTATAACATTTTATAGCATAGGGCTCATCTGGTTGTGTACATAGCATGGAAACATGACTTAGAAATCTCAATTTCAATGATGCTCATCATGTGTCAAAACACTTGAATCTTGCTCAATTATTTTCCATGTGACAAGAACTCCTTCTTGTCATTTCGATATTGACTTACTTCAATATTTCATCTATGTAATTTGGCTTCAATCATATCAGGCGCTTCAATCCATCTCTTATAGATATCGATGCCCAATATCTTCTAAGCCTTTTATCAATATGAAAATCTTAACCGTGTTAATTTAAAATACATATTTTCCAATCAACCACATGTCACCTACATAAAGTATTGGAAATATGTCATAGCGCTCCAACTTAATTTCTTGTAACTCTACAAGCATCTTTGTCGTTCATGATGGAATCAAACTCTTTTGATAACTTCGTTAAGGTCAATATTTCAACTTCGTTATGCTCACTTCAACCATTGAAGTGTGCATACCTTTCTAGCAACCTTTTGAATTTTACAAAACTTTCAGACTATGTCAAGTACACATCTTTGATCAAACTTCCTCGAGAGGAGAGTTGGTTTTGTTATTCAACGGCCATATCATAATATGTAACTTTTCTAGAACTATCCGCAAAGACTAAGCATCACTACGGAAGATCAAAATCTTGTAGTAGTCAACTCTTTGAACTTCGTCGAAAACAACTTTTCGATAAGTACAACTTTCAAAGGATGTAAAAATCCATGTCTTTGTCGCTATATAGACCCTTTTGCTATCGTTAGGCATCAAGCCTATCGAAAGGACTACCAAGTCACATACTTGATATTCATACAAGGATACTATGGCGGATATAATGACTCATAGTCAATTTTACGAAGTCAGGGCCCATCATTTGCTTCCTTTATAAGGTCCAGGTCCTTCTGTTGTCAAAACAACACTTTACTCTCAAACCACAAGTTGGTCTAAGTACAAAGTTTTAGGACTTTTGTGGTTCAGTACGCAAACTCATCCGAAGTATCTACAACACATGTAGTGTCTTCTACTTTGTCAAAATAGGAAACCCCGGAACAACTTACAATGCTGCGCTACTCTTGACATGATAACGGAGATCCTCTAATCTCGTTGAGTTTGTACTGTGCTCCCACTCACTTGTTTCGTAAGAACTGCTTTCTCGAGAAATCAACCCTTTTTGACAAACAATATTTGTCTTTTGGTTCGGTGATAGGAGAAATACCCAATGTTTAATTTGGGATAACCTTATAAACATATATTTATCCTATTTTGGTTGTAAACATTTTACACATGCTATGCATACCAAAACTTAAGAAAATGACAATTTGGGTCACTACCCAAACCATATCTTATATGTTGTCAATTTCAACGGATCATGATGGTGCTCTTTTCAGTGTAAAAGCGGTTGTCCTTAATGTATAAACTACAAAATTATAATGGCATTTTTATTTATCTTACCATGTCAAACAAGGTTTGATTTTGTCTCTCGAACACTCCAAGCTAAAGTGGGGTAATCCGAGTAATATAAGTTGTAGAACAATTCTGCAACTTCTCAGATGTTTTGCTAAACTTGTAACTCAAACTTTATCCTTTATGATCCAATCATAAATAGCTGATTATCTTGTTACATTGATTTTTACTTCATATTAACAACCATTTGAACCAATTCAAAATGTCAAACTCCGTTCTCTTTAAATAGATATACTCACATATCTACTCAAACTCGGTACGGCCGAACTCGGTAAATAGTGCCTTGAACTCCATTTCTCACCTATCTTACCCCTACTCGGGGGTAGCCCCCCGACACTTGATTTCCAAGTATTTCCTTATTCAGCTCCTGCGTGGGCTTCTTTTGTGGGCCTCCATGCAGCCACTCGAGGGTCTTGTCAAGGTACCATCCTAATGGGCCGCACAGGGTACGCCCATCATGGGGGGGGGTCTCTCGGGTACCCCCACGTCACCTGGAGAGGAGTACGACAGGGTGCGATGGTTTCTAATGTGAGGTTTAAATTAATAAAGTCCCGAACAGATGTAGTACACAGCATAACAATGCTGGGTTACCAACTTACAATAACATCACAAAGAGCAAACAAAAATAGACTTCCACAAACATAGGAAGATCAAGACCACCACAAGCTATTAAAGAGTAGAAAGATGTATATCACCGCTTGAAATATTTGTCCCCAACAATTGAAGAGTTTGAAAGTTGTAGAACACAACTCTGAAGATGCCAAAATCCCCACCACAACACCTTCACACATGTACTCGAGAAGAACGGAGAACCTTCAGCGAGAACCAAGAGAACGAGGTAGATCATGGGCCCTAAAGACAGCTCCTTCATGAAGGTAGCAACACGAAGATGATAGCCATTGCATGGCCTAGAGGGGGTCTAGATTTTCACCTAGAGGCACCCGATAAAGTGGGGAAGAACAAGGTTTAACGAGAAAGCCTCCAAGGATGGGAATGGCGCTCAAGAGCGTCATCTTCATTAACATTGGTAAATCAGGCAAGGCTTTCACTTGAGCACTAGGATTTTCACCCAGCCTACAAGTCCAAACGAGAGAATGGAGGGATTCCGGAAACAATTAAAGAACGAGTGTAGGCTGCACCTACGGTCAAGTGCAAATTTCACGAGGAATCAATCAACAATGTCGGATAGACACCGAGGAAGCGAAAAGGGAGGAAATTTTCCTCGTAGGATCGGCGAGAAGAAAACGAGAGCAGATGGGGAATTGGCCGGACTCGTCCATTGTTTGATGTAATGTTGGGTCGTGTGACCTCCCTGTGTATTGTATACTCTGGTAGTACTTGTATAATACAATTTAATGTCTAGAGTCACTGCTTTGGTCGGTTTGTCAGTTTTCGAGCTCATTGTTATGCGGTCTTGGCTATGCATGTGTTGTTGTCGTAGTCGAGGGGTTGTGGTGCTGATGATTCATTCTAAGCACACATGATGATGTTTACTCGGCATGGGATTGGTAACCCCAGTAACCCCCGATTGTGTAGCACTTCCTGTGACACATAGCATCTATGTATAGTTTTGATCCTGATTCGTCAGCTTCATAAGACTCATGGATTCATTGATATGCATATTTGGTTATGATCAGCATGAATACAAGGAGAAGTAGAACCGATATTTTCTGGCTTGCGTGCCGATGTTTCCAGTATATCTGTCGTTGTGTGTTACGCCCTGGGTTGGTACCCCAGAAGCCCTTGTGCTTCCATGTTTGATAGCGCATAACACTTATGTATAACTTTGGATCCGGGGTCTAACAACTAGGGTTTTCACCCGGAGTCTTGACACGAAGAGAGGATCCACATCGGCGCCCTAGGAGGTATACCACACCAAAAGGCATCACCGCCGCCGATGCTAAGCGTGGAGCTTTCACTCGGGGCCTCACCCATGCCACGTGAGGGTCATCGAAGCAACCAAAAGGGGGATCACCGCCACCCACTCGAGCTCTCCAAATCTAGACCATGGAGCCACCAACACGAAGACAACAACACAAGGATCACCCACCGCCCTTCCACTTGCTACCATGCAGCAAACCAGAAGCGCCACCACCGCTGCAACGCTGCCGACCGCAAAGTCATACATGCAGCCTCACCATCCGCGGTTGTGGCCCCAACGTCCAAGGTGTCACACCAACAAGACACTGGCTCCATGAAATGAACAGGGATGGTCGCTACAGATTGGAGCATGCCTGGCCTGGATCTAGCACACACAAGACCAACAGAGTAGAGAGGGGTGAGAGAGGGCGGCGAGCACGACGGACGCGGCACCTCTATACCACCCACAAGCCACCTCGTAAACCTAGAGCGCATATCACGCCCACCGGGACCTAGATCTAGGCCTAGACCTAGGCCGTATTTGGCCGCCGCCACCCTCTCCCGTGGAAACTGCCCCTGCTCGCCTCACCAACCACAACAGGTCCCTACCACCCGTCGGGATCTGCGCCGCCCGTTGGCCGAGGCACCACCTAGAGAGCATTGTAGCCTAAAGAGACTGCCCAGTGAGGTCCTCCACACGTCGGGTAGAGTACGACCCGCCGCCGCCAGCACTACACATGGGCTTTGCCTCGGCGACTCCCCCCGGCGATGGTGGGGGAAGGAAGGATGTGAGGAGAGAATAGGCGGACGGCGGGAGGAGAGCCGTCTCTGTCACCCTCGGGTGGGGGGACGCGAGACAGGAGTTTTTTTTCAGTCGCTCTATCCTTTAGCTTTACTTTGTGTTTGTTTCTTCCGTAGTGTAATCCTTTTCATATAGGTAAATTCACCTTTGCTGCATATCTAGAGAATTTACCTTTGTGTCAATCCTAATTCGAAAAAGTATTAAAATTTTGAGGTAGCACCTATTCACCCCCTTTAGATGCTCATACGATCCGTTCAAACCACCAGCCATTGCTAGAGTTCATCCACCAGCTTCCGCAGGCCCTCTACGATCAGATGAGGGGTGGCCTTTGGGTCATCGTAGAGGATGAGAGCAGAGTTATCCACCCACGGGATGGCGTCAGTGGCGGGGAAATCCAAGGAGAAAAAACCAGCACCTTCAATCGCGAAGCTATACTACTTGAGCTCCGGTTGTTTGATGGCCACCGTACACATACCAGTGGTGTGCCCATTCGATGTTGCACACTGTGCAGTGAGGTGGGAGGGAACACCCAAATCTGTAATGGGCCATCACCCCACAGTTGAAGCAGGTGTTGTTCGCCTTGGACTTGGTGGATTCCACCTCCAACGCCTCTGCCGGAGAAAAGCCACTAGTAGAAGGGGGAGGAGGCGGTAGCATGGATGGATATTTCCTGGCCGTGAACCTCTTCACCGCGGCCTTCTTGCATAGGGGACGCTGCTCAACCTGAGCGTGGCCCAAAGGGGAGAACCACCAACGAAGCGCTCTGCTTCGGGCGGGCGGCGTTGGTCACCACCACGCCATTAGGAGGACGAGCGCCCTTGCTCCAGCTCACAGTGCATGTTCTTCTCTTTCTCGACCTCGTGCTGGAGGCGGAGGTTCTCCTTGTAGGAGCGGCCGACGAGATCCACCTCCTCGTACGAGCGCTTTCTTGCCCCGCGGGAGGAGGAGAGGCCGCGATCCATGGAGGAGGAGAGAGAAAGATGGAGGTGTTCGAAATCAGGCCTGGAGGCAGGGAAGGAAATGTCGATTAGGGTTCCTTTCGCAACCCAGTGCCAATTATAAAGTGGTGGTTGGCGGAGCGGGGACTGACAGGTGGGGTCGAGAGTTGCGCGGAGAGTGCGATTAGGGGTGGACCAAAATACCCCTCCCATGGATGGATGTATGGGCATCAGAGGGGTAGTGGCTGGTCCATAGGCTGCACGCGTAGGTGATGGGCCACCAGAAGGCTCAGGCTGATCCACACTGGGCCTAGGGATGAGGCCCAAGCCCAAAACTTGGGCCGAGGCGGCCCCCTCCCCACCTTGGGGGCGCATAGCGCAGGGGGGTTTCACCACTGTCATGCCTGACGCTGGTGGAGGAGGTGGGATCCGCACCACCATCGAACCAATACTCAAGGTCATTGGCGGCGAAGCAGGTGGCACCACAGCTAGATGCGGGGGCCATGCACGTGAGGGGAGCGGGAAGAAGGAGGCGAGATCCAGATATGGGCTCTCCAGATCTGGCCTAGACGGTGGCGATGCCGCTCTGGCTCCCAGGCGGGGAGGTCGCCCCCCCTCCCAGGCGCAAACGCGGAGCTCCGGTGACGGAGGGGGCGGGGGTTCTCCATGGCCTTAGCGACGAAGCCATCGAGGAGAATCGATGCAGGGTCCATAGGAGGAGAGTGCACATCCGCGCTCTGTGGGGAAGGCACCTCCTCATCGTCGGAGAGCTCGTCGGACAACACCCAGAAGCGAGAGCCGGGGGAGGGAAGAGCAAGGGGAGCATGACATGTGCGGCGGCGACGACAGACTTCTCGCGCTCTCCGGAGCCCCGTGGTCGCCCATGGAGTCGTGGGAGCGCGGAGCCATCATTTTCTGTGTTCCATCTGTCGCTAGATGGTGTGTTATACTTGGTTGCTCTTATTTCCTTTCTAATTAAATTGCATTTTCTATCAACTCGGTCGTCCCTTTTCTTTCAGTTTTGATCAGCTTTTCCAATAGTTTCCATATTACACTAGATACAGTGGAATAACATTGCATTTTGCACCGCATGATATGAGAACATCTTTGAAAAGAAAATTATTGGAAAACTATTGTTGTCTATTATGTTTTGTCCCACGATGCACATGTCTGATTTTTCTTTTAACTTTTGAAACATATTTTTTGCATGGGGCATAGTGTAAAGTGCGATATGATTGTGACACAGAAGCGTTGCAAACTGAAATTTTTGCTTGCATGAGCTGGTTCACAGAGAGCAAGTGGTGATGATGACAACTTACTCTTCCCTATCCCGATTCTAGGTTTCATCTTTTGGTCTGGAAACTCGGCACAGGCTGCAGACGAAAATTCAAAGTGCTGGAATTCCACACAAGGTCCGAACACATGTGAGTGATGATAAAGAAATGTGCCAGACAAAAAGACGAACCTCGACCTCTGGTCAACGGATTGTCCGACTATACCACATATTTTCTGTATCTAGAATGAAACGGCTTTTGTCCCCGTGTGGAGGGCCCTGGGATATCGGAAAACTGTCATGGACGGTATACAATTATTGTTCTTGGCACCTAGATAAGTACACACAAAATGTGACATAGGATTGACCACGTGCATGACAACATTGGCATCCGTTAAAATAAAATTACAGTAAAGCACTGTGCTGATCGAACGAGTAGAAAGTTGAGTTATCTGGAGTGACTAAAGTTGTGTAGGTGTAGCCCTCCCCGAATAGATGTTGTTCTCGAAGATCATCACATTCCATGAAGCACTCAATTTGTTTCATGTTTCAGAAGTCAATCTTCCGTGCATCACTTATAGTATATAATATGTTTCTCTGCAATGCTACACAGATTAATAAACATAAAAGGAGAAACTACTCGTTCTAGTTGAAGAAAACCATGTCATAGATGATGCGAGTGGCTTTGTCTACTTAGGGCGTGTTTGTTCCCCGCAGAAGATTTCGCTTTTTCTGGGGGCTTTGTCGACAAGGCTACGCTCTCCACATTGTTTTGTTGCCCGCATTGCCTCTTACCAGACCTAGGAGAAACACCTGCATCGGCGGCTCCTCGGATGCAACGTTGCACTGACACTTATTGTCACCTCTTATCAACATCTACATGGTGAAATTATCTCACACAACAACACTTGCAGCAACTTTATCTATGACCTCGAAGTAAAAAAAAAAAAAGTTTACAACATGAGTGTTATGTGGAAAAATGACATGAAAGAAAGGTTCAAGAAAATTTCAAACGGTCGACCGCCTACGACGAATTTGAAAATCTGTCTAGAAAATCTCCAAAATTGAACACGAAATTGAGGTGTTACGGTTAACGAAACTCGGACTTAGTTATTGGAATGGAAGTACATAATGGATCACATCCTTTTCTAGATCTCATCGTGCGATGAACTCACAAAGTTGATGGTCAAAAGGTTAGATGACACAAAGGTTGAAAAACACACCTTAACCAAGCATATCATGGACACTTAAAGTACACAATGGAGATATAGCTAGATCTACTTGTTTAAAGTATGTGAAACGGCAAGATGAACCAGCTCCTCAAACGAAATTTGGAACGATCGACCGTGTGTGACGAATTTGACAAAATTCGGCCAAAGAAACTCTGAACATAAACACGATATTGGGAAGTTGCGGTTGGTGAAATTCTAAACCGGTCAAGGCATTAGGATCACAAGTCGATGCGCATCTTTTTCATGTTCAACTTATCCTGAATCGAAATACCGTTGCGTAGATCGGAAAAATTAGGTGAAAGAGATTAAGAAATATGAGGAGAACATATCAGATGTAAAAGCTACATACATGATGCATCGTTACTTCGTTAGAGCCAGGGGGGTTGCTCCCAACAAACTCGGTTGATTTGATCGTTCCTCTCGGGGCACCCAGCCCCCTAAACATCGAGATTGGTGTGGTGTGTTTTGCTACACTCTTTGTCCGTCCTCAGTGGGCCATCCTCTCGTATAATTTATATTTCTTTTTTTCTTCGTCATAGATCATTCATCACCAACTTTTACAATATTTTTTCACATTACCAATTAGTCACCATAATTTATTACTCTCTTTAAACCGAATTAGTTGTCGCAGCCCATACTTTCAAATGTGCTATGCCCAGTTTAACTCCACGTCAATTAAATGTGACCAGAGGGAGTATTATTTTTATCAGCGATCAATCATCATAATTTATATATTTTTTACATTACTATGAAATCACCATAATTAACATTCGTTTATTGGCCGTGTATCATTAAACTAGTCATAGTGGAGAGTATCATACACTATTATCATGCATATGATACTAGTTTATGTTACTACTTCCATAGTGAGTAGTAACATGTATGTGGTATCATGTAATACTGTATTTATTAGGTTATAAACTCATCTTGTTTTGGAAAACGTTATGTTACGGTATCTACCTATGATACTATTATCATCTCTCTCATCATTAAATGCAGTGTCACATCAAACTTTTGCCATGCATGATACCACATATGTTATCCTCATTATGACTAGTCTTAATCCATAATGTAACCCTTTCTAGCAAGCTAGTTACTTGCTTAAAGACTAACGTTGTGGAACCGATGAAGCACTGTACTTATCTACTCTTCTAACTGAATATGAACTGACCCGCAAAAAAAACTAAACCCTAAACTGATTATAAACTGGTATTCCCAAAGAAAAAAGCAGCCAAAATATCCCGTACAAGAAAAACACATGCACGCAGATGCGACCGTCGTGTCATTGGTCAACAAAGGCGCGTACTAGGCGAAGAGGTTCACGCATAGCAACCTACGGGCAATTGCCTAGGATAGTGGATGCTATCCTGTGAAAAGCAGTAATTCTACAGTTACGGACTGCAACTTACGGAATTTACTTACGGGAAAACGTGGAGAGAATCAGTTGGATCACGGGACTGAAACCACGGGAGCTAACCGAATTTCCACCCATTGGCTGCTTCCACGTAATCCCGTAACTTTCTTTCCGTGGTAATCTGTCCGTAGGTCTAGCATTTCTACAGTTACGGACTGCAACTTACGGAGATCTCCAAATTACAGTACTACGAAATTTAAAACGGCAATGACAATTTTACCCGAAGTGACTTTATTTACGCACTTGATCACTGTTCTCCGTCTTTTGCCAATTTGCGGCCACATGCTACGACTCCACGGCCACTGGGCCCACCACTTGTTGCCTTAAATTGCTGCCCGCGCGCCTCGCAGTCGCAGATTCACAGCACCAAGCGCGAAGCACACGTACGTACTCATGGCAGACGCCGTCGTCGTCGTCGCGGACGCGCAGCCCATCCGGAGGGAGGCGCCCGAAGACGTCGTGGACGAGATCCTGCTCCGCCTTCCCTGCCCGTCCTCTCTCGTGCGCGCCGCCGCGGCCTGCGCCTCCTTCCGCCTCCTCGTCTCCTCCCCGAGCTTCCTTCGCCGCCACCGCGCGCTACACCCGGACGCGTCGGGGCCCTTCCTCGGAGTCATCTCCTCCGCCGCTGCGTCCGGAGAGGCAGGAGGCGCCTTCCACCCCGTCGAAACGCCCCACCCAGCCGCGGCGGCCGCCCGCGCCGTCGCCGAAGCCGCCGACTTCTCCTTCTCCTTTCTCCCGGCGGCGCCCGATGCCGAAGCCGGAGCCGTATCCCGGTCCGCATGGATCGTCCGGGACTACCGCGACGGACGCTTCCTCCTAGACCGCGCGTCCTCCTCCTCCGGCTGCCCAATCTTCACGGATCTCGCCGTCTGCGACCCCATGTCCCGCCGCTACGTCCTCCTCCCGCCCATCCCCGAGGACCTCGCCGCCCGTGTCAACGACCCGCTCGGCGTCCTCGGAAACCGCCGCTGGTGCGAGCCCTTCCTCGCACCAGCCGACTCCGACTCGGAGGAGCGCTCCTTCGTGGTGATCTGGACGGCGCGGTGCCCGAGAAAGGTGGTGGCGCTCGCCTTCACGCCACAGGACGGGCGCTGGCGCGCGCTCCCGTCGCTGGCCTGCTTCGTCTGGAGGAGCCACCGCTCGCCGTTCGCCTGTGCGGTGCACGCCGTCTGGAACCGGCGCCACTACGCGCACGGCCGGTTCTACTGGCCGGACTGCCTCACCGGCCGCTGGCTGGTGCTCGACACGCGCGCCATGGAGCTCTCCGTCGAGGAAATCCCGTCGCCGGCCAGGTTCCGGGAGGAGAACGTCGCCGTCGTGGAAGGCGCGGACGGCGCGGTCGGCGTGTTCGCGCACGATTCCTACCACGCCAACGGCAACGCCTGCCTGAACTACTACACAATCCTGCGCGCCGACTGTGGCGGCGAGCCGGCGTCGTGGAAGCTGGAGAAGACGATCCCGCTGCCGTGGTCGTCGTACCGCATCCGCAACGCGGCCAATGGGTGTTTGATCATTGAAGCCAGCCAAGAAACTTCGCCACGGACGTTCATGTCGGGCCAGCATAGCCGTGATGTCGAGCTGTTTTGGATCGACGTCGAGCGTTTCCAGGTGGAGAGAGTCTGCCGGGCGAGGTGCTCCGGCGGCGCCAGCGACGGCTGCTGGCCCTACTTCGGCTTCCCACCACTGCTGTCCTTGCCAACTGTTTGAGTTGCATCCACAGATACCTAAGAAAGTTCTTCGACAATGTTTACTTACCAATAGTACATGTTTACCTGGAGCATCGCATCTTGATTGTAATCCTCGAGGCTAGGTTAACCCCCATTAGTCCCACACAAAAACCTGAGATGCTACTGTATGTCCAATCCACTACCCTGACCTAGTGCTTTCTCGGGATTGAGGTGGAAGAAGAGTGGTATTGGGTGTATGTAAGAGTTTCATCAAATACCTATCCCCTAGTATGATCCCTGTTTATACTTTATACACTTGTGCGTGCCAAACTGAAAGTACACATAAAGGTAAAGTGAAAGCAACAGTTCATTGGCGCCTTGGCGTCAAAACATTTAGAAATGCAATCTGAGTACACTATAGCAGATTCAGATTTTTCAGTTTCTGGAACAGCACATAAAACTTCGAAGTCAATTTGCCAACATAGGCAAATTTCTAACCTGAGTACACGTGAAATCATTTTTAGAAACTTAGTAAAATCGTGTTTTTAATTTTGCAGAATTATGAAAACATTCATGCACATAGAGTATGTTCGATACAAACTTATCTTTGTAAGTTTTCTTTCCTACACGAATATGATCTGATCATTTTCTGATTCTGGGGAAAAGTACAAAAAGAAAGTGTTGCACTTGTTGTACAAGATAGTAAAAGGTACGTAGCTTGTCGTACACTTTCTTTTGAGGAATTTATAATTTATCAAAACTTACAAAATATGATTGTGTGAAAATATGAGTTCATTTTTTTCGATAAAGGGGTCTTTATTATTTAAAAACTTTTAAACATTACACCCGACCTCTGCATAACTAAGATGCACACACCCCCAATAAGTTTACAAGTCTCCGAACAACAAAAAGTAAATAGACGAATTACATATCATAATGAGAAAATTGTAAAAATGCCTATGGTGATGGAGCATAGATTCGAAGATTATGTTTCCATCAATAATGGAAAAATAATTCCCTCGCCGCAGCCTCCAACCGCGAAGAAACCTCCGAAAAAAGGTCGCGATGCTCCACACGATGTAGGGGTGACCATGGTTGGAGTGTAGCTGCTACATAACAAAAGTATTTTTTTATCGTTAAAAGCCTTTTTATTTCTACATACACATAGCGACCAAATAACGGCAATAGCTCTCACGCTAATAAGAAGGTTAAACCTAGGATCCACAGCCAATTGCCGAAAATATTCGAAACGCTGTGGGTGGGGGGGGGATAAGGTAGAACCTATCAGAATGGCTGACCATATAGACCTAACAAACCTACACTTGAAGAATAAATGCTTAATAGTCTCGTCATGTTGACAAAAGACACACTTTTTGTTTTCGTGTCAATTGCATTTTGCAAGGTTATCTTTTGTAAGAATTGCCCCTCGATGAAGATTCCACGCAAATACTTTAGTTTTTAGGAGGGTCTTTATTTTCCAAATTATCTTATTATTATCGGCATGTACATCAGGATGGACTGACGCTTTGTATATAAAATCAACCAAGAAATTACCATTCTTGTTGAGATTCCATTGAAATTTATCTGAACCCTGTGTCAGCTGGATAGAGTACAGTCGCAGTAGCAAAGCATTCGAGGATGCTTGCCTAGGACTGAATAGAGTTCTTCTAAATGGAACATTCAGTGGGAAATATCTCATCGCCTTGGCGAGTGTGTCTCCTTTGTATCGCATAATATTGTACAAAGACTGATATTGTTCTCGGAGCGTGGCTTGGCCTAGCCATTTGTCCTCCCATAACCTAATTTCCGAACCATCCTTAATTGAGAAAGACCCATGTGGGAATAAGAACCTCTTCGTTGCCATAAGGCCAGCCCAGAAGTGTGAATCACCAGGTTCCCAAAGAATTTGAGATAACGCTTTAGAATCCACATACTTCCTCCTTAGGAGGGTTTACCATACCTCTTCTTTATCTAGAAGGTTGAAGATGCATTTACCAAGTAGGACCCTATTCTTGACCTCAAGGTAATGAATTTCGAGTCCACCCTGATCTTTGGGACGGCAAACAACACTCTACTTAGTCACTCAGTTTTTCTCTCTCACTATCACCTTGTCAAAAGAATCTTGATCGGAAATAATCCAACCGTTTTAAGAATCCTTTTGGAAGTTGGAAGAAAGAAATTATATACAGTACCGTGCTAGATGTTATTGAATTTATGAGAACCAATCATCCTCCCAAGGATAATAGTTTGCATTTTCAGCTGTCTAACCGAGTTTGAAGCCTCTCCTCCACCAATTTTCATTCAGCATTTGTGAGCCTCCGATGATGAATCATAATACCAAATACTTAATAGGAAACTAACCTTTCTCGTAGCCGAATAAATCAGCATACACCGAGGCGTTTTCTAGAGCCTCACCAAAGCAAATAAAAATCACTTTTATGGAAGTTTATCTTTAGACCCGATAATTGCTCGAACACAGACATAATTAACTTTAACTTTCAAGCTTTTTTTATGTCATGCTCATAATGGGTTATCCACATCCAAACCAAACTCTAGCACTTCACCAATTAGATGAGAGAGAAGCTGGCCATATGTTATGGCATTCACTTCCTCTTGATTCAGATAGGTGGCATTCAACATGGTCGAAGCTTTATAAATAACCGTTAGAGGGTCAAATTCCGTATGCCTCTAGATCTTAGGAACATTAATTTGATATTGATTACTACCAAGTTTAATAGCTACATTATTTAACTTAGAAGAAATCGACAGAGATGAAAAGGAGAGTGTCGAGGTTATGCCAAATAGGGGATAATCCGGCGTTGGTTGAAAGCCGGCCTGCCAGCAGGCCGACGTGAAGAAGAGATAGATTCTACAAGACCCATAAGGCGTTACAATCCATCGTCCGATTTGGAGAAGAAGTCGGATGTTTAACTTCCAAGATAGAGATAGATTCCTAATACTAATAGATTCCTTTTCTAAAATCCCTAGTCCGGCTCTCTATATAAAGCTGGACGGGAACCGCCTCGGGGCAAGTAGAACAGACACATCATACTCACATTGTACTTTGTATACTTTAGGGTTTAGCCCTAATTTAGTGAGATTGCAGGAGTACGACGTTACCACCGCCGCGGCGTACCGAACCTGGGTAAAACGAGATTTCTGCCACCGGTAACTTCCCTACGTTCTACCCCACCTTCTACTTCCGTCTTATGGCACCCCTGCCATGACCCATGCTACGAAAAATCGACAGTTGGCGCCCATCATGGAGCCAACGACGTTCGAGGTTACATTCCGAGCAGGAATACTCGGCGGAATTGGTGATACAATAACGATTGGGAGCCTCGAGTTCGACGAATACGGTGCACGCAACGTCAACAATAGCTCCTATATGCCGGCACAAAATCACCTGGTGAGTGCATACAGTATTCCTATTGCCTCCGCTAACATATTCATAGGTTTAATGGTGGAAGCGCTGGGGTTCCACGGTGGAAGAAAGTTTATCCCACCCGCCCTATGCCCAATCGAGGAAGGCTTTGACCCTGGACTCGGAAACAATTTATTCTTCTCTTACGTAGGAGAAGATCAGGAACTTTTAACTGCATATCGCCAAAGCATGATTGGATCCTTAGCCTCTCAGGAGATGTCGGCATCCAGATTGCACTTTGTAGGCATGGTGCAAGTTCAACCCGCTGAAGAAAAGGAAGACACAGAACCCGCTGAAAAGGTGGCAGAAAAATAACCCACCTAGAAGGTGGAAGAATCGAACCCCACTGGAAGGCACAAGATCTATTGCCTATTATCCTGGCATACAATTTAGAAGAAGTTGAATCTATCCTAGCATGAGTCAAATCCAGGCTAGATTCGGAAGAAGCCGGATCTGATTTAGACTCCGATGATGATGGTTCGGCCTCTGAGCATAGAGTCAAAACTATGCAAGGCCGCCTTCATGAAGTTCTCATGGCTAACCCTAGCCAAAAGGATTGTCCCAAGGGAAACCCAGGAGAAGAACCAACAACCCCTCCCGGAAATCCCAATGGATTCGTGGAGGACGGGGAGGAACTCAGATTCCTAGAAGTCAAGGAATTGATGGAAGATGAAGTCCCTAAAAAAACCTCCATCACCGAAGAAAAAGAAAAAAATCTATGAAAAAGGCGTTCGCCAAAGCCCATAAGCAAAACGAGGAAAGATTAGCAGAAAAAGAAAATCAAAACCTTGAAGCTGGTGGCCGCAGTGTCTTAAAGACGAGCAAGAAAAGGAAGCAGAAAGTCAAAGAAACGCCGGCTCCAGATCCGTCAGAACAATATGAAGTAGATCTTCTCTGAATTTCAGTCGCAAACCATGAACCACCAGAAGTTTTGTAAGCAATAAGGCAGACACTTATTCAACAGCAACAGATGTTACACCGATCTCGGGAGAGTATCATGCAAGCTCAAGCAGCCATTGAGGCGCAAAGAGAAGAAATTGAAGAGTATGAGCGCCAGAATCGTTCAGGCATAAAGCCAACAAAATTACTCGGAATAGGAATCCCGGAGAAAGATTCATCTCCCAGAAGGGGATTGAAAAACCAAGCCTGACAATGACAAGTAAACAATGTCAATTCCAAAGGTGAATGTATATGCAAAACCGCAACCGACAATGCAGAGGCAGCGTTCGGCATCTTGAACAATGATATGTATCCCAACGAGGAAAAGCTCCAAGGTGCGTACACTTTTTTGGGAGAATCCCTAGAACAGCAACATCGAGGGAAAACGCGGCCGAGAAGGCTTTTTGATACCTCGACAATATGCAAAACAACTTCAGCCGCTACGGCACAGGAGCCTAGTGAACCTAGAGGATCATAAAGATCCTAAAAAAAGGCAAGGATTATCCTATCCCCGAAATCGGGACGCGGCATCAAGAATAGGATTGCATCCAACAAAGCATGACGCCAATCGTCATAAGCAGGATTACCCCAACGGATATTGGAAAGACAAAATCCGGAAGGAGGATAAGCATGCTCCTCGCAAAACCCAGGCAGAGAAAGACATACAAGCCATGCATCCACCAAAGAATCTGGCAGATAAAGCCGACAGTATTAGCATCCCAACAGAAGGGGCAGAAGCCAGACTCCCCCACGAAGCAAGGAACGGGCTAGAAGCCGAACTCCACCGTGTTTGTACCGGGCAAATGACGGAAGAAGCCGAGACGAGCCATGGAACGTTGATCCCGGACGCGCGCATTCGCACAATGGAGGATCTAGGGGAAATAGATCACCCTCAGTTCACTCGGAAGGTCGGCATCCAAGGAATACACTATGGGAGGATAAAGACAAATTTTGCTTCCGCCCGCAGTGCTTTACCGACCATATCGTAAGAATAAACTTGCATTACGGATTCGCGAAATTTGGACCAACATACACAAAGTATACTAGAAACACTAGCCTGCCATCCAGATCAACAAAGATACAAATTTAGAGACAGTAAAATTTCTGCCCCTAATGCTACTTTATGGAGCGCGCGATTGAATCAATGGATTACCTTTGATAACGATTGATAGATAGGAAGATATAGCCAGAGTTTTTGCCCAGCACTTCTGGAAAACTTACAAACGCCCCAAAAGTATTAACCAACTGAGCCGTTGTGTCCAATACGAGAATGAATTCTAAGTGGATTTCATCTCAAGATGGACATCAATTAAGAATAGCTTCACGGGAGTCGACGACACCCAAGCAATGCATGCTTTCATGAATGGCTTAAAACCCGGCCTGGTGTCGTTCATGGTTGGGTCAAAAAGGCATGAAGACCTTGGTTCTATGCTTACCACAGCGAATGAGCATGTCGCCGCCGAAGACGACATCCGGGCAAGAGGAGGAAATATGGACGCACCTATTCAGAGCAAAAAGGCCGCCCGCACCGAGAAAAAATCCACTTAGGAAGTACTGTAAAACCCCCCGAACAGGTGGAATAAGCCGGCCGAAAATAGAGAACCTGTCACATACTCCAAGGAGGAATGGGACAAGATTAAGTCTGAAGGCTTCATTCACCATGGAAAGTTTGGAAAACAAAACCATACTATCCAGCAATGTCGGCTAAACAAGTACATGAGGAGCACTGCTGAAGCTGGGAACAAGGGAAAGAATACCAAAATGAAGTTCAACAAGCCAAAAACCTATGCTAAGGAGGATGAAAGTGATTCTGATACAGATGACAAGATCTAGTAACAGCAGCGTAAAGGAAAACAAAAGTTCCCAAGAGTAGAGGCGGAATGCAATCTCACCTTCTTGGCAACACCATCCGCCAAAAAGGTAAACCAGGCGTGGAGGGAAATCAATGCAACAGTGCCCCTAACGCCAAAATATCAACAATGCCCCTAACATGGGATCATTCAGACCATCCCGGCAATATCTTGGAACCATGTACACATGCCCTCATTGTAAACCCTATAATAGTGATTCATAGGTTGAGGAGAGTACTTATGGACGGAAGAAGCAGCATTAACATCATGTAAATGAGCACCCTAGAAAAATTCCACCGTCGCAAACTCAGCTAAAGCAAGGCAATGTGAGATTCCACGGTATAGTCCTAGGAAGACAGGCATCGTCCCTTGGAGAAATTTCTCTCGAAGTAACCTTCAGAGAGCCTGAACATTTTCGCACCAAGTGGATATCATTTGAAGTAGTACCATTTGCGAGTGTATACCACGCTATCCTCGGTAGGCTGGCTTTCACAAAATTCATGGCAATATCATACTACATCTACAACAAGCTCAAGATGCCAGGACCAAAAGGCGGAGTAATCACCATCCAAGGATATTTCGCCCTTGGAAGAGAGCTTGAGCTGGGAAATGCCCTTTGTGCTAAGTGAGTCATCATGAAGGAGGAGCTGAAGGAGTTGGCCAAAGAGGTTTTGCCAAACAAAATGCCGGCAGGAAAAGAGAGCTTAGAGCCAACAGACATCTTCAAAGCTTCAAAAAACACAAAGAAAGTTATCCTGGATACAAAAGATCCAAAAAAATCATGTCATCATTGGCGACGTAATGACGGACAAATAGGAAAGCGTGCTCATCAAGTTCCTCCGTGAAAACAGGGCTATTTTTTCCCTAAATGAAATTCTAGCAAAGAAAAGATTTTGTTGTTGGGGTAACAATACTACTAAACCAACCCCAAGTGTATGTTGTTGCTAAAAGAGACTAAACAATCATGATGTATTTTATCAAATACATATGAAGTTGAAATTGACTATAATTCCTATACTATGAGAATATCTAGTGATCGTATGATTGAAAGTTATAGTTTGGATATCATCAACCGCCTTGCCGTAACTGGGGATCATAACGGTGATATATGAGTATGACCTAGAAAGTGTAATGGAACTGAAATCGTTCAAGACTAGTACTTAACTCCTCTAGATGATAGAGATACACACTCTGGGCCCTCTCAGTATTACCGATGACATATCGTCTGCTAGAAATAGTGTGATTTATCGCAAGGTCATCGGGATATGGATGAGAAAAGAGTACGATATCGGTAAACGAGCTTTATGTCTTATGATAAAAGAGTTTGATCAGACCAGATCGCACAGTCTCACCTTGTGATATCGTTGGTATCATGAATTTAAGGTAATAAGTGCAATGTGTAACTTACAGGCTTCCCTCGTTCTTCGGGGAGACACACGAGCCATCATGGACGTCCACAGTCCTGATGTTGGTTATTGTTCGGTAAGTTAACGAACATGTCTGTGTGTTATCGAGCTTTTAGGGTCACAATATTAAGCCATGCCAACCTTTAATTGAGACAATTAATATGTTTTTATTGGTTTTATTAATGTTCGATGTCATTACTATATCACAGAAACAAGTCCGGTGTCGGTCAGATTGGTTTCGGGGAAGTTACTATAAGAGAGAAATTATGTCGGTGTTAGGCAGAATTTATATAACAGGTAACGGAGGATATGAGATGTCCCGGTGATGTTAGAAATGTGTTTCTAACATCATTAGATAATATATATGATTTTATTTATAGGGGTCAAGTGGTTCCGGAGAACTTTCGGGGACTTTCCATATAAGGAAGAAGTACGGGAGGGGCAGATTTCCCCCTCATGGTTGAACCCTATTTTAGGGGGCTGCCAGGTGGGCCCTAATATGTTGCAAACGTATCTATAATTTTTTATGCTCTGTGCTTGTTTTCTACCAAATACATTTTGTTTTCCACATGTTTTTTATCGCTTTCCGGATGTTTTCACACACTAACAAGATGCCCCATGCCAGTTGTTGTTTCCTAATATTTTTCTATTTCATAATAGTTCTTAAGGAAATATTCTCGAAACCGGCTAAAAATTCACAGAGATCAATTTTTACCCGGAACAGAGAAGAGTCCAAAGGGGATCCTGAGGGGAGCCAGGGGAACCAGGCGCCTGCCAGACGAGGCCCCCTCCTAGGCTACGCCTGGTGGGCCCCTCGGGGACCTGGCCACCGCCTCTCGTCCCCCCTTTGCCTATAAATTACCGTTTACCCTAAAAACATCGGGGACGGAGTTATTTTCCATGAAACCTACAGAGAGGTGTCTTCACCTCGAAAGTACAATCTATGGCTTCTGGAGTCCTGCTCCGGCACCCTGCCAGAGAGGTGGATCGTCACAAGAGGCCTCTACATCGCTATGATCGCCTCCGGACAGATGCGTGAGTAGTTCATCTTGGGACTATGGGTCCATAGCAGTAGCTAGATGGTTGTACTCTCCCCTATGCCTCCATGTTTAGAGTCTCGTGAGCTGCCTCACATGATCGAGATCACTGTTATGTAATTATGCATGTTGTGTTTGCTGGGATCCGATGAACCATGGGATTATGATTATTTTGTTCATGTCAATCTGAGATTCTTCACTTATATTTTTAGAGATTTTTAATCTTGTATTGCAATGCTCTCTGGTGTTTATGATTACCTTGGCCAAGTAGTTGTTTTCACCTCCAAGAGAGGGTTTATATGCTAGATAGTTGGCTCATGCCTCCTTGTTGCCTGCGCTCGAGTGACAGAAACATGCGGGGGAGGATGTGATGTTGCCACTAGGGAGAAAACAGTAATGCTCTTGTCTACAAATGGGAACCACTTCTTACATTATGTATTGATATTAATGCATTTGTCTGTTCCACACATAGCAATCACTTCGTTGTTGCAACTTAATACCAAGGGATTTGCTGGATAGCTTTCTTGAGGTGGATATTTAGATATGGATGCATGTTGGATAGCGGTCCATATGCCTTGAAGTAATGCCTACAATGTTAGAACCCATGAACTTTATCTCGTCATAATAGTATTGTTATACATTCATGATTTGTCAATTTCCCAGCTGTAATTTATTCACCCAGCATGTTTGTTTTCTTTGCAGAGACACCACTAGTGAACCTATGGTCCCCGGTCCTATTTTTTCATATTGCAAACCTTCTTTTAAGCACTTTCATAATTGTTTCCTTGCTGTCATGTTCTTACTTTTTCCAAGACTCTATACATTTAATTCTCCTGTTTTCAGCAAGACAGGAAGATTGACAACCTTCCGGAAAGTTGGGGCAAGAGAGAGTTTGTGCTTGTGTGCAGGTTCCAAGTCTCGTCAACTTCACTTTTCTAGGAAATTTGGCGATTTTCCCTGTTTTACTTTGCAATTTGATCGTTTTCCTACCATGTGTAACTCACAGCTAGTGGTCATAAGGAAAATAATCAAATTTCAGGGGAAAAGCGTGGCAAATGATCAAATATCCCCACTTTTCCGGCACTGTTGATTAAGCACCTTCTTCAAGACTATGAAGTCCTACTGGTTCGATAACTCTGGTTCTTTACTAGGGGAAAATTTACTCTAGACTGCATCATACCTTCCGCTTGGGGTCTCCTAACGAGTGTGTGATCACGTCCTCATCAGGCCCCAGTGGCTCCACAAGTTGGTACTCATCGTCCCGGTATTTTTCCTGATTTTATTAGAGAGAGAAAGAGAAACGAAAAGGGGAAAATAGGAAGGGAGAGGGGGTGGAGTTGTACTCCGCCCCCCAATCCGAGTTGGGCTAGGGGAGTGATGACCCACAAGTATAGGGGATCGCAACAGTCTTCGAGGGAAGTAAAACCCAAATTTATTGATTCGACACAAGGGGAGCCAAAGAATATTTGTGAGACTTAACAAGTGGGTTGTCAATTCACCTGCACCTGAAAGTACTTTTGTTCGCAGTTGTTTATCAGTAGTAACAGTTTTATAGTAACAGCAGTAGTGAAATAATAGTGGCAGTGGTATGAAAACAGCCGCAACAGTAGTGTTTGGATTAAATACTATAGGCATAGGGATGGATGAACGGGCGTTGCATGGATAATAAAGTTCTAATAATGATCATGTGAGGGGCATTGCAGATAAATATGATAAAGCATCCAAGCACTAAATAACCATAGGCATGTGTTCCATAAATAGTCGTGTGTGCTCGCAATGAGAACTTGCACAACATCTTTTGTCCTACCAGCCCGTTTTCATTGGGTACAAAAACTGTGAAGTATACTAAAGAGGATTTCATTGCTAATAAACATGGTAATGAAAGAGAGCCTTGGGTACAAAAAGCAATGCCTTTTCCTAATAAGAAACACAAATCAAAGGAAGAAGAACATTATAACAAGTTTTGTGAGTGGATGAAACCTATGTTTTTGCAAATCCCTTTGACTGATGCTATTAAACTGCCTCCTTATTCTAAATATATGAAAGATATTGTCTTTAACAAAGGGAAAATTCCTAATGAGGAAATTTCCACTATGCTTGCTAATTACTCTTTTAATGGCAAGGTTCCAAAGAAGATTGGAGATCCTGGTATTTGATACGTCGAAAACGTATCTACTTTTCCGAACACTTTTATTATTGTTTTCCTCCAAACTTGTGTGTTTTGGATACAACTAACACGGACTAACGTTGTTTTTAGCAGAATTACTTTGATGTCTTGTTTTTATGCAGAAAAATCAACTTTCGGGAAAGTGCCCAGAAAAGAGCCCATTGATGTTTTCACCCCGGAAGATCCCGGGAGCCAGAAGGGGGCCAGGAGAGGGGCCACAGGGTGGCCACACCCCCCTAGCGCGGGTCCTCCTGGCCGCGCCAGCATAGGGTGTGGGCCCCCCGGGACCCCCCTCGGACTCCCCTTTCGACTACAAGTAGCCTCCAACCCTAAAACGCGAGGGGGTACGTCATATTCCACAGAAACACAACAGAGCACCGCCGCCGTCCTGAACCTCGATTCGGAGATCAGAAGTTCCTGTTCTGGCACCCTGCCGGGACAGGGAAGTGGAGGAGATCATCGCCATCGTCATCACCAACGCCTCTCCATCGACCATCCATGTTTCCCCCATCCATGTGTGAGCAATTCCCCGCTGTAGGCTGAAGGGGATGGTAGGGATTGGATGAGATCATTCATGTAATAATGTCGTGATTGTTAGGGCATAGTGCCTACTATCCTCTATTAGTGCTATTGACATTGTTGCAACTTGTTATGCTTAATGCTTGCCACTTTGGGCCCGAGTGCCATGATCTCAGATCTGAACATGTTATTGAATCATGATGATAATAATTGTTTCTTGATCATACCTGCAAGTTGTCTACACATATCGTTGTCCGGAACCCGAGGCCCCGAAGTGACAGAAATTGGGACAGCCGTAGGGGATGGCTGCGATGTGAGGATCACATGTGTTCATGGAGTGTTAATGCTTTGCTCCGCTGTTCTAGTAAAAGGAACACCTTAATTACCAGTAGTTCCCTTGAGGCCCCGCTAAAAGTGGGCTGGTAGGACAAAAGATGTTGTGCAAGTTCTCATTGCGAGTACGTACGACTATTTACGGAACACATTCCTATGGTTACTTAGTGCTTGGATGTTTTATCTTATTTATCTGCAATGCCCCTGACATGATCATTATTAGAACTTTCTTATCCATGCAACGCCCGTTGATCCATCCCTATGCCTACAGTATTTCATCACGCTGTTTACTTCAAACACTACTGATGTTGTTGTTTTCATTCCACTAATGCTATTATTTCACTATTGTTGCTACTATAAAACTGTTGCTACTGATAAACCACTGCGAACAGAAGTACTTTCAGGTGCAGGTGAATTGACAACTCACTTGTTAAGGCTCAACAATATTCTTTGGCTCCCCTTGTGTCGAATCAATAAATTTGGGTTTTACTTCCCTCGAAGACTGTTGCGATCTCCTATACTTGTGGGTCATCAAGACTATTTTCTAGCGCCGTTGTCGGGGAGCATAGCTTTATTTACGAGCTCACCGGAGTGTATTATTATCTACTGCTATCATTCATCATGGGTAAGTCTCATTATGGAAAGTTTCCTATATTATCATCCACTACAAGAAGAGGTAGAACTCTGAACACCTCTGTTGCTCTTGATTCACCGACTATTATGAGTAAGCTGCTTACACCACCACATGCTACACATGCTACTTCTGCTGAATCTGAAAATGCTTCTGATACTTTTGATGATGCTTATTTGTGCTTGATGAGAGTGGTTCTCTCGTTCCTTTCTTAGATGCTACTATTGCTAAAGCTAAAGATATTGCAAACACTGAAACTCTTGATAAAAACCCTGTTACTCCTGCTTTTTCACCTGAGTTTAGAGAGAATCCTAATGATGATTTAGATGATGCCTATATTGAACTGAGTGATGATCTTATTGATGAAATACATGCTTTGAAGGATAAAGATGCTGCTATACGTCTTATGGAAAGTCGTGCTGCTAGATATAAATTATCTCCTGGTGCTAAGTTTTCCACTTCTCTTATTTATATTAGGGATAAGGATTATGATTTCTCTCTTGATTTATCTTATATATCTATTATTGAGAAATAACTTTTTTGTGGAACTGAAAATGAAAGTGCTATGAAACATATGAATGAGCTCTCCTCTTTGAGTAGTTTATTCTGTGACGATCTTAAGAAATGTAGCTACTTTGTTGCTAAAATATTCCCTTTTCTCATTAAAGGATGAAGCTAAAACTTGGTTTAACAATTTGTCTCCTGGACTTATTGTTAGTCCTATTGGTTTAGTTAATGCTTTCTTTCAGAAATATTTTCCTGCTAGTGCTCAACATGCTGCTTTACAAAATATATTTAATTTTAAGCAATTGGAAGAAGAGAAATTGCCTGTATCTTAGGCAAGGTTCTGTTCTTTAGTTAGAGCTACACCTGGGCATAAGCTAGAAGATAATAAACTTCTTGATATATTCTATAATGGACTAACTGTTGAATCTAGGACATACCTGGATAGTTGTGCTGGTTGTGTTTTCAGGCAAAGAACTCCAGAAGAAGCTGAGGAATTAATGGCTAAAATAAGCCAAAATCATGATGATTGGACTATGGTTCAACCTGAGTCGACTTCTAATCCAGTACCTACACCAACACCAACACCCAAGAAGAGGGGAATGATTGAATTAAATGATGTAGTGATGAGAGAAGCCAAGAAATCTCTTAAAGAGAGGGGTATTAAATCTGAAGATGTGAAGAATCTTCCACCTATAGAAGAATTATGTAAGCCAATCTCTCACTCACCATCCATTGAGGTACACTCTCTCATATATTTTAATAGTAGAGATATTCCCTATAGAAAACCTCCTGATCAATGCTTAGATGAATTTGATAATTATGTCATTAAGCAAGATAATTTTAATAAGAGAGTGCAGAACCACCTTATGGAAAACTCTAAAGCTATTAATGATTTGCATGGTATTATAGAAAGAACCTCTAATGATGTTAAAATGCTTGTTAAACACTTTCAAATGGTTCAAACTCAAATTGATCACTTGCTAAAGTGCAAAAAGATTTGCTAGCTAATGCTTCTAAAGAAAAACATGCTTATGAAATAAGAACTAGAAGTGGTACTGCTACACAAGATCCTTTATATCCTGAGGGACATCCTAAAAGAATTAAACAAGATTCTCAGCAAACTAATGATAATGTTGTTCATACTAAGAAGAAAAAGAAGAAGAAACATAAAACTGTTGTAGAATTCTCTGAACGTGCTAAAGATCCTAATAGTATATCTATCTCTGATGCTGAAACTAAAAGTGGTAATGAAAAGCATGATGCTTCTGATAAAGAAGAACCTATAGAGGAACCTAAAAAGCAAACTAAAACTGGAAAGTACACTAAGGAGGATTTCATTGCTAATAAACGTGGTAATGAGAGAGAACCTTGGGTACAAAAACCAAAGCCTTTCCATGGTAAGAAACACAAATCTAAGGAAGAAGAACATTATAACAAGTTTTGTGAATGGATGAAACCTTTGTTCTTGCAAATTCCTTTAACTAATGCTATTAAATTGCCTCCTTATGCAAAATATATGAAAGATGTTGTCTCTAACAAAAGGAAGATTCCTAATGAGGAAATCTCCTCTATGCTTGCTAATTACTCTTTTAATAGCAAGGATCCTGAGAAGCTTGGAGATCCTGGTATACCTACTATTCCCTGTTCTATTGAAAATAATTATGTCAGAACTGCTTTGTGTGATCTGGGAGCTAGAGTTAGTGTCATGCATTTTACTCTCTATAAAAGACTCCTCCTACAAAAATTGATATCAACTGATATATCTTTGCAAATGGCTGATAAGTCTACTGCTATTCTTGTAGGTATATGTGAGAATGTTCCTGTTCAAGTTGCTAATAATTGTCTGATATTAACTTACTTTGTTGTGTTGGAAATGCCTGAAGATGATAATATGTCTATTATTCTTGGAAGACCTTTTCTTAATACTGCAGGGGCTGTTATTGATTGCAATCAAAGAAAAGTTACTTTTAATGTAAATGATAAAGAGCACACTGTTTATTTTCCCAAGAAGATTGATAGAAAATATGGTCTAAATTCCATTGAAAATGTTGAGACCATCAAGATTGGAGAATTTTATTGTCCTATTCCAAAGCCACCCAAAGAATATGAAATTATTATGATTGGGACTATGCCTATCAAGGTTGAGGTAACATGAGTATTTAGTGAGAAACAAAGTTTTGTTTCATATAAAATTATTTTGGTAGCAAGACTTGATCACCCTTGTTAATAAAATGATTTTAAATGAAATGGACAATGTTTTCACTATGTTTTCACCTTCCCCAATATGTTTTCACCATGTTTACTTCTATTATCACATTATTACTTGAGTGCAATCATGTTTTCCACCATCCTTATGCATGTTTTCCTGATGTTTTCACTCTGATTACTGAAGTTATGCATGTTTTCACCACTCATACTTTTGTTTTCACCACTACCACCTTTGTTTTCTTTGGTTATTCTTTAATTGGAATGTTTTAGAACCTCTGTAGTTCTGGTTTTGGTTTTGGTTTTGTTTTCCACGTTTTCACTTTCGTTTTCCCGGTTTTTATTAATTATTAAAATTCAGGAAATACCTCAAAAATAAAGTTTCTCGAAAAATTCCAGAAAATTTATAATAAATTTTTACGTCAAAAATGGGCCAGAAAGCCACCTGAGAGACCCCAGGGGGACCCACCAGGCAGGCACACCCCAGGGTGGCGCGGCCAGCCCCCTGGTGGCGCCAGCACGTGGTGTGGGGCCCTCTGGCCCTCCACTTACTCTCTCCACTACCAAAGTCTTCTCTCTCACCCCCAAAGCTGAAAACATTTCTTGGATCCCGTGTTCTTGGTGTTCTTCCTCTAGATTTTCGATCTCCTTCTTCAGCCCATCATTTGTGCTGATTTTTTGTGTGTTTGTTCTCTGCTATGTGACTCTTCTGATGATCCAAGTAGAATTTTGTTTAGTGAAGTATTTCTTGAGTATTTTGGTACTGTAGGTGACAGCTTGTGTGAGTTTGCATGCTTGATTTGAGTAGAAATAACATAGTTTTGATGTATGTTTAGCTCTCATATAAGTCCCTATGGTAGTCTCCACCTTATAGTTGCTTGAAATTAATTTTTATGATGATTGTTGAAAAAATTCAGAGATGGATAGTTACAACTTTGGTGAGATATTTAGGAGTGATGCTCCTAGAAGGACAAGGCCATCACGCTCGTCTACTTCAGCAAGGCCCTCATATAATGAAGACGTTATGGCGTCAACTATTAATGATGCTGAAGATGACGGTATCATTTACCCATCTAGCTTTCCTTGTCATACATTTTTAAGAAATGCAGGTCTTTTAGATGATTTTATTATGCTTGTTGAGAGAGTTGGTCTCACCAACTTTATGGCGGATGAAAGCCATCAGTATGCCACGCTTACAAAATCTTTTGTTAAGAGCTTTAAATTTCAGAACACTCAATATGGTCCAACTGTTGCATTAAAATTATATAGTAGTTTTGTGTCTTTGTCCTTGGTGGAATTTTGTGCTATTATAGGTATCAACGCCACCGGGACGGCAAGCAGGATTCAAGATAGACCAGCAGACCTCTAGGGGATCTACCGAGAAATCACCAACGATGATGGGCGCTCATCCCAGCGTGGGAAGATAACGAACATTCAACTTCCTGCTCTTAGATACTTTACTTACTATATTGGTACTAGTATTTGATGGAGGGATGCTAACCCGGTAGGCCAACTCCAAGGCATAACCCGGCCCAAAGGACGCTGCGCAAGATCCGGCTAAGGGTAAAGAAACTTCTGGAAGGCCCAAGTTTGTAGGCCTCGTAACCCGGATTGTGGGTTATGGTAAAGGAAAGTTAGAGTTCGTATGCGGTGTCCGGGTAGGATTCAGGGTGCGCCTTGGAGAGTAAGCCAGGGGGTGCGGGTGCTTTATAAACCGACCCCCAGGTCTAGTTGAGGGAGATCTAAGAACCCTAGCAGTACCGCTTGATATCGAGCATCCAGTGTATACGAGAGATCGAGTTAATATATTAAGATCGGAGACTCGGCGACTTGATTGCCGGCTACCAGATCGAATTCCATCATATTTTCCTCTGGGCTAAACCCTCTCCCAAACGCCTGTGTCGTCTTGCCCCAAGATCAGTTACCCCCGGTAATGTCTGCCGTGGTTATCCCACGACAGTTGGCGCCCACCGTGGGGCCTGCGTCCAAAGGTGTTTACATCACGGGAGAAGCTCGGAAGAACATGGAGAATCTTGTCGTCGGCGAGATCTACATCGACCACAAAGGAGAAAAGACAGTGGACGATTCCGGCTGGGGGCCAGAGTCGGATCACCTCGAATCCGGATCCGTCGTGACAATCGGCCGGATCAGCGTCTTCATCGGTATGGTACGTACGCCTGATTTAAAAGGACAATATCATGTGCATACTACGGGAACTTCTGACAGGAACAAAAAGATACTCAAGCAAGCTGTGAACTCGGTTTCCTCGGCTGTTCCGGAACACCTGAGATGGGCAGAACAAGAGATAACATGGAGCAGAAGAGGTCACCCGGAAAGAATAGAGCACCCGGGAGTCTTAGCATTGGTAGTCGCACCACAGGTTAATGGTTACGAGTTAAAAAGGGTCCTGATGGACGGTGGAAGTAGCATCAATATCTTGTACTGGGAAACTTTTTCACGCATGGGTCTCAAGGAGTCCCAGCTGCAGAAAAGCTCAACAATTTTTCATGGAATAGTGCCGGGTCACTCGGCATGCCCCGAAGGGAAAATCACATTGGAGGTAGCTTTCGGAGAATCAACGGATAATTATCGAGTGGAGTGGCTCACGTTCGAGGTAGTCAAATTGCGCAGTCCTTATCACGCACTATTTGGAAGACCGGCTTACGCCAAATTCATGGCCAGGCCGTGCTACGTGTATCTACAACTGAAGATTCCAGGTCCTAAGCAAACCATCACCATACATGGAAACCGGGACATAGCGGCCGAGTGCGACGAAGGAGATTCGGTAATGGCCGAGCAGGCTTGCAGAAAAGAGGAACTCAAGTATTATCGGTCTCAAGTAGACCCGGAGGACAGGACCGCATTGAAAAGGCCGAACACTGAGGACGAAAGAGCAAAATTCAAGGCAGCACAAGACACCAAGATGATAGACTTTGTTGAAGGTGATTCCACTAAGCAATTTACTATAGGCTCTAACTTAGACGGCAAGCAGGAGAAGGCACTTGTGGAGTTCATTCGTTCAAATGCGAACGTATTCGCCTGGACACCTAGCGACATGCCGGGTATCCCTACAGAGTTGGCAGAGCACAGTTTGCATGTAGACCCCAAGTCCAGGCCTGTGAAGCAGGGCTTGAGGAAGATGAATGAGGAAAGAAGAAAAGCTATAGGTGAAGAAATTGCTCGGCTATTAACAGCCGGCTTCATCATGGAAGTATTTCATCCGGACTGGTTAGCAAATCCGGTGCTAGTGATGAAAAATACCAATGAGTGGAGAATGTGTATTGATTTTACGAGTCTCAACAAGCATTGCCCAAAGGACCCGTTCGCACTACCAAGGATAGATCAGATCATAGATGCAGTAGCTGGGAGTGACCTATTGTGCTTTCTGGATGCTTACTCCGGGTATCATCAGATTAAACTCAAGAGGGAGGATTGGGTGAAAACATCGTTTATAACCCCTTTTGGGGCCTTCTGTTACAAAACCATGACATTTGGGTTGAAGAACGCTGGCGCAACTTATCAACGGTGTATTCAGAAGTGCTTCGAGGACCAAATTGGACGCAACGTCCATGCTTATGTGGATGATGTGGTTATCAAGACCAGGAAGGCAGAAACATTTATTGACGATCTGAAGGAAACGTTCAAAAACTTAAGGAGGTATCAGATGAAGCTTAACCCGACAAACTGCGTATTCGGAGTCCCAGCCGGGAAATTACTTGGCTTTATCGTTTCCGAGAGAGGAATTGAGGCAAACCCGGACAAAATCAAAGCTATCCAAGGTCTGAAAAAACCGGAAAATTTGAAGCATGTTCAAAAGCTCACGGGCTGCGTAGCAGCCTTGAGCCGATTTATATCAAGACTCGGAGAAAAGGCGATACCCTTGTACCGGCTCTTGAGGAAATCCGACAAGTTTGTATGGGATCAAGAGGCGGACGAGGCGTTCGAGGCACTAAAGAAGCAGCTATCTGAAGCACCAGTGCTAGCGGCCCCGGGTCCTAAAGAGCCTATGTTGCTATATGTGGCAGCTGGCCCCCGAGCCGTCAGCGCAGTAGTGGTGGTGGAGCATAAAGAAGATGGGAAGGGTTATCCAGTCCAGAGACCGGTTTATTATGTTAATGAAGTATTATCAGAGGCAAAGCAGCGCTATCCGCATTGGCAAAAACTGGTTTTTGGGGTCTTTATGGCCAGCCAGAAACTGAAGCCATATTTCCAGGAACACCCCATAACCGTGGTTAGCTCAATACCAATGTCGGATATCATTAGAAACTCGGATGCAACCGGAAGAATATCCAAATGGGCGATAGAAATGGGGGATTATCACATCAGCTACGAGCCCAGGTCAGCAATCAAATCTTAAGCTTTGGTTGATTTCGTTAATGATTGGACACACACAGGCATGACTACCACGGTTCCAAACTCCGAGTCATGGACCATGCACTTCGATGGATCAAAGCAGTATGAGGGGTCAGGAGCTGGGGTGGTGCTAACATCACCCAAAGGAGACAAATTGAGTTACGTACTACAAATTCACTTTGACTGTTCCAATAACGTGGCCGAGTATGAGGCCCTATTGCATGGCTTAAAGGTGGCCAAGGAGATGAACATCAAGAGGATACGATGCTTCGGAGATTCAGACCTTGTGGTACAATAGGTGTCAGGAACTTGGGATAGAAAGGACGCGACTATGGCAGCATACCGCAGGGAAGTTGATAGGGTTGCAGGATGTTTTTCCGGGTATGAGGTGGAGCATATAGATAGAATAAAGAATGAGGCAGCCGACGCCCTCGCTAGACTCGGCTCGCGCAGAGAACCAGTCCCACCCAACGTTTTCCTGGACGAATTATGGCGACCATCAGTTAAAACCGAGTCAGAGGAGGAATTGGCAAGTCAAGACCTGGAGTTAGGACTCGTGGCCACTGTACGCGCTATTCCAGAGTGGACAGAACCATTTTTGGCCTACCTATCACGAGGCGAGTTACCACAGCAAGAAGTGTTAGCAAGGCAAATTTTGCGGCGAGCAAAGGGATATTCTATCATCAACGGGGAGTTATACAAGAGAAGCACCGCGGGGGTCTTTTTGCGTTGCGTGGCACCAGAAGAAGGCCGGCAGTCCTCAAGGAAATCCATGAAGGCGATTGCGGGCATCATGCATCCACATGATCCCTTGTGGCCAAGGCTTATCGACACGGATTTTTCTGGCTCACGGCTCTAGCAGATGCGGAACGACTAGTAGCAAGGTGTGACGGATGTCAAAGGTACGCTCGCCAAACCCATGTGCCGGCTATGGAATTACGGACCATCCCGTTAACTTGGCCGTTCGCTGTCTAGGGGATGGACATGGTTGGCCCCTTTCATATGTCACCTTGCAAGAAAACACATCTTTTAGTGGCTATTGATAAATTTACCAAGTGGGTTGAGGTTATGCCAGTTACTAATTGTGAAGCAGCTACAGCAGTCAAGTTCCTGAAAAGAATTATCTACCGGTTTGGGTATCCCCACAGCATAATTACCGACAATGGAACCAACATGTCCCTTGGTGAGATGGAAAAGTTCTGTGGCAACAATGGAATCCGGCTTGATGTAGCATCAGTGGCTCATCCACAGGCCAACGGACAAGTGGAGAGGGCAAACCAAGAATTGCTCCGCGGGTTGAAACCACGATTACGAGTCCCCTGTATCAGGGCTGCTGGCGCATGGGTCGAAGAACTTCCTTCCGTGGTTTGGGGTATCAACACTACGCCTAACAGATCCACTCAAATGACACCCTTCTTCATGGTCTATGGTGCGGAAGCAGTGTTACCGAGTGACATTATCCATGATTCACCGCGAGTATCAGCTTATGTTGAAGTGGAGAATGAAAAGACCCGGCAGGACGCCGTAGATATGTTAGAAGAACAAAGGGAACAAGCCCTGGAGAGATCAGCCATTTATCAGCAAGGTTTACGGAGGTATCATAGCTGGCGCGTGAAAACCCGGGTCTTTCAGGAAGGAGACCTGGTTCTGCGCCTGGTACAGTCAAATGAAGGAAAACACAAATTATCACCGCCATGGGAAGGACCGTTTATCATAAGCCGGAATCTGCATAATGGATCGTATTACTTGGTAGATGCAAGGGAGGAGTCGGCTACAGTTAATGACACCGCTCACTCCACTTCATCTATGCAAGAAAAAGACAGGCCATGGAACGTGGCTCAGCTACGTCCATATTATACTTAGTGAAGACTATATTGGCAGGAGGAATTGCACGATGTAACAGGCAGCAGGTTTCAGACGTACTCTTTTCCTATCCAGGGTACCCTTGGGGACTGGATGGGTTTTTAATGAGGCGGCTTGCTGACCTAACTTTTTCATATCAAGTAAAGAGATGGTTATTCTTATGTTCTTCAGTCCCAGTACGTTGCATATATTCAGGTCTTGGGGGCTGATTGCTTGAATAGCACAGTTGCAAACTCAAAGACCCGGCCTTGATGCCTATGAGTTATGAGGGCCGATTACTCGCAAACGAGTACGGCTGCAATCTCATAACCGGACAAATGAGCTAAATTTTCTTGACTTTTCTTACTTAAGCTCGATGTGACTCGCACTAAAATGGCATGATTTGCTCGCTTACGATTACAATCAGCCATGAAGCCCAATGGGACTTGGTTGACCCTGTCTTCGTACAGATGTAACAACATGATATCCATGCGAAAGCCGGCTTATAGTACAAGATAGTCAAAAGGGTCATCTAAACCACAAGTTATGCAGAGTACAGGGCTAATAGCCGGAAACTCAACGATTATTAAGCATAACTTCAGAACCTATGTGAAACGGCTCTGGACTTTTTGGATTTAGCAGCAAACAATGCGTTCTCCTTAAAAAATCACGTATCCCCAACCCAGAAATCCGGGTCTTGGGGACTCGGGATCTTGAGAAAGAGAAAAATTGCTTAGTTGTTCAAGCTCAAAAAGTCCAAACATCCGAGTCTTGGGGGCTTGGGGACTTCGAAGCAAGTCCGCTTGTCAACACCCATGAAACCCGGAAACCGAGCCTCACAAAAGGAACAATAAAGAAAGTCGGATATCTAGTGCAAATGAGTTCAAAAGTGAATAAATTTAAAAGCCCCGAAGAGGAATAGAGTGTATCAAGACCTTAGCGTGCATTACAAAATCCCGGTAAATGATATCAAAGGTGCACAGGCGCACCATCCAAAAAATAATTGTTTAAACGGCACATCGTCCGACTGACGCATGAGAAGTGGCACGAAGGAACAGGTATCACTCGGCATCCTAAGCCCCGGCATCCATCTTCGCCTTACCCTTGCCGTCACTTGGGGTAGCAGCAGCACCCGGATCAGCGGTGCCGGCTCGCGCAGGAGGAGGAACGACTGGTGTGGAGGTAGCGGGCGCAGAGTCGGCTTCAGCCTTCTTTTTAGCAGCCTCCTCCCTCAACTTAGCAGCTTCCTCCTTCCATCGGGCAAGCATGTCATACGGCTCGGGAAGATCCGACTTAATAGCTTCACCAGCAGCATCATAAGCAGGAACGAGGGAATCGACATCTAAGCCGTCAGCAATCACGCTGGCCGGGTAACGAACCTCCTTCTGGACGGCCTGGAAATCCTTCACGGAGAACTTGGACCCATCAAGCTTGTATTCCGGGAAACCGCCCATAAGCTTGGCTAGCTCGAGCTTAGGGAAATAAGCCTTGGCAAGCGCAAGACCCCGGGTTACTCCAACCCGGCAGGACGAGCGTTTTCAGTGCCAAATCCACTCGGGGATAGTAGAGCAAGCGTCTAGCATTCTCTTCAGGTCGCCATGCCCTTTACCCGGCCACCGTATTTCTTGAAGGATCCATTTGGTTCCGGCGCATAGTTGCCGGATTACGCTCTTGATAGTTTTCAGCCTGGCAATGTCACCCTCGTCCGGCATCACTTCATCCGGACCTGCAGAAATGGAAACATGAGTCAGGAAATTCCGGCTATTTATCAAAAGAATAACCCGGATGAAGAAGCGTACCAAGCAAAGCACGGTACGTATCAGCAATTTGAACAGAAAGGCTCGTCAGATCATCTTCTGCTGAGTGAGCCCTCCTCCTATACTTCTTCATTATCGTCCTGCTCCTCCTGGCCTTAGCCTCGGCCGCCTCACGTAGAGCCACCTCCTTTTCAATGAGCTTGGCGGCCTCGGTCAGCTTCTCCTCAGATTGAGTCACGAAGGACTGCATGGACACAAGGAAGGATTAGTCGGGTAAAGGAGTAAGTTATCAGTCGCTTATATCGTAAAGTTCCAAGCAAATTGTGAATTAATTCACTCGGAACTTGGGGACTGGATAAGGACACAGGCAATATTAGTCGGGTTTACCTCATGTTTGGCTATTAAAGCCTCCAAGATGTTCTCTTCATTAGCCCTCAAAGCGCGCAGGGTTTCGAGCATCTGGGCAAACGTCAGGTCCTCGGGTCGGGCACCGGAAGAGCCGGCAGCCTGGTCACCTGATGGGGGAGCTCTCCCCGCCCTGGGAGTTGAGACCCGGATAGTCTGAGTATCCGGGTTGGGAGAACCCATCCTTGTGTCCGGAACCGCGATCTCCTCGTCTACTGGTTCGGATGACTCAGGAGACTCGGCGGCTTGTTCCTGGTTGTTCTCAGTATCACCGCCGGTCGCGGCGTCTACGTTCTCAGTCGGCTCCTCTGTCTGACGGTTATCCACCTCCCGGTTATCCATCTCCACATTCTCCGGGTCACTAACGGTGGCTTGAGCACTAAAGAAAAATGGGAAGAGGCAGTTAGCAATGGTGATTGAAAATTGTCAGGCATCAAAGGATGTCATATAGCAAAAGCTTACCCAGTATTTACGGCGTAATCCGGCGGGAGTTCACCGCTGGAAGCAGACGAAGTTGTCAAAGGAACCGTTAGCGGAACCCGGAATTGCCCGGCGCGTGGATGGTTAGGAGAGGGGTGGCGCTGAGGAGAATTGGAAGGACGAGGCGGAGGAGCACTGGCACGATGGACGGGGGAGGTGGAGATGCCCGGGTTAAGAGGATCCTCACCCGGGGAACTCCGAGTCACTCTGCGCTTGGCTGGAAGAGAATCCTTCAAGTACGACGAGTTCGATAATTGATGATTAAGTTGTCGCATGGTATCAAAGGAGTAAGGCTCAGAGGACATAGAAGAGAAAGGAACCTTGAACACTACCCCTCTGGCCTTCCTCTTGGCCCCAACTGGAGTTTCTTGATCAGATTCGGTAGCTTCCGGGTCGTCTTCGTTCTTCTCGTCTTCATCCTCCGGTCCTGCGAACCGAGTATGTATCCATGGAAAAGTTAAATAGGAGGATAACGATGCAAGTAAGGGTAACACAAGATCCGGGTGAATACCTTCATCACCGTCAACCGGCTCGTCTTCGTCTTCCGGGTCTCCGGAAGGGGGGGAGGTCTCAACTGTCCAGAAAGGGTCACCGGCCTGGGACGGAAAGGTGAAAATAAGAGTTAGGAGTAGTATCGAGTCAAGATGAAGAAATAAGCTTATGAACGTCGGGTCTTACCGCTGGGGCCGGGTTCTCCCGAGTAAACGGAGGTAACCCGGCGATGTTTTTTATCACTTCCAGCTTCTCCGTCAGGAAACCCTTGATGGTTTTGTTGGTATCCCCGGCTGCAAAGCTCTTGGTGGAATATCGGAGTGCATCTGTGGTGTGCCCCGAGTATTCGCACATCAATTTGGTGCGGATGGAATTAGGTTGGATACGGAAGTCAACCCAAGTTTTCACTAAGTTGAGCCCAAGAAGGCCTTGGGCTGAGAGAACGGCTAACTTAGCTAGCAAAGGTATGATTGCCTCCCTGTCTGAGTCAGGGGCGAAGGCATTGAAATTCTCGGAGGTATTGAGGAGGCCCTCCGAGTAACCCGGCAGTCTCTTCTCGCCGGGTGGAGAGGTGTCGTGGCAGTAGAAGAAGGATAGTTGCCAGTGTTTAACATGGGAGTTCAGATTAAGGGTTGGCATTGGGGAATTTTTGCGGCGTTGGATGGATACCCCGCCGCAAGTGAGAAGTGCTCCATCACCGCTTTCGCGGCATGGCTTGCACTGGAAGAGTTCAATAAAGAGAGTCAAACTTGGCGGAGTGCACAAGTATGACTCGGATAGGACAATGAAGTGAGTAATATTCAACATAGAGTTAGGCCCTATGTCAAATATCCTGAGGCCATAATGGCTCAGGACCTCACGGAAGAAAGGGTGACCCGGAGGACGGAATCCCCGGGTCACGTGCTCCACGAAACAGATTACCTCGCCGTCGGTGGGTGTGGGCCGGGCCTCGTCACCCGGCGCCCTCCAGCGAATGTCCTTCTGAGGGGGGAGGACCCCCAACTCGGCCAGCTCTTCCAGCTTGGCCTTTGTGACTGTGGATCGCCCCCAATTGGCAGATATGGATTGGGTTGCCTTCGCCTGGGCCGGCTGTTTCCCTTGCCTTTTGGGAGCCATGGGATCAACCTGCAAACACAAGGAGGAAAGATACAGGAAGTAAGACTCGGGAATATTAGGTCATCCGAGCATGCACTTGGAGTATCAAGAATGTATGAAAACTAAGGATTATCCGGGTATCACATCACGGAGTGGAGGTTGCGAGTTATCCGGGTATTAAGTACGACTCTAGAAATTATTGTTCACTTACGTATTGAAAAGTGTCTGAGGAAGACGGATGGTTGCCCATGTATCTACTGCAAGCAAAAGAACCGGAAAAGGGGGATTTTCCGAGTGTCAATGATATGTGCGGAAAGTTGGGCTGAAATGGATCTAGATTGGAAAACTTGCGAGCGATTCTACGAAGAAATTGGTGATTAATAATGGTAGGAGGATGGTGTGTGATCATCAAATAGGTTATTAAAGGAGCTGGCAAGCCTCTAAGCCATCTAATCCGGTGGGGCGGGAGAAACGGCCCGCGGGTTGACCAAGATCCAATCCAGGATGAATCATAAAATTGCGGGGCTAAATTAGCAAGTGCAAGGAACTTACAGGGAGGTACTGGAAGCCTAATACGATGGCTGCGGGCGGCGTGGTCTAAGTGCCCCTTTGCGGTTCTTGGAAGAGCAGGACGAGGGCGCGGGGATGAAGCTTGGTGGCGGCGCGGATGGCTTGAGAACGAACACAGCCGATGGTGGCTTTGTTCCGGTGGCGAGCCCTAGATTCTTGCGGTGGCGTCGCGAGAGTGCAAGGTGTGAGGAAGGAAGGGATAAGTTGGAGTGAGGCGTTGGATTCCAGGTTACCTTTTGAGCACTATTTATAAGGTGAGGGTGAACCTATTCTAACGGCCAGAAGCCATAAATTATGGGGTAATGGTTATCCGTGCGGGTTTTGCGAGATATGCTTCAGGTATTGAGCGAGGTATCCGGGCAAAAAAGAGAAAGAGATCCATTCCGTGAAACCAGGGTCAATTATCGAGTAAAAGTATAGAATCTTGACGTTTTTATCAGGGTTTTGACTCGGAAATCTGAGCAGTGTGTTTGGAGGAAAGCCGGGTTACTATATGGCCGCCATGGAGTTAGGCCTAGCTATCTATCAGAGCACCTTAACCCGGCCTCCATACACTTGTGTGTTCGATATCTTTGCAGGGAATAGAGAGCGCTTCCAGGAAGGATCCGTGAAGCCCAAGCTATTCTGGGGACTACTGATGGAGGGATGCTAACCCGGTAGGCCAACTCCAAGGCATAACCCGGCCCAAAGGACGCTGCGCAAGATCCGGCTAAGGGTAAAGAAACTTCTGGAAGGCCCAAGTTTGTAGGCCTCGTAACCCGGATTGTGGGTTATGGTAAAGGAAAGTTAGAGTTCGTATGCGGTGTCCGGGTAGGATTCAGGGTGCGCCTTGGAGAGTAAGCCAGGGGGGTGCGGGTGCTTTATAAACCGACCCCCAGGTCTAGTTGAGGGAGATCTAAGAACCCTAGCACTACCGCTTGATATCGAGCATCCAGTGTATACGAGAGATCGAGTTAATATATTAAGATCGGAGACTCGGCGACTTGATTGCCGGCTACCAGATCGAATTCCATCATGTTTTCCTCTGGGCTAAACCCTCTCCCAAACGCCTGTGTCGTTTTGCCCCAAGATCAGTTACCCCCGGTAACGTCTGCCGTGGTTATCCCAGCGTGGGAAGATAAGGAACATTCAACTTTCTGCTCTTAGATACTTTACTTACTATATTGGTACTAGTATTCTTGGTAGGGAGAACACTAGTAATGTTTCTAGTTATCACCTTGCTTTTATTAATGCTGCACTGAACCGTAGCACAAAGTATAACCTTGGTGCACTTGTTGCACGCCACCTTGCCGCTGCTGGGCCTATTTTGGTGGCATTATTGCTACACGTGTCACAGCCGCTTTGCATGCTTCCATTGATCCTAATGATGAAATTATTGCTCCACACAGGCTTAACCTTGCTGCTATGAACTCCCATCAGTTTTTCACTTCTAACTCTACTAATGAACACTTAATATATAAAGTTTTGTATATGGATTGAGAAGAGCGGAAAGTTACTTTGCCGCAGCCTGTGTTATTTATGATTGACAGGTCACCATGGTCGCTCTCCAATGAGCAAATAGACGAGCATCTGAGCACCATGGAGTTATACCGGTAGCAGGAGAGGTGAGACGCGCCTTCCAAGGACCACAACACGCAGTACACCGGCGCATCCTCGAGCACATATCAGGGGGAGGCTTCCTCCTCGGCATATTACGGGGGCGGCACCACTTGGGCCCCTTGGTGATTGATCTCCACTTAGGCCAAAATCCTAAACTTGGGGGAGATATACCGACCTCACACTCATTTATATATCATGTTCGGTCGGTTCTTTGTATATCCATGCTTATCATTTCTTTCGTTTTCTTTCGCTTCTTTTTGTTTGTTTTGCTTGTTTTTGTTTCTTTTGCTTCTTTTGTTTTTATTGTTTTGTTTTCGCTTTCCAAAACACAAAAGGACCAAAAATATTTCTGTTGTTTCTCTCTATTTGTTTCTTTAGTTGGTTTGTTTTATTCTTTAGTTGTGTTTTAATATTCAAAAACCCAAAAATATTTTCTTTTGTTTGTTTGTTTGCTTTCTTTTGTTCTTGTGTCATTTTGAAAACCCAAAAATATTTTTGCTTTGTTTGCTTGCTCTCTTTTTGTTCGTGCTTTAATCGAAAAACCTAAAAATATTTGTTGTTCTTCTTTGGTTTTGTAAAGTTTGTCGCAGAGTTCAACAGTCGTTCGTGATTCCATTGGAGCTTGGTTTTCATTATATATTATTCGAGCCACAAGTGAAGAGCAATAATGACGATATACGACAATTCAAGTTGTGGTGAGAGGCTGTATGAATTCTATTTGTTTTCATTTTTGTACATATATCCATCTATGTGAGCATGCTTAGTTTGTTTGTATAAGATATATGTGACTTAATGGTTGTTTAATAATTCAGGCTCTCTCATGTTTTGTTCCAATGTATTAATAGTAAATGACTTGTCATATAAATATTTGTTCGCATTGTTCTATTCATAGAAGGACATGATATTGTGGTAGACTCCTCTGATTGTTTCATTTGAATCGACTTGGCACATGCTCACGCATGTTAAGACTGAAAACAAAACGTCAATAAGCCTCGATGATTTATTTTGCCTCGGAGTTCTAGTATCAATTTTATGCCTCAGTTAATTTTACTTTGTCGCAAACATGATTATGATAGTTGTTGCACTCTTGATTGTCGCTCCCTGTCTATTTGCTAGACTTCACTTGTACTGAGTATGAGCTCTACTCGTGCATCCAAATCCCTGAAAACCAAAGTTTGCCAAATGTGTACCTCCCTATATGCGGTATTTAACCGCCACTCCAAGTAAATTGCTCATCTGCTACCTTTAAAACCTGCTAAAAATTATTCCTGTTTCGTGCCCCTGTTTTAGCTCATGAGGACGTAAACAGAGAATCTTTATCTCACTTGTTGATTGGATTTCACACCCTAGACTAGTGGCTTCACCCGCTTATCCGAATGATAGAAGAGCTGGCAGCGGGGTGCCTAGCCCCAAACTAATACACACAAATTCTCTTCACTCTTTTTGCCCCTGATTTATCAGTCAAAGCATAATTGTGTAAACAAAAGAGAAAGAGGGATGACCTTCTACACCAGTTGCGTCCTTCACCATGGGAGCCGCTCTTGTGAATCCAGTTGACTTGTGACGTACTGTATTGTCTGTTTACCATTCGTTGACATAAGCATACACCTCTCTCAAAATGTTTTCAATACCTCTGTGTAATAAAATAAAAAGCTCTAGCACATGAGTGATCCATGCTTCCCCCTACGAAAGGCCTTTCTTTTACTTTTATGTTGAGTCTCCGCCATATTCTTTGAGCACTTTTTTGAGAGCACAATGGTCATTCTTAGTGTAATGTGTTTGTCCCAAAGCACGGTTGATTGTGGTATATTCTTGATACTTGCATCTTTGATATCTTTACTTCTAGTATTCCCTTGAACTTCAGAGGTGCCCTGGCATTTATGTTTTGCCCCACATTTAAGGGCAAGCGAGATACCACTTTGTCAGATCCTATTATGAATATTTCAATCTTGCAAATAGTTATGTTTCATGTTGTTATCTTCTCATGGTTTGCATAGCTATTAAGTGTCAGTATCTTGCATGTATTTTATCATGAGCATAATTAAGTATTTGATCACATAGTGAATATATTTACATCATATGAAACAAATGTGTTCGTAAAAGTATTTTATCGCACTCAGTTGTCACTGAATTGCTTGAGGACAAGCAATAAGCTAAGCTTGGGGGAGTTGATACGTCGAAAATGTATCTCCTTTTCCGAACACTTTTCTTATTGTTTTCCTCTAAACTTGTATGTTTTGGATTCAACTAACACGGACTAACGCTGTTTTCAGCAGAATTACTTTGGTGTCTTGTTTTTATGCAGAAAAATCAACTTTCGGGAAAATGCCCAGAAAAGAGCCCATTGATGTTTTCACCCCGGAAGACCCCGGGAGCCAGAAGGGGGCCAGGAGAGGGGCCACAGGGTGGCCACACACCCCCTAGCGCGGGTCCTCCTGGCCGCGCCAGCATAGGGTGTGGGCCCCCCGGGACCCCCCTCGGACTCCCCTTTCGACTACAAGTAGCCTCCAACCCTAAAACGCGAGGGGGTACGTCATATTCCACAGAAACACAACAGAGCACCGCCGCCGTCCTGAACCTCGATTCGGAGATCAGAAGTTCCTGTTCTGGCACCCTGCCGGGACAGGGAAGTGGAGGAGATCATCGCCATCGTCATCACCAACGCCTCTCCATCGACCATCCATGTTTCCCCCATCCATGTGTGAGTAATTCCCCGCTGTAGGCTGAAGGGGATGGTAGGGATTGGATGAGATTGTTCATGTAATAATGTCGTGATTGTTAGGGCATAGTGCCTACTATCCTCTATTAGTGCTATTGGCATTGTTGCAACTTGTTATGCTTAATGCTTGCCACTTTGGGCCCGAGTGCCATGATCTCATATCTGAACATGTTATTGAATCACGATGATAATAATTGTTTCTTGATCATACCTGCAAGTTGTCTACACATATCGTTGTCCGGAACCCGAGGCCCCGAAGTGACAGAAATTGGGACAGCCGGAGGGGATGACTGCGATGTGAGGATCACATGTGTTCATGGAGTGTCAATGCTTTGCTCCGGTGTTCTATTAAAAGGAACATCTTAATTACCAGTAGTTCCCTTGAGGCCGCGCTGAAAACGGGCTGGTAGGACAAAATATGTTGTGCAAGTTCTCATTGCGAGCACGTACGACTATTTACGGAACACATGCCTATGGTTACTTAGTGCTTGTATGCTTTATCTTATTTATCTGCAATGCCCCTGACATGATCATTATTAGAACTTTCTTATCCGTGCAACGCCCGTTCATCCATCCCTATGCCTACAGTATTTCATCCCGTTGTTTCCTTCAAACACTACTGATGCTGTTGTTTTCATTCCACTGCTGCTATTATTTCACTACTGTTGCTACTGATAAACCACTATGAACAAAAGTACTTTCAGGTGTAGGTGAATTGACAACTCACTTGTTAAGCCTCACAAATATTCTTTGGCTCCCCTTGTGTCGAATCAATAAATTTGGGTTTGACTTCCCTCGAAGACTGTTGCGATCCCCTATACTTGTGGGTCATCAGTATTCCTACTATCCCTTGTTATATTAAAAATAATTATGTTAGAACTGCTTTATGTGACTTGGGAGCTGGAGTTAGTTATATGCCTTTCTCTCTTTATAAGAGACTCTCTCTTGAAAATTTGATACACACTGATATATCTTTGCAAATGGCTGATAAATCTACTGCTATTCCTGTTGGTATATGTGAGAGTTCTTGTTCAAGTTGCTACTAGTTGTTTGATATTAACTGACTTTGTTGTGTTGGAAATGCCCGAAGATGATAAATATGTCTATTATTCTTGGGAGACCTTTTCTTAACACTGCAGGGGCTGTTATTGATTGCAATCAAGGAAAAGTAACTTTTAATATTAATGATAAAGAGCATATTGTTTATTTTCCCAAGAAGATTGATAGAAGATATGGCCTAAATTCAATTGAAAATATTGAGACCATCAAGATTGGAGAATTTTATTGTCCCATTCCAATGCCACCAAAAGAATATGAAATTATTATGATTGGTACTATGTCTATCAAGGTTGAGGTAACATAATTATTTAGTGATATGCAAAGTTTTGCTTCATATAAAAATTGTTCTGGTAACAAGACTTGATCACCCTTGTTAACAAAATGATTTTGAATGAAGAGGACAATGTTTTCACTATGTTTTCTCATTCCCCGTTATGTTTTCACCATGTTTACTTCTGTTATCACCTTGATACTTTAGCATAATCATGTTTTCCATCATCCATAGTCATGTTTTCCTCGTGTTTTCATCCTGATTACTGTGGTTATTCATGTTTTCACCATCCATATTTTTGCTTTCACCACTTACACCTTTGTTTTCTCTATTTTCTTTGAGTCAAGGGGTTGTATACTTATGTAGAAACTCCTTAGTATCTTTATTTTCATGTTTTAGTTGTGGCAAGTAAAGTTTCTAGCGAAAGTTGGAGTTGGTTTTGGATTTCTATGCAGGAGACAGATTTCTGTTGTCCATCGTAAACAATCGTATAATTCACAGAAATATCAAAATGACCTTAAACTTTTTGTGCTTATTCCTCAGCTAATTCTGAAACTATTCATTCATTACGTTTTTCGATCTGAGCAACTTAAGTGCCCCAAAAAAATCGTCCTTACAGACTGTTCTGTTTTTGGCAGATTCTACCATTTTTCTTGCATTTGCTCTTTTACTATGTCGAGTGGATTTATTTGCTTCACGAAACATCAGTGGCTGTAGCTAATGTTTAAAAGTATCAATAGCACTTTTGCCCTTCCAGAACCCATGAATTTCTGATTGTGCACTAACCCTCTAATGCGAATTACTTTGAGTGTGGTGTGAAGGAAGTTTTCAAGGGTCAAGAGAAGAGGCTGATATAATGTAATAAAGAAGAAGCCAAAAGCCTAAGCTTGGGGGGAGGTATACCAACATTACACTCATCTCTATATCATGTTTCCGTCGGTTATTTTTATATCCATGTTTTTGTTTCTTTCGTTTGTTTTCGTTTCTTTTTGTTCTGTTGTTTTGTTCTTGCTTTCCAAAACACAAAAAGACGAAAAATATTTATGTTGTTTCTCTTTATTTGTTTCTTTAGTTTCTTTTTTTGGTTTGCTTTCTTTTCTCGTTTTGGTTTAACATTCAAAAATACAAAAATATTTTGCTTTGTTTGCTTGTTTCCTTCTGTTCTTGTTTTTAATTCGAAAACCCAAAAATATTTGTTGTTCTTCTTTGGTTTTGTAAAGTTTGTTGCAGAATTCACCGGACTTCCGTGTCTCATTTGGAGCTTGGTTATCATTGTCGCACCCTGATTTCTAGGGGATACTCACCGTACGAACTGGATAGCAGATGCTTGGATTATGGGGCATAACTGCTCCCACGTCCCAGCTTCCTGGTAGGCCTGCGCTTATGCGCGACAACACAAGCCCTGCTATTCCACCGTCGATGTAAACTATCCACTAGAGATCAAAGGCACTTCCGTCGACGTACTTCAAACCATACACACATGGTACGTCAACGGCGTTGAACAACTGATATCACAACAGATCTCTACGACACAAAAGATTGAAATAAGTTGCAAAGGGCTCTCATTAGAGCAGAGATAGCAAATACAATCATTCAGAGGGCACATGCCCCAACAATACATCATTACAATACAGCGGAAGCATTCAACATGTCTGGGTACAGACAAGAACCAAATAGGCCTAAGAGGCCGGAAGCAAACTGACGGAGCCCATCCACGAAGTCTCGGATCCTGCCCGGGTCCGCTATCTACTCGTCAGCAGTCTCGTCATGCTCCACGTAGTAGCCACCATGTAGATCCTCGGAAACGTAGGTCTGCGGAAACCACAGCCCCAAAGGGGTCAGTACATAAACGTACTGGCAAGCAAGACTCACAGTTCACCAAAGTGTAACCCGTCAACACCAAGCACAGATGCCTTGGGTTCAGCGGAAGAGAGGGGATATAAAAGATGCTGCAACTGGCTGCGCTAACCAACTACAGAGATTTCTACCACTTCCGGCTAACAGAAAGGGGATAAGATCGAGGATTGCAACCAACTGAAAGATAACTTCAAACAAACCCATCCTGGATCTCGCCCCTTATCCAAAGAAGCAATCCGAGGATAACTCACACAGTTGTATTAATGATGGTTCAGATTGTTGTGTCAATAATCCTATTACTAGTCAAGTTGTTAATCATTGGGTGAGATTGTGAATCATTAGTTTAAGTTGTCCTGAGTACTTGTTAGCCAGTACTTTCACCAAGTAATCCATAACCGCGGAAAACACGGCTTCTCGAGAAGATTATCCCTGCAGGGTTGCACCAATTTGGCCGTACACGCATGAATAACCCGCCAGATGGAAAGGCCCTTCCACCAAGCGGGGCACTCAACACAACTCAACTCTTCTTCGCATCAAGCCCAAAGCACCTTAGGCGCACGGCTAATCGAGCCCAGAAGAAAATGGACCCTCATAGCACTCTAAGAACGTGTCCTCCTATATGTCGACTACGAAAGTTCCACCCGGGATCCAAGGGCTCGCAAAATCATGCATGCAGCAAATGGAAAGCCCGAACTAAATGAGGCGATTTGGACGAGATGCGAATCGAATCAAATTGAGGGGGGCGCCCATACTCGCTTCCCACATGCGGTTAGTGCGCTCATCATGGATCAGTAGACAAGACCCTTTTCCTATTAGGGTCGACACTAGCAGGCCTCAAAACCACAAAGGGCCTCCTGCCGGTGCCTTATCATCAAGTTTATTAATTAACAATAACAGTAGCATGATTGATTGATTGATTAAACATCGAGCCCCCAGAACATAATGGAATAGGTAACTGAGAGTAACGGGTAACAGACTCGAGCAAAGCAACCTAAGCATGCGAGTAAGACACGGGCTCAAACAATGGTTGTAGGAAGGGAGATGAGGCAATATCAGGGTTAAGGGATTCATGTGATAGGTTCGTAACAGAAACAACTACTGCTAAGGCTAGCAGAAAAGAACAACGGAAAGTATCGGTAACCAATGTTGAAAGGAACACAGTGGTTCATGTGAGTGATAACTTGCCTGCAAAACCCAGTAGCCTGGTACTGAGCTAACTCCTTAGAAGGGATGTCGTAAATATCGTCGGTCTCAACGTCGTCGTGTATCCGGGAAGAAGCAAACAACCATTGCAGAAAGATAAACAATCAATATAATGGCATAGGTGCACAAACATGGGGATGATGCATGTCATGTTAATAGATGCATCAAAATAAACTACTTGTCAAGATAACACAATTTAATTGGACCCATATGCAATTGGATTGCATATGGAAAAGATCCATTGAAATAAGTGGAAACAAATGATTTACAATTAATTATTATGTGAGAGTTGTTAGCATGATGCATGCATGATGATAACAACAAAATAACAGCAAATAACAATAATAGATGCAAGTGATAAAAGAGTAAAACAAGTTTGGAGAACATTGGTTAAGTTTGGAAAGTTTGGTTACTTAAACTTGCCACACAAGCAACTGTTGTTTTCAACAAGTTAAAGTGTTCAAAACAAATAACAAAGTTTATATTTGAAAAGAACATCAAATTTTAGTTGGATTACATGTTTCACTTGTTGCAAAAGGATTTCAAATGAATTATTTAGGAATTAAACAAGGTAAACAAGAATTAAATGAATTTAATTCAAACATGAACTTATTTGAATTTTTATTTGTTCAAAGCATTAAACCAATTTCATATTTGAAAAGTTTATACTTTTAGGGTTGGAAAACATATTTTATATGTTCCAAAAGAATTTGTTTTGATCAAGTTATGAAATTACCAATTTTAAATGAATTAAACAAGGTTTAAATTATTTAACCAATTTTAGTTATTCAAAACATGAAACAAATTTTATATTTGGAAAGGTGGTTTAATTTTGCATGGAAAACATATTTCATTTGTGGAAATTGGATTTAAAATGAGCAAGTTATTATTTTGGCAATTTTAAATGCAATAAACAAGAAACAGTTGTTTTCAGCAATTTAAATTATTCAAAACAGCAAACAAAATTTATATTTGGAAATTAAATTTAATTTGGTATTGAAAACATATTAAAAATGTTGAAATTGGAGTTAAAATGAATTATTTATGCATTTTAGAAGTTTAGGGTGCAATCTGCCATTTTAATTAATATCCAGGGATTTAGAAATTAATAGGAGGGACTTAGAATTAATTTGCAGGGGCTAGAAAGTAAACAACAGGGACCTACAGGTGATTACTGAGAAGTTTCTGTGCCCAGACATTGGAAAAATAAAAGTTTTGGTTAATGGTTGGGAGGGGGACTCGAACCCCCAACCTGCTGCTAGCACAAAGGGACTGCTACCAGTTGGGCTGGTGTGCTGATTCGTGACAGAAGGGGTCGCGTGGTGAGGATAAGGTGCAGAAACAAATACTGAAACAATTGGAAAAGAAACCAGGAAGAAAAGGGGTGGCCGGGATTCGAACCAGTGCGCTAGCGTTGCGCTGCACGGGATGGAACCAGTGTGCTCTCGTGTTTTTCGTGACAGAGAAGGGGATCGAGGGAGGATATGCTGTGGCTCGCGGACTGTTTTTCTGAATCTGAAATTTCCTGCGCTACTGAACCCGGAAGGAAACGATCCCTGCAGCTGGGCTGCTCGCCGTGGTTCATGGCCGCGGTGGCCGTGGGGCTGCTGCGAGGGGTGATGGGAGGCGAGTAGGAGAAGGGAGAGAGGGAACCGAGGCGGGGGCGGCCTCACCTTGGGCTCGACGCAGCAAGGAGGAGGCGGACGGGGCGGTGCAGGGGAGGTGCAGGCAGTGGAGAACGCCGGCGATGGAGGAGATGGCGCCGGCGACCCAGGCCTCCTCGGGCGGTGACGCCTACATCGAAGTTGGAGCGGGTGCGCAGCCGGTTCCATTCCCGGGGAAGGTTGCCTCCCGAGGTGATCATGGGGGATGGGAAGGTGGCGGCCATGGGGGCTCGGTGGTGGTGATCGTGGGTTCAGGGTTCAGAGAACACCGAACCAGCAGAGAGGGGAGGGAAGGTGGCGGCGATGGGATGGAGGGGCTCTAGGGTTTCTAGGGTTCGAGCAGAGGGGGAGGTGTGGTGATTTTAAGGAGGGTGAGACCTTGTACGGCAGCTCATCCAGAGGGGGAGGGGGAGATCGTCTGGTGATGGATGTGTTCGTACAGAGGAGGGTGACGCCAGCGAGGAAGAAGGGGTATCGGGCTGGAAAAAGAAGTGGGCTGGGCTTAGGATAGATTAGTTAGCTGCTGCTCCTCCTTTTCTCTTTTGTTATTTTTGTTTCTTTTATTTTATTTTTTGTAGCAAACAAAATTGGAAGAAAAGGAGGCCTTTAGGGTTAGGAAAAATTCATAGAAAAATAGGGCGAACTTGTCATGTTAACTTCAAACAGCTAACCAATTTGGATTTCAAAAATGTTTAAGTTTTTGGTGCTGTTTGGAATAAACCAAAATTAGATTATTTTGAAGATTTGAAATGATTAATGAAATCAACCTTTTAATAAAGTGACCCAAAAGAATTAATTAGAAAACAAGGGATGAGAGAAAGTTTTGCTTATTATTTTTTATAGTTTCAAATTGGTTTTGTTTGAAAACTATTTGTTTTGAATTGGAATATTTGGTTAATTAATATAGAAACAACAATTTAATAGGGTGAACCCTGTTATTAGTTGGATTAGACACATTGGAAAGGTTTGATATTTGATAATTTCCAACTGAGGTGTTGATGATGATTTTGCTTTGAATTTGAAAACCAATTTGGAAAGGCTTAGTGGAATTTATAACACCATTTTATTAGTTGAACATTATGGGATAATTGGAAACAATTAAGGTTTTTATTTGGAAACAACTATTTGGATGTTGGTTTGGGATTTCAAATGGAAAACAAATTGAATTTGAAAAGGGTTTGATTATTGGATGCATTTTTATAGAAATGAAACAATAGTTTGGAATCACACTTTAATGGAAACAAATAATTGTTTTATTTTGAAATATCATTTTAGAAATTGTAACATCACAAGGATGAAACAAAAGGTTTGAATTTTGGTTTGAAATTCAAATGGAAAACAAAGGAAAACAAATGAAAACAGTTGGAAAACAACTGAAAACAGAGAAAAACAAATGGAAAACAAACAAAACAAATGCAACCAACATGATGCCATGATGCAAAACATAAAATAACAGAGAGCAAACATTCTAAAGGCTATTTTTCAGACTTGGGATGTTACAAAACGCCCCCCCTTGAAGGAATCGCGCCCCGAGATTCCTACTGAGAAAAGAAAAAGGTCCGGAAACTTCTTGGGGAGATCCTCTTGAACTGTGACACGTGAAACACATCGTGCACCTTAGATAGACGTCAGGGAATTTGCAAACCACCGGAACATTTCAAGTAAAGGGGAGAGATTTTGCACCAAGGGTGTATAGCTGGATAGAACTTGATTCATTTGGAGAATAGACTATCTGTAATAAGGGTGGAACAGAGTTATTGACATCAATGCAACACCAAGAATAACATCAATGTCAGAATCATCAACATGAGAGTAACGAGGAATATGTGGCCTCTCATTAGAATTGGATTGTTCTTACTTATCTTGGAAGTCAACATTTGAGATCCCGGGGAGTGAACAGAGTTTTGATTGCTTAGTGGAACCAGAATTGGGTTGTATGTTGTGTAAAAGATTGTTGACACAAAGGAATGTGATGCTCCGGTATCAAATAACACTTTAACTGGATAAGAGTTTACGAGGAAGTTTTGATTAGACGCCGGTAGAAGAATTGAATTGGAAAACAACAACAAGATTTCAACGGACGAAAAGGATGTTGAGAAGAACAGGATAACAACATCGGGGAAAACGAGAACAAAACTCCTGAGGTACTACGGAAAACCCATCCGGGCTTCTAAAGGATCAATATCTACTGCTTAAGGAATAGAGGATTTGCTTCCGGGGCTTACACGCCTCCGTTCTCAATCATGAGTAGGCAACATGATAAATCATGTCACAACCACCTCCATTCCTATGGTCTAGTAGATATAACCATCCTAGAGAAACCAGAATTCGTGAAATCCTAACTTGAAAGTTCAGATGAGAAGGGAAAACAACGTTACACTTCCTTACCAGAAAAAGGGAGGGTGGGTGGGGAAAGAAGAAAAAGAACAGAATTCCTACTCTCACGTTTCATTTTTCCTATATAGCTACAAAATAGTTTCTAGACTCAAACTGCGACCAGTAAAAAGGGATCCTACAGGCAGACATGCTCTGATACCATTTGTCGCACCCTGATTTCTCGGGGATACTCACCGTACGAACTGGATAGCAGATGCTTGGATTATGGGGCATAACTGCTCCCACGTCCCAGCTTCCTGGTAGGCCTGCGCTTATGCGCGACAACACAAGCCCTGCTATTCCACCGTCGATGTAAACTATCCACTAGAGATCAAAGGCACTTCCGTCGACGTACTTCAAACCATACACACATGGTACGTCAACGGCGTTGAACAACTGATATCACAACAGATCTCTACGACACAAAAGATTGAAATAAGTTGCAAAGGGCTCTCATTAGAGCAGAGATAGCAAATACAATCATTCAGAGGGCACATGCCCCAACAATACATCATTACAATACAGCGGAAGCATTCAACATGTCTGGGTACAGACAAGAACCAAATAGGCCTAAGAGGCCGGAAGCAAACTGACGGAGCCCATCCACGAAGTCTCGGATCCTGCCCGGGTCCGCTATCTACTCGTCAGCAGTCTCGTCATGCTCCACGTAGTAGCCACCATGTAGATCCTCGGAAACGTAGGTCTGCGGAAACCACAGCCCCAAAGGGGTCAGTACATAAACGTACTGGCAAGCAAGACTCACAGTTCACCAAAGTGTAACCCGTCAACACCAAGCACAGATGCCTTGGGTTCAGCGGAAGAGAGGGGATATAAAAGATGCTGCAACTGGCTGCGCTAACCAACTACAGAGATTTCTACCACTTCCGGCTAACAGAAAGGGGATAAGATCGAGGATTGCAACCAACTGAAAGATAACTTCAAACAAACCCATCCTGGATCTCGCCCCTTATCCAAAGAAGCAATCCGAGGATAACTCACACAGTTGTATTAATGATGGTTCAGATTGTTGTGTCAATAATCCTATTACTAGTCAAGTTGTTAATCATTGGGTGAGATTGTGAATCATTAGTTTAAGTTGTCCTGAGTACTTGTTAGCCAGTACTTTCACCAAGTAATCCATAACCGCGGAAAACACGGCTTCTCGAGAAGATTATCCCTGCAGGGTTGCACCAATTTGGCTGTACACGCATGAATAACCCGCTAGATGGAAAGGCCCTTCCACCAAGCGGGGCACTCAACACAACTCAACTCTTCTTCGCATCAAGCCCAAAGCACCTTAGGCGCACGGCTAATCGAGCCCAGAAGAAAATGGACCCTCATAGCACTCTAAGAACGTGTCCTCCTATATGTCGACTACGAAAGTTCCACCCGGGATCCAAGGGCTCGCAAAATCATGCATGCAGCAAATGGAAAGCCCGAACTAAATGAGGCGATTTGGACGAGATGCGAATCGAATCAAATTGAGGGGGGCGCCCATACTCGCTTCCCACATGCGGTTAGTGCGCTCATCATGGATCAGTAGACAAGACCCTTTTCCTATTAGGGTCGACACTAGCAGGCCTCAAAACCACAAAGGGCCTCCTGCCGGTGCCTTATCATCAAGTTTATTAATTAACAATAACAGTAGCATGATTGATTGATTGATTAAACATCGAGCCCCCAGAACATGATGGAATAGGTAACTGAGAGTAACGGGTAACAGACTCGAGCAAAGCAACCTAAGCATGAGAGTAAGACACGGGCTCAAACAATGGTTGTAGGAAGGGAGATGAGGCAATATCAGGGTTAAGGGATTCATGTGATAGGTTCGTAACAGAAACAACTACTGCTAAGGCTAGCAGAAAAGAACAACGGAAAGTATCGGTAACCAATGTTGAAAGGAACACAGTGGTTCATGTGAGTGATAACTTGCCTGCAAAACCCAGTAGCCTGGTACTGAGCTAACTCCTTAGAAGGGATGTCGTAAATATCGTCGGTCTCAACGTCGTCGTGTATCCGGGAAGAAGCAAACAACCATTGCAGAAAGATAAACAATCAATATAATGGCATAGGTGCACAAACATGGGGATGATGCATGTCATGTTAATAGATGCATCAAAATAAACTACTTGTCAAGATAACACAATTTAATTGGACCCATATGCAATTGGATTGCATATGGAAAAGATCCATTGAAATAAGTGGAAACAAATGATTTACAATTAATTATTATGTGAGAGTTGTTAGCATGATGCATGCATGATGATAACAACAAAATAACAGCAAATAACAATAATAGATGCAAGTGATAAAAGAGTAAAACAAGTTTGGAGAACATTGGTTAAGTTTGGAAAGTTTGGTTACTTAAACTTGCCACACAAGCAACTGTTGTTTTCAACAAGTTAAAGTGTTCAAAACAAATAAAAAAGTTTATATTTGAAAAGAACATCAAATTTTAGTTGGATTACATGTTTCACTTGTTGCAAAAGGATTTCAAATGAATTATTTAGGAATTAAACAAGGTAAACAAGAATTAAATGAATTTAATTCAAACATGAACTTATTTGAATTTTTATTTGTTCAAAGCATTAAACCAATTTCATATTTGAAAAGTTTATACTTTTAGGGTTGGAAACATATTTTATATGTTCCAAAAGAATTTGTTTTGATCAAGTTATGAAATTACCAATTTTAAATGAATTAAACAAGGTTTAAATTATTTAACTAATTTTAGTTATTCAAAACATGAAACAAATTTTATATTTGGAAAGGTGGTTTAATTTTGCATGGAAAACATATTTCATTTGTGGAAATTGGATTTAAAATGAGCAAGTTATTATTTGGCAATTTTAAATGCAATAAACAAGAAACAGTTGTTTTCAGCAATTTAAATTATTCAAAACAGCAAACAAAATTTATATTTGGAAAGTACATTTAATTTGGTATTGAAAACATATTAAAAATGTTGAAATTGGAGTTAAAATGAATTATTTATGCATTTTAGAAGTTTAGGGTGCAATCTGCCATTTTAATTAATATCCAGGGATTTAGAAATTAATAGCAGGGACTTAGAATTAATTTGCAGGGGCTAGAAAGTAAACAACAGGGACCTACAGGTGATTACTGAGAAGTTTCTGTGCCCAGACATTGGAAAAATAAAAGTTTTGGTTAATGGTTGGGAGGGGGACTCGAACCCCCAACCTGCTGCTAGCACAAAGGGACTGCTACCAGTTGGGCTGGTGTGCTGATTCGTGACAGAAGGGGTCGCGTGGTGAGGATAAGGTGCAGAAACAAATACTGAAACAATTGGAAAAGAAACCAGGAAGAAAAGGGGTGGCCGGGATTCGAACCAGTGCGCTAGCGTTGCGCTGCACGGGATGGAACCAGTGCGCTCTCGTGTTTTTCGTGACAGAGAAGGGGATCGAGGGAGGATATGCTGTGGCTCGCGGACTGTTTTTCTGAATCTGAAATTTCCTGCGCTACTGAACCCGGAAGGAAACGATCCCTGCAGCTGGGCTGCTCGCCGTGGTTCATGGCCGCGGTGGCCGTGGGGCTGCTGCGAGGGGTGATGGGAGGCGAGTAGGAGAAGGGAGAGAGGGAACCGAGGCGGGGGCGGCCTCACCTTGGGCTCGACGCAGCAAGGAGGAGGCGGACGGGGCGGTGCAGGGGAGGTGCAGGCAGTGGAGAACGCCGGCGATGGAGGAGATGGCGCCGGCGACCCAGGCCTCCTCGGGCGGTGACGCCTACATCGAAGTTGGAGCGGGTGCGCAGCCGGTTCCATTCCCGGGGAAGGTTGCCTCCCGAGGTGATCATGGGGGATGGGAAGGTGGCGGCCATGGGGGCTCGGTGGTGGTGATCGTGGGTTCAGGGTTCAGAGAACACCGAACCAGCAGAGAGGGGAGGGAAGGTGGCGGCGATGGGATGGAGGGGCTCTAGGGTTTCTAGGGTTCGAGCAGAGGGGGAGGTGTCGTGATTTTAAGGAGGGTGAGACCTTGTACGGCAGCTCATCCAGAGGGGGAGGGGGAGATCGTCTGGTGATGGATGTGTTCGTACAGAGGAGGGTGACGCCAGCGAGGAAGAAGGGGTATCGGGCTGGAAAAAGAAGTGGGCTGGGCTTAGGATAGATTAGTTAGCTGCTGCTCCTCCTTTTCTCTTTTGTTATTTTTGTTTCTTTTATTTTATTTTTTGTAGCAAACAAAATTGGAAGAAAAGGAGGCCTTTAGGGTTAGGAAAAATTCATAGAAAAATAGGGCGAACTTGTCATGTTAACTTCAAACAGCTAACCAATTTGGATTTCAAAAATGTTTAAGTTTTTGGTGTTGTTTGGAATAAACCAAAATTAGATTTTTTGAAGATTTGAAATGATTAATGAAATCAACCTTTTAATAAAGTGAACCAAAAGAATTAATTAGAAAACAAGGGATGAGAGAAAGTTTTGCTTATTATTTTTTATAGTTTCAAATTGGTTTTGTTTGAAAACTATTTGTTTTGAATTGGAATATTTGGTTAATTAATATAGAAACAACAATTTAATAGGGTGAACCCTGTTATTAGTTGGATTAGACACATTGGAAAGGTTTGATATTTGATAATTTCCAACTGAGGTGTTGATGATGATTTTGCTTTGAATTTGAAAACCAATTTGGAAAGGCTTAGTGGAATTTATAACACCATTTTATTAGTTGAACATTATGGGATAATTGGAAACAATTAAGGTTTTTATTTGGAAACAACTATTTGGATGTTGGTTTGGGATTTCAAATGGAAAACAAATTGAATTTGAAAAGGGTTTGATTATTGGATGCATTTTTATAGAAATGAAACAATAGTTTGGAATCACACTTTAATGGAAACAAATAATTGTTTTATTTTGAAATATCATTTTAGAAATTGTAACATCACAAGGATGAAACAAAAGGTTTGAATTTTGGTTTGAAATTCAAATGGAAAACAAAGGAAAACAAATGAAAACAGTTGGAAAACAACTGAAAACAGAGAAAAACAAATGGAAAACAAACAAAACAAATGCAACCAACATGATGCCATGATGCAAAACATAAAATAACAGAGAGCAAACATTCTAAAGGCTATTTTTCAGACTTGGGATGTTACAATCATTCTATATTATTCAATCCACAAGTGAAGAGCAATAATGATGAGTTACGACGATTCAAGTTGTGGTGAGAGGCTGGTATGAACTCTATTTGTTTTATTTTTGTACATATACTCATCCATTTGAACATGCTTAGTTCGTTCATGTAAGGTGTATGTTATTTAATTGATGCTTAGTAGTTCGTGCTCTCACGTTTTTAGTTCCAACTTATTAATATAAGATAGCATGTCGTATGAATGTTTGCTTGCATTGTTTTATTCATAGAAGGGTATGATATTGTGGTATATCCCTCTGATTGTTTCGCTTGAATTGACTTGGCACATGCTCACGCATGCGTATGACTGAAAACATTAAGCCTCGATGATTTATTTTGCCTCAGAGTATTTGTATCGTTATTATGCCCTTGTTAATTCTGTTTTATTGCAAACATGATTATGACAGTTGTTGCTCTCTTGATTGTCGCTCCCCGTCTATTGCTAGCCTTCGCCTGTACTGAGTATGAGCTCTACTCGTGCATCCAACTCCCAAAAACCAAAGTTTTCCAAATTTGTCCACCATACCAACCTATATATGTGGTATTTAACCGCCACTCCAAGTAAATTTCTCGTGTGCTACCTTTAAAACCTTCAAAAAAGTTATTCCTGTTTTGTACCCCTGTTTTAGCTCATGAGGAAATAGAGAATCTACCTCACTTTTTGATTGAATTTCACACCCTGGACTAGTGTCTTGATCCGCTTATCCAAATGATAGAAGAGCCGACAGCGGGATGCCCAGCCCCAAATTAAGACAACAAATTTTCTTCAATATTTTTGTCCCTGATTTATCAGTCAAAGCATAATTGTGTAACCAAAAGAGAAAGAGGGATGACCTTCTACCCAGATGTGTCCTTCTACGGGAGTCGCTCTTGTGAAGTCTAGTTGGCTTGTGACGTACTGTATTGTCTATTTACCATTCATTGACATAAGCATACACCTCTCTAAAAAATGTTTTCCATACCTCTGTTTAATAAAATAAAAAACTCTAGCACATGAGTCAATCCTTGCTTCCCTCTGCGAAGGGCCTTTCTTTTATTTTTATGTTGAGCCTTCACCTTCTCACTTTATGCACCTTATTGACAGCATGGCTATCATTCTTAGTGTAATGTGCTTGTCCCAAAACACGGTTGATTGTGGTATAACTTTGATGCTTGTATCTTTGATATCTTTATTTCTAGTCTTCATTTGAACTTCAGAGGTGCCCTAGAATTTGCTCCATTATTAAGGGAAAGCGAGTACACTTTATCATACCCTATTATGAGCATTGCAATCCTGCAGATTGATATACTTCAAGTTGTTTATTATTAGTTTTTTGGCATCTCTTCATGGTTTGCATATCTGCTAGGTGACGTTTATCTTGCATACATCTTATTATGAATTGCCTCAGCACTTGATCATATAGTGATTATATTTACATCATATGAAACAAATGTGTTTGTCAAAGTCTTTTATCGCACTCAGTTGTCACTGAATTGCTTGAGGACAAGCAATAAGCTAAGCTTGGGGGGAGTTGTTACGTCCAAAACGTATATTCTTTTTCGAACATTTTTCTTATTGTTTGCCTCTAAACTTGTGATTTTTGGATACCACTAACAAGGACTAACGATGTTTTCAGCAGAATTACCTTGGTGTCTCGTCTTTGTGCAGAAAAAATAAACTTTCGTGAAATTGCCCGAAAAAGACCCCATTGAGCTTATATCACCAGAAGACCCTGGGAGCCAGAAGGACACCTGGAGGGGGGCAAGGAGGGGCCATACCATCCCTAGGCGCCCCCCCTAGGTCGCGCCTCCTGGTGGTGTGGGGGGCACATCCACCCTTCGGGCTCCCCTTTCGACTACATATGCCCCGTAAACCTAAAACACGAGGGGGTTCGTCATATTCCACAGAAACACAACAGAGCGTCGCTGCCACCTCGAAACTCAATTCGGGGATCGAAAGTTCCTGTTCTGGCACCCTGCCGGGACGGGGATTCGGAGGAGATCAACGCCATCGACACCGCCACCTCTTCTCCATCAACCATCCATAATTCCCCCGTCCATGTGTGAGTAAACACCGCTGTAGGCTGAGAGAGATGGAAGGGATTGGATAAGATCGATCATGTAATAATGCCAGATTGTTAGGGCATAGTGCCTAGTATCCATTGTTTGTGGTTTCTATCGTTGTTGCAACTTGTTATGCTTAATGCTTGTCACTAGGGACCGAGTGTCATGTTCTCATATCTGAACATGTTATTGTTTCATGAGTATAATTATGTTTCTTGATCATATCTGTGAGTTGTTTACACATGTCATTGTCCGTAACCCGAGGCCCCAAAGTGACAGAAATTGGGACAACCGGAGGGGATGGTTTTGATGTGAGGATCACGTGTGTTCACAGAGTGTTAATGCTTTGCTCCGGTGCTTTATCAAAAGGAGCACCTTAATTACTAGTAAATTACCTTGAGGCCCCGCTGCAACGGGTTGGTAGGACAAAAGATGTTGTGCAAGTTTCTCATTGCGAGCACGTATGACTATATTGGAACACATGCCTATGGTTTGACTAGAACTTGGATGTTTTATTATTATTATCTGCAATGCACATGTTTAGATTATTACATGACATATGTTATTCATGCAACGCCCGTTCATCCATTCCCTCTATGCCTACGGTACTCCCATTCTGTTGTTTCCCGTGATTGCTATTGCTGTTACTATTTTATTCCTGTTGTTATTTTACAACTACTACTATTATAAAACGGTTACCACTGATAAATTGTTGCGAGCAAGTCTACTTTCAGGTGCAGCTGAATTGACAACTCAGTTGTTAAGGCATATAAATACTCTTTGGCTCCCCTTGTGTCGAATCAATAAATTTGGATTTTAGTTCCCTCGAAGACTGTTGCGATCCCCTATACTTGTGGGTAATCACGCCGCCTCGCAACCCCCTACAGCATGGGCTCCTCCTTGGTCGCGTTCTCCTCCGTCAGCGCACACCTCTTCCTCGTGCTTAAGAGGGAGCAGACGGGGGCCGAGCTCGTGCTCCACGCCGGCCCCGCCTCCGGTACAACGATTGGGCCGAAGGACTTCGTCGGGGAGGGCGAGGAGGACGCCGTCCTCAACATTCTCCTCTCCCGCAGCTCCCGCGAGGAGGAGAAGCAGAAGAACCGCCTCGAGGCGGAGGCCCTCGACAATAAGCTGCTGGAGCAGGGGCTGGCCCTGGCAGAAGAGTTCGAGGAGAAGAAGGCGGACTGGGAGCGCGTCCGCGAGGAGCAGCACAAGAAGTTCGTCGGCCTCGACCCTGTGGAATAGAGCGTCGGCGAGATGGCTCTAGTGATGCCTTCAAGTAGGTTTAGTTCACCGTAGTTTAGGTTAGGCTGCCGGTAAGCGCTAGCTTCGGTGAGATGCCAAATGAACCTCCAGCCATATGCTCTTGCGACTATATAAAGGTATCCATTTCTGAATGTTCGCGCGATTTTTCAATTTTGCAAATCTACAGTTCTGTTTTGCGTTTCTGCGTAAAACACCGACCCCCCCCCCCCACACACGCACACACACGCGCGCGCCATCTACTCCGGCGATGGACTCCGCTGCCTACCCTCCCTCATTCCCCAGCACTCAATTTGTCGTGGGATAATCACGGCAGATGTTACCGGGGGTAACTGATCTTGGGGCAAGTCGACACAGGTATTCGGGAGAGGGTTTAGCTCGAAGGAAGACATGGCGGAAAGCAATCTAAGAACCGGAAAACAACTCGCCGGATCTCAATATGAATTATGCTGGATACTCGATAACCGGTGTTACAACTATGACTTGAATCTCTGGCAAACTAAACCTAGGGGCCGGTTTATAAAGCACCCGTACACCCCTAACTTGCCCTTCAAGGCACATCTTGAGTCCTATTCGAACTTTGCTTACAAACCCTAGCTTTCCTTACCGCAACCCACAATCCGGGTTACGAGGCCTACAAACTTTGGGCCTTCCAGAAGTCTCTTTATTCTTAGCCGGATCCTGTGCTACATCCTTTGGGCCGGGTTACACCTTGGAGTGGGCCTACCGGGTTACTATCCCCCCATCAGTAGTCCCCAGAATAGCCTGGGCTTCCAAGATTTACTCTTCGAAGTGCTGGCTATTCCCTGCAGAAATATTGGATACAAAAACACATGAAGATCAAGATACAATATGTTGACGAATGGCTGGGATTAGCACCAAGGGGATCAGGTAGCAACCCGGCTCTCCCTCAAAGGCTCTCCCTCAATCCTCCAGACTTGAGTCTTAATAGGAAACTCGATGATTTCACATCTTCCTCGATAACTATCGCTGATACCAGGAAAGAGATTTCCCCTTCCTTTTTCTCTGGATTACATCGACCTATGCATAAGGCGCGTCTTTCAAATTTCAAAATAGCCAACTATTACTCCGCACCTCCCGGGTTTCGCCCGTTAGGTTAGGCTTTTCCACCCGGGCTATTATAAATAGACCCCAGGGAGCAACCTCAACTCCAACGACTCATTTCCCCATCCCTCTTCTTCTCAAGCTCGAGTTCACAGAGTGCCACCACGGAAGCCCTGCGCACGTCGCCGGAGCCCATCCGCCGTCGTTTGCGCTCCGCCACCGTGCAACCCACTCCAGCTCCCAAATCCGCCACTAAGCCCCCGATTCGCCGGCCAGAAATCGCGAAAGGGCATCAATCTTGCGCCATCTGTCTCCGCAAATCCCTACTTCAACCTCCTCCGGTAAGTTCTTGATATCCAACAGCCTAACCTTGCAATCTCTTTAGCTTTTCCTTAGATCAGATCTGAATCGAGTCGCCTGCAATTTCTCGGGCCCTGCCGAATTGACTCACTAGTGTTTACCATAACCACTCCCATAGATAGGATGTGCAGCTTATCTTACTCCCCTACCACTAAGTATCATTAGCTTGGCCTTAAATACAGAAATTGGATTTCCCATCTAGGCTCGGACCACCGAAAATTTCCGCCCTTGTTCTTATCATCCGGAAAATCTCGCTTCTCCGGCTCACTTGCTGATAATAGACATAAGGGTATCCTTCTACCTTCCCCAGACACTTGCTTTACGGAAAAACTTCACAGCTTCCGTAACGACATGCGATACCCGGACAGATCGTACTTGATCCAGCAAGGAAATACCCGGATCATGTTTAAGTTACCGGTAACTGATTATTCATTAATTTCCGAGTTTTCGCTTCTCACCTCCTTTCCTTTGATGTTTTACCAGGTCAACCCCATGGCACCCAAGAGGCAGGGGAAACAGCCGGCTAAAGCTAAATCCACTAACTCCATTTCAGCCAATTGGGGGAGATCCTCCGTTACCAAGGCCAAACTGGAGGAGTTGGTCGAGCTTGGAATCCTTCCTCCCCAGGAATCTATCCGCTGGAGAGTACCAAGCAACGAAACCCGGCCTTCTCCAGCAACGGATGAGGTAATATGTTTCGTCGAACACGTGACCCGGGGCTTCAGGCCTCCGGGTCACCCTTTCTTTCGTGACGTCCTAGATCACTACAACCTCCGTATTTTCGATATAGGCCCAAACTCCGTTCTGAACATCACCCACTTTATCGTTCTTTCCGAGTCTTACTTGTGCACTCCGCCAAGTCTGGCTCTCTTTGTTGAACTCTTTCAGTGCAAGCCGTGCCGCGAAAGCGGTGACGGCGCACTTCTTACTTGCGGCGGGGTTTCTATCCAGCGCCGCAAGAATTCCCTGATGCCTCCCCTCACTCTCAATTCTCATGTAAAGCACTGGCAGCTCTCATACTTCTACTGCCAGGATACCTCCCCACCCGGCGAGAAGAAGTTGCCGGGTTACTCGGAGGGTCAGCTTGACATTTCCGAGTCTTTCAATGCCTTCGCCCCTGACTCGGACAGGGAGGCGATCTTGCCTTCGTTGGCTAAGATCTCCATCTTATCAGCCCGAGGGCTCATCGGGCTAAACTTAGTGAAGACCTGGGTTAACTTCCGCATCCAGCCCAACTCTATTCGTGAAAAACTGATGTGTGAATATTCGGGCCAAACCACGGACTCGATCCGATACTCCACCAGCACCTTCGCTCCTAACGATACAAACAAGACGATTAAAGGTTTCTTAACAGAGAAGCTCGAGGTAATCCGGAACATAGCCGGATTAGAGCCTTTTACCCTCGAGAACCCGGCCCCTGCAGTAAGTTTTCTACCCTTTGATTTTGGATTCTAACAAGCCATCTTTTGTCCGCTTCTCTTGACTCAATATTGGCCCTTACCCTGGCATTTTCACCTTAGGCCGATAATGACTTTTGGATAATCGACACTCCTCCCAATTCTGGAGACGCGGAGGAGGAAGATGACGCCGTTAATTCGGACGAAGGTGCATACTTAACCCCCTTGCACACATTATATCCTGCCTCCTCTTTTTCCTTATGCTATAACTTTAATACCTTTCAGAACGAGAGGACCAAGACGAGGAAGAAGAGACAGATGGCAGGGAAGAGTCCGCCAGCGAGGAGGACGAGCCGGAGCCGGCCACCAAAGCTGGATCCAAAAGGAAATCCCAGAGGATCGCCCTCCAGGTTTTTATTTCGTTCCCTTGCACTTTAATTTTTTGTTCCCATAACGTCATTTCGGGGCTAACCCCACCTTCACCCCTTTTGATCATAAATGAAGGAGCCACCCACGACTAGGCGCCGAGTAACTCGGAACCATCCGGGCAACGAGGCCCTTAACCCGGGCACTTCATCGCCCCCGGCTCGACACTCTGGTATTTATATCGTAAATAAAAACTCTTTCCGGACATTCCTTTGCAACATAATCTCAAACCTTGCTTGGCACTTTTCAGTATCTTCCGGATCTAGCAGCGGCTTTCCTTCGGACTTCCCGGTGAACACCGGGTAAACGCCTTTTCCTGACATTATACCGAGCTTTTATTGCTTTTTTCATAACCAAAGATTAATTGTACCTTCGCACCTTCTACAGAGCCACGGTTGTTATTAGCGACCAGGAGGACACTGAGGCTAAGGTCCGGGTCGAGAACGAGCCGGCTGATGGTGCCTTCACCACAACTGGCGACGAGCAAGCGTCGCCACCAGAGCTAGCTAGGCATGATACCGGGTATCCAATCGCTTCGCACGCAGGCGAGAAGGAGAAGGGAGCAGCTTCGAGCGCGGGAGGGGGACCAGACTCCGACATTCGGATGACCCGGGTGCCACCTCCTGTTACAAGAAAAGCTCCTTTTCCCACTTTCCAGGTACCCGAGTCATCTAACTCGGATAACGCTGATTTTAACCAGCTGATGAGCGCTCTTCTCGCCATGAAAGCTTCAGAAGGAAATATCCTAGAGCGTATGGCTGCAGCACATCAGGTAATCTTACTTGATACTTCTTACTATACATCCAGTCCCCAAGTTCCGAGCATAATTTTCTGTAATTATTCTCGGTACTTCGCATAATAATTTTCTGTAATTACTTCCTCAGAAGGAAATATTCTCGTGATATCCGGCTTACAGTTGCACTCATTCTTTGCAGGCGGAGATAACTCAGTCGGATGAGACATTACTTAAAACTGAGCAGCTCTTGCTTGCGGAAACAAAACGTAGGGAAACCCTTGAAGCGGAGATAAAGACTTTGAAAAAAGATGTCTCCAAATACAAGAACAAATACAATGCTGCCCAATCCTCGCTGAATAACCTGTCAACTCAAATTACGGACACTTACCGTATCCTGCTAAGTAAGTTTGTTATTTGCAATTGACTTGCGTATCTCTATCTCTCCGTTGTAATAATCAAGATTACTGATATGCTTTTGTGTGTTTTGATTGCAGGTGCTAACCTTGCTGCTCCGGAGGAGAACACCGTTACTCAGGCTAAAACTCTGAAGACTGTGCTCCGGACATTTTTTGCCGGCACGAAACTTTTGCTGGATGCTATAAAGTGGCCTTCGGAGGTATACCCGGGCGAAGAAAATCTCATGCAGGCCTTGTCCACAGCGCCTGGATGGATTGAAATATTGAAGCGTTCGTCTTGCCGGATTGGGATGACCCGGGCTTTGACGCTGGCGAAGGCTTATTTTCCTAAGCTTGACCCGGCCAAGGTAGTATCCGGGTTCCCAGAATTCAAGGCTGACGGGTCTAAGTTTAAACCCCAGGACTTCAAAGCTATACAATCTTCGGTACGTCACTCGGCCACAACTTTGGCAGATAAAATGGATCTAAACACAATTATGAGCTCATATGACTCTGAGGGCAAGGTTATTCTGGTGGAGGCACCCCCTCCTTTTGATATGCTGGAAAAGTGGTCGACTGACCTGGCCAGGAGGAAAAAAGAGGCTGCGAAGAGAGAAACCGAACTAGGCGTGAAGCCGTCTACCTCAACACCAGCCGTTCCTCCTCCTGTCCGTCCTGACGTGAAGAGTCCGGGTAAAACTGCTGGCAAAGCCAAGGAGCAAGTCCAAGACGAAGACCCGGAGGACCACTCCCAGGATGCCGAGTAGGATGATATCTAGTGTTTTGCGTTTCTCGAGACTGATATGATGTTTAGCGGTGCGCCTGTGCAACATTGATACTGATATTATGACTTTGCGCTTGTTAATTTATGATAACTCTTTGCCTCTCCCGGCTTTTGATAATCTCGATCCTTGTGTTACATGTAAGCTTATTCTCGATACTTTGAACTCTTGCTTTTGACTCCCTTTTGAGACTCGGCTAACCGAGTATCGTAGGTTTTGATAGACGGACTTTTCTTTAAGTCCCCAAGACTCGGAAACTAAGGTTTACGAGCTTTAGTAGTTAAGCAGTTTGTTTCTGTCTCGAAGTCCCCAGTCCCCATGACCCAAAGTACGAGCTAAGGGGGCGTGGCCTTTCTCAGATGACAAACTGCTCTTTACCAAGCTGAAAACCGATAGCTATTCACATAAATACTGAAGTCATGCTTAATACTTGTTGAGTTTCCGGCTATTTAAGCCTTATACTCTGCATGGACTTGTGGTTTAGATGACCCTTTTGATTATCTTGTACTGTAAGCCGGCTTTCGCGTGGATACCATGCTGTTACATCTATACGAAAAACAGGGTCAAGCAAGTCCCATTGGGCTGCATAGTTTGATTGTAATCGTAAGTGAACAGATCATGCCACTTTAGCGCGATTCACATCAAGCTTAAGTAAGAATAATCAAGAAATTTGGCTCCTTTGTCCGGTTATAAGATTGCAGCCGTACCCGTTTTTTCGAGTAATCAGCCCTCATAACTCATAGGCATCAAGGCCGGGTCTCCGGGTTTGTGATTACTTATTTAAGCACACCAATCCCCGAAGACCTATATGCACGTGACGTATTTCGATGATATTGACGTATTGATAATAACAAGCATTACTTACTTGTAACTGAAGCAAAGACCATGATAAGACTCGAGACCATCTTCTTTTATTGATAAAAATTTCTTTTTTGAATCAGCAGGCCGCCTCATTAAAAACCTTCCAGTCCCCTTAGGTACCCTGGGTAGGAAAAGAGTGCGTATGAAACCTGCCGTCCATTACACTGCTTTAGTTATTCTCGAGAATCGGCCTCGCGTTGGTACGGCCGATGCACATTCTCCATTTGCTAGGCCCTTTCATAATGAGTACCGGATTTGCTAGCCAATCCGGGTATATCGTCCTTGAAGCGTGATCAGCTGCGGATGGCGGTACGTCTTCTTCTTCCCTGCTAGGGGTTTTGACAGGATCGCTCCTGATGAAGCCTACCATCTTAGGGTTTTGTTCTGCCCTAACTTTTGCTTTGTCCCCCTCAGGAGTTGGCTTTTTTGACGTTGTCCTCTCTTCTAGGTCCACCTGAGAACGGTAATGTTTGAGCTCTTCCTTCCTGCAGGCTTGCTCGGCCATTGCCGCATCTCCCTCATCACATTCAGCTGCCATATCTCGATTTCCGTGTATTGTAATGGTCTTCTTAGGACCCGGGATTTTCAGCTGTAGGTACACATAACACGGTCTCGCCATGAACTTGGCATAAGCCGGCCTTCCAAACAATGCATGATAAGGACTGCGCAACTTTACTACCTCAAAGGTAAGCCACTCGACTCGGTAGTTGTCCTTTGACTCTCCAAAAGCTACTTCCAGTGCCACCTTTCCTTCGGGGCATGCCGAATGACCCGGCACTATCCCGTGAAAAACCGTTGTACTCTTTTGCAGCTGCGATTCCTTTAAGCCCATGCGCAGAAAAGTTTCCCAGTACAGGATATTGATACTACTTCCTCCATCCATCAAGACTTTCTTCAGTTCGTAGCCGTTGACCTGTGGTGCTACTACCAAAGCTAAGACTCCCGGGTGATCAACTCTGTCCGGGTGATCCTTCCTGCTCCATGTTACCTCTTGTTCTGACCACTTCAAATATCTTGGAACAGCGGAAGAGACCGAATTAACTGCTTGTTTTAGTATCTTCTTATCCTTGTTAGAGCCTCCCGTAGTGTGCACATGATATTGACCCAGCTGTTTGGGGTTAGCTTGAAAACCTCCCGCTCCCCCTTGATTGTTACCTTGATTTCCAGCTGGCGGGTTGCCGGCTGGGGGCGGTCCGTTGCCCAAATTTCCACCTAGGCCCGGGCCTCCTCCTCGGCCTGCACCTCGCATGGCTCTGTTCACTTCCTCGTTCTTCCACCTTTGTAAGTCGGCACACTGCTCCAATGAATGATTGGCCGGCTTGCCGTTCCTGCTATGCTTCGGGCATGCCATCCTAAATATGTCCCAACTGTTGCTTGGTCTTGGAGGTCCTTGGTAGTGTCCCCCATTGTGATTTCCAGTATTAAAATTTCCTTCGGATCTAGGTCTTGAAGACCCGGCCTCCGTGTTGGCTACAAACTCGGAATTCCCTTCAAACGGGCGCTTGTTCTGGCTATTTCCATTATTGTTTGGCGCCGATCCATGGCCGGTTTTCCCACTGCTACTTGTGTTTGCTTTTGCTTTCTTGTCATCAACTTCCTCCTCTGTGGTATCCGTTGCAGCGTGTTTGTTGCACGCATCCATTAACTCTCCCATCGTAACCTCCGCTGCATTCCTACTAGATTTCATGCGAGTTAGCTTTTGCACTAAAGGAACATACTTACATGTTTTTGCCATAGCTTGTAGCGCGTCCTTAGGCTGGATATCTGTAGACGAGTGGAGTATCTCCATAACCCGGCGTACCCAGCTTCGTGCTGACTCTCCTTTCTTCTGAACGCATCTTTCTAAATCATCAATAGTAAACAACTTTCTGCATGTCCCATGAAAGTGCTTGATAAATGCGGTCTTTAGCTCCTCCCACGATTTGATCGATTTTTCCGGTAAATTGGTGAACCATAACTTTGCTGCTCCCTCTGACATCATCAAGTACATGAATTTGGCTTGGAGATTCTCGGATGCGTTGCGAATTGACATTGCCATCTCGTAGCTGCTCAGCCACGTTTCTGGATCCATTGTTGGCTCATAATTTACTACTTTCCCCGGTTCTTTGAACTTCTCCGGGTAAGGTTCTGCTCTGATATCGTCCGAGAGGCACTTGGGCCCCGCCAGGGTGGTTGGGGCTGGTCTTACTCGGGAGACACGTGACCCGGCTGGGGGTGCCACGAGGTGCGGCGCCACCGGCAACTCGTGCCCTGCAGACCCGGCCCCGGCTCTTCTGGCCCTGGAACTGTCCACCACCGCCTGCGCTGCTGATACTACTGGCACTGTCTGGATACGCGGTGGAGGCGGCATTTGCTGTTGCTCTTCCCTTCGTCGTGCCGCACTTGCTTGGACATTGCCCTGTTGTTGACTGACGTACGGTGTCCCATGCATTCCGCTTCTATGATCTGGATAATTGGCTTGCTGTGCTACCGCGGTGTGTAGCAGATCGATCGCTCGTCGGGTTCCTTCTGCATGAGGCGAATCTCCTACAGGAATCTGGTTTAATGCGAGCGTTGCTGCGTACACGTTGTCCATGGGATTGTTGTAATGGCCTGCTGGTGTGTGGAATCGTGATGGTGGTGGTGGCATGGTATTGCCGGCTGTCACCCCCGTCTGTGGCAAAGGTAACCCGGCTGGCGCGTTTACCGGCTGTGCTCCTGTTGACGGTCGCGGTATGGTCCCTTGGTTCACCGGTGGAATCGGCTGATCTTGAGGCGTGAACACCAGGGCAGTCGGGTTAATAACCCCTCCCGTTGCCGGCAGCATAGTTCGGTGCCTTTGGTGCATTCTTGTCGTTTCCTCCCGGAGCCGGGTCTCTCGATCATCCAATTCGCGCTGCCGCGCGGCCATCCCCTGCCTTTCTGCTTCTACTTGCCTTCTTTGCTGCTCCAATGCGCGACGAGCCACGTCCAGGTCTCTTGCGCGCTCTGCCGCGTTTTCTGGGGTAATAACTGTGGCCAGGACTGTGGGGTCCAAGATCAAATTATTATCGAACAGAGCCGGGTGGCGCGGATTCGAGGGGCCCGCCCCCGGTGTCCGGTTTGCTTGGAACCCAAACATATTTGCGTGTCGCTCCTCGTCTGCTGGGCGACTGGTGACTGATGCCGACTCTCCATCGACCTGGACCAAGACCGGGTCAACTGTACCTTGCTGCTGGGCCACTGCCTGAGCCGCCCCGACTGGCGCCGCGGCTGCGTTTTCTTGATTGAGATTGGTCGCGGGAGCCGCATAAACTGCAACCCGGCGCACGATGCCCGGTGTAGATTCGTATTGTTCTTCCTCGCTGTTTTCCTTCTCATATCGATCCTCCGATAAATCCCGTATAGACTCGGTATCATCCTCCCTCTCTATCTGACCCGTTGTTCCAATCGACTCTTCCTTTTCCGATTGGACGTACGTGTCTTCCCCTGACACAGAATCAGATCCAAGATTATCACGATTCGAACTGGAAGTACATACCATACCGATGAAGACGTTGATGCTGCCGACTGTCACGACGGATCCGGTTTCGAGGTGATCCGACTTTGGCCCCCAGCCAGAATCGTCTACCATCTTCTCTCCTTTGCTGTTGACGTAGATTTCTCCGACGATGAGGTTCTTCATGCCCTTCCGAGCTTCTCCCGTGATGTAAACACCTTTGGACGCAGGCCCCACGGTGGGCGCCAACTGTCGTGGGATAATCACGGCAGATGTTACCGGGGGTAACTGATCTTGGGGCAAGTCGACACAGGTATTCGGGAGAGGGTTTAGCTCGAAGGAAGACATGGCGGAAAGCAATCTAAGAACCGGAAAACAACTCGCCGGATCTCAATATGAATTATGCTGGATACTCGATAACCGGTGTTACAACTATGACTTGAATCTCTGGCAAACTAAACCTAGGGGCCGGTTTATAAAGCACCCGTACATCCCTAACTTGCCCTTCAAGGCACATCTTGAGTCCTATTCGAACTTTGCTTACAAACCCTAGCTTTCCTTACCGCAACCCACAATCCGGGTTACGAGGCCTACAAACTTTGGGCCTTCCAGAAGTCTCTTTATTCTTAGCCGGATCCTGTGCTACATCCTTTGGGCCGGGTTACACCTTGGAGTGGGCCTACCAGATTACTATCCCCCCATCACAATTTGTGGTCAAACAGATCAACTAACCCGCTGCTTGGGCGCCATCGTCATTTGCTCGAGTACTAGTGCTACATACAGTGATAGCTTGCCAGGTATCAAAACAGAAAGCATACAATGATTTGATGTGTTCCACGAACTAAATAGTGGTGACATGGAAAATTGGAACCATTCGATCAAGTTCCACTTACTTCCCCCAACGAAATACGATCTTCAATTAGTGCTAAGCCACATGAATACTTTTCAGATGAACTCCATTCCAGACTTCTAACAAACATGCCTCCTCTCCGTTGGATTTCCAAATAAAGTCTTACAGTACCAAACTAGTTCTACAGAACTGAAAGCATCTGCAAACTCGACTGTCATTGCCGCAAACAACAGTAGGCCATGCGGCCATCGCCAAATGGATCAGAAAACAAGAAACTCGAAAACTTAAGTCATCCAGGCCTCATAACAGACACAGGACTGAGAACTCTCTCCACGAATTTTGTAATAAACTTTCTATGAACAGAACAAAACAACACAATATGCTACTTGCATCACTTCTTGTTCTTCTTCTTTGACTTGGAAGTAAGCGCAGTTGATGAACTAGCCGCTGGTTCCTGCTTCTTAGCCCTCCCATGATGCTTCGGGACCAGCTCCGCTATTTGGATCATTAGCTGCTTCTCTGAAATGCAAGGGACTGGTGTCAGTAGGAATGTAGGATACATAAAACATGTTCAAATACACGCATGTCATGGAAAATATCCTGTTGCGCTATAAGGATTTCAAGAATTTGCTGGGCCATAGAAAAATCTGTGATCAGAAGTAGGAACACTGTTCCTAGTTGGAGCAAATTCAGTACCAGGGTGAGGCTGGTGCCAACCGGGGCTATAGGGGCGGGCGGTAGCGGCGCTACCGCCCGGGGCCGGGCGAGAGGGGGCGGTAGGAGGAGGCGGTAGGTGCCGGCGGGCGGCTGCGCTGCCGCCCGGGCTGTAGGGGCTGCCGCCCGGCTTGCCGCCCGCATAGGCGGGGCGGTAGCGACGGGGTGGGGCGGTAGGGGGGGGCGAGAGGGGCGGTAGGCGGGGCGGTGGGATGGCAGGCCGGGGCGGTAGGGCGGGGCGGCAGGGAAGAGCCGTTGGCTCCCAACGGCTAGCTGACGTGGCGCCCCCCTATTGGTCCACGTCAGCTAGCCGTTAGGGGTATCCGTTGCTGTCCAAAAAAAAATGAAAAAAAATTCGAAAAATTTGAAATTTGGAGCTGATCCCTCCTATAAATACCCCCCCCCCCCATATGCTGCACTCATTCCACACCAATTTCATCCTCTCTACTCTTCATTTCCACCCTCTCGACGCCATGTCTTCGTCAAGCAGCAGCGATTCGAGCGAGGGACTGGAGGGTGAGATGATCGCCGCAATGCAGGCGGCAATGGAGGCCGAGTACGAGGCGGCGCTCCAAGCGGTGCCAAGACCGCCGCGGCGCCGTCGACAGTTCATCAGGCGTGATCGTGTTGGCGCCGCCGAGCGGCTCTACGACGACTACTTCGCCCCCAACTGCGCTTATCCTCCGAGCTTCTTCCGGCGAAGGTATCGGATGAGGCGATCCCTTTTTCTACGCATTGTGGATAGATTGGGTGAATACTCTCCGTATTTCACCCAAAGAGTTGATGCTCTGAACCGTACGGGTTTTACTCCGCTACAAAAGTGTACTACGGCGTTGCGTCTGTTAGCTTATGGATCCGGTGCTGATACCATAGATGAGTGGCTTAAGTTAGCTAGACAAACTTCGTCAGACTGTCTAGATCGATTCTGTGAGGGCATCATCGACTGTTACGGTGAAGAGTTTTGTCGTCGACCTAACGTCGAGGATACTCAGCGTCTGTTAGCGAAAGCCGAGGAGCGCGGCTTTCCGGGCATGCTAGGGAGCATAGATTGCATGCATTGGCAGTGGAGGAACTGCCCAGTTGCACATGCCGGTCAGTTCACAAGGGGAGACATCAAACACCCTACCGTAATCTTAGAAGCCGTTGCGTCGTATGATCGTTGGATCTGGCATGCTTTTTTTGGAGTCGCCGGGTCCAACAACGACATCAATGTGCTCAATCAGTCCCCATTGTTCACGGAAGTGCTTAGAGGAGAAGCACCCACAGTGAACTTCACGGTGAATGGACACCAGTACAACTGGGGTTACTACCTTGCCGACGGCATCTACCCCTCCTGGCCGGTGTTCATGAAGGGTGTTACTCTTCCACAAAGTGACAAGCAACGTGTCTTCACTGCTGCTCAATCGTGTTGGCGCAAAGATGTGGAGTGTGCATTTGGAGTGTTGAAGTCTAGATTCAACATTTTAGCAGTTCCCGGACGCTCCTACTCCATGCGCACTCTTGGGTTGATCGTGCGTGCATGTGTCATTCTGCACAACATGATCATCGACGATGAGCGTGGTACCAATTTGGAGAACACCTATGAGACAGTTGCGAGCAACGTCAGGCCTCCAATACATACCAATGCACCACCAAGCCTAGCAGCAAGGATTCAGATGGACAACGAAATGCAGGACTCGCCGATGTATACACAGCTCCAGGGGGATTTGATTGAGCATGTGTGGGCTCATCAAAACTAGATTATGTAATTTTCTCATTTTTTATGTAATTTTTATTTATTATTATGTAATCGGTACAATTTTAGTTGAATAAAATAATTTCTTCTATTATTTGCAATGTTTTTAATCTTCAAAATATGTGTTGACGTGGAGGAGAGAGAAAAGCTGATGTGGCAGAGAGAGAATCTTACAGCCCGGGCTATAGCCCGTGCACTGGCACCGTGCCCGTGAGAGTGGCGTGATAGTGGTGAGAGAAGGTGACGTGGCGGGGGCTATAGCCCGTGAATAGTGGGCAGTGCATTGGCACCAGCCTGATAGAAGGTACAAAACATCTGTTGCGGAAGTATAAAAAATAACAGTCACACTGTTTTTTCATAGTATTGGCAGCTGCAAGGTATGCTTTACTGTAAACAAAAAGGAAAAAATGTATCTTAACCAGATAAAAAATACAACATCAAATTTCAGTAACATAATGGCACTAAGCAACATTGTAATTACCCCCTTGAGATCCTCTAAACAATTTAGCAAAAAACATATCCAAATGAACATATAGATGGGCTTAGTAGAGCCTTAGACACTACCATCAACACATAAAAGGCTATGTATTAACATTACATATCCATGCACACACAATTGTGAGGAACAACAGGAACAACTTAATCAGTAGCAAAAGATCTAAATATTATCAATGGCAAAATTTACAGAGCAAGATCCGGGTGGATACAGCTATGTTTAACCTATTAGACGATTTTTTACCACCTTATGAGCTACTCCCTCCGTTCCAAAATAGATGACTTTTATTTGTCCAAACTTGCATGTATGGATTTTCAGATTAAAAACATCACTACCATGGTTCTGCGATGCTGTGCAGGCCAACAGAATTACGGATTTGGTATGGTTACATAGGCATGGTACACCATAGGCACATAAGTTAGATAGGCATGGTATAACCAACCTAGACATATTATACAGAAGCAAGGATAACTGATGAAACTACATACCTGCGCTGCATAATGTCTATAACAAGATGAACTAAATACAGGTATAAATGACCATATTTTACAACACTACCAAGCAAAACCCAGGAAGTACATGATCCACATAGAGCAACACACTTTAGCCCCTAGCCCTTGGATGCCCCAAAACATCCAATCAGAGAAGTATATGTACACCTAATGGACATAGGGAGGTGCAAAAGGAGGCCTCCGTAGCAGCCAGCCCTATCCAGGCATCACTCAAATGGATGAGGACAAGGATGCTATGGTTAGTATTTGTGAGGTATATGATACAGATCTTTGTTAAGAGAAGTCCCATCTATAGACTGCCACGTTCCATTTGGAATTAAGCAAGAATTAATCAAAGAATGTAATTATCATATCAGCCCATGCATTTTTTTTCTTGCCACGCACATTGATGCGCACTAAAATCTGGAGATTCAACCTGTCCACTTACCAGAAGAATACTGATCTCGCAAAGCCTTGAAGAGAATACAACGTGTGTTGCAATTTAAAAGGTCCTTCTAGGGAATTAGAAGTGTTCAATTTAACAATATCGCATGATAAGTATCATCTTTAGGACTTTGCAGGATTGAGCTTACTTCATAGAAGCGATCAAAACATTAATGTAGCTCTACCTTCTGCACTAACAGGAATCGGGATGGCTCGAAACGATTTGAATCGTATATATAAATTAGATGATCTTAACCTCAATTTACAGTGCATAGATTTCGCGTTATCAGATAATGCTTAAAGAAATCAAGGGCTCTTCTAGGATAAGTCAGTAGTTTTAGCCTTCTAGGACTTACTTGTTCTGATTGCAGGATTGACTGGGGTGCCGTCGTCATTCGTGAGCTGCACCCTCACCCTCCCGACCTGGAAGAAATCTCGCGGATACGCCTTATCCAACTGCATATACACCATAAACACACCATAAGCACTAGAGAATTTCCAACGATAAGAAGGGGAAAGAGATAAGGGCACCTCAATCGCGCGAGGGATCTTAAGGTAGCCGCAGCTGTCGGCGATTTCGATGCAGGTGGGGTCGGGGCAGGCCTTGGCGGCGGCGATGCGGCGGCCCTCGGCGACCGTCTTCTTGGAGTTGAGGTACACCGGGTAGATGATCTTCCACTTCTTGATGCTGCTCCTCAGGTCGGCGCCGCCGCTGCCACCGACGTCCATCTCCGCGCGATTCGAGTCGGACACGGAGCAGATCCTGGTCCAAGAAGCAAAGAAAGAGCGCGCGCGAGGTTAATATGGTTCACGGTCGACGGTCGTGGCCTGGTTAAGCAAAGAGAGTCATGGGAGAAGTGAGCTTTCGCGCGTACCAGGAGATCTGCAGACTTGAGTTTTCGTCGAAGCTGAGGGAGGTCCGAGGCACAGGGGGATGGATGACGATGATGAAACGGACGGTCTCGACGTACAGGAAGTCAGGACTCCGAACTACAGAATTTAACCTTCAGAAAATGATTTCGATTAGATGCTCCGTATATATAACAGAATCAGAGTGTACACTTCGATGTGATGTGGTCTAGTGCAGTGTCATGAACTAGCTGTACACTTCACTGCATATATGAACAGAGAAAAGAAAAGATGCAATCAATTTAAATATTCAGTTTGATGAACTAGTTATTCAGTGTACATACATGGCAAAGTAATTTGCAAATAAAAGTTGTTTAGAAGTGCATAGTAATCTTTCTCTATAAATAATAATTTCCACCATACAGAGAATAATACTAATAGCTGAAAAACAACCGAAAATATGCCCAAAAACATGGCACGTGAAGGTGGCTTTCAGTTAAAGATTCAGCCATGGTTAGTTCAATAACATATTTGCTACACTGCAAATGGGATCGGTGGCTGCAAGTAATGTTGGATAATTAGGCAAATTTTTCATGATTTTGAAATTTAACATACGAGTACTACTTGCACCGTCTAAGTATGATTTGACTTTGTCGTCGTGGTAAGCGTGGTGGTTTCGCAAAGTTCCGCGCGATGTAACGCCACTTTTTTTTTTTTCTTATGTGTTACCGAGAAGTTAAAAGTGCTAAGGGGCCTTTAGGCCAATAGTTGCAGGACGACCACACGAGTCACACTCTTGAGACTGGTGTTTAATGTCTCTTAATAATGGCTTTGATTTTTTCATGGCAAGTTTATTGTTGGCTCTAAAGAAAGGACGCCCCGTGTTGTCTCCCCGCGTGAGACGGGCGGGGCGGCCCTTCCTTCCCGCCTCTAGCAGCCTTCCCCGTCCTCTTCCCCTCTCACCGCCGCACCGCCGCACCGCCGGGCGTTACCCGCGTGGTGTCGTTGGAGCCGGCGGTGGCGGTTTTCTCCTCTCCCCAACGCAGGCCCCGGCTTGGGTGGGTGTGCCCTCGCGGCGGTGCTCCTAGGCCAGGCGGCGCTTCGGCTAGGGCCTGGACGGCGGTGGGGCGATGGCGCGACCATTTGGTGGCGGTGGCAACCCGTGGTGGAGCTCGGCCGGCGGCGGCCTCTAGGCTCAGATTTTGGGCCCGATCTGGGTCAAGGCGGGCCTGTGCGGGCTCTGGTGGGACGCTTCTAGAGGGATTGAGAAGAATTTTGGGACGGGGACGGCGGTGCCAGTGCCGGGTCTGCTGCAGCGCGGCGGTGGGAACTTCACGGGCCCGATCCGGGCCCGGCCAGGCCTGGTGTGCTCCTATTGCTGCGTCTGGTCTGCTTCTGCCTACGGCGGTGGAGAATGTTCCCTCCCACGTGGCTGCCGAGCTGTTGTCCCTTGTCGTCGGGTGTTCCTTCTCAGTCTGTCCGGCCTTGCAACGCTGGCCGTGGTGAGACGGCGATGATGGCCTCAAGTATGTGGTGGTGCAGGTTGATTGGCGGTAAGCTTGGTGGTGCCGATGGTGTGTCCTGGGCTGTGGTTTGTTGGGGTCAGGAGAAATCCACGGGAGTACCCCTCTCCCACTCACCTTGGTGTGCCAGGAGAAATCCTAGAATCAGTTCGGGCAGCAGCGGCGTCGTCGTCGCAATCCTTCTTTAAGGTGTTGCTTGGTGCACGACACACTGGAGGCAGAGGTTGTGGTGGGACAACTCCAGTGGGCGCAGCAGCGGCGGGTCAATATCGTTCTTCATCAAATCGGCGTTGTTGGCATTAGTTCTTCTTTTGTTCTCTTGTTTTCTCTTTTGGGTGTTATTGTGTTGTTTGCCCCAGCCTTGATCTCAAAGTTGTATGGTGTGGTTGCTATATTAATATAGCGGGCCGTAAGCCTATTCGGTGTTTATTGTCCACAACATATTGTCTCTCAAAAATGAGTAGACAATACTTTTTCAAGAAAAATAAAAAATATTAGCATGGTTTGTTTCATTGCCTCGGTCCATGTTAGTTGTTTCAGATGCTTTGTATGTTCACCGGGCAAAAGCTTGTTAGTTAAATACCAGTGTTGTTGCATATGCATTCATGCATCAAACGAAAAGAATTGCAGTTTTATTTTTAGAAAACACGGTACAAACGCAAGCGTTCATCTACACGTGCATATTCTCATCCCTATGAACGCACACGGGCACACCCTACCCATATTCACCTTCGAAAGACTGAACCGGCGGGTCGATCTTGAGATTGACGAAGTCACCACAATCGTCTCGCTATAGACGAGAACGTTGCCTCCCACTAAAAGAATATTTCGCCTAAATGCGACACACGGGTGTCAAATCTGGGATTTGAACTTTGGTAGGGTGGGGGTACAACCACCCACCTCACCATCCAACCACGAGTTGGTTCATTATGAAGAATTGTAGTACACCACTTGGAGGATAATCATAACCGGCCCTTTCATGTCGATCTGCGTCGACCCGCGGCGACCGAGCGACCCCCACGCCTCCAGCCCCTCTTGTCCTCCTCTTTCCTTCTCCTCCTCGACGCCATCGGCGTGAGCCGCCGAGCAAGGCTCGAGTGGTGCCGGCGGCGGAGGATCTTCACTATCCGCACTCGGGGGGCTCGCGGGGCGGCTCCCTCTTAGTGGTGGTGCGGCTAGGAGGTGTGTCATGCTCCTGGCGGCTTTAGGACGCTTCAGCCACATCGAACGGACGTCGGGGCCGGCGACCAGGTGGTTGTGGCGGGTCGTGTGGCTTCGGTGGTCTAGAGGCGGGGTGTCGTTCCTGGACCAGATCCGCGGTGGTTGATGACCCACAAGTATAGTGGGTGTATCGTAGTGCTTTCGATAAATAAGAGTGTCAAACCTAACAAGGAGCAGGAAGTGTTGACAAGCAGATTGGATCGAGGATTCACTTTAACACTAGCAAACGGGGTTTTGGTGGTTTTTGATATAGCAGATAAATAAAGTGCGAGTAAATAAAAGGAAGTAAATATAATTGCAGCGAGTGGACCAATCCTTTTGAGAGCAAAGGACAAGCCGATTGTTCTACTTATGATTACCAAACGTTCTCGAGCACACATGGGAATTTCGTCAAGTGCTTTCGCGTCATACAGTTGATTAATATGTATTTGTTCGATAGGTGTTGTGTGGGTGAACCTATGCTAATGCACTGTCCAACTAGGACTAATACATACTTGTGATCGTAAGTATCCGCAAATACAAGAAAATAATTAAGATAAATCTAATCACAACCTTAAAACTTCAGGATTCTACACTCCCTCATACATTGGTTTCCTAACGGGGGTTTAGGTTTCTTTCACTCCGGCAACCCCACAATTAGTAGCCAAATAAACAATGCATCCTCCTAGGCCCATAAAGGTGAAGTATCATGTAGTCGACGTTCACATGACACCACTAGAAGAATAGCACCACAACTTAAATATCAAACCATTAGATATTACTTCAACATAATTCCACTACTAACGTCATGACTTCTCTCATGTCCTCGAGAACTAAATGAACTACTCACAAGACATCATATGAATCATAATCAGAGGTGATATAACGGATAATAACAATCTGGTCATAAAGTGTAAACACCGATAAATCTCACAAGCATCAACTACTAACAAGTAATCCACACCGAGAGAGAGAGATCTAATGAAGAACAACGATAAAGACCCTAATTGTTACAGCGGGATGAAGGTGGACGGTGAGGGTGATGGTGCTGGTGATGAGGATGATGACGATGACGATCTTGATGATGCCCGGAGTGATGACGGTGACGATGGCGATGATTCCCCCTCTCCTGGGAGGAATTTCCCTGGCAGATTTCTCCCTGTCGGAGAGTTTTTCTCTCTTTGTTGTTTTCCGCCCCGAGGCGGCGGAATATTTCTTCGATGATGTTCCGGGCCTTAGGATTCCTAGGGGGTCAAGTACGCGAAAGGGGGTGACCATAGGTGGGACAGGGTGGCCACACCACCTAGTGGCGCGGCCAGGGGTGAGCCACCCCATGGTCTGGGCCCCCTGTGGCCCCCTGATACGTCCATTTCGCATCACTGTTTTATATTGTTATTTTCTGTTATTCATTGATATATTTCATGTTATGATGTATCACTTATGTTATTTTATCTTATTTTGCATGTTTCATAATTTTTGGAGAATAAACGCCGGAACCAGAAATCTGATGGAAAAAAGCACCGTCAGAATACCCTATTTCAGGAGATCAGAAGAAGAGGGGGGACACCGGAGATGTCTTAGAAGTCCAGATGAGGGAGACAGCCACGAGGAGAGCCGGAGGGGGGCACCAGGGGCCCACACCACCAGGTGCCCCCCCTTGGCCACGCCGCCAGGTGGTGTGGCCACCCTGGCCCACCTATGGTCGACCTCTTTCGCGTACTTGACCCCCAGGGAACCCTAAGCCCCAGACTATCATCGAAGAATTATTCCGCCGCCACCTCGGGGCGGAAAACACCAGAGAGAGAAAATCTCTCTAGCAGGGAGAAATCTGCCGGGAAATTCCTCTCCGGAGAGGGGAAGTCATCGCCATCGTCACCGTCATCGCTTCGGGCATCATCAAGATCGTCATCGTCGTCATCATCATCACCAGCATCATCCACCTTCATCCCGATGTAACAATTAGGGTCCTCTATCATTGTTTTACATTAGATCTCTCCACGGTGTGGATTACTTGTTAGTAGTTGCTGCTTGTGAGATTTATAGGCGTTAGAACTTTATGACCAGATTCTTATTATCCATTATATCACCTCTGATTATGATCCATATGATGTCTTGTGAGTCGTTCGTATAGTTCTTGAGGAGATGGGAGAAGTCATGATGTTAGTAGTGAAGTTATGTTGAAGTAATATCTCGTGGGTCGGTATTTAAGTTGTGGTGCTATTCTTCTAGTGGTGTCATGTGAACATCGACTACATGATACTTCGCCTTTATGGGCCTAGGAGGATGCATTGTGTATTTCGCGACTAATTGTGGGGTTGCCGGAGTGACAAAAACCTAAACCCCTGTTAGGAAACCAATGCACGAGGGAGCGTAGAATCCCGGAGTTTTAAGGCTAAGGTTAGATTTATCTTAATTACTTTCTTGTATTTGTGGATGCTTACGAGGGGTATAATCACAAGTATGTATTTGTCCTAGTTGAGCGGTGCATTAGCATAGGTTCACCCACACAACACTTCACGAACTAATTGATATTAATTAATCGTAATGAAGCGAAAGCACTTGACGAAATTCCCATGTGTCCTCGAGAATGTTTGGTAGTCATAAGTAGAACAACCGGCTTGTCCTTTGCTCTCAAAAGGATTGGGTCACTTGCTGAAATATTATTCACTGTACTTTATTTACTCGCACTTTATTTATCTGCTATATCAAAAACCTCCAAAAACCCGTTTGCTAGTGTTTACAGTGAATCCTCTATCCAACCTGTTTGTCAACACCTTCTGCTCCTCGTTGGGTTCGACACTCTTATTTATCGAAAGTACTATGATACACCCCCTATACTTGTGGGTCATCAAGACTATTTTCTGGCGCCGTTGCCGGGGAGTGAAGCGCTATTGGTAAGTTGAATTGGTAATAGAGATTTTTACTGTGAGTGTTGTTTTTATTTCTGTCTGCGTTTTATTTCATTATGGAGAATACTTTTGGTTCTCTGTTTAGGGGTACTTCTACCGTTACTACTAGGGTAGTTGTTAACCCGTTATCTGCTGAATTAGATCCTTGTAAAATACCTATGAAAATTGTTGTACGTGTTATGGATAAATGCTATTACGGTGATGGAACTGTCCATCCCGGTGATAATTTGCTCTTTATACATGAATTATGCGAGTTATTCAAGTGTGCAGGTATTCCAATGGATGGAGTTAAAAGTAAATTATTTTCTTTATCGCTGAAAGGAAGAGTCATTGAATGGTTCAAATTACTGAACAATGGTGAATCTATTGGATGGGAGGAAATTGTTCCTCTCTTTTATTCTAAATTTTATCCTCCTAGTGAGATTCATAAACACCGAAATCAAATCTATAATTTATGGCCTCGTGATGGAGAGAGTATTGCCCAAGCGTGGGGGAGAATGAAGTTATTAATGCTCAAATGTCCCGTTCATGAACTCCCGAGAAATACTGTTATCAATAATTTTTATGCAAGGCTTTCTCTTAAGGACAAGGATTTATTGGATGCTTCTTGTTCCGGATCATTCACACGTATGAAGGAAGAAGCTAAATGGGATCTTCTTGACCGTATTCAAGAAAACACTGAAGGATGGGAGAATGACAAAGGTAGGAAGTCAGGTATAAATTATGATTATGAATGCTTTAAATCTTTTATGGGAACCAATGATTTCTATGATGTTAGTGATGTTTGTGGTCTTGATTCTCAAATCTTTGCAAACTGTTTTAAAGCTTTTGCCTCCTATCTTGATATTCCTAAAAAGTATTATCACAAATACCATGCACCTTATAAAGATAGTGTTCCTGCTAGTAATGTAGAAGTGCATGTTGTTAATCCTGTTGTTCCTAAGTCCTACGTTGAAAAAATGCCTTTCCCTGCTAAGGTGAAAGAACACTCAATGGTGGCTAGTTTGGTTAGTAAGAGTAATAAGAAATCTATTGAACCTGATGAACAAATAACTGTTGAACCTGATATAGCAATAGTAAAAGATCTTGTTTATGGAAATGTGGAGGATGAACACATTGTCTTCTGTGGGGATGCTTCTAATATTGTTTCCCATCCTCATAGACCTAAGAAAACTAGTGTTCCTGTTCTTTTTGTTAAGATTGGTGATCATTGCTATTATGGATTGTGTGATATTGGTGCTAGTTCTAGTGCTATACCTTATGAGCTTTATCGAGAAATTATGCATGAAATTGGTTCTTGTGAGCTTGAAGATATTGATGTGGTTATTCAGCTTGCTAATAGAGAAACTATTTTTCCAATTGGTATTGTTAGAGATGTGGAAGTTTTATGTGGTAAGACTAAATATCCCACTGATTTTCTAGTACTTGGTAAGGCTGCTAGTAAGACTTGTCCTATTATTTTTTATAGACCTTTCTTGAACACTTGTGGTGCTATTATAGATTGTAAGAGGGATAATATATTGACTAAATTTGATGGAAAATCTTATGAGTTCAATTTTCTAAATTTGCTAGTGCACCTTATGAATCTAAATTGCCTGATGAGAATTTTAAAGTTTAACAACTTGCTTCTATTGCTATTGCTCCTAACAATGCTTTGCAGCATTATATGGAGGACCTCGAGAGTGATGTGTTTATGGAAGAGAGAAATGAGATTGATGATATTCTTCTTCATCAACCGGTGATACTGAAACATAATTTACATGTGGAAGACTTGGGTACAACATTACCACCCAAGGAAGATCCTGTTTTTGATGTAAAACCTTTGCCTGATGATCTTAAATATGCTTATCTTGATGATAATAAAATATATCCTGTTATTATTAGTGCTAAAATTTCAGGTGAAGAAGAGGAAATATTATCTGGAATTCTGAAGAAACATCGTGGAGCTATTGGATATACTCTTGATGATTTGAAGGTAATTTCTCCTACTATTCGTCAGCATGTTATTAATATTGAACCTGATGCAAAGCCAGTTGTTGAACATCAACGTCGTTTAATTTCTAAGATGAAGGAAGTGGTAAGAAATGAGGTATTAAAACTTCTTGATGCTGGTATTATTTTTCCTATTGCTGATAATAGATGTGTGAGGCATGTGCATAGTGTCCCTAAGAAGGGAGGAATGACTGTTATGCCTAATGAAAACAATGAGCGCATTCCACAAAGAGTAGTAATTGGTTATAGAATTTGTATTGATTTTACAAAGGTTAATAAAGTTACTAAGAAAGATCATTATCTCTTACCCTTTATTAATTAAATGTTAGAGAGGTTTTCTAAGAAAACTCGTTTTTGCCTTCTTGATGGTTATTCTGGGTTTTCTCAAATTGTTGTTAGGAAGCAAGATCAAGAGAAAACAACCTTTACTTGTCCTTATGGTACTTATGCTTATAGACGTATGCCTTTTGGTTTGTGTAATTCTCCTGCTACTTTTCAAAGATGCATGTCTGCTATTTTTCATGGTTTTTGTGAAGAGATTGTGGAAGTATTCATGGAAGATTTTTCTGTCTATGGAACTTATTTTGATAATTGTTTGCACAACCTTGATAAATTTTTGCAGAGATGTGAGGAAACTAATCTTGTTCTTAATTGGGAGAAATGCCACTTTATGGTGAATGAAGGAATTGTTCTTGGACATAAAGTTTCTGAAAGAGGTATTGAAGTTGACAGAGCTAAAGTGGAAGCCATAGAGAAAAATCCCTATCCTAGGGGTGTTAAAGGTATTCGTAGTGTTCTTGGTCATGCTGGTTTTTATAGGAGATTTATTAAAGATTTCTCTAAAATATCAAATCCTCTTACTAATCTTCTTCAAAAAGATGTACCATTTGTTTTTGATGATGATTGTTGATACGTCATAAACGTATCCTTAATTTCTGATGTTCCATGTTGTTTTCTTATTGTTTCCCACATGTTTGCTATACAGTTTATGTCATTTTTATCGATTTTCCAGACTAACCTATTGACAAGATGCCACAGAGCCATGATACGTCGAAAACATTTCTCCTTTTCCGAACACTTTTCCTATTGTTTGCCTCTAAACTTGTGTGTTTTGCATGCAACTAACACGGACTAACGCTGTTTTCAGCAGAATTACTTTGGTGTCTCGTTTTTGTGCAGAAAAATCAACTTTCGGGAAATTGCCCAGAAAAGACCCCATTGGCCCTAAAACACCAGAAGACCCCGGGAGCCAGAAGGAGGCCAGGAGAGGGATCAGAGGGGGCCACACCACCCCCTGGCACGCCCCCCCCCCCCCGCTAGGCCGCGCCACCAGGTGTTGTGGGCCACCCAGAGCCCCCTCGGTCTCCCCTTTCGACTACAAATAGCCTTCAACCCTAAAACACGAGGGGGTTTGGTAGTTTTCCAAAAAGAAGTCCGTAGCTCCACCGCCACCCCGAACCTCGATTCGGGGATCAGAAGTTCCTGTTCTGGCAACCTGCCGGGACGGGGAATTGGAGGAGATCATCGCCATCGTCATCACCAACGCCTCTCCATCGACCATCCATGTTTCCCCTATTCATGTGTGAGTAATTCCCCCGTTGTAGGCTGAAGGGGATGGTAGGGATTGGATGAGGTCGTTCATGTAATAATGTCGTGATTGTTAGGGCATGATGCCTAATATCCTCTATTAGTGCTATTGACATTGTTGCAACTTGTTATGCTTAATGCTTTCCACTTTGGGCCCGAGTGCCATGATCTCAGATCTGAACATGTTAATGAATCACTTATTGTTTCTTGATCATACCTACAAGTTGTTTACACATATTGTTGTCCGGAACCCGAGGCCCCGAAGTGACAGAAATTGGGACAACCGGAGGGGATGGATGTGATGTGAGTATCACATGTGTTCATGGAGTGTTAATGCTTTGCTCCGGTGTTCTATTAAAAGGAACACCTTAATTACCAGTAGTTCCCTTGAGGCCCCGCTGAAAACGGGCTGGTAGGACAAAAGATGTTGTGCAAGTTCTCATTGCGAGCACGTACGACTATTTACGGAACACATGCCTATGGTTACTTAGTGCTTGGATGCTTTATCTTATTTATCTGCAATGCCCATGTCTTGATTATTATATGAACTATCTTATCCATACAACGCCCGTTCATCCATCCCTATGCCTATAGTATTTAATCCCGCTATTTACTTCAAACACTGATGCTGTTGTTTTCACCTCACTACTGCTATTATTTCACTACTTCTGCTACTATAAAACGGTTACTACTGATAAACCATTGCAAACAAAAGTGCTTTCAGGTTCAGGTGAATTGACAACTCACTTGTTAAGGCTCACAAATATTCTTTGGCTCCCCTTGCGTAGAATCAATAAATTTGGGTTTTACTTCCCTCGAAGACTGTTGCGGTCCCCTATACTTGTGGGTCATCAAGACTATTTTCTGGCGTCGTTGCCGGGGAGCATAGCTTTATTTGCGAGCTCACCGGAGAGTACTATTATCTACTGCCAATCATTCATCATGGGTAAGACTCGTGATGGAAAGTTTCCTATATTACCATCCACTACAAGAAGAGGTGCAACTTTGAACACCTCTGTTGCTCTTGATTCACCGTCTGTTATGAGTAAGCTGCTTACACCGCCACATGCTACACATGCTACTTATGCTGAATCTGAAAATACTTCTGATACATTTGATGATGCTTCTACTGTGCTTGATGAGAGTGGTTCTCTCGATCCTTTCTTAGATGCTACTATTGCTAAAGCTAAAAATATTGCAAACACTGAAACTCCTGATAAAAATCATGTTACTCCTGTTGTTTCACCTGAGCTTATAGAGAATCCTAGTGATGATTTTGATGATTCCTATATTGAACTTAATGATGATCTTATTGATGAAATACATGATATGAAGGATAAAGATGTTGTTATGAGTCTTATTGAAAGTCGTGCTGTTAAATATAAATGATCTCCTGATGCTAAGTTTGCCACTTCTCCTGTTAATATTAAGGATAAGGATTATGATTTATCTCTTGATTTATCTTATATATCTATTGTTGAGAAAGAACCTTTTTGTGGTACTGAAAATGAAAGTGCTATGAAACATATGAATGAGCTCTCCTCTTTGAGTAGTTTATTCTCTAATGATCTTAAGAAACGTAGCTACTTTGTTGCTAAAATATTCCCTTTCTCATTAAAAGATGGAGCTAAAACTTGGTTTAATGATTTGTCTCCGGGATCTATTGATAGTCATATTGGTTTGGTTAATGCTTTCTTTCAGAAATATTTTCCTGCTAGTGCTCAACATGATGCTTTACAAAATATGTTTAATTTCAAGCAATTGGAAGGAGAGAAATTGTTGTATCTTGGGCAAGGTTTTGTTCTTTAGTTAGGGCTACACCTGGGCATAAGCTAGAAAATAATAAACTTTTTGATATATTCTATAATGGACTAACTGTTGAATCTAGGACATACCTAGATAGTTGTGCTGGTTTTCAGACAAAGAACTCCAGAAAAAGCTGAGTAATTAATGGCTAAAATAAGCCAAAATCATGATGATTGGACTATGGTTGAGCCTGAGCCGACCCCTATTCCAGTATCAACACAAACACCAACACCGACACCCAAGAAGAGGGGAATGATTGAATTAAATGATGAAGTGATGAGAGAAGCCAAGAAATCTCTTAAAGATAGGGGTATTAAATCTGAAGATGTGAAGAATCTTCCACCTATAGAAGAATTATGTAAGCCAATCCCTCACTCAACCACTATTGAGGTACACGCTCTCCAATATTTTGATAGTAGAGATATTCCCTATAATAAACCTCCTGATCAATGTTTAGATGAATTTGATAATTATGTTATCAAGCAAGATAATTTTAAAATGAGAGTGAAAAATCACCTAATGGAAAATTCTAGAGCTATTGATAATTTGCATGGTATTACAGAAAGAACCTCTAATGATGTTAAAATGCTTGTTAAACATTTTCAAATGGTTCAAACTCAAATTGGTCAACTTGCTAAAGTGCAAAAAGATTTGCTAGTTAATGCTTCTAAACAAAAACATGCTTATGAAATAAGAACTAGAAGTGGTATTGCTACACAAGATCCTTTATATCCTGAGGGACATCCTAAAAGAATTGAACAAGATTCTCAGCAAACTAATGATAATGTTATTCATACTAAGAAGAAAAAGAAGAAGAAACATAAAGCTGCTATAGAATTCTCTGAACTTGCTAAAGATCCTAATAGTATATCTATCTCTGATGCTGAAACTGAAAGTGGTAATGAAAAGAATGATGCTTCTGATAAAGAAGAACCTGTAGAGGAACATAAAAAGCAAACTGAAACTAGAAAGTATACTAAGGAGGATTGCATTGCTAATAAACATCGTAATGTGAGAGAACCTTCGGTACAAAAACCAATGCCTTTTCCTAATAAGAAACACAAATCTAAGGAAGAAGAACACTATAACAAGTTTTTTGAATGGATGAAACCTTTGTTCTTGCAAATTCCTTTAACTGATGCTATTAAATTGCCTCCTTATGAAAAATAAATGAAATATAATGTCTCTAGCAAAAGGAAGATTCCTAATGAGGAAATATCCACTATGCTTGCTAATTACTCTTTTAATGGCAAGGTTCCTAAGAATCTTGGAGACCCTGGTATACCAACTATTCCCTGTTCTATTAAAAATAATTATGTTAGAACTGCTTCGTGTGATTTAGGAGCTGGAGTTAGTGTCATGCCATTTACTCTCTATAAAAGACTCCTCCTAGAAAAATTGATACCAACTGATATATCTTTGCAAATGGCTGATAAATCCACTGCTATTACTGTGGGTATATGTGAGGATGTTCCTGTTCAAGTTGCTAATAATTGTCTCATATTAACTGACTTTGTTGTGTTGGAAATGCCTGAAGATGATAATATGTCTATTATTCTTGGAAGACCTTTTCTTAATACTGCAGGGGATGTTATTGATTGCAATCAACGAAAAGTGACTTTTAATGGTATTGATAAAGAGCACACTGTTTATTTTCCCGAGAAGATTGATAGAAAATATGGTTTAAATTCCATTGAAAATATTGAGACCATCAAGATTGGAGAATTTTATTGTCCTATTCAAAAGCCACCCAAAGAATATGAAATTATTATGATTGGGACTATGTCTATCAAGGTTGAGGTAACATAGTATTTAGTGAGAAACAAAGTTTTGTTTCATATAAAATTATTTTGGTAGCAAGACTTGATCACACTTGTTAAAAAATGATTTTAAATGAAGTAGGCAATCTTTTCACTATGTTTTCACCTTCCCCGTTATGTTTTCACCATGTTTACTTCTGTTATCACATTGCTACTTGAGTACAATCATGTTTTCCACCATCCTTATGCATGTTTTCCTGATGTTTTCACTCTAATGACTAAGGTTATGCATGCTTTCACCACCCATACTTTTGTTTTCGCCACTACCACCTTTGTTTTCTTTGGATATTCTTTCATTAGAGTGTCATGGAACCTCTGTAGTGCTGGTTTTGGTTTTGTTTTCCACCTTTTCACTTTCTTTTTCCTGGTTTTTATTAATTATTAAAATTCTGGAAATACCTCAGAAATAAAGTTTCTCGAAAAATTCCAGAAAAATTATAATAAAATTTTTACATCAAAAATGAGGCAGAAAGCCACCTGGGAGGTCCCAGGGGGACCCACCAGTCAGGCACACCACAGGGTGGCGCGGCCATCCCCTGGTGGCGCCAGCACATGGTGTGGGCCACCTGGCCCTCCACTTACTCTCTCCACTGCCAAAGTCTTCTCTCTCACCTCCCAAACTGAAAACATTTCCTGGAACTTGTGTTCTTGTTGTTCTTCCTATGGATTCTTGATCTCCTTCGTCAGCCCATCATTTGTGCTGAGATTTTGTGCATTTGATCTCCGGTATGTGACTCCTCCGATGATCCAAGTAGAATTTTTTTTAGTGAAGTATTTCATGAGTATTTTGGTACTATAGGTGACAGCTTATGTGAGTTTGCAAGCTCGATTTGAGTAGAAATAATATAGTTTTGATGTATGCTTGGCTCTCATATAAGTCCCTATGGTAGTTTCCACCTTATAGTTGCTTGACATTAATTTTTGTGATGATTGTTGAAAAATTTCAGAGATGGATAGTTATAATTTTGGAGAGATATTTAGGGGTGATGCTCCTCGAAGGATGAGGCCCTCACGCTCATCCACTTCACCAAGGCCATCGTACAATGAAGACGTTATTGCACCGACTATTGACGATGAAGGAGATGATGGTATCGTTAACCCATCTAGCTTTCCTTCCAGTACATTTTTAAGAAGTGCAGGTTTAATAGATGACTTTCGTATGCTTATTGAAAGAGTTGGTCTCACCAACTTTATGTAGGATGAAAGCCCTCAGTATGCCACTCTCACAAAACCTGTTGTTAAGAGCTTTAAATTTCAGAACACTCAATTTGGTCCAACTGTTGCATTCAAGTTATATAGTAGTCCTATTTATTTGTCCTTGGTATAATTTTGTACTATTATAGATATCAACGCCACCGGGACAGTGAGCAGGATTCAAGATAGACCAACAGACCTCCAGGGGCTCTACCGAGAGATCACCAACTCGCTCATCCCAGCGTGGGAAGATAACGAACATTCAACTTCCTGCTCTTAGATACTTTGCTTACTACCTTGCTACTAGTATCCTTGGTAGGGAGAACACTAGCAACATTTATAGTTACCACCTTGCTTTTATTGATGCTGCACTGAACCATAGCACGAAGTATAACCTTGGTGCACTTGTTGCATGCTGCCTTGCTGCTTCTGGGTCTATTTTTGGGGGCATTATCGCTACACGTGTAGCGGCTGCTTTAAATGTTTCCATTAACCCCAATGATGAAATAATTGCTCCATGTAGGCTTAACCTTGCTGCCATGAAGTCCCATCAATTTGTCACTGCTAACCCTACTAATGAACGTTTAGTATATAGAGTTTTATATATGGATGGAGAGGAGCGAAAAGTTACTTTGCCGCAGCCTGTTTTGTTTAAGATTGACAGGTCACCATGGTCGCTCTCCATGGAGCAGGTAGACAAACATCTGAGCACCATGGAGTTTTACCGGCAGAAGGAGAGGCGAGACGCGCCTTCCGAGGATCACAACACGCAGTACACCGGCGTATCCTCGAGCACATATCAGGAGGAGGGTTCCTCCTCAGCATACTACGAGGGTGCCGCCTCATGGTCCCCTTGGTGATTGATCTCCACTTAGGCCAAAAGTCTAAGCTTGGGGGGAGGTATACCGACATCACGCTCATTTATATATCATGTTCGGTTGGTTCTTTGTATATCTATGTTTTCTTTTCTCTCGTTTCTTTTGTTTCTTTCGTTGTTTTCGGTTTCTTTCGTTTCTTTTGTTTTTATTGTTTTTTCGCTTTACAAAACACAAAAAGACCAAAAATATTTCTGTTGTTTCTCTCTATTTGTTCCTTTAGTTGGTTTGCTTTATCCTTTAAGTTGCAGTTCAATATTCAAAAATCCAAAAATATTTTGCTTTGTTTTCTTGTTCTCTTTCTGTTCTTGTTTTAATTGAAAACCCCAAAAATATTTTTTGTTCTTCTTTGGTTTTGTAAAGTTTGCTGTAGAGTTCAACAGTCTTCCGTGACTCCATTAGAGCTTGGTTTTCATTATATACTATTCAAGCCACAAGTGAAGAGCAATAATGACGATTTATGACAATTCAAGTTGTGGTGAGAGGCTGGTATGAACTCTATTTGCTTTCATTTTTGTACATATATCCATCTATGTGAGCATGCTTAGTTTGTTCGTATAAGATATATGTGACTTAATGGTTGCTTAATAGTTCGTGCTCTCTCATGTTTTTTTCCAATTTATTAATGGTAAATGACATGTCGTATAAATATTTGTTTGCATTGTTCTATTCGTAGAAGGGTATGACATTGTGATAGCCTCCTCTAACTGTTTCATTTGAATCGACTTGGCACATGCTCACGCATGCTAAGACTGAAAACAAAAAGTCAATAACCCTCGATGATTTATTTTGCCTCAGAGTTGTAGTATCAATTTTGTGCCTCAGTTAATTTTACTTTGTCACAAAGATGATTATGATAGTTGTTGCTCTCTTGATTGTCGCTCCCTGTCTATTGCTAGCCTTCACCTGTACTGAGTATGATCTCTACTCGTGCATCCAACTCCCAAACCAAAGTTTGCCAAATGTGTCCACCATACCTACCTATATGTGGTATTTAACCGCCACTCTAAGTAAATTGCTCATGTGCTACCTTTAAAACCTACTAAAAATTATTCCTGTTTTTTGCCCCTGTTTTAGATCATGAGAACGTAAATACAGAATCTTTGGACAGAATCTATGACAATTCAAGTTGTGGTGAGAGGCTGGTATGAACTCTATTTGCTTTCATTTTTGTACATATATCCATCTATGTGAGCATGCTTAGTTTGTTCGTATAAGATATATGTGACTTAATGGCTGCTTAATAGTTCATGCTCTCTCATGTTTTTTCCAATTTATTAATGGTAAATGACATGTCGTATAAATATTTGTTTGCATTGTTCTATTCGTAGAAGGGTATGACATTGTGATAGCCTCCTCTAACTGTTTCATTTGAATCGACTTGGCACATGCTCACGCATGCTAAGACTGAAAACAAAAAGTCAATAACCCTCGATGATTTATTTTGCCTCAGAGTTGTAGTATCAATTTTGTGCCTCAGTTAATTTTACTTTGTCACAAAGATGATTATGATAGTTGTTGCTCTCTTGATTGTCGCTCCCTGTCTATTGCTAGCCTTCACCTGTACTGAGTATGATCTCTACTCGTGCATCCAACTCCCAAAAACCAAAGTTTGCCAAATGTGTCCACCATACCTACCTATATGTGGTATTTAACCGCCACTCTAAGTAAATTGCTCATGTGCTACCTTTAAAACCTACTAAAAATTATTCCTGTTTTTTGCCCCTGTTTTAGATCATGAGAACGTAAATACAGAATCTTTATCTCACTTGTTGATTGGAATTCACACCCTGAACTAGTGGCTTCATTCACTTATCCAGATGATAGAAGAGCTGGCAGCGGGGTGCCCAGCCCCAAATTAATACACACAAAATCTCTTCACTATTTTTGCCACTGATTTATCAGTCAAAGCATAATTGTGTAAACAAAAGAGAAAGAGGGATGACCTTCTACCCAGATGCGCCCTTCACATGGGAGCCGCTCTTGTGAATCCAGTTTGCTTGTGACATATTGTATTGTATGTATACCATTCGTTGACATAAGCATACACCTCTCTCAAAATGTATTCAATACCTCTGTTTAATAAAATAAAATAAAAAGCTCTAGCACATGAGTGATCCATGCTTCCCTCTGCGAAGGGCCTTTCTTTTACTTTTATGTTGAGTCTCCACCATACTCTTTGATCACTTTCTTGAGAGCACAATGGTCATTCTTAGTGTGATGTGTTTGTCCGAAAGCACGGTTGATTGTGGTATAATTTTGACACTTGTATCTTTGATATCTTTACTTCTAGTCTTCCCTTGAACTTCAGAGGTGCCCTGGAATTTATGTTTTGCCCCACACATAAGGACAAGCGAGATACCACTTTATTAGATCCTATTATGAATATTACAATCTTGCAAATAGTTATGCTTCATGTTGTTTATTATTAAAATGTTGTTATCTCTTCATGGTTTGCATAGCTATTAAGTGACAGTATCTTGCATGTATCTTATCATGAGCATAATTAAGTATTTGATCATATAGTGAGTATATTTACATCATATGAAACAAATGTGTTCGTAAAAGTCTTTTATCGCACTCAGTTGTCACTGAATTGCTTGAGGACAAGTGATGGAGGGATACTAACCCGGTAGGCCAACTCCAAGGCATAACCCGGCCCGAAGGACGCTGCGCAAGATCCGGCTAAGGATAAAGAAACTTCTGGAAGGCCCAAGTTTGTAGGCCTCGTAACCCGGATTGTGGGTTACGGTAAAGGAAAGTTAGGGTTTGTATGCGGTGTCCGGGTAGGATTCAGGGTGTACCTTGGAGAGTAAGCCAGGGGGTATGGGTGCTTTATAAAACGATCCCTAGGTTTGTTTGAGAGGGATCTAAGAACCCTAGCAGTATCGCTTGGTATCGAGCATCCAGTGTATACGAGAGATCGAGTTAATATATTAAGATCGGAGACTCGGTGACTTGATTGCCGGCTACCAGATCGAGTTCCATCATGTCTTCCTCTGAGCTAAACCCTCTCCCAAACGCCTGTGTCGTCTTGCCCCAAGATCAGTTACCCCCGGTAACGTCTGCCGTGATTATCCCACGACAACAAGCAATAAGCTAAGCTTGGGGGGAGTTGATACGTCGAAAACGTATCTCCTTTTCCGAACACTTTTCCTATTGTTTGCCTCTAAACTTTTGTGTTTTGAATGCAACTAACACGGACTAACCTTGTTTTCAGCAGAATTACTTTGGTGTCTCGTTTTTGTGCAGAAAAATCAACTTTCGGGAAATTGCCCAGAAAAGACCCCATTCGCCCTAAAACACCAGAAGAGCCCGGGAGCCAGAAGGAGGCCAGGAGAGGGACCAGAGGGGGCCACACCACCCCCTGGCGCCCCCCTAGGCCGCGCCACCAGGTGGTGTGGGCCACCCAGAGGCCCCCTCGGTCTCCCCTTTCGACTACAAATAGCCTTCAACCCTAAAACATGAGGGGGTTTGATAGTTTTCCCACTGTTCAAAATATCATCCGATATGCCGATTTATCAGTCGATTTATCACTTATCGGGTGGTGACCGATAACATAAATGAATATCGGTGGAGTTTATCATTCGGGGCATTTTATCGGTCTTACAAGAGATTTATCGATCGATATTCCGATAAATTGGCCGATATATCGATTTTCCATCACTGGAACATGTGATTAATGACATCCATCATAAAAAAATTAGTAATATTGAATACAATATATCTATATATCATAATTTAGACATTTTAGTGACGATATGATATATTTTTATAGCATATTTTAGATGTTTTAGTGCGAAAATTTGAGATTTACAAGAAAAATGGCCGATAAATAGTCGACCGATAAAATCGATTTATCGGCCGATAAGCCGATATCTCTTATCATGGGCCGACCGATAAGTTAACGATAAGCGATATCCTGAACATTGAGTTTTCCAGAAAGAAGTCCGTAGCTCCGTCGCCACCCCGAGCCTCAATTCGGGGATCAGAAGTTTCTGTTCTGACACCCTGCCGGGACAGGGAATTGGAGGAGATCATCGCCATCATCATCACCAACGCCTCTCCATCGACCATCCATGTTTCCCCCATCCATGTGTGAGTAATTCCCCCGTTGTAGGCTGAAGGGGATGGTAGGGATTAGATGAGATCGTTCATGTAATAATGTCGTGATTGTTAGGGCATAGTGCCTAGTATCCTCTGTTAGTGCTATTGACATTGTTGCAACTTGTTATGCTTAATGCTTTCCACTTTGGGCCCAAGTTCCATGATCTCAGATCTGAACATGTTATTGAATCACGATGATAATTATTGTTTCTTGATCATACCTGCAAGTTGTTTACACATATCGTTGTCCGGAACCCGAGGCCCCGAAGTGACAGAAATTGGGACAACTGGAGGGGATGGTTGTGATGTGAGGATCACATGTGTTCATGGAGTGTTAATGCTTTGCTCCGGTGTTCTATTAAAAGGAACACCTTAATTACCAGTAGTTCCCTTGAGGCCCCGCTGAAAATGGGCTGGTAGGACAAAAGATGTTGCGCAAGTTCTCATTGCGAGCACGTACGACTATTTACGGAACACATGCCTATGGTTACTTAGTGCTTGGATGCTTTATCTTATTTATCTGCAATGCCCATGTCTTGATTATTATATGAACTATCTTATCCATGCAACGCCCGTTCATCCATCCCTATGCCTATAGTATTTAATCCTGTTGTTTACTTCAAACACTGCTGCTGCTGTTTTCACTTCACTGCTGCTGCTACTATAAAACTATTACTACTGATAAACCACTGCGAACAAAAGTACTTTCAGGTGCGGGTGAATTGATAACTCACTTGTTAAGGCTCACAAATATTATTTGGCTCCCCTTGTGTCGAATCAATAAATTTAGGTTTTACTTCCCTCGAAAACTGTTGCGATCCCCTATACTTGTGGGTCATCAAGCGAGTTCCCTGTTTTCTGCTGTTTTAGTTTCAGAAAAGTTTTTCTGGAAATATTCTCGGAATTGTAAAATTCGAAGCCCGGAAGTTTTAGAAATCTCGGAGGTTCCACGGAGACCCGAAGAGACCCGGAGAGGGGCCTCAGGGGGCCCACACCATAGGGTGGCGCCCCTTGGCCACGCAAGGGGGTGGTGTGGGGCCCCTGAGCCTCCATCGCCTCTGCCCTTTCGCCTATTTATTCCCCCCGAGGCGTAAACCCTAGAGATATACCACTTTCCCAAAAAAACACCCGAGGCCGCCGTCACCGTCATCCCGAGATCGGGAGGGTTCTGGAGCTCTCCCCGGCACCCTGCCGGAGGGGAAAATCATCACCGGAGGGGTCTACAACAGATGCCCTCCTCCGAAGTGATGTGTGAGTAGTTCATCCCTGGACTATGGGTCCATAGCAGTAGCTAGATGGTTGTCTTCTCCACTTTGTGCCTCATGTTTAGATCTTGTGAGCTGCCTAACATGGTCAAGATCATCTCAATGTAATGCTACATGTTTCGTTTGTTGGGATCTGATGAATGTTGAATGATATGTCTTCTGATTATCAATCTATCATGTTATCTTCATGCATATGTTATTTATGATCTTGCATGCTCTCCGTTGTTAGTAGATGCTCTAGCCAAGTAGATGCTAGTAACTCCAAGAGGGAGTATTTATGCTCGATAGTGGGTTCATGCCTCCTTTTTATCCATGCTCGAGTGACAGAAACGTGAAGGATGGAGGATGTGTTGTTGCCATTAGGGAGAAAACAACAATGCTTTGTCTAAGGATGATGTTATTATTTACATTACACAATTTGCTTGCTGCGATTATCTGTTGCTTGCAACTTAATACCCAACGTTTGTTCAGATGATATTCGAAGGGTGGATTTTTAGTCATAGATGGAGTTGGATAACGGTCTATGTATCTTGTTGTAATGCCCGCATGAATCACATAGTAATCTTTATGTCTTGCATATGCACTACGTTGCAGCCTTCATTTCTGTCAATTGCCCAGCTGTTATTTGTTCACCACACATGTTATTTATCTTTCTCGTAGAGATACCACTAGTGAATTGTGGACCCCGGTCCTTTTTCCTCATACTGATAAAACTCCTACTGCTTTCATATTGCTCTCATACTGCTTTCATATTGCTCTCATACTGCTTTCATATTGTTTTCCTACTGTTTTCGACACCGTACGTTTAACCTCTTTGTGTTCAGCAAAACCGGTGAGATTGACAACCTCATTGCTTCGTTGGGGCAAACTGATTTGATTGTGTTGTGTAGGTTCCACATTGCTTCTGAACCGGTAGTGCGCCCTGCCATCTCAGCTTCTTCAACCTTCTGAAATTGCTCCTTCCTCCTACTGGTCCATTAAACCTTGGTTTCTTACTGAGGGAAAACTGCTGATGTGCTCATCATACCTTCCTCTTGGGGTCTCCCAACGAGTGCAAGACCTGCACCATCAAGCTATTTTCCTGGCGCCGTTGTCAGGGAGGAAGAGAATTTATGCAAGGGGGGTCTCTCACTTCCAATCTATTTACTTTGTTTTTGTTTTGCTTAGTTTATTTTATTTTGTCTTGTTTGCTTCTCTTTATCAAAAACACAAAAAAAGTTCTTATTCTAGCTGTAGTTTTATTCCTGTTTTTAGGCTTGTTAAAATGAATCTTTCTGAGGTTGAAGTTCGTTCCTTTAAGCAACAGGGCGGAGAAAGTTTGAAAGATGCTTGGTATAGGATAAGTGATGCTCATCATAGATGCACTAAGAAAATATTCCACTTTAATCCTTCTTAGGAATTTTTATGTTGGTATTACTAGATGGTATAGGTATGTTCTAAACACTCTTACACGCGGTAATTTTCTGGGAACACCTGCTTTGGAAGCCTGTACTTTGATTGAAAGTTTAGTTGGAACACCACCTACTAAGGTTGTTAAGACTAAGATCACTTTAGATGATGTTATTGAAAAGCTAAACTCTATGGAGAAAAAATTGCCAAATTTCCTTGATAATGCTAGCAAAGTTAATGAATCAATAGTAAGTATCAACAAGAAAATCACTGTCTTAGAAGCTAGCAATATCCATGATAGTCAAAATATGAGGATTGGTAAATTAGAGGAGGCTGCGGAAACTTTAAGCTCAACCTTTTCTTCTCTCAAGTTTAAAAGAGAAAAGCCTTCTGTGGGAAAAGAGAAAAAAATTGTGTATGTCCCCAAGGCGCCTAAACCAAAAAAAACCCTAATGTGCTTAAAATTAATAAAACTTTTAGTGAAACTAAAAGTGGTTGGAATGTTTGAGTCCTCTTCAGGGGTGTCTAAGGTACCCATTGCTACAATTGGGGTTTTTGAGGAAATTATTGATTTGGGTGCTTCTTCACCCGAATACTTGATTCCACTTTTCCGGGCCTAGCTAAAAGGCGTTAAAGAAAAGCACTTCTTGGGAGATAACCCATGGTTTTATTTTTGCTTTGTTTTTCTCTATTTTATTTGAGTCAAGGGGTTGTATACTTCTGTAGAAACTCCTTTGTATCTTTCTTTTCATGTTTTAGTAGTGCCAAGTAAGGTTTCTGACGAGAGTTGGAGTTGGTTTTCGGATTTTTGCGCAGAAAACAGTTTTCTTCTGTCCACCGTAAACAATTGTATAAAATCCTGGAAGCTCAGAATGATCTGAACTTTTTTGTGCTCGTTCCACAGCTAATTCCTCAACTTTTTCGTTCTTTAAGTTTTTCGACCTGAGCAACGTAAGTGCCTCGAAAAAATTCGTCTTTACAGACAGTTCTGGTTTTGATAGATTCTGCCATTTTTCTTACATTTGCTCTTTTGCGATATCAAGTGGATTTCTTTGCCTCACGAAACATCAGTGGCTGTAGCTAATGTTTAAAAGTATAAATAGAACTTGTTCCATACAGAACCCATGGATTTTTTTTATTTGTTGCGCTAACCCTCTAATGCGAATTACTGTTTGAGTGTGGTGTGAAGGAAGTTTTCAAGTGTGAAGAGAAGAGGTGATATATGTGATCAAGAAGAGTGCAAAGTTAAACCTTGGGGATGCCCCAGTGGTTCATCCAAGCATATTTTTAGAAGAATCAAGCATCTAATCTTGGTTATTCCCAAAGCATCCCCTTCTTCATCAACTAACTATCAGGTCACTTCTCGTGAAACTATATTTTTATTCGGTCACATCATATGAAGTTTACTTGGAGCATATGTTTGGTTTGTGTTTTCTTTTGTTTTCCTTTGTTTTCTTTTTTTCCTTGCTGCAATAATATAGTTGGATCCTAGCATTCTTTTTTTATGAGAGACACACACTCCGCTTTTTCGTTTGAATACTTGCTATGCGAGTATTCTTAGTTTTTCTTCTAGCTGCTGCAATATTTCCTGTTTAGCTCTCGTTTTCATTGCATCTCTTATTCAGAGATGTTAGTTTTAGTAGTGTTATGTGAGTGCTCTCATGTTTTCTTTCTGTAGCATGTAGAGAATTTTTGTTAAAGCATGATTTGTATAGTGCTTGTTGGGAAAAGAAACTGTCGCTTGAGGTAGAATTTTTAACGGTGCAAGTAGAAGCTTGTATAGAATGTGGCTAGAACTTTTTCATATCATGCTAGATGTTATTTTAGTTTTAAATATTGTGGTTATTGAGTAGAATGATTAGCCTCAAACAGCTGAGAGTGTTTAATGTCCCATTGAAAGAATCATGAGTTGTTCTTGTCATATTGAAGCATAAATTTGTGGTGTTCTCTTTTGGATGTTTTATTTGGTTGACTTGGCGCATACTCACACCATGTTTATGACTATGAACCAGTCACGAATAGCCTCTATGATCATTTATTTTTTGAACTTGTGGTACCACTTATGCTTTTATTAATGATGTTTATGTCGCTATGCATGATTATGGCTCTTATGCTCTCTTGATTTGTCGCTCCCAGTCTTTTGATAGCCTCCACCTGTACTGAGTATGAGCTCTACTCAGGCATCCAACTCCCTAAAACCAAAGTTTTCCCATTGTGTCCACCGTACCTACCTACATGTGGTGTTTAACCGCCACTCCAAAGTAAATTGCTCATGTGTTACCTTTAAAACTTTCTAAATTACTCATGTTTTGTGCTCCTGTTTTAGCTCATGAGGACGTAAGTAGAGAATCTTTATCTCACTTGTTGATTGGACTTTCACACCCTGGACTAGTGGCTTCATACGCTTATCCAATGATAGAAGAGCTGGCAGCGGGGTGCCCAGCCCCAAATTAATAACACAAATTCTCTTCACTATTTTTTCCCCTGATTTATCAGTCAAAGCATAATTGTGTAAACAAAAGAGAAAGAGGGATGACCTTCTACCCAGATGTGTCCTTCTATGGGATCCGCTCTTGTGAAGTCTAGTTGGCTTGTGACATACTGTATTTTCTGTTTACCATTCGTTGATATAAGCATACACCTCTCTTAAAATATAGACACTCCTCCACGGTTTGTGATTGTTTGCACGCACCCGAGGATTCGGTTAGCCATGGGTTGTGAAAGTTGGTTGGGAGGAGTGTCAAGTTTTTATACCTCTGTTTAATAAAATAAAAGCTCTAGCACATGAGTGATCCATGCTTCCCTCTGCGAAGGGTCTTTCTTTTACTTTTATGTTGAGTCTCCATCTTCTAACTTTATGCACAATTGAGAGAGCATTTTTGTCATTCCGAGTTTTATGTGCATTTGTCCCAGAAACATTATTAATTGATCCATGATGTGATATTGCTTGTTCTCTAACTATTTGTTCTAGTCTTCCTCATGAACTTTGAAGGTGTCCTGGCATTTATGTTTTGCCCCACTCTTAAGGACTAGCGAAATATCACTTTGGCATGCTTTCTCTATACTTGAAACAAACGTATCTTTCTTTGCATTGTTATTCGTGATCTTTTATTTGAGTTACTTCTCATGATGCAAAATGATTGTTATGATTTATTATTAAAGTTTTATTTATCATGCTTATGTTGAAGTTCTATGATCTCATCTTACTTATGCTTTTACATATTGATGATCAAGTTTATGTTGGTAGCATGTCACCTCAGAAATTCTTGTGTTTTTATCGTTTACCTACTCGAGGTCGAGTAGGAACTAAGCTTGGGGATGTTGATACGTCATAAACGTATCCTTAATTTCTTATGTTCCATGTTGTTTTCTTATTGTTTCCCACATGTTTGTTATACACTTTATGTCATTTTTGTCGATTTTAGGACTAACCTATTGACAAGATGCCACAAAGCCAGTTCCCTGTTTTCTGCCGTTTTTAGTTTCAGAAAAGTTGTTCTGAAAATATTCTCGGAATTGGAAATTTCGAAACCCAGAAGTCTTAGAAATCTTGGAGGTTCCACGGAGTCCCGAAGAGACCCGAAGGGGGGCCTCAGGGGGCCCACACCATAGGGTGACGCGCCCCCCTTGGCCGCGCCAGGGGGTGGTGTGGGGCCCCTGAGCCTCCACCGCCTCTGCCCTTTCGCCTATTTATTCCCCCCGAGGCGTAAAACCTAGAAATATACCACTTTTCCACGAAAAACACCCGAGGCCGCCGTCACCATCATCCCGAGATCGGGAGGGTTCTGGAGCTCTCCCCGGCACCCTGCCGGAGGGGGAAATCATCACCGGAGGGGTCAACACCACCATGCCCTCCTCCGAAGTGATGCGTGAGTAGTTCATCCCTGGACTACGGGTCCATAACAGTAGATAGATGGTTGTCTTCTCCACTTTGTGCCTCTTGTTTAGATCTTGTGAGCTTCCTAACATGATCAAGATCATCTCTATGTAATGCTACATGCTGTGTTTGCTGGGATCTGATGAATGTTAAATGCTATGTCTTATGATTATCAATCTATCATGTTATCTTCATTCATATGTTATTTATGATCTTGCATTCTCTTTGTTGTTAGTAGATGCTCTGTCCAAGTAGATGCTAGTAACTCCAAGAGGGAGTATTTATGATCGATAGTTGGTTCATGCCTCCTTTTCATCCATGCTCGAGTGACAGAAACGTGAAGGATGGAGGATGTGCTGTTGCCATTAGGGAGAAAACAATAATGCTTTGTCTAAGGATGATGTTATTGTTTACATTACACACTTTGCTTACTGCGATTATTTGTTGCTTGCAACTTAATACCCAACGTTTGTTCGAATGATATTCGAAGGGTGGATTTTATGTCATAGATGCAGTTGGATAACGTTCTATGTATCTTGTTGTAATGCCCGCATGAATCACATAGTAATCTTTATATCTTGCATATGCACTACGGCGAATCCTTCATTTCTGTCAATTACCCAGCTGTAATTTGTTCACCACACATGTTATTTATCTTTATCGGTGAGACACCACTAGTGAACTGTGGACCCCGGTCCTTTTTTCTCATACTGATAAAACACCTACTTCTTTTATACTGCTCTCATATTGCTTTCCTACTGTTTTGCACGCCATACGTTTAACCTCTTTGTGTTCAGCAAAACCGGTGAGATTGACAACCTCATTGCTTCGTTGGGGCAAAGTGATTTGATTGTGTTGTGTAGGTTCCACGTTGCTTCTGAACCGGTAGTGCGCCCTGCCATCTCAGCTGCTTCAACCTTCTGAAGTTGCTCCTACCTTCTAACCTTATGAGCTAACAAGAAAGGAAGATCATGGAATAGTATATCCGCATGCAAATTCCTCTTTTCTACTTAAGTCTCAACGTATTGCTGCTACTAACCAATGCTAAGTTTGCCAAAACCAACTAGATTAACATGATGCGCCAATATTGATACCAATACTAATAACAAGATCAATCATATAACAAAAATTGCAAACTAAAATAAAGTGTAGCAAGTAAATGATGAAACTTCTCATTAATATTCCATTACGGCAACTCAAACCAAGGGATACAATGATAACCAACTAAAGATTGATACTTCCATACTGCAAACCATCCTATATGGTATTTTCTCTACTCATGATATGACTCTACTAAAAGGTAAAAAGGTGAAAGATAAATGTGTGATACCAAGGCACTCCCCCAAGCTTGGAACAAGCCAAGGGAATGCCAATACCAATGATGTCTTGGTTGTGAGTCCTTTTCATCATCAAACTTCCAAGGTAAAGGCTCTGCATCAACAAATGATGTCTTGGTCTCCAATATCCTGAAAATAGCAGCAAAGCTTATACGTTTAGACTTGTTCTCATACTCATAATTTTGATTCTGCATATCGTAGAGTTGTGCTTGCAATTTGTTGGTGGTCTCGGTTAGTGAGAAGATCTCCTCCCAAAGCTTTAAAGTCTCCTTCTTGTGCTCGCCGATCAGTTATGTCTTTATCCTGTGGATGATGTCAACTTCACGCTCTGCCATCTTCTTGTACCTAAACGCTTCTTGCTCCATCTCTGCCATCTTGGCTTCCAGACTGCCTTCTTCTTTAGGGCCCCAAACTTCTTCTATCTGCACCTCCCCATCCTTAAGCAGCAACTCTTTGGGATGCATCTTCAACTCGTTCATGTACGGTTTGATGATGTTCACAAAGAAATTGTCTTTGGGAGGTCCGGAAGAGGACATCATGGCTTTCAATCTGAGGATGTAACCTGGCAGAAACAGATCAAAATAGAAACACGACGAGAAAATGATATACGGACCTCGGGGACACGGGCGGTTAAATATCAGAAACATACGCGACGAAAGGAAAGTCCAGGTCGAAAACGAGTCGGAGAGGGGCTCTGGGGCACCCACACCATAGGGTGGCGCGGCCAGGGGTGGGCCCACGCCCCCAGGTGGTGTGGTGCCCTCAGGCACCATCTCCTACCCTTTTCCGGCTTGATATTTTTCATATTTTCCAAAAAATCAATAATTTATAACTTGGAAAGTAATCCGTGAACTTTTTCTTAACAGAACTATTACCTATTCGAAAACAGACTCTGCAGATTTTGGAATCTTCCCTCTAATGAACTTCTCCAAGTCAATACTTGAATAATATGAACATCTTCATCATAAGAATCCCCAGGAATATAATGTTTGAGTCTTTGCCCATTTACCACTTGTGTAGTGTTATCTTTGATGGAAACAATTTTGATTGCACCCGAACGATACACTTCTTCAATACATAAGGGCCTTCCCATATCGAGAGTAATTTTCCTACAAAAAATCTGAGACGAGACCTATACAATAGAACTTTCTCACCAACATGAAAGTCTCTATTAAGAATTCTCCTATCATGCCATTGTTTAACTTTCTCTTTAAAGAGTCTAGCATTTTCATAAGCTTCACATCTCCATTTATCCAGAGAATTCAAATCAAGCATTCTTTTCTTACCAGCAAGTTTAAAATCTTTATTAAGTTCTTTCACTTCCTAACAAGCTTTGTGTTCTAATTCTAAAGGCAAGTGACAAGCTTTTCCATAAACCATTTTATAAGGAGACATACCCATAGGATTTTTATAAGCAGTTCTATAAGTCCATAAAGCATCATTCAACTTATCAGACCAATTCTTCCTAGATTTATTAACAGTCTTTTGCAAGATAGATTTAGTTGCTCTATTAGATAATTATACTTGCCCACTGGTTTGAGGATGATAAGCCGAGGCAATTCTATGATTAATGTCATATTTAGCAAGGGTTTTTCTAAAACCACCATGAATAAAGTGAGAACCTCCATCAGCCATAAGATATCTAGGCACACCAAACCTAGGGAAAATAACATCTTTAAGCATTTTTAAAGAGGTCTCACCATCAGCAATTTTCGTAGATATAGCTTCTACCCACTTAGTAACATAATCAACAGCAACAAGAATATGAGTGTAATCATTCGAAGGAGGAAAGGACCCATAAAGTCAAATCCCCAACAATCAAAAGGTTCAATAACAAGAGAATAACTCATAGGCATTTCATTACGTCTAGAAATATTACCAACTCTTTGACATTCATCACAAGATAAAAAAAATTACGTGCATCTTTAAAGAGAGTAGGCCAATAGAAACCTGATTGTAGAACCTTCTGTGCGGTTCTATCTCCAGCGTGATGTCCTCCATAAGCACTACCATGGCACTTTCTCAATATTTCACGTTGTTCATGATCTGGAACACATATTCTCATAATACCATCTACTACTTCTTTATATAAGTGTGGGTCATCCCAAAAATAATGCCTCAAGTCATAGAAGAATTTTCTTATTTGTTGAGCTGTAAAGGTTGGAGGCAAATAGTTGGAAACAATAAAGTTAGCATAATCAGCATACTATGGACTATCTTGGGAGTTTACCTTTATTGCAGCCAACTGTTCATTTGGAAAACTACCACTGACAAGAATAGGGTCATAAGCAATGTTTTCCAATCTATACAAGTTATCAGCAACAGGATTTCCAGCACCCTTCCTATCCACAATATGCAAATCAAACTCTTGTAAAAGCAGCACCCATATAATAAGCCTAGGCTTAGCATCTTTCTTTTCCATAAGGTATGTAATAGTAGCATGATCAGTATGAATAGTAACTTTCGAATCAACAATATAAGGTCTAAACTTATCACATGCAAAAACTACAGCTAAGAACTCTTTTTCAGCAGTAGCATAATTCTTTTGAGCAACATCAAGAGTCTTACTACCATAATGAATAACATTCAATTTCTTATCTACTCGTTGTCCAAGAATAACACCTACAGGCAAAATCACTAGCACCACACATAATTTCAAAAGGTAAATTCCAATCATGTGGTTCAACAATAGGAGCAGTAGTTAAAGCCTTCTTTAAAGTTTCAAAAGCTTCCTTACAATCATCATCAAAAACAAAAGGTACATCTTTTTGAAGAAGATTAGTAAGAGGCTTTGATATTTTAGAGATTTTTTAATAAACCTCCTATAAAAACCAGCATGACCAAGAACACTACGAATACCTTTAACATCCTTGGGATAGGGCATTTTCTCTACTGCTTCCACTTTATCTCTGTCAACTTCAATACCTCTTTCAGAAATTTTATGTCCAAGAACAATTCCTTCATTCACCATAAAGTGGCATTCTCCCAACTAAGAACAAGATTATTTTCTTCACATCTCTGCAAAACTTTATCAAGGTTGTGCAAGCAGTTATCAAAAGAAGTTCCATAGACGAGAAATCGTCCGTGAATACTTCCACAATTTGTTCACAAAAACTATGAAAAATAGCAGACATGCATCTTTGAAACGTAGCAGGAGCATTACACAAACCAAAAGGCATATGTCTATACGTCTATAATCATAAGTACCATAAGGACAACTAAAGGTTGTTTTCTCTTGATCTTGCTTCCTAACTGCAATTTGAGAAAACCTAGAATAACAATCAAGAAAGCAAAATGAGTTTTCCTAGACAACCTCTCGAGCATTTGATCAATAATAGGTAAAGGATAATGATCTTTCTTAGTAACCTTGTTAACTTTCCTAAAATCAATGCACATTCTATAACCAACTACTACTCTTTGAGGAATAAGCTCATTGTTTTCATTAGGCACAACAGTCATTCCTCCCTTCTTAGGGACACAATGCACATGGCTCACCCATCAGCAATAGGAAAAATAATACCAGCATCAAGGACTTTTAATACCTCATTTCTTATCACTTCGTTCATCTTCGGAATTAAGCGCCGTCGATGTTCAACTACTGGCTTTACATCAGGTTCAATATTAATAACATGCTGACATATAGAGGGAGAAATCCCTTTCAAATCATAAAGAGTATATCCAATAGCTCCACGGTGTTTCTTCAATATTCCCAATAATCTTTCCTATTCTTCACCTGAAAGTTTAGCACTAATAATAACAATATATATTTTCTTATCATCAATATAAGCATATTTAAGATCATTAGGCAAAGGCTTTAAATAAAAAACATGATCCTCCTTGGGTGGTAATGTGGTACCTGATGACCCACAAGTATAGGGGGTGTATCATAGTACTTTCGATAAATAAGAGTGTCGAACCCAACGAGGAGCAGAAGGTGTTGACAAGCAGGTTGGATATAGGATTCACTGTAAACACTAGCAAACGAGTTTTTGGAGGTTTTTTGATATAGCAGATAAATAATGTACGAGTAAATAGAGTGCAGTAAATAATATTGCAGCGAGTGGCCCAATCCTTTTGAGAGCAAAGGTCAAGCCGGTTGTATTACTTATGACTACCAAACGTTCTCGAGGACACATGGGAATTTTGTCAAATGCTTTTGCTTCGTTACGGTTGATTAATATCTATTGGTTCATGAAGTTTTGTGTGGGTGCACCTATGCTAATGCACCACCAACCTAGGACTAATACATACTTGTGATTATACCCCTCGTAATCATCCGCAAATACAAGAAAATAATTAAGATAAATCTAACAATAGCCTTAAAACTCCGGGATTCTACACTCCCTCGTGCATTGGTTTCCTAACGGGGGGTTTAGGTTTCTGTCACTCCGGCAACCCCACAATTAGTAGCCAAATACACAATGAATCCTCCTAGGCCCATAAAGGTGAGGTATCATGTAGTCGACGTTCACATGACACCACTAGAAGAATAGCACCACAACTTAAATAGCGAACCACGAGATATTACTTCAACATAACTTCACTACTAACATCATGACTTCTCCATGTCCTCAATAACTAAACAAACTACTCACAAGGTATCATATGGATCATAATCAGAGGTGATATAATGGATAATAACAATCTGGCCATAAAGTGCTAACACCGATAAATCTCAGAAGCATCAACTACTAACAAGTAATCCACACCGGGAGAGAGATCTAATGTAAAACAACGATAGAGGCCCCTAATTGTTACAGCGGGATGAAGGTGGATGATAAGGGTGATGGTGCTGGTGGTGATGATGATGACAATGACGATCTTGATGATGCCAGAAGTGATGACAGTGACGATGGCGATGATTTCCCCTCTCCGGAGAGGAATTTCCCCTGACAGATTTTCCCTGCCGAAGAGCTTTTCTCTCTCTGGTGTTTTCCGCCCCGAGGCGGCGGCGGAATAATTCTTTGATGATAGTCTGGGGCTTAGGGTTCCCTTGGGGGTCAAGTACGCGAAAGAGGTCGACCAGAGGTGGACAGGGTGGCCACACCACCTGGCAGCGCGGCCAAGGGGGGGCGCCACCTGGTGGTGTGGGTCCCTGGTGGCCCCCTCCGGCTCTCCTCGTGGCTGTCTCCCTCTACTGGACTTCTAATACATCTCCGGTGTCCCCCTCTTCTTCTGAACTTCTAAAACAGGGTATCCCGACGGTGCTTTTTCCCATCAGATTTCTGGTACCGGTGTTTATTCTCCAAAAATTATAAAACATGCAAAATAAGATAAAATAACATAAGTTATGCATCATAACATGAAATATATCGATGAATAACAGAAAATAACAATATAAAACGGTGATGCAAAATGGACGTATCAGTACCCAAGTCCTCCAAAGGTAAATTATGTTTCAGTATCACCGGTTGACGAAGAAGAATATCGTCAATCTCATTTCTCTCTTCCATAAAGACCTGACTTTCATGGTCCTCCATATATTGCTGCAAAACATTGTTAGGAGCAAGAGAAATAGAGTCAAGTTGTTCAACTCTAAATTTCTCATTAGGCAATTCAGATTCATAAGGTGCTCTAGAAAATTTGGAGAAATTGAACTCATAGTATTTTCCATCAAATTTAGTCAATATCTTCTCCCTCTTACAATCTATAATAGCACCACAGGTGTTCAAGAAAGGTCTACCAAAAATAATAGGACAAGTTTTACTAGCAGCCTTACCCAACACTAGAAAATCAGTAGGATATTTAGTTTACCACATAAAACTTCCACATCTCTAACAATACCAATCGGAAAGATAGGTTCTCTATTAGCAAGCTGAATAACCACATCAATATCTTCAAGCATACAAGAACCAATTTCATGCATGATTTCTTTCTAAAACTCATAAGGAATAACACTAGAACTAGCACCAATGTCACACAAACCGTAATAGCAATGATCACAAATCTTAACAGAAAGCATAAGAACACTAGTTTTCTTAGGTCTATTTGGATGTGAGACACTATTAGAAGCATCCTCACAAAAGACAATATGTTCATCCTCTACGTTTCCACAGACAAGGTCTTTCACTATTGCTACAGCAGGTTCAACAATTATTTGTTCATCAGGTTCAATATATTTCTTAATGCTCTTATTAACCACACTAGCTACAATAGAGTGTTCTTTTACCTTAGCAGGAAAATGCATTTTCTCAATATAAGGCTCAGGAACAGCAGGATTAACAACATGCACTTCTCTATTTCTAGTAGGAACAATATCTTTATAAGGTGCATGATACTTGCTCAATTCCTTTTTAGGGATATCAAGATAGGAAGCAAAGGCTTTAAGAGAATTTGTAAAGATTTGATAATCAAGACCACAAACAGCACTAACATTATAGAAATCATCAGTTCCCATAAAAGCTTTAATGCATTCATAATCATAATTTATACCTGACTTTCTACCTTTGTCATTCTCCCATCCTTCAGTGTTTTCTTGAATACGGTCAAGAAGATCCCATTTAGCTTCTTCCTTCATACGTGTGAACGATCCAGAACAAGAAGCATCCAATAAATTCTTATCATGAAGAGAAAGCCTTCCATAAAAATTATTGATAACAATATTGCTCGGAAGCTCATGAACGGGACATTTAAGCAATGATAACTTGATTCTCCCTCAAGCTTGGGCAATATTCTCTCCATCATGAGGCCAGAAATTATATGTTTGATTCCGGTCTTTATGAATCTCACTGGGAGGATAGAATTTAGAATAAAAGAGAGGTACAATTCCCTCCCATCCAATAGATTCACCATTCTTCAGTAATTTAAACCATTCAGCAGCTCTACCTTTCAGCGATAAAGAGAATAATTTCCTTTTAACTTGATCCATTGTAATACCCGCACACCTGAATAACTCGCATAATTCATGTATAAAGAGCAAATGATCACCAGGATGGACAGTTCCATCTCCACAATAGCAGCTATCCATAACACGTCCAACAATTTTCATAGGTAATTTATCAGGATCTAATTCAGCAGATAACGGGCCACCTACTACCCTAGCAGTAACGGTGGAAGTACTCCTAAACAGATAACCAAAAGAATTCTCCATAATGAAATAAAGCAGCAGCCAGAAATAAAAACAACACTCACAGTAAAAAGTTTCTCTTACCAATTACACTTACCAATAGTGCTTCACTCCCCTGCAACGGCGCCAAAAAATAGTCTTGATGACCCACAAGTATAGGGGGTGTATCGTAGTACTTTTGATAAATAAGAGTGTCGAACCCAACGAGGAGCAGAAGGTGTTGACAAGAAGGTTGGATAGATGATTCACTGTAAACACTAGCAAACGGGTTTTTGGTGGTTTTTGATATAGCAGATAAATAAAGTGCAAGTAAATAAAAGACAATAAATATAATGGCAGCGAGTGGCCCAATCCTTTTGAGAGCAAAGGACAATCCGGTTGTTCTACTTATGATTACCAAACGTTCTCGAGGACATATGAGAATTTCGTCAAGTGCTTTCGCTTCATACGGTTGATTAATATTTATTGGTTCGATAGGTGTTGTGTGGGTGAACCTATGCTAATGCACCACCCAACTAGGAATAATACATACTTGTGATTTTATACCCCTTGTAAGCATTCACGCATTGAAACTCCGGGATTCTACACTCCCTCGTGCATTCGTTTCCTAATGGGGGTTTAGGTTTCTGTCACTCTGACAACACCATAATTAGTAGCCAAATACACAATGCATCCTCCTAGGCCCATAAAGGTGAAGTATCATGTAGTCGACGTTCACATGACACCACTAGAAAAATAGCACCACAACTTAAATATCAAACCACTAGATATTACTTCAACATAATTCCACTACTAACATCATGACTTCTCCCATGTCCTCAAGAACTAAACGAAGTACTCACAAGGCATCATATGGATCATAATCAGAGGTGATATAATGGATAATAATAATATGGTGATAAAGTGTTAACACCGATAAATCTCACAAGCATAAACTACTAACAAGTAATCCACACCGGGAGAGAGATCTAATGAAGAACAACGATAAAGACCCCTAATTGTTACAACGGGATGAAGGTGGACGGTGAGGGTGCTGATGATGATGATGATGACGATGACGATCTTGATGATGCCCGGATTGATGGCGGTGACGATGGCGATGATTCCCCCTCGTCGGGGAGGAATTTCCCTCGGCAGATTTCTCCCTGCCGGAGAGATTTTCTCTCTCTGTTGTTTTCCGCCTCGAGGTCGGCGGCAGAATATTTCTTCGATGATGTTCCGGGGCTTAGGGTTCCCAGGGGGTCAAGTACGCGAAAGGGGCGACCAGAGGTGGGCCAGGGTGGCCACACCACCTGGCGGCGCGGCTAGGGGGCGCGCCACCCCATGGTGTGGGCCCCCTATGGCCCCTCTTTAGCTGCCCTCCTGGCTAGCTTCCTCCTTGGGACTTTTAAGACTTCTCCGGTATCCCCCCTCTTCTTTCGATCTTCTGAAACAGGGTATCTCGACGCTGCTTTTTCCATCAGAATTCTGGTCCCGGTATTTATTCTCCAAAAATTATGAAACATGCAAAATAAGATGAAATAACATAAGTAATGCCTAATGACATGAAATATATCGATGAATAACAGAAAATATCAGTATAAAATAGTGATGCAGAATGGACGTAACAGTGGTTTCCGGCGGCAAGGGCGGTGGAGTCTGGACTTTGGCGACAGCCGTCACCTTCGGGGCCCGTGACAGAGAAGAAGGATGCGGATCAGCTCGGGGATGGTGGCTGGCGGAGCTGGCCCATCGCGGTGAAGCTCTCGACCCAGATCTTGGCCTGTGGCCCTGATCCGGTCTGGGTTGGCCCTGTTGCAGGTGTGGTTTCGGTGGCTTCCAGCGCGCCTGAAAGCCCTTCCCCCGGCCATGGAGTGGATGGGGTGTTGGATCCGGGCCAGGAGGGCCTAGATCCGGTGACCGCGTAGCAACCGCATTTGCTCGGGGTCTGCGGGTGCGTCCCGCTCGTCATACCCCGCTGTCCTAGAGCTACTTGGTCGGATCTTTCCTTCTCTTGTCCGTTCCGGAGGAACTTTCGTCGTGACTTCCGTTACCCTATGGGCACAAGATCTTGGATGCCGAGGCGGCGGCCTCGGAAGGTGGACTGCATGGGCGGCTCTGCGGCGAGCGTCTTGGCGGTGGTGATAGCCTTCACTTCTTGGTCGTGTGGATGGCGGGAAGCAGGCGACGGGGCTCCTGGTGTTGGTGGCGGCAACTCCGAGATCGTTGTCTGGAGACCATACTCCGGGGATAGTGGGTGGTATGATTGTTCGGACGTTGTGCGAAGGTTTTTCCGAGTGAAAACTACGCGCTCCGGGCTAATGGCGGCAATGCCTGCGGGTATCGTTACTCTCTTGGGGGCGCTGTTGTGACTACCTTCGCAGCGTTAGTGCTCCGGGTGAAAACCCTTGACCATCCCGGTCTCGGCGGCGGCGATGTGCTACGCCGTTACCCTCTTGGGGGCGTCGTCATGGAGCCTCACCCTTTTGGACCTGTTCTGGTGTCCCTGGCTCTCCATGTTTTTTCTTTTTTCTACCTGTGTGGTCTGCTTTGTAACAGGGTTTTCTCATCACTATGTATCAGTCCAGCCGTTGGCTTTATTTATAAAACGGGACGAAAACCTGTTTCGAGAAAGAATTGTGGTAAATCATGACACGTGGTATACAAATTACATATGAGATTACATAGGAGAGACTGAGATTGCCACGGCCGCATATTTGTATATGTCATGTTATTTAAGCCAGTGTACCTCGATTCCATTCCAATTCTATTTGATCTAAATTCAATTGTAGAAGCATCCAAACGGGAAAGTCTGAGCAAGCCCATCCTTGTCCTCCACTCCACCCCCAAATCGGATCCGGGCCAACCCTAACAGGCTAAACCCCAATTTCATTTCCAAAGCCCCCTCCCCTCCTCTCCCTCCTCTGCCGCCGCCGCTACCATGATCCACGCCGTCCTCAGCTCCGGCGGCGGACTCCGCCGCCTGCCCTCCCTCACCCCCCACCACCGCCTCATGTCCGGATCCTCCGTCGCCGCCATCTTCTCCCAGCCATCCCCGCCCGCGGATCCCACCGCCGCGATGCAGTCAGCCGGCCTCGACCTCTCCCACCCCAACACCATCCCCGCCCTTCTTGTCCACCCGGACCTCGCCTCCAACTACCCCGCCGCCTCCCGCTTCTTCTCATGGGCCACATCCAACCCTGATGCCGCCGTCCTCAACTCCAAGTGCTTCAACTCCATGCTCCAGCTCGCCGCGGCCAACGGCGACGCCGACCACTTCTGGTCACTCGTCACCTCGATGCGGTCCAAGGGCTACGGTGTTTCGAAGACCACCCTCCAGGCAGCCACTGAGAGCTTCCTGTCCAAGAAAATGTCCAAGGACGCTCGCATGATCCAGGATTCCTTCGCTGCGCACGCTAGAAACGCGGCAGTGGCGGAGGCGTGCAAGATTCTCCGCTCAGATGCCGATGAGTTATCCAAGCTGGACAAGCTGAAGGAATTAGGCGTTGAGGTGACTGATGAGCTGGTCGCGTTGGTTGTGGAGAAGGTTGGACAGTCCCCACAACAGGCAATGGTGTTCTTTGCGTGGGTGGAGGAGTCAGCTGGGGCGGGGATCGGTTGGGGCAAGGTTTACAACGCAATGGCAAAGGCCATTGGCCGGGAGGATTGCATCGAGGAGTTCCGTGAGGTGCTGCGGAAGATGAGTAGCAAGGAGCTTGCCATGGATAAGGAGGTGTATGTTACTCTCATCGACAGGTTCCTCAAGAGGAAGATGTTTGAGGATGCAGGTGGACTTGTTCCGGTTTGCGATGGGGGGTGTGGAGAAGCCATCGGCTGAGGATTTTCTGTTCTTATTGAAGAAGGTTGTGGTGAGCGATGAAATGGACCTGAAGCTGGTGATGAGGGTTGTGCGGATCTATCAGAAAGCAGGGAATGAGGTGAAGTATTCTGTGTTTGACTCTGTTATCAAGTCTTTGAGAAGCGTAGGAAGGCTTGGGGAGAGTGGTAGGGTGTTGAAGGCCATGGAGGAAGGTGGCTTTGCACCAGATAGCACTGTGCATGGGAAAGCTGTTCTTGCAATGTGTGATGCTGGGAGTCTGGAAAATGCGCGCAAACATTTGGCCCGCGTGGAAAAATCAGGGCATAAATTGGATCCAGTTGTATGGTCTGCTTTGGTTCGGAAGTATTCTCTTGGTGATGAGGTTGATATGGCAGTTGCATGTTTCCCCGAAATGCTGGAAAAACGAAGCGGCAATCAGGTTGGTTGTGCTCTTGAGGTGCTTGTATATGGGCTTTGCAGGAAGAAAGAAGCACAGGAAGCGTTCAAAGTTCTCAAGGACTTGGTGGTGAAAAGTGCTGTGGTTCCTTGGCAAAGTACCTACAAGTATTTGATCCACAAGTTGATCCGCCAAGGGCATCTGAAAGAAGCATTTGACGTGCTAGGGTTAATGAAAACTAATGGCTTTCCGCCTTTTATTGATCCACTCATCGCACACATTTCTAAATCTGGGACTACGGATGATGCCCTGGGTCTGCTAAAGGCAATGTCTTCAAAGGAGTCCCCATCTACCCTCGAAAAAAAGGAGTCCCCATCTACCCTCGAAAAAAAGGAGTTCCCATCAAGAACAGTTTACACGCGTCTCTTTCAAGGGCTGTTCAAAGAGGGGAGGCATGAAGTTGCCCAGCAGCTGCTCTTGGTATCTCCTGGAAGTGTCAGAAACCATGCAGATGTTCTCGACCTCTTCTACACGAAGAAGCTGGAAGAAGAACCTGCAGCAGCTGCTTTGTAGACCATTCTAATGTGGAATTGAATTGCTGACACCCGCATCTTGAATGGGATTTTGTATTTCCTTTGGCTTTGTAACTGGCCTTTGAGCTGGAAACAGAAGTTGGATGGCAGAAAACCTCTTTTCTGAAATGCCTGCATGATCCTCTAAAATAAATACCATTCTTTTTCTCTATGCCCTGAGTTTCTTCCTGTTTGTGCCAACTCATATTTATATATATGCTTCATGTAGCAATAACTATCTGCGCCCTGTCAGCTTGATGGTCCTATACTTCTATGAGCTTGAGTTATGCCATTTTGGTATAATCTGTGTGCTGCTAGTTTTTCTTTTCTGTTTATAATTGGCCCATGTACAGGAATAATGACTGCATGCATGTCAGCACTGCAAGCACATCAGATGATCGGTATCACAAGGCTTGGTAAAAATTATATATTCCATTCGTGTAACCTTGTGGTATAAGTTGATGGTGTATGTACAGTGCTGCTTGAGTTCCTATGAAGGTAACATTGGAGTGATCTCTCCAATGTATCTCACTTTCTATCTATTCACATAGGCTGGCCATCTGTGCAAAGAACCGGGCTGGAGGCAAAGAGGTGGGGAAGCTGTCGGTGATACGCCGTGCCGAACTATGTTATGATCATCCGGACTGCCAATCTTTAGCGTCTTCTTTTCATCTAATCAAACGACATGATCAATTGATCTAGTCGCTGTTCTGCATTGCCGTTAACTCACACCTGGAATAACATTGCAAAAGTACCAGTTAGCACTGACAGACAATCACACTATTTCATCAGAGCAGCCTGTTTCGGCAATTTGCTACTGGAAAAAAATGAATCTGATGCGCTGAAAAGGGGTATCTGGCGTGCTAAAAACAGATACCTTTTCTTGATGAAAGCTCCTTTTCGACTTCCGAGAATATTTCCTTCAACTTGTTGGTGGAATTCGACATGACATTCTTTGTAGCCTTCTTATGGTGCTTAGTGCCCTTCAACCAGACAATCCCTAACATTACCTGAATGCTGCAGGAATTTGGTTTCAAGGAATAGCTCATCATATGGTACTTGAGCTGGATCTGCAATTTTGGAAGAGAAAATTTGAGGATAAGCATGCAAAGTATTTTCATCAGACGTGGTCTTGATCATCTAAGTTATCTCACACTCGAGTAGTCTTCATGCACGACGCCTTGCAGGGTCATCACCTCCTCAAGGACCCACCCGTCTCGATTCTGTAAGTTATACTTTTGTTGTGTGGTCGTCGCTTGCCCTCCATATTTTGACGAACTTTTATCAAACTTAAAGCTGATCTGCCGTTGGTATATATTCCTGTTTACCGGCTCCCATTCTGTTGGTGAATAGTCGACACAACCAGCTTTCTGCATCACCTTGTGTTCCAATGGACCTCCAGAAAACATCTCCTCCAAAGCATTGACCTGCAAGCATATAATTCAAGAGGTTTGAGCAGATGCTTTTGCAACTGGATTATACAAGGTTCCACACATGCATTCCTTTTTCAAGAGAGCAAGGCTCACATCAACAGAAAGAACAGCTGAGTAGACTTCTGACATTTTTACGTCTTCGTTGCCCAACAAAGAACTTTCTTCACAGGGGAGCAGTTTCAGTTCAGGCTCTTTGTCGATCATCTCTCCCTTTTGTTCTAGACCCAATGAATGTGTTCTCCAAAGTGCCATAATAATTCTGTCAGACATCAGATTGATATCTCATCAACCATTTGATAAGAGAAATTCATGGAAAATTGTAGTGGAAGAATGAGAGTCAAGTTGATTTTTCAAGTAATCTTAACAGAAGTTTGTCGAGATGAAATATTATTTGTATGGAGCATTATCATTCCAATGAAACGTATGTAGGATGACTGATACAGATTACTCTCCAGAACTTTTGAGAGAAGTTTCTAACTTCTGATTTAGAAAAAATATGTGCCTCTGTGCTTCTCTGGTCACACAAACACATAAAACAACAGTTTTAAGAATAATTCTAGCCCTAGGTAGGTTCTTTCCCTTTCAATGGGAATTGGGAAATGGTAACAAAATGTGCATTTCAACCACTTCCTTTACAAATTTAAAATGTCACCAAAGTCACCATCTGGTTCCCAGTCAATATGCTGCAAATTTCCTTTCTCAATCAGTCCGGGAATTATTTAGTGGGAGGTTAATGGGGGCCAAGTCCCTGGTTTGGGCTTTGGGTACGCAAAGAAGGTACTCCCTCCGATCCGTTAAAAGTGTCGCTGGTAAAACCATAAGCAGTAGGGAGTAGAAGCTTGAGACCTGGGGGGTTTTACTTCACATATTATGCATGTCCTAGCAACTAGCCTATTTTGAACAATATAATAAATAAATAACTTTTCTAAACAAAGGGGGACATCATATTGAATTGTAGGCTGTAAAACCATAAACAGTAGGCAGCACGTACCCAGCCACCAAGAAATAACAACAAATAGCAGAAGGAAAGGCACCTGTGAGCGTCGTTGAATGAAACAAATGTTTGGAAATGGAACTTCAGTCTTCCTTGAGGATCCAGTGTTTTGGCACCATGCCTGGCTTCTAGACCTCTGTCCTTCCGGAGGATGATCATCAAGGATGGACTGCCAACTGTTGATAGAGACGGCGGAACAACCTGGATATCATCAATGTCTTCCCAAAGAAAGAAAAACTTGGTTTTTCGCCCAAATATATTGGAATAAAACCCAGTTATTCTTGGGGAAAGAAAGAGGCGCCCCTGCGGAAAATACTGACTAATTCAGTTCTCGGTTGAAATGGATGCAGAACGATAACAACCAATGAGTTATAAACAGTGGCAACTGTCAGTGTGCACTAAAACAATTAACAGGCACTTAGCCATGGAATTCAACACCAACTCAACACACCTAGTTACCTGAAGTGGCATTTTCCTTTTTAGGTGGCAGGTGAAATCATCGATAAGAAATTCTTCCGGGGGAAGGCTAAAGAGCTTACGGAATGATGAATTTGTCTGAGCAGACCGCAAGTGCATCTGAAGATTCAGTCATATGCAACTTCAGTAAATATCCTGTGCTGAAAATGACGATAAAATCAAATGCTGGCCAACCCGTACCTTCTTACCGACTTCTTTCCCCATCTTATCCAGATAGTTCATAACAACTTCAGTCCCCTGTGAGTTGTTCAAGAAGATTCTTAAGTGTAACTTGGGCTCAGATCCTTGAGCAAACCTTCCATCTAGAGGAAGCCACATGTCATCCAAAGCTGACAAATTGTTTTTCACAAAATTTATTTCTGTGCGACCTATAGTAGTTTCATCGACTGGTCCATCTGAATTATGCACAACCACATCCAGCCTTGATGGGGGATCATCCATCGCATCGAATTCAAATATCTCTAGAGAGTTGAGAAAATCACGGTATCAGGAAATGCTCTAAGAAGTCCATACGAATGAAAGTGTTCCCAGATCCCATTATTTTCCTATTTTTTCTTATTCTTCTTTTCAACGTACTGGACGAAAGAAAATTAACCAAAAGATAAACTTACCATTCCATTTCGGTTCTGACGCCTGGAATTTTACTGAGCTAGTTTTCTTCTTTCCATTGCACATAAAAACTACATAAGGATCAGGCAAGCCAGGTGTGCCTGCACCTAATATACCGCTTCCCTCGATAAGTGCAACAGTCAGCAACCAACCATCACCATGAGCTTTGACCCCATGATCGCTGCCTAATATTGGAAGAACAATTGCATATGCTTATTGATTATCCCCAAGGAAAGGAGCAGAGAATTTATGAAGTACTCCCTCCGTCCCAAAATACTTGACTTCCATTTGTCCAAATATGGATGTATGTATACACTAAAATATGTCTAAATACATCTATATTTAGACAAATGGAAGTCAAATATTTTAGGACGGAGGGAGTAGCAGTGAAGGGAATGATATCTTAGTTCTTAAGTTGGATAAATTGTGCTCAACAACTAAAGAAATTCCAGAAAAAAGTAGGTAGAGAAGGATGGGGAAAGAATAATATTCACTTTATCCTGGACTGATGTTAAGATAACATTAAAGATAAATACATATGCACTGGTTTTAGATAAAGAGAAGTAATTACCACGTTTTTTCCAGGCATGCAAAAAGCGTCGACCTACTTTGAAGATATTCTGTCCCTGAAGGATCAAAATAGCACAAAACACAACCTCTCCGATTGAATCTGGAAGATCAATACCAAAATATTCAAGCCCTCCATGCACCATATTATTGGGCTTAGCTAGACGAAGATGTGCAATGCCATACATTGCAGAAGTAACTGAGAATATGAACGCAAAGCTCCCAAGGAATCGAGCAACAAGCTTCCAGTTTGATTGTTCATGAGTCTGCAGTGAAGCTAGAATCTTGTCTTTGCTCGAGTTAGCGTCACTGAGCTCTGCTACTTTAATTTTCTGGGAAAGTACATCAGTAAACAGGGCATATCCTTCTCGGAGGCCTTGCTTTGTCCCATTCTCGATCATACCTTTCAACATTGTACTCTGAACAAAGTTCAGACGCCAACTTATCGTAAGCTGTGAGGTTTGTTCTTCAGATGGAAACTGAGGACCTGGTATTACGCAGTACAATATCTCTACCTTGAAACAATTACCGCAGGGAACATCAGGAGTGCTAACACTGGAAACAACAGCAAACGAATTTCCAGCTGCCTTCAAATATGTCTGCTCTTCTGTAACTTTCACAGACTTGACTAATTTACTTGCAGCTTTTGTGTAAGTTAATGTTCTTTTCACAGAATTCTCATTATTCTCATGTCTCCATGGATCATTTTGAAACCCACTTAGCCCTTGAAGCTCAACAACTGCTGGCCAGAAATCTGAATTTTCTGAAAAAAGCATGGCATTCAGTTCGGCTGGTTTAATAATGTAAGATTGCTCCACCAGAATACCACCAGGCAGGTTTCCTGGCATTCCACAACCTTGATCTTTAGACTCCATAGTCTTCAGTAGTTCATCAAGGCTAACCTCGGGTCCGTTCTTGCCATTTTCACAAGATTCAGAATTCACTATTTCTGTTTCTTGAATCAGCTCTATGGGCTCGGCATCTGATGCGATGCAAGGTGCATTCTCAGGACCTTTCCGGAAGTACCGAGACCAGACCTCCACTACTGATGATGCAGTAGCGTCGCCCTCATCTTCTTCAGGCTCCAGAAGGACGGCTTGCTGTGTGGTGCCACCTGGTAGGCGCTCTATGCTGCTAGGGTCTTTTTGGTCCATGATGCTTCCAGGCAACTGATCCGCGCCGCTACGGTATAGTGCGTGGTCCATGCTGGCACATGATGATATATCCAGGCTGCTAGTAACTCCTGATAAGGATGAGGTAGTAGTTTCAGTTGTTCTAGCTGAGCTGCATGGCGTGTTGTCGATAAGTTGCATCAGTATGTTTTGTGATTCATTAAAGTGGCCTTCCCTAACTGATAAGTATATCTTCAGGCAAATTTCACCTGCAAAATAAAATAAAATAGCGAGTAGCACGTAGCTTTAGTGTCAGCTACATTTGCTTTCTAGAGTTTCGATCGATTCTAGCAATAAAGCTTTCTTTGGATTTAGCGGCTTGATAGTTAAAAAAATAAAATTGGGTTTGGACCATGTACAAATTTAATTCATTAATAAGGATTACTCTTCAAAATAGAGAAACTCGACTATAAGGGCATCTCCAGTCGTTGCGCCCCCCCAGGACGCAAAAACCCTCGCTTTTTTTGCGCCGCGGCGCTAAACGGCGCTATTCTGGGAACTGGGGGGGCGCGTTTCCCAGTCGTGAACCCAGGCCGCCCCCCCAGCGGCGACTCGGCCCAATTTGAGCAATAGAAAAATTGCACACCAAATAAATAGAGTTTTGCCACACAAATAAATTATTCAACAAATAAAAGGAAAAAAATTGACTAGTCATCCTCCTCAACATTGCCATTCCCCTTTCGCGCCCACAAATGCTGCACCAGGTCATCCTGCAGAGCATGGTGTGTTGCAGCGTGTCGAATCTCCTGTCGCTTGGTGAGGAAGTCTGCCCATGATGCCGGCACCTGGTGATCAACATCTGCAAGAGGGCCCTGCCGGTAGTATGGTGTGCTTGCCTCACTGTCAGGCACCGGGTCATCCCGCTCACTCTCAATGATCATGTTGTGCAAGATCACACAACACTGCATCACCTCCCACATGTTGGACTTCGACCAAGTCATAGCTGGGTACCGGACAACAGCGAATCGAGATTGCAGCGCACCAAATGCCCTCTCAACATCCTTCCTGCAAGCCTCCTGGCATTTGGAAAACCAAGCTTTTGCGCTTCCTGGGATAGGGTTGGAGATGCTCTTCACAAATGTTGCCCACTTGGGGTAGATGCCATCTGCAAGATAGTACCCCTTTGTATACTGGTGTCCATTGATCTCATAGTTCACAGGGGGGGCATGGCCTTCGACAAGATCGGCAAAGACATTCGAGCACTGCAAGACATTGATGTCGTTGTGACTTCCTGGCATACCAAAGAATGAATGCCAAATCCATAGATCGTACGAAGCCACGGCCTCGAGAACCACAGAGCACTCTCCTTCCTTTCCCTTGTACATCCCCTGCCAGTCAAATGGGCAGTTCTTCCATGCCCAGTGCATACAGTCGATGCTGCCAAGCATCCCAGGAAACCCTCTTGCTTCATTCTCAGCGAGGAGACGAGCAGTGTCTTGCGCATTGGGTGATCGCAGGTATATTGGGCCAAAAACTGCAACCACTGCCCGGCAGAACTTGTTCAAGCACTCAATGGCCGTGGACTCGCTCATGCGCAGGTAGTCATCTTGTGCATCTGCGGGAGCACCATATGCAAGCAACCTCATGGCCATCGTGCACTTCTGGATAGAGGTAAACCCTACCGTGCCGGTGCAGTCCTTCTTCAACTTGAAGTAGGTGTCGAACTCCCGGATGGCATGCATGATCTTGAGGAAGAGCGTGCGTTTCATCCTGAAACGACGCCGGAACACCTTCTCGTCGTTGGTAGGATCCTCGGCGAAGTAGTCGGAGTAGAGGATGCAGTAGCCCTCGTACCGCTGCCTCGGCCTGCTCTTCCGGCGACCGGGCTTCGATCCAGCGCGGCGTGGCGCGGCGTCCTGGGCCAGCAACGCGGCCAGGCAGCTCAGGACGACCAGGTGCTCCTCGTCGTCGATGGAGGCCTGGTCTTCCTCGTCGAATAGCTCGGCGAGCATTTCCTCGGCGTCGGAGTCCATGGCTCGGACAGAGCGTCGAACACCTTGCGGGCGGTGGACGCGGCTCACTGGGGCGCAGCCTCCTCCGCGACGGAGACGTGCTCGAACGGCGGCGACGACGTGGTGGACCAGCCGGCGGTGGTTTGTCTCTTCGCTGGCGTACGCTGGCGGCGCCGGTGGTTGCGGGGGTGGGGCGGCGACGGCGAGGGCGAGCGAGTGGGAAAGACGGTTCGGGGGTGGAGAAAGTGGAAAAAGAGCTCTCCCTCGCCGACAGCGCTGGCCCACGCGCGCTTTTCCTCTCGCCGCCCCCCCCAGGCCGAACCCAGCAGGCTGGGTTCCGCCTGGGGGCGGCGGCGCTAATTTCCGCCGAAACGGCGCTTTTTCAGGTCCTGGGGGGGTCGACTGGTGGAAAAACGGCGCTTTTCGCCAAAAACGGCGCTAATTTGCGTCCTGGGGGGGCTCTGGGGGGGACGACTGGAGATGCCCTAAAGAGCACTATCATGAGGCATAATATAACATCTAAACAAATACGTGTGTGCTTGATTTGATAGCTTCCATTTCTCCTACATAAATTTCTGGAACATTTGCATCCAAAGCTTGCAATCTTTCTCCGAGAAATTAAAGCTTCTATTAGTACAAAAAATCCCCTGCACCCAATTTGAACAGCACATGGGGCATTTCTCCTACCTGAGACTAACATTTCATGCTGAATTTGATACAGCTTAGATTCACAATCCGTATCCAATACTTTGTAATCTCGTCTTCAACAAAGTATCCATGCTTCCGGAACATCAAAGGCAACCAGAACACATGGCAGGATTGTGAAACGTAAAAGCACAGATGAAATGAAGAGCGTACCGCGTTTTTTCCTCTTGGACCTGCTGCTCTTGGACTGGAGCTGGTACCATGCGGTGCCGAGGGAGTGGTCCTCCGTCTCAAGGATGGCGGAGAGCGGCACCCTGACCCGGCCGAGGAAGTCGGTGCTGAAGTACCTGTCCTCATTGAGCACGGAGACGACGAGGTCCTCGGCGACGTCGGCGACGAGGAAGCCGAACTCCTCGTCCCAGATGGGGCTGAGGCTCCGCTTGACCACCGTGGTCTTGGCCCGGCGCCTCCCGAGCTGCAGCCGCACGTAGGGGTCGCTGGAGCCGTTGAGGTAGATGGCCGAGAGCCCCCGCGCCTCCACCACGTGCACGCACAGCCGCATCGGCGCGCTCCGCTGCGCCGGCTCCGGCGGCGGCACGGCGGCCATCGCGACCTCCGGTAAGGGAGAGGACGTAGCTGAGAAGAGGAGAACAATGGCGGGTAGCGATCTCGTGGGCGGCCGAATTGGGGATTTCGAACTCCGAGAGAAAGGGAGGGCCGGAGGCGGTTACACGCGACCGTTTGAATTGGAAAGGCGTTTGTCTCGTGGCGTTTCTGTGCCTTGAGATCCGTGCTGTGGTTTGCGGCCGCTGGATCTGTGGAGCGGTCCATGCCTTTCGCTCAACAGGTGGCAGGCGCTCCGAGCTTTGTTGGTCGCCTCAGGTTGGGGATAAGTGGGCCTAATACTAAATCAGATAAATTATACTCACTACTTTACTACTCCAATCAGGAGTACTTTACTTTACTTTACTTACAAGACATTTTAATTTTGACCACATATATTCTAAAATAAGTGAATCTAGACTCATTTTATACATGGATTAACTCATTTTATTATGCATGTAGTAAAAATTGTGGCAAGTAGTATGTTTATAAAAGTGAACGGAGGGGTATTGTGTTAAGAGCATCTCCAATCTTTAATAGCTAGCTGATGTAAAATATTACTCCCTCCAAATATTTGACTTATATTTATCTAAATATAGATGTATTTGGACATGTTTTATACATATATACTTAGACAAACAGAAGCCAACTATTTCAGAACGGGAGAGTAGCTTTTAACCGTTTTATGCATCAGCTGGGGAGCAAAAACAGGCCTCCACCACCAACAGCTGCCCATGATGTATATTTTGGCAAAAATAAGCGCGATGTAAATTTTGGCATAGGTGATGCAAATATACATCACCACAACCCATGCAGGGCCGGTCCTGAGATTTCGTGGGCCCGGGGTGAGACGAAAATTTAGGACTCCTTAGTACAACTAGACATATGTATATAGATATGTTGATGAAATATGAATCAAATAAGAGAAATGTGACACATTTTTTATGTGGAAACCCTCGCGGGAAAAACCACGGGCGCCATGGGTATATCCTAAAATTTTTCTCCTTAATTTCTTCTCGATGCATAGAGTTGCCAAATAATTTAGTCTCGCTTGTGACATTATAGATCTCAAATAGTTCTTTAAAATTTCAACTTTGAAAAACTTTTTTCAGCTAATGCAACTGTCACGGGCATAGTAAATAAGATCCAATAAGCAAAATACATATTAGGATAACAATCTGCATCTCTAACAAACTAAAACATCTCCATAGTGTACAGTGTTCTATGTGGCAAGGTCAACTGCATAATCTTAACTCGGAAATTAAACTCGACATCACATTTCTTATCCAAGAGAAAGTATTTGCAAATGTAGTGCAACCGTCTTTAGTTTGAGAACCATCCATTGACTTTAAATTTGTTGAACTCATTAAAAATCCAAAATATACTTCTGAACGACGGTAATTTTTTAAATCTACTCTTCAATTTCCATATCTACGACAATGAATCACGAAAACAACCAAGTTGTGGCAGACGAGCGACCGTACGCGAGCGGACGAACGATGGCAGAACCAGACAAGTCGATGGTCCATGTGATCCGATCCTAAATCATTAGATTTACGCACGTACATATAGTTCCGAGTTGATCACCTATTGGCCTGGCTAGCCGTGTTCCCCTGGCTCTCCGAGTAGGAGTAGTTACGAGCCAACTTTCAGACCTAATTTCTCATGAAGGGCTTTTCAATTACCTAGGACGACTCTATTAAGCTATTAATTGATAAATTCACAGAAAAAACTAAGAGACGACAAACCTATTAAGCAATTTTTTTTTCTTTACATGCATTTAATCTAATCCTACTAACACATACCTGAAATGGGCCCCCAAAATTTTTGGGCCCGGGGTGGCCGCCCCTCTCGCCCCCCTCAGGACCGGCCCTGAACCCATGCCCTAAAACGCAAGCATACGCACGCAAGGGTAACCGCCAATCTGAAACTTCTATACCTCGGCTCCCCGTTCCCGTGCTACCGGCGATGCACCGCCATGTCGACCCCGTCCACCCTCCCGGCCGATACAACGCCCGTTCCTAGGCCCATTCCCACTGTAGGCACAACCCCTTTCGTCCCTCCCATCACCGTCAAGGCAGCGGTAGGCATGGTGGGTTTTGCGCCTCCATAGTCAACCACCACTACGGTCGAGCAGAAGAGCCAGTAAAAGGTCCCTGCCACGAGGCGGCACCACCCCTAAGGTCATCTCCTACGGGACTGCTCATTTGCGGACCAATTTGGTCCGCAATTTGTCTGTTTGAGCAGCGGTCCGCGCTGCGCGGACAGGGACCGGGCCAGGTGCCCCCTGCGGGCCTGCTCATACCAAAAAGGACAAGTTTATAGATACGGTAGGGCCCAGAGGGGCCCATAGGTCTACAATATTAAAAACAAAAAAACTAGCCCTAGCTAGATGGCCACTGTCCAGTGGCGTCGCGGCTGCCGGAGTTTCCCCGGAGCATCGCTAGTCCAGGATGATGTACTCCGGGGTCTCAGGGGCGAGGTGGGGGGAGCGTGGCGGCCCGCTGAGGTGTGGGCGGCTGGGTGGCGGGCAGGGGCGCCGCCCCGTCCAACACCGGCGGTGGCCCCGTCCACTCCCAATGCATGCCGACGAGGCGGCGGAGGCGGCGGAGGCCAGGGCGGTGGACGAGGCCTTGGCGGCCATGCGCGCTCAGGCCGCGCCCTACCCCCACGAGGAGGAGGCCGAACGAGGACGAGCGGGACGAGAACCAGCCGATCTGAGGCCTCGTCGGCATGAGGCATGGATGGCCATGGCCAGCTGCAGCTCCTCGCTGGGCTGCGCCATGGCGGCCTCCTCCTCATCGTCGTCTTCCTCCTCGTACCATTGGGGGGCTCCTCCAGTGGCTCGTCCTTGACGACCGGCGCGGGGTCGCCGATGCGAAGGGGGCGAAGGGGGGGTGCCACGGGACCACGCCGTACCGGGCGTGGAGGAGAGGACGGCGGGTACTGGGCAGCGCTGCGCGCCTGGCGCGCCCCAAAGTACGACCTGCGGCGCAGGTTGTGCTCGTCCGTGAACCAGGTGTCCCAATGGGGACTGTCCACGGCGAACGCGGGGTGGCCGCGCAGGTCAGGCGGGAGCTCGTCCCGGCGGCGGTGGATCTCCACCTCCCGCTCGAGCCCGCTCCTCGGAACGGGCGGCACCGGGATGCGATCCCGGTTCAAGTGCCACCCGTCCGGCAGGTGCACGTCCGGCCAGGGCACCGGGATCGCGCGGTCCCAGTACCACTGGCTCCTCCTCTTATTGAGGTAGGGCCGGTCACGGACGCGCGCCAGAACTAGGCGGAAAGGGGCGGCGGGCCCTTGAGAGGGAGGAGGATGAGGAGGGGGCACCTGCTCCGCCTGAGCGCGGTGAAAGATCATCGTCCGTTTTGGTAATTATATGAAAACATATCTATTTTGATCTAATGTTTGTTCGATGAATGAAAATGCCCAGGTCAATTTATTATCACTAACTATTTGGGGCAAGCGTTCGCTTTAGATGAAAAGAGCAAGGAGAAAGAAATCCAGGGAGGTACTTTTGTACAGGAGCGGAGGCTCCGGTGAATCCACCGGAGGCTCCGCCCAGGATCCGGTGGGGGCCCGGTGTGGGCTCCGCCCAAATCGCCTTCTGGAGCGCAACTGCGGAGGCTCGGACGGAAGCTCCGGTGGAGCTCCGGTGGGGCGGAACCTCCGCCATTTCCACCGGAGGCTCCGCCTCCTACAAAACCTGGCGTACGCACAAGAGAGGGTCCGGTGCGCCTCCGGTGGAGGCTCCGCCCAAACGGTGTTCTGTTGGACAAGAGCGGAGGCTCCACCGGAGCCTCCGGTGGGCCTCCGGTGGCCTAGCCTGGCCACTGTTAAATGGGGTCCGGTGGACCTCCGGTGGGGGCTCCGCCAAAACCACCTTCTGTTGCACGAGTGCGGAGGTTTCACCGGAACCTCCGGTGCACCTCCTGTGGGGCGGAACCTCCGCCATACCCACCGGTACCTCCGCCACGTGGTCCAGCAAGTGAGTGCAAATGTGCTGCGCCACTGCGCAAGCAAACGAAGCCCACCGGAGCCTCCGGTGCTCCTGGACTGCAACGTCCCTTAAATGCAAGGGGTATAAATACCCCTTCCCCTACCTCTTAAATGCTAAGCTTTCCCCCATTCTCTCTCCTAGCCATTAATGAAAGCTTCATCCGCCTAGATCTCCCACTCCGTCCACCCAATCACTCCCATACTTGGTGGAGAGCTAGAGGAGGCCTAGATCCACACTTCCACCAAAGGAATCTCAAATCCATCCACCACAACCTAGTAGATCTAGAATCCTACTTGAGGCCTAGAAACCTTAGTAGATCTTGTGCTTGTAGCTTCCACCTTGTTGCAAGAAGCTACGGATTGCTTGAGAGCCTCCATCCATCTTGTGGAGTGACCTCGAGTCCTTGTAAAGGTTCAACGCCTTCAAGTCGACCTCATAGTGGAAACGAGAATCTCCCTCACCGGAGAAGCTCAAGGAGGACAAGGTGTGCACAACCGTGCTATTGAGGAGCGCCTAGGTGGCTCCCCACCTCTCCAACGTAGACGTACTTCTCTTTGAGAAGGAACTACGGGAATCATATCCTTGTCTCCTTGTTTACACTTGTTGTTTGCTTTATTACCTTACGCTTTACTTCCGTTGCACATATTATCTTGTTCACATAGGTTGCTCACCTAGATGCACATCTAGAGAACATTATCTTATCTCGCTTAGCCTCACTAAAAAGAAAAGAAAATTTGGTAGTCAACCTATTCACCCCCCCTCTAGTTGACCATAGTGCACTTTCATTTGGTATCAGAGCCTCGGCTCTTACTAAGGGCTTAACCGCCCAAGAGTACAATGGTCGATGAAAATGCCCCCGGAAGTTTAGTGAGGAAATCTCCAAAATGGCCGACACTATATCTAACCTACAAGATACGGTTGGAGTTCTCCAAACCGAACTATCTAAGGTTAGCTCTAGTGTTAGTTCGGAGGTTTCTAGCATAAAGAAAATGATGGAGGCACTAATGGGGAAAACCAAGGAGTCCACGGAATGACGGAACCACTTCTCACCACCAACGATGTTAGCTCGGACGAAGAATCCATTCCGGATATCAACGAGATGGAAGCTAACATCGCTTTAGCTAAGACGAAAGCCAAAGCGAAAGCCGATAAAAAGGCTAAGAGTGGTGGGAGCTCTGAGGGCTCCAAGTCTCAATCGGCTAACGGTTCGGAGTCTCACTCTAAAGTTCCACCACCTCCCAATTATGATTCTATCCACCCTATTGCCACTATGCCACACATGGTTAATGTTGGAGTTCCTCCCATGCTTAACACTAACGAATTCTCTTCTTGGAAGTTCGATATGGAGTCTCACATTTCAGGATCTTGCACCGCTTTGTGGAGAAGCATTCTCCATGGATTCACCCTCACGATACGAACAACTTGACTCCAAGAGAGGATGTGGAATTTCAACTCAACAAGACCGCTCTTGTGACTATCCAAAAGGCTCTCCCAAGAGAACATCTTGAACACATTCGCGGTATCAGACCGCCAAGGAAGCTTGGGATAAGCTTGACTCCTTGTTCCAAGGCAATGCAAGCATCCAATCATCCAAATATGAAGTTGCTCTTGACAAGTCCGAGAACTTTGTCATGCTTGAAGATGAAAGTCCCGAGGAGCTATATAGAAGAGTGGTCACCCTTGGCAATCAATTAAGGGACTTTGAAAAAGAGGAAATCTCCGATGAGTGGATCAAGAGGAAATTTGTCAAGGCCATAACTCCTTTTGAGAAGAATCTCTCCACTAGCATTCGAACAAGATCCGACTACAACTCCCTCAACTCCATTGGCGTCCTTAGTGAGTTCATAGCCATATCCTTATCTCACAAGAGCGCGGATGATGCTCTTGCTCGCTCAAGAGGCCATGGGAAGTCTCCTAACCTTGCCTTGAAGTCTAAGGCCATGGCCAAGATAGAAGAAGTGGAGGATGATGATGATGATGATGATGAGGACTATGAAGATACATACAAGGGTGCCCACAAATGTATTGCTCTTGCCATGCAAGGGTATTGGAAGAGATGGGAGTCTCACAAGGCCGGTGCCCCTAGACCTTCAAGGAACAAGATCTTTAGGAAGAAAGGGGAGCGGCCAAGGACATGTTACAATTGTGGAAGTGCAAACCACTTCGTCAAAGAGTGTCCCTTTGAGCCACGAGAAGAGAATGAAGGGAAGCTTGTTCGCAAGGACAAGAACAAAGCTCCACAAAACCAGAACCTCGCTAGAAGAGTCCCAAGGTCTCTATATGTTCAAGAGGGCCCCACATTGGAAACATACTACTCCGGAGATGAAGGAGAAGATGAAGTCGTAGGTGTTTCCCACGTCGCCATAGCTACGACTTCCTCTTCATCGGTCTCTCTATTTGAATCTCCCAATGAGAAGGCATCGATCCGACCTACATGTCTCATGGCAAAAGCCACCGCGGTAATATCCTCCACCTCCAAGTCTATTATCACTAGCTCTCCCTCATTATTGGATTGTGTTGAAAACATTGTTGATGATGAGGAGGCCAAGAACCTAGGATCTTGGTTGTGTAGTCTTGAAGGTGAAACTAAAGAAAAGGTAAAAGCTCTCCTAAGGCAACTTGATGAGGCTAACTCCCTCATCGATGAGAAGGAGGAGATCATAATGACCTTGGAGAACCATGGAGGTAGCAATGATAATCATGATGACGAACTCGTCAATGCTCTTGAAAAAGAGAGATCCATGAGAGCCTCTCTTGAAGAGAAACTATCTAGTCTACAAGAGACTTATGCTATTAGTGTTTCAAAGCTTAGAAAAGATAACGAAAAATCTCTTGCCAAGCTTAAGAAAGAACATGCCAAATATCTTGTTTTACTTAAAGAATTTGAAGAGGAAGAGTTGAAGCTAGGAATAGCTCACGAAAAACTTGACGAGGAGCATGACAAACTAAAAAGGGAGTTTGCATCTCTCAAAGAAATTCATGACAAACTTGCCAAGTCTCGAATCAAGCTTCTAGCTCAACAATCTAATAAACATGTTGCATCTTCATCAAATAGCATTGTTATTGTGCCTACCTCTTCTACTACAACTAACATTGTAGGGAAGGAAAGAATTCTCAATGATGCAATAAGCTCTCAAGGTGCCAACAAAGGAAAAGAGGGACTTGGCTTTGTTTCCAAGTCAAAGAAGAAATCCAAGAATGTCACCTCTCCCTCCCGAAATGTTGTCTTTGTGAAAGAGGGTGAGGTGACCAAAGAGAAGGAGACCAACGCCATTATGGGTGGTGAACCTCTAGGGGGAGCATCACTCATAATGATTTCGCCGGAAAATATAACCCATCTTATGTTCTTATGAAATCTAGAGATGGACATGTTTATGCTAAATACGTTGGTACTTCTTATGGTGATGATTATCATTGGACTATTTGGGTTCCTAAGACCCTTGTGACTAACAAAAGAGGACCCATTGAAGGATGGGTACCTAAATCAAGAAATTGATCTCTTGTAGGGAAACACTTCTGGATCAAATAGATGGACAGTGGATAGTGGTGCATCCCAACATATGACCGGAATCCATGACGCAATAAGTAATATTGAACCTCCTTTACCACATCTCAATTGTGTTACAATTGGTGACAAGTCCGAGCTTAAGGTATTGGGACGAGGCAAGGTAGCTATCTCAAATGATTTATCAATTGAGAATGTTCTCCTTGTTGAGTCCCTTGGCTATAACTTGATGTTCGTTCTTCAACTTGCAAATTGTGGTTTTACCTCGTTCTTTAATAAAGAGAGTGTGAATGTCACTTGGGAGACTTCTCTTAAAGTAGCCTTTGTTGGGTTTGTCGAGAACGGCATGTATATAGTGGACTTCTCTAAAGAAGACACTTGTGCCGCGACATGCCTAATGGCTAAAGTTGATGTGGGGTGGCTTTGGCATCGCCGACTAGCCCACACCAATATGAGAATGTTACATGACCTCCAAAGTGGCAATCACGTTCTAGGACTAACCAAAGCTAAGTTTGCTAAAGATCGTGTGTGTAGCTCTTGTACCTTTGGGAAGCAACATGGAGAGCAACACCCAACCAAGACAACTATCTCCACCACAAGAATTCTCGAGCTCATTCACTTAGATCTCTTTGGCCCACTATCCTATGATAGCCTCAGAGGAAAGAAGTATTGCTTGGTGATTGTGAATGATTATTCAAGATATTGTTGGGTGTATTTCTTCAAGAGGAAAAGTGAAACTCAAAATAGAGTCATCGAGTTCATCACTCTAGTGGATCGCCAACACAATGCTACCATATTGGCCATTCGGAGTGATAATGGCTCGGAGTTCAAGAACTACACCGTTGAGGGTTTTCTTAGTGAAGAAGGCATTGCTCATCAATATTCCACTCCCCATACCCCTCAACAAAATGGTGTTGCGGAGAGAAAGAACCGGACTTTGATGGATGCGGCTAGAACTATGATTGCGTAGTTCTCTTCTCCCTATAACTTTTGGGCCGAAGCCGTCTCCACCGCTTGTCATGCTACCAACCGGCTCTATCTTCGCAATATCTTGAACAAGACTCCCTATGAGATTATCACGGGCAAGAAACCGGATGTATCTTATTTAAAGGTATTCGGTTGCAAGTGCTTCATTCGCAAGAAAGGAAAACGGTTGTCAAAATTTGAGACTAGATCTTATGAGGGTATCTTTGTTGGCTATGCCACAAATGCTCACGCCTATAGAGTCTACAACAAGTCCACCGGGCAAGTTGAAGAAGCTATAGACGTAGTGTTTGATGAGGACAACGGCTCCCAAGGGGGGCGTATAGATCATGCTGTTGTAGGAGATGCAATTCCTCCCATCGTCATAAGAAGAATGGGGATTGGTGAAATAATTCCCATTGAGGGTTACCGGATGACGGAGGGAGAAGGACTATGCCCCACTCAAGTGGAGCCATTGACTATACCCATTGATGATCAAGCTATCCAACAAGATGCACCGAGCCCTCAAGCTAACAATCAAGGCCAAGCTAATGAACAAGGCCAAGCAACTCATCTAAATCATGATCAAGATTCTATCATTGTTGAGAATGCTCAACCTAGTGGTGATTCATCACCCATCATTGATCAAGGAAAAAATGAAGATGGACATGTCTCCGATGAAGAAGGTGATTCTCAATCCATATCCAAGGAATCTTTGGAGGAAATACTAGCATGGAGATCAAAGAGAAGGCTAGAGAATCTTGAACGAGCGGGTCATACGGAGGACAAGATTCTTGGACAAGTTCGTGGAAGAGTGGTCACTAGAAGGCAATTGGCGGATTTTAGCAAGGCTCATGCTTTTGTCTCTTTCATTGAACCCAAGAAGGTATATGAAGCTCTCGAAGATCAAGATTGGCTTGAAGCCATGCATGATGAACTCAATAACTTCGAGAGAAACAAAGTGTGGAAATTAGTGCCAAGACCCAAGGATTGCAAAAATGTCATTGGCACCAAATGGGTGTTCAAGAACAAGCAAGACAAAGATGGCATTGTCATTCGCAACAAGGAAAGATTGGTGGCCCAAGGTTTTTCTCAAGTCGAAGGTATCGATTTCGGTGAAACCTTTGCTCCCGTAGCTCGCCTTGAATCCATTCGCATCTTACTTGCCTATGCATCTCATCATAACTTCAAGTTTCAACAAATGGATGTCAAAATTGCTTTCCTTAATGGTCCCATTAATGAGTTAGTATATGTCAAGAAACATCCGGGTTTCGAGGATCCCAACCACCCCGATCATGTCTATAAACTTGATAAGGCGCTCTATGGACTTAAACAAGCTCCACGTGCGTGGTATGAGCACCTTAAAGCGTTTCTAGTAGGTCGCGGGTTTAATGTTGGTTTAATCGATCCCACCCTCTTTACCAAGACGGTTGGAGGTGACTTGTTCATATGCCAACTCTATGTGGATGACAACATTTTTGGGTCTACTAACACTTTGTTCAATGAGGAGTTTTGCAAGCTTATGACCGATAGGTTTGAGATGTCTATGATGGGAGAATTGGAGTTCTTCCTTGGCTTTGAAGTAAATCAATATTATGAAGGGACTTTCATCAAACAAGCCAAATACACTCAAGACATGCTCAAGAGGTTTAATATGAATGATGCCAAACCTATGAAGACTCCTATGTCCACGACCACCGACTTGAAACCCGACCCCAACGGTAAAGAGGTAGATCAAAAGGTATACCGCTCCATGATTGGCTCTTTGCTCTACCTTTGTGCATCTAGACCCGATATCATGTATAGCGTAGGTAAATGTGCAAGGTTTCAAGCCTCCCCAAGGCAAAGTCATTTGGAAGCTGTGAAACGAATCTTTCGATATCTAGTTCATACCCCAAACTTCGGTCTTTGGTACCCCAAGGGTTCAAGCTTTCAGCTCATTGGATACTCGGATGCGGATTATGCGGGAGAGAAGACGGATAGGAAGTCCACGTCCGGGGGTTGTCAATTTCTTGGCCGCTCCTTGGTATGTTGGTCTTCTTAGACGCAAAATTGCATTGCTCTCTCCACCACCGAGGCCGAGTATATCTCCGCGGCAAGTTGTTGTGCCCAATTGCTATGGATGAGGCAAACCTTGAAGGATTATGGTATTCATTTTGACAAGGTGCCTCTTCTTTGTGACAATGAGAGTGCTATCAAGATCGCCTACAACCCGGTTCTTCACTCCAAGACGAAGCACATTGAGATCCGTCATCATTTCATTCGGGATCATGTTGAGAAAGGTGATATTGATCTCTCATATGTCTCCACGACGGATCAACTTGCCGATATCTTCACGAAGGCCCTTGATGAACCAATATTTCGAGCTTTGAGGAATGAACTAAATGTCATAGATTCCTCCAACTTCACTTGAAACCTTGCATATCTACCCTCATTATGCATGATATTAGGCTTAGATGTAGGCATGGAAATAGGGGGAGCGCTACTCAACTCATGAATATGCACTCCTCCTATTATGCGAAAAACAATTCATCATTGCATATCTAGTCAATTGTGACTTATTGTGCTTAATTGTGAGTAGTAATTTTGGACCCAAGATATATCTTCGCGGTGCCAAGTTACACACTCAAACATGGTGGCTTCGGCCACCGACCTTTGGTATGTTTTGGATCTTTCATGCCTATCATATCTCCGTCTTGACAACTCGTACGGGTTCGGTCTTCTACCTTCTTATTGCTTCTTGCGAACCCCTCCGAGTAATGTCTCTCGTATATCAGGGACGATTTTCCAACCCAAGCCTCTTGTGCCCAAATCAATGTTTCTATCGAAATGCTCGTGTTTTTACAATCTTGGCGCGCGAAAATTTGGCTGGGCGGAGGCTCTGGTGAATCCACCGGAGGCTCCGCTGCCCCTGTCCACCGGAACACCACCGGAGGCTCCGCTGGCTCATATTTGGTCAGCGGGCCTGAAATTACCTATTTTGGTGGACAAGGGGCGGAGGCTCCTGTGGAAACCACCGGAGGTTCCGCTGGGGGGAGCGGAGGCTCCGGTGAAACCACCGGAGGCTCCGCCGGGGGCAGTTTTTCGTGGATAAGGGCTGGGGCGTGCGGGGGTAAGTGAGATCCAATCTCATTTTCCCCCACCCACCCCCTTTCTTCTTCCTCACGAACTGCCGCCGCCCCCAAGCTCTTCGCCGCCGGATTGGGGAGCTCCACCGCGGGGAGACCTTCTCCTTGCCTTGGGACGCCCCGGGAACCTTCCCTCCTTCCTTTTTCACCATGGACGACGCGGGTATGTGCTCTCTCTCTCTCTCTCATCTAGTTGATGGATGGGATGCATAGGAGTTCATGTTCTTGCTCTCTAGATTCGTGGATTTGGAGTTTTAGGAGTGGAAGTTCTCAAGTACAAACCCTAGCAACCTAGATAATGCGTGTTAGGCTTGAATCGTTGCGGTTGTAGGGAAGATTGGTTTGCCCTAACCCTAGTTATTCTGATGAGGACATCCCTAGCTCTTCACCTATTGTTACACATGAGGATGTTCCTATAAAAGCTAATGAAGTGAGGATTGGTCCAATGACAAGATCAAGAACCAAGCTATTACAACAACAGGTGAATTCACTCCTACTTGAATATAATGTTTATAATTGTGAGAGCTTTATACTACCTAAATCTTTGCATTTATGTATTCTTAGGTTTGTTGATAACACAAACATGAATGGAGATCATGGAGAGGAGCTACACAAGGATGAGCATGGACTTCAAGAGGAGATGGAAAACAAGTGCTAGCATGGTGAAAACAACAAATAACAATTGTTATCATGATAAGGGGATGGTGCCTCCACAAGATCAAATGCACTAAGTGTGGAAAACAATGCCATATTGTTATTCCACACTCATGGATGGACAAGGCAAGAGGAGGGCGCCCACAAGGAAGCATCAATGCGCCATATATGTCCTGATAGAAGTAGAATTGGTTTGTATACCAATATTGGCCGCACCCCTTGTGTGTGGGGTCGGTTTGTATCCAATTGTGTTAGGTATAGGAGTCCTAGTCCTATTAGGAGTAGTGCTTGCGCAAGGAGGAGCCTTGTGGCCGCACCCCCTCTCATATATACCCCCTTGGGCGCATAGGAGAGGCAGACTACGTTAAAACATAAACCCTAGACCTCTAGATTGAAACTGCTTGTAAGCCTTTCATCTGGAAGTTCATCTGCAAACTTTACGTGTTACCTGCTGTTCCACTGGGAATAAGACGGTACAGGACCACTTGTAGTCGGTGGATTACTTGTGCAAGAGTGTGGAGTTGAGAATATCCTTGGGGTTGCTATCTTTTGCATTGGTATCAGGGATCAGCCGGGAGAGTTCTTAGTGGCGCACTAGTTATCATACTGGAGTTATCTGTGAGTTCACTGAGAAGATTGGGCCACCCCTTATCATCTTGGTATCAGATTTACAGGTTGCCTCGGTGAGCTATCATATTTCCCTTTAGTTTGAGTGTTTTTATTTCCTATCCAGAAAATTGCCCCACAAAAATAGTTTTAGTTCTTGCCATAGCCTAGATATCATCTTAGTTTTCAATTACTAGTGCTGTCTTTGTGTTAGATTTGTGTTGTTTTTTTTCTCGTTTTTAGTTTTCTATTTTTTCGGCTAGGTTTAGGGTTCTTGTTCATCTAGCCGAATTCATATCAAAAAATCCCAAAAATATTCGCAGCACATCACCATATCCACCACCAATCCGATCCTAGCTAGGTATCCTACCACGGCACAAAAAGGATCAAATCCCTGCCGCGCCCCTACCTCTAGTTGGACTCGGATTCACCCCACCTCCACGCATCAAACCACCGCTGCCACCCCTTCCTACTCGCTCTCGGACTCGCACCGTGCCACCCTATACAAATCCCACCCGCGCGCCCGTCTCATCCTTACCAAAACAACAACCGCGCGCGCCCAACCCCACGGCAGAAAAACTCTGCCGCCGCTGCCGTACGCTGCTGCCCACGTAACGCCGCGCGCTGTGATTTCCACCGTAACGCGCTTACCAGCGCCCGTTTCGCTCGCGCGCGCGCTGCCGCGGCACGAAAACGAGAAGTTTTGCTGCCGCGCGCCTGTGAGCTGCTGTGATCTCTGCCGCGGTACGATTTTCGATCGTTTTGCTGCCGTGAGCTCTGTCGCGGTACGAAAACTGTCTATTTTTCTGCCGTGACCTGTTTTGCTGTCGTGAGTGTGTTTGATCTCCAATTTCACCTAGATTTTTTCTGTTTTTCCTTGTTTTTCCTTGTTTTCTCACTAGGACCTTCATATCCATACCTTGTGAACCTTAGCCACAGCCTTTCTACAGCATTATAATAGGAACTTGCCCACAAGTATAGCTATTTTGTGCTCTGACAGGTTGCTCATTTTTCATCACCACCATTGTGTTCACTTGTGTTTGGTTAATTGTTGCTCCTAGCTTAGTGTAAGGCCATTGGAAAAATACAAAAAAAATAGAAAAAGCAAAAAGTATAAAAAAAAGAGAAAAGAGAAAAAGAGCAAAGTGCAAAAGGCCATATCATTGCTATTGTTTACTAGTTGAGCTTGCCATTGTGACACTTGGTTTTTCATTGAGCAATCTTGTGCCTGTCAATTAAGATCCTAGCTAGTGACTTTCTAGTGCATTGCAAATTTCATCCACATATTGCTTTGCCACATTTGTCTCCACTGTGTGAGTTTCCTTGGGTATTTTATATCTTCACTAAGACAGCAAATAGGATTGTTACTTTGGTGATTGTTAGGTATCCATACCAAGCCCCACTAAATAACCTTGTTTGCCATTGTGAGACTTAAAAACCTGGGTATTCTCTCTTTCACACCAAAGCACTTTAATTGCCTCTACTTGTGGTAAATATCTCTATTCACTTTGGAGTGGTAAGATATCCTATTGTTTTGCTAGATTTTTGAGTGAGTTGAGAGAGGCACCACAACCTCTACTTGTTTTATTTTCACTAACCTTCTAATGGATCTTTCTAGTGGTGATCTTGTGCGGCAAAAGAAGGACCAATCCGAGGGAGTGAATTGGAGGGAGTATGAGGCATTAAGGGATGTGTTGAAACAAAAATTGGATGACAATGAGGAACACTACAAGAAATATGTTAATGAAGCTTGTGATCCCCTCTATGAGATGGTTAATACCATGGACAAAAAAGTGGAGGAAACCAACAAAGTGGCCGAGACCAATAGTGCTCAATTGAGAACAATGCAAGATTCTATTGATGCCATCAACAATACCATGACTGATCTTCAAAGATTAATTCAAGCTCGGTTTCCACCTATTGATGATGACAATGCTAGTGTCCATAGTGATGCAAATAATGAGGAGGAACCTAATTTTGGCCGTGGAGCTAGAGGAGAAAGAGGAAGAGGAGGTTTTCAAGGCCGAGCTAGGCGTGTGCCTTTACCTAATGCCAATGATCATAGAGAAGATATATTGGGAAAGCCCAAATTTTCTATTCCATCTTTCAGCTTTGATACTATGGATGTGGAAGAATTCTTGCTATGGGAGTTGAAAATTGAGAAGCTATGGAGATTGCATGATTATAATGAGGATAGAAAGATCAAGTTGGCATCTTCTGAGTTTGATGGATATGCTCTTAGATGGTGGGACAATTTAGTGAGAAAGAGACATAATGATGGTGAGTTACCCATTGCTACTTGGAACACCATGAAGAGGCTCATGAGGGAAAGATTTGTTCCACCCAATTACATAAGGCAACAATTTGACAAATTACAACAATTGAAGCAAGGTCTCAAGACAGTTGATGCTTATTATCAAGAGATGGAATTGATTATGCAAAGAGGCCGTGTGGTAGAGCAAGAAGAGCAAACAATGCAAAGATTTCTTTCAGGATTACATTATAGAATCAAGGGCATTGTGAGGCATTATCAATATGCTAATATGCATGATTTACTCCATCATGCTAGGGAGGCCGAATCACATCTACTTGAGGAAGCACAAAATTCAGCTAGAACAAGGAGTAGATTCCCATTGAGATCATCTACTACTCCTAGTGTGCCACCACCACCACCTCCATCATCAAGTTTTCGAGGTGCTCCATCATCCAAAACCGAGCCTAGTGTAGCTAATACAAGGAAAACATCACAACCAACAGCAAGTGCCTCGGGTTCTAGTGCTCCTACTACAAGGAATAGAGATATTACATGCCACACATGTGGAGGAAAAGGGCACTTCAAGAGGGATTGTCCAAATTCAAAAGTGATGATTATCAATGAGAACAATGAGTATGAGACAGGTGATGATGTTGATCCCAATGATCTTGATGATGTTGATGGATATTTGAGTGATTCTCCTTTGGATGCTTATGCTACTACTATGCCTTCTATTGTTTGCACCCAAAATTCATTGAGTGTGGTGCCTAGTCCTGAAAATCAAAGGTGCAATCTATTTCAAACAAAGGCTGTTATTGGTCCCAACATGGCTTGCAAAGTAATTATTGATGGAGGGAGTTGTAGAAACTTGGCAAGCAAGGATTTATGTGCCAAGTTGAACCTAAAATACTTACCACATCCGAGCCCTTATCATATACAATGGTTGAGTAGCACGGGACAAATGAAGGTATCTCATATGGTGAGAGTGGAGTTTCAAATTGGACCTTACAAGGATGCTACTGAGTTTGATGTGGTTCCTATGACAGTGTGTCACCTATTATTGGGAAGACCTTGGCAATTTGATAGAAGTGTGAAGCATGAAGGAAGAGCTAATACTTATGAGTTGAATCATCATGGGAGGACTATTATTTTGAGGCCTATGACTCCACAACAAATTTTAAATGAGTCCCAATCCAAAATTGCTATGAAAGTGGAAAAAGAGAGAGAGAGGGATGAGGGAACACCAAAAATACAAGCCATGGGGAGTGATAGCAAAACCAATTCGAGTGGTAAAAAGAGAGAGAACCTATTATGCATGTTAGCCACTAAAGAGGATTTGAGGGAATTTAAGGATGATCCTTCACTAGTCCCTATTGTGCTTATTCACAAGGGAGAGATTTTGGTTTCTAATGACATGACCCCTATTCCTCTTGGTGTTTCTAATGTTTTACAGGACTTTGAGGATGTTTTTCCACAAGATGTGCCCTCGGGATTGCCACCATTGAGAGGAATTGAACATCAAATTGATTTGATCCCGGGAGCATCTCTCCCAAACCGAGCCCCTTATAGAACCAATCCACAAGAAACAAAGGAGATCCAAAAGCAAGTACAAGAACTATTGGACAAAGGTTATATTTGGGTTAGTCTTTCTCCTTGTGCCGTTCCCGTTATTTTGGTTCCTAAGAAAGATGGTACTTGGCGCATGTGTGTAGATTGTAGAGCAATTAATAACATCACTATTCGTTATCGTCATCCTATACCACGTTTAGATGACATGTTAGATGAATTAAGTGGTGCTACTCTTTTCTCTAAAATTGATTTGCGTAGTGGATACCATCAAATAAGAATGAAAGAGGGAGATGAATGGAAAACTGCTTTTAAGACAAAATTTGGTTTATATGAGTGGTTAGTAATGCCCTTTGGTTTAACTAATGCACCTAGTACTTTCATGAGATTAATGAACCATATTTTGAGAGACTTTATTGGTAGATTTGTGGTAGTTTATTTTGATGATATTCTCATATATAGCCACAATGAACATGACCACATGGATCATATTAGACAAGTTTTGCAAGTGCTAAGAACTAATAAATTGTATGGTAATCTTGAGAAGTGCACTTTTTGCAAAGATAAGGTTATATTTCTTGGTTATGTTGTTTCTAAGCATGGAATTGAGGCTGATCAATCTAAAATTGAAGCTATTCGAAATTGGCCAATTCCCACTAATGTGAGTCAAGTTAGAAGTTTTAATGGGCTTGCTAGTTTCTATAGAAGATTTTTGCCTAATTTTAGTACAATTGCTGCCCCTTTAAATGATCTAACTAAAAAGGGTGTTACTTTTGAATGGGGTGTTTCTCAAGACATTGCTTTTGATACTTTCAAAGAGAAATTGATTTCGGCCCCATTACTTATGCTTCCAAATTTTGATAAACAATTTGAGATTGAATGTGATGCTAGTGGCATAGGTATTGGAGGTGTGCTCATGCAAGAAAAGAAACCTATTGCCTATTTTTCTGAAAAATTGAATGGTGCACAATTAAATTATTCTGTTTATGATAAGGAATTGTATGCACTTGTGAGAGTTTTAGAGGTATGGAAACATTATTTGTGGCCTAAAGAATTTATTATAAATAGTGATCATGAAGCATTGAAATTTTTAAAGTGCCAAAATAATTTGAATAAGAGACATGCTAAGTGGGTTGAGTTCATTGAATCTTTTCCATACATCATAAAACATAAAAAGGGATTGGATAATGTAGTTTCTTATGCTTTGTCAAGGAAAAATATGTTACTCTCAAATTTAGAAATCAAGGTTTCGGGTTTGGAGGGTATTAGAGATTTATATGATGAAGATAATGAATTTTCTATGCCATTTAATAAATGTGTTAATACTAAAGCATGGGAAAAATTTCATATACATGATGGGTACTTGTTTAGAGCTAACAAATTGTGTATTCCCGAGTGTTCTTTGCGTTTATTTTTGATCCAGGAATCTCATAGTGGAGGATTGATGGGACACTTTGGAAGAGAGAAAACATTGTTGATGTTGGCAGAAAATTTCTATTGGGCACATATGAGAAGAGATGTGTATAGATTGGTGCAAAGATGCATTACTTGCAACAAATCCAAATCAAAATTGAAGCCCCATGGATTATATACACCATTGCCATCACCAAGTACACCATGGGAAGATATTAGCATGGATTTCGTGTTGGGATTGCCAAGAACAAAAAGAGGACATGATTCTATCTTTGTGGTTGTGGATAGATTTTCAAAGATGGCTCATTTTATTCCATGCCACAAGAGTGATGATGCTTCTCACATTGCCAATTTGTTCTTTAGAGAGATTGTGAGATTGCATGGAGTTCCAAGGACTATAGTTTCAGATAGAGATGTCAAGTTCATGAGTTACTTTTGGAAGACACTTTGGGGTAAGCTTGGCACTAAGCTATTATTTTCTACTACTTGCCACCCCCAAACTGATGGACAAACCGAGGTGGTTAATAGAACATTGTCCACATTGCTAAGAGGTATGATCAAGAAGAATTTGAAGGAGTGGGAGGAGTGTTTGCCCCATGTGGAATTTGCATACAATAGAGCTGTGCATTCAACTACTCAATTATGTCCTTTTGAGGTGGTGTATGGTTTCAAGCCTATTACTCCTCTTGATTTATTACCACTTCCATTACATGAGAGAGTTAATATGGAGGCATCAAAGAGGGCTGATTTTGTGAAGAAGATTCATGAGAAAACAAAAGAGGCCATTGAGAAGAAAGGAAAACATGTGGCTGAAAGAGTAAACAAGAAGAGGAAGGAGCTTATATTTCGGCCAGGAGATATGGTGTGGGTGCACTTTAGAAAAGATAGATTTCCCACATTGAGAAAGTCCAAGTTGATGCCTAGAGGAGCTGGTCCTTACAAAGTTATTTCAAGGATCAATGATAATGCATACAAGATTGACCTCCCAATTGATGAGTTTGGTGTTAGTAATTCTTTTAATGTGGCTGATTTGACACCTTACCATGGAGATGATTTAGCATCAAGGTCGATGCCTTTTCAAGAGGGGGAGGATGATGAGGACATCCCTAGCTCTTCACCTATTGTTACACATGAGGATGTTCCTATAAAAGCTAATGAAGTGAGGATTGGTCCAATGACAAGATCAAGAACCAAGCTATTACAACAACAGGTGAATTCACTCCTACTTGAATATAATGTTTATAATTGTGAGAGCTTTATACTACCTAAATCTTTGCATTTATGTATTCTTAGGTTTGTTGATAACACAAACATGAATGGAGATCATGGAGAGGAGCTACACAAGGATGAGCATGGACTTCAAGAGGAGATGGAAAACAAGTGCTAGCATGGTGAAAACAACAAATAACAATTGTTATCATGATAAGGGGATGGTGCCTCCACAAGATCAAATGCACTAAGTGTGGAAAAAAAATGCCATATTGTTATTCCACACTCATGGATGGACAAGGCAAGAGGAGGGCGCCCACAAGGAAGCATCAATGCACCATATATGTCCTGATAGAAGTAGAATTGGTTTGTATACCAATATTGGCCGCACCCCTTGTGTGTGGGGTCGGTTTGTATCCAATTGTGTTAGGTATAGGAGTCCTAGTCCTATTAGGAGTAGTGCTTGCGCAAGGAGGAGCCTTGTGGCCGCACCCCCTCTCATATATACCCCCTTGGGGCGCATAGGAGAGGCAGACTACGTTAAAACATAAACCCTAGACCTCTAGATTGAAAATGCTTGTAAGCCTTTCATCTGGAAGTTCATCTGCAAACTTTACGTGTTACCTGCTGTTCCACTGGGAATAAGACGGTACAGGACCACTTGTAGTCGGTGGATTACTTGTGCAAGAGTGTGGAGTTGAGAATATCCTTGGGGTTGCTATCTTTTGCATTGGCATCAGGGATCAGACGGGAGAGTTCTTAGTGGCACACTAGTTATCATACTGGAGTTATCTGTGAGTTCACTGAGAAGATTGGGCCACCCCTTATCATATTCAACCCTAACACCATGTGTATCTTGGTTTCTTGGATTTGTGCGTGCTTTATCAACTCGAGCATTACTCTTCCTTCATGATCTCTTTGCTTTTCTCTTAGATGCTTCCGGTTCCAAGGGGGTCCGTTACAAGACCACCGGTCGTCGCAAGACTCCTCAAGTGGATGAGATTGAGGAAGAACTTGACAACACTCAAACCAAGCGCAAGCGGTTCCCGGCCACCGAGAAAAAGCTGTCCAAGAAGAACACCGCCAAAACAGCCTCCAAGATGTCCGAGGCGGTTTTTGTGAAGGAAAGGCGTGAGAACCCCTATGTGATTGCCCGTGATCGCTTGATGCCACAATTCCGGGGCAAGGATCCACGTTTTCACACTGTTTTCCAAGGGCAGATCTATAATGAGATCTTGATGAGGAAGCCGAAGGATAATGTCGTCTCTCAACACGCCATCAACCTTGGGCACATGGAAAGGAACCAAAACTACTTTGGGGAGGCTCTTGAGCTCATTGAGAGGTTTGGACTTGGTCCCATAATCAGTCTTCAACAAGATTTCGATGAAGATATTGTCTGTCAGTTTCTAGCCACTGTTCTCTCTCCAATGAGACCGAACGCCACCTCATTTGGATGACTAAGGGAAGACAACTTGACATCAAGTGGAAAGATGTTGGCACTCTTCTTGGTTACCCGGATTTTGGTCCTTTTGCTGAGGGTGAAGAGTTTGCTAATGGATGGTTCCGAGTTCATGTCATCAAGACTGTGTCACTTTCCAAGGATCAACTCACTCCTCTCTATCACTGGAAGAAGTACGCCGTTGGGTTCGTCAAGGGTCTCTACCCCACATATGATATCATGTTGCGCATCGATAGAGATACCATCAACCCAAAGGCGGGGAATGTGGATGAGATCCAGGGTTTCTTGAAGAACCTCATGCTTCTAACTCATCAACAGCGGATGGCCGACACTCCTCGCAAGTTTGACGTGCTTGACTATATTTGGAATGAGCTGTGGCACACCGTGATCAACCGCAAGAATGCTTGCTTTGGACCGTTCATCATGAAGATCATCTTGGACGTGTGGGACGACAAGTTTCCGGATGAACCACTTGACGATGAGGGTTGGATCCCTCACACGGAAAAGAGACTCCTCATCAAGGACCACACGGAACCAATTGAGCATCCCACTCCCGCCGTTCGCAAGCACAAGGCCAAGCCCCGCATCATTGTTGATGAGGAAGAAGAAGAGGCCGGCCCATCTCAACCACCTCCCTATAGCAATGCTTTCAAATGGATGGCAAGGGCCCTCAAGAAGGTGTTTCGTTTGAACAAGAAGATTGAGCAACATCAATGGGAATCTCATTATGATAAGGAACTCAAGGACCGCAACAAAGCTCAAGCCTCTCGTCAACGTCTCCGTGAGGAAGGTCTCTCCATTGACTCCCCGGTTCTTCCTAGCATCACGGATTGGGACAAATGGCAAGCAAAGGACTCCAAGGGCAAGCTAATTGAGTGGTCCGAGGAAGAAGGAGACGAAGCTACTAGCTCTCACCGCCGTGCCCCCTCTCCGGACCCGGAAGCCTCCTCCGAGTGATCTTCGGGACGTTAGCGTCTTGATCTCCCTCTTTTGGTATCTTGATGCCAAAGGGGGAGAGAGATATATATTAGGAACGGGCATTTGCATGGGTCTCCCTCAAGCTTGCTTCTTCGATTTGCATCTTTTATTTGCTTGAGGGCGTTTGGCTTCTTATTTGGTCATTTGGAACTTCGGTGTGTTTACATTATTCCTATCTATCGTGAACCTCGTTATATTATGCATGTATGAACCTCGTATCATATTATTTATGTGTTATGTGTGTTATGTGATATCGTTGTCATATTATTCTTACATATCATGCCTAGATACTCTCAATATGAAAGGAGCATACTTTTAGGGGGAGCTCCGTTCATATTGTGTTTTTAATCATGCAAATAGAGATGTTGTCATCAATTACCAAAAAGGGGGAGAATGAAAGATCATCGTCCGTTTTGGTAATTATATGACAACATATCTAATTTGATCTAATGTTTGTTCGATGAATGAAAATGCCCAGGTCAATTTATGTTCACTAACTATTTGGGGCAAGCGTTCGCTTTAGATGAAAAGATCAAGGAGAAAGAAATCCAGGGAGGTACTTTTGTACAGGAGCGGAGGCTCCGGTGAATCCACCGGAGGCTCCGCCCATGATCCGGTGGGGGTCCGGTGTGGGCTCCGCCCAAATCGCCTTCTGGAGCGCAATTGCGGAGGCTCGGACGGAAGCTCCGGTGGGGCGGAACCTCCGCCATTTCCACCGGAGGCTCCGCCTCCTACAAAACCTGGCGTACGCACAAGAGAGGGTCCGGTGCGCCTCCGGTGGAGGCTCCGCCCAAACGGTGTTCTGTTGGACAAGAGCGGAGGCTCCACCGGAGCCTCCGGTGGCCTAGCCTGGCCACTGTGTAAATGGGGTCCGGTGGACCTCCGGTGGGGGTTCCGCCAAAACCACCTTCTGTTGCACGAGTGTGGAGGTTCCACCGGAACCTCCGGTGAGGCGGAACCTCCGCCATACTCACCGGTACCTCCGCCACGTGGTCCAACAAGTGAGTGCAAATGTGCTGCGCCATTGTGCAAGGAAACGAAGCCCACCGGAGCCTCCGGTGAAACCACCGGAGCCTCCGGTGCTCCTGGACTGCAACGACCCTTAAATGCAAGGGGTATAAATACCCCTTCCCCTACCTCTTAAATGTTAAGCTTTCCCCCATTCTCTCTCCTAGCCATTAATGAAAGCTTCATCCGTCTAGATCTCCCACTCCGTCCACCCAATCACTCCCATACTTGGTGGAGAGCTAGAGGAGGCCTAGATCCACACTTCCACCAAAGGAATCTCAAATCCATCCACCACAACCTAGTAGATCTAGAATCCTACTTGAGGCCTAGAAACCTTAGTAGATCTTGTGCTTGTAGCTTCCACCTTGTTGCAAGAAGCTACGGATTGCTTGAGAGCCTCCATCCATCTTGTGGAGTGACCTCGAGCCCTTGTAAAGGTTTGGTCAACGCCTTCAAGTCGACCTCATAGTGGAAACGAGAATCTCCCTCACCGGAGAAGCTCAAGGAGAATAAGGTGTGCACAACCGTGCTATTGAGGAGCGCCTAGGTGGCTCCCCACCTCTCCAACGTAGACGTACTTCTCTTTGAGAAGGAACTACGGGAATCATATCCTTGTCTCCTTGTTTACACTTGTTGTTTGCTTTACTATCTTACGCTTTACTTCCGTTGCACATATTATCTTGTTCACATAGGTTGCTCACCTAGATGCACATCTAGAGAACATTATCTTATCTCGCTTAGCCTCACTAAAAAGAAAAGAAAAATTGGTAGTCAACCTATTCACCCCCTCCCTCTAGTTGACCATAGTGCACTTTCACGCGGGCGGCCCGCGTCAGAGGTGGCGGTGGCGGTAGGGGAGGGGTGGGGAAGGGTGCGCGGCGGCGGGAGCTGCCGGCCTCATGGTCGTTCTTGGCGGCCTTCCCCCAGTTCAACCAGCTGCGGCCCATGGCGCGGCTAGGGTTTTCGCGGCCGGCGGCGAGGGAGGCGAGGAGAGTGGACAGTGAGGGGACGGGGGGGGGGGGAGTGTGGGGACTGGTGCGCGTGGGGAAGGACGCGTGGCCGCGGTCCCATTTAATAGGACCGGTGGGGGAGACGAGCCGTCGCCACAGTCACTGACCGGCGGGCCACTCCCTTTGACCAAGCGCTGACGCGGCCGAGCGCGCGTCCGTTTCCCGTCCGCGGGCTGCTCAAATCTGGACCAAATTTGGTCTGGGTTTGAACAGCCACGAACCCAAAACGGACCCAGGCGAGGGTTGAGCAGCCCCGGCACGCCGGTGAGTAGCGTGCGGCCTTAGGTCAACCCTCGCCTGGGTCTAAAAATCATCGGCACCCGCGGCAGCGACCATGCGTCTGCCCTATTTTAGCCAGCTGTTGGACCACTCGATGCCTAAATTGGTGATGTATTTTCCAAAAATCTGATCTATTTTAGGACAGCTATTGGAGTTGACACTTTGGGTGATCTAAAAATCACGTTTTTTGGTGATGTAATTTACATCAAGCAGTTTTTGGGGTGCTATTTTACATCAAGATGTTCTTATTAACTCATACTGATAAATCTCATTGCGTATTTTGGGACTACAAAATCTGTTAAAGAAAATCACACAGGAGAAGGCCAATCCTTATGGAAATCTAAGGATTTTGTAGAAATTTCACACTAAAAAGCCTCAATGCGACAATACCCTTTTTTTTCAGCAACGAACTACACAGCGAACAGATATAAACCCAACAATCATGGTTGGCATGTAGTACGAGATAAAAAAGGAAGAAAGTAAACCACAACTCAAAGGTGAACAAAAATTAACCTTTTTACCAAGCAGCACATCGTCAAAAGTAGATGGAATCGAACAGCCCAAACCAGAGTTAACAGGACTAATGTCACATGGAAACTCTCCTGAGAAAAAAGAGTGATCGCAAGTAAAGATCATCTGATGTGAAATTCTTGGATGGTTCCTCTTTTGACTTTGTTGCACTACATGAAGGGAGTAACAGCTTCAGCTTCCAGCCTAGACCCACAACGTAATAGCTGGGCTGCTTCGATGAATGGCGGCTCAACTCTGGCTCCGTTGTAGTGAGATCGGACATAACATCACTGACTACTGCGCCTTACTCTTTACCAAAGTCTGCGCTGTAGTGGGCACTAGATTCCAGCTTCTTCGCGTCGTTTAGCTTCCTGACGGCCTGGCATACACAAAACTTGAGTGTCAGCTCCTGAGTACTACTAGCGTGTTAAGCTAATGGTTCCCAGATTTTAAGAGAGTGTAAGACGGTGCACCTTCATGAAGTCCTCGTGGACTACGTAGTCCCGCTCTGCACGAATTGCAGACATGCCAGCTTCGGTGCAGACATTGCGAAGATCAGCCCCATTGAAACCCTGAAGGAGGATGAGTTGAGAATTTGAGCAGTGGAACACAAACATACATAAGAAGGTTAGATAAGATATACTCACTTCAGCCAGTTTCACGACCGCTTCATAATCTATTTCTCCATGCTTAGCGATGCCAGCTGCGTGAATTTTAAGAACTTCCGTTCTTGACTGCTCGTTTGGTAGCGGAATCTCAATCTTCCTGTCGAGACGTCCAGGGCGCAGGAGTGCAGGGTCAAGAACATCAGGTCGGTTTGTTGCCATGATCATCTTGACCTATTTAAGCAATAACATCAGTCTCGAAAAGAATTCATGCAGCACCAACAAAAGGCAACATGTAATGTCAGAAAAGGGAGTCAAAGAAAATGTTATGCCAATCATCAGCCAGAAAATTCATACCAAAAAAAATAGATGAACAATAAATTTAATCTACAAATTCATCTCAGACTCAGATGCCTTTGCTCAATACTACGCAAGTACACAACTAAACAGACTAAGAAGATAAAATATTGTATAACTGATGTTACAATTGTAAATCACATGATGATGACCTCAGTCACTGGCATATTTGACCGAAAAAGGTTTTGCAGGCAAGGCAAGTAAATTAGAGTGCTTAAATTAAATGCATTGCCTTAGCACATGGCATAAAAATATCTAGAAAGGTACATAACCAAACTTGATGATAATTAAGTTTACCTTGCCAAGCTCATCAAATCCATCTAATTGGTTAAGAAGCTCCATAAGCGTCCGCTGGATCTCACGATCAGCACTGGTCCCCTCACTAAATCTTCGCCCACCGATTGCATCGATTTCATCCATGAAGATAATGCATGGCTAGAAATAACAAGTTGAAGAATAAGAAGAAAAAAATTAGCGGTGTAACTAAACTAAACGGTGATGTAAATTAAAACATCCCAGAGATGGATTTCTGCTGTCCCTACAGCAACTCAACGTTAAGGCAACAGTTTCCAGCAATTTCATGTTGTTGTGCAAAGCATACGAATATGATTGGGTGACACAACATCTGGGTCAAAGGAAACTATTAAGCAAGCAAGTAACGGCAGACGCATGAGCGTTTGCCACTATGCGTGTCTTCTGGATGGAAATTAAGTTTCAGACCAATTAGTTTTGCAAAAAGAAAAGGAAGCCACAACAAGACTTACTTGGTGATCGCGTGCATAGCCAAACATTTCTCTGATTAAACGAGCACTTTCTCCGATGTATTTGTCGATAATAGCACTTGACACAATCTGGTTTTCAGCAATACGTCAGTATTACTCGTGTGCAAGAAAATTCCAAGCACTAACAATCAAGTGAAAAACACACCTTCAAAAAGTTAGCATCTATGTTACTGGCGATAGCTCTCGCTAATAATGTCTTTCCGGTTCCTGGTGGGCCGTAGAGTAGAACACCCTGGAGAAAGTAAAACAAACATACACTGGCTCTCAAAATCACAGCATGTAAACCTTTACCTCTTCAACTTATATGAATAAAGTGGAACCTAAACACATTAGTTGTATGAATTTACCTTTGGAGGCTTAATTCCAACCCTAAGAAATAATTCCGGGTTCATCAAAGGCAGCTCGATTGATTCCCTGAGCTCTCTGATTTGATCAGATAGGCCGCCTACAGCAGAGTAACTGACATTGCCTGGATCTTCGTGTAGCATGTTATACACCACAGGGTCCACCTGAAAGAACAAGTTCAATTTTCAATCCACATCACCAGAATTCAATTTTAAATATAACAACTGTATCCTAAAACTAACAAATAATGCAGCCACAAAAGAAGAAGATGATCGGCATAACTAATTATACCTCTCTTGGTAGTGTGCGCATGATTGTTAATGTTGTCATGTCCAACACAACACGAGTTCCAGAAGTTAATTTCTCCTTGTCCACTTTACTCCGGCAACCAACGACGTATCTTGGACCGCTGCTAGCCTTAACAATAACTTGAAGAAATAGGTGTTTCAGTTTTAAGTTGTTATTGATAAAGTTAAGGAAAATTACACGTTGCAATTTCATGTGGATATGCCATGGTTAAAAAAGGCGTTCCTGGGCGCTAGGTGACAGCAAAACGCCGAGTGCTTAGGCGTGTGTGTGCTTAAAAGCGCACCTAGGCTTGCGCTTAGGTGACATATGTGCTAGGCGGAGGAAAAACTAGGAATTCACGCCCAGCACTTTTTTGAACCTTGAAATAAAACAGATAGTATCGGCTCTATCATAAAGCTGCAACCAAAACATAGAATATGGAGACTCTCTCCTATGACGACCTTTGCGAGTTTGCACACCTCAAAAACATTCCACTAAAATTTAATGTGCTAGTACTCGTTAATTCATGTACAGATACCAAACCTTGTGAAAATATATGATCTTGTGCTAAAAAAAAACTAAAGATAAGCATGAGACATAAATTATTTTTCTTTTGTTGCACAAGATCATAACATTTTCATGACTTTTTGTGTATGTGCTTGAACCACAATTTTGTGGAATTTTTGTAATGAAGGCCCTTGTATAAGGGGGCCATTGTATTTAACATTCCATGTATTCCATTATATTTAACATTCCATGTATAAATAATTAAAAGAGAGCCTCTTTACTTACATCGTTCACTGTCAAGAGGACGAAGAACCTCTCCTATTATCTGTCCAACACTTTGCAGAGACTTCAAGTCATCTTCAGTCTTTGCATAATCCTTCTTAGCATTTTTAAGGTTTTCTCTCACTGCATATAGATGAACCACGTGTCAAATGAGAAGTCAAAGGAAAATTGTATTCCTTTAGCATATAGATGCACATGTATCATGCAGTAAGTATAACCAACTAGAAACCTAAAAACTGGAGCTGCTCTCAAACCAACAAGAGATGAACTTACCGCCTCCCCCCCCCCCCCCCCCCCCTCCCCCCCACACCCCACCCCACCAATACCAAACAGTTTTGCTAATTATCCCAGTTTAGCTGAAATTTCTGTGGATCTGAATCACTTAAATAGTAAACATTACTTAGCCTAAACTTGCAGTAACAGGAAAATATATAGTAGAGATGTAAATGCAGTTTTTAGTTTGTATGTTATGTATGGAATATTGGAATGTGATGGGAATGAGGATGTTGATCCAAAGGCTTGGAAAAGTGATTGATTTTAGTAAATTTAAGATAGCTTAGGGACAGGCATTCCCAGACGTCATACCGAAATAACCACCAATTATGCCCAGAAAAAGCGCAAAGACGGTCACTGGACAACAATGAACAAAACAACCTGCATATATCTGTAGAGAGTCCAGAAGTGAACAGTCACCTAAATAACAATGCGGCAACGTGAACTAAATGTTTATGCGACTTTCTTTTTTTGGGTAGAAATGCTTCTGTGACTTGGTTCTACAATGGCGGACGAAGGAACTTCGCAAATCTGCTGAAGGGCCACCAATTATTCCGCATCAAGCAATCAGGGAAGACCAGAAGATGTTAATTTTCTAAGGAGTCAACTACCCCGACAAAAACAAAACCCTGTGTCTCACATCGCACTTGCTGGCAGAACTTCAGATCCACGTCGAGCAATCAGCGCCCATACCACTAGATAATGCACCGGGAAACAAAATCTACTCTGCACTGATAGCTCAGGGCAAGTCACTATACCGTCAAAGCCCGATCTAGCACTGGAACGCATCTGGAATTCGAGCTGAATGAGGAAGGAGGCTGGGAGCCTTACCAGTTCCGACGCGCGATTCGAGCTCCCTGCAGTTGAGCAGTTTCTTCCGGTAGTCAGAGATGGCGGTGCGACGGCGGGCGGCCGCGGCGTCCTCTCCGTCGGCCATCGCTGCGATCTGTTCCTGGACTTTGCTTCTGTCGCAAGAAGGGAACGAAGCTCCCACTGGCTGGTTGCGTAAAATATCCACTTGACCTCTATGAACGTCTGTGTTAGCTTTCTGCGACCGAATACGTTAAGTCAGAGCCCGTAAGGTGGCTTTGAAAGCGTAATAATCGATTCCGTATGATTGATGAATTAGTGTATCTACGGAGATATCCGTTCGTAGTTGAGACGATTTTTCTACTTCACTCCGTTCACAACTAGTAGTACTACTAAAATTGGAGCTGGGACAAAACAGGTTTTTTTCCTCGTAACCCTTGTCTCTGAGGCGACTCTCAAGGCGACTCACGAGCGCCTAGGATTTCGGAGGCAAGGCGGCGGCTGCTGATCTCATCGGCGGTGCGAGGTATTGGTGATCGGGTGATGGCTTCATCGCCCGAATCAGGCGGGCGGCTAGGCAAGGGGGCCAAGTCGCATGAGGAGGTTAGGGCTTTCTTGGCGGAAGCTCTGGGAAAGCTGGATATCACCGAGGAGGAGGTAACCCCGTTGGTGATTGATGATCGAGATGATGGCGCTGAGAAGAAGTGGATGCTGGCTGGGAAAGTGCTGCATCGAAGTAACTTCCACATCCAAACAATCTCAAGTGTTCTCCGACCTGCATGGGGAAACCCTAGAGGTTTGGTGTTCCGACCCTTTGGCGACAACGTGTTTTTGGCAGAGTTCGAGAATCAGTGAGATCGCGATCGGGTCTGTGATGGTTCACCGTGGCATATTAGTAAGAACGCGGTGATCCTGGCGGAGTTCAATGATTGCATGAAACCATCGGAACTCAAATTCGATCGGCTCAAAATTTGGGCCAGGGTCGTAAATCTTCCGTTTCATCTACGGACAAATGCATGGTGTAAGGCCATTGCGCAGCAGATTGACAAGCATGCTACTGGCTCGTTTGATCATGCTGGTGGGTACCTCAGAGCAAGGGTTACCATTGATGTGACCAAACCTCTCAGGAGGTGGGTCTTGATTGATTCGGCTAAGAGACAGAGTACGGATCTGTACGAGGTACAGTATGAACACCTACCTCACTTCTGCTTCTCTTGTGGTCACTTAGGACATGCTGATATGCTCTGCCCCACTCCGGGTTCGCGTGATGCTAAGGGCAACTGGCCCTTTGGGCAGGAACTGAGGCCGATGGAAGAGCGGAAGAAGGCTCTATCAAACTCGAGTGACAATTCATCTAAAGATCAGGCTTCTTCCCAACAAAGCAAATTTGACATGAAACAATCTAAATCCAAGTCTGCTGTTGAGAAAGGTCCGGAGGTTGCTTCTCCCCTCAAGCCCAAAAACAATAAGCGTAAGGTGGGGTCCCCGGCCAAAGTCTATAAGCAGGTTAGCAAGCAGCTGCAGCTGAGCGATGTTCCATATAATCAAGCAGATGAAGCTATAGAGGCGGAACATATTGCGGCAGCAGGTGGTTCTTTGGTGAGTGAAGATGAACTTGGCAAACAGACGGCTCCCAAGAAGAAACGCGATACTCCTTCTGGGTCTGAAAGCTCAAACTCGGCAGCGGCTGCAAGTCAGCCATGCCCGTCCAAATGATTGCCATGAGTTTGAACTGTCGAGGGCTTGGGAACCCTACGACGGTTCGGGAGCTTCGCAAAGTTGTGAAGCAGGAAGGGCCCTCACTTCTCTTTGTTATGGAAACCAAGATTAGTGGAAAGCGTGTTGAGTTTCTGCGAACCACGTTGGGGTTTGCTGGTTGTTTTGCCGTCGATAGTGACGGACTCAGTGGTGGCATTGGAATGTTCTGGAGCCATGAAGTTGATGTTGAAATAAAGAATTTTAGCAATGCGCACATTGATACGATAATTCGGGGGAAGAATAATGATCTTTCCCCTTGGCGTTTCACGGGTTTCTATGGGGAACCGCGTGCTGAAAACAGATATCATAGCTGGGAATTTCTAAGAACATTGCATGGAATCCCACATGACGGTTGGCTGTGTATGGGTGATTTTAACGAGACCCTAAACGCGGATGAACATTTTGGTATCCATGCGCGGCCTGAGAGTCAAATGAGAGCCTTCCGGGAGGCTGTCGATTTTTGTTCTTTCCAAGACTTGGGTTGGAGAGGTGTTCCTTTCACATGGGATAACAAACAGCAAGGGAAGGAAAATGTTAAGGCAATACTAGACCGTGCTCTGGCGAATACGTATTTCTTGGCTCTTTTTGAGTTTACGAGTGTTAAACATATCAGCTCGACTGTCTCGGATCACTGCTACGTGCTGACAGAGATGAGATCGAGTCCTACAAACAAATGGCCGCGAGCGCAGCGCACTTTTCGGTATGAAAACGTGTGGCAGACCCACAACGATTATGATGATCTAGTCAAGAGGGTGTGGCAAACTGGTGCTGGTGTGCAAGGTTTGAACGGAGTGGTTGATGCCCTCACTTCTGTTCAACAATGTCTCGGTTCATGGGGTGAACGCGAGTTTGGAAACATGAATAAGAAAGTTCAGAAACTTCAGAAGAGATATGAAAAGTTGAGGAGTGTCTCAATGGGCCGCGGACCGTCATCGGAAGAGAAACATGTGGCGGCCCAACTGACGGAAGCTCTGTGCCAAGAAGAAATTTGGATGCAGGAGAGATCACGTGTGCAGTGGTTATGAGAGGGAGACCGCAATACCAAATACTTCCACTCTCAAGCTGCACATCGGAAGCGGATCAACCGCATTTCCTTTCTTCAGAGGGGAGATGGGGGTACATGTGAGAATCCTGATGATATTACACAGGAAATTCAAACCTTTTATCAGGATCTCTATCACTCACAAGGATACAATGACATGAGCAAGCTGTTAGATGTCGTCGATCCTAGAGTTAACGAGCCAATGAATGAAGCTCTCGAGAAAGATTTCTCAGCTGAGGAAGTGAAGGGTGCATTGTTTCAAATGGAACCTTCGAAAGCCCCTGGAGTGGATGGCTTCACCGTCGGGTTTTTTTCAGCGCCGCTGGGAGGTCCTCGGAGATGATATTGTCAAGGCCATTCTTGATTTCTTAAATGGTGGCAAGCTACCGGTGGGTTTAAATGACACTGCAATCACTCTCATACCCAAGGTATGCAACCCACAAAAAATTTCTCAATATCGCCCCATTGCCCTATGCCCTGTTCTTTATAAGATCGCAGCCAAAGCGTGCACAAATAGGTTGAGGGGGATAATGGATGAGATTATTGGTGTTGAGCAAAGTGCTTTCGTGCCTGGCCGTTTAATTACAGATAATATTTTAGTTGCCTTTGAAAGTGTCCATGCTATGAGGCGCCGGAGGAAAGGGAAGAATTATGCTTGTGCAGTGAAATTAGATATGCTCAAGGCTTATGATCGAGTTGAATGGCATTACTTGGAAGCTATGTTGACTAGATTGGGCTTCGGAGACAAATTTGTGCGGTTGATCATGAAGTGTGTGACTTCTATCCGGTTCGTGGTGAAGGTGAATGGGGCCCTATTGCCATATTTCTCACCTACGAGAGGCTTACGGCAGGGTGATCCCATGCCCCCGTTCCTGTTCCTCGTCTGTGCACAAGGTTTGACCGCTCTACTGAATATCTATGGTGCTCCGTATGTGGATCGAGGTATCCGCGTGAGTGTTAGATCACCTTGGGTCATCCATCTCCTGTTCGTTGATGACAGTCTAATTTTCATGAGTGCAAAGTAGGCCAGTGCGACGAGGTTAAATGACATTCTTGACATTTATGCATCCTGCTCGGGACAGGCCGTCAATCGCGAGAAAAGTGCCATCTTTTTCAGTCCAAACACACCTGAACAGGTTCAGTTGGAGTTGAAACAAATTTTAAGTATCCAAGTAGAGGATTTTACAGAGAAGTATCTCGGATTACCGACAGCAGTGGGCAGGATAACAATTAACACATTTTGTCACATTGGTGAGAGATGCCGAGGAAAATTGCAAGGCTGGTCGGAGAAATTGTTGGCATGTGCAGGAAGGGAAACACTCCTCAAATCAGTCATTCAATCGATACTTGTGTTCAACATGAGTTGTTTCAAGCTAACTAAAAAGGTTTGCAAGCAACTGACATCGTACATGGCTTAGTATTTTTGGAGTAGCTCAATTGACAAGAGATCCCTTCACTGGTTATCATGGGACAAGTTAGTTGAACCAAAAAGCAATGGTGGCATGGGTTTTAGGAATCTAGAATTATTCAATCTAGCTCTACTAGGCAAGCATGGATGGCGTCTTGTAACTCATCCAGGAACCTTATGCTCACAAGTTCTGAAAGGCAAATACTTCCCGGAAGGGGATTTTATGCATGCATCTGTTCCGTCGTCGGCGTCGGCGACTTGGAAGGTTATCACCGAAGGCAGAACTGCCCTGGAGAAAGGGTTAATTCATCAAGTTGGCAGTGGTGTGTCTATCGCAGTCTGGACTAATCGATGGATCCCATCTTCCTTAACTCACATACCCATGGGGCGTATTGGAGATGATCCCATCACAAGGGTCTCGGATCTGATTAATAATTATAATGGTACGTGGAATGTGGAATTAATACGAGATAATTTCCTGGCACCTGACGCTGAAGCAATATTGAATATCCCCCTTCGGTCAGCAGGTGGTGAGGATGGTTTAACTTGGGCTCTTGAAAGGAATGGACTATACTCCGTAAAATCAGCATATCGCGCTCTAATGACTCATAACGAGCATCACGCTCCAGAGGAAGGGCCGATGATGGGGACTTCATCGAATAATACAGAGTTATGGTCCGCCCTTTGGAAACTCAAGGTTATTCCAAGAGTTAGAGTTTTTTGGTGGAGAGTCCTTCGTGGAATTTTACCTGACAATTCTACTCTGAAATACAGACACATCAAGCCGCTGGCTAGATGTGATCTCTGTCGAGTCATGGAAGAAGATCTCCAACATGCGCTTATCACTTGTTCGTTTGCTCAAGAATACTGGTCTGCTGCCCGAGAGTTGCTAGAACTGAAATTGCCTTTGCTTCATCCTATAACTTGGGCGAAAGACATTGTTCAAGACAGTATGTTCTCAAACGAACAACGATGCAAGATTATTACGCTAATGCATGCCATGTAGAATGCAAGAGACCGAATGACCCATGATCAAGAATGTCTTGATTCTCGTCTGCTTGTCAAGCGGGTGTGGGAGGATCTATCCCTGCTAGACTTTCCTCGCGATAAACGCTCGACAAATGTAAACCACAGTTGGAAACCACCCAACCCAGGATGGATTAAAATCAATACTGATGGTTCAGTGAATGCTGAAGCTCGTACAGGAGGAGGTGGAGGGGTTGCATGATCGCATTCATCATTTATTGGAGCATGGTGCAAACCCTTTCCTGGTGTTACCGATCCACTAATCACCGAGGCCTTGGCGCTGCGCGAAGGTGTGATCTTTGCTCAACTTAGAGGTTTTTCTCATGTGAGATTGGAAGTGGATTGCTCCGAGGTCGTCGACCTATGGAACTCGCGTCGCAATTCGAGATCGATTGTGATGCCTATCTTACAGGATATTGGGGAGATTTCCAGTAGTTTTATTTCTTTTTCCATTAAACATGTCAAGAGGGAGGCTAATAATGATGCGGACTGCTGCGCCAAATTTGCTTGCACCCTTGCAGGTTCAGATTGTTGGCTTGGGGTTTGTCCGCCTTTTCTTTTGAATAGTCTTAGGGCTGATTGTAATCGCATGTCTATTGATCAATAAAGTTCCCAGTTGAGTTGCAAAAAAAACTAGTAGTACTACTTTGCGTTCGGGTTTTAGTCCCTATTTTTATTTTACATTCTCTCCCTCCTCATATCTGACATTTAGGATGTAAGTGGACAGGTCGCCGGCACGTCCGTTCCATCCGCCCTGGCCGCGAACGCTAATTATAGCGTACCGCTGTGCAACTGGCTTTTTTTTCACGGAGGCTACTATGTTGCGTGCGTTGTAGCCTAGATATCCATTAGGACAAAAAACGAAGAAAAAAACCTTCTCTCCACATCGCTCGGGAGGCGACCTCCTTGCGCCGTTGTCCTCTTCCTGTTCTCCTCTCACCTCACCTTTCCCGCCGCCATCAGCATGTGTGGCGTGTCTTGGTGCAGTTTGGCAACGGGGTCGGCAGCGCATCTTGACTGACTGGCCGGGCGGCGGCCGACAACCTCTCGGGTTGTTGAGGTGCCATGGCGCTCATAGGTGGCGGGGACGACCGAGGAGCCGAGCGGCGGCCCAGGAGCGAAGCAGTGGCGGCGTCGATTTTTGGTGTCGCGAGACGACGGACACACATCTTGGCGGCAATCTTTGGTGCGAGGACAAGCACGGATATTGGTGGCCAGTGGATGCTTTCCGCCAGGCCAGCCAAATTCGGGCGGCCCATTCGCTCAACCGTTCAGGGCGTTCTGGCGGCGCGGACGGAGCGAACCGGCGGATATCCGCGTCCTCCTGCATCCATGGCGATGCGTGTAAAATGCATACATGAACTTTACATTGTATTACTTATATTTCAATCATATTTGCATCATATAAGGGTTATATCGTTGTTTTATATTGATTTTGGGAATATTTCACAATTTTCTTATTTTTCTGGAATTAACTCTGCACTGGCAGAAAACCCTATTTTCTATATTTTGATGTTTCAGCAATCCAAACGACATCCAAATGACCTAAGATTTTGCGAGGATCATTTTTTAGAAGAAACAAAGCGTAGGAGGCAAGGAAGCGCATGAAAGGAAGTCCGAGGAGGATTTTGGGGGTTCCCATGCGGCCAGATTCCCTAGCCGCGTGAGAGCACCTCTCTCTCCCCTCGTTGCTCCGATGTCGTCCGTTTTCATCTTCGTGCCTTCGTCTTGACCTAAAAACGACTATAAAAATTGTCCCCCGATGGCTTTCAGAAGGGAGCGTTGAAGAAACACAAAACCACGAAACAGAAGACCTAGAGCTGCAGATTGGAGGGGGAAACTCCGGCGGGGCGCTGCCAGGGTGGTCTACATCTTCTCCAGCCTCTCCACCGTCGTCACCATGATGAAGGGGGAGTAGTCTACCCCCTGGACTTTGGGTTTGTGGTGGTAACTTGATCTAATCTCTCTATGTATGATCATTGTTGAAATCCATATGATGTGTCTTGCATGAGTATGGATTTATGTATGTAATTCCTATGGTGGATATTGTGATATGAGATGATATTTGTTATGCATTTACCGTTGTGTTGAATCTTTTATGACTTGTCATACTTTGGAGATATTTTATGATACATGTGATGGTTTGATTTATGCATAATGCCTTGTTTATCCATGTCATGAGGTGATTGACACCACCAAGTGTACATAGATGAGAGATGTGGTTATGCACACGAAATATGAATCATTGCACTAATGTTTAGAATATTTTCCATTAAGAAGTATGATGTATGTGGGTACGGGATGGCTGATGTGACATAGGCTTAGGTATTGCGTGACACAGTACCGCCCAACATCCTTTATCTGGGGGTAAACAGGAAGAAGTATAATGTGAGAGTGAAAGCAAACCATGCTAGCCTTACGAGGGTGACCTGCAACACAAATAATTATTTCTTTCAACTAGGTGTTTTAGGAAATGAGGCCTTCATAGAAGTTTACCATTAAAGCATGACAATTGTGTGCACTTTTTATTTATAACATGATAATCATCATAGATGGGAGAGAGGATTGAGTGAACCCATGAACCCATGTCCATTGTTCCTATAAGAGAAAACTTTTGTCTTGTCCTCTTTCATTGAAGAGGATTGGGACACTGATGACCCACAAGTATAGGGGATCGCAACAATCTTCGAGGGAAGTAAAACCCAAATTTATTGATTCAACACAAGGGGAGGCAAAGAATATTTATAAGCCTTGACAATTGAGTTGTCAATTAAGCTGTACCTGAAAGTAGACTTGCTCGCAACAATTTATCAGTGGTAACAATTTTATAGCAACGGTAGTAGTAAAATAACAGCATGAATAAAATAATAACAATAGTAGCAATTGCGGGAAACAGCGGGATGGGAGTACCGTAGGCATAGAGGGAATAGATGAACGGGTGTTGCATGGATAACAAAGGTCATGTAATAATCTAAACATGGGAATTGAAGATAATAATAAATAAGCATCCAAGTTCTAGGCTAACCATAGGCATGTGTTCCAATATAGTCATACATGCTCGCAATGAGAAACTTGCACAACATATTTTGTCCTACCAGCCTGTTGCAGCGGGGCCTCAAGGGAAATTACTGGTAATTAAGGTGTTCCTTTTAATAAAGCACCAGAGCAAAGCACTAACACTCCGTGAACACATGTGATCCTCACATCACAACCATCCTCTCCGATTGTCCCAATTTTTGTCACTTTGGGGCCTCGGGTTCCGGACAATTACATGTGTAAACAACTTGCAGATATGATCAAGAAACATAATTATACTCGTGAAACAATAACATGTTCAGATCTGAGATCATGACACTCGGGCCCTAGTGACAAATATTAAGCATAACAAGTTGCAACAACGGTAGAAAACACTAACAATGGATACTAGGCACCATGCCCTAACAATTTGACACTATTACATGATTGATCTCTTCCATCTCAGGACGGGCATTCGGGTTACCCGAAAAAATCGGGTCGGGTTATTCGGGTTTTTGAAAATTCGGGTTCTGAAAAATGATACCCGAAATTTAGCCAAAATAATAAGAACCCGACAATTCGGGTACCCGATAATTCGGGTTCGGGTTCGGGTTTTCCCGATTTACCCGAATAGGAGCATCACTTAAAGAAATTCCTCAATGCATCACAGTTGTAGCTACTAGAGGAGGACTTAGGTAGATCGATCGGCGTGACGCTTCACCCGTACACGCAGCACCGGAGCAGCACTACATCACAACATGTCGTTCACTCCAGGAAGGCAGCGGGCGCTGCGCTGTACCACAGTATGCCGTCAAGGTAGGCGACGAGCGATGCACTGTACTAGAGCATGCCGTCAAGGTAGGCGGCGGGCGCTGCATAACGCCACAACACGTCACCGAGGTACGGGAGGCGGCTGACACGTTGCAGCTCCTTGTCGTCTCAGGCTAGGACGGGTGCGAGGGGATGGCTGGAAGGAGACCGCGTGCAGGCGACGGCCAGGTCAGGGTCTCGGTCCGTCGTGGCCTGTTCGTGTGCGTAATGTTGAGCGATTCAGGCTACGAGGCTTGTGGTCAATGATGCGTTATTGGGCTCTGCAGGAGTTTAATTCATGTTGTTAGACTATGGGAGAGTTTAATTCATTGTATTGGGATAAAATTACTTATCTACTTCGGGTTATTCGGGATGTTCGGGTTATAGAAGTATAAACCCGAATTTCCCATATAAAATTCGGGTTTTTAGAATTGACACCCGAATAGGTGCTTGGGTTTTTCGGGTTCGGGCTATTCTGGTTCGGGTTCGGTCTTCGGGTTTTATGCCCAGCGTGACTTCCAACCCTCTCAGCCTACAGCGGGGATTACTCACACATGGACGGGGGGAATCATGGATGGTTGATGGAGAAGAGGTGGCGGTGTCGATGGCGATGATCTCCTCCGAATCTCCGTCCCGGCAGGGCGCCAGAACAGGAACTTCTGATCCCCAAATTGAGTTTCGAGGTGGCGGCGTCGCTCTGTTATGTTTCTGTGGAATATGACGAATCCCCTCGCGTTTTAGGTTTACGGGGCATATGTAGTCGAAAGGGGAACCCGAGGGGGTGTCTGTGGGCCCCACACCACCAGGCGGCGCGACCAAGGGGGGCGCCCAGGGGTGGTATGGCCCCCTCCTGGCCCCTCTCCTGGACTTCTTGTGGCTCCGGGGGTCTTCGGGTGTTTTAAGGTCTTCGGGATCTTTTCTGGGAGTTTTCCCGAAAGTTGATTTTTCTGCACAAAAAAGAGACACCAAGGTAATTCTGCTAAAAACAACGTTAGACCGTGTTAGTGGTATCAAAAAATTACAAGTTTAGAGGAAAACAACAAGAAAAGTGTTCGAAAAAGGAGATACGTTTTGGACATATCAACTCCCCCGAAGCTTAGCTTATTTTTCTTGTCCTCAAGAAATTCAGTGACAACTGAGTGCGATAAAAGACTTTTACAAACACATTTGTTTTATATGATGTAAATATACTCACTATATGATCAAGTGCTGAGGCAATTCATAATAAGATGTATGCAGGATAAAAGTCACCTAACAGTTATATAAACCATGAAGAGATGCCAACAAACTAATAATAAACAACATGAAGTATATCAATCTACAAGATTGCAATGCTCATAATAGGGTATGATAAAGTGTACTCGCTTTCCCTTGATAATGGAGAAAAATATAAATACTAGGGAACCTCTGAAGTTCAAATGAAGACTAGAAATAAATATATCAAAGATACAAGCATCAAAGTTATACCACAATCAACCGTGTTTTGGGACAAGCACATTACACTAAGAATGACAGCCATGCTCTCAAGAAGGTGCATAAAGTGAGAAGGTGAAGACTCAACATAAAAATAAAAGAAAGGCCCTTCGTAGAGGGAAGCAAAGATTATCTCATGTGCTAGAGCTTTTTATTTTATTAAACAGAGGTATTGAAAACATTTTTTAGAGAGGTGTATGCTTATGTGAACAAATGGTAAACAGACAATACAGTACGTCACAAGCCAACTAGACTTCACAAGAGCGGCTCCCATAGAAGGATGCATCTGGGTAGTAGGTCATCCCTCTTTCTCTTTTGTTTACATAATTATGCTTTAACTGATAAATCAGGGGCAAAAATAGTGAAGACAATTTGTTGTATTAATTTGGGGATAGGTACCCCGCTGCCGGCTCTTCTATCATTTGGATAAGCGGATGAATACGCTAGTCCATGGTGTGAAATCCAATCAACAAGTGAGATAAAGATTCTCTATTTACGTCCTCATGAGCTAAAACAGGGGCACAAAAGGAATACTTTTTTGAAGGTTTTAAAGGTAGCACATGAGAAATTTACTTGGAGTGGCGGTTAAATACATCATATATAGGTAGGTATAGTGAACACATTTGGAAAACTTTGGTTTTTGGAAGTTGGATGCACGAGTAGAGCTCATACTTAGTACAAGTGAAGGCTAGCAATAGACGGGGAACGACAATCAAGAGAGCAACAACTGTCATAATCATGCTTGCGACAAAACAAAATTAACAGGGGCATAAAAATGATACAAATACTCCGAGGCAAAATAAATCATCGAGGCTTAATTGACTTTTGTTTTCAGTCATATGAATGCATGAGCATGTGCCAAGTCGATTCAAGAGAAACAATCAGAGGGAGATACCACAATGTCATATCCTTCTATGAATAAAGCAATGCAAGCACACATTCATACGACATGCTATCTTATATTAATAAGTTGGAACTAAACACGTGAGAGCGCGAACCACTAAGAATCAATTAAATAACATAAACCTTACACGAACGAACTAAGCATGTTCACATGGGTGAGTATATGTACAAAAATAAAACAAATAAAATTCATACCAGCCTCTCACCACAACTTGAATCGTCACTATTGCTCTTCACTTGTGGATTGAATAATATAGAATAATAACCAAGCTCCAAAGAAGACACGGAAGTCCGGTGAACTCTGCAACAAACTTTAAAAAACCAAAGAAGAACAACAAATATTTTTTGGGTTTTCGAATTTAAGACAAGAACAGAAGGAAACAAACAAACAAAGAAGAATATTTTTGAATTTTTGAATATTAAACCGAAACGAGAAAAGAAAGCAAACCAACAAAAGAAACTAAAGAAGCAAATAAAGAGAAACAACATAAATAATTTTGGTCTTTTTTGTGTGTTTTGGAAAGTAAGAACAAAACAACAAAAATAAAGAGAAACGAAAGAAGCGAAAGAAAACGAATGAAACGAAAACATGGATATACAAAGAACTGACAGAAACATGATATAAAGATGAGTGTAATGTCGGTATACCTCCCCCAAGCTTAGGATTTTGGCCTAAGTGGATATCAATCACGGCGCGGGAAGTATCCCCACTGTAGTGGGTCGTCCCTAGCATGGTCGTACTCGGGCGCCCATGAAGAAGATGAACCAGCAGGCGCATAGTCATAATCAGAGTGCTTGTATGGGATCCCCGCAGTGTCGGAGGGCTAGACGAAATAACCATCGTCCCCCTCTCCGGCATCCTCCCCATGCTAGGGGTGGTTCTCAATGTATGCGTCCAGCTCACTCTCCGAAAGCGTCCATCCTTGCATGTCATTAAGATTAAACAAAAGAGGTGCGGGCAAAAGTACTATTCTATCAGTTTTAGTCACTCTCCACCCGGATTGTTTGGAGAAAGTTATTTCGTAAGATAAATTGTTTAGGTGAGCATGGGTAGATAGAAACTTATGTTGAATCATGGAAACAAGGTCCAACCTCTCTAAAGGAAACTGCAGGTCTAGAGGGTGTGGCTCTACACCATGCAAAGCTAGCAAGCGTGAGGCAATAAGACCTCCACAAATTCTGCCCTTCTCACGGTTAAGTGAGAGACGGTAAGCAATTAAAGCACCAAAGTTATAAGACCTATCACGTCTTAAGGCGGCTGAGATGAAAGCCAGATCATAAATAGATAGCTTGTTAACAGTTTTTCTAGCTAAAGCACATTTAGATATAAAATAAGAAAAGTATCGAATGGATGGGAGTTGAATTTCTCGTATTTTACCACTCTCCCCAGTGAAGCTTCTGCCTTGGAAAATATCCTCATATAAATCTAGCAGTGGTTTGGGTTTCCCTCTTATTTTCTCACATGAACCCCATTGTGGCACCTTGACAGCTACATAAAAATCACTGAAAGGCAAGTCTACAACTTTATTATAAATTTTGTAATGGACCATAGGTTTGGTATAAGACCATCTAAAGCGAAAGTCCTGCACCACAGACATAGTTAGTTTAATATGTTGGGTAGGTTCATCAACAATGAAGCGGTCCAATCCTGCATTATGCACAAGAGTATAGAAATCCTGCAGAATTCCCGTAACATGCATGAATTCCTGGCATGGATAGGTTGATGGAAACACTTTTTCTTCACGGTGGACAAGCATGACCTCATGCAACTCCAACTCATGCTGGTTTAGTTGATGCACATTGTGCTCCATCTCTGAAATTTTTAACAATCAACACAAAAATTGATTTCAAGCAACTATAAGGTGGAAACTACCATAGAGACTTATAGGAGAGCTAAACATGCATCAAAACTGTATTATTTCCACTCAAATCAAGCATGCAAACTCACATAAGCTGTCACCTACAGTACCAAAATACTCAAGAAATACTCCACCAAACAAAATTCTACTTGGATAATCGGAGGAGTCACATACCGGAGAGCAAATGCACCAAATTTCAGCAACCATGGTGGGCTGAGAAAACAGACGAAAATTCCCGAGGAAGAACAGCAAGAACACGGGTACTAGGATTTTTTTGAGTTTGTGGGGTGAGAGAGGAATCTTTAGTAGGGGAGAGAGTTAGTCGAGGGCCAGGGCCCACACCATGACCAGGCGCCACCAGGGGGCAAGCCGCGCCCCCCTATGGTGTGCCTCACTGGTGGGTCCCCCTGGGGGTCTCCCAGGTGGCTCTCTGCCTCATTTTTGAGATAAAATTTTATTATAAATTTTCTGGAATTTTTCGAGAAACTTTATTTTTGAGGTATTTTCAGAATTTAATAATTAATTAAAACCCAAAAAAACAAATGTAGAAAGGTGGAAAACAAAACCAAAACCAAAACTACAGAGGTTCTAAGACACTCAAAAAGGAAAATAACCAAAGAAAACAAAGGTGGAAGTGGTGAAAACAAAAATGTGGATGGTGAAAACATGCATAACTACAGTAATCAGGGTGAAAACATGAGGAAAACATGACCGTGGATGATGGAAAACATTATTACACTTAATTAGCAAGGTGATAATAGAAATAAACATGGTGAAAACATAATGGGGAAGGTGAAAACGTTGTCCTCTTTATTCAAAATCATTTTGTTAACAAGGGTGATCAAGTCTTGTTACCAGAACAATTTTTATATTAAGCAAAACTTTGCATATCACTAAATAATTATGTTACCTCAACCTTGATAGACATAGTCCCAATCATAATAATTTAATATTATTTTGGTGGCATTGGAATGGGACAATAAAATTCTCCAATCTTTGATGGTCTCAATATTTTCAATTGAATCTAGACCATATCTTCTATCAATCTTCGTGGGAAAATAAAAAGTATGCTCTTTATCATTAACATTAAAAGTTACCTTTCGTTGATTGCAATCAATAACAGCCCCTGCAGTGTTAAGAAAAGTTCTCCCAAGAATAATAGACATATTATCATCTTCGGGCATTTCCAACACAACAAAGTCAGTTAATATCAAACAACTAGTAGCAACTTGAACAGGAACATTCTCACATATACCAACATGAATAGCAGTAGATTTATTAGCCATTTGCAAAGATATATCAATGTGTATCAATTTTTCAAGAGAGAGTCTCTTATAAAGAGAGAAAGACATAACATTAACTCCAGCTCCCAAGTCACATAAAGCAGTTCTAACATAATTAGCAAGCATAGTGGAAATTTCCTCATCGGGAATCTTCCTTTTTCTAGAGACAATATCTTTCATATATTTAGAATAAGGAGGCAGTTTAATAGCACCAGTCAAAGGAATTTGCAAAAACAGAGGTTTCATCCACTCACAAAACTTGTTATAATGTTCTTCTTCCTTTGATTTGTGTTTCTTATTAGGAAAAGGCATTGCCTTTTGTACCCAAGGCTCTCTTTCATTACCCTGTTTATCAGCAATGAAATGCTCCTTAGTATACTTCAAAGTTTTAGTTTGCTTTTTAGGTTTAACTATAGTTTCTTATTTATCAGAAGCATCACTTTTATCATTACCACTTTTAGTTTCAGCATCAGAGATAGATATACTATTAGGACTTTAGCAGGTTCAGGAGATTCTACAACAGTTTTATGTCTCTTATTCTTTTTCTTAGAAGGAGAACTATTGTTTTTAGGTTGCTGAGAATTTTGTTCAATTCTTTTAGGATGTCCTTCAGGATACAAGGGGTTCTGAGTAGAAACACCACTTCTAGTAATTATTTCACATACATCTTTTTCTTCACGAGCATTTTAACATCATTAGAGGTTCTCTCAATAGTACCATGCAAATTATTAATAGCTCTAGAGTTTTCCATAAGATGATTTTGCACTCTCATATTAAAGTTGTCTTGCTTAACAACATAATTATCAAATTCATCTAAGCATTGATCAGGTCGTTTAGAGTAGGGAATGTCTCTATTATCAAATTATTGGAGAGAGTGTACCTCAGCTGTTGATGGGTGGGGAATGGGCTTACATAATTCTTCTATAGGAGGTAAATTCTTCACATCTTCAGATTTAATACCCCTCTCTTTAAGAGATTTCTTGGCTTCCTTCATCACTTCATCATTTAATCCAATCATCCCTCTCTTCTTGGGTGTTGGGCTTGGTGTTGGTTCTGGTGTAGGTGTAGGCTCAGGTATATTCCAATCATCATTATTTTTGGCTATTTTCGCCATTAATTCCTCAGCTTCTTCTGGAGTTCTTTTCCTGAAAACACAACCATCACAACTATCCACGTATGTCCTAGATTCAACAGTTAGTCCATTATAAAATATATCTAGGAGCTCATTTTTAGGTAATGGATAGCCAGGGCTAGCTCTTATTAAAGAACAAAACCTTGTCCAAGATTCAGGCAATCTCTCTCCTTCAATTTGCTCAAAGTTAAAGATATCCTGCACAACAACATGTTGGGCACTAGCAGGAAAATATTTTTGAAAGAAAGCATTAACCAAATCCATAGGATTAGTAATAGATCCAGGCGACAGATTGTTAAACCAAGTTTTAGCTTCATCTTTCAATGAGAAAGGGAAGATCTTGGTAACAAAATAAGTATGCATCTTAGTATCATGAGAAAATAAACTACTCAAAGATGAAAGCTCATTGATGTGTTCCATAGCACTTTTACTTTCAGTTCCACAAAAAGGTTCCGTGTGAACAATAGATATGTAAGATAAATCTAGAGAGAAATCATAATCCTTGTCTCTAATGTGTATGGGAGATGTGGCAAACTTAGCATCGAGAGAAGATTTATATTTAACAACATGTCTTGCAAGGAGACTCTTAAGAGCACTTGCACCAGTAGTACCTTGAGCTTCCTTAATAAAGCATCATTAAGTTCAATATAGGTTTCATCAAGATCATCAATAGGCTCAGGTGAATTGACAGGTGTACCAATATTTTCAACAAGAATTTCAGCATTTTCAATTTGTTTGGATTTAGCAATTGTAGCATCTAGGAAAGGACCTAGTGAACCGGTATCATCAAGCACTGTAGAAGCATCATCAAAAGTATGAGAGGCATTTTTCAGAATCATCAGAAGTAACAATATGTGTATCATGTGGTGGTGTATGAAGCTTACTCATAACAGACGGTGAATCAAGAGCAACATAGGTGTTAAGAGTTCTACCTCTCCTTGTAGTGGATGGTAATATAGGAACTTTTCCATCACGAGTCTTGCCCATGATGAAACGCTTGCAGCAAACAATATCACGTTCAAGTGAGCAAATAAATAAAGCTATGCTCCACAGCAACGACGCCAGAAAATAGTCTTGATGAACCACAAGTATATGGGATCGCAACAGTCTTCGAGGGAAGTAAAACCCAAATTTATTGATTCGACACAAGGGGAGACAAAGAATATTTATAAGCCTTAACAACTGAGTTCTCAATTCAGCTGCACCTGAAAGTAGACTTCCTCGCAACAAATTTATCAGTGGTAACATTTTTATAGCAACAGTAGTAGTAAAATAACAGAGGGAATAAAATAGTAATAATAGTAGCAATTGCGGGAAACAACAGGATGGGAATGGGAGTACCGTAGGCATAGAGGGAATGGATGAACGGGCATTGCATGGATAACAAAGGTCATGTAATAATCTAAACATGGGCATTGTAGATAATAATAAATAAGCATCCAAGTTCTGGGCTAACCATAGGCACATGTTCCAATATAGTCATACGTGCTCGCAATGAGAAACTTGCACAACATCTTTTGTCCTACCAGCCCATTGCAGCGGGGCCTCAAGGGAAACTACTGGTACTTAAGGTGCTCCTTTTAATAAAGCACCGGAGCAAAGCATTAACACTCCGTGAACACATGTGATCCTCACATCACAACCATCCCCTCCGGTTGTCCCAATTTCGGTCACTTTGTGGCCTCGGCTTCCGGTCAATTACATGTGTAAACAGCTTGCATATATGATCAAGAAACAAAATTATACTCATGAAACAAGAACATGTTCGAATCTGAGATCATGGCACTCGGGCCGTAGTGACAAGCATTAAGCACAACAAGTTGCAACAACGGTAGGAAACACTAAAAATGGATACTAGGCACTATGCCCTAACAATCTGGCATTATTACATGATCTCCTCCGAATCCCCGTCCTTGCAGGGCCCCAGAACATGAACTTATGATCCTCGAATTGAGTTTCGAGGTGCGGCGGCGCTCTGTTATGTTTCTGTGGAATATAATGAACCCCCTCGCGTTTTAAGTTTATGGGGCTTATGTAGTCAAAAGGGGAGCCTGAGGGGGTGTCTGGGGGCCCACACCACCAGGCGGCACGGCCAAGGGGGGCGCACCCAAGGGTGGTGTGGCCCCCTCCCGACCCCTCTCCGGGACTCCTTCTGGCTCCGGGGGTCTTCGGGTGTGATGACCCACAAGTATAGAGGGTGTATTGTAGTACTTTCGATAAATAAGAGTGTCGAACCTAACAAGAAGCAGAAGGTGTTGACAAGCAGTTTGGATAGAGGATTCACTGTAAGCACTAGCAAACGGGTTTTTGGAGGCTTTTGAAATAGCAGATAAATAAAGTGCGAGTAAATAAAGTGCATTAAATAATATTGCAGTGAGTGGCCCAATCCTTTTTAGTGCAAAGGACAAGTCGGTTGTTCTACTTATGACTACCAAACGTTCTCGAGGACAGATGGGAATTTCGTCAAGTGCTTTCGCTTCATTACAGTTGATTAATATCAATTTGTTCGTGAACTGTTGTGTGGGTGAAACTATACTAATGCACCGCCGAACTAGGACTAATACATACTTGTGATTATACCCCTCGTAAGCATCCGCAAATACAAGAAAGTAATTAAGATAAATCTAATCACAACCTTAAAACTCCGGGATTTTACGCTCCCTCGTGCATTGGTTTCCTAACGGGGGTTAAGGTTTCTGTCACTCCGGCAGCCCCACAATTAGTAGCCAAATACACAATGCATCCTCCTAGGCCCATAAAGGTGAAGTATCATGTAGTCAACGTTCACATGACACCCTAGAAGAATAGCACCACAACTTAAATACCGAACCACGAGATGTTACTTCAACATAACTTCACTACTAACATCATGACTTCTCCCATGTCCTCAAGAACTAAACGAACTACTCACAGGACATCATATGGATCATAATCAGATGTGATATAATGGATAATAACAATATGGTCATAAAGTGCTAACACCGATAAATCTCACAAGTATCAACTACTAACAAGTAATCCACACCGGAAGAGAGATCTAATGTAAAACAACGATAGAGGCCCCTAATTGTTACAGCGGGATGAAGGTGGATTATGAGGGTGATGGTGCTGGTGGTGATTGATACGTCTCCAACGTATCTATAATTTCTGATGCTCCATGATCATATTATGTCAATTGCTACTTGTTTTCTCCCTTATTTATAGCATTTTTATACGTTTTCCGGGACTAAACTATTAACAAGATGCCAAGTGCCAGTTCCCTATTTTCTGCTGTTTTTGGTTTCAGAAAAGTTGTTCTGGAAACATTTTCGGAATTGGACCCCACAAAACCTGAAGTGCCTATTTTCCCCGGAAGCATCCAGAACACTGAAGAAGAGTCGAAGACGGGCATCAGGGGGGCCACACCATAGGGTGGCGCGGCCCCCTGGCCGCGCCAGCTATGGGTGTGGGGCCCCTGGAGCTCCACCTCCTTTGCCCTTTCGCCTATTAATCCCCCCGGATGGAAAACCCTAAAAACCCGATCAACCCCCCCCCCCCCCGAAAAGTTCGCAGCCGCCGTCACCGTCAACCCTAGATCAGGGGGGGTTCTGAAGCTATTTCCGGCACCCTGCCGGAGAGGAGATCATCACCGGAGGCCTCTCCATCACCATGCCTGCCTCCGGAGTGATGCGTGAGTAGTTCATCCTTGGACTACGGGTTCGTAGTTGTAGCTAGATGGTTGTCTTCTCCTCATATGCCTCCATGTTTAGATCTCGTGAGTTGCCTATCATGATCGAGATTGATCTTATGTAATTCTATATGCTGTGTTTGCTGGGATCTGATGAATATTGAACTTATGCCAAGTTGATTATAGTCTTTATTTGCATATGCTATTTGTGATCTTGCATGCTTTCCGTTGCTAGTAGTTTCTCTGGCCAAGTAGTTGCTAGTGACTCCAAGAGGGAGTATTTAGGCTTGATAGTGGGTTCATGCCTCCTCACCACCTTGCTCGAGCGACAGAAACGTGAAGGGGGAGGATGTGATGTTGCCATTAGGGAGAAAACAACGGTGAGAGTGTCCTCGTGCATAATCACTGCTTACATTACACACTTTGTTTAATGCAGTTATCTGCGTGCATAATCATTAGGTAATATTAGAAGATCTATAACTTCTATGCCTTGTCAAGCCCATCAGAAATGAGGAACTCATAATAATATCTTAAATGGAAACAATTATCAAGTAAGAAATACTAACAAGCCATTGCATCCACCTGTCTTGATATGTGGAGGTAGATGATCACAAGCTTAATACCTTGTTTTCCATATCCTTTTCATACATAAGACTAACAGATGATAACAAAAATTCATCTATACATAACCAAGTAAATGATTACATGTTCTAAAACAAACATGGGATAAAATCCATAGTAGAACCAATGTGGAAAACAAATAAAGGACATTCCTAAAGCCACTCATGTTTTCCACATAATCAGGTACTAAAAATAACAAACATGGCTTACACACACCCAAGTAAAATGTCAACCAAAATTATTAAGAGTTTCATTTGCGAGAATAACAAAGTTGCATAAAGGAAAAAAAACAAGTTCCTTCACCTATTAAAATCATTTGGTTTGAAAAGGGATAAAATACCGTATTGAATGATTTTCATGAAAGTGCATAGAAACATTACTAAGTAGATTTACCAAATGATTTTCCAAAAGACTAATAACTAAAATTATTCACCATTATTGAAATAACATGATTGTCATGTCATATTCATATGATAGCATGTATGAAAGACGATTAAAATTCAATTGAATTTGAAATGGAGTGTAAATAACAAAAACCACTTAATCTAGAACCCTAAATAAAAAAATACAAATATTTCTCAAATTCACCAAAGAAAACATGGTGAGGTTGAAAATTTGATGAGCTTTCCAATTATAATTTTTATGTTTACAAATAGGCCCTGAGAACATAGGTTTCTTCTCAGTTTTTTAAGATAGAAGGACTTATTTGTAATTAGAGAAAATGTCAGGGGGTTATTGAAAATCGCCATATCATTTTTTCTTTCTTCTTCCTCTGCCAGACGGCAGAGGAGACCGTCGCCGTGTCGAGGTCGATGCCACCTCTCACTCGCCACCGTTTCGAGTGGATAAGAGCTCCGGGAGACGTATGAATCGAGCACTTCCTTCTCCCCTTGCTCTCTGTCTCTCTCTATACCGCATTGAACCAGAAAACCGAAATCCTAGCTTTCCATCATCGCCGTCATGCCGTCGAATTTGGCCATCCCTGAAGAAATTGGAGGCACGGGAAGATGCGCCTGGTCCTAATCTTCCTCCTCGAGAAGCCACGGGAGCTGGGAAGATCGGAGGAGGAAGAATTCCTCCATGCCTTTTCTTCTCTGTTCCGGCCACCGCGGAATCTCACCATCGCTGGTGTCCTCTTCTCGCAGCACCGATTGCTTCATCACGTTCATGGTGAGCCAAGCATCCTCCCCATACCCTCGATTGATTTTCCATGCATGATTTCATCATCGCCGTCGTGTTCCGTCTCTGTCCGTCGCAAGCCTCGTCGCCAGCGACTCTCCGATGACCATATGGTCTGAACTCCACCACCCGTAGACTCCCCAATTCGTCCTCTGTCTAGTGGTGTGAGCCAATCGAGCCTAATCGTGATCAATCACCCGATTGAAATCAACAATGAGGAATCCCCTCCATTGGTGATGCTGTCATGATGTCAGCATGACGTCATGCAACCTTTTTATTTTTCTTTTAATTTTAATTCTTAATTAAAATAAATATGACAGGTGGGACCCACCTGTCAATTTAAAAACAGAAAATTCATTAATCTTATAAATCCAATAACTTTAAAAATACTTATCAGAAAAATGTAAATAAAATATGTACATGTTCAGAAAAAGAAATCTATCTATTTATCAACTTTAAAAAATGTTTGATAAAATTTAAAATTAAGCATTTTCTTAATTAAATTAAATCATTTAAAATTGAGAAAAATAATAAATAATTCATAAAATCAGAAAAATACAAGTTATATACCAAAATGCTCCAAATGACATATGAAACTCATATATGATGTTTCCAAAGTCATTTGATCAAGTTTCATGTGTGCAATATTTTTCTTAGTAATTTAATCCATTTAAAATTAATAAATTAATAACTTATTCAAATAATTTCAGAAATCTTGAATGTTATATCAAATTAAAGAGAAAAGCATTTCCAATTCAAATATGTCAAACATAAAACGTTTTGTTCAACTTATAAAACTTTTTCTAAAGGTATAATGGAATTCAATAATACTCCATTATAACCAGAAACAATTGCCACAACGTTATTTTCACACCTACTATACCTATCATCACAAATCAGAAGTAAGTATTGTGATGATAGAGTTAGCTGTATTAGTTCATCATTTTCGACTAAACTCGTTGTCATTAGCTCTACACTTTTGGAACATAAAATCAAACATGTTTGTTATCTTTTCAATAGCTATTTTCCATGTGTTGTTGTTTTATTATGTAATCAAGTAATAAACACTTCTAATTAAACATGATAACAAATGGTTTGCTAAGTAAAAGTGAAACACATGTAAGTCTAAAAGAACTAATAAATACATCACCACAAGTAGTGCAACATTTCACCTAAAACCTGTGTGATTAAAATATCGTATCAAACGTGGCTTACACTTGTAAGCTGGGGTGTTTTCCAGGGTGTTTCACGATGCATCTCATTGTTATGCATTACATCATCTTGCCAGTGTTTTCTGTAGTCTTTATCGAGACTACTTTTCTATCTTTCAGATGTCGGGATTTTCTACGCGACCCTCGAACCCGAAGACCTGAATTACTATTGTTATTTCAACCTCAGGGAAGTTCATCACTTGCTCATATCCTTTGCAGTATTTCATAACGAACTATTTGCAAAAAACCTATAGTATTACCACCTATGCTCAAAAGAATGCATGATCCTATTTTTAATAATATGACTAATTGAATGACTACTCGAGTGGCAGTGTTCTGTTTGGTGGGCGGATGGAACCATGGTAAGATGAATAGGTCAAAGGAAGGTTCCATCTGTATGGGAACGTATTACCTAGGATTTAACAACAACTTCCGTCAGGATTCTTGCGCCGTAAATACCGCGTTGACCATGGGTCTTCTATGGGGGGAGTAAGTCAGCTGTGATCTTCTCTCGTTCGCATGTCAACGGGTTGCCAGAGACATACGCTTTAGGTCTTGCGGGACTACATGCACATGGGTGGGAGCCTTTACGTCCCACGAACTTTGGGGTCTATGAGTGTCTGCCAGGGGCGCCTAGATCTCCATCTTGAGGGGTGGAATCAGGGGTTCAACCTGCTGGTGGAAATGGGTGGGCATGCGTTGTGCGGAGAAGCACCGTTTGGCTTGGACCAACAACCAGGCCCCACACCTGAGTGGGAGTGGACAGGATCTCGAGCCTGGTTGTGCAACATGGTCTTGGTCGCCCATGGGTAAAGTAATGCACCTCTGCAGAGTGTAAAAGGATGTGGCATGTGACCCCATGTTCCGGGAAGGAGCTGCGAACGCCGCAGGAAAGTCAACTCCATGAAGTTCTAGTCCTGTGAAGATCTGGCGGGCATAGTTTTCAGAATTAAAAGCAACCTCTTGAAGAAAGTTTTACAAAACCTTGCATTAGCTTATGACTCTTTCGAGTCTAAAGCTGTAGGTAGTGCATCAAACCACCCACTATATATCATGAACTTGCTGAGTAACGCTCGTTACTCATTCGTTCCCGTTTGACCCCCTGCTTAGAGTTGAAGCCTATGGAAGCCGTCACCGTGAAGCCATCTCTACCTCATGAAGCTAGGTGGAGTGATCTATTACTTAGTTGGTAAAGCATCATCATCAACAACGCTGGTGGAGGAGAAGCTATCAAGGTGTAGCTGGAGTCCATTCTTGGACTTAGCTGTATCAAGCCATAAATTAGGGCTGACATCAGCCATAGTGGATTTAGTTCTGAGCTAGAGTTCTTCTCCAGCTTGGATCTTTGAATTGCTTCTGCTGATGTTTCATTTGTATGACATCTTCTTTGATTCTTCAAAGAGATTCTCGATATTTTGTAATGAAGTTTGTATCCTATAGTTTTGCCTGGTCCCGTTGTGTTTCTATTGTACCACTCCGTGGGATGTAATATTCACAGGTAAGTCCTTCTGTGAGTATTATGTCATCGACTTGCGCACTACACATGTAGTGGTGTGCTGGGTCACCACACTTTAAAACCTTCAAAATTAGTCCTGCTTTATGTTCCTGTTTTTGCTCATGAGGACGTCAATAGAGAATCTTTATCTCACTTGTTGATTGGATTTCACACCCTGGACTAGTGGCTTCATCCGCTTATCCAAATGATAGAAGGGCTGGCAGTGGGGTGCCCAGCCCCAAATTAATACAAACAAATTCTCTTCACTATTTTTGCCCCTAATTTATCGGTCAAAGCATAATTGTGTAAACAAAAGAGAAAGAGGGATGACCTTCTACACCAGTTGCGTCCTTCACCATGGGAGCCGCTCTTGTGAATCCAGTTGGCTTGTGACGTACTGTATTTTCTGTTTACCATTCGTTGACATTAGCATACATCTCCCAAAATATAGACACTCAGTTTCAAACTTTTAATACCCCTGTTTAATAAAATAAAATCTCTAGCACATGAGTGATCCCTGCTTCCCTCTGCGAAGGGCCTTTCTTTTACTTTTATGTTGAGTCTCCATCTTCTAACTTTATGCACAGTTGAGAGAGCATTTTTGCCATTCTGAGTTCTATGTGCATTTGTCCCATAAACATCAATAATTACTTCATAATGTGATATTATTTGTTCTTAAATTATTTGTTCTAGTATTCCTCATGAACTTTGAAGGTGTCCTGGCATTTATGTTTCTCCCCACTCTTAAGGACTAGCGAAATATCACTTTGCCATGCTTTCTCTATACCCGAAACAAACGTCTACCTTTCTTTGCATTATTATTCATGATCCTTTATTTGAGATACTCTTCGTGATGCAAAGTAATTGCTATGCTTTATTATTAAAGTTCTATTTATCATTTTTGTGTTTGAAGTTCTATGATCTCAGCGTGCATATGCTTTTACATTAGATTGATCAAGTTTATGTTAGTAGCATGTCACCTCAGATTTTTTTTATCATTTACCTACTCAAGGACGAGTAGGAACTAAGCTTGGGGATGCTTGATACGTCTCCAACGTATCTATAATTTCTGATGCTCCATCATCATATTATGTCATTTGCTACTGGTTTTCTCCCTTATTTATAGCATTTTTATACATTTTCCGGACTAACCTATTAACAAGATGCCAAGTGCCAGTTCCCTGTTTTCTGCTGTTTTTGGTTTCAGAAAATTTGTTCTGGAACATTCTCGGAATTGGACCCCACAAAGCCCGAAGTGCCTATTTTCCCCGGAAGCATCCAGAACACCGAAGAAGAGTCGAAGACGGGAATCAGGGGGCCAAACCATAGGGTGGCGCGGCCCCCCTGGCCGCGCCAGCTATGGGTGTGGGGCCCCTAGAGCTCCACCGCCTTTGCCCTTTCGCCTATTTAATCCCCCCGGATGGAAACCCCCCCTGAAAAGTTCCGCAGCCGCCGTCACCGTCAACCCTAGATCAGGGGGGTTCTGAAGCTGTTTCTGGCACCCTGCCAGAGAGGAGATCATCACCGGAGGCCTCTCCATCACCATGCCTGCCTCCGGAGTGATGCGTGAGTAGTTCATCCTTGGACTATGGGTTCATAGCTGTAGCTAGATGGTTGTCTTCTCCTCATATGCCTCCATGTTTAGATCTCGTGGCTGCTTATCATGATCGAGATTGATCTTATGTAATTCTATATGCTGTGTTTGCTGGGATCCGATGAATATTGAACTTATGCCAAGTTGATTATAGTCTTTATTTGCATATGCTATTTGTGATCTTGCATGCTTTCCGTTGCTAGTGGTTGCACTGGCCAAGTAGTTGCTAGTGACTCCAAGAGGGAGTATTTATGCTTGATAGTGGGTTCATGCCTCGTCACCACCTTGCTCGAGTGACAGAAACGTGAAGGGGGAGGATGTGTTGTTGCCATTAGGGAGAAAACAACGGTGAGAGTGCCCGCGTGCATAATCATTGCTTACATTACACACTTTGTTTAATGCAGTTATCTGTTGCTTGCAACTTAATACCTAAGGGTGTTCGGATGATAACCTGGGGGTGGATTATTAGTCATAGATGCAGATGGATTTCGGTCTATGTATATTGTTGTAATGCACGCACTAAATATCATAGTAGTCATCATGTCATATATGTGCACTACGGTGCAACCTCTATTTGTCAATTTCCCAGCTGTAATTTGTTAACCCAACATGCTATCTTTTATGGAGAGACACCACTAGTGAACCTATGAACCCGATCCATTTTTCCACACTGTTAAATAAACCACAATATTTTCCTGCTTTCTTTACTTACTGCAAGCATACATCATTTTCCACACTATACATCTAATCTTTGTTTTTAGCAAGACCGGTGGGATTGACAACCTCACTGTACTGTTGGGACACAGTATTTTGGTTGTGTTGTGTGCAGGTTCCAAGTTGTTGCTGACATCGGTGAAGCGCCAGCACCACCGTCAGTGGAATCAACCTTCCTGAGATCCTCTTCCTCCTACTGGATTGATAACCTTGGTTCTTAACTGAGGAAAATTCTTGCCGCTTGCTCACCACACCCTCCTCTTGGCATTTCCAACACACCATCAAAGAGCATCAGTGATGATGATGACGATGACAATCTTGATGATGCCCGGAGAGATGACGGTGACGATGGCGATGATTTCCCCTCTCTGGAGAGGAATTTTCCCGGCAGATATCTCCCTGCCGGAGAGCTTTTCTCTCTCTGGTGTTTTCCGCCCGAGGCGGCAGCAAAATAATTCTTCGATGATGTTCTGGGGCTTAGCTTTCCCTGGGGGTCAAGTACGCGAAAGGGGGCGTCCGGGAGTGGGCCAGGGGGGCCACACAACCCCCAGGCGCGGCCAGGGGGGGGGGGGGGCGCCGCCTGGTGGTGTGGGGCCCAGGTGGCCGCCCTCCGGGTGCCCTTATGGCTCACTTCCTCGTCGGGACTTCTAAGACTCCTATCGTATCCCTCCTCTTCTCCCGATCTTCTGAAATAGGGTATCTTGACGGTGCTTTTTTCCATCAGTTTCTGGTTCCAGTGTTTATTCTCCAAAAATTATCAAACATGCAAAATAAGATAAATAACATAAGTGATGCATCATAACATGAAATATATCGATGAATAACAGAAAATAACAATATAAAATAGTGATGCAAAATGGACGTATCGGGGTGTTTTAAGGTCTTCGGGATCTTTTGTGGGCATTTTCCTGAAAGTTGATTTTTCTGCACAAAAACGAGACACCAAGGTAATTGTGCTGGAAATAACATTAGTCCGTGTTAGTGGTATCCAAAACTCACAAGTTTAGAGGCAAGCAATAAGAAAAGTGTTCGATAAAAGAGATATGTTTTGGACGTATCAGACACTTTTACATTCTTGTTTTGTTACATTAAACTTCCATCCATTAAATCAACCATCTTGTTCTTTAAACTTGTTTAGTGTATCATCAACTAAAACTTGTGACATTTTAGTTGTAAGGAATAGATAACTTTTCCTTCTTGCTCATGTGGATCTATACCCTACTTCCACATTGGGAGGTACTATAATGACCCCCTGCTCTTGGGGCTATCAAGTACTTTTCTGGCGCCGTTGCCAGGGAGCGTAGCGCTTAAGTTTCTATTCTTGTGTGAACTAGACTTCAGATTTATTTATCTTGTTTTATATCTTGCAATCATCTAAGCTTGGGGAGGTTACTCTTAACTTGTTTGGTTGTAAGTTTCGCGTTAGCTTTACTTTTTGTTATGTATTAGTTTATACTCTCCTTATTTGAAAAACACAAAAAAAAAATTAATTCATTTCTTATGTTCATGGAATGTATGAGTCACGTACGTGCAACCCCCTGTGGTTGAATCAATTAACGTTGATAAAAAAAGGTTTATAATGGAAGCATTAAATGTAATTGGACATGGACTATATGATAGGTATAATGTATCTTGCTGCATAGATCAATATCCTAAGCATCTTAAATTTCAATGCAAGCTTGAGAGTATGCCTATAATTGCCTCTTACCATAATAATGAAATTATGAACACTGATATGAAGGCAGCCGAGGAATTTACTATTGTAATGGGAATTCTTGAGATAGTTATGTTTAATATAGATAAAGCTCGTAGCCTCACACCAAGACTTGCTACAACACTTGAACAACTCTTGAAACTATTTCGTAAGAATACCTATATCCTTGAATATTATAACAATCTTGTTGCTATCAAGGAGTGATCTAATGGCTTGCAGGAACAATAAGAGTATAGAAAAGGTATTAGAGGATTTCCCATATCCTTACTCACCATGCTCTTTTGATTCTGATTCTGATGATGATCAACACATTCAAAATGATACTATTATCGATAATACCTTTGAAAGTGATGAGGAATTTTATTTAGATATTATATATGATAATGCTTTAGATGATGGTCCTATTTGAGAGCTAGGATCAAACAATAATGATTTTCTGTCCAGAAAACATATTCCTAAGCTTCACTGCGGAAAATGTTAAAAATCACAAAAGAGAGAATTTTGAGATGATATTTTACGACAGAAATATTCAGTTGTTATTACACATTTCATTAGTTCAAAGTTTTATGATTTGAGCAACATAAGTGTCTCTAAAAAATCGCTCCTTTCGGGCTGTCCAGTTTTTGACAGATTCTGTCTTTATTTTGCATTAGTCTCATTACTATGTTTTGTGTGGTCCTTTTGATCAAAGAGAAAAACATAACCTTAGTAACAGTAGTTAATGTTTAGAATCAACTTATTATATGTCTTTTATGTACCTATGAGGATTTAATTTATGGAGACACTAACCCCTGTAATCAATTTTTATGTTGAGTTTTGTGCAAAGAGATTTTCAAGTGGAAGAGTTAAGGGTGATGAACAAAGATCGAGAGAGACAAACACTCAAGCTTGGAGATGTTACACCTAGCCTCACCCAACATATATCAAATAAGTGCAAGAATTCAAGCTTGGGGATGCCAAGCCACCTCACTCCAACCATCTTGATACCAAGTAAGAGGACTAACTACATGGCTACAAAGAAGGCGCTTTACGGGAGGCAACCCGGTTGTTTTTATTTTTGATTTTCTTTGTGTACTCTTGCTATAACAAGAGAATTAGTTTTTAGTTTTATTTGTTTAATTTTTAATAAAGTGCCAAGTTTTACCCGTTTTGGTTTGAAAAAGTTGCTATTTGTATTCGGAGATTTTATTCCAGCACAACTTTGTGCACGGTATGATTTTTCATTAATATTCTGTAACTTTGAATGAGCTGAAATTTGAAGTGGAATTGAAACGTTTCATCCTCTATAATAGTAAAAGTTTTCATATTTTTTAGACATATTTAAGTGTGGTAAAGAAATGCATTTTGCTACTGCTATTTTTCTGGACAGATTCTGTCCCATTTTGTTTTATGCATTATTTGAACTTTTAAGTTGAATCTTTTTTATCCAATTGTGTTTATGAGAAGGAATACAACATTATATACTTTCTGTACATGTTTCACACTTTTTTTAACGATTTCAAGCATCAAGCAATTCAATTGTTGTGTGCCTACTAATGTCACCCCAGAGAAAAGAGATGGGAGAAACAGTGTTTTGAAGTTTTTTTTTTCACAGGGATTAGAGCAGATGCACCAAGAGCTATCCAAGTATGGTGAATACCATAAGCTTGGGGATGTGAATACACCCCAATTGTACCAATACACTCTCAGTTTGCACATGTCTAACTTCTGTTTTTCGATCAATGCACTTTATCGCATAAAATTGGAGCGTCCTTTATTTTTGTTATTTTGGTTTGGTTTTTATTTATGAGACCACCACTTTTAATTTGTGTTATGAGAGAGCTACTAGAAATTTGGGTTGAATTTAGTTGGATGCTATTAAAAATATTGGGAAAGGAATCATTGAGTTGATTCAAAAAGATACATATAGTTGCATGCTTCATGTGCTTTTAATGAGTATTAATTTGCAAGTGTTTTATCAAGAGCTATCTTTTATTGATGTTTTGATGTTGAATGTTACTTTACTTTGGTGAACATGGATTGATTAGTTATATGGACATTTATCCATACATTTAGATGGTCAACTTTTTCCCTCTTGCTAGCCAAAAAATTCCAACAAGTAAAAACTTGTTTTCCATCACCTTCAACCAAAGTTTTTCCAGTGAGTCCACCATATATACCTATCAGCTTTATGCTATTCCGAGTATGTTTATCATGTTATACTTTATTATCTATGTTTCCAAATTAAAATTCTTATGTTATTGATTGTTATGGGAAAAGTTGGTTAAAAAGCTCTCACGATCTTGATGCACACTTTACCTTTATTGCACTTAATAAACATGAACCATTGTGATTAAAATTATGAAGTTGTGTGCTTGACAAGAGTCTTCGTTGGAAGTTAGCTCATATGTGCTGTCACGTGGAAAGCTTTCAACGGTGCTCTTAATTATATTTAGTTGAGATAATGTACTTTTGTTTATGGATGCCTAACATTGAGTGAAATAATTGTGGAAAACTTAGTAAGTTGGAGGAGTGGGTATAAATGGCTAGAGAGACGCGTGGGCCGCTAACCCAAGCCACGTGATACATGGTGGAAATTTACTTACATGCTATAGTGAACCTTCAGTGATGCACCTCACAATAAAAAATATACCAATGGTCAATAAAAAGGTGTTGAGATTGTTCATTTTGTTTGTTTGTCTTGTCATTTTGACATGGGATTGTTCCATGTCCTGGGACAAGAAGTATCCCAGTTGACGCTATTGATGACACTTTTATTACTTGCAGTGACTTTAACTTGAACTTGCTTTGTGGCCCGAGTTGAATAGCCAGTTGGAGAGGTAGTTGTCTTCACGGGGCATGAGGCATCCAATCCATACTTTGTCAGGCACACTACTCATATTTTCTTTCACTTTCAACTTAACCATTCAAGATGCTATGATAGGGGTAATGAGAGCTCCACACCAATGGATACCACATTCCAAATATTAACTTAAGTAGAAGCATTTGGAAGCTAGATGAAACTTATTCATGTTTTATCTCTACTTATTTATCTATCTTCCTAAAGTGTCCACCTTTTATATTCAAATTTACAAGAATACTATATGACCATTATATTTTTTTTTTTACTTTTCATTATGCATACATTTGGTCCATATTACTTTCTACTATGTTACACTTTGTGAATTATCATTGAACATCCTTACATCGAATATTTGATATCACTTCATAATCTATCTTTTATATTGCTACTCCTTTGAGAATGAATCATTTGACTCTATGTAGAAATGGTAATCATCTTTGATATCCATTGATAGTATTAAAAAGCAAAGTCCATGTTAGTTTTATCACCTTCATACTCGAGGACGAGTATAAGTTAAGCTTGGGGATGTTAATGCATGTAATATGCATACATGAACTTTGCATTGTATTACTCATATTTTAATCATATTTGCATCATATAAAAGGGTTATATCATTGTTTTATATTGATTTGTGGAATATTTCACTGTTTCCTTATTTTTCTGAAATTATCCCTGCACTAGCAGAAAACCCTATTTTCTATATTTTGATGTTTTAGGGATCCAAGCTCTAACAGCCCAATTTTTGGAAGACAGGAAAAACTTATTTTCAATAACCCAAAAATCAGGGCCAACAAAAACTTTTACTATATTTTACTAATTCTTGTGTTTCTTTTCTATTTACTTGTTGATTGTGTTTTTGTTTGAGTTTGTTAACAACTAACATTAAAACCAATGATCATAACTTTCTTAAAACACAACCCTTGTGATCAAGTCGTGACAAGAAAGCTTATCATCTTCATCCATCACACTCTTTTGGCAAAAACCTTTTTGAAAATGTTTTGATTTTTGAAGAAACCCAAAGGCCAAGTTTTGAGAAAACAAAAGATAATTTCCAAAACTATATGAAAAGTATTTTAGAGCTAATCATCTCCAACCTGTTTTCAACCAATATGTTTTTGCAAGTATTTCAAAAACTCCTTCTCACTTCCTTCTTTTGCAAAAACAATAAGAGGGGACTATGTTACCCCTGTGTTTTACCTCAATTATATTCTTTTGGAAATAACAACCCTGAGCTGAACCTCTTTAAAAAATCCTCTTGTCATGGTATGTCTTGATCACTACCTAAAATTAACACTTGAGAAAAAACACCTAGAAATTAAATTGAAGAACTCAGTTGTTTGAGTGATCTTGTGTGTCTTGTTATTTTCCCTGCTTTATGTGTTATCTTCCCTCACCTTTGCATTGAAGTTATTATATTGGTTTGCCTATGTTTGTGTGTTGTTTTAAAGAGAATAAAACCTAGTAATAACAAGATCAAGCATCTATATCATATTCCATCACATGTCCATATTATGCTCTGTTTTCCTAAAAACTTCCAACTTTGGAGACATGCCATTAAGGAAAACCTTGAGTTATTCATCAATGCATCATCATGCATATCATTGTCTATATCTATGCTATACATACAAGTTGTTATTTTGGATATTGGAACTCTTTGGTATGTTCTTTCAAAGTCCTTTAGAAGGCATCCCTAAATATTGATCATATCCCTGTTATCTTGATGCACTTTTTCTGTGTTACTCAAAATCACTCCTTATTGTTTTCAATCTCCATAAACCTACCCTTTCCATATCCATGACTTATATATCACCTCCATATGGTACATTGTTCTTCCAATGACCATTTAATTATTCTTCTCTCATGGTTTTTAGCCTATTAAATAAACATCTGTTTTCACACTATTCCACTTGGTGCCTCAAATATTTTCAAAAGAGTTGCTTATTAAAAATTACTTTTGAGACCTATATTATATACTCTATCATCCTAACTCAAAAATATTTGTTTTAAAAACATTTTACTATTTATTATTTTCCATTTTCCAAAAGGCCAGAAATGAATTTTAAAATATTTTGTGAAGGAAAGTATTTCCTAAAATATTGGAAAAATTAACCAACATGACTATGGTGATGTGGGACTTATTTATACAAAAACATTTGCAAGTTGTTTTGAAAATTTGGGATAAAATATTTAAAAACAGATTCAACACATTTTGAATTTCCCAAAATTTGTGAAAGAAATATTTTCAAAAACTCTTGAGGCCACCACCCCTAGACTCCATTTTTAATCCTCTACCAAATGGAAACAATCTTTCACATATGTTGTATTCAAACTTTGGTGAAAAACATCAAAAACCCCTGCTGGTTATTGTGGACATGGCTAAGTTCATACATGTCTTGATCAATTATTGCACTCCCTGCACCTCACTCCTGTTCTGGGAGATGGAAAACACCCTCCCCAACCTCCCAGACATGGTCTAGCTGATCCACCATCTCTCTCTCTCTCTCTCTCTCTCTCTCTCTCTCTCTAACTCAGACAACCACAAATGGACAAGGATGGTGATCACCCCTCCTTCTCACCCCACTTTCTCTGTCCAAACCAGGAGCTTCGCTTGCGCCACAAGACCCTATATGCACCGTGTAACCTCACTGGCATAAGCCATCCCCCTCTGCTTGTCGCTTTCCTCCATTCACTCGAGCTGTACATGGCGCCCAGGATGCACACGACACGTCGCCCGCGTTCCAAACCTGGATCGCATGCCCGAGCTCCAAAACTTGTCAACCAGCCCTGTGAGCCTCTAAGGAGCACGCCCGTGCCCTACCCTCACTCCCTTCCGGTCTCCTTCTCCCTCAAATCGCGGTCGAACACCTGTAGGTGCACCTCGGAAGAACTCACAACCCGCTCTCCTCGGACCTCATCTTCCTCTACTCTTTCATATGGAGAACCTCCACACCCCGCAAACCTCGTAGGCCTTCTGAAACTTCCCCTCCTCCTTCATCTGCAGAACCTCCACACCTCCTTCTGAAAATCCCCTCCTCAGTGTGAGCCGGCGCGCCATGGTCTCTGCGGTCCGCGCTCACCGAGCTCCAGCGACAGCCATCTCTGAGCCATCCCCTTTTTTGTCACCATGTCTACGCAACCCCTCTTCATCTCAATCGAGCTCGGGAAGAAAGAGCTCCCTCTAAATCCTCCCGAATCAACGGAATCGAGCTCGACCTCGCCGTGGACGAGCACCTCGTAGAGCCACCTAATCAGGCCGTCTCCGCTCCTCTAATCTCTTCCTCTTGGTCCTTGGGATCTCTGTTGAGCTCCTGCTCATCTCATTCTTGGACTTTGTCCCTTGCAGGTGCGGACGTGACATCGACCTAGGTCCGCCTCCGCGGGTTCACGCCGGGAGCACTGCTAGGGCCCTCTGGTGAGACCATCGTTGGGTGCATCTCATCCGCGACCCCGTCCTGGTCCTCCTGGTGCAAGCTGCGCTTGCTGGCGTGCCTTAGCGCCACCGGCGGCGAGCTCACAGCCTCCTGCCGCCGTCGGAGGCAGAATCCGCCGCGTCAAATGGTCGACGCCGGCGCCTGTCGACGTAGCTCCCTCTCGGGCGTTGGATCCTGATCCGACGGAGGCTTACCGGTTCGACCGCGCCCATCGCTTATCTTCTGGCCCAGCCGCGGCCCAGCACCTCATTTGAAATTCTTCCCGCGCGGCAGAGCTCCTAGCAGGCCGGCCCAGTTCGCAGATCTGGCCTGCTCCTTCTCTGCATTTTTTTTCTTTTTCCCTGCAGATCTAGATCTGATGTTTTACTTTAAATCGAAATGAAAATGTAAATGAGTAAAATTTGCCAAACCAAAAATCACAAATGTAGATCTACTAATTTCTAATCACATCCAACTTGCAGATCCATGTTTTGTGTTGTATTTTAGGACAAATAAAATAAATGGCAGAGGCACTCATTAAAACCATTTATTTAATAACTTGAGTTTTATGTACCCAAAACATGAAAACTCAACTATTCTGAGTAGCCCTTGATAATGTCTATCTGTGGCAGTTGGCCTTGTGTTGACTTGAGTTGTGGTGTGAAAATGACATGCATGTTAGTTTTAGGACAGAGAGCACTTCTGTGAATTGTTTAATTCTATTGGTGGTGAATTTTGATGTGAATCAACTTGTGTTGGTTTGCTAGTGACTAGGAGCACCTTATACCAGATTTTTATGATTTTAGGAGTTACAGAATAGGCTTGGAGTTACAGAATTTTATTGCTATGCCTTTATTAAATTGTGTGTTATATTGTTTCTGTTGTTAAATTGGTTCCTAGCATGTGTAGTTTATTAATAAATGTTTGATATGTGTTTTGAGTGTGACAATATCATGTTAGGACCTGTGTGTGAAAAACCATGGTTGTTAGGTCAAATTATGTTATTCTTCATGTTTACCTAGTAATAATAGGTCAAATTATGTTATTCTTCATATTGGTACGATGACCTGAATAAATGATTTAGTATTGCTTTCCATAGCATAGCTACTGTTATTATAGCATATTATACTTTCTTGCATGCTTGAGGGAGATCTAGATCAAATTGTCATGCTATGTTAGTTTTAGATGATTTTCTGCCATAAGTTATTGTTTGCATGCTAAATATTTGAGGCATTGATTAGATTGTTATTTTGATATTACTAGCATGTCTAGGTGTTGTTTTCTCTGTTATTTGGATGCTATCTTATAGATCTATCATGTTAGAATAAATCCTGTTTAATGATCTCTTATGGTTATGCATGTCTGCATGTCTAAATAGTCCTTTTTCCATGTCTAGTTTTAGTAGTTGTTTTGCTCCATGATATGTTTGGTATTGATTTGTCTCTGTTATTAGGTTGCTTAGCTACTAGTTATATTATTTCTCCATGTTTAGAAAAGCCTGTGTTACTATGGGCTTGTAGTATTGCTTGTTAATATTTTTCCTATGCATGTGTATGTGTTCCTAGGTTGTTTTCTTGTTATTTTTGTTCATCCTCATGAATGACCAGAGAGTCATTTAACCTTATTTGGGCATGTTGTGAGAGTGGCACACCCATTGAACTCATGCCATTTTGGTTGAGGATCCATAGCATCTATTCTAGTGTTATTCATGTGTGTTGTCTGTGCATGTTTTGCTTGTTGGTGTGCACCCTAGTAATATTGTTTGTGAGTGTACTTGTTTGATGAAATGATTGCTGTATGTTTACTTTTTGTCAAGTTCTTGCCTTTGATTGGTTCTGATTGGGTGTTTTCCTTTTTGAGTTTACGACGTTAGATAACGAAGACGGTATTATTTCCCGAAGAGGTTTTTATTGCAACTCTTGTTTATTTCAAGAGCAAGACCAAGACCAGTGCCAAGGCAAGCCACTCTAAATTTTTGCTGTTGTTTTACTTATCATTATCTATCATGCATGCTTTACATCTGAAGTTTTACAAAAGTTGATTCAAAAACTATTTTCCTCTAGTGGACTATACCACTATCTATTTTATGTATCTAATATGTTATATCCACTATATAATCTTGGTTATACCAATCCCTTTAGATATTTTAGTATCATCATTTAATTAACTTAAGTACCCTAGTGGACATTTTAACTTGGTGATTCTAGAAAACAAAAGCTTTGGAAAAATCCCGAGGAAAGGTGGGACCTTGTTCGAGGGAGGTTTTTGAAGGAGGAAATGTTTTTGACTTGTTTTTCCAAAAATGACACATAAACTAGTTTTCGTCGGACAACCAAGCCGTGCTGCCTCATTACCCCCAATATGGGAACGTGGTCTAGCTAAACGCTTGTCGGTGTTAGTACGTGTCTACCTCAATGTGCTATAGGGGTTAGAGTCCCCCGAACCGAATTGTCGCCAGAAAGGAAAAACATGGGACATTCAGAGTGTGGGGATTAAGTTTGCCACTGGTTGCAATAGTTGGGTCTCCTGTCATGGCGGTGTGTTTTCAGGGGAAACCGGATCGATACGGCTGACTCACTCGGTGCCGGGGAGAACAAACCCAGTTGAAGAGGTAGCCATTTACTAGCACTTTCATAGTGGATAGTTAGGGCCAGTTATCTGATGTTTGCATACTGTCTTGGACAGTCCGTGGTTGTTCACGACGGATGTACTGGATCTTGTGGATTGTGTACACCTCTGCAGAGTAAAACTATTCAGAATAGCCGCATCCTCGGATATGGATAGTGGAATGGCCATGTAGCTAGCATTGTGTCAATGTTTTCAAAAAGCTTGAAAGGTGTTTTGGATTTGTACCTGGGAGGTACGTGGAAATGGAATGATTGTACCATTGAGGTAGCGGTTAAATGACGATATTGAAGATGTGATCTTCCAAGAAGTTTTGCAAAGAAAAAAATTTCTTCTATTTAAAATGCTTTATCAAAACCTTGTGGACATGCAACATCTACGAGAGAAATGAAATATCTTTTGAAGTATCTTCTTCAATATAGAAAATAAAACTTGTGCAACTATGATGGGTCTTAAATTCATCATAGCTAGTTGAACTCTAATTACAGCCTTCCTACCACCTTTATATGCATACTTTCATGTTTAGCTTTCATTTGGGGTGTCTTGCGAGTACATTCCAATGTACTCACAATGGTTTCGTCCCTGGCTATTGTCTTAGCCAGACTTTGAGCAGAAACCGGAGAACCTGAAGAAGATGGTGTCGCTGACGGCTATGCGAACTAGGAACGTCTCTGAGTCAGTAGCCTATAGGTAGTCAAGGCATGACTTGGGTTTACCACGAGTGTGTTTTGAAGACTTCCGCTGTTTTTAGTGTGTGTTCCTGCCCTGCGTGGCAGTTGTTTTCAACTGAGTCATGTGACCAGTTGTGTAACCCGTTTATTCGTGTAGTGGATGTTGTAATCTGAAATGCCAACTCGAGTATGTTGTTCACGACTAACTGATCTTGGGATCGTGAATGTATGCATACTGGAGGTCTCGGACTGCTAGTCTGGGGTCCCCAGAGAGTTGGTATCAGAGCCATCCTAATTTTAGGAGAACTTTGTTTAGCATGGACGTCAGATAAGAAATAAAAATATTTTGGTAAACTATGTTACTGCCTAAAACATTTTTATCTAAGGGACGCTAAGCATGGTTTCCATTTTTCTCATATTTTCGAAAAAGTTATTGCCTTGTTTATAAAACAGAAGTTTTGAAGAAAAGCGGAGAAAATAGTAAACATACCTTTTTGCCCTTTGTTTTCATGGCTCAAAATATTTTGTAAATAAATAAACACGAGTTTATGAAACTGTGGTTTTTATTTAAAGTTCTACCTAAAATTTTTGTTTCTCTTTTCTCCTTTTAAAAAATTGCCTACTTGACGATGCCCCAATAAGACCTTAGTAATCAACAACCTGAAGGAAAATAAATTTCCTCCTGAAGACCTCAACATCAGAGTGAATGCTACACTAATACTGAAGACCTGTTACAACCTCCAACACTGAAGTTATCTCATCGTCAAGTCATTTTCAATCCAAAACAAGATGAAGGAAATCCTCGAGATCAGAAGACCATGCCCAGTATCAAGCTCAACAAGGCTTCCACCACTCTGGTTGACTCAGACCCATAGGATTTGTCAGGTTTTGCTCAGTTGTTTCGATTGAGCTACCCATTCTTCATCGATTCTACACGTTTGCTGGTGCTTAAAGTACATGGTTTGCTTTTGAATGAGTGCTGGTTACTAAATTAATTGTGTTTGTTGGATTGCCTTGCTCTGTTCTGATTGAGTAGTTTTTCCACAACTCTGTTTATTAGTATGAAAAACTTGCCTCTTTAATCTTTTTGCACTAGTGTTTCAACGTCTTAACAAGTTAGTACGCCCACAGCCCTCTGTTTTTCCCAACACCCCAGAAGCAGAAGAAGAATCATTTCAGAGCTGCAATTTTCACTGGAAATTCAAAGGGATATAGGATTCGAGGGATAACATTGCACCTGAACAATGAAAGTTTCAGAAAGTAAGACACAAGTCTGTTCCCAACACAGACCACTACACCTACTTCGGTGTCGACACTAACATTTCCTAGCCCTTGCTGGTGGGAACCTGGTCTGACGGTGAGCCATCCTCACCTGACGCAGAGCACCGAGTCAGGCGACGACGAAGCCCCTCGAGTCTTCCTGGCCTTGTGCCACCAGCTTGGACCTCCACAACTGCAGCCACCGGCGCCACTGCTCGCCCTTCTTCCACCACGGTCTTGCTCCTGGCGCCAGACCACCAGTCGTAGATGCCCCAGGAGGTGCAGACCACAACTACCACGATCACGGTGACCCATCCCACCAGGCCACAGCTGAAGAACAACACGATGACGAAGTGCTCCAGGGGATTTGCTCGCTCTAGTAGGGTGACATGCTCCTTGAAAAATCATCGATGAGCTGAGAAATGAAACCCATTTTGTGGTGCGATTTAGAGAACCTCGGTGACCTTTTTATAGAAGCAGGGGTAGAGCCCTCTCCTCCATCGAGCACTATGCGGGAAAAGCTGAAGAATCCAGCTGCAGTGCTCGCAAATGGCGCGAAATCACTGACGCATCCCTCCAGCAAGTGGCCGAAGAATCGACATGTCGCACTCACAGCAGTCTTATGGCGAGGTGTCAGCCCACCATGAGCTCACAGTGGGCGGGATGCCCTGATGCCAAGGGTGTGTGCACCAGGAGAGAAGGCCAGGAAAGAAGAAGAAGAAGAAGAAGAGAGAAGGGCATCGACTGCCAAGTGGGCCTGGTCCCTCACGTCGTTGTATGACTCCAGAAAACTCCGGGTGTACCAAGCTTCTAACTCTCTTTCAAATCATGAGAAAAATCTTGAAAAGATCACTACTTGTTTGTAGCCTCTACCCCTACACAACTAGGTCTCTGTGACCCCCTTTGTGAGTAGCCAGTCTTATCTTCAGGTTTGGAGCAAAACTTTGGTTTTCTTAAAACCTGAGAAACATTAATTTTTTTGTTAAAAAGAGTTTTGTGTTTGTTGTTTGTTAAGAAAACCCTCTTCCTTGTTTTCCCTTATGAATCTCGAGGACGAGATTCATTTTAAGGGGGGAAGAGCTGTAACAGCCCAATTTTTGGAAGACAGGAAAAACTTGTTTTCAATAACCCAAAAATCAGGGCCAACAAAAACTTTTAATATATTTGACTAATGCTTGTGTTTCTTTTCTATTTGCTTGTTGATTGTGTTTTTGTTTGAGTTTGTTAACAACTAATATTAAAACCAATGATCATAACTTTCTTAAAACACAACCCTTGTGATCAAGTCATGACAAGAAAGCTTATCATCTTCATCCATCACACTCTTTTGGCAAAAACCTTTTTGAAAATGTTTTGATTTTTGAAGAAACCCAAAGGCCAAGTTTTGAGAAAACAAAAGATAATTTCCAAAACTATATGAAAAGTATTTTGGAGCTGATCATCTCCAACCTGTTTTCAACCAAGATGGTTTTGCAAGTATTTCAAAAACTCCTTCTCACTTCCTTCTTTTGCAAAAACAATAAGAGGGGACTATGGTACCCCTGTGTTTTACCTCAATTATATTCTTTTGGAAATAACAACCTTTGAGATGAACCTATTTACAAAATCCTCTTGTCATGGTATGTCTTGATCACTACCTAAAATAAACACTTGAGAAAAAAACACCTGGAAATTAAATTGAAGAACTCAATTGTTTGAGTGATCTTGCGTGTCTTGTTATTTTCCCTGCTTTATGTGTTATATTCCCTCACCTTTGCATTGAAGTGATTATATTGGTTTGCCTATGTTTGTGTGTTGTTTTAAAGATAATAAAACCTAGTAATAACAAGATCAAGCATCTATATAATATTCCATCACATGTCCATATTATGCTCTGTTTTCCTAAAAACTTCCAACTTTGGAGACATTCCTTTAAGGAAAACCTTGAGCTATTCATCAATGCATCATCATACATCTCATTTTCTATATCTATGCTATACATACAAGTTGTTATTTTGGATATTGAAACTCTTTGGTATGTTCTTTCAAAGTCCTTTAGAAGGCATCCCTAAATATTGATCATATCCCTGTTATCTTGATGCACCTTTTCTGTGTTACTCAAAATCACTCCTTATTGTTTTCAAGCTCCATAAACCTAGCCTTGTCATATACATGACTTATATATCGCCTCCATATGGTCCATTTATTTTCCAATGACCATTTAATTATTCTTCTCTCTTGGTTTTTAGCCTATTAAATAAACATATGTTTTCACACTATTCCACTTGGTGCCTCAAATATTTTCAAAAGAGTTGCTTATTAAAAATCACTTTTGAGACCTATATTATATACTCTATCATCCTAACTCAAAAATATTTGTTTTAAAAACATTTTACTATTTATTATTTTCCATTTTCCAAAAGGCCAGAAATGAATTTTAAAATATTTTGTGAAGGAAAGTATTTCCTAAAATCTTGGAAAAGTTACCCAACATTCCTATGGTGACGTGGGAATTATTTATACAAAAACATTTGCAATTTGTTTTGAAAATTTTGGATAAAACATTTAAAAACAGATTCAACACATTTTGAATTTCCCAAATTTTGTGAAAGAAATATTTTCAAAAACTCTTCAGGCCACCACTACTAGACTCCATTTTTAATCCTATATCCAGTAGACAAAATATTTCACATATTTTCTATTCAAACTATTGGTGAAAACCATCAAAAACCCTGCTAGTTATTCTGGACATGGCTAAGTTCATACATGTCTTGATCAATTATTGCACTCCCTGCACCTCACTCCTGTTCTGAGAGATGGACAACACCCTACCAACCTCCTAGACATGGTCTAGCATATCCACCACCTCTCTCTCTCTCTCTAACTCAGCCAACCACAAATGGACAAGGATGGTGATCACCCCTCCTTCTCACCCCACCTTCTCTGTCCAAACCAGGAGCTGCCCTTGCGCCACAAGACCCTCTATGCACCGTGTAACCTCACTGGCATAAGCCACCCCCTCTGCTTGTCGCTTTCCTCCATTCCCTCGAGCTGGACATGCGCCCAGGACGCGCACGACACATCGCTCGCGTTCTAACACGTGGGTCGCATGCCCGAGCTCCAAAACTTGAAAACCAGCCCCGTCAGCCTCTAAGGAAAATGCCCGTGCCCTACTCTCGTTCCCTTCCACTCTCCTTATCCCTCAAATCGCTGTCGAACACCTGCCGGTGCACCTCGGAAGACCTCACAACCCTCTCTCCTCGGACCTCATCTTCCCCTCCTCTTTCATCTTGAGAACCTCCACACCCCCGCAAACCTCGTAAGCCTTATGAAACTTCCCGTCCTCAGTGTGGACGGCGCGCCATGGCCGCCGCGGTCCGCGCTCACCGAGCTCCAGCGAGAGCCATCTCTGAGCTATCCCCTTTGTTGTCACCATGTCTACCCAACCCCTCTTCATCTCAATCGAGCTCGGGAAGAAAGAGCTCCCTCCAAATCCTCCCGAATCGACAAAATCGAGCTCGACCTCGCCGTGGACGAGAACCTCATCGAGCCACCTAATCAGGCCGTCTCCGCTCCTCTAATCTCTTCCTCTTGGTCCTTGGGATCTCTGTTGAGCTCCTGCTCATCTCATTCTTGGACTTTGTCCCTTGCAGGTGCGGGCGCGACATCGATCTAGGTCCGCCTCCGCGGGTTCACGACGGGAGCACTACTAGGCCCTCTGGTGAGACCATCGTTGGGAGAATCTCATCCGCGACCCCGTCCTAGTCCTCCTGGTGCAAGCTGCGCTTGCTGGCGTGCCTTAGCGCCACCGGCGGCGAGCACACAGCCTCCTGCCGCTGTCGGAGGCGGAATCCGCCGCGTCAAATGGTCGACGCCGGCGCCTGTCGACGTGGCTCCCTCTCGGGCGTCGGATCCTGATCCGACAGAGGCTTACCGGTTCGACCGCGCCCATCGCTTATCTTCTATCCCAGCCGCGCCCCAGCACCTCATTTGAAATTCTTCCCGCGCGGCAGAGCTCCTAGCAGGCCGGCCTAGTTCGCAGATCTGGCCTGCTTCTTCTCTCCAGGTTTTTTTTTCTTTTTCCCTACAGATCCAGATCTGATGTTTTACATTAAATCGAAATGAAAGTGCAAATGAGTAAAACTTGCCAAACCAAAAATTACATATGTAGATCTACTAATTTCTAATCACATCCAACTTGCAGATCCATGTTTTGTGTTGTATTTTAGGAGAAATAAAATAAATGGCAGAGGCACTCATTAAAACCATTTATTTAATAACTTGAGTTTTATGTACCCAAAACATGCAAACTCGATAGTTCTGAGTAGCCCTTGACAATGTCTATCTGTGGCAGTTGGCCATGTGTTGATTTGAGTTGTGGTGTGTAAATTACATGCATGTTAGTTTTAGGACGGATAGCACTTCTGTGAATTGTTTAATTTTATTGGTGGTGAATTTTGATGTGAATCCACTTGTTTTAGTTTTCTAGTGACTAGAAGCACCTTATACTAGATTTTCATGATTTTAGGAGTTACAGAATAGGCTTGGTGCATTATTTAGTGTTTATCCCTTTTCTGCATATTATTGCTATGCCTTTATTAAATTCTGTGTTATATTGTTTATGTTATAAAATTGATTCCTAGCATGTGTAGGTTATTAATACATGTTTGATATGTGTTTTGAGTGTGACACTATCATGTTAGGACTTGTGTGTGAAAAACCATGGTTGTTAGGATTTATTCTCATAGGATGTTTTCCTAGTAATAATAGGTTAAATTATGTTATTCTTCGTATCGCCATGATGACCTGAATAAATGCTTTAGTATTGCTTTCCATAGCATAGCTACTGTTATTATAGCATATTATACTTGCTTGCATGCTTAAGGGAGATCTAGATCAAATTGTCATGCTATGTTAGTTTTAGATGATTTCCTGCCATAAGTTGTTGTTTGCATGCTTAATTTTTGAGGCATTGATTAGATTGTTATTTTGATATTAATAGCATGTCTAGGTGTTGTTTTCTCTGTTATTTGGATGCTATATTATAGATCTATCATGTTAGAATAAATCCTGTTTAATGATCTCTCATGGTTATGCATGTCTGCATGTCTAAATAGTCCTTTTTCCATGTCTAGTTTTAGTAGTTGTTTTGCTCCATGATTATTTTCATGAATTGAGTGATGCCATGATATGTTTGGTATTGATTTGTCTCTGTTATTAGGTTGCTTAGCTACTGGTTATATTATTTCTCCATTTTAGAAAAGCATGTGTTACTATGGGCTTGTAGTATTGCGTGTTAATATTTTTCCTATGCATATGTATGTGTTCCTAGGTTGTTTTCTTGTTATTTTTGTTCATCCTCATGAATGACTAGAGAGTCGTTTAACCTTATTTGGGCATGTTATGAGAGTGGCACACCCACTAAACTCATGCCATTTTGGTTGAGGATCCATAGCATCTATTCTAGTGTTATTCATGTGTGTTGTCTGTGCATGTTTTGCTTGTTGGTGTGCACCCTAGTAATATTGTTTGTGAGTGTACTTGTTTGATGAAATGATTGTTGTATGTTTACTTTTTGTAAAGTTCTTGCCTTTGATTGGTTCTGATTGGGTGTTTTCCTTTTTGAGTTTACGACGTTAGATAACGAAGACGGTATTATTTCCCGAAGAGGTTTTTATTGCAACTCTTGTTTATTTCAAGATTAAGACCAAGACCAGTGCCAAGGCAAGCCACTCTAAATGCTTGCTATTGTTTTACTTATCATTATCTATCATGCATTCTTTACTTCTTAAGTTTTACAAAAGTTGATTCAAAAACTATATTCCTCTAGTGGACTATACCGCTATCTATTTTATGTATCTAATATGCTATATCCACTATATAATCTTGGTGTTACCAAGCCCTTTAGATATTTTAGTATCATAATTTAATTAATTTAAGTCCCCTAGTGGACATTTTAACTTGGTGATGGAAAACAAAAGCTTTGGAAAAACCCCGAGGAAAGGTGGGACCTTGTCCGAGGGAGGTTTGTGAAGGAGGAAATGTTTTCGACTTGTTTTTCCAAAAATGACACATAACCTAGTTTTCGCCGGACAACCAAGCCGTGCTGCCACATTACCCCAATATGGGAACGGGGTCTAGCTAAAATCTTGTCGGTGTTAGTCCTTGTCTACCTCAATGTGCTATAGGGGTTGGAGTCCCCCGAACCGAATTGTCGCCAGAAAGGAAAAACATGGGACATTCAGAGTGTGGGGATTAAGTTTGCCACCGGTTGCAACCGTTGGGTCTTCTGTCATGGAAGTGTGTTGTCAGGGGAAACTGGATCGATACGGCTGACTCACTCGGTGCCGGGGAGAACAAACCCAGTTGAAGAGGTAGCCATTTACTAGCACTTGCATAGTGGATAGTTAGGACCAGTTATATGATGTTTGCATACTGTCTTGGACAGTCCGTGGTTGTTCACGGCAGATGTACTGGATCTTGTGGATTGTGTACAACTCTGCAGAGTAAAACTATTCATAATAGCCGCGTCCTTGAATATGGACAATTGAATGGCCATGTAGCTAGCATTGTGTCAATGTTTTCAAAAAGCTTGAAAGGTGTTTTGGATTTGTACCTGGGAGGTACGTGGGAAGGGAATGATTGTACCTTTGAGGTACCGGTTAAATGATGATCTTGAAGATGTGATCTTCCAAGAAGTTTTACAAAGAAAAACTTTTCTTCTATTTAAAATGCTTTATCAAAACCTTGTGGACATGCAACATCTACGAGAGAAATGAAATATCTTTTGAAGTATCTTCTTCAACATAGAAAAATAAAACTTGTGCAACTATGATGGGTCTTAAATTCATCATAGCTAGTTGAACTCTAATTACAGCCTTCCTACCACCTATATATATATATGCATACTTGCATGTTTAGCTTTCATTTGGGGTGTCTTGCGAGTACAATCCAATGTACTCACAATGGTTTCGTCCCTGGCTATTGTCTTAGCCAGACTTTGAGCAGAAACCCGGAGAACCTGAAGAAGATGGTGTCGCTGACGGCTGTGCGAACTAGGAACGTCTCCGAGTCAGTAGCCTATAGGTAGTCAAGGCATGACTTGGGTTTACCACGAGTGTGTTTTGTAGACTTCCGCTGTTTAGTGTGTTTTCCTGCCCTGCGTGGCAGTTGTTTTCAACTGGGTCATGTGACCAGTTGTGTAAGCCGTGTAATCATGTAGTGGATGTTGTAATCTGCAATGCCAACTCGAGTATGTTGTTCACGACTAAGTGATCATGGGATCGTGAATGTATGCATACTAGAGGTCTCGGACTGCTAGTCTGGGGTCCCCTACAGAAACGACGTCCAAATGGCCTAATATTTTGCGGGGATCAGTTTTTGGAAGGAACAAAGTGTAGGAGCCAAGGAAGAGCACGAAAGGAAGTCCGAGGAGGATTTTGGGGGGTCCCACGCGGCCAGATTCCCTGGCCGCGTGAGAGCACCTCTCTATCCCCTCGTTGCTCCGATGGTGTCCGTTTCATCTTCGTGCCTTCGTCTTGACCTAGAAACGACTATAAAAATAGTTCCCCGACGGCTTTCGGAAGGGAGCACTGTAGAAACACAAAACCGTGAAACAGAAGATCTGGAGCTGCAGATTAGAGGGGGGAAACTTCGGCGGGGCGCTGCCGGGGTGGTCTCCATCTTCTCCAGCCTCTACACCATCATCACCATGATGAAGGGGGAGTAGTCTACCCCATGGACTTTGGGTTTGTCGTGGTAACTTGATCTAATCTCTCTAGTTATGATCATTGTTGAAGTCCATATGATGTGTCTCACATGAGTATGGATCTATCGATGTAATTCCTATGGTGGATATTGTGGTATGAGATGATATTTGTTATGCATTTACCATTGTGTTGAATCTTTTATAACTTGTCATACTTTGGAGATATTCTATGATACATGTGATGGTTTGATTTATGCATAATGCCTTGTTTATACATGTCATGAGGTGATTGACACCAGCAAGTGTACATAGATGAGAGATGTGGTCATGCACACGAAATATGAATCATTGCACTAGTGTTTTGAATATTATCCATTAAGAAGTATGATGTATGTGGGTACGGGATGACCGATGTTCCATAGGCATAGGTATTGCGTGACACAGTACCGCCCAACATCCTTTATCTGGATGTAAAAAGAAAGAAGTATATTGTGGGAGTGACAGCAAACCACGCTAGACTTACGAGGGTGACCTAGCAACACAAATAATTATTTCTTTCAACTTTGTGTTTTAGGACATGTAGCTATCATAGAAGTTTACCATTAAATCATGAAAATTGTGTGTACTTTTTATCTATAACATGATAATCACCATAGATGGGAGAGAGGATTGAGTGAACCCATGAACCCATGTCCATTGTTCCTATAGAAGAAAACCTTTGTCTTGTCCTCTTGCATTGAAGAGGATAGGGACACTTTTACATTCTTGTTTTGTTACATTAAACTTCCATCCATTAAATCAACCATCTTGTTCTTTAAACTTGTTGAGTGCATAATCAACTAATTGTGACACTTTAGTTGTAAGGAATAGATAACTTTTCCTTCTTGCTCCTGCGGACCGATACCCTACTTCCACTCTGAGAGGTACTACAGTGATCCGCTGCTCTTGGGGTTTATCACATGGGCTGGTTTTCTATAAGCTTGTCTCCACCATCTGTTTTTGCTAATTATAGCGTACATTTGTCATTTTTATAACCAATTTTCAACAGCCAAATTGAGCCTTAATTAAGAGAATTATGCGCTAACAAGCAACGCAAGTACGAAGGTTCAAACATGGAAAGGTAAAACTGCACCAACACATCCTTACTAGCTTACTGACTGACAATGCCTATGTTCGCTCTCTCTTCACATGATTCCCTACGGTTCGACCGAAGTGGGAGTTTCCACCTATAAGTTCACAAACTCACTAGAGAGAAACTGATGACGGTGAAACCGCTAACATCCCGGAGTGATACATTGGGCATCTACAACCCAAACACACTTATAAACACTTGGTATGGAACCACCTAGATTTTGGTTGGATTTTGATGCTCCGTAGCCCCTCTCCGGTGAAACCCTAACCCCACTAGAGAAAATCGCAACTTATATGTCTACACCCGGTACTGATACGTCATAAACGTATCGATAATTTCTGATGTGCCATGTTGTTTTCATGCCATACACTACATGTTTTCCTTACACTTTATGTCATTTTTATCGATTTCCAGGGACTAACCTATTGACAAGATGCCACAGAGCCAGTTCCATATTTTCTTCTGTATTTAGTTTCAGAAAAGTTGTTCTAGAAATATTCTCGGAATTGGAAAATTCGAAGCCCGAAAGTCTTATAATTCCCGAAGGTTCCACGGAGCCCCGAAGAGGCCCGAAGGGGGGCACACGGAGCCACACCATAGGGCGGCGCCCCCTTGGCCGCGCCTGGGGTGGTGTGGGCCCCTCGGACGTCCACCGCCATCGCCCTTTCGCCTATTTATTCACCCCAATACGTAAACCCTAAAGATATACCACTTCTCCATGAAAAACACCCGAGGCCGCCATCATCGTCAACCGAGATCGGGAGGGTTCTGGAGCTCTCCCCGGCACCCTGCCGGGAGGGAAAATCATCACCGGAGGGGTCTACACCACCATGCCCGCCTCCAGACTGATGCATGAGTAGTTCATCCTTGGACTACGGGTCCATAGCAGTAGCTAGATGGTTGTCTTCTCCTCTTGATGCCTCATGTTTAGATCTCGTGACATGCCTCACATGATCGAGATCATCTTATTGTAATGCTACATGTTGTGTTTGCTGGGATCCGATGATTATTGAATGATATGTATTTTGATTATCAATCTATCATGTTATTTTCATGTGTAAGTTATTTATGATCTTGCATGCTCTTCGTTGTTACTAGATGTTCTGGCCAAGCAGATGCTAGTGACTCCAAGAGGGAGTATTTATGCTCGATAGTGGGTTCATGCCTCCTTTGCATCTGTGCTCGAGTGAGAGAAACATGACGGATGGAGGATGTGTTGTTGCCATTAGGGAGAAAACAACGATGTTTAGTTTGTTTACATTACACACTTTGCTTACTGCGATTATATGTTGCTTGCAACTTAATACCCAACGTTTATTTGGATGATATTTAGAGGGTGGATTATTATTCATAGACGCAGTTGGATGACAGTCTATGTATTTTGTTGTAATGCCCACATGAAACTCATAGTAATATTTATGTCATGCATTGTCGAGACATCGTAGTAGTTTTCATAGACTGGGGTGCCATGAGACTACGGTAGAGACGTGGGGTAACGGGATAGCGTAGTAAACACAGAACACGGGATTTACCCAGGTTCGGTACGTCGCGACAGTACGGCGTACCTACTCCTGCACTTCTCACTATGAGGGACTAAAGCCCGTATAATAAGGTTACAATGTAAGGGAATAGATCTAGCTACTCGACGAGGATGAACTTCCCGGCGAGTTGCGCAAGGCTTAAGCTAGAACCTAGAACCTTGGACTAAAGGAACTTATTGAACTTATCTCCCGTCCGGCTTTATATAATAGCCGGATTAGGGCTTACAGAACCAGAAACCTAGAAGACTACGTTTAACTTGTAACTTGGAAAGTAAGGAATCCGTCTTCTCCTCCAAGCCAGATCACGCGGGCCGTGATCCGGGTTCTTCTAGAATCCGGCTTCTACGCGTCGGACTACTGGGCCGCCCAATGGACCTAAGTCCATTACCTTGCAGGCCACCCTGGTAGTCCAGCTCTTTTGTCTACCATCTTCTATACCCCTATTCGGTATATATCCGACAGTAGCCCCCAGGAAGGATCAAAACTCTGAAACTCCGCCTTTCGTCAAATACGTTTTGTCCGGGAAACTTGATTCAGCAGTCTTGATTCTTTCTTCTTTCCTTTCAAAGGAGATGGTAACATAAAACTCGGAACTATGAAAATCCGGCTTTTCTTCTCGCGATCCTTCGCGGAAAAGGAACACGTGACATCAGCGCTTTAATCATGCTGACGCAAGCGCCGCTTGGTTTCACGCGGGAAACCCTGCAACGTATCTCTGACAGATTCTCACGAGAAACGAGGAGATAGCCATCATTCCTCTGTCGTTCCGTTTCCCGGATTTTCCGGCGAGCGACACGCGTCAAACATCCAACGGTCAAAAGAGCCGTTGGCGCGCATCTAGAGGGTTTTCAGGCTATAAATAGCCGTCTCCTTCCTCCTCATCAACCTTCTTCACTCCCTCACTGCCTTCACCATTGGTGCGAACACGAGCTCGAGAGCGAGAACAATTCCCTGCCCCGACGAGCCCTTCCCACGCCGGAACGCACCAACGCCACCGAGAAAGATGGCGTCTCCGCAATCATCGCCCGTTCGCGCCTCCGTCGACGAGCTCCTGAACGACCTAGACCCCCAACTTGGGTCGCCCAAGCACGCCGGCGACGGGCCGGACAAAACCACGACATCCGCGGCGGGCGGAGGTAATGCTTCCGCCGCCGCGGACATAGCGGGCCCAAGCACAACGACAACCCCGCCGTTCGCACCGGACACGGCGGAGGAAAAAATCGAGCTCCTTGGCGAGAAACTTGCCGCCGCGAAGGCCGCCGCCGCCGCCGCCGCCGGAGCAGAAGAGGAGGAGGAAACTGCAGGCAACTGGAGTGCCTGCAGTATTCCCCCGGCTCTCCTTCCCAACCTGGAGAAGGAGGGTTTGGTGCTGAAGAAGAAATGGCGGCTCCCGGAAGAGGAGACTGAACCCATGCCACAAGAGGGCGAAAGGGTGCTTCTTTCCTCCCACCTTCTGCGAGGTATGGGACTGCCACCTTCCTCTTTCTTCCTCCAAATTCTGTCACACTACAACATCCAGCCTCACAACCTTCCTCCCAACTCTATTCTGTACATGGCCGGCTTCCAGGCCTTATTCGAGGGTTACCTAGGAATAGAGCCTAGGTTAGATTTTTGGTTGTACTGCTTTGGGGTTAAGCGTAACTCTTCGGAGGGCGCACTCCCAAATTGCGGAACCATTTCCTTTACTCTACGGAGATTCCGAGAGGACTGGTTCCCCAAAATAAAAACCTCGGAATCCGTCAAATTCTGGACGGGTTCCTTCTTTTATCATCCCGACGTGCCTTTTCCTAAAAAGGCCGTCGGGGTTCCTCCTTTTGTGAACTCCGCCGCTGTTCCCCAGGATAACTGGGTGACAGAGGCCGTCCAGGTTCTGCCTCCTGATCTACTAAGGATCAAGAGGCGCATCGCCAAGCTCACCTCCTCGAAACCACCTTTGACCGGTATGGACACGGTCATCTGCTGGCTGAATAGGCGGATCCAGCCGTTGGCAAACCATGAAGGTCGCCTTCTGTGCCAATACACGGGGACCAAAGATCCTATGCGGACAACCGACAAGGAATGGGCCCCTAAGGAGCTTAGACGGCGCATCAATCAATTGGTCGCATCTCGCGACCAATATGAAGCGAGCCGGCAGATGTATACTGCCGACAACCCGGCTCCCAAGGTAAATTTTCCACCATTTGGGTTTCAATTGTGTATCTCGGATATTCCAACTTCTAATTTCGATTGGTTTTTCTTCCGACAGCTTGCGGATCTTCCAGACTCGGAATTAGCCTCCGAGGCTGAGCTGGACGCGCTGCGCACCGCTGCTGCTGGTGGACGCAAACGCAAGAAGATAGTTTCCTCAGAGGAAATTATTGATCTTGACGGCATCCCCGTCGCCACGTCCAGGTTAGTTCTTCTGGATTTTTCTTTCATGGGAGCTTTTTTCATCCATCTTCGGTGTTTTGACTTTTTCCGGGTTTTCGGTTTTTAGCTTGCCCCCCTCCACCTTGAAGCCGAGAAAGTTGAAGAAACTCAGAGCTTCTTCTAACCGAGGCAGCCAACCATCTCCCGCCGTCGCCCCAGACACGCCGCAGACAATGGCGGAGGAACCTACTGCCACCACCACCACCAAGCCCCCAGAGCCCAGCCAGCCCGTTGTGTCCGAGTCGGACACGAGGGAAAGGGCGGCTCCAGAGGTGGGGAAATCTTCTCGGACTTTCGACGAGGAAATCCCCACCTTTGACAAGGATTTCAAAGCTATAAATGATGGCTTGAGCGCGGCCGAAAATCACTTCGCAGAATACGCGAAGGAATTCCGAGAAAACTTAGCAGGTTTGCAACGCATGAGCCAGGTATGTAACTCTAGCCCCCAAGCATTAAACAAAAATGCCTGCTTTTTTGCTTTGATGTTTTTTATTAACCATACTTTTCCTTGCTGTGTTTCAGCAAACCTCCGAGGCCATAAACCTTGAAGTTTTCAGGAAGCTCACTATCAAGAATAAAGAAGTTCGAAGTCTTCTTTCTATTCTTGAGGAGAAAGAGGCGGAGCTGGAATCGTCTCAGCTCGCTTTGACGGAAACGAAAGGTAAGCTTTTTCGTTTTGAAATTTCCAATTTAAGACTTTGTCTAAGTTTTTTCCCGAGGAAATTGATCAACTCGGATTTTCCCTTGCTTTTCAGCTGCTTTAGCTGAAGCTAAACAAGCAGCGGAAGATTCCGGCAACGCCGAGATTCTCCGCAACGAGAACATTGAGCTTCACAAGAATCTTGTGAAGGCTCAGCAAGACCTGGAAGCCAGCAATCTGGCCCTTGGAGTGGCTAACTCCAAGGCTTCCGAGCAGGCGGAGAAAGACAAATCCGCTATCCAGGATTTGACTGAAGCTCTGAACCTTCGCCTGGAGGAAGTTTCGGAAATCGATAAACTCATCGGTAAATTTTTACCCTTGTCTTCATCTTTCCATGTTTTGCTTTCTCTGCTTGTCTCCTTAACCTTTTGTATGCTTTATCGGATCAAACAGGAGACACCCCAGATGGCGCTCGGGCTGCAGGCATCCGAGCTTTGGGAGAAACATGGAACTTGATGAAGGCTGCTGCAACGCAGTTGGTAGGCAAGTTTCTTCCCGAAAAATCTGGGGAGTGCTCGGAAGTTGAAAAACTTCCGGGTATCATCATGGAGGTGGCGGAGTCCAAGGAGTCCGTTCTCCGCTCCGCTGCACGGGGTGGTGCGCGTATGGCCTTAGGCCTAATGCGCATGCACTACCCTAGTGCCAAATCCTGGCGTGTGGCCACCGGTGTCCCTCAGGGATACACGGATGCACAACGATCCACCATCTTTGGTGAAGTTAAGGGCCACGCCACCCAGATTGCCGCCATGGTAAATGTCGGCGTCCACTATCCGGAAGAAGAAGCTCCTCCGATTCCCGATGAAGAAAGCAGCGAGGAGGAGTCGGATTCTTGAAGGGTTACCTGGAACCTGGATAGAAGATTTAGACAATAGGAGCATTACTGTTCTTTCATTTGTAATCCAAAATGTAATGCTTCTTATGTATTAATGAAAATTCCGCCTTTTGCAGTTTAAACTATGAAATTACTTTGCAAGTTGTTTGAATTTTACCATTCCTTTATCTTCTAAGTTCTCTGGTGTATATGCTTTAACTGTCCTTAGTGTTTGAAATGGCTCAAATAGCATTATGAATCGTTATGCCGAGTAACTGGGGACGAACCAAGCAGTTTTGAAACTCGAAAACATGAATCATGCTAAAGGCATTTTTACTAACTAGTTCCAGTAACCCAGCATACGCACGATCAGATAAGACTTAGAGAAACAAGGAAAGTTTTAAGTGAAACTTGGGCACGCAGGCAATTCAAGTTTCCTTTAGCCGTTAAAAGGCTGAAAAATCATTCAGTTATGTAACGCCGAGTACGCAAGCACAATTCGGGTTAACATTGAGAAATTTGTAAGATCATTGGGAAATAGATTAGGCGGAAACACTTTGCACTTATAAGAAACATGGATGACAGCATTCCGACAACTTTATTTCATGATCTCAAAAGATGTTTACATAGATTTGAACTAAGTACAGAAGGGGACATAACTTGCTAGGTGTTCCCAGGCTTCCGCAATCCACCTGACCTTGTCAAACTTCTCCAGCATTTTGCGAAATGGTAAGGTTTTAGCCCCCAGCCAACTGAGAAATCTTTTTATGGCTGTGGCGGAACCCGGCAATTCTGGGACATCTTTTTCACACGTAAGTTCTGAGATGCTCGAGATTGCCTTTATCTTTTCCGGGTTAATTTCTCTTCCTCTGTGAGAAACGATGAAACCTAGAAGTTTTCCTGAGGGGACCCCGAATACGCACTTAGATGGATTCAACTTCATCTTGTAAGTGCGCAAGTTTTCGAAGGTTTCTCGCAAGTCCTCAAGGAGTGTATCTTTTTCCTTGGTTACGACAGCAATATCGTCCACGTAAACATGGACGTTTTTTCCAATCTAACTATGCAAACAACGTTGCATGCAACGCTGGTATGTTGCATCTGCGTTCTTTAGGCCAAAAGGCATGGTTACGTAGTAATACGTCCCGTACGGGGTTATAAAAGAAGTCTTGATTTGATCTTCCTTTTTCATGCGTATTTGGTGGTACCCGGAGTATGCATCCAAAAAGCATAAAAGCTCAGAGCCTGCAGTGGCATCTATTATTTGATCGATTCGCGGCAGCGCAAACCTATCTTTCGGACATAACTTGTTCAATCCTGTGTAATCTATACACATTCTGAGTGCAGTTGTGTCTTTCTTCGGTACTAATACCGGATTTGCGGACCAGTCAGTATGGATTACTTCCTTGATGAAATCCGCTGCTAAAAGCCGGATAATTTCCTTGCCGATAGCCTTCCGTCTTCTTCCGTCAAATCGACGGAGACCTTGTTTGACGGGTTTTGATCCGGGAATAACCTTGAGTTGGTGCTCAGCAAGTTCCCTGGGTACGCCTGGCATGTCAGCTGGACACCAAGCAAAAATGTCCCAGTTCTCACGGAGGAACTTGATGAGCTCGCCTTCCTATTTGTCAGTCATCCCAGTCCCTACAACGACGAATTTTGTCGGATCTTTGGGGTCTAGGATTACCTGTCTTGTATTCTCGGATGCCTTGAAGCTATCTGTTGGCTTCCGAGTTTCTTTTCCTGCCGGCATTTCTTTCGGCGATACCTCCTTGGCTAACTCCTTCAGTTCTTCCTGAGCTATAACTCTTTGAGCGCAAAGGGCGTTTTCTTTCTCCAACTCGTTTGCCAGCTTGAAATCACCGGCAATGGTGATTACTCCTCCTTTAGGTCCTGGCATCTTCAGCTTGTTGTAGATATAGCAAGATCTTGCCATAAACTTGGCGAAAGCCGGACGTCCGAGTATTGCGTGATACACGCTCTCGAACGGCACAACTTCGAAGGATACTTTTTCCTGCCGGAAGTGATCTTTATCTCCGAAGGTGACATCTAGGGAAATTTCTCCTAGGGACCGTGCTTGCCTGCCAGGGACAATGCCATGGAAGCGTATATTGCTGTAATTGAGCTGGGACTCGGATATCTTCAAGTGCTTCAGTGTATCCAGGTACATTATATTGATGCTGGATCCTCCGTCCATCAGCACTCTTCTTAGCCTAGTGTTTTGAACAATAGGGCTTACAACAAGAGCTTGTGTGCCGGGTTCAGGGATATTTCCGGGATGATCAGACTGATCCCAGATTATCGGTGTGTTGGAATACTTCAAGAATTTTGGGGTTGCAGGAACAACCGCGTTTATTTCTCGAAGTGTCCTTTTGGCCACCTTTGCTGACGGGGTTGCTAGGAAAGTTAGCATTGCTTCTCCGTCAACTCTCGGAAATTTGGGTTCGCCTTTTCGCTGTTGTTCCTGGATTTTATCATCAGTGTCCGATTCACTGTCTTCTTTTTCAGCTTCTGGCTTTTGTTTGGTAGGTTTCCTCTTGGAGCCCTTCCCTTTATTTCCGGATCCTGCATTGCCTTTCATATGCTTGTTTAGCCGGCATTGCGCGTTCGTGTGGGTTGGCTTCCCAAATTGAGAGTGGTGGACGCAGGGTTCCGATTTAATTCTCTCCCATTCTTCAGGAGTGTAATTGATGGGATCCGGACTGCGGCCTTTCCACTTGTTCCCTTTTTCTCCTCCAAAGGCTAAGTTAACCTCCTTGGGCTTTGTTGTTGACTCCGGAGTTCCTTTTTTATCAGAACGAGGTGTTTTCTTGGCCAGTATCAGTGACTCAATATTGCCTCCTCTTGCTCTGATATCGTCTTCGGCTGCAGCATGCTCATTAGCGGTTGTAAGCATAGATCCGAGATCTTTGTGCTTTTTGGAGCCAACCATGAACGGTACAAGTCCGGGTTTTAGGCCATTGACGAAAGCATGCATTGCTTGTACGTCAGTTACCCCAGAGCAACTATTCTTCATTGCAGTCCATCTGGAGATGAAATCCACGTATGGTTCGTCTTCAAATTGGGTGCAACGGTTTAGCTGATTGATGCTATTTGGGCGTTTGTATGTTCCCCTAAAATGCTGGGTGAATACTCTCGCCATATCATCCCAACTGTCGACAGTTCTTGATGGTAAACCATTAATCCAATCTCTGGCTCCGTCTAGCAACATTAGGGGAAGAAACTTGACAGCTTCCAGGTCTGTCCCGTTGTTGATCTGGACGGCTGTGTAATAATCTGAAAGCCAGGTATCCGGGTTTGTACTGCCGGTATATTTTTGGTAGGTTGGACCAACTTTGGCAAAGCCAGAATGCAGGGTTATCCTTCGGATCCTGTCAGTGAAACACTTAGGACCAAAGTATAGATCATCCTTTTCTGCTCTGTCAATATGCGCAGAATATCTCCCGGCTGAATGGACAGAAGGGGATCTACTCCTTTCTTTTCCATTGTTACGCGGACGCGTTTTTCCGAGGTTATCTCTATCTCTTCCGTTGTCACGCCCTCTGGGATTAGGTGGAGTCCTGCTCCTGTATCTTTCCTTATCTTTGGGCGGTGTCCGAGATCTTTCACGCCTGTGAGGTGTATCGTATCTTCCAGCTTTTTCAGCTGGGTTTCTCGGAGGTGGCATTATTTTGCCGTCGTTCCGGTGTTTGTCTTCCCGATCGTGTGGTTTATATCCATCTTTCGGGAGATGAGGTCCGGTTCTAGACGCTGCGTCCCGGTTGTCGGGGTTTTTCTTGTCTTTTCTCGGATCCTCTTTTTTATCCGAATCTCCGGGTTCTTCCGGCCCAGGTGCTCCAGCAGCGCAAGTAACAGTTTTGCAGAGGGCGGAATTATCATGCAGCCTCCCAGATCGCTCTTGTCCTCGCTGTTGCTGCTGTAATGCTTTTCCTAGGAAGGCATACACCCCTTGGAGTTTTTCCCCGTTGGAGTACAGATCATTGTTCAAGATGGCGAACGCTGCTTCCGCATTTTCAGCTGCGGTTTTGTATATTGGTTCGCCCTTAGCATCTTTGCCGTTTAACTGCTTTTGCCAAGATGGGTTATAGAACCTTTCTTTCGGCGGCAGTTCTTCCGGTTTTGTAATTCCGGGTAACCTTGTAGGTTTTAAGACAGATCTGTGCTTTCTCTCGTACTCCTCAATTTCCTCCTTCATAATTTTGATGTCATTATGGGTTTGTTGGAGGTGTTGCCGAGATCTAAGCAGTTGTTGCTGTTGCCGTTGGAAAGCTTGTCTCCTGGCTTCCAGCATCTCAGGGGGTTCATTGGGTCCCACTGGAGTTTGTAATAGTTCCTGCTCTTCCAGTTCTGTCATTGGTGGAGCAGTGATTTCCTTAGATTTCTTTTCCGTAGGCTTTGTGCCACTAACATCTCCAACTTCCAGGTTTTCATCAGCGAGATCAGCTGACTTTTTCTTCCGGAGTTTGTACTGGAGTTTTTTAGAAGCACGGTGCTTTTTCTTGGAAGAGGGAGGTTTTTTGACAGGTTCATCCTCTGTCATCTCCTTGACACTAGGAAATATCGGAGAAGTTTCTCCGTCTTCCCTCTCCTCTGCTGGCGGAGGGGTTTTAGGGCTTTCCTGGCTATCGGCACCCGTTGTATCGGCTGGTTTTGCCATTAGCACTTCATGGAATCCCTCTTGAAAGGATTTAACTTTTCGTACGAAGGCATCGTCATCTTCGTCTTCGGAAAAGTTATCCGATCCGGTTTCCGACTCCAGTCTCGCCTCAATGGCGGCAAGCACGGACTCTGTTTCCGAGTTCATCGTCTGGTTGACAGATGTCGGATCTTCCGTCTCTGTGACGGGTATTGGTTCTTCCGTCTCTGGGACGGGTGTATTGTTGTCTGCCTCTTGCACGGGATTTCCGTCATCCGTGTTTTCGGCGATCTCGGATTGCACCATGCCGATAAAGTGGGTATCACTGTTTTGTCGGCGATCTGAGCAAAATCCGGCATCATAGTCGTCTTCGACTGGGTATAGGGCGGGTGGGAGATAATTGCTTTCACCGCAAAACCCCATTGCTTCCGCGGTTAATCCGATAAAGATATTTGCAGATCCAATCGGTAAAACGCAGGCACTTACCAGATGGTTTTGCGCCGGGATGTAGGATCCGTTGTCGAGGAAGTGCCCGACGTCGTTGTCGAATTCCAAGCTTCCGACAGTGATCGATCTTCCGATTCCGCCTAAAATCCCAGATCGGAACTTCACGCCTGACGTCGTTTGCCCCATGGTGGGCGCCAACTGTCGAGACATCGTAGTAGTTTTCATAGACTGGGGTGCCATGAGACTACGGTAGAGACGTGGGGTAACGGGATAGCGTAGTAAACACAGAACACGGGATTTACCCAGGTTCGGTACGTCGCGACAGTACGGCGTACCTACTCCTGCACTTCTCACTATGAGGGACTAAAGCCCGTATAATAAGGTTACAATGTAAGGGAATAGATCTAGCTACTCGACGAGGATGAACTTCCCGGCGAGTTGCGCAAGGCTTAAGCTAGAACCTAGAACCTTGGACTAAAGGAACTTATTGAACTTATCTCCCGTCCGGCTTTATATAATAGCCGGATTAGGGCTTACAGAACCAGAAACCTAGAAGACTACGTTTAACTTGTAACTTGGAAAGTAAGGAATCCGTCTTCTCCTCCAAGCCAGATCACGCGGGCCGTGATCCGGGTTCTTCTAGAATCCGGCTTCTACGCGTCGGACTACTGGGCCGCCCAATGGACCTAAGTCCATTACCTTGCAGGCCACCCTGGTAGTCCAGCTCTTTTGTCTACCATCTTCTATACCCCTATTCGGTATATATCCGACATGCATGTTTCATTATCTATCAATTTCCCAGTTGTAATTTGTTCACCACGCATGTTAGCTATCTTTTATGGAGATACACCACTAGTGAATTGTGGACCCGGTCCATTTTCTCATACTGATAATACACACACTACTTCCACTATTTTCACACTGTTTTCACAATGCTACTACTGTTTTCACATTGCTTTACTACTGTTAACCACACCATACGTTTAACCTCTTTGTGTTCAGCAAAACCGGTGAGATTGACAACCTCACTGCTTCGTTGGGGAAAAGTGAATTGATTGTGTTGTGTAGGTTCCACGTTGCTGCTGAACCGGTAGTGCACCCTGCCATCTCTGCTGCATCAACCTTCAGAGATTGCTTGTCCTCCTACTGGTCGATTTAACCTTGGTTTCTTTTCTGAGGGAAAACTTGCGGCTGCACTCTTCACAACCTTTCTCCTGGGGTTTACCGACGTCAGCTCCCATCAAGTTTTCTGCCGCCATTGCAGGAGAGAAAGACAATTTCTGCAACGAGAGTCTCTCACTTACAATTTCTTTACTTTGTTTTAGTTTTGTTTATTTTATTTTATTGTGTCTTGTTTGCTTCTCTTTATCAAAAATACACAAAAAATTAGTTCTTATTCTAGTTGTAGTTTTTTATCCTGTTTTTAGTTTTGCTAAAATGAGTATTCTTCAAGTTGAGGTTCGTTCTTTTAAACAACAAGGTGGAGAAAGTTTGAAAGATTCTTGGTATAGAATAAGTGATGCTCATCATAGATGCATTAAGAAATATTCCACTTTAATCCTTCTTAGGAATTTTTATGTTGGCGTTACTAGCTGGTATAGGTATGTTCTAGACACTCTTACAGGTGGTAATTTTATGGGAACTCCTGCTTTGGAAGCCTGTAATTTAATTAAAATTTTAGTTGGAACACCACCTACCAAGGTTGTTAAAACTAATATCACTTTAGAAGATGTTATTAAAAAGCTAAACTCTATGGAGAAATTTTTTCCAAATTTCCTTGATAATGCTAGCAAAGTTAATGAATCAATAGTAAGTATCAACAAGAGAATCACTGTTTTAGAAGCTGGCAATATCCATGATAGTCAAAATATGAGGATTGGTAAATTAGAGGAGTCTTTTGAAACTTTAAGCTCAACCTTTTCTTCTCTTAAGTTTAAGAGGGAAAAACCTTCTATGGGAAAAGAGAAAAAATAATTCATGTCCCCAAGGTGGCTAAACAATCCCCTAATGTGCTTAAAATCATATTCAATGGTGTCTAAGGTACCCATTGCTACATGTGGTGTTTTGGAGGAAATTATGGATTTGGATGCTTCTTCACTTGAAAACACTTGATTCCATTTTTCTGGGCCTAGCTAAAAGGCTTTAAAGAAAATCACTTCTTGGGAGATAACCCATGGTTTTATTTTTTGCTTTGGTTTTCTCTGTTTTCTTTCAGTAAAGGGGTTGTATACTTCTGTAGCAACTCCTTTGTATCTTTATTTTCATGTATTAGTTGTCCTAAGTAAAGTTTCTAGCGAAAGTTGGAGTTGGTTTTGGATTTCTGCGCAAGAAACAGATTTGTGCTGTCCACCGTAAAAAATCGTATAAATTCTAGAAAGATCAAAATGACCTGAAATTTTTTGTGCTTATTACTAAGCTAATGCCGAAACTTTTTCGATATTTCTGTTTTTGATCTGAGCAACATAAGTTCCCCAATTTTTTTTGTCTTTACATACTGTTCTGGTTTTGACAGGTTCTGCCATTTTTCTTGCATTTGCTCTTTTACAGTGTCAAGTGGATTTATTTGCTTCACGAAACATCAGTGGATGTAGCTAATGTTTAAAAGTATCAATAGAACTTGTGCCCATGCATAAGCCGTAATTTTTTTATTTTTGCACTGACCCTCTAATGTTAATTACTTTTTGAGTGTGGTGTGAAGGAAGTTTTCAAGGGTCAAGAGAAGAGGGTGATATAATGTGATCAAGAATAGTGCAAGGTCAAAGCTTGGGGATTCCCACATGGTTCATCACAGAAAATTCTAAGAAGACTCAAGCATCTAAGCTTGGGTATGCCCAAGGCATCCCCTTCTTCATCAACAATTTATCAGGTCACTTCTAGTGAAACTATATTTTTATTTGGTCACATCATATGAAATTTACTTGGAGCATCTGTTTGTTTTTATTTTGTTTTATTTTGTTTTCCTTGATGCAATAATATAGTTGGAACCTGGCATTCTTTGTGTAGGAGATATACACGCTCCGTTTTTTCATTTGAATACTCGTTATGCTTGTATTCTTAGTTTTTCTTCTAGCTGCTGCAAAATTCCCGTTTAGCTCCTGTTTTTCTTGCATCTCTTATTTAGAGCTGTTAGTTTTAGTAGAGTTGTGTTAGTACTCTCTTGTTTAATTGCTATATCTCTTGGAGAGTTTTTGTTTATTACGAAATGCCTAGTGTTGGAAAGCAGTAGTACAATTTTCGTGCTTACAACGGTGCAAATAGAAGCTTGTATAGACTATGGCTAGACTTTTTCATGTCATGCTAGATGTTATTTTCATTCTAAAGCCTAGTAGTTATTTTTTAGCATGATTTTGTCTCAAATAGCTGAGAGTGTTTAATGTTCCTTTGAAAGAATCATGAGTTGTTCTTGTCATTTTGAAACATAAATTTGTGGTTTTCTCCTTTGAATGTTTTATTTGGTTGACTTGGCGCATGCTTACACCATGATTATGACTAAAAACCAGTCACTTATAGCCTATATGATCATTTAGTTTTCGAACTTGTAGTACCACTTATGCTTTAATTAATGATGTTTTTGTCGCTATGCATGATTATGGCCATTATTGCTCTCTTGATTTGTCGTTCCGAGTCTTTTGCTAGCCTCCACCTGTACTGAGTATGAGCTCTACTCGTGCATCCAACTCCCAGAAAAACAAAGTTTGCCAAATATGTCCACCATACGTACCTACATGTGGTATTTAACTGCCACTCCAAAGTAAATTGCTCATGTGTTACCTTTAAAACCTTCAAAATTACTCATGTTTTGTGCTCCTGTTTTAGCTCATTGGGACGTAAATAGAGAATCTTTCTCTCACTTGTTGATTGTACTTTCACACCCTGGACTAGTGGCTTCATCCGCTTATCCAATTGATAGAAGAGATGGCAGCGGGGTGCCCAGCCCGAAATTAATACAACAAATTCTATTCACTATTTTTTCCCTTGATTTATCAGTCAAAGCATAATTGTGTAAACAGAAGAGAAAGAGGGATGACCTTCTACCCAGATGCGTCCTTCTACGGGAGCCGCTCTTGTGAAATCTAGTTGGCTTGTGACATACTATATTTTCTGTTTACCATTCGTTGACATAAGCATACACCTCTCAAAAAATGTTTCAATACTTCTGTTTAACAAAATAAAATCTCTACCACATGAGTGATCCTCGCTTCCCTCCGCGAAGGGCCTTTCTTTTACTTTTATGTTGAGTCTCCATCTTCTAACTTTATGCACAATTGAGAGAGCATGGTTGCCATTCTGAGTTTAATGTGCATTTGTCCCAGAAACATTATTAATTGATTCATGGTGTGTTATTGTTTGTTCTCAAACGTTTTGTTCTAGCCTTCCTCTTAAACTTTGAAGGTGTCCTGGCATTTATGTTTTTCCCCACTCTTAAGGACAAGCGAACTGTCACTTTTCTATGTTATCTCTATGCTTGAAACAAACGTATAGCTTTCAAGTGCATTATTATTGAAGATCTTTTGTTTGAGTTACTTTTCATGATGCAAAGTGATTGCTATGTTTTATTGTTAGAATTATATTTATCATGCTTGTGTTAAAGTTCTATGATCTCAGCTATGCTTATGCTTTTACAACTTAGATGATCAAGTTTATGTTGGTAGAATGTCACCTCAGAAATTATTTGTTTTGTCGTTTACCTACTCGAGGATGAGTAGGAACTAAGCTTGGGGATTTTGATACGTCATAAACGTATCTATAAGTTCTGATGTTCCATGTTGTTTTCATGCCATATGCTACATGTTTTCCTTACACTTTATGTCATTTTTATCGATTTCCCGGGAGTAACCTATAGACAAGATGCCATAGAGCCAGTTCCCTGTTTTCTGCTGTTTTTAGTTTTCAGAAAAGTTGTTCTCGAAATATTCTTGAAATTGGAAAATCCGAAGCCCGAAAGTCTTAGAATTCCAGAAGGTTCCACGGAGTCCCGAAGACGCCCGGAGGGGGGCCACACCATAGGGCGGCGCCCCTGGCCGCGCCTGGGGGTGGTGTGGGCCCCTCGGGCGTCCACCCCCATCGCCCTTTCTCCTATTTATTCCCCCCGATACGTCAACCGTAACGATATACCACTTTTCCACAAAAAATACCCGAGGCCACCATCATCGTCAACCCGAGATCGGGAGGGTTCTGGAGCTCTCCCTGGCACCCTGCCGGGAAGGAAAATCATCACCGGAGGGGTCTACACCACCATGCCCGCCTCCGGAGTTATGGGTGAGTAGTTCATTCATGGACTACGGGTCCATAGCAGTAGCTAGATGGTTGTCCTCTCCTCTTTATGCCTCATGTTTAAATCTGTAAGCTGACTGACATGATCGGGAGCATCTTATTGTAATGCTACATGTTGTGTTTGTTGGGATCCGATGATTATTGAATGCTATGTCTTTTGATTATCAATCTATCGTGTTATCTTCATGTGTATGTTATTTATGATCTTGCATGCTCTCCGTTGATAGTAGATGCTCTAGCCAAGTAGATGCTAGTGACTCCAAGAGGGAGTATTTTTGCTCGATAGTGGGTTCATGCCTCATTTGCATATGTTCTCGAGTGACAGAAACATGACGGATGGAGGATGTTCTGCTGCCATTAGGGAGAAAACAACGATGTTTACTTTGTTCACATTGTTTACATTACACACTTTGCTTACTGCGATTATCTGTTGCTTGCAACTTAATACCCAATGTTTGTTTGGATGATATTCGGAGGGTGGATTACTATTCATAGACGCAGCTGGATGACGGTCTATGTATTTTGTTGTAATGCCGGCATGAATCTCATAGTAATCTTTATGTCATGCATGTTATATTATCTATCAATTGCCCAGATGTAATTTCTTCACCATGCATGTTAGGTATATTTTATGGAGAGACGCCACTAGTGAACTGTGGACCCCGGTCCATTTTCTCATACTGATAATACACACACTACTCCCACTGTTTTCACAATGTTTCCACTGTTTTTACACTGCTACTACTGTTTTCATATTGCTTTACTACTGTTTACCACACCATATGTTTAACCTCTTTGTGTTCAGCAAAACCGGTGAGATTGACAACCTCACTGCTTCTTTGGGGAAAAGTGAATTGATTGTGTTGTGTAGGTTCCACGTTGCTGCTGAATCGGTAGTGCGTCCTGCCATCTCAGCTGCATCAACCTTCAGAGATTTCTTGTTCTACTACTGGTTGATTCAACCTTGGTTTCTTTTATGAGGGAAAACTTGCCGCTGCACTCTTCACAACCTTTCTGTTGGGGGTTACCAACGTCAGCTCCCATCAGGGACCAACATTAAAAGGGGGTAGAAAAGTTCAAATTTTTGCTTGGTTATGTTAGGGTAGCCCTGTCACACCCCAGTTTTTGGATTCTTGTACTGTGTTCAAGAAGACAAAAATTAGGGCCAACAAGTTTTTTTAACAAAAAGATTGTTTGAACTAATATGTGTTTATGATCTTAATCATATTTGCATAGCAAGTTTGTTTCTTGATAAAACCAATATCAATTTTTTTTCCTGAAAGCACTTGTTTAATATTTTTCCCTGTTGTTTTCTCTGTGGATTACTTGAGTGAATTTTATTCCAAGACTTGGATCATTCTTGTTTGGATCTTAAAATGAACTTTTAACTTTGTTGGATCCAAGAAAACTAAATTTCAAAATGATTTATGAAAGTTTTCTTTTAAGTTTTCTATAGAAAACAATCCTTGAAAATATAGCCAAGTACCTATTTTCTACCTTTGTTTTCACTAGGATATAAAATGTTATTTTATGTTTTCTTGACTTCTATTTGATCCTTGATATATGTACTACAAATCCATAAGCTTAGTTTTATTTTTGGATTAATAAAAAATATCTTTTGCTTGTTGTTTTTGTGGTATAAAAATAAGGCAGAAAAGGCATTTTTGGAAAATAGAGAAAAACAGAAAGTACACCTTTTTCCATATTGTTTTCATGGCCTTAAACTATTTCAAATTTGTTTTCAAAAGATGTTTCTGAAAGTTTATAACATGGTTAAGAATTTCCCACTTTGAAAAAAAAATTTGGAAACCATTTGACCCTTGAAAAAAAAGCCAACTTTTTTATCATTTCATCAATTTTCAACACTTAGAAAAATTCTCTAAGTCCTAAGACTGAATTTTCTGAATTTTGTGAACAGTGTGGGATACACTTTTGGACAGTAGTTTTCTTTGTTTTTCTTTGCAAATTTTGAAATGTAACCTTGTCAAGTGTGTTTACCTCGGTATTGACTCGAACCAGGATGTTTTCTTTTCCTTCTAGAAGCCTTGAGAGAGAAGGAATGATGTTAGAGATATGAGAGGAGACAAGGCTGATGTGGCAAGTATGGACATCCATACCTTGATCCTTTTGACTTGGACTTGCCTCCCCTTGCCTCCAAAAGCCAGGCATTGACCTGCCCCTTCGTGGTCTTGCCCTTGGCCAGCCTTGCCTTGTGGTGAAGTGACCATAGAGCCCCTAGAGCGCCTCCATGCCATGGCCTGGCATTGACCCGAGCCCACTTTTGGCATTTTTCCCTTGCCCTCGGGTACAGGCCACCCCAGTCCTACTCCTTGCGCCTATGCACTCACTCACTCTTCCACAACTCCCCCCACGTCAAGATCGAGCCAAGCCCTAGCCGTTTGGAGCTTGCCCGTGCTCGTGAACCCGACGGTCACCGCCGGGAGCTCGAGGTTGCATCTCCCTCTCCACTGCCCTGGATGGCTTCCCCTCACTCCCCTGACCCGCGCTGACATTTCCTCTTGGCCTCTGCCCGCAGGGATCGCCGCTGTCGTCCGTGGACGCCGCCACGGGCACCGGCCGCGCGCCGCCGCCTGGAGCCACGCCCGACGCCACCGACCGTGCCCCTCGACTCCCCGTGACTCCTGCATCTCCCCCATGCCGCGCCACCGCTCCCCGAGCCCCCTAGGTGAGCCACCGTGCGGATCCGCCGCAGGCCCCGACGAGAGAGAGAGAGGAGAGCTGAGAGGAGGAAGAGAGAGCGAGGACCGTAGATCGCGAGATCTACGGACACGCTTGAACGGCCGTAGTTCCCGCGCCGCGCGCGATCGCCTAGCCTGCGTAGGGCCGCGCCCGCGAGAAACCCCAGCCTGCCCTTGTTTTATTTTCCTTTTTAAAATCTGTGCAGGTTTGGGTTGTTTACTTTGAGCTTGGTAAAAATATCTAGAGTGCAAATTAAATTTAACCAAAAATCAGGGCACGACTTTTATGATTTTCTAACCACATAAAATTTGTAGATCTATGTTTGGACTGGTATTTTAATCACAAGGCCAGTTTTTCCACAGAGTGTCTGTGAACTTTTTTTGAGCATAACTTTTGGAATATGTAACTAAAATGGTCCAACTAAATTGTTCTGGATAGCTATTCAATATACCTATCACTAGTACTTTGCCTCACATCAAGGTGAGTTGCCAAATGGAAATGCCATCCATTTTGTTCAAAGGCCAGTAGGCTTTTCTAAGATTTTTAGAGTGAATTTAAAAATGAATTTTGAGGTGAATCCAATTGGATGAGTTTGCTATTGACTAGATCTATCTAATCCTAGATTGGATTAATTTTTGGAGCCATAGAATAATTTTGGTGAGCACATCTAGAAACCACACTTTTCTGTTTTTGTTTGTATGTGTGTATTTGTTTGAAATGAATTGTCTGGTTGTTGAAATCTTGTTTCCTAGCATGTATAGAGTTGTTAACACTTGTTATTAGGTTGATTCCTTGCAGTATATCTACCTTAGAAAGTGTGTGCATGTTTGGAAAGTCAAATAGAAATAGAACTAGCATTGGTTATTTTCTAGTTTTATTATTTGGAATATTGGTGTGAGCAAAATCTTTGCGTGTTTGATTGACTAAGCTTGTGCTATGTTTGTTATCAGTCCAGTGCCATTTTGGTACTGTTATTTTGTTGTTATCACTTCTATTAGCTTACACTTTATATCATAAAGAATCATGTGTAAGTTTTGTTAATTGTTTTCGTATGAATAGTCTAGTATTGATTGAATTGTTATATAAAATTTTGTCATAAGTAACCAGAGACTGTGTACCTCTTTTTCCTTGGTATTAGTGGGACCATAACCCACTGGTCCCATTGAATCTTGGTTGAGGATGAAAATCCCCAACCATACATTTGTGTGAAGACAACATGTATTAGTATATGGTTGATATTTATTTTCCACCAAGGAAAATAGAATGTTTGTTTCACTTATGTAAGTGAAGAGTGTAGTTCTTCTTGGTGAATACTAGTATGTTTGGGAGTGATTCATTTGTTAGCATAATATTCACCATTGTTTGCTTAAATTAAATTGTTTGCAAATAAAATAATTCCTTGTGATTGATAGATTATTTGTGAATGATTTTTATTGAGTGTTTGGATTTTGGAAAGGTTTAGTTAATATTTAATTGAGTGCATAGCTACTGGTTGTGTAGTTTATACCTTGGTTGCTTTCTAATTAATAAATTAGAAAATCATGTATTACTAGAATTGGTTTATGCATGCTTAGTAGATGTTTTCATAGATTTATTTTGGTGTTTGGGCTTACTAGCATGTTTAAGGTGTGTGTGCTTTTAGTAGGTATTTACTTTCATGAGTTGCTTGTTAGTATCATGCATCCTTGTAGTGATGTTTGCTTCCCTAGTGATGGACTAGTGCCACCACTAGAAATTATGAGATTATCTGGTATTGTGTATTTTTATGTTACAAGTGTATGATCATTCTAACATGTTTAGGATGTTATTACTTCTTTTATTATGCCATGACATCTTGGTTTGCTTTTTGCTCTAGTTGTAGAATACAATTATTTCTTATAGCATGCTTGTATAGAATTCCATACTAGTATACTATTAGTGCACTCCTATTTTATGTTATTTGTTCGGAGCATTATCTCTTGTGGTGATTTTGTTTTAGATTATATTTTATGAATTGTTACCATTGATTGAGCTACTGGTTTGTTTGGTTGTTTATTTTCATGATTGATGGATTCCATAACTTTGAGTAGGCATAAGCATAGTCTATAACTAGCATATTCATTTGTGGTGCGTTGTTTGATGTTTTGAAATTGTCTGAGTGATTGCCTTAGCATGATTATTATACTTATGCTATTGTTGTTCTAGTGTTGTTGTTGTGCTTAGTAGTATCTTGTTATCTATGCATAAACTTAAATAGTGAACTTGTTTGGTGATAATTGCTTGTGTGTTGCTTATACCCACTGCCTTGGGTATCGCTTTGATTGATTGTTATTGTTTTAGTAGACTCACCTTTGTGACCACAAGCTATAATTTTAGCTTCTTAAATATCTTATTATGAGAGTGGTGCACCCACTCCATATATGGTATGTAAGATGTGGGATATGGTTTCGCAACCATATATTTGTCTGACGATAGTTTTGTACCCTGAGAGTTATGTGAGATAGTTTTCTCGATAACGTTTGAGTGATTGCGCTAGTATAAGTTTGCTTGCTGTATGTGTTGTTTTGTTTATTTGCTTGGTCTTTAGTTCTGAGTGCGTGTATTTTATTCTTTTACGGCGTTAGAAAACGAAGGAGAATAAGCAACAGTTGTGGAGCTGTGCGTCAAGTTCAAGTTACTTCAAGGCCATGGACACTAAGAGTTTTAAGGCAAGCCATCCTGATGCTTGCTGTTATTACACTTATCATTATCTATCATACATGTTTCACTTCTGAAGGTTTTACAAAAACTTTGATTACGAAAAACTATTTTTGAGTGACTACTACTACTATTATATATTACTATCCCAGTAGTTGATACTTGGTGTTACCAAGCCCATATCCACCATATGGTATTTATTACCATCACTAGTATTAGTCCCTAAGTGGACACCTTAAAAAAATGTTTTTGCAAAACAAAGGCTTTATGGAAAACCCGGTGGAAAGGCGAAGCCGTATCCACCGGAGGAATGTTGAAGTGGTCATTTTTGGGAAAATGGTGTTTTACAAAAATGACACATAACCTAGTCTTCGCCGGACAACCTTTACCGTACTGCCACTTTACCCCAACATGGGCACGGGGCTTAACTTGAAGTTCGTTCTTTTTAGTGTGTGTTCTATCTCAATTTCCTATAAGGGCGTGACTTCCCTCGAACCGAAATGCCGCCAGTCATGAATTCAATTAGGCATACACAGTGAGGGATTAAGTTCTCCTCTGGGTGCGACAGTTGGGTCTCCTGCCGTGGCGATGTGTGACATGGTGCCGGGGAGAACAAACCAAATTGAAGAGATATACATGTACTAGCTTGGACATAGTGGATGGTTAGGATCAGTTATCTGATGTTTACATACTGTTGTTACAGTCTGTGGTTGTTCACGGCGGATGTACTGGATCTGGTGGATTGTGTACACCTTTGCAGAGTAGAACTATTCTGAGTAGCCGCATCCTCAGATATGGACAGTTGAATGGCCATGTAGCTAGCATTGTGTCAATGTTTTCAAAAAAGAGTTTTTCAAAAAGTTGTTGGGCTCAGGAAGTGCTGAAAGGAGGAAATCTTGTACCGTGGAGGTACCGTTGATGAAAAGCCAGGAGTTGTTTTACAAAAAGTTTTGCAAAGAAAATCGTTCTTTTCTAAACAAAAACTGGAAGTTGATTCCAAGAAGTTTTGCAAAGAGAAAACTTTATTTAAACAAAGTTTTACAAAACCTCTTGTACACGTGATATCTACAAGAGAAAGAAAACTATATTATTTTCTTTTGAAGTATCTTCTTCAACGAAGATATAGAGTTTTTAAAAAATCAACTATGATATGTCTTACACATATCATTGATAGCGAACCCTATGTATAGCCTACCTATTCCACTATATAAGCATACTTGCATCTTTGGTAAGCTACATGATGGATGTCTTGCTGAGTACATTCAAATGTACTCATATTGGTTTCGTCCCTGGTATTTACTTGCTAGACTACGAGAAGGAGTCTTGGGAGGAGATCTATGAGGAGTACGGAGCTGATGGCTTTGCGAACTAGGATCGTCTCCCGGTTAGCAGCCTGTAGGTTAAAGCGCGACTTGGGCTCTACTACGTTTGTGTGTTAGTCTTCCGCTCTGTGTGTTGTGTGTTTGCCCCGCGCGGCAGTTGTGTTGGACTTGGTCGTGTGACCATGTTCTTTTTGTAAGTGCATTATTCAATCGTGTAATGGATATTGTATCTATGTACCAACTTGATATGTTGTTCACGACTGGTGTGATCTAGGATCGTGAATGTATACATATCCGAGGTGTCCTTGTACAGTGGTTCTGGGGGACCTTACGTAGTTGGTATCAGAGCTATCCTGACCTTAGGAGACCTTAGTTAGCATGGACGTTAGCTAGTACTATAATAATAAAAGTTAATAAAACCAGGTCACTAAGATGACTATGTACCAAAATATTCTATATATTCCATCCCCTCGATGTTTTTGAAAAACTCTACTTATACTAAGTTACATTTGAGAATCTTAAAACTTTGCACACTGTTACCCAAGTTAAACTATACCTAAACATTTGGTATAGATGGCAGTTGTCTTCACCGAATCCTTTCGGTTAGGTACGCATGCACCTTGGTACGCCGCTTTGAGGAGGATTTGATCAAGATGACTCGTCTTATCGTCGCCCATTACCCGAGTTGAAGGGAGCTCAGACTCACCATAACGGACGAGAATTGTCCTTGTTGGTGGTATGTACCATTCGTGCTCCTTTGCTAGCACCGTCGACCCCAGAGATCACTTGACAAGCCCATAGATGCCACTGAAGACTTCGTGTTTGCTCATCACTTCCAGCACTTGGAGGGACAACTGTACAACACTTAGTTCTCCCTTGATAAGCTCAGAGGAGATTTTCACACCCAAGGAAGAGAGATAGACCAGCTAGAGAAAGACCTGAGAGTTTCCTCTCCTACCGAGCGTCGTCTCGTGGCACAAAGGAAGACCATGAAGTATGTTGACTTCCATCTTCGTGCAAAAGTAAGAGACCTTCAATTTCAGCTTGCAACCAGCAAGGCTAGATTTGAAGAGTTGGAGGAACAGCTACTCGCTTCCTCGAGCACTTAGGATTGCCGCAGGATATTAGGAGTTGTGTTATTTCCACCCAAGACGCTTGTTTGTGTTGGTGTTGTGTGAACTCTGCTAAGAGCTATGTGTGCGCTAGATGTGTTGTGAGCCTTAGGCTTTATCCATGTGAACCTTAAAATTATGTTATGCTTGTTGAGACTCTGTTTCATGTGTATGTTAGTCTTTGGTTGTGTTTGTGATTGTTTCTTAGATGCTTGTTTTTTGTTGTGTTATCTACCGTTCTCATATCTGTTATGAGTCAGTTTGTTTCACAAGTTTTCAAAACAAAAAACCGCTTTTTGGTTTGCTCTTGCCTTATGTCACCCTGGTTGCCCTACAGTATTTGACTCAGCTTGGCACTGTCAATGTTGACAATAATGTTGTCCTTGTGAGAGATCATCTGCACCTATTTGCTAGTTGAGAGTCGTAAAAGTAAGATAGTGACGCCATGAGAAACTAGTTCATGTGTGACTCGCAGTACCTTACCTGCGATGCCACAATCTTCAAGGAAGCGTGTGAAAGTCAAGCCTAGAACCACGGGTTGCTTTACCTGTGGAAAGGAAGGACATTTCCCTCGCGATTGTTCCAAGAAGAACCATGTTCTAGTTCATCCTGATGAAAACCACGAAACCCAGGGTCCATCCCAGAAGAAACGCAAGAATCTGATGAGTGGACCTCGAGACCAAGATGATGTTGCAGAAGCGCCTGTGACTCATACCATAGCCAATGGTACGTTTTTGAACCAAACCTGTGAAACCCCATAGTTGTGTTTGTTTTCGTACCCTGAGAAATCCGATGTAAACGGAACACTAGAAGTGTCACGTCGGACTAGAAAAAAATATCTTTAAAATTAACAATACTAACGTAACTTCATCTAACTTTAGTTTAAGACCTTACAGAGTTGGTAGCTTAATACCTAACACCAATTTGAAAATTTCTAACCAACTTTTCCCAAAACCAAAGAGAAAAGTGCCTTAGAATGTTCTATAGCTGTTTGAAAGAAAGTGAAAGGTTGGAAAAAATATTGGATGGATGAACTATGATTGTTACGAGACAATAAGATCTTTCTTGTATCTTTTGGAGGAAACAGATTCTGGAATATGAGATGGTGGAAACTCATTTGAGGTTTAGCTTAGGACTGAAAGGTGCAGGATCACATGATTTTTAGTTGAGATGAATTATGATATAATATCTGGGGCTAACCAGTTGTGGACCCCAAAATTTGGAAGTTATCGTTAACTAAAATTTGTAGCTTGAAGAAATGATTTGAGGTTTAGAAAGATTGGTCGAAATTATTGGATTTTAGGAAGAACTTGATATGTAGGGAGATTGGAGTGATTAGAGGTAGTATGTTGAGGATAATTTGTGATATGGGAATGATGATGATAATGTTTTTCCTAGGTGATTCTTATCCTGGATTTTAGAAGAAAGACTGAGTGTAGTAAAAATACTATGTTGGATAAAAATAGGTATTCGATTTTTATTAAAGATGGATTGGATGAATATTGGATTTGATGTAGAGATAAATTTGTGGATGTAAAAGGATGATTTTGGATTTTAGGAAAAATCAATATGATTTGGATTTAGTAGATAATTATTCTTGATGAGATGTTCTCGGAGCTTGTCATGCTCAATCGAGATTGTTTGGGGAAAATGATTTAGCATTGATCATGAGATATGAGTTTGGATATTTTGAGAAAAGGATTCATATAAGTAGTACAGAGTTGGTCTGTGCTTCTTGAATTTGATGGTTTAACTTTATCAATATGATCGTTGAAAAAAAATACCTTTGAGGGAGACAAATGATTTGAGACTTGATTTTCCTAGGAGGATATTAGATTAAGAGGAGATAGTGGAATTTTCCTGGATTTTAGCAAATGAGAAATGGAAAGCTCATGCTTAATAAATATTGGTGGATTTCCGATTGATTGATCTATACTAGGATCAGAGATTTTAAGCCCCAAAGGAGAAATAGTGGTATGATAATCTTCTTAGATTGGAAACAAGTAGATCCTTGTCTAAAGGATAACCCCTGGTTTGATATTATGGTTTTGAGGAACAATAAGTTCGAGGTTTAGAACATGGCACCCAGACCTTTGGAAAAACTAACTTGCCGGTGGATTTTGGTAAGATTAATCAAAGGGGGAAGCACCTGTGCTTAATGTTACCAACCACCAGCACACGTTTTTGTAAAAAAATGATCTAACATTGTTGTTTCGACCATACCCTCTTTTCGCTTGCCTGCGAATCTCGGGACGAGATTCTTTTAAGGGGGAAGGTCTGTCACACCCCTAGTTTTTGGATTCTTGTATTGTGTTCAAGAAGACAAAAATTAGGGCCAATTTTTTTTTAACAACAAGATTGTTTGAACTGACATGTGTTTATGATCTTAATCATATTTGCAATGAAAGTTTTTTTCTTGATAAAACCAATATCAAATTTTTTCTGAAAGCACTTGTTTAAAATTTTCCATGTTGTTTTCTCTGTGGATTACTTGAGTGAATTTTATTCCAAGACTTGGATCATTCTTGTTTGGATCTTAAAATGAACTTTTAACTTTGTTGGATCCAAGAAAACAAAATTTCAAAATGATTTATGAAAGTTTTCTTTTAAGTTTTCTAAAGAAAACAATCCCTGAAAATATAGCCAAGTACCTGTTTTCTACCTTTGTTTTCACTAGGCTATAAAAGGTTATTTTATGTTTTCTTGACTTTTATTTGATCCTTTATATATGTACTACAAATCCATAAGCTTAGTTTTATTTTTGGATTAATAAAAAATATCATTTGCTTGTTGTTTTTGTGGTATAAAAATAAGGCAGAAAAACGCATTTTTGGAAAATAGAGAAAAACAGAAAGTACACCTTTTTCCATATTGTGTTCATGGCCTTAAACTATTTCAAATTTGTTTTCAAAAGATGTTTCTGAAAGTTTATAACATGGTTAAGAATTTCCCACTTTGAAAACAAATTTTGGAAACCATTTGACCCTTGAAAACAAACCCAACTTTTTGATCATTTCATCTGTTTTCAACACTTAGAAAAATTCTCTAAGTCTTAAGACTGAATTTTGTGAACAGTGTGGGATACACTTTTGGACAGTAGTTTTCTTTGTTTTTCTCTGCAAATTTTGAAATGTAACCTTGTCAAGTGTGTTGACCTCATAATTGACTCAAACCAGGATGTTTTCTTTTCCTTCTAGAAGCCTTGAGAGAGAAGGAATGAGGTGAGAGAGATGAGAGGAGACAAGGGTGATGTGGCAAGTATGGACACCCATACCTTGATCCTTTTGACTTGGACTTGCCTCCCCTTGCCTCCAAAAGCCATGAATTGACCTGTCCCTTCGTGGTCTTGCCCTTGGCCAGACATGCCTTGTGGTGAAGTGACCATAGAGCCCCTAGAGAGCCTCCATGTCATGGCTTGGCATTGACCCAAGCCCACTTTTGGCATTTTTCCCTTGACCTCGGGTACAAGCCACCCCAGCCCTACTCCTTGCGCCTCTGCACTCACTCACTCTCCCACAACTCCCCCATGTCGAGATCGAGCCGAGCCCTAGCCCTAGCCCTTTGGAGCTTGCCCGTGCTCGTGAACCCGACGGTCACCGCCGGGAGCTCGAGGTTGCATCTCCCTCTCCCGTGCCCTCTTTTCCCTCTCCACTGCCCTGGATGGCTTCCCCTCACTCCCCTGACCCGCGCTGACATTTCCCCTTGGCCTCTGCCCGCAGGGATCGCCGCCGCCGTCCGTGGACGCCGCCACGGGCATCGGCCGTGCGCCGCTGCCTGGAGCCGCACCCGATGCCACCGTCCGCGCCCCTCGACGCCCCATGACCCCTGCATCTCCCCCGAGCCGCGCCACCGCTCCCCGAGCCCCCTAGGTGAGCCATCATGCGGATCCGCCGCCGGCCCCGTCGAGAGAGAGAGAGAGAGAGGAGAGCTGAGAGGAGGAAGAGAGAGCGAGGACCGTAGATCGCGAGATCTACGACCACGCTTGAACGGACGTAGTTCCCACGCCGCACGTGCTCGCCTGACCTGCGTTGGGCCGCGCCGCTGGCTAGCTGGGCTGCGCCCGCGAGAAAACCCAGCCTGCCCTTGTTTTATTTTCCTTTTTAAAATCTGTACAGATTTGGGTTGTTTACTTTGAACTTGGTAAAAATATATAGTTTGCAAATTAAATTCAACCAAAAATCAGGGCACGACCTTTATGTTTTCCTAACCACATAAAATTTGTAGATCTATGTTTGAACTGGTATTTTAATCACAAGGCCAGTTTTTCCCAGAGTGTCTGTGAACTTGTTTTGAGCATAAATTTTGGAATATGTAACTAAAATGGTTCAACTAAATTGTTCTGGATAGCTATTGAATAGATCTATCACTAGGACTTTGCCTCACATCAAGGTGAGTTGCCAAATGGAAATGCCATCCATTTTGGTAAAAGGCTAGTAGGATTTTCTAAGATTTTTAGAGTGAATTTAAAATGAATTTTTAGGTGAATCCAATTGGATGAGTTTTCTATTGACTAGATCTATCTAATGCTAGCTTGGATAAATTTTTGGAGCCATAGAATAATTTTGGTGAGCAGATCTAGAAACCACATTTTTCTGTTTTTGTTTGTATGTGTGTATTTGTTTGAAATGAAATGTGTGGTTGTTGAAATATCTTTTCCTAGCATGTATAGAGTTGTTAAAACTTGTTATTAGGTTGATTCGTTGCAGTATATCTACCTTAGAAAGTGTGTGCATGTTTGGAAAGTCAAACAGAAATAGAACTAGCATTGGTTATTTTCTAGTTTTATTATTTGGAATATTGGTGTGAGCAAAATCTTTGTGTGTTTGATTGACTAAGCTTGTGCTATGTTTGTTACGAGTCCAGTGCCATTTTGGTACTTTTATTTTGTTGTTATCACTTCTGTTAGCTTACACTTTATATCATAAAGAAGCATGTGTAAGTTTTGTTAATTGTTTTCACTAGTATGAATAGTCTAGTATTGATTGAATTGTTATATAAAATTTTGTCATAAGTAACCAGAGACTGTGTACCTCTTTTGCCTTGGTATTAGTGGGCCCATAACCCACTGGTCCCATTGCATCTTGGTTGAGGATGAAAATCCCCAACCATACATTTGTGTGAAGATAACATGTATTAGTATATGGTTGATATTTATTTTCCACCAAGGAAAATAGAATGTTTGTTTCACTTATGTAAGTGAAGAGTGTAGTTCTTCTTGGTGAATACTAGTATGCTTGGGAGTGATTCATCTGTTAGCACAATATTCCTTAAGTGTATCATGTTAAGAAATGCTTCACCATTGTTTGTTTAAATTAAATTGTTTATAAATAAAATGATTCCTTGTGATTGATAGATTATTTGTGAATGATTTTTATTGAGTGTTTGGATTTTGGAAAGGTTTAGTTAATCTTTCATTGAGTGCATAGATACTGGTTGTGTAGTTTATACCTTGGTTGCTTGCTATTTAATTAATTAGAAAAGCATGTATTACTAGAATTGGTTTATGCATGCTTAATAGATGTTTTCATAGATTTATTTTGGTGTTTGTGCTTACTAGCATGTGTAAGGTGTGTGTGCTGTTAGTAGGTATTTACTTTCATGAGTTGCTTGTTTAGTATCATGCATCCTTGTAGTGATGTTTGCTTCCCTAGTGATGGACTAGTGCCACCACTAGAAATTATGAGATTATCTGGTATTGTGTATTTTTATTTTACAAGTGTCTGATCATTCTAACATGTTTAGGATGTTATTACTTATGTTATTATGCCATGAAATATTGGTTTGCTTGTTACTCTAGTTGTAGAATACAATTATTTCTTATACCATGCTTGTGTAGAATTCCATACTAGTATACTATTAGTGCACTCCTATTTTTATGTTATTTGTTAGGAGCATTATATCTTGTGGTGATTGTGTTTTAGATTATATTTTATGACTTATTACCATTGATTGAGCTACTGGTTTGTTTGTTTCTTTATTTTCATGATTGATGGATTCCATAACTTTGAGTAGGCATAAGCATAGTCTATAACTAGCTTATTCATTTGTGGTGTGTTGTTTGCTGTTTTGAAATTGTCTGAGTGATTGCCTTAGGATGAGTATTATACTTATGCTATTGTTGTGCTAGTTTTTTTGCTGTTTTGTTTAGTTGCTTGGTCTTTAGTTCTGAGTGTGTGTCTTTTATTCTTGTACGGCGTTAGAAAACGAAGGAGAATAAGCAACAGTTGTCGTGGGATAATCACGGCAGACGTTACCGGGGGTAACTGATCTTGGGGAAAGACGACACAGGCGTTTGGGAGAGGGTTTAGCTCAGAGGAAAACATGATGGAACTCGATCTGGTAGCCGGCAATCAAGTCGCCGAGTCTCCAATCTCAAGATATTAACTCAACTCGCGTGTTACACTGGATACTCGATACCAAGCGATATTGCTAGGGTTCTTAGATCTCCCTCAACTAATCCTAGGGGTCGGTTTATAAAGCACCCGTACCCCTGGCTTATCCTCCAAGACGCACCCTGGATCCTACCCGGACACCACATACAAACCCTAACTTTCCTTTACCGTAACCCACAATCCGGGTTACGAGACCTACAAACTTGGGCCTTCCAGAAGTTTCTTTATCCTTAGCCGGATCTTGCGCAGCGTCCTTTGGGCCGGGTTATACCTTGGAGTTGGCCTACCGGGTTATTATCCCTCCATCAGTAGTCCCCAGAATAGCTTGGGCTTCACAGATCCTTCCTTGAAGCGCTTGCTATTCCCTGCAAAAACATCAGATGCACGAATGCATGAAGGCCGGGTTAAAGCGCTTTGATAAATAGCTAGGCCCAACTCCATGGTGGCCATATAGTAACCCGGCTTCTCTCCAAACACTTAGCTTTTCGGGTCTAAGCCCTGATAAAAATGTCAAGATCCTGTACTTTACTCGATAATTGATCTTGATATTATGAAGAATATCTCCTTCCTATTTCTGTCCGGATACCTCGCCCAATATTTAAAGCGTATCTCGCAAAACTTAAACAGATAGCCGTTACTCCATAACTTCCTGCTCCCACCCGTTGAACTGGGCTTATCCACTCACGCTATTATAAATTGGCTCTTAGGGGTAACCCTAACCCCAACAGCTCATTTCCCCCCATTCTTCTTCCTTTCTTCCTCAGTGCTCTAGCTCACAGAGTGCCACCACGGAAACCTCGCGTGCATCACCGGAGCCTATCTGCCGTCGGCTACGCTCCGCCACGGTGCGCTCTGCACCAACGCCCAGATCCGCCGCCGGACCCCCGACCTGCCCGCCGGGAATCGCAAAGGGGCACCAGGCTTGTGCCATTTGCCTCCGTCGAGCTTCACTGCAATCCCCTCCAGTAAGCCTCTCTCATCCATTAACTAGCCTCCGCGATTTCTTGATTTTCTCCAGATTAGACCTAAGTCAACTCGCCGGTCCTTTTCCTGGTCACGCCGAATTAAGTTGCTCGTATTCATTCTAGCTCATCCAATGAATTGGATATAGACTTTATTTCACTTTCCTACCACCCATAGTCGTTAATTTTACCACAAATCTAGAAACGGAGTCTCCAATCTGGGCTCGGGCCGCCCAAATTTTCCGCCCTTGTTTCCGTCACCCGGAAAATCTTCCCTTTTCCGGTTCTTTTTATTCGCAATAGGTATCTGTGCAACCATCCATCGCCCTCAAAGGCTCTTTCAATGCATAGGCCTCCATAACTTTTATTATGATGCTTGATACCCGGATAGTTTGAACCTTACTCTGCAGATTGATACCCGGATAGTACGCAACTTCCATGTTGTCTCGATATCACTCGCCAATACTCAGACAACTCATGGCTTCCGAGTCTTATTCCTTGTATCCTTCTACCTCGTGCTTTGCAGGTCAATCACATGGCTCCCAAGAAGCAGGGGAAAACACCGGCCAAGGCCAAGACCACCAGCTCCATATCCGCCAATTGGGCGCGATCCACGGTTACGAAGGCCAAGTTAGAAGAACTGGCCGAGTTAGGGGTTCTACCCCCTCAAAAGGAAATCCACTGGAGGGTGCCGGGCAACGAGACCCGGCCTACACCGGCGAAGGATGAGGTAATATGCTTTGTGGAACACGTGACCCGGGGCTTCCGTCCTCCGGGTCACCCTTTCTTCCGTGATATTCTGAGCCATTTATGGCCTTCGCATTTTTGACATAGGGCCTAACTCCGTGTTAAATATCTCCCACTTCATCGTTCTCTCCGAGTCATACTTGTGCACTCCGCCAAGTTTGGCTCTTTTCGTCGAGCTTTTCCAGTGCAAACCGTGTCGCGAAAGCGGTGACGGGGCACTTCTCGCTTGCGGCGGGGTTTCTATCCAGCGCCGCAAGAATTCTCTGATGCCACCCCTCACTCTCAACTCCCACGTCAAACACTGGCAACTCTCATACTTCTATTGCCGAGACACCTCCCCACCCGGCCAAAAAAAACTGCCGGGTTACTCGGAGGGCCTTCTCGATATCTCCGAGACTTTCAACGCCTTTGCCCCTGACTCGGACAGGGAGGCCATCCGGCCTTTACTAGCCAAAATCTCTGTTCTGTCGGCCCAAGGTCTCATTGGGCTTAACCTGGTGAAAACTTGGGTCGATTTCCGGATCCAACCCAACTCCATCCGCACTAAGTTAATGTGCGAGTATTCAGGGCACACCACGGACTCGCTCCGGTACTCCACCCATAGCTTTGCAGCCGGAGATACCAACAAGACTATCAAGAGCTTCTTGACAGAGAAGCTGGAGGTAATCCGGAATATAGCCGGGTTAGAACCCTTCACGCGTGAGAACCCGGCCCCCAAGGTAAAGACTCGGTTTTCATACTTTTGCTTTCACACTTTCCACTCGATATGACTAATAACCCTTATTCTTATACCTTCTTCTCAGGCTGATGATCCCTTTTGGAAGATTGAAACTCCTCCTAGCTATGAAAATCCAGAGGAGCAAGAGGATGGCACTAACTCGGATGAAGGTACATTCCGAACTTCACTTAGTTCCTTTGAGTTCGTCGTGTCCCGTTCTTCATTTTCCAATTGTGACCTTGATAACTTCCAGAGCAAGAGGACAAGGACGAAGAAGAAGAAACTGACGGCAAGGTAGAATCCGCCAGTGACGAGGAGGAAGTGGAGCCGACAATCAAAGTCGGATCTAAGAGGAAACCCCGAGGGGTCGTCTTCAAGGTTTCATATCGCCTCCTTGTATTCAATTCGTATTCCTTTGATGATATACATGAGCTAACTTGACGTTATTCCACTGGCCATATTTGAAGGAGTCGCCCATGACCAAGCGCAGAGCGACTCGAAATTACCCGGGTGATGATGCTCTTAACCCGGGTATTCCATTGTCTCCGGCTCGGCGCGCTGGTATTTACCTTATCCTTTCTCGGACGAAACAATCTTCCTGAACCATTCCCTTACGAAATCTCGCTTGATACTTTTCAGTTTCGCCCGGGTCCAGCAGCGAATTCCCTTCGGACTTTGCGGTGAATCCCGGGTAAAGTTCCTTTCCTGACGTTCTATCACATTTTCATCACCCTTTCCTGGTTGTACACTAACTGCTCACTCATACTATCTATAGGGCCACGGTCATTATTAGCGACCAAGAGGATATGGAGACCGATGACCCGGGTAAGGGGACCCCAACTGATAATACGGCAGCCGCAGCTGGCGGCGAAGGACAAGTGTCACCGATGAACCCGGCCAGTCAAGGAGCCGGGTATCCGATAGCCTCGCATGCAAGCGAGAAGGAAAAAGCTGCAACTTTGGGTGCGGGGGGAGGAGCACCAGATTCCAACATTCGGATGACCCGGATGCCGTCTCCCGCTAAGAAGAAAACTCCTTCTCCAAGTTTCCGAGACCCCGGATCTTCTAACACGGGTAATGATACTTTTGACCAGCTGATGAGCACTCTCCTCACTATGAAGACCTCAGAGAGCAACATTCTAGAGCGGATGGCCGCAGAGCACCAGGTAACAACACTTGATATCTCGCAGTATACACTTAGTCCCCAAGTTCCGAGCATAACTTTGTTGAAGTTATGCTTGGTACTTTATGCAATAGTCGGCTTGCCATGATACCCGACTGATACTTGTGCTCCTTGTTCTTTACAGGCACAGATGACCCGGTCTGATGAAGTTTTGCTCAAGACCGAACAACTTCTTCTTGCCGAGGTAAAGCGTAGAGAAGCCCTTGAGGCTGACGTGGAAACCTTGAAGAAGGATGTTTCTAAATACAAGAAGAAGTACAATACTGCTCAAACCGCACTGAAGAAATTATCGGACCAGGTTACCGATACCTATCGCATCTTGCTTAGTAAGTTTTTGCTGCCGACTGACTTCATGCCTTTACTTTATTACATGATACTCGGGATTACTGATACGTCCTTCCTTTGTTTCAACTGCAGGTGCCAACCTTGCGGCCCCAGAGGAGGATGCCATTGCAAAGGCTAAAACTTTAAAGACTGTGCTCCGGACTTTCTTTGCCGGGACGAAGTTTATACTGGACGCCGTGAAGTGGCCTACTGAGGTATATCCGGGTGAAGAAAATCTTATCCAAGCCTGCTCCACCGTGCCTGCCTGGATTGAAATCTGGAAACACTCGGCATGCCGGATTGGTATGACCCGGGCCTTTACCCTGGCTAAGGCGTATTTTCCGAAGCTTGATCCGGCAAAGGTAATATCCGGGTTTCCAGAATTCAAAGCGGATGGCTCCAAGTTTGTACCCAAGGACTTCAAGGCCATACAGTCCGCAGTGCGTCATTCGGCCACCACTTTGGCCGATAGTATGGATCTGAACACAATTATGAGTGCGTACGATGCGGAAGGCAAAATCGTTACGGAGGACGCACCCCCGCCCTTTGATATTTTGGAGAAATGGGCAGCTGACTCGGCCAGGAAGAGGGAAGAAACTGCGAAGAGAGAGGCCGAGTTAGGATCAGAGCCAACCACCTCTACACCAGCTGTTCTTCCGCCTGTCCGTCCTATCGCGAAGAATCCGGGTGATGATGCCGGGAGAGCTAAAGAGCAAGTCCAGGAGCAAGACCCGGAGGGCAAGGGCAAAGATGTGGACCCTACTCAGGAAGCCGAATAGGCAAATGCCATCCAAATACTTCGATCATCTGATGCTTTTATTCAAAACAAGTATTCTTTTGACGGTGCGCCTGTGCACCCTTGATACTGGTGTCGCAATTTGTAACGCACTTTAATTCCGTGATACACTTCGTGCCTTTCTAGGCCTTTTGATGAACTTGATACTTGTCTATTTTTGAACTTATTCTTGATATCCAACTTTCTTTTCATTTCTTTTTATTCCCCTCTTTATTTCCGAGTATCGTGAGTTTTGACAGGTGGATTTTTCTTTAAGTCCCCAAGTCCCCACGACTCGGACATTGGGGTCTTTCGAGCTTAGCGACGAAACAACTTGATTCTGTTTCGAAACCCACAGTCCCCAAGGCCCGAATTTCCGAGTCTGTGGTGTGTGGTCTTTTCGAAGAGAACAAACTTGTTGTTGCTAAGCTGAAACCCGGAATTGTTTCATATAGATAATGAAGTTATGCTTGATAAACGTTGAGTTTCCAGCTATTAGCCTTGTACTCTGCATAACTTGTGGTTTAGATGACCCTTTTGACTATCTTGTACTGTAAGCCGGCTTTCGCGTGGATACCATGTTGTTACATCTATACGAAAACAGGGTCAGACAAGTCCCATTGGGCTTCATGGCTGATTGTAATCGTAAGCGAGCAAATCATGCCACTTTAGTGCGAGTCACATCGAGCTTAAGTAAGAAAAGTCAAGAAAATTTGGCTCCTTTGTCCGGTTATAAGATTGCAGCCGTACTCGTTTGCGAGTAATCGGCCCTTATAACTCATAGGCATCAAGGCCGGGTCTTTGGGTTTGTGGCTGTGCTTTTCAAGCAATCAGCCCCCGAGACCTATATATATTCAACATACTTAATGATACTGATGTATTGATAGCAATGGATACTACTTACCTGTAACCGAAGTAAAGATCGTAACAAAATAGGACTTGATAACCATCTCTTTATTGATACGAGAAAGTTTGGATCAGCAGGCCGCCTCATTAAAAACCTTCCAGTCCCCTTAGGTACCCTGGGTAGGAAAAGAGCGCGTCTGAAACCTGCTGCCCGTTACATTGTTTAGTTCTTCTTGGGAACCGGTCCCGGGCTGACGTGACCGATACACATTCTCCATTTGTTGGACTTTTTCATGATGAGTACCGGGTTTACTAGCCAACCCGGGTGAGGTGTTTCCATAACGCGGCTGGCTGTGAGCGGCCGTGCAATTTCTTCTCCTATGCCAGATTGTTTGGAGGAATCATCCTTGATAAAAGCCACCATCTTAGCATCTTGTGCTGCCTTGGACTTTGCTCTTTCGCCTTCAGTGCTCGGCCTTTTTGATGTGGTTCTGTCCTCCGGGTCTGCTTGAGACCGGTAATGCTTGAGTTCCTCTTTTCTACAGGCTTGCTCGGCCATTGCTGCGTCTCCTTCATCGCATTCAGCTGCTATATCTCGATTTCCATGTATGGTAATGGTCTGCTTAGGACCCGGGATTTTTAGGTGTAGATACACGTAACACGGCCTAGGCATGAATTTAGCATAAGCCGGCCTTCCGAATAGCGCGTGATAAGGACTGCGCAATTTGACCACCTCAAAAGTGAGCCACTCAACTCGATAGTTATCCTTTGATTCCCCAAAAGCTACCTCCAATGCGATTTTTCCCTCGGGGCACGCTGAATGACCCGGCACTGTCCCATGAAAAATTGTTGAACTTTTTTGTAGCTGAGACTCCTTGAGGCCCATGCGTAAGAAGGTTTCCCAATACAGTATATTGATGCTACTTCCACCGTCCATCAAAACCTTTTTCAGCTCATACCCATTGACCTGCGGTGCGACTACTAATGCTAAGACTCCCGGGTGTTCTATTCTTTCCGGGTGATCCCTTCTGCTCCATGTTACATCCTGTTCTGACCATCTCAGGTATCTCGGGACAGCCGAAGAAACTGAGTTGACCGCTTGCTTCAGTATATTTTTGTCCTTGTTAGAACCTCCTGTGGTATGCACGTGATATTGACCCAACTGTTTGGGGTTGGCCTGGAAACCTCCTGCTCCCCCTTGGTTATTACCTTGATTTCCAGCTACCGGGTTACCGGCTGGGGGTGGGCCGTTGCCCGGGTTTCCACCTGGACCCGGTCCTCCTCCCCGACCTGCACCTCGCATGGCTCTGTTCACTTCCTCATTCTTCCATCTCTGTAGGTCGGCGCACTGCTCCAAGGAGTGGTTAGCTGGCCTACCGTTCCTGCTGTGCTTCGGGCATGCCATTCTGAATATGTCCCAATTATTACTCGGCCTTGGTGGCCCTTGATAGTTTCCTCCACTGTGATTTCCAGTATTGAAATTTCCTTCTGCCCTGGGTCTGGAAGATCCGGCTTCAGTATTGGCGACAAACTCGGAGCCTCCTTCAAACGGGCGCTTGTTCTGGCTGTTGTTACCCGGCGCTGATCCGTTGCCGGTTCTTCCGTTATTACTTGTGTTTGCTTTTGCTTTTTTATCGTCAGTTTCCTCTTCCGTAGTGTCCGTTGTGACATGTTTGTTGCATGCATCCATCAGTTCTCCCATTGTAACCTCCGAAGCATTCTGACTAGATTTCATGCGAGTTAACTTTTGTACTAAAGGTGTGTACTTGCAGGTCTTTGCCATAGCTTGCAGCGCATCCTTGGGCTGAATATCCGTAGATGAATGAAGTATTTCCATAACCCGGCGCACCCAGCTGCGCGCCGATTCTCCCTTCTTCTGAACACATCGCTCTAGGTCATCAATAGTGAATAACTTTCTGCACGTCCCGTGAAAGTGCTTGATAAACACAGTTTTCAATTCTTCCCATGACTTAATAGATCCTTCCGGTAGATTGGTGAACCATAACTTTGCTGCTCCCTCTGACATCATTAGATACATGAATTTGGCTTGAAGATTCTCGGACGCATTGCGAATCGACATGGCCATCTCATAACTGCTCAACCATGTTTCCGGATCCATGGTTGGCTCGTAATTTACTACTTTACCCGGTTCTTTGAACTTTTCCGGGTAAGGCTCAGCCCTGATGCTATCCGAAAGACACTTAGGTCCTGCAAGAATGGTCGAAGCTGGTCTTACTCGGGAAACGTGTGATCCTGCAGGGGGTACAGCTGGACGCGGTACTGCTGGTATCCCATGTACCGCAGACCCGGCCACGGCTCTCCTGGCTCTGGAACTGTCCACGATGGCCTGTGCTGCTGATGCTGTTGGTACTGCCTGAATGTGTGGAGGAGGCGGCATTTGCTGCTGCTCTTCCCTCCGCCGTGCCTAACTTGTTTGGATGTTTCCAGCGTTACCTTGCTGTTGGCCGACATATGGTGTCCCATGCATTCCACTTCTGTGATCCGGGTAATTAACCTGTTGCGCCACCGCGGTGCGCAGCATATCTATCGCCCGCCGGGTCTCCTCTGCGTGGGGTGACTCTCTCACGGGGATTTGATTTAGTGCAAGCGTTGCCACGTACACGTTGTCCATGGGATTGTTGTAATGACCCGCTGGTGTGCGAAAACGCGATGGTGGTGGTGGTGGTGGTGGTGGTACAGTATTGCCGGTAGTAACTCCAGTCTGTGGTGCGGGTAACCCGGCCTGCGTGTCTACCGGTTGTACTTCTCCGGTTGTCGGCTGAGGGGCGGTTCCTTGATTTGCCGCTGGAATCGGCTGATCCTGAGGCGTGATAAATAGTGCGGCCGGGTTTATGACTCCTCCCAATGCTGGCAATCTGGTTTGGTGCCTTTGATATATTCTAGTCGTTTCCTCTCGGAGCCGGGTTTCCAGTGCATCCAGCTCGCGTTGTCGTGTGGCCATCCCTTGTCTTTCTGCTTCTACTTGCCTCCTCTGCTGCTCCAATGCACGACGGGCTACGTCCAAATCCCTAACCCGTTCCGCCGCGTTCTCTGGAGTGATAACTGTGGCAAGAACTGTCGGATCTAGGATCAGATTGTTGTCGAACAAGGCCGGATGTTGTGGATTGGAAGGACCCGCTCCTGGTGTCCGGATTGCTAGGAATCCAAACGTATTCGCATGTAACTCGTTTTCTGGCGCTTGACTGGTAACCGATGCCGACTCTCCGTCAACCTGGGCCAAAACCGTGTTCCCGTTAGCCGGCCCTTGCTGCCGGGTTAATGCTTGTGCTGACCCGGCCGCGGCCGCGGTTACGCTCTCTTGGTTGAGATTGGTCGTGGGAGCCGTGTAAACCGCAACTCGGCGTATGATGCTTGGCGCGAATTCATGATGTTCCTCTTCGCTGTTATTCTCCTCATACCGGTTCTCCAGCAGATCCAGGATGGACTCGGTATCATCCTCTCTTTCGACCCGGTCACGCGGGGTCCATGCCGGTTCCTCCGGCTGTTCCCACTTCGCGATGGGTTCTTCTGTCGGATATGTCGTTCCAACTGATTCTTCTTCATCTGATTGGATATAAGTGGCCTCCCCTGACACAGAATCAGATCCAAAATTGTCAGGGATCGAACCGGAAGTACATACCATACCGATGAAGACGGATCCGGATTCAAGGTGATCCGACTCTGGCCCCCAGCCGGAATCGTCCACCGTCTTCTCTCCTTTGTGGTCGATGTAGATCTCGCCGACGACAAGATTCTCCATGTTCTTCCGAGCTTCTCCCGTGATGTAAACACCTTTGGACGCAGGCCCCACGGTGGGCGCCAACTGTCGTGGGATAATCACGGCAGACGTTACCGGGGGGTAACTGATCTTGGGGCAAGACGACACAGGCGTTTGGGAGAGGGTTTAGCTCAGAGGAAAACATGATGGAACTCGATCTGGTAGCCGGCAATCAAGTCGCCGAGTCTCCAATCTCAAGATATTAACTCAACTCGCGTGTTACACTGGATACTCGATACCAAGCGATATTGCTAGGGTTCTTAGATCTCCCTCAACTAATCCTAGGGGTCGGTTTATAAAGCACCCGTACACCCTGGCTTGTCCTCCAAGACGCACCCTGGATCCTACCCGGACACCACATACAAACCCTAAGTTTCCTTTACCGTAACCCACAATCCGGGTTACGAGACCTACAAACTTGGGCCTTCGAGAAGTTTCTTTATCCTTAGCCGGATCTTGCGCAGCGTCCTTTGGGCCGGGTTATACCTTGGAGTTGGCCTACCGGGTTATTATCCCTCCATCAACAGTTGTGGAGCTGTGCGTCAAGTTCAAGTTACTTCAAGGCCAGGGACACTAAGAGTTTTAAGGCAAGCCATCCCGATGCTTGCTGTTATTACACTTATCATTATCTATCATGCATGTTTCACTTCTGAAGGTTTTACAAAAACTTTGATTACGAAAAACTATTTTTGAGTGACTACTACTACTATTATATATTACCATGCCAGTAGTTGATACTTGGTGTTACCAAGCCCATAGCCACCATATGGTATTTATTAACATCACTAGTATTAGTCCCTAAGTGGACACCTTAAAAACTTGTTTTTGCAAAACAAAGGCTTTATGGAAAACCCGGTGGAAAGGCGAAGCCTTATCCACCGGAGGAATGTTGAAGTGGTCATTTTTGGGAAAATGGTGTTTTACAAAAATGACACATAACCTAGTCTTCGCCGGACAACCTTTACCGTACTGCCACTTTACCCCAACATGGGCATGGGGCTTAACTTTAAGTTTGTTCTTGTTAGTATGTGTTCTATCTCAATTTGCTATAAGGGTGTGACTTCCCTCGAACCGAAATGCCGCCAGTCATGAATTCAATTAGGCATACGTAGTGAGGGATTAAGTTCTCCTCCGGGTGCGACAGTTGGGTCTCCTGCCGTGGCGATGTGTGACATGGTGCCGGGGAGAACAAACCCAATTGAAGAGATAGACATGTACTATATTGCACACAATGGATGGTTAGGATCAGTTATCTGATGTTTACATACTGTTGTTACAGTCTGTGGTTGTTCACGGCGGATGTACTGGATCTGGTGGATTGTGTACACCTTTGCAGAGTAGAACTATTCTGAATAGCCGCGTCCTCGGATATGGACAGTTGAATGGCCATGTAGCTAGCATTGTGTCAATGTTTTCAAAAAAGAGTTTTTCAAAAAGTTGTTGGACTCAGGAAGCGCTGAAAGGAGGAAATCTTGTACCGTGGAGGTACCGTTGATGAAAAGCCAGGAGTTGTTTTACAAAAAGTTTTGCAAAGAAAATCTTTCTTTTCTAAACAAAAACTGGAAGTTGATTCCAAGAAGTTTTGCAAAGAGAAAACTTTCTTTAAACAAAGTTTTACAAAACCTCTTGTACATGTGATATCTACAAGAGAAATAAAACTATATTATTTTCTTTTGAAGCATCTTCTTCAACGAAGATACAAAGTTTTTTAAAAATCAACTATGATATGTCTTACACATATCATTGATAGCGAACCCTATGTATAGCCTACCTATTCCACTATATAAGCATACTTGCATCTTTGGTAAGGTACATGATGGATGTCTTGCTGAGTACATTCAAATGTACTCATATTGGTTTCGTCCCTGGTATTTACTTGCCAGACTACGAGAAGGAGTCTCAGGAGGAGATCTATGAGGAGGAGTACGGAGCTGATGGCTTTGCGAACTAGGATCGTCTCCCGGTCAGCAGCCTGTAGGTTAAAGCATGACTTGGACTCTACTACGTTTGTGTGTTAGTCTTCCGCTGTGTGTGTTGTGTGTTTTCCCCGCGCGGCAGTTGTGTTGGACTTGGTCGTGTGACCATGTTCTTTTTGTAAGTGCTTTATGCAATCGTGTAATGGATATTGTATCTGTGTACCAACTTGATATGTTGTTGACGACTGGTGCGATCTAGGATCGTGAATGTATGCATATCGGAGGTGTCCTTGAACAGTGGTTCTGGGGGACCTTACAAGCCCCTAGGAACACCCAAAACAAACTTATACCCCAACTCTTCACAAGATTCCCTCCGGTTCGACCGAAGTGGGAGTTTCCACCTATAAGTCCACAAACTCACTAGAGAGAATCTGATGATGGTGAAACTTCTAACATCCCTGAGTGGAATCTTGGACATCCACAACCCAAAACACACATGTACACATTTGGTATGGCACCCCCTAGTTTTTGGTTGGATTCCGACGCTCTGGAGCCCCTCTCCGGCGAAACCATTAACCCTTTAGTGTTAGTTCCGTTCTTGCTCATAGAATATTTTGAATAATACATCTTGAACAATATGCATGATGATGTAGATCTTCTTCTCCTTTTTGAAATGAGCTAAAGAACATTGAAATCCGAGTTCAAATGCAAAAGCTATGCTCAAAATGGTGAGTACGAAAAAACAACAGAGCTAGCCCAACGACATTGCCGTCGGCATAAATAAAAATAACTAGGCCGACGAGATTCCTGTCGGCGTAGCTCAAAAAAAGGTGTAGCTAAAAAAAACTACGCGTTTTGGGCTAGACTGGTCGGGATCTACGCCGACAGCCCCGATATTTGTCCGTCGGAGTATTACTTCTTTCCCGTAGTGCACGGAGCTACCATGAACCCCTCTAGTACCAAGATGTCCAAGCCTAAGTTACATCTCATGCGCTGCATTATTAGACAAACGAGTTTGAATATGACCTGGTACTTAAACCCAACTTTCAGCAGGAAAATTGTTTCTCGTACCTAGATTTGCACGATCCTAGGACTCAGAAGAGATAGCATGTTGCAGGCTTAAGCAATCATTCATGAAGACTACACGGTGCATACTAAAGTGCTCAGCTGTTCTCAAGAGGGATGCGGATTTCACATGCATTCCATCGGAGAGACGATCGAGGGTTCCCATCGTTCCGTACAAAATCTCACTATCAGAGTTTTGGGCCAGATAGCCCCAACCCCTATTTCCAACCTCTAAGACTAATATGTCACAGCCGTATTTAGTTTTCCGAACACTTTATTGTTGTTTTGCTTCTAATTTGCATGATTTGAATGGGACTTACACGGACTGGATATGTTTTCAGTAATGGTGTCTTATTTTTTGTGCAATAAATAAAGGTCCACAAAAAATTTCAGAAAAATATAAAATATGCTTTTGGGAAAAAAGAGTCACGGAGCCAGAAGTACAACCGGAGGGGGGGGGGCAGCTGGGAAGGCGTCCTTTGAGCGTGGGTCAACCACATGCCGCGTCTGGGACCCTCCTGGGGCCCTTGGTCACCGACTTTGGCTCCCCTTCGGCATAAAGTCCCCGTTTCATAAAAACAACCCTAAGTCCCCAATCACTTTTTTGTTTCGCGACACGGAGCCACTAGGACCCTTTGTTCTTCCTCGGTGAGCTTATCTAGAAGCTGATTCTGGCCTCCAAAGAGGGAAGATCGTTGCCACCGTCATCACAAACGTCTCTCCATCAATCAACTATGATTCCCTCATCCATGTGTGAGTAATTCTCTGCTTTAGGTAAAGGGGATGGTAGGGATCCGATGAGATCGTTCATGTAATAGATGCCAGATTGTTAGGGCATGATGCCTATTATACACTACTCGTGGTAATCATAGTTTTTGCAACTTGTTGTTCTAAATGCTTGTTACTATTGCCCGAGTAGCATGATTTTAGATCTGAACATGTTATGTTTTCATGAATATAATCATTGATCCTATTATTGTCAGGAACCGAAGACCCCAAGGTGATAGGTTTGGGATATAAGAGGGGTTGGCTATAATTTGAGGACCACGTGTATTTGAGTGTGAGTGTTTTGTTCTGATGCTTTGTAAAAGGAGTACATTAGGTACCATTAGTTTCTTGATTGGCCCTGCTGAAACGGGATGGTTGGACAAAATATGGTGTGCAAGTTCTTATTGCAAGCACGTACAACTATATATGGAATACATTTCTATGTTTGATTGATATTTGGAAGTTTTATTACTTATTTTTGTTGTTCCCTATGTTATGACTATTGCATGAACTATCTCATTCATGCAACGCCCGTTCATCTGTCCCTATGTGTACGTGCTTTTAATTTTGCTATTTACCATAGTCACTATCGTTGTTATTATCGATGTTGTTACTTTACTAGTGTTATAACTATTACACCACTGTTGATGTCATATTGTTGTTGCTACTAATAAATTGTGTCAAATAAGTATCTTTCCAGGTGTGGCTGAATTGAAAACTCAGCTGCTAAGACTTATAGGTATTTTTTGACTCCCTTTGTGTCGAATCAATGAATTTGAGTTCTATTTCCCTCGAAGATTGTTGCGATCCTCTACACTTATGGGTCATTAGAGACAAAGAGCCATAAAAGTTAACCATAACTCAGTCCACAGGTGGTGGTTGCCACTTATGCACTGTGCTCGTGCTGGTAGATTGGTTTTGCTGGAGAACACCTTCCATTCTCCCACTTGGTACCAAACGCGCCTCTGAAACTCATAGCAGTCAGATACACTCATCGTGGTTGGCTTTATTTTGCTAATTCCACCAAGCCCATAGTAGTCCGGTAGTTCTCAATTTAACTTTATTCTGGCAGATGTAGGATTCGTTTCAGCATCTCGGTCGCTGATACGTCATAAACGTATCCTTAATTTCTGTTGTTACATGTTGTTTTCATGTTGTTTCCCACATGTTTTCCTTATACTTTATGTCATTTTTATCGATTTCTCGGGACTACCCTATTGACAAGATGCCACAGAGCCAGTTCCTAGTTTCTGCTGTTTTTAGTTTTAGAAAAGCTGTTCTAGAAATATTCTCGGAATTGGACGATTCAAAAGCCAGAAGTCCCGAAGAGCCCCGGAGGGGGGCCACAGGGTGGCGCCACCACCCCCTGGCCGCGCCACCTGGTGGTGTGGGCCCCCTGGCCACCCCCCGGCATCGCACTTTTGCCTATATATACTCCGCGATGCATAAACCCTAGGAGAATCGACCTTTTCCACAAAATACATCCGTAGCTCGGCCGACAAGTGTAGGGGGACAGGTCTCTGTTCTGGCACCCTGCCGGGACGGGGAAGTGCCCCCGGAAGCAATCTCCATCGACTCCACCGCCATCTCCATCGATGTTTCTGTCTCCTATGATGAGGAGGGAGTAGTTCTCCCCCGAGGTTGAGGGATCTACGGTAGCTATGTGGTTCATCTCTCTCTCCCATGGTGTGATCTATATGTGATCGTGAGCTTTGTAATCTAGTTGAATAAGTAGATGTTACTCTTCATCTTGTGCTACTCAAGTGTTTTATTAATATGAACTTTTTAGTCACCTTGTCCCGCGGTGTGAAGGTGACAGTGTGCACATCGTGTGTGTCTCCTCTATGAATTGTGGTGTTTGTATAGTACCTTCTAGGGCGCTCATAGTGACGGCGTGGGGTTAACTACACATGGGAATGCTTACTTTTAGGAATGTTTTTTGCAGCCCTACGCAATAATTAGTGTTTGTTATCCAACCGGAGAGGGTTAAGAGTAGCATAGTGAAGAGAAGATATTTAGTTATTTAATTATGTGATCATTGTTGAGAGTGTCCACTAGTGAAAGTAGGATCCCTAGGCCTTGTTTCCAAGCATTGAAACACCATTTTCCGCCTGTTCTGCTACATGTTTGTTTGCTGCCATATTTGTTTCAGATTGCTATTATTACTTATAACCATCCATATTACTCGCATTTCACTATCTCTTCGCCGAACTAGTGCACCTATATACCTGACAAGTATATTGGGTGTGTTGGGGACACAAGAGACTTCTTGTATCTTAATTGCAGGGTTGCTTGAGAGGGATATATTTGACCTCTACCTCCCTGAGTTCGATAAACCTTGGGTGATCCACTTAAGGGAAACTTGCTGTTGTTCTACAAACCTCTGCACTTGGAGGCCCAAGACTGTCTACAAGAATAGAAGCGTGCGTAGACATCAGTTGCATTACCGCGGTTTAGGAGCTTTAACGGAACCTCCTCCAACAGAGTTGCACCCCATACGTCCTTGGCTTTTTTGTACCTCGGAAATAGGTGTCCACCATCCTCAAAGTACTCACGATAGACCACACACATGTATCTAGATCGACACCTCTACGACTGATACGTGCCCAAATTTTGCCCTTAATGTATTGGAAGCACTTTTTCTTTTATCGGCCAATGTACATGGGCAACCCGAGATACTTCCCTTCTGTGATCTCATTTTGCAACCCCAAACTATGCAGCAACTCATCCTTCTTATCCCGAGGAGTATTGCTACTAAAAATATTGAGGATTGATTTCTACTCACCACCTGACCCGACCACAACTCATATGCTTGCAAACTAACATTTATCTCCGTAGCTGCCTCCATCGTTGCCTCAAGAAATAGTAGAAAATCTTTGATGAACAAAAGTGGTTAACCGTGGGCACCTAATTAGCTAGCTCGATACCCCTTAGTCCCCCTTCAACATCCGTGTCGTGGTGGTATCACGGCAGATGCCATGGGATGGCTAAAGTTGGGGCCGATGGACGCTGGAGGTGCTCGGGGAGGGATCACACAACGAGTAGTCGCGTGTGGTAGATCACAAACACTGCAAACACCAAGATCTTACCCAGGTTCAGGGCCCTCGTGTGGAGGTAACACCCCTACTCCTGCCTCTCTCTTTATATGTTTGTTACCGAGTAGCCACAGTTCAACCAGGCCTTCAGCTGAGTAGCCACTCTTGCTCTCTAGTTCTCTCTAAGTGTTCCGAATGAGTGAGTCGACCCTCGCACAGGAGGAGGCAGGGCACCTTATATACTGGTGCCCAGCCGAATAGAAAACAAGCATAAAGTACAACGGGATGTGACAGGAGCCCTGCAGAACCGCGCACGCCTCCGGGTTCCCGCTGACACTCGCCCCGTAAGTCGTTGCGCCGTTCGGAGATGGGACCTGTCCACCCTTGTCAGTGAGATAGGGTAGGCCCCTAGCCTTGTCCTGTCCTCTCTGTCAGTGACATGACTAGACAGGCGCCTACCGCACTGTAGCCACGCCGTGGTGCGGATAATCACGCACCCCGTAAGTTGAACCGCACGCCGTACGGACACAGGATACGCGGGATCCTGTGTCAGAACGGCTCCATTGACTTCTGGTCCGAGTAGGAATCCACTCCCTCTACCCGGACCACTTCCTCTACTCGGAAGAATACAACTTCCTTGATTCTTTCTCCTGTCCATTGGTAGGTACGGCCGAATAGCTGTCCACCGGGTAGCGGGTACCGGGTAGCCAGCCAACTTGGTCAAAACTGCTCTTCTGATCTTGCTTTTAGCACTTGCCTTACCCCTACTCGGGGGTAACCCCCCGACAATAGTCCCCGAAGCTGGTAGAGTCCTGCGAACTTGTTCACTGGGCCCTTCCAGCTTAAGAACAAATCTTGTCTTCAAACTGTAAGATGCCGAGTAGCACCTCAGAGTAGCCCTTATCCTTGGCTTGAATCTCTTCTTCTCCGAGTAGCACCATTTCTCTTCTCTGATGCCGAGTAAAAAGACTTAGCGAAATCTTCGAAACGCAATCCCGCTCACACAGTGCGAATCCACCTCTGCGTGTCGCGACGGGGCACGTGTCACACCCCTGTCACTCCGACGCCTCGGTGCCTGGGAGGCGGCAGGCCACGCGCCAGTAACTGCGACCAGGGCCCACCAGCACGTTATGCCACTTCAACCGCAGTAAATCGCCCACGGTCTCGACGTGGGATTAACTGCGCCCGTTACGCGTGCAATATGCGCTGCGTGCGTTTCTAACCGGTTCGCTTCCCACGTCGCACGATCTCTCTGCAGGATTGATCCCACTAACTCCGCTGGTAACGGCAACTCGAGGGGAGAGATAAATACCCCCCTCGATTCCCTCTTCTTCTCTTTCCTGCTCACTTCAATCCCCTGCCCCTTCGTTTCTCCGCCGCCACCGAGCGTTCCGCCCACGCAACCGCTTGCTGCGCCGCTGCTCCACGCGCCGCCGGAAAGAAACCGAGAGAAACTCATCCAATCCAAACTTCAATCTCCCACCAATCTTCTCGCTTCCATGGCTCGCGGAGAGGATGACGCTGCCACCTGCGCCGGATGGGAGGGTTCCGATGTCACGGCGGAGGACTGCCAATGGCTAGTCAATACCCGCCGTGTCCCTCCCAGCGTGCAGTGTAGGCAGCCGGACAACAAAATCGTCCCCACGCCGGAGAAGGACGAGTTCGTCGTCTTCCTCGCGCATTTCAAGCGCGGATTCGGCCTCCCCGTCTCCGACTTCTTCAAGGAATTCCTTTCCAACTTCGGGTTGCAGCCGCACCAACTCCCCCCAACGCCATGGTGATGCTCGCCTTCCACGTTGTGGTCTACGAGGCGTTCCTCGGCGTGTACCCAACTATCCATAGTTGGGTGCGCTACTTCTTCTTCCGGAAGCAGAGCATCCCCAACCCGGGGAACACAGAGAGCGCTCGCGCGATGACGATGACGGGGAGCGCCATGATGCTCCAGCGCTCCACGGGTAGCCACCCGCGCGTCAAGGGGTTGGAGACGGTGCACAAGTGGCAGCGCTCCTTCCTCTACGTCAAGAACGTCCCCACCGAAGCAGGGAAGCCAATCCAGGACTGGATAGGGCTCCCTAGGTGGAAGAACGCGAGGCCAACCCAGCAGAACTGGGGCTACAACCCGAAGAACAAGATCGAAGATCTTGTTCAACTCGAGTCGCGCCTCGCCGAGTTGAAGGAAGAAGGATTCCGCCGCGATGATCCCCTCGCGTGCTGGATCTCGCGCCGGGTGCTCCCGCTACAGCGCCGCTCCCACAAATTGTGCTACATGGGAGGGCCCCGGGACTGCACGAGGACCACCACTTTCGAGTTGAGCACCGCAGACGTCGCCATCTGGGCGAGATCCATCGCGCATACGTCCCTCTACGACACCTGGCAGTACGGCTTCGTGCCGTATAGCCGCGCCAAGCCAATCGAAAAGGTCAGTCTTCTGTGCTTTATCTTTTCACTATGATACCGAGTAGAACATCCTAGATACTCTGGTAGGCTTCATATGCTTTGTGTTTGCATGCCCTGTCGAGTAGAAAACTTTAGCTCTGTATGCTTTATGTTTGCATGCTGTTCCGAGTAGAATAACTGAAACGAATATGCTTTATGTTTGCATGTCTTTCTTGGTAGAATTCCTTAGCCTTATATGCTTTGTGCTTGCATGCCTCCCCGGGTAGAACTCCTTAGGCTTATATGCTTTGTGTTTGCATGCCTCACCGGGTAGAATTTCTTAGTTCAGAACTCAACTCATTCGTGCCATCTGCTTGTCTTTCCAGCATCTCAATCGCCAGGCTGAGGAAGATGAGGAGGTCCTCGAGGACAACTGGGATAGCGACCGAGAGGAGGACGACGAGACCGCCTACGACACTCAGGACACCCTCTGCATCCCTCATGCCATCCAGACTGGTAAGCACCAAATTGATGCTTCTATCCGCGACTGGTCCGAGGATGACGAAGGTGACCCAGTTGGCCTCTCTGACCGTGAGTAGCACAATCGTAATTCCTTTCCTGCTTCTTAAGTTCTTTTCCCATTTTACTCTGCAGAGGATGTCGAGCATGAGGATGACGAGGAGACCGAGGATCCCATCGACGTCCAGCCTCTCTCTGTGGCCGCTCCTACTACTCGGAAGAGGACGGGCAGCGGTGCCCAAGAACCCACTGCCAAGAAGCCCAAGAAAACCGAGAGGACCGAGAAGAAGAAGAAGACCACCACGGCCAGAAGGCAACTCCCCACCCGCAAAGGGTAAGTTGTTCCATTTGAATTACACTCAGCTTCTGCCTCTCGCTATTCTGCTTCTCTGTTTTTCTCTCTCTGATCTCCTTCCTTGTTCCAGCGATCCCCTGGACGCTGACGCTGCCGCTGCCCCCACTCGCACCGGCAAGAGGAAATCCGTCATCGACATTGAGAAACTCGTCTCTCTCCGAGGAGGATGACGAGAGCTTGCAGCAGGATAGGGCGTGCGCGCCCTCTCCTGTAAAGATGGAAGAAGAGGACACCGGCGCCGAGAACACTGGCGCGGGTGACCAAGACGACGAGAACTTGGAGCAGCACTCCTATGCGGACCAGAGCGCGCAGGATGCTGCCCACGATGAGACACCTCCTTCTCCCCCAGCTGCCTCAGCTGGGGAGAATACTGATCAAGACCCCGAGAACCAGAACCGCGCCGCCCTTGAGCGGCCGGATGACCACACCGAGCAGCAGGAAGAACACGCTGTAGCTCACGAAGATCCCGCGGCTACGCCGCGGGTAGAAGAACAAGACGAGGCCAGACCTGATCCCGCTGCCGAGCAGCGGGTTGAGAAGACTGTGGTGGAGCCCGTGCTCCAGAGCCAGGCGCAGCCGGACACTGCGCAGGGTAGCCGGCCCCCTGTGCCGCCTACCCAGCAGGCCTCACCACCAACTGCTCCAAGCCCTCCCCCAAAGAAGAAAACGACCAAGACTGCATCTGAGCTCATGCCTCCACCAACTTCACGCCAGTCGGCTCCGTCTGCTGTGCGCCAAGTGCCTGCACCCGCTTCTCGGGCGGACACCGGCAAGAAAACCATGAAGCCTGAAGTTGCCGCTACCCGCAAGAATCCGCCACGCCATGCTGCGCAGGATGCCAGCCTGATGCCACCGCCCAAAGCACCTACTGCATCCACCGGGAAGCCGGTAGCGAAGAGCACGCAAGTCACCACTGGCGCTGCTAGTGGATCTGCTGGTGCAGGCGAAGGATCGAGTGCCCAAGCTAGCTGGCCAGCCTATGTGCTGTCTGGGTCCAGGCGGTACGACATCTCCTTGTCGAAAGGCGAGCAGCGGATCTCTGCTCTGAAGGACGGCCCGGCCAAGGCAGTGGATGCCAAGCTCAAGGCCAAGAAGCCCATCGAGATCTACTCGCGCGAAGCTGGCGAGGATGAAATACAATCAGAGGGGCCGATGCAGGTCATGGACCGAGTAGGCTTCATTGACAGGATTTGGGAGAGTGACGCCCACAGCGTCGAGAAGTGGAACGGCAGCATGCTGGGCGACGTTGATCATTATCGCGTCGAATGGAACAAGGCCGATCTCGGCAGCCATCCCGTGACCATCACCTCCAAGACCAGCATGCTGGCCGCAAGGCTGTTCGTCCTCCGCAAAGCCGCCGAGGACGCTGAGCAAACCTATGCTGTAAGTTTTCTTGCTTTGTCCGAGATGCGCTTTCTCTCTTCTTCTGTTCTTCTTATCTCCTTAACCACCACTCAGTCCCCGAGATTCGGGCTGAGTAGACGGACACTCAACCGAGTTGCCGTCTTTTCGGGCCAAATCTTCCCCAAAATTTCCTAACTCCTTTTCTTCTTCTTCACAGAATAGCCTCTTGAAGAGGACTAACCTGTTCCGGCGGCTGCTCTGGAACCACATCATCGCCAGGAAGCGCATCGCGGCCCTTGAAGCCGAGCGCAAATATGATTCTGCTCTGGAGCAGGCGGCACTGGACCGCGCTCTCCAAATCTCTGATCTTGAAGGTTAGCTTCTAGCTTTTCGGTTTGTGCGTTTTGTGTTTACGCCCGTTTTTGCTTTTTGCTCTAATTCCGTTTACTCTGCAGGCAAATTCAAAGAACTGAAAGAACAGCACGAGCACTGCCACGTCTTCACTGCCTCTGCCGAGAGCAAGATCAAGGAGCTGGAGGGTGAGTTGCCAGCTACTCTGCTGTCTGTATCTTCTCCTTTACTTGGCTACTCTTCTAACAGTGTTGTCCTTCTCGCAGAAGAATACAAGAAGTTCCGGGAAGAGCACCTCCATTGCTTGATGCCTGCCGAGGTGCAGAAGCAGCTGGCCGCCCGAGATGCTGCACTTAAAAAGGAATGCGACGCCGAGCGCGCCGAGTTCGAGGCGATGCAGGTGAAGCTGAAAACGGCTCTCGCGGGTGCCCTGGAGACCGAGACCTCAGCCAAAGCCACCAAGCAGGCGCTCGAGGCAGAGATCGAGGTGCTGAAGAAGCACAACGTGCAGCTCGCGCAGCAGGTCGCCAATGCGCGCAACATCGAAGACCGGCATCTTGCGGACGAGGAGGCTTGGAAGATCAAGATGGATGCGCTTCTTGTTGATCTCAGAAGTAAGTTTTCTCTTCCCGACACTTTTCTGTTTCTCTTCTTCGCTACTTGGCTTGCTTTTACTTCCACTCTTTCTTCTCGATTCTATTTCCTCTCTGCCTCCTTATCTAACTTTTGTTGGTTTCTCTCTAGACATCTTCCCTGATCTTCGCGCCGCGAGCTCGCCTGCTCTGGCAAAGGCGCAGCAACTCCGAGCTGATTCCGGTCTGCCCATCAACCTTAAGTCCAGCATCAACGACAACCTTCTCAACATCAAGACCCAGCTGCGGAAACTCAAAGGCCTGGGCACCACCATGGTGTCCACAGCGTACAAAATCCACGATCTGTTCTGGCCTGACGAAACCGCGCCCACTAGCTTCATCGATCTTGCCGAGAAGCTGAATGGTGTGAAGGCCGAGCTGAAAAAGTGGCGTGCTTCCTCAGCCCGGGCAGGAGCTGATCTGCTGCTTCGCTTCATCTGCAGTTGGTATGAAAATCTGAACCTTAACACGATCCTTGAGATGCGCCAGGGCTCCAAATGGTCCGACGACCCCGAGTGCGTTGCTCGCCGCAAGGCAGCAGCGTACGAGGTAGCTTCCTACGCGGACACCGCCATCTTCATCGAGGGCGTCACCGAGCCCGACACCGAGGTGGAGAGCGAGGGTGATGACGAAGATGAGGATACCGAGTCCGATGACTTGGGCTTCTTCGAAGATGGTGCCGCAGAAGGAGCTGCCGAGAAGGGAAAAGGCAAGGCCAAGGTTGATGACGAAGTCGAGCAGCCGGAAACCCGAGTCGAGGAGCCCACCATAACCACCGAGATGGTGTTCCAACAGGCGGATCCCGAGTTGGGCGCGACCAGCAGCAGCTTCCAGGCTGCCGCATCGTCCTCGGCTGAGGATCTCATCTCCGTCGCCATAGCAACCTCCGAGCAAGCCGGCAATGCCAACACAGAAGCTGATGCCGAGAGCGCCGATGCTGAGAAGACTGACGCGGATAACACTGCCACTGCCGACACTGCTGCCGCCTGAAACACTTATCTTAACTTTTCATCGGATCCCCGGGATGCCGGGTGCACATGTATCAAACAATGAAGTCTCTTGTTGCTACTCCATTTTATTTCAGTTAAAGTTCTTAGCAACTCTGGCTCAATGCCGGGTTGCGTTAATATGCAAGTCCCCGAGTTGCATTTTTTATCCGCTCTTTACCTTTTATCTCAGCTCTTACCTGCAACTTGTTGCTTTGTTGGTAGTCGAGTCACAAGAGTTCAAAGTAGGAGTTTCAAATACTTAGCCACTTAGAAAAATTCATAGTAACGCTGCCCACCACTTAGCCGGAAAGAAAAAACACTAAAAAACACTCTATTTGGTTGCCACACGCTTCCTTTCCTTTGAAATTTTTCATGTGTTCATTGACTCTTTGGCTTGTTCTCTGGCTTGCCATGAAGCCGTGTTGCGGACATCAGCAGAGTCGCAGAGTGTCCGGTGAGTTTAAACACACTACTTTGTATGCTTTTGAAATTCTAAGTGGTTCAACCGAATAGACAAAGTAAAGCAGAGTAAACACAAGGAACAGTTTGGACGAGGGCAGTCCCCGAGTTCAATTTCAGATTGCCGAATAGAAGATTTAACTCGGACAAGAGAGTACATACATAGTTTGCTCATGAATGAAAACGGCGGAGTAGAGCTACATTCCAAGGGCGCTTGGATTCTTCTCCTGCTCTATCCGGCCTGTTCTTCTAGGATGGTTGTGCGTCAACAAGGTAATATGCATCATTGTGTAGAGCCTTGCTCACAATGAACGGCCCTTCCCACGGAGGAGATAGCTTGTGCATCCCGGCTGTGCGCTGCACGAGCCTAAGCACCATGTCTCCTTCTCGGAAAACCCTTGGGTTTACTTTCCGGCTATGATAACGCCTCAAGTTTTGCTGGTAAACAGCTGAACATGACAGAGTTAGCTCTCTTGCTTCTTCCAGCAGGTCAACGTCATTTTCTCGAGCTTCTCTAGCCTCTGCCTCCGTGTAAAGCGTTACACGGGGCGAGTCATGCTCTAGGTCAGTAGGCAACACGGCCTCAGCTCCATAAACCAGAAAGAATGGCGTGTAGCCAGTTGACCGGTTAGGGGTAGTCCTTAGACTCCACAACACCGCTGGCAACTCGTCTAGCCAACACCCAGGTGTTTTCAGCAGCGGCTCAATCAGCCTTGGCTTTATGCCTAATAGCACCATGCCATTTGCTCTTTCCACTTGTCCATTGGAGGCGGGATGCGCAACAGATGCAACATCTAGCCGAATGCGCTTATCTCTGCAGAACCTCGCAAACCTACCTTCAGCAAAGTTCGTGCCATTATCCGTGATAATGCTATGTGGGTAGCCATACCTCAGGATCACATCCTTCAGGAAACTCACGGCAGTGGCCCCATCACACTTCCGAATAGGCTTCACCTCAATCCACTTTGTGAACTTGTCTACCATGACCAGAATGTGAGTCATGTTGCCTCTAGCCGGTTTGAAAGGACCCACCATATCCAAGCACCAAACAGAAAATGGCCAAGTAATGGGAATGGTCTTCAACTCGGAAGCTGGCATATGAATCTTACTTGCAAATCTTTGGCAGCCATTGCACTTTCTCACAATATCTTCAGCTTGCTTCAAGGCAGTGAGCCAAAAGAAACCATGCCGAAAAGCCTTGTTGACCAGAGCCCGGGAAGAGGTGTGGTGCCCGCATTCCCCTTGGTGTATCTCCACCAAAATTTCTTCTTCTTCCGCTGGATCTACGCAGCGCTGCAGCACACCAGTAGGACTTCTTCTATGCAGCACATCTCTGAGGATTGTATAGCCTTTGGATCTTCTCTGAATTTGCCTCGAGGTAATCTCATCACTCGGCAAGGTGCCGTTTTTTAGAAGGGATAATATGGGCAGATCCCAACTCGGTGTCTCCCGGATGGGAAACACTGGTTCGTCCACTTCCATTGGATCAGCCACCACTTCTCCTTCTTCTGGGGCGGGGACGAGTCCCCGAGATCTCGTGCACGCAGCGAGGACTCCCTCAATGAATGCGACAGTCCCCGAGTTAGGAGGGGCAGTTCCCGAGTAAGAAGGGACAGTCCCCGGGTTGCAGGCGCCAGTCCCCGGGTTGGAGACGGCAGTCCCGAGGTTCTCTTTTGCAGCCTCCCAGTCAATTTCCATGGGAACAGCTTCCTCACCAGGCAGAAAAGGAACAAATATAGATTCCGAGTTGGGGGATGGCTTGATAGATGGCTTCCTCAAATGATACAAGGCAACCCCGGCCGAGATGTATTGCCGAGAAGACCCCAACTTGGACAGCTCATCAGCTGCCTCATTCTCTGCCCGGTGTATGTGTTGGAACTCGCATCCTTCAAAGAATCCCGTCATGGTTTGCACCAAGAACCGATATGAAGCCATGTTGGCATCCAGAGCATCCCAAGTGTCTGAAACTTGCTGCACCACGAGATCCGAGTCGCCATAGCATATGATGCGCTGCACGCCAACCTCCTTGGCCACCTTCAAACCGTGTACCACGGCCTCGTACTCTGCCACATTGTTGGATGCCTTGAAGTGGATTTGCAGCACGTACTTGAGTTGATCTCGCTTGGGTGACGTGAGCACCACGCCAGCACCCAAGCCTTCCTTCACCTTGGAACCATCAAAATGCATCTTCCAGTAATTGGATAGCGGAGTAGGAGGCTCATACTGCACCTCAGCCCAATCCACCAGAAAATCCGCAAGGATCTGAGACTTGATGGCTTCCCTTCTCGCATACGCAGGAGCGTACGCGGCCAACTCAATCGCCCACTTGGCTACTCTGCCACTTGCTTCCTTGTTGCCCATGATGTCCGAGATGGGAGCAGAACTCACCACAGTGATGGGATGCTCCTAGAAATAGTGCTTCAGCTTCTTGGCGCCCAGGTACACGCTGTAAGTCATCTTATGGTAATGCGGGTAGTTTTGCTTAGAACTGGACAGCACCTCACTCAGATAGTATACAGGTCGCTGCACAGTCTTGCCTTCTTCTTCTCTTTCCACCACAATCACCACACTGACTACTCGGTTAGTTGCAGCAATGTACAGCAGCATTGGCTCCTTGGGTAGCGGGCTGGCCAAGATGGGAGCGCTACCCAGAATGTCCTTCAGCTCCTTGAATGCCACATCAGCTTGCGGTGTCCAGACGAACTTGTCATTTTTCTGCATCAACTGATACAGAGGCAAGGCCTTCTCGCCCATTCTGCCCAGGAAGCGGCTTAGATAAGCCAAGCAACCATGAACTTTTGCACATCCTTCAGGGATCTTGGTAAAGACATGCTCTCAATAGATTTTATCTTTGAAGGATTGGTCTCAATGCCCCGGCTGGATACCAGGAAGCCGAGTAGCTTGCCAGCCGGGACGCCAAAGGTGCATTTAGTCGGATTCAGCTTCATCTTGTACTTTCGCAAGTTGGCAAATGTTTCCTCAATGTCACTAAGCAGAGTATGTGTTTTATTCGTTTTGATGACAATGTCATCTACGTACACCTGCACATTTTTGCCAATTTGATCATGCAAGCATTTCTGCATGCATCTCTGATAGGTACCCCCGCATTCCGCAACCCAAAGCACATGACACGATAGCAATAAGCCCCATACGGGGTAATAAAGGCAGTCTTTATTTGATCAGCAGGGTTGAGAGCTATCTGATGAAAACCAGAGTAGGCATCTATGAAAGACAAAAGCTCACAACCAGCAGTGGAATCGATCACCTGATCTATGCGGGGTAGCGGAAAGGGATCTTTGGGGCAGGCCTTGTTCAGGTCGGTGTAGTCCATGCACATGCTCCATGCGGTATCCGCCTTGGGGTCCTCCTTCTTCTTCTCAACCATCACCGGGTTGGCTAACCAGTCCGGATGCAAAACCTCCATGATAAAGTTGCTTATCAGCAACTTGGTGATCTGGTCACCAATGGCCTTCCTTCTCTCATCGCCAAAGCGGCGCATCGCCTGCTTCACTGGCTTGGCATCATGCCGCACATGTAGCGAGTGCTCAACCAGCTCCCTCGGGACACCTGGTAAATCCTCATTGGACCAGGCGAACACGTCCCGATTCTCACGGAGGAAGTGGATGAGCTCGCTTTCCTATTTCTCTCCCAACCCGGCGCCAATGATGGAAACACGGTCTAGGAACTCAGGATCAACCTGGACTTTCTTTGTCTCCTGGGACGCCTGGAACGCAGTTCCGTACTGGGAACTCGGTATGCCAGGCGCACCACCTTGCGCTGCTTGCGCCATAGCCACCACCTCATACATCTTCTTCTTCTCGGCAGCAATGACCATGGATTCCGCCAGCTGGGAACCAGCAGAGGCACACTCCAATGACCTCTTGTAATCACCCGAGATGGTGATGACTCCGTTGGGACCAGGGATCTTCATCTTCAGATAGGCAGCATGGGTAGAAGCCATGAACTTGGTGAATGCAGGCCTACCGAGAAGGGCGTGGTAGGGGCTTTGAAGATCGACCACCTCGAACCGGACGTACTCGGTGCGGCAGTTCTCCCTGGTGCCGAATAAGACATCAATCCAGATGCGGCCGATTGGAGCACAAGATACCCCCGGCACAATTCCATGGAATGTGGTCTTGCTGGGCAGCAGCATGTTCTCGGCAAGGCCGAGCTTCTTCAATGTATCCAGATACATGATGTTGATGATGCTGCCGTTGTCAATCAGCACCTTGCTGAAGCGGACGTTCTTCTCGGGTCCCAGAAAAGTGGGATCCAGCACCAAAGCATAGCTACCCGGGTTGGGCATTACCTTGGGGTGATCAGCCTTGGATCAAGTCACTTCCTGGTCGCACCAGCGCAGATAGTTGGGCACTGCCGGGATGACGGCGTTTACCTCCATCGCACGCCTGTGCTGCGACTGCTTGTCGACTGGCTCGGTGACGAAGATCATGTAGCTCTCGTGGTGCTCTTGGTATTGGTTGCGGTCTCCACCACCATTGTTGCCGTTGTTGTTGTTACCTTGGTTGTTGTTGTTGTTGTTGCCTCTATTGTTGTTGCGGGAGTAGAAGTTGCGGTTTCGGTCGTTGTTGAAGTTGCGGTTTGCTCCTAAAGCCACCTGGTTGACATTCTCTCTTCTCGGGAACACGGCCGGCCTCGGAGCAGGTGCCCGAGCTGGCTGCACAATGGCATTCGCAGCTGGCAGAGGAGGAGGAGGAGGCAAGCCCTCGTTCTTGATCTGTTCCCACCAGCTGCACTGCCGAGTAGTGTGGTTGGCAGGCCTGGCCGGATGCCGAGTGTGGAAGCTGCACGGACCATCCTTCATCTCCGTGAAGATGAAGTTTGGGGCAGGACCCGAGTTGCCGCTACCCTGCTGGGAAGCACTGTACGGTTTCTTGATGCCTTGGCCCTGATTCTGGTTTTGCCCGTACTGGGCTCCAGCAGTTTTTTGCCTCTGGCTATTCCCAGCAGCCGTGGTCACAGCATTCACCTCCTCGGGATCATACCGAGTATCAATCCGGTCACCCCTGCGCTTGTTGCGGAAATCATTGCGATTGCTGTTGTTGTTGTTGTAGTTCCTTCTCGGCTCAGGGGAGTCCATCAGAGGCTGAGTTGGGTCGGCGAGTGCATACATGTCAGCAATCTTGATGGTCTCCGCGAGTGTACTCGGCATCTCGCGCTGCAGCTTCTGCCACAACATGCTGCCATGCCTGCAGCCCTGCGCAAACCAAGTAATGGCCTGGGCCTCATTCACACCTTCACAGGTGTTCCTCAAGGTGCTCCACCGAGTAAGATACTCGCGGTCGGTCTCGTCTTCCCGCTGCTTGCAAGCGGACAACTGCTGCGGCCTATTCGGCCTCTTGTACGTGCTGGTGAAGTTGCTGATGAAGGCCTCCGAGAAGTCCAGCCAGCAATTGATACTGTCCCTGGGCAGGTTGTTGAGCCACGTCCAAGCTGGACCCTCAAGCATTTGCGGAACATACCGCACATCCCATCTCCGGTTGCCGTCTGCAATGTGCACGGCTGTGACATAGTCACTCAACCAGTCTTCTGGCTTGGTGCTGCCATTGTAGCACTTGGTCCCCCTGGCCAGCTGGAAGTGGTTCACAGATGGCTCGTTCATGATACGAGCACCAAAGCAATCTGGGCCAGGCGCCCCCTTGTTCTCGAGTTGCGTGGACAGATTGATCCTGTCCAACTTGAACCTCGCATCACTGGGTTCCAACATGCGTTCACCAAGGCGATCAGCAACATTCCTTGGGTCAGCATAACCGGCTAGCCCCATCGCCGAGTATCCATCATCATATTTGTTCTCCTGCACGACTGCGGGTTGCCCCACAGGGTTGGCTGCTGGTGCAGCCGCACGCGGCTGTGCTGCAGCAGGCTGCTGCGTCCTCTGCCGAGTAGGCTGAGCAGCAGGACGCTGAGAAGGCCCCGCGTTGTCTCCGCTTTGCCCCTTACTCTGAGCTTTATGGGCTTGATAGCCTGCTCCTGCAGTAGTGTGTTTCTGACCGGATTCTCGCGGCACAGCGCGCTGTTTCGCGGTGAGGACCGGGTCGTACACCTGCATTTCTCTACCCTTTCCAGAGCGCACACTCTGGTCCCTCTCGCGACTGGGATGCGGGGATGAGGCCTGATCGTTAGATCTGACCGCATGCGAATGCACCACCTGAGAAGCACCAGCACCCGGATTGGCTTTCCGGAACTCGTCGTTCTGCCTAGCAGCCTCTAGCACTAGCTCATTGAGCCTCTCCTGCTGCCTAGCGCGCGCGTCGCCAGCTAGGTTTGGCAACTCTGCGGCTACAGCCTCTGCAACTCTAAGGGTTTTGGCGGGGGTGCTGTACCTAGGCCTGATGGAGGTGTTTGCGGTGGCAGATTGGCTAGGAGCCTCTACAACTGTCGCCATCTCGGCGCCTAAGTTGCGACGCGTAGCGCCTACTTTGCTAGACTTCCTAACAACAGGAGTAAAGCCGTGGGCCTTGTTGTACTCGTTCTGATCTAGGCTAAGCTCGAGCCTAACCTTTTCCAGCTCCAGCTGCTCGGAGAGCAACTCCTGACGCTGCCGGTCGAGCTGCGCCCTCATGGTCAAGAGCTCGAGCTCGGTGGGAGGCGGCATGCCCATCCGTGCAGCGGATGCCGGTATCGTTGGTGTTGTGGAGAGAGGGATGTTGCAGTCCTTATCGTAGGGCTTGTGGGTCTTCCCGCCAGCACTCGAGCCAGCAAGATCCTCGATGACGCCCGCGTCCGCAGCAGCGCCCTTCCCAGCATCGGCTGCCAGGCCTGCCACCATTACCTCCATGCTGTCCGCAGAACAGCCAATCGGCCTTCCGCGGGCAGCGATCACAACAGGAGGATCCTCCGCGACCAGCACTTCCTCTGGGAACTCATGGACGATGGCGGTGGCGATGTAGACGAGGTGCGACCCGAAGGAGAGCACCGAGCTGCCTGCTGGCATGGGCCTCCCGCCGAAATCTCCGGCGTTGTCAGTGACGAAGTCGAAGGATCCGAATCTGTGGACAAGGCCACAGACCACGCGCTCCCCAGTAGCAGAAATGAGTCCCGTCCGAACATGGACTCCAGCCAGCGCCTCTGTCTGCCCCACGGTGGGCGCCAACTGTCGTGGTGGTATCACGGTAGATGCCATGAGATGGCTAAAGTTGGGGCCGATGGACGCTGGAGGTGCTCGGGGAGGGATCACACGGCGAGTAGTCGTGTGTGGTAGATCACAAACACTGCAAACACCAAGATCTTACCCAGGTTCAGGGCCCTCGTGTGGAGGTAACACCCCTACTCTTGCCTCTCTCTTTATATGTGTGTTACCGAGTAGCCACAGTTCAACCAGGCCTTCAGCCGAGTAGCCACTCTTGCTCTCTAGTTCTCTCTAAGTGTTCCGAATGAGTGAGTCGACCCTCGCATAGGAGGAGGCAGGGCACCTTATATACTGGTGCCCAGCCGAATAGAAAACAAGCATAAAGTACAACGGGATGTGACAGGAGCCCTGCAGAACCGTGCACGCCTCCGGGTTCCCGCTGACACTCGCCCCGTAAGTCGTTGCGCCGTTCGGAGATGGGACCTGTCCACCCTTGTCAGTGAGATAGGGTAGGCCCCTAGCCTTGTCCTGTCCCCTCTGTCAGTGACAGGACTAGACAGGCGCCTACCGCACTGTAGCCACGCCGTGGTGCGGATAATCACGCACCCCGTAAGTTGAACCGCACGCCGTACAGACACAGGATACGCGGGATCCTGTGTCAGAACGGCTCCATTGACTTCTGGTCCGAGTAGGAATCCACTCCCTCTACCCGGACCACTTCCTCTACTCGGAAGAATACAACTTCCTTGATTCTTCCTCCTGTCCATTGGTAGGTACGGCCGAATAGCTGTCCACCGGGTAGCGGGTACCGGGTAGCCAGCCAACTTGGTCAAAACTGCTCTTCTGATCTTGCTTTTAGCACTTTCCTTACCCCTACTCAGGGGTAACCCCCCGACAATCCGCTCGGTTCAACAGGGCATAGAGGCCTTCGGCACACAATAATAACAAGTATGGAGAAATAGGATCACCTTGGCATAGACCCTTGACTATATTTGTGTCTGAGTCATTTACCTTGAATCTGTAAGTCACTATGTGCATGTATTTGAATATCAGGTCGATACAATCATCACTGAAATCCAATTGGCTCATCACATTCTCCAAAAATGCCCACTCAACCCGGTTATACGCTTTGCTCATATGCAATTTCAATGCAGTATGGAAAGTACTTCCACTTTGTTTCCTCTTTAAGGAAGTGTGTCATCTCATAAGCTATAATAGGTTATCGAAGATAAGCCTCCCTGGTACAAAGGCACTCGGATTTTACGAAATGATCTCCCCCAATATGCACTTCAAACGGTTGGAGATCACTTTGGTTGGGAGCGAGCCTTGAAAGGGTATGAAATTAAAAATATCTTGTATAGTTAAGACCGGCGTTATGTGTGCAAGGGAAAGTGAGCTCGTAATTCAGCCGAGGTGGCGAACTGACAAAGATAAAATATTCTTGTGGGTTTTGCCTCAATGTAGGGTAATGTAGTGTTCCCACATTTAAATAATGTAAGAACACCTGTGTTATTGTGCTAGTCCCTAGATCAAATGCTAGCACCACAGTACAAAATGAAATATCATGCAAATGCGTCAAATTCTATTACATCGCATGATCCAGTCTTTACAAAATAATATTACAACTTGCATAGTCTTAGAAGACTAGCAGAAAACAAAGTATTACAGCAGAAAACATTGAATAACATTAAGCCCATATTCTTCACGTACCACAGGAAAAACATGTTGGCGGTAGACTCGAGATCCTAAATGAAATCCTCACTCGTCTTCAGAACATCTGCATGATGGAATATGCAGCCACAAGGGGGTCAATAAAATTTAATGTATTGGCAAGTAAACACTATGGTGGATATAAATGGAAATACTAATACTACATGCTTATTTGGCTGAGTGGAGTTTTGGCTAAGTTTGCATGAAGCCAGTTTTCTCCTATCACTTTTGTAAAACAAACTTTTCTTTTCAAAGGGTGTCATGATTGGATTAAGATCCAAGCACCACACATATTGTTCGCTTGGAAAAAAATTACTTATAGAAAATGGTGATGTGATTCTTCCGTCCATCCTTGTCCAGCTCCGCATAGTTGTCCATAACCAGGGACACGACTAAGATCTTAGTTTGTTGACTCTGCAGAGTTTGTGCACTTTCACCTTCAGACTAAAATCGTCCCAAACATCCTATACACCCTAAGTGCATTAAGGAAAGGAGAAGAATTGAGACGAGATCTTTCATAAGCAACAATCAACCCAATGGCAAGACCCGTTCCACCTATAATTATGCTACATCTGCTTGCCAAGCCCAAGCTGAACCCTCACATCTTAGTTGATCAAGACAGAGCCCATATGACTAAAGGCTGCACTGGAAGCAATCTAAACTTGGGGAACATCATAATCACTTTTTTCCTGGATGGCATTCCTCAAGTGAACACCCCTCGGGGAGACACTCAACTATCAACATCCATGCACTACCAAATCCACCCAGGTGGTTCATTGAAGTTGTTACTTAGATTTTTTTCCCACAACTTTGAGTAAAACAAATGTGTAGCAAGGCTAAGCATCTACTAAGTACTAAGGCTTAAAAGAACAGAGTATAAGTATGGCTAGACACTACTAGGATAGAGCATAGCATAGTACTTAGATAAAATCACCTATCATGCATACTACTCAAAACTCTAGTAATGCATAGGAAAATAGTAGGTAGTTGATGGTGTGTTAATTGCCTTGTTGAAGTTGGTGAAGATATCACACTCTCTTCACAAAAGATCGTTTCTCTCCATACAATATATGCATTGAAAGCACAATAACAAAATAAAGAATCATACTAGAAATCAAACATATAAGTGAAGAAAACATACAAAGCAACAATCATATCAAAAAGGGGTTCAACCAAGTTGGCTATGAAAAGGTCAAGGTTTGAGTTTGAAACTTTCATTTTATCTTGCTTCCATACTTGTTAAGGAAGTTCCAAGAGTTCATAAAGGGTGATCATATCACTTCTTCAACTAAAGTAACACCTAAAAATGTGTAATACTTAGTCATTTTCATCAAGACATTGAGTGATCTAAGTTTAGTCTTTCCATTTTGGTTAGGGTAGGTCTAGATTTCACTAACTTCATAATAATAGAAAAAACAAGATAAAGTCTTGGGATTTTCCATTTGAGTCAATGGTTGGACACAAACAACTTGTTATTCTTCAACTTGTATAGATTTTATTCAAGTCTTCTCATACTTGTTTTCTTCAAGTTCATCTTCATGATTCCATTGTTGACTTCTGCCTTGGGGTGGTGCTTCTCTTGGTCTTGGTAGATTCCTTCATGGCTTTCTTACTAGTTGGTCCAAGTGGAATAGGCACAAAATACCACTAAGTCAAATAGAAAATAAAAGGAAATAAGAAAGATAGAAAGAGAGAGAGAGGAAGATGTTTTCTTCTGGATTTCTTAATACACTTGTACTTGCTTGAGTTGCTTCCAGTTGCTGTGGAGTCTAAGTCCTTCCTTCAATTTCTTCAATGATCTTCCTTGTAGATCTTCATGTTTCCATCAAGTTGAAAATAAAGTACCTCCTTGTTGTGCTTGAGTCTTTGACTTCCATTTGCTAACTTGATAGATTCTTGAAGCAAGAATAGGGGACTGGAGGGGTAGATAGAAAACTAAGGTTCACTACTTGGTATTTGATGGTGTTAATGCCCTCGTTGGTAAACCCCAAGACAAAGGTTGTGAAAATGTAGCAACAAGTTTTCCCTCAGAATAGAAACCAAGGTTGAATCGACCAGTAGGAGGATAAGAAATCTCTGAAGGTTGATGTAGCTGAGGTGGCAGGGCACACTACCAGTTCAGCAGCAACGTGGAACCTACACAACACAATCAAATCACTCTGTCCGAACGAAGAAGTGAGGTTGTCAATCTCACCGGTTTTGCTGAACACAAAGAGGATAAACGTATGGTGTGGAAAACAGTAGGAAAATAGTATGAGAGCAGTATGAAAGCAGTAGGTGTTTTATTAGTATGAGAAAAAAGGATCGGGGTCCATAGTTCACTAGTGGTGTCTCTCCAAGAAAGATAAATAACACGTGTGGTGAACAAATTACAGCTAGGCAATTGACAGAAATGAAGGCTGCACCGTAGTGCATATGCAAGACATAAAGATTACTATGTGATTCATGCGGGCATTACAACAAGACACATAGACCGTTATCCAACTGCATTTATGACTAAAAATCCACCCTTCGAATATCATCCGAACAAACGTTGGGTATTAAGTTGCAACCGATAGATAATCGTAGTAAGAAAAGTGTGTAATGTAAACAATAACATTATCCTTAGACAACGCATTGTTGTTTTCTCCCTAATGGCAACAGCACATCCTCCATCCGTCACGTTTCTGTCACTCGAGCTGAGATGAAAAGGAGGCACAAACCCACTATCGAGCATAAATACTCCCTCTTGGAGTTACTAGCATCTACTTGGCCAGAGCATCTACTAACAACGGAGAGCATGCAAGATCATAAATAACATATGCATGAAGATAACATGATAGATTGATAATGAAAAGACATAGCATTCAACATTCATCAGATCCCAGCAAACACAACATGTAGCATTACATAAAGATGATCTTGATCATGATAGGCAGCTCGCAAGATCTAAACATGAGGCACAAAGTGGAGAGAACAACAATCTAGCTACTGCTATGGACCCGTAATCCAGGGATGAACTACTCAGGCATCACTTCAGAGGAGGACATGGTGGTGTAGACCCCTCCGGTGATGATTTCCCCCTCCGACAGGGTGCCGGGGAGAGCTCTAGAACCCTCTCGGTCTTGGGATGACGGTGACAGCGGCCTCGGGTGTTTCTCGGGTAAAAGTGGTATTTTTTAGGGTTTACGTCTCGAGGGGATTATATAGGCGAAAGGGCAGAGGTGGTTGAGGCTTAGGGGCCCCACACCACCCCCTGGCGTGGCCAAGGGGGGGCGCCACCCTATGGTGTGGCCCCCTAAGGCCCCCCTCCGGGTCTCTTCGGGACTCCATGGAACCTCCGGGATTTCTAAGACTTCCGGGCTTCGAATTTTCCAATTCCAAGAATATTTCCAGAACATCTTTTCTGAAACTAAAAATAGCAGAAAACAGGGAACTGGCTCTGTGGCATCTTGTCAATAGGTTAGTCCGAAAAATCGATAAAAATGACATAAAGTGTATAGCAAACATGTGGGAAACAATAAGAAAACAACATGGAACATCAGAAATTAAGGATACGTTTGCTTAGTTCCTACTCGTCCTCGAGTAGGTAAACGATAAAAACATAATAATTTCTGAGGTGACCTTCTACCAACATAAACTTGATCATCGATAATGTAAAAGCATAAGTAAGCTGAGATCATAGAACTTCAACACAAGCGTGATAAATAAAACTTTAATAATAAAGCATAGTAATCACTCTATATCATGAGAAGTAACTCAAATAAAAGATCATGAATAACAATGCAAAGAAAGATATATGTTTGTTTCAAGTATAAATAAAGCATGTCAAAATGATATTTCGCTAGTCCTTAAGACTGGGGCAAAACATAAATGCCAGGACACCTTCAAAGTTCATGAGGAAGACTAGAACAAATAATTAGAGAACAAGAAATAGCACATCATGAATCAATTAATAATGTTTCTGGGACAAATGCACATAAAACTCAGAATGGCAAAAATGCTCTCTCAACTGTGCATAAAGTTAGAAGATGGAGACTCAACATAAAAGTAAAAGAAAGGCGCTTCGTAGAGGGAAGCATGGATCACTCATGTGCTAGAGCTTTTATTTTATTATAAACAGAGGTATAAAAACTTGACACTCATCCCAACCATCTTTCACAAACCATGGCTAACCGGATCCTCGGGTGCCTGCCAACAATCACATACCGTGAAGGAGTGTCCATATTTTAAGAGAGGTGTATGCTTATGTCAAAGAATGGTAAACCGAAAATACAGTACGTCACAAGCCAACTAGACTTCACAAGAGCGGCTCCCATAGAAGGACGCATCTAGGTAGAAGGTCATCCCCCTTTCTCTTTTGTTTACACAATTATGTTTTGACTGATAAATCAGGGAAAAAATAGTGAAGATAATTTGTGTTATTAATTTGGGGCTGGGCACCCCACTGCCAACTCTTCTATCATTGGATAAGAGGATGAAGCCACTATTCCAGGGTGTGAAATCCAATCAACAAGTGAGATAAAGATTCTCTATTTACGTCCTCATGAGCTAAAAATAGGAGCACAAAACAGGAGTCATTTTGAAAGTTTTAAAGGTAACACATCAGCAATTTACTTTGGAGTGGCGGTTAAATACGACATGTAGGCAGGTATGGTGGACACAATGGGAAAAACTTTGGTATTAGGGAGTTGGATGCACGATTAGAGCTCATACTCAGTATAGGTGGAGGCTAGCAAAACACTGGGAGCGACAGATCAAGAGAGCATAAGAGCCATAATCATGCATAACGACATAAATATCATTAATCAAAGCATAAGTGGTACCATAAGTTCAAAAACTAAATGATCATAGAGGCTATTCGTGACTGGTTCATAGTCATAAACATGGTGTGAGCATGCGCGAAGTCAACCAAATAAAACATTCAAAGGAGAACACCACAAATTTATGCTTCAATATGACAAGAACAACTCATGATGCTTTCAATGGAACATTAAACACTCTCAGCTATTTGAGGATAATCATGCTACTCAATAACCACAAGGATTTCAAACTAAAATAACATCTAGCATGATATGAAAAAGTTCTAGCCACAGTCTATACAAGCTTCTACTTGCACTGTTATAAATTCTACCTCAAGCAGCAGTTTCTTTTCCCAATAAGCACCATACAGATCATGATTTAACAAAAATTCTCTACATGCTACAGCAAGAAAACATGATAGTACTCACATAACACTACTAAAACTAACATCTCTAAATAAGAGATGCAATGAAAACAAGAGCTAAACCAGATTTTTTGCAGCTGCTAGAAGAAAAACTAAGAATACTAGCATATCAAGTATTCAAACGAAAAAGCGGAGTGTGTCTCTCTCCCAAACAAAATGCTAGGACCTAACTATATTATTTCAGCAAGGAAAACAAAAGAAAACAAAGGAAAACAAAAGAAAAACAAACAGACGCTCCAAGTAAACTTCATATGATGTGACCGAATAAAAATATAGTTTCACGAGAAGTGACCTGATAGATAGTTGATGAAGAAGGGGATTCATTGGGCATCCCCAAGCTTAGATGCTTGAGTCTTCTAAAAGTATGCTTGGATGAACCACGGGGGCACCCCCAAGCTTTGACCTTGCAATCTTCTTGATCACTTGCACTCTTCTTGATCACATACTAGCAAAGTGCCCGTGCGTTGCAACGGGTTAATCTTTTTTAGGTCGTGGAAAAGTATAAATTCAGTATTAATTTTAGCTAGTTTTCTTAAGTTCAACTCTGCATCTTTCGTTCTATATGTAAATCTTGGGAAATTGATGTGCACTAAATATTAGTATATCTCATAGGTATATCATTTCCAATATCCAATTGTACCCTTAAAAAAAATAGAATCCTATTTTCCGGAACATATCAAACAAAACACAAATTACCATTTATGTGAATTCATCACTCAATAATTAAAATCATTCTAGTTTAATATAGAGGGAGGACACAAACTCATTATTTTTGCGAATTAGATGAAGTTATGACCTCTGGCCAGGTAATTCCAGAATATTGAAATAGGTTCCCAAGTTTCTCCCATGAGGCAGATGTCCACAACAGAACTGATGTGAATATTGTAAATAAGTTGCGGAGAAAATTTATGTACTTGTATCAAAGATAATGAAAATGATTGATCATTTGTACCGCTGTTGGTTTTAGTAAATTTTGTACCTTTCAGAAAACTCCAGGTCGAACAGTATGTGAGAAAGTTTTCAAATTTGCATACCATTATTCTGTTGAATACTTCAATGATAAGGAAGTACATTTTAAGCACCAAAGAACATGTTCTAGGAAATGCAACTCCAAACCCAGCTAGCTATAGTCATAGCTTACTGGGTAAATAAAAACAACAAAACGAAAAATAATATTCCAAACGAAGCTAGCTAATGCTATTGAAAAATATCAAGCAAGCTACAGCCAAGTCTTATTAGTTGCCCGAAAAAAAAATACATGAATTCAGGAAATGCAAGAGCAAGAAAGTCACGTGAGATAAATGTGCTCATTTCTCCAAGCATATACTCCCTCCTTCTCGAATCAATTGCCATGGATTTTTTTTAAATATGGATATAAACGTATTTTAGTAAATATGTACATCCATATTTTGCCAAATTCAACACGATTAATTTGAGACGGAGAGAGTACAACATTTACAAAATGGCAGTTTAACCAAAAAATATCAACGATTGATTTTTTTTTTATACATAAGATTCCAATAGCAGTAAGAGTCCATTGCTCTGATTTGCATCAAGAAAGTGGTACGATTCTTACCGGTTAGCGCAAGAGATGCATGCCAGGGAGAGAAATCCTCTAGTGAATGAAGTGGGTCGGAATAGGATATCCTGGTGAACAAGCGGCTGACACAACGCTTGTGAAGGAAGGAAGATAGTAATCTTTGCATTAGTCTGAAGGTTATTACTCTTTTCTGATGCACCGGACGCTGCGATCACCGTATGTCTCAGCTACCGTGCTAGTTAGCAGTCCTGCTGTTCTTGCGTTGTCTGACTTGATTGCTGTCCCAGCCCAATGGCTGGACGCCCTCTTTCTTTCTTCCCTAGGAGAAGGCTCCTGTTTCCCAGTTCATCCACCTGCGAGAGAGGTAACTGCATCAAACAAATCGGCATACCACCTAAATCATTGAATATTTTCTAGAAAATCTACATCATTGAATCTGTTCGGTGGCATGTCCTTCACACGACCAACAAATTAATGGCGAGCTCCATGTCTTTGGTATCTGCATCTTCATAAACTCTTCCCATCAGAGGAGACGACCCTACCCAATCCACAATTGATTCTCTTGGAGGATGGGCGCCGCCGCTCTCTTCTGGGCGATGCCGAGGAAGGCCGGCCGTCAGCGCTGGCTGTAGACCGCCTCCGGCGCGGAGATGTCGAGCGGGATATTCGTGGCGGCGAAGAAAGGAGCACACGGAGGTGGGATAGGGCTGCCGGCTGGAGGCGATGTACCGTACCCGTTTTCTGTTCGAATTTTTTTTGTTACCAGATCGCGCAGCTGTACGCGCCTAGGTTTCTTCGTGGATTGTACGAAGAGGACGTACGACGTAAATTATATATAGTAGAGATTTGATAATCAGTATGACAGTCGATCAAGCACATGAGCTGACAAATATCCATCATGATTCGGTAGGGACATCATCGGCGGATACCGATTAGGACTCTAGAAACACCCAACGTGATACATACCACAGGATGGATGAAACGAAATAAAATAAAAGGAGAAAATAAGTCCAACCGGTATGACTTACCGGTGGCAGAGTGGGTAATTTGTGTCATCTTCTGGGGCAAATTTAATGACCTACCAAACCAAACCAAACCAAGAAATCCTTAACGCCTTTATTATTACTAGCAAACAATGCCCGTGCGTTGCAACGGGAGTAAAAAAACATCTTTTGGTCACAAAAATGATGATAAACCCCAAATTTTACATAAAGTGAGATCAATTGGTGTAGAGTAATTTTATTTTTGTATCCAGATAAGCATCAACTTGACATAGTAGTAAAAACAGCTCGGTTGGTACTAATTTTTTCAGGTCAAACTCTTTCAAACCTGTGGTGAAACCTAGGAGAAAGAATCTACAAAAAATAGGATAATCATAACTGATAAATGACACCTTTGAATTGGTGATTTAGCCTCCCCCCTCGCGTCGCCCTCGCCCAAGGGCGACTCGGGGGCGACCCCAACCCTAGCGCCGCCACCCCCCTCCCTCCCCCTCCCTCCCGCCGCGCCGCCGCCGGAGGACGCCACCGGGCGAAACGTCCGCGTGGTCGACGGCGGTGGCGGGGCTCTCCTTCGCGCGGAGCCTCCAGGGGGCTCGGCGGCGGTCCATGGAGGGCTCGGCGGCGGCAGGTCGCGGTCGGCGGCGGGGGAACTCGGCGGCTGCAGGTCGCGGTCCGGTGCACCTCCGGTCCCGAGCGGCCCCGGTGATCTGCGCCCCCCCGGCGAATTCCGTGGCCGTGGAGCCGGCCATGGCTCTAGGCCTCCTCCAGGGTGCTGCGCAGGTTCGCCGCCGGGCGGGGACGACGCCTCCTTGTTACCTTGGTGGTCGGGTGGCTGCCGAGCACGGCGCCGTTGGGGTGGCTGACCCCGTCTCGATCTGGCCAAGGTATGAGGTGTGGGGTTGTTCCTGAGGTGGGAAGGTGAGGTCTTTCCCTACCGTGCCTTTGGCCGGCGATGCCGGTGTGCCGCTTGGGGTTTGTGCTTGGGGCAAGGTCGGGGAGAACGTCCATGGATGGAGAGGTTGCGCCGGGAGCTGTCCGTGGCTGCATCCGGGGTGGAGGCAGAGGTTGGGCTGCGCCTCCTCGGCCATTCGGGGTTGAGGTTGGGCTGCGCCTTGGGGTGGACCTCGGCACTTGGCTGCTTTGGAGAGGGGCTGCGACGGCGGCGGTGTGTAAGGCAAGGTTGCTACTCCAATCTGACGGTTTTGGTGGATGGTGGCGGCAATCCGGACGAAAGTCTTGCCCGGTTGGGGCAGACGGCGATGGCGCTCGGTGCGTCATTCCCCTCCTTGGAGGCGTCGTCGAGGAGGGCCGGTCCTTTCCTCCTGTCCCTTCGGACTGGTGGTTGTCTCCGGGCGAAAGCCTAGATCCGGCTGGATCGACGTGATGGCGGCGTTTCGACGTCGTCACTCTGTTGGGAGCATCACGTTTGGAGTCATGGTGCAAAGTCCCTTGCTGCTTTCCTCCGGTGCCGGTCGCCGTCCTAGGTGGTTGTTTCGGAGGCGCAATGCACGCCATCGCCAGTGAGCCCAAGAGGGTGTCTCTCTCGGGATCGATCAAGTCCCTCCATCCACTCGCCACCTCCGGCGTCAAGAGTGGATGGTGCGTCGACAAGAGAAGTCCAGCTGGAGTCGTCGTTCTTCGGAGTTGACAGGCATTGGTCGAGACGCGGCGATGTTGCTCAGCTTAGGGCAGGCTCTGTTGCTCTGTAGTTCGTGTGTCGGTGGTGGCTGTCTTCGGACTAGCCAGTCGTGGAGTGCGTGCTACGCTTGTTCTAGCGAGTTGTAGCCGTTTCGCTCTACTAGGGTGTGTCAGTGTTGTACTGGGTGGTGTGTGCTCATTCTTGAGCTTGTAAATCTCTTCCTTTCTATCAATGCAATGAAACGCAAAGCTTTTTGCGTTTTCGCGAAAAAAAAAAAAAATGACACCTTTAATCTAACCTGGTGGATTTTTTTTTGTATAGAAATTATGTGCACACAAATACGCTGTTTGACTGAAGGTGCTTATCTCTATAATATGCAACTTCAATTATTGGTGCTTACATGCTATACGGATAGATAAAAAAAAGTTAGATATAGAAATAAAAAAAGAGCTCTTTTACGGTGATTGGGACGGAACCGCGGGTTCCGTCCGGTTCCGTCGAGTATGTTTTTTTAATACCGTTAATTATAACCCGTATTTTTAGTAACCATCCATTAAATCTAGATGAAGTCTTTCTTTTTACAGAGAGGAAAGAGCTCTTTTATTGTACCGATCTGGTTTTTTTTTTCAGGAACAATCCATCGTGAGCATAATCCATCGTATGTATCCATCCGCCCTGGGCTACTGGTCATAGGAGCTCTTTCAGGTCAGAATTCCAGCCAAAATCATTGTAGAACCTTGGAAATGTCATGTATTCAAGGTTCACGTTCAGTTTGGCATCTGAACAGACCGTTCACATTTCGCGGTTGGATTCTCCAGGTTTGACTGCGAGCACGATCAGCTTCCCTCTGAAAGTGGCGAGGAAGCGGCTGATGGTCGGAGCCCTGCAAGGGAAATGCCCGCCCAACATGATGGCGGCCTTAGCCGAGGTGATCAAGGAGGAGAGCCTAAGGGGGCTGTACCGTGGGTGGGCGGCGCGCTCCCTGAAGGTCATGCCGACTTCCGGCGTCACCTGGGTATTGTACGAGGCGTGGAAGGACATCCTTCTGTCTCCACAGCTCCACCACTCCATCAGCCAAGAAACTTCGGCTTTGCTCTCACCGAAGAACTGTCACCGTTCATCGGCGGTCACACGGTCCAGTTTCCTCTTGATCGACGCAGTATAATATTACTTCCATCACGCAGGCAAGGCGCCATTTGTCTTCAGACAGACATTGCACGCCGGCGCCGGCCATGTGCCCCACCACCGCCCCGCTCACTGCAGCTGCCACCGGCACCGACGATGCGACACTCGCAAAGCTTCATGCCTCGCGAGCCGCCATCATGTCGGTGCTTGCCACTGCGACCGAGGCCGAAGCCGCCATCGACGCGACCGGCGACCGCCTCGGCGACCTTCTTTCCAGCGCGTCTTCGTCCTCCTCCTCCAACCTCCAGTCCAAGTCCGTGGCGACGAGCGCCCTGCGCACACGCATCGACCACGCCGTTGCCCCCGCCGAGCCGCTCCTCGCGTCGCTGCGCCGAGTGTCTTCCCTCGCGGGCGAGACCGCGCAGCTCCCTGCGAACCCGGCCGACACGGAGAGCGCCGTCGCCTTCGTCGACCGCGTTTTGCGCTAACGTGCATGAACCTCGCTGCCGACAAGGATGTGCTCGGATTCAGCATCGTCCAGGCCCCCTTGCGGCGCGGCGTGAGACCACCTCCGTGTGCTGTGTGCACGTTCTCGCGGCGCCACCATAGCTCCTTCCGCTCCCACCGCCGCCGCGGGAGGTGTTTCGGCGTCGTGATGCGTCACAGGGGACCAAAGCGTAAGTCGGAACGGGCGAGGTCCAGAACACGCCCTGCCGCCCTGGTCGAAGCAAGGCGCGCAATGCGTCCACACAAGGTCGCTACCGGTAACGAGTGTCAGAGACACATCCGCGGCGTGCTCATGGACATGCCGGCAAGCACGTCCCCAACCAGTTCGTCGCCACATGAATTTCACGCTGCATGCCAGTTCGTTGAGTGGATTGCCGACGCTGGCCCGGCCCTGTAGGCCAGTGTACAACATTAACTTAATTTTTGTACCGTGCAAAGTGTAACACAATTTTGGATCGTGCAACAAATTTGGTACCGTCCCCACGCTTTTGGTACCGGTCCCACGATAATTTTAGTACCGTCCCTACGTTTTTGGTACCGTCCCCACAAAATTTTGGTTCCGTCCCTACGCTTTTGGTACCGTACAGTTCCGTCAGTCCGGTTCCGTCTATTTTACCACCGTCAGATCGGGTTGGATAGACGGTTTATAAAAATGCCAACCACTCTAAAACTTGTAATAAAAAAAACATTACTCAGGTGTCCTTTACAGTTTCTCTTCGGTTCCTATGATTTCTTATTTGGAAATATACAGACCTAATCAGATTTTCATATGCATTGAATTAAATCCAGGAAGAAAATGTCATGCTACAACTAAACAGTGCATGAGCATGAAAGCTGACCTTATCGAGGTTGTGGAGCTCTTACATTTTGTCTGACATCCTTCCTTAATCTCTGTTAAGTCCTTTTGTGCATCGTGCATCTAACTAAAACAATAGTAAAAAATATTATTGGTATGAAGTGATTGGAATTTATGTGCCTCTAAATAGAAAAAACAGTCAAAAATATTATTGGTATGAAGTGATTGGAATTTACTACCTGATTCAGTAGAGCAATCTTGAGAGTAGTCCCGGTAAATAGAAAAAAAAACTGAAGCATGCTCAACGATAGATCAACTACATCATTATTACGGTCATCACCACCATATTTTAGAGCGAGGACAATAGTACAGCCGGCTGCGGGCTATAAGGAAATGCCATGTCATCTATAGCTTACTTATAGCCAACATGTACAACAATTAGCTATAAGAATGTGCTACTTTATCAATGCATGACCTACCTGCCACACTCATATAGTGCCTAGGAGCACGTGTTGCAGCTGGCTCTTGCATGAGAGCCCGCTTCCATTCTCTCTCCTATTCTCTCTCCTCCAACTAAGCATAAATATATTAGTTAAATGCTTATAGCCGGCTGACTGGACCTTATTGTACTTGCTCTTACCGTTACGATTGGCTTGATCAACTAAATGCTAGGATCCCAAAAAATCTGATCCAAACATTTAATGGGAGGACGACGTAGATATCTATAGAACAATCACTTTGGTCTTCAGACATTCGGACCCGGGGCTTGCCGCACGCCTCGATATCTACAAGACTACAACGATATTAGATCATGCTCCAACCAACTTCATGTCATTTTATAATCTCCACCTTGGCCAAGACGTGGCAGACCCATTGAGATAGTTGAAACGAAACAATAGAGGTCCTGCTGAAGCTCACAATGGCTGCTGCCACCACTGGAGCATGGCGCCCCACTGAACCTGTTTAGCAAACCTACAACGCAATTCTACACCTGAGATTTCACGCTGTCGCTGGCATCACGGCACCGAAGGCCATCAACAACGCGCGATTGTCTTGGGTGAGCATGTACTCCAGCTACTCATATATGACAAATTTGAGCTCCTGCGTCCCCACAGCGGGCGCAGCCATCGCATGGCGGAACACCGAGAAGAAGATGGCAATAGTCGACGCCAGATAGAATGGGCGGAGGCGCGTGAGGACAGAGTCGTACTGGGCGCCACAGCTCGCGCGCCACGATAATTCTGCATGTACTATACCCTGCTAGAGAGAACATGCACACGTTGGCATGAAGATCACACCATCTATAGAAGAATCCTTAGTTGAACTGCTAGCTGCATTGTACCAGAAAGATAGAAACTTCCGGTCGATTACCATGGTGCAGGCACATCGTGAGCAGGTGGCCGTCGTCATGTTCCTGTGGCAGTCGCACGGACACATCAACTCCTTCCTCGACCTGGCCAGGAGCCTCACCACTTTGGTCGCCGTCATCGATGTCGGCATCCACCTCGCATTCACGGCCCTCGCGTGCCACCAGAAGGATATAAGATCAAGCTCATGGAGCTCCAACCTCCAGGCACACCCGGAACTCCCGCCCGCACTGCACACCAGCGACTCCCAACCGGCCTCATGGGGGTCCTTAGGCGCGCATGTGACGTCACCGTGCTCGCTTCAGTGCCAAGGCCAATCCCAACGAAGCCGCGACTCGTGTGGTGAAAGTGAAGCAGCACCAGCTATGGCTGCTAGGAGTAGTACTTTCCGATCGTTGATCTGTCCATGATACCATGGGTGCCAAGGCGACATGGCGGCGGCGGCCCAGAAGAAATCGATGCGTGTGGTCTCATGGAAAACGGATTTGAAAGCCCGTGCAGTCAGCCACGGATAAACACAAACCCATCGTGCAACATGTATTGTTGCCAAGCTCGATTTGTAAAGATCGTGGCATGACTGACCGGCTCTTACTCTTGCACGAACGGCAGTAGCTGCATGTGCTTGTCGTTCACCATGTCCTCGCTAGGGACGATCTGGTTGACGACGTCGTATGTCCAAGGCGCGAGACCTAGCAATGCCGGCATAGAGTTGTTTCTGTCCATGGTGGTCGGCCCCATAGCTTTTTCTTGATTTTTCATCCAACCCCTAGCACTTTCGCCTAATAAATTGGAAATACGACCGCTCCCGTATTTAAGGGCCTAGAGTTATTTTCGTAGAGAGAGAACCGATCTATCCTACTCCCTCCGTCCGGGAATAAGTGTACTTTTTCCTTTTTGGTCGGTCAAACTTATTCAATTTTGACTAACTTTATTGGAAAATGTATTAACATTTATGACATCAAATTAGTATCAATAGATTTGTCTTGACATGAACTTTTAAACTATACCATTTTGATGTCATATATGTTTTCACTATTTACTATAAAATTGGTCAAAGTTTAAAAAGTTTGACTAAGTATAAATCTAGATGTACACTTATTTGTGGACGGAGGGAGTACTTGAGTATGACACGGTTTACATATGTATCCGGGCCGGTTCACATCCAACAGTCAATCGGCACCTCAACAACGCATGTACCTAAGACGCACAATGGTAAGTATCATCACGGACCAAATAAATCTATAGAAGAGATAAAGATTTTGATGGAAGGGCAAAACGGTAAAACACCCGGTTGGACCGGAAGAAATCTTCCTCTCTTTATTATTAGGTAGAGATTAGGTAAAGATATCACCTCTTCTCTTGACCCTTGAAAACTTCCTTCACATCACACTCAAACAGTAATTCGCATTAGAGGGTTAGTGCAACAAATAAAAATCCATTAGTTCTGTATGTTATAAGTGCTATTTATACTTTTAAACATTAGCTACAACCACTAATGTTTTGTGAAGCAAAGAAATCCACTTAACATCGCAAAAGAGCAAACGCAAGAAAAATGGCAGAATCTGTCAAAACCAGAACTATCTGTAAGACGAATTTTTTCGAGGCACTTACGTTGCTCAGATCGAAAAACTTAAAGACCAAAAAAGTTGCGGAATTATCTGAGGAATAAGCACACAAAAATTCAGATCATTCTGATCTTCCAGGATTTTATACAATTTTTACGGTGGACAGCAGAAATCTGTTTCCTGCGCAGAAGTCCGAAAACCAACTCCAACTCTCATCAGAATCCTTACTTGACACTACTAAAACATGAAAAGAAAGATACGAAGGAGTTTCTACAGAAGTATACAACCCCTTGCATCAAAGAAAACAGAAAAAACAAAGCAAAAATAAAACCATGGGTTATCTCCCAAGAAGTGATTTTCTTTAACGCCTTTTAGCTAGGCCCAAAAAAGTGGAATCAAGTATTTTCAAAAGGAGGGGCATTCAAATCAAGATTGGGAAATTCCTTTATGATGCATTGTATTTTATCTAAGTGAGTTTCAGAGACTCCTCTCTTAGTACTTTTAGGCTTAGTATCTTCATGAAATAAATTCTCAGGAACAATCCAATCAAAATTCTTTTCTTGGGCTTCATGCAATGCTATAAATTTAAAGGGGATAGGTATTTGATCCTCCTCTTCATTATTAGATTCAGTTTTTTCAAGAGAACCAACAAGGTCTACATATGAGCCAAGCATATTGAAATGATCAAAGACTTTTCTAGCTTCTATAGCAACATCTCCAAATTCTTTAAGCATAGCTTTTAAGATAAAGTTTCTTTTCTCAACATATTCAATGTTATTTAAATTGAGGAACATATGTTGTAATATGGGATAGAGATTAACAAACCTAGCTTCTAACATGTGAACTAGAGAAATTGCAGCAGTCTCATAATTGGGAGCAAGTTCTACTATGGATTTTTCTTCAAAATTATCATGCTTACTAACATGATCAAAGAATTCTTTAATAGTATTTTTTCCAAGTATAGAACCACTTCCTACCGGCAAATCTTTCAGGGTAAACTTAGGGAACAACATGATGAAAAATAACAACGAAGTGACAAGAATAACAACTAGAATAAGAACTACTTTTTTGTGTTTTTGATAAAGAGAAGCAAACAAGACAAAATAAAATAAACTAAGCAAAACAAAAACAAAGTAAAGAGATTGGAAGTGAGAGACCCCCTTGCAGAAATTCTCTTCCTCCCCGGCAACGGCGCCAGAAAACTTGTTGATGGCCTTAATGCCCTCGTTGGTAAACCCCAAGAGAAAGGTTGTGAAGAGTGTAGCAGCAAGTTTTCCCTCAGAAAAGAAACCAAGGTTGAATCGACTAGTAGGAGGACAAGCAATCTCTGAAGGTTGATGCAGCTGAGGTGGCAGGGCGCACTACCGGTTCAGCAGCAACGTGGAACCTACACAACACAATCAAATCACTCTGTCCCAACGAAGCAGTGAGGTTGTCAATCTCACCGTTTTTTCTAAACACAAAGAGGTTAAACGTATGGTGTGGAAAACAGTAGGAGAGCAGTATGAAAGCAGTAGGTGTTTTATCAGTATGAGGAAAAAGGACCGGGGTCCACAGTTCACTAGTGGTGTCTCTCCGAGAAAGATAAATAACATGTGTGGTGAACAAATTATAGCTGGGCAATTGACAGAAATGAAGGCTGCACCATGGTGCATATGCAAGACATAAAGATTACTATATGATTCATGCGGGCATTACAATAATATACATAGACCGTTATCCAACTGCATCCATGACTAAAAATCCACCCTTCGAATATCATCCGAACAAACGTTGGGTATTAAGTTGCAAGCAACAGATAATCACCGTAAGCAAAGTGTGTAATGTAAACAATAACATCATCCTTAGACAAAGCATTGTTGTTTTCTCCCTAATGGCAACAACACATCCTCCATATGTCACGTTTCTGTCACTCGAGCACAGATGAAAAGGAGGCATGAACCCACTATCGAGCATAAATACTCCCTCTTGGAGTTACTAGCATCTACTTGGCCAGAGCATCTACTAACAACGGAGAGCATGCAAGATCATAAATAACATATGCATGAATATAACATGATAGATTGATAATCAGAAGACATATCCTTCAACATTCATCAGATCCCAGCAAACACAACATGTAGCATTACATAAAGATGATCTTGATCATGATAGGCAGCTCACAAGATCTAAACATGAGGCAAAAAGTGGAGAGAACAACCATCTAGCTACTGCTATGGACCCGTAGTCCAGGGATGAACTACTAACGCATCACTTTGGAGGAGGGCATGGTGGTTTAGGCCCCTCCGCTGATGATTTCCCCCTTCGGCAGGGTGCCGGGGAGAGCAATAGAACCCACCCGATCTCGGGATGACGGTGACGGAGGCCTCGGGTGTTTCTCGGGTAAAAGTGGTACACTTTTAGGGTTTACGTCTCAGGGGATTATACAGGCGAAAGAGCAGAGGCGGTGGAGGCTCAGGGGGCCCACACCACCCCCGGCGCGGCCAAGGGGGGCACCCTATGGTGTGGGCCCCCTGAGGCCCCCCTCCGGGCCTCTTCGGGACTTCGTGGAACCTCCGGGATTTCTAAGACTTCCGGGTTTCGAATTTTCCAATTCCGAGGATATTTCCAGAACAAATTTTCTGAAACTAAAAACAGTAGAAAACAGGAAACTGGCTCCGTGACATCTTGTCAATAGGTTAGTCCGGAAAATCGATAAAAGTGACATCAAGTGTATAGCAAACATGTGAGAAACAATAAGAAAACAACATGGAACATCAAAAATTAAGGATATGTTTATGACTTATCAGTATTTATGTGATTGACACATACTAAGGACTTGGACTTGGGTACGATTAGCCATAACAACAAAGCTAAACAAGGATAAAAACAGCTCTAAGACTACATGGTCATGGTACTAAACAAGGATAAAAACACATACTATGATGGAAGTTTGGCTAAAATTACATGGTCATGGTCCAGGGATGTCAAAAATGTTTAGGTAGTGATGTCTCTGGTTCAAGGTTACAAAAGGATCAATTTTGCAAAAGGAACTATATTGAAAATATTTATAGAATTAAATCTATGCCAAAAATACTCAAATATTCCACTTAATTCTAACTTCAAATTTAACTTGTTAAAAAAATATTTTGGAACAGAGGATGTGAAATTACACATCCTAAGGTTTCCAAATATATTTTATTTGCAATTTTTTGATTTTGGAGAATTTGAATTATGCCAAAATTCAACAAACAAGCATATTTAAATTTGAACCAATTTAAGTTTGTTAATTTTGAATTTGAACAGTGCTAAAAGATTCTACAGATCCAGGGGATTCCAAAAAGTCCAAGTTTGCAAAATTTGGGCTTATGGATCAAAAGTTATGATGATTCTAATATTGGGGGCTGCAAAACTGCCAAATTAATTCTATTCGGGAAAAACCGGAAAACAGAGTGGATAAGGCTAGGCCACGTGGCAGCGCTTGATTGGCTTGTGTTGCTGACGTGGCAGCTGACTGGGATGCCACTTGGATATTTCCTATTGGACGATACCAGTTCGTTAAGTCATCTAATCTCGGTCGTCCAAATCTGATCCTACGGTGGAAAAATATCACGAGGAGGGGAGGCTCACCTGGCGGCGAGGAAGCTGGTCAGAAATGGCTCTGCGGCAGCGCTACGCCTCGGGTGTTCACGGCGACGACGACTCGGGGATTCTCCGGGCACGGGGAGGGCTCGACGAGGGGCCGCACGACACGACAGAGAGAATGGCGATGACGGCAACGTCTTGGACGGCTTCAAACAACGGCAGCGCGCGGATAGAGAGGTTACGAGCTCCGGTGACCTTCGCGTCTCGACGGAGGCGAGGTTGCAGGGCCTCCGAGCACGAAGAAGTGGTCCACCGGGCTCACGGCGTCACATAGAACTCGATGAGGGCCACGACATGCTCCATCGCCTCCGGGAACGACGGTGTCGTTCGTACAGAGAGGATCCGCGCCGGTGAGCTCTCGGAAGTGCACGGCGAGCTCGATTCTCTTCTCGCTGGAATCGGCAGAACATGGCTGCGGGGTGACTCGGCTCCGGCGAGCGATTGTGGCGTCATAGGGAAGCTAAACGATGGGGAGGCAGAGGGGAAAGGAAAAAGGGATCGGGGGCTTTAAGGGGAGGGCAAGGAGGGAATCAATGGCCCTCTTAATCGCTCGCAATTACGTCGCGAAAATTTCGCCTGAAACGGATGCGTTTCCTTCACAGGAGGTTGATGACGATGATGTCATCGGTGGCGTCATCGTGGGACCGGCCTGTCAGCCACAGAGGGAGATAAAGAGGCGGCTGGGCTGCTCCTGGCCTTTAGCTGTGCGCTACGCGCGCGAAAAAAAAGGACGGGAAGGGAGTGCGCTGAGCTGGCTGGGCCGTTCTAGGCCTGGCTTGGCCGGTCAGTTTTTTCTTGTTCGGACAATATTTTTTATTTATTTAAATCCTTAATTCATATATTTTGATTTAATCATCCAATTGACCTCAAACCAGTTTCTGTAATTTTGTAATATCAAACTCTTTCAAATGAAAATCATTTTGTGGTGTTTTCAACATATTTTTATTTTTGAATTTTGAAACTTGAATAATTCCTTAGTAGTGTTTTAATGTAATTTTTAATTTAGAAAATTATAAAAATATAAATATTAGTAAAATAAATTTTAGTGACATTCTATAAGTTGGAAACTTATTTTTGAAAGTCATTACAACTTATTTTCGTAATTTTACATTTTAAAAAATAGGGGTAACCCTAATAGTCACTTTAAGTCATTTTCTAAATGGTAAATTATAAAAAGAGTAAATTGGGAAAAATAGGAATTTGATACTTAACCATTTGAAGTATGTTTCTTACAAGTCCTTTTCTCAAAAGGAATTTAGTGCAAAGCATTTTTTTATTTAACACTAGATATGAAAGTTTCAAAGGTGTTATAGTGAATTTTTGACTTTGAGAATATTTTCAATAACCAAATAGTTGGTGAAAATAATTAGTATTATAAATAGAAGAACCATTTGAAAAACTTATAGCTAGTAAAACAATTAATATGACCTTTGTGTTTTGAGTTTTATTTATTTTTAGTGTCTTGCTTTAATAGAAAACAAAAAGTTTTAAATTTTTGTGATTTTTTAGTTTCTCCAAAAATCAGGGTTGTTACACGTAAGTCGAACATCCTATTTATGCGAGAAGTCTTCTCTCTCTTCCTCTCTCCCTCTCTCCCTCTCCCTCTCCCCCTCTCTCCCTCTCTCTCCCTCTCCCTCTCTCTCCCTCTCTCCCTCTCCCTCTCCCTCTCCCTCTCCCTCTCCCTCCCCCTCCCTCCCTCCCTCCCTCCCATGAAACTCCATTAGTATCCTCTCCAACCTCCCCATCTGTGACATTCCTTCATCGGTGGAGCCTAGTGACAAAGTGGTTACTGGCAGGCTAGAAGCCAATCGAGGGCAGCAAGTCCATAGGCACCACTAGGTCTGCTTAAGAGCATCTCCACCGCCCCTCCCCTTATTACCACTCCCAATCCCAATAAACCGCCACACTTCCTAAAAAAAGGCTCCAATAGTCTCTAAAAAAAATCTAGGAGCTCCTAAAAACCCTCTATCCAAAAAATGAGATCCTAAACACACTCCTAAATTATTATTTTTGGACACGTGGAGTGGCCAATTGTTAGATTTGATGTCGGATATATACTGAATAGGGGTATATCAGGTGGCAGTCAAAAGTGTCGGATTACCAGGGTGGCCCAACTAGTAGTGGGCTATGGTCCATTGGGCGGCCCAGTAAGCTGACGCGCAGAAGCCGGATTCTAGAAGGACCCGGATCATGGCCCACGTGATCTGGCTTGGAGGAGAAGACGGATTCCTTATTTTCCAAGTTACTATCTATCGTAGTCTTCTAGGTTTCCTATTCTGTATGCCCTAATCCGGCTATTATATAAAGCCGGGCGGGAGTTGAGATAACAAGAGACGAAGCCACAGGCCAACTCGCCGAGAAGTTGATCCTCCGCGAATAGCTAAACCTAACCTCACATTGTAATTGTTTACACAGGCTTTAGTCCTGATTAGTGAGATTGCAGCAGTAGGAACGCCGTATTATTACGACGTACCGAACCTGGGTAAATCCTGTGTCTTTGTCACCAACGCGATCCCGTTTCCCCACGTCTCTACCCGTAGTCTCATGGCACCCCTGTCTATGAAAACTACTACGATGTCTCGACAGTTGGCGCCCACCGTGGGGCAAACGACGTCAGGCGTTAAGTTCCGATATGGGGTACTCGGCGGAATCGGAAGTTCCATAACTGTCGGAAGCCTGGAGTTCGACAATGACGTCGGACGCTTCCTCGACAATGGATCCTACATACCGGCGCAAAATCATCTGGTAAGTGCCTGCGTGTTACCGATTGGATCTGCTAATATCTTTATCGGACTAACTGCAGAGGCCATGGGGTTTTGTGGTGGAAGAAAATTTATCCCACTCGCCCTGTACCCAGTCGAAGATGACTACGATCCCGGATTTTGCTCAGATCGCCGACATAAAAGTGATACACACTTTATCGGTATTGTGCAATCCGAAGTCGCCGAAAACACGGATGACGGAAATCCCGTGCAGGAGGCAGAAAGCAACACACCCACTACAGAGGTGGAAGATCCGGCTTTCACCGAAAACACGGATGAAAGTAATCCCGTACAAGAGGCAGAAAATAGCAAACCCACTACAGAGGTGGAAGATCCGACACCCGCCAATCCAGCGATGAACTCGGAAGCTGACTCTGTGCTAGCCGCCATTGAGGCGAGATTAGAGTCAGAAACCGGATCTGATGATTTTGATTCTGAAGACGAAGACGTCGACGCCTTCGAAAGAAAAGTTAAATCTTTTCAAGAGGGATTCCATGAAGTACTAATGGCGAAACCGGCTGAAACCACGGACGCCGGCAGTCAGGAAAGCCCTAAAACCCCTCCGCCAGAGGAAGAGAGAGAAGATGGAGAAACTTCTCCGATATTTCCCAACGTCAAAGAATTGACAGAGGGTGAACCTGTTAAAAAACCTCCCTCTTCCAAGAAAAAGAACAAGGCCGCTAAAAAACTCCAATACAAGCTCCGAAAGAAGAAATTGGTTGATCCAGCTGATGAAAGCCCGGAAGTAGGAGACGCAAGCAGAACAAAACCTGCGGAGAAGAAAACAAAAGAAATCCTTGTTCCGCCAATGATAGAACAAGAAGAACAGGAATTATTACAAACGCCAGTGGGATTACATAAACCCCCTGAAGTGCTAGAAGCCAGGAGACAAGCTCTCCAAAGGCAACAGCAACATCTATTCAGAACTCGTGAACACCTCCAAAAAACCCAGGATGACATCAAGCTCACGAAGGTAGAAATTGAGGAATACGAGAGAAAGAATAGATCTGGCATTAAACCTACAAGGTTACCCGGAATCGTAAGACCGGAAGTACTGCCGCCAAAAGAAAGGTTTCACAACCCATCTTGGCAAATGCAGGTAAACGACAAAGATGACAGAGGCGAACCAATATACAAAACCGCAGCAGAAAATGCGGAAGCAGCGTTTGCCATCCTCAACAATGACTTGTACTCCAATGGTGAAAAACTCCAAGGGGTGTATGCTTTCCTAGGAAAAGCATTGCAACAACAACAGCGAGCCCAAGAGCGATCAGGGAAGTTGCACGACGACTCCGCCCTATGCAAAACAGCTACTTGCGCCGCTGGAGCATCCGGACCGGAAGAACCCGGAGATTCCGGCAATTCAAAGGATAAGAAAGCGGATCCGAGAAAAGATAAGAAAAATCCCGACAATAGGGATGAAGCATCTAGAACCGGATCTCATCTCCCGAAAGGTGGAGGCAAACCCCATGATCGGGAAGAAAAATACCGGAAAGATGGCAAAGCAATGCCACCTTCGAGACACCCTGCTGAAAAAGCCGGAAGACATGACGTACCTCACAGACGTGAGAGATCTCGGACACCCCCTAAGGATAAAGAAAGGCATAGGAGTAGAACTCCGCCTCATCCAAAAGGGCGTGATCTTGAAAGAAATAGAAACGATCCCGGAAAAGCGCGTCCGCGCAACAATGGAAAAGAAAGGAGTAGATCCCCTTCTGTCCATTCAGCCGGCAGGTATTCCGCACACATGGATAGAGCGGAAAAGGATGATCTATACTTTGGACCTAAGTGTTTCACTGATAGGATCCGAAGGACAACCCTGCATTCTGGCTTTGCCAAGGTCGGTCCAACGTACCAGAAATATACCGGCAGTACAAACCCGGATACCTGGCTCTCAGACTATCATACAGCCGTCCAGATTAACAACGGGGCAGACCTGGAAGCTGTAAAGTTTCTTCCCCTAATGTTACTGGATGGAGCTAGAGATTGGATCAATGGATTGCCGTCAAGAACTGTCGACATCTGGGATGATATGGCTCGAGTATTCACTCAGCATTTCCGGGGAACGTACAAGCGCCCGAACAGCATCAACCAGCTGAACCGTTGCACCCAATTCGAGGATGAACCATACGTGGATTTCATCTCCAGATGGACTGCAATGAAGAATAGTTGTTCTGGAGTAACTGACGTACAAGCAATGCATGCTTTCGTCAATGGCCTAAAACCCGGATTAGTACCGTTCATGGTTGGTTCCAAACAGCACAAAGATCTCGGATCTATGCTTACAACCGCCAATGAGCATGCTGCAGCCGAAGACGATATCAGAGCAAGAGGTGGCAATATCGACACACTGATACTGGCCAAGAAAAACCCTCGCTCTGAGAAAAAAGGAACTTCAGATGCAACACCAAAACCCAAAGAAGTTAACATAGCCTTTGGAAGTGAAAAAGGGAGCAGATGGAAAGGACGCGGTTCAGAACCAATCAACTACACTAAAGAAGAGTGGGAGAAGATTAAGTCGGAACCCTGCGTCCACCATTCGCAATTTGGGAAACCCACCCATACGAACGCACAATGCCGGCTGAATAAGCACATGAAAGGCAGTGCAGGATCCGGAAACAAGGGGAAGAGTTCCAAAAGGAAATTCTCCAAGCAAAAGCCAGAAGCTGAGAAAGAAGACAGTGAATCGGACACTGACGAAAAAATCCAGGAACAATAGCGGAAAGGCGAACCCAAGTTTCCGAGAGTTGATGGAGAATGCGCCCTAACTTTTCTAGCAACTCCATCATCAAAGGTGGCGAAAAGAACACTTCGAGAAATAAACGCGGTTGTTCCGGCAACCCCGAAATTCTTGAAATATTCGAACACACCAATAACCTGGGATCAGTCTGATCATCCCGGAAATATCCCTGAACCCGGCACACAAGCTCTTATCGTAAGCCCTATTGTCCAGAACACTAGGCTAAAAAGAGTGCTGATGGACGGTGGATCCAGCATCAACATAATGTACCTGGATACATTGAGACATCTGAAAATCTCCGAGACCTAGCTCAATCACAGCAACATACGCTTCCATGGCATTGTTCCCGGCAGGCAAGCACGATCCCTAGGAGAAATTTCCCTAGATGTCACCTTCGGAGAAAAAGATCACTTCCGTCAGGAAAAAGTATCCTTCGAGGTGGTGCCGTTTGAAAGCGTGTATCACGCGATACTCGGACGTCCAGCTTTCGCCAAATTTATGGCAAGATCATGTTATATATATAACAAGCTGAAGATGCCAGGGCCGAAAGGAGGGGTAATCACCATAACTGGAGACTTCAAGCTGGCGAACAAGCTGGAAAAAGAAAACGCCCTTTGTGCTGAGAAAATCATAGCAAAGGAAGAGCTGAAGGAGCTGGCTAAGGAGGTATCGCCGACAGAAATGCCGGCAGGAAAAGAAACTCGAAAGCCAGCAGATAGCTTCAAGGCATCCGAGAATACAAGGCAGGTAATCCTAGATCCCAAAGATCCGACAAAATTTGTCGTGGTGGGAACTGGGATGACCGACAAATAGGAAGGCGAGCTCATCAAGTTCCTCCGTGAGAACTGGGATATTTTCGCCTGGTGTCCAGCTGACATGCCAGGCGTACCCAGGGAACTTGCTGAGCATAAACTCAAGGTGATTCCAGGCTCCAAACCCGTCAAACAAGGTCTCCGTCGATTCGACGGAAGAAGACGGAAGGCTATTGGCAAGGAAATTATCCGGCTTTTAGCAGCAGATTTCATTCAGGAAGTAATCCACACTGATTGGTCTGCAAACCCGGTATTAGTACCGAAGAAAGACACTACTGCTCTTAGAATGTGTATAGATTACACCGGCTTGAACAAGTTGTGTCCAAAAGATAGGTTCGCGTTACCGCGAATCGATCAAATAACAGATGTCACTGGAGGCTCTGAGCTTTTATGCTTTTTGGATGCTTATTCCGGGTATCACCAAATACGCATGAAAAAGGAAGATCAAATTAAGACTTCTTTCATAACCTCGTACGGGACGTATTATTACGTAACCATGTCGTTTGGCCTGAAGAACGCAGGTGCAACTTACCAGCGTTGCATGCAACGATGTTTGCATAGTCAGATAGGCAAAAACGTCCACGTTTACGTGGACGATATTGCTGTCGTAACCAAGGGAAAAGACACACTCCTTGAGGATTTGCGAGAAACTTTCGAAAACTTGCGCACTTACAAGATGAAGTTAAATCCATCAAAGTGTGTATTCGGGGTTCCCTCAGGAAAACTTTTGGGTTTCATCGTTTTTCACAGAGGAATAGAAGTTAACCCAGAAAAGATCAAAGCCATCTTGAACACCTCCAAACCTACGTGTGTGAAAGATGTCCAAAGATTGACGGGTTCCGCTGCTGCCGTCAGCAGATTTATTAGTCGGCTGGGGGATAAAGCCTTACCACTCTACAAGTTGCTGAAAAAATCCGACAAATTCGAGTGGACAGAAGAGGCCGATGCAGCGCTAACCCAGTTAAAGGAAACTTTCATGAAAGCTCCGATTTTGGCATCCCAAAAAGACGAAGAACCTATGTTATTGTACCTCACGGCTACAAACAGGGTTATTAGTGCAGTAATTGTTGTCGAACGGAAGAAAGACGAATAAAGTATACCAGACCGGCATCCGGTATATTACATAAGCGAAGTTTTCTCCGAGTCCAAGCAAAGGTACCCACACTACCAAAAACTGGCATATGGCGTATTTTTCGCATCTAGAAAGTTACGTCATTACTTCCAAGGACATTCCATAACAGTGGTATGTAAAGAACCACTAGGGGATATAATAAACAATGCGGAGGCAACTGGCCGAGTAGCCAAATGGGGTATCAAGCTAGCAGCCTTTGACATTAAGTATCAGCCAAGGACGGCAATAAAAATCCCAGGTTCTGGCAGATTTTGTCGCCGACTGGACGGAAGCAATGGAGAAAACACCAATGCCGGAGTCCGAGTACTGGATCATGCATTTTGACGGATCCAAGATGAAGGAGGGCGCTGGAGCTGGTGTAGTTTTAAAATCCCCTAAAGGAGATACAATGGAGTACGTATTACAAATACACTTCAACGCCAGTAACAACGTGGCAGAATACGAAGCTCTGCTTCATGGCTTGCACATTGCAAAAGAAATAGGGGTCAAACGCATCATGTGCTACGGCGACTCGGATTTGGTACAGCATCAGCTCAACTAAACCTGGGATGCAAAGAGCCCTATAATGGCCGAATATCGGAGAACGGTGGACGAGTTCGCCATTTGTTTCTTCGGATTCGAAGTACTCCACGTTAAAAGGGAGGAGAATTGGAACGCGGATGTGTTAGCCCGCATGGGGTCAGAAAGAGTAAAAATCCTACCACCAGGTGTGTTTGTCCAGCATTTGTACGAGCCATCCATAAAAGATGGAGATATTGATTACCCTCTGGCTTCCGAGTCAATTAAAGTTATGCTCGTTAACCCGGACTGAACAATTCTATATTTAAACTTCTTAGTCAACCAGAAGTACCCAGAAGGAGCAGACGAAGTCTTGCAGAGGCAAATTCAGCGTCGATGCAAAGGATACACGGTAATTGATAATTGCCTGTATAAACGCAGTACTTCCGGAATTTTTCTGCGGTGTATTTCACCAGAAGAAGGAAGAGAAATCCTGCAAGAAATCCATGCCGGAGATTGCGGACACCATGCTCAATCAAAAAGCATAGTTAAAAAAGCGTTCCGTGCCGGGTTTTTCTGGCTAACAGCCAAGACAGATGCTGAGCACATAGTTAACACATGTGAAGGGTGTCAATATTACGCCAAGCAGACTAATATGCCGGCCCAAGCACTCAAAACTATCCCAATTACATGGCCGTTTGCGGTCTGGGGGCTAGATATGATGGGACCGTTCAAAACTGCGCGAGGCGGACTTACACATCTACTTGTAGCTGTGGACAAATATACCAAGTGGCTGGATGCTAAACCCATCAAAAAGCTTGACGGTGTAACTGCCAGAAATTTCATCATTGACATAGTCATGAGATATGGCGTTCCACATAGCATAATAACCGACAACGGGACAAATTTCTCCATTGGAGAGTTGGCAAAATATTGCCGACAAACGGGAATTCGCCTAGATCTTGCATCTGTGGCACACCCGCAATCCAATGGCCAGGTTGAGCGAATGAATAGCTCAATCCTGCAAGGAATACGCCCAAGACTCGAATCACCTCTTCATAGAGCAGTTGGAGCATGGGTAGAGGAGCTACCTTCCGTGCTTTGGAGCATTCGAACGACGCCAAACAGGTCAACTGGGCAAACCCCGTTTTTCCTAGTTTACGGTGCAGAAGCTATTCTTCCAACGGACATGATCCATGATAGCCCAAGAGTGCGGGATTTCGATGACTCGGATGCCGAAGAAGCACGACAGGATGCCTTCGATCTCTTAGAAGAAGAACGAGAGCTTGTGCTTCAAAGATCCGCTATTTACCAGCAAGGTTTACGACGTTATCATAGTCGGAAAATCAGGCATCGTTCTTTTAAAGAAGGTGACTTAGTGCTGAGATTGGTGCAGCAAAGAAAGCACAAATTGGCCCCAGTGTGGGAAGGACCATTTGTAATCAGCAAAGCTATGAAAAATGGGTCATACTATCTTGTAGATATTCGGGACACAGAAGATGATCCCGAGAAGCCGAATCGCAAAAGAAAGAGAAAGATAGATGATGAACTAGGAGAGACAAAGAGGCCTTGGAGTATCCAGCAGTTACGTCCCTTCTATACTTAGTTCAATGTAAACATCTTTGAGATCATGAAATAAAGTTGTCGGAATTCCGATATCCATGTTTTTAGCCACAAGTTCCTTCCCACAAGTTCCTTCCCACAAGTTCAATGTAAACAATCCGAGTTTCCTTTAGCCGTTAGCAGGCTGAAAATCATGTCTTGTGGGAAGAAACTTTATCCGAGTTTCCTTTAGCCGTTTCCACTCGGATAAAGTTGTCGGAATTCCGATATCCATGTCTTGTGGGAAGAAACTTGTGGGAAGGAACTTGTTGACCAGCTGCATGCCAGCAGCTCTGATCGCAGTCCACGTCTTCCCAAAGGCTCGGATTCTGTCAATCCGAGTGATATCTGGGTTACCTCCTGTTTTTTCAGACAAAACAACCAAAAAGGTTAAGTGAAAAAGCAGAGAATGGAAACAAGACATGGAAAAATGGTAAACGAAGTAAAACTTACCGATGATCTTGTCGATTTCGGAGCCTTCCTCCAGGCGAAGGGTTAAGGCATTTTCCAAGTCCTGGATGGTGGACTTATCCTTCTCCGCCTGTTCGGAAGCCTTGGAATGAGCAATTCCAAGGGCCAGATTGCTGGCTTCCAGATCCTTTTGGGCCTTCATAAGTTGCTTATGAAGGTCCAGGTTCTCCTCATGGAGACTGGCAGCATTTCCGGCATCTTCAGCTATTTGCTGGGCCTTAGCCAAAGCAGCTGGAAAGCAAGGAAAATTCCGAGTTTAGAAAAAATCCCGGAAAAGTACTTAGACAAAAAGCTGAATCAAAAACTTCAGAGGGAAAAAGTTTACCTGTTGTTTCCTTCAGCTGCAGCTGAGACGATGCCAGCTCCACCTCTTTCACCTCAAGAATGGAAAGAAGATTTCTAACTTCCTTGTTCTTGACGGAAAGTTTATTGAAAACTTCCATGTTAATGGTTTCAGCGGTTTGCTGGAACACGACAAGGAAAAGAATAATTAAAAAGCATCAAGGCAAAAAGTAAACATTTTACTTAATGCTTGGGGGCTAGAGTTAAATACCTGGCTCATTCGCTGCAACCCCGCCAAGTTTTCATTGAACTCTTTTGCGTATTCCGCAAAAAAAAATTCTGGCCGCGCTTAGGCCATCATTGAGATTCTTGAAGTCCTTGTCGAAGGTGGGAATCTCCTCGTCGATTGTCCGAGAATAATTTCCCACCTCTGGAGCCACCCTTTCCCTCGTGTCCGTGTCCGACACAACGGGTTGGCTGGGCTCCAACGACTTGGTGGTGGGGGTTGTTGCATGCTCTTCCGCCATCGTGGACGGTGTGTCCGGTGCGATGACGGGAGAAGGTTGAGGGCCTCTATTGGTCACAGCCTTATGCCTCTTTAGCTTCTTTGGCTTTAAGGTAGAGGGAGGCAGGCTAAAGGAAAAAAACAAAAACCCGGAAAGTTTAAAACTCCGAAGACGAAAGAAAACTTCGACAAAAGAAATAAACCCGGACGTTCTAACCTGGAAGTGACGACGGGAATCCCGTCAAGATCGATGATTTCCTCAGAGGAGGAAATCTTCTTGCGCTTGCGCCCGCCTGTGAAGGCGGCGTGCAACACCTCCAGATCAGCTTCGGAGGCAAGCTCCAAGTCAGGAAGTTCAGTAATCTGTCGAAAAGAAAAAGCAGAGTTAGAAGCAAAAAATCTGAGAAAGCATAGCAAAATTCTACCCAAATGACGGAAAAATACCTTGGGGGCCGGATTGTCGGTCGTATACATAGGCCGACTCGCTTCATATTGGTCGCGTGAGGCGACCAACTGGTTCACGCGCCACCGCAGATCCTTCGCGGTCCAGTCTTTGCTGGTTGTCCGCATTTTGTCGTTGGCGCCCGTATACTCGCAGAGGAGACGGCCGCCATGATTGCTAATGGCTGGATCCGCCTGTCTAACCAGCAAAGGACCGTGTCCATGCCGGTTAGAGGTGGATCCAAGGAGGTGAGCTTGGCGATGCGCCGCTTGATCCTTAGTAGATCAGGCGGCAGAACCTGGACGGCTTCTGTTCCCCAATTCTCTTAGGGAACAGCAGCAGTGTTTGAGAAAGATGGAACCCCGATGGCCTTTGTCGGAAAAGGAACATCGGGATGATAGAAGAAGGAACCCGTCCAGAATTTGACGGATTCCGAGGTTCGGATCTTGGGGAACCATTCCTCCCTAAATCTCCTAAGAGTGAAGGAGATGGTCCCGCAAGTCGGGAGTGCGCCCTCCGAAGAGTTCCGCTTAACCCCGAAACAATACAACCAGAAGTCTAACCTAGGTTCTATGCCTAGGAAACCCTCAAAGAGGGTCTGAAACCCGGCCATATAGAGAATGGAATTGGGTGGCAGGTTATGGGGCTGGATGTTGTAATGGGAGAGAATTTGGAGGAAAAAGGCGGAAGGTGGCAATCCCATACCTCTTAGGAGATGGGAGGAGAGAAGAACCCGCTCGCCGTCGTTTGGCAGGGGTTCGTTCTCGTCCTCAGGGAGCCGCCATTTCCCTTTGAGTACCAACCCCTCCTTTTCCATGTTTGGAAGTAGGGATGGGGGAATGCTGCAGGCAACCCAGTTGCCGGCAGTTTCCACTTCTTCGTCCGCTCCGGCGGCGGCGGCGGACGCGGCGGCTTCCGCAGCGGCGAGCTCGTCGCCGAGAAGCGTGATCTTTTCCTCCGCCGTTTGGGGAGAAAATGGCGGAGAGGGCGTGGCGCTTGAGCTCGCAAGATCCGCGGTGGCGGAAGGATTCCCTCCGCCCACCGCGGAATCCGCCGTCTTCACTGGTTCGCCACCGGCGTGCGTGGGAGAATCCAAGTGAGGATCCATCTGGTTGATGATGTCCTCGATGTCCCGCGCGACGGTGTGTGCGGGCGAGGACGGCGAGGATGCCATTGGGTGGCGGCGCGGCTCGTCTCCGGTGGCGTTTGGGCGCAGTGTGCGTTTCGGTGCTCTCTCTCTGCTCAGAAGCTTGGGCGCTGTAATGACGTTCGAATGGTTGCGGAAGGTTTTCCGGGAGGACGACGAAGGCTATTTATAGCCGGAAATCCGTCACGATACGTGCTAACGGCTCTTTTGACCGTTGGATGATCAACGCGTGTCACTCGCCGGAAAATCCGGGAAATGAATCGACAGGATGATTATGGTTATCTCCTCGTTTCCCGCGGGAATCTGTCAGAGATATGTTTCTGGGTTTCCCACTCAAAACCCAAACGTCCCTTACGTCAGTAGGATTAAATTGCTGACGTAGGAGGTTTCTTCTCCGCGAAGAATCGTGTGAGAAAAGCCGGATTTCCAGGATTCCGAGTTTTACGTTATCATCTCTTTTCAAAAGAAGAATAAGAAGAATCAAGACTACTGGCCAATATTTCTCGGACAATATACATTCGGCGGAAGACGGAAAATCAGAGTTTTAATCCTTCTTGGGGGCTACTGTCGGATATATACTGAATAGGGGTATATCAGGTGGCAGTCAAAAGTGCCGGATTACCAGGGTGCCCAACTGGTGGTGGGCTATGGTCCATTGGGCAGCCCAGTAAGCTGACGCGCAGAAACCGGATTCTAGAAGGACCCGGATCACGGCCCACGTGATCTGGCTTGGAGGAGAAGACGGATTCCTTATTTTCCAAATTACTAGCTATCGTAGTCTTCTAGGTTTCCTATTCTGTATGCCCTAATCCGGCTATTATATAAAACCGGACGGGAGTTGAGATAACAAGAGACGAAGCCACAGGCCAACTCGCCGAGAAGTTGATCCTCCGCGAATAGCTAAACCTAACCTCACATTGTAATTGTTTACACAGGCTTTAGTCTTGATTAGTGAGATTGCAGGAGTAGGAACGCCGTATTATTACGACGTACCGAACCTGGGTAAATCCTGTGTCTTTGTCATCAACGCGATCCCGTTTCCCCACGTCTCTACCCGTAGTCTCATGGCACCCCCGTCTATGAAAACTACTACAATGTCTCGACATTTGAAGTTTCCTCGATAATCTCACTGTGAAAATTTTGATCTCCCTAGCGCCTCCTCTCTCCTTATTTTTGTTCTCCTCTGGCCAGTGGCGATGGCGAGGGGCTTCGGCATGGGCGTTGTGCTGGTGAACTCCCGGTAGTAGGGATGGATCATGATGTTGTTCTGCTACTTGGCAATCCCAAATCCCCTACTCGGAGGCGTGCATGCGAGGTGGGGATGCTACGCTAGGGGGTAGACAAGGACGTGTTTGTATCGACAAGAAACCACTCTAGCGACGACTTCCCGCACAAGCGGAAGCAGAGGAACTGTTTGATGTTGATGGAGGTTTAAAGATAATTCTTTTTCTCTCATTCAGGTTGTCTACTCGGGTGTATCCGTTTTTTGTGTTCGTTGTTCATGCTATAACGTGTGGAAAATTAAGACCTATTTTATTTAGATGGTAAGAGGACATAGCAAATGATATTTTTATCCAATATGGATGGCTGTAATTTAGCATTAACCCTTCAACATCATAGGCGAATTACGGTTTTTTATGACTTATGTTTTTTCGTCTTATATTTTCACAACTGCTGACGGATTGTTGCAGCCGCGTGCATCTCAGTTATTTAGAATCCAGGTGTAATTATTTTTAAATAATAAAGCGTCATTTATCGAAAAAATGTGGATGCTAATACAATATTTCCAGGCAAGTACTCAACTTATTCCTTTTCTAGCATTATAAAACGTGAGCGCGTGTTCATTTGAAGTTTACTTTTTAACTATATGTATGATTAAGTACATAATGGATATTAACTAACGCCCCATTTGAAACATGGGAATTTTTGTCTAGCCATATGAATATTGAACAGATCTTTACCAATTTTGTGAACTACCTGCATACAACGGAGCCTAAAATGACTACTCCCCAACATTAAGAAACAGTAAAACTCAACCACCTACGCCCTACCACAACAATTTGGTGCTCTCCACCGTCCAATCAAACTGTTTGAGGGTCCAGATCGTCCGGTCATCCGAGCTACAGACTGAATCTTTTTTACCCTGATAATCCACTCGTGCCGATTGGCCCAACGTACGGGGCAGCTGCTCCGAGGATTGACCTCCACGCCTTCTGGTGAACTGGGCCGAAACATAGTGGATTAGTGGGCTTGTACAAAAAAAAATAGTGGATTAGTGGGTTGTTGCGTCGTACGGATCTGGGAAAGTACTTCTGTTTTAGCGGGCCTGCCACACCATTTCAGGGCTCACCCTGCAGCTTCCCTGGAAAGAAACTCTCACCACGTAGGCGGTGGCAAAATAATGTTGATGGCTCTTGGCGTTCTTCCTCCCGTAACTGCTGCCGATAGTGGAGCTGTGTTACTCTCTTTGCCTCAATACATGGTACGTGAGATTATTTGTTGTACCTTCTTATTGAAGTTGCCGTGCACAATGGATAATGGTGGCGCCTCCTTTCCTGTTGAATCCAAATGTCGACTAGCAGCTAATTATTTGCTGCCTGCATGCACCAAGATGGTATCTCCACAGCGATGTTGGAGATGGGTCTCGCGCCAGGGTTCTAGTGCTGTTTGGGAGGGCCTAGCTTCGACTCCAGGCCAGCGATGACAGGGAAGTTGTCAGCCTCCATGGTAAGCAAGTCTGCCTCCTCTCCCCTTTACCATCTCCCCTCTGGCTAACTTTCCCTTTCTCCTTCCCATCAACCTTCCAGCGGCGACGGCCAGCAAAGTAGCGAACCCTATGTCGACCACGTGTTTCCCATGTTCCCATGAGTGCTCTGAATCCTCATGGAAATGCTCCATCCGCCGGGATTCTTCTTGTCCTCTGCCTCCTGAACGATGCATGATGCAATAAGGTGGCAAAGCTCCCAGCTCTGTTTTTCCTCCCCTGGGCGTTTCATCATCCGAACACTACATCTGATGGCTGGCTCTCAAGTCATGTGCGTCCTTAGGGCATCTCCAGTCGTTCGGCCCCCCAGGTTTCAGATCGGCGCTTTTTAGCGAAAGCGCCGCCCCGCTCCAAAACCTGGGGGGGCCGATTTCACCAGCCGTTCGGCGGCCCATAAAAGAGAACGGCGATATTGTTTGAAACTTCATCTTCCCGCCCCAAAATATAGAGCCCTAGTTCGGCGATCACGGAAGCCATGGTTTTGGGCAATAATATTACAAAAAACGCCACAGGTGGGCGATCAAATAGAGTCTAGATCGAATCACACAGACGGGCGCGCGGCGTGGGCAAACGTAGACGATCAGGCAGACGCGTCGGCCGGCGTCGGAGCAGGCGGCGAGCTCGGCGCAGCATCCTCCAGGTCGATGACGGCGTCCGAGCAGGCGACGGGCTCGGCATCCTTGTCGACGACGGGCGCGTCATTCTCCAGGTCGACGACGGGCTCGGCATCCTTATCGACGACGGTCGCGGCATCCTCCAGGTCGACGTGCGTGCTCGTCGGCGCGGTGGTGTAGCTGGTGCGACCAGACGACGTAGTCGGGGCCGGAGGCGTGCTGATGTCGGTCAGTATGAGGTTGCACTGCGCCAGGAACCAAGCTCTCACCTCGGGGGTCATCGCGGCCGGGTCGCCGCCCGTGAGGAAGGCGAGGTCGTTGTTCCTCTTCTTCGCCGTTGTGCCAGTCCTGAGGAGGTCGATCTTTACCTGCGAGTTGGCCATGAGCGCCGCCCATCGCTGTTTGGCGACCTCCTCCCTCTTGTCGTCCTGGGCCTGGGTGTCAGCGATGCAGGTCTCGATCGACGCCTGGAGCTTTGCCGCTGCCGGCGCGCCGTCCCTTGCCAACTTGGCTTTCTTGTGGCCCATCGGTGGACGCCCTTCGGACGCACCTGCAACCACCGCGTCGGGGACGTACTCCTTGCCCTTGCTGGTCGACCGCCGCACCTCCGCCCACTTCTCGCACTTCTCGATGATGACGAAGACGTGGAGGAACTTGAAGTCGGAGCCCTCGTCGTTTTTGTACGCCTCGAGAATCCGGACGATCTCCATCTCGCGATTGGCGCCGCTCTGCGGCCTCATCGAGATCTCCTCCTGGATACCGTGCCACTTGTTGCAGAACGCCTGGATGTTCGCCCAATGGTTCGCCATGGCCTTCTGGCCGCGGTCGGTGATGCAACAGGCGTAGTAGGTATCGATCATGCGGCACTCGTCGTAGGCGGTCTTCACCCGCTTCCAGTAGTTGTCGACGTGCTGGTTCGCGCCGACGATCGGGTCCATGCTGATCGTTTTTCAGGCCTCGGCGAGGAGGACGTCCTCCCTGTTCAACCACTTGATGCGAGACTCGACGAGGGGCGGGGGTACCTTGGGTTCCTTGCGGGGACGGCCAGGACCACGGCGCTTTCGGCCTTCGCCGGCTGGATCTGTCCCCTCTGGCGGCACCGGCGTCTCGTCCACCTCGTCGTCGTCGTCGCCCTGCACCTCCGTCGCCTGCGTGCCCGCAGAGCACCCTTCGCCACCTCCCTGCGTGAAGAACTCCCCGCTCTACTCGAGGAAGCCAGGGCTCGCCGCCGCCGCGATCATGCCGGCCACGATGATCTCCTCCATGTAGCTGCTGTCCTCGGGCTGAAGTCCGGCCATGATCGCATGGCGGTGGGACGGGGAAGGTGAGGTTGGGGTTGAAACCTCCCAGAGGGTCGCCTTCGACGAACCACGCATGCGTCGGGTGCGGCGACAGGCGTGGCGACGGCGACTGCTTCCATCCGGCGAAGACGGGGCCGAACGGGCTCTTCCGCTTGACGAGCGGCGCTGGGGCTGCGACCGGAGTAGGCGGCTCGTCCGGCGCGACCTCGTCCTCCTCGTCCTCCAACTCCTCTTCCTCGGCGGCGGCCTGCTCCTCCGCCTGCAGCTGCGCCATCAGCTGCGTCTGTCGCTGCGCCGCCTCCCTCCCCCGGCGTTTGATGTTGGCCGTATCCAGGCGCGCTCTCTCGGCGATCCACTCCTTGTTGGTCATGCCGGGCGGCTTCTCCTTCGGCGCTCTCGGCTTGCGTGGCTTCTTGCCAAGATCGGCGGTGGCGGGAATGGATACGGCGGTAGCGGCGGCGCGGGGTCCTGTAAATCGGGCGGGAGCCATGGCGTCTAGATCTCGCGGACGGGGGGAAATGGCGGGAATGGAGTGGGGGGAGACATACATGAGGGGGGAAAGTGGAGGGAAACGCCGAAAAAAGGGAGGGAAATCGCCTTCCGTCGCCGACAGTTGTGGCCCACGCGCGCATTTCGCCCCCCCAAGCCGAACCCAGCGCGCCTGGGTTCGGCGGCGCGAAACGGCGCTAAAAACGGCAGAAAGCGGCGCTAAACCGGATCCTGGGGAGGCGACTGGTGAGAAACGGCGCGAAAAGCGTCGCTTGGGGGGGCTCTGGGGGGGACGACTGGAGATGCCCTTAGTGACATATATAGGCTGCAAGGAGACTATAGAATCGCCAACCCTGTTGCTCCTCACTTCTTGCTGAATTCTGCATCAAGCAGGTTCTCCTCCGCTTCTTTATCCTGGTTGGAAGAACTAGGAAACACAAGTCACTACTATTACCCAACATCATGCTTTGGTTATTAATATTTCTGTGAAATAGTAAATCGGTTAATTAGTAAGGTTTGCTATGTTAGTCAAATAGAACTAGATGCAATCATGTGAGTGACCAAATTTCTGTTGGATGTATGTTTACAAAAATATTCAAGGGAATGATTATTTGGCGTCAAATTTAGAGGTAGTCTTGCCAAATTCAGTCTCATTTATCTCTGTTTTTTAATATTCTTTATAAACATACATCTTATTATCTTATATGGATCTTGCCTTGCAGGATGATACATAGACTTTATCAAGTACATTTCCTGATCTCACTGTATTCTTACCTTACCGGATGATACTGACAGAGACACTGAAAGAAGTTATTGAGAAGAGAGAGAGAGAGATACAAGCAAATGCATAACACAACATCTTTTTATTCTAATCAAAGTACACTAATATTGATCCAAATCTCTTTCGTATTGTTTGTTGAATGCCATAACAAGTTTTGTATCAACTTCTCTTCACAACCAGTCCACCATGGCACCATGACGTCTCCTTTTCTTGCAGGGAACAATGGAAGTTATGCTTCAGGGGCGTGATGAAGCGATCAGGAAATAAAACACCACAATCTGATGTTGTGCCGATGAAAATAGAGGTACTTGGGACTTATTTTCCTATGTTAAATGTGGTGATACTACAATCATTCGCTCTAGCTAATAAATATATGCATCATAGCTTTCATATGGTACTTTAGTACGCTCATAGTTTTCAGTGGTATTAACAGAAGCAATTATGGATCTTTGGATATAAGAACATATCTATATTTGAATAATTAGAGTATTTAGTAATTTGTTGTGTTGGATTGTTTTCCTGTATACTAACAATGCCTGGTACACGGTTGCCTAGATCTCTCTCTCTTTCTAATCTTGAACTTCTGAATGTTTCCTTCTCTTTTAGTTTTGTAATTGTGCAAACCTATGAAGAAATTCATACATTTCTATTCTTCTAAGTTATGTTTTTCTGCAAGGACTCTTCCCCATGTGCATATTTCTTTGCTATTTCTCTTTGTTGGTGACAGAATAATCCAGTTTTCAAGAGTGTGTTGAATCGTCAAAATTGATGTGCTAATAGTAGACTGCTCAATTGTGGCCTTAATCACGTCTTAATTAACCTTTTCTTTGTAAGAAAATCTCCAGAACTAATTATATGATTTGGGTTGCACCATATATAAATTGAACATTTGAATGGACCTTTCTTCTTTGTGATACTGGTAAAATGGCTAACAATTTGAGCAAACGGAGCAGCCAGCGGCATGACACAAAAGGTCACGACCACATGGTAAAGTAACTTGTATGATTCGCTGTTGCAAAAATGTCTGACCCTTCTCGTTACCACACATTGTAATTTATTTCCAGCACCACATTTTTTTGGCAGCATCAATACAACACATTTGTAAGTGGATGTGAGCATTGTTATTCGCTGTTGTAAGTGGAGTACAATTTATGAATCAAGAAGTTATAAGTTGTATTACTCTTGCTGGTTCTAAACTAGCATTACATAGATCAATGATTAAGATCAAGCTTACAATTATGCATGCTAACATGACTTTTTCAGGAATTGGGTAATTTACTAAACCAATACAAATGCAAAATGGCCCATGTGTTTCTGCATTTACCCGTAGCATGCAAGAAGGGTTCCACTTGTGTACCACAAGTACGTTTTGAAGAATAATCATTTGTTTAAAGGAAGATTTCCAACTTGTGTTTTTTTTTTCGCGAAAACGCAAAAGCCTTGCGTTTCGATGCATTGATAGAGAAAGAGAGTTTATGTACAAGCCTGAGAGCAGGCGACCCCACGCAGTACAACTCAACCCACTACCTAGACTAGGGGAGAAGAAGCCCGAGGCCGCGAGCTCCGGCGCACACCCAAGAGCGAGCCTCGGTCTTGATGGTTTCCATCAAGGCGCCTACCGAGGGGCTGGCGTTGTCGAAGACGATTGCGTTGCGCTGTTTCCAAATCCACCATGCCGTGAGCATCACCGCCGAGGAGGTGCCCTTGCGTAGCAGGAGAGGAGTGGACCTCAGAGTGAGCTTCCACCAGTCAACGAAATCTTCTCCTTCAACTGGGATCCTTGCCGTCGATCGAATCCAGGAGAGTACCTCGTGCCAAATTGTGCGAGAGAAGGGGCATCCAGTGAGAATGTGTCCCATGGATTCCGGCGTCTGATCACACATCGGACAGCGTACGTGATGTGGTAAGCCCCGGCGCGCTAGACGTTCCCCCGTCCAGCAGCGATCCAGACAGGCCAACCAGATGAAGAATTTCACCCGGGGCGGCGCCCAAGACTTCCAGTTCAATCTCCATGACCTCGAAACTGTCGCTCCCTCGAAGAGCGCCGCGTAGCAAGATTTTGAAGTGTACTTGGCGTCTGGGGTCCACAGCCAAATCAGTTTATCTGGTGCCTCCAGTAGCTGTACCCTTTGCAACATGCTCCAAACCCGCACGTACTGGAGTAGGGCGATCGGGCAGAGGGCACCCTGTATATCCGTGATCCATCGGCGATCAATCATCGCCTCGGAGACCGTCCTGGATTTCTTGCAGCGCTTTGGTATAAGGGCGGAGAGGTTTGGGGCGATGTCCTCCAAGGATCTGCCATCCAACCATCGATCCTTCCAGAATAGCGCAGTGGTTCCGTCTCCCAGGACCATGGATGTGGAGATTGCGAAGATTTGGCGTTCCGCGTTGGAGAACTGCATATCGAGACCCCTCCATGATCGCTGCGGATCCGTATGCATCCTCCAGAGCCATCGGGTCCGCAGGCTGATCGACGTGCGAGCCAGGTCGGGGATCCCAAGGCCACCCAAACGAATTGGCCGGCAAACCGTTGCCCAGTTTACATGGCAATGTCCTCCATTTGCCACTGCCCTGCCCGTCCAAAGGAAGCCGCGTAGAATTTTCTCAATGCGCTTCAGCACTTTCTTGTTAGCGCTAAGTACCACCAGTTGATGAAGGGGGATCGCTGCAAGTACCGATTTTATGAGCGCGAGTCTGCCCGCCTTGGGCATCATCGCAGCTTTCCACGTCGGCAGCTTGTCGGCGACCCGATCGACGATTGGTTGCAGATCATCACACGAAAGTCGCCGGAGCCCAAGTGGAATGCCAAGGTATTTGACTGGGAATTGGGCCAGTTGACACCCCATAGCCGTTGCCGCTACTTGCGCCATTTCCTCCCCACACCCAATCGGGGAAACAGAGCACTTGGCGAAGTTCGTATGCAACCCGGATGCGTGTCCGTAAAGCGCAAGAATCTCACGAAGATTATGCAGCTCCACCGGGTCTGGATGGCAGAAGATCACCACATCATCCGCATAAAGGGAAACCTTGGTGACGAGATCCTGCCGGGCCACCCGGCGCAGGAGTCCAAGCTCCGCAGCCCGAGAGAGCACCCTATTCAGTGTGTTGATCACGAGAACAAAAAGTTGCGGTGATAGGGGGTCACCCTGTCTCAGGCCGCGTCTATGCCATATAGGGGGGCCAGGTTCCCCGTTGAGGAGCACCCTGGAGCTGGCCGTGGAAAGTAGGATCGCCACCCATTCGCAGAACCTGGGGCCAAATCCTACCTTTCGAAGGATCTCGAAGAGGAGAGCCCAAGAGACCGAGTCGAAAGCTCGTGCAATGTCGAGCTTGAGCATCACCCTGGGCTCCTTAAGCCGATGTAGCAACCGTGCGGTTTGTTGTACCAACATGAAGTTATCGTGAATGCAGCGGCCACGAATGAAGGCGCTCTGGTTGTTATCGATCAGGAGCGGCAGCCGTGGAGCGAGGCGAATAGCCAGGGTCTTGGCCGCCAGCTTGGCGAAGAGGTGTATAAGGCTGATCGGTCGGTAGTCTCCCATAGCAGCCGCGTCCGGGCGCTTGGGGATGAGGACGATCAAGGCCTGATTCAATCCCTGGAGCCCTCTCCCGCACATGGTGTAAAACTTGTCGAAGGCCGCCATGAAGTCTAGCTTGACAATGTCCCAGCAAGATTGTAGGAATTCTGCCGTGAATCCATCTGGGCCTGGCGCTTTCCCCTTGGGTAGCCGCCGAATCACCTCCCAGATTTCCTCTGCCGTGAAGGGATCCTCCAGGCCAGCGAGATCGGTGGCATGGAGCCCCAGAAAGTCAAGGTCGAGCGAGAAGTCTCGTGATTCCGAAGTCCCCAACAATCCCTGGAAATGGTTGAAGGATGCTTCTGCCATGGCGGCATGCTCTGAAACCGTCACACCCTCTACCACAAGCTCCCTGATGGTATTTTTGCGCCGACGGTGGGCAGCATGTTGATGGAAGAAGGCCGTGTTAGCGTCCCCCTCTGCTAACCACGCAATCTTAGTCCTCTGGCGTGCCATTGTACGGTCTAGAGAGGCGAGGCCCAGGTGAGTCTGTTTCAGTTTGGCGCGCAGGGCGCGCTCAAGGTCAGAAAGCGGTCTAGTCTCCATCGCCACATCCAATCTGAGGACAACCTCCCGCGCTATTAAGAGCTGCAGTTTGATGCACCCAACCTTTTTGTCACTCCAGCTCATGAGGCGGCTGGATGTGCGCTTCATTTTGGCGTGGAGGCGACGGAAAGGATCCGGATCCCCCTCCACAGTACCCCAAGCCGACTCTACCGTCTCTCGAAAACCATCCAGCTTGAGCCAATAGTGTTCGAATTGGAATCGCTTCCTCCCCCCCCACTGGGAGGTGCAGTCAAGGAGTAGGGGGGAGTGATCCGCCACTACCGAGGCCAGGCAGCGAAGGGAACAGTCATTGTGTAACTCCTCCCAATCTACCGAGCAGAACACCCTGTCGAGCTTAACGAGAGTAGGAGGGTTTCTCTCGTTTGACCAAGTATAGCGTCGACCAAAGAGGTAAACCTCCTTCAGTTCGCAGTCGCTTAAAAAGCGCCTCATCCTACCCATCATGCGGCGGTGGAGGTTGCCGTTATTCTTATCCTCGTCCCGGTAAATCATATTGAAGTCACCGCAGAGCATCCAGGGCCCCGGACGAGCAACCCTAATATTGCGCAGCTCCTCAAGGAAAGCGATCTTCGCGGTCTCGGCTTGAGGGCCATACACCCCTGTGATCCACCACGTCGTCCCTCCACCCACGGGAGAAACCTTAGCGGTAACCGAGTTAGAGTCAATGTGGAAACTATCCAAAGTGACTTTGGACCCAACCCAAGCAAGAATAATGCCCCCCCGGGTACCAACAGCGGGCAAGAAGCAGTAACCATCAAACTCGGTGCCAAGTGTTTCATAGATGATAGTAGGTGTTACAATTTCGAGCTTAGTCTCCTGGATACAAGCAATGGAAGCGCCTGTCGAACGAGTAAGGCACATCACATTCCCCCTTCGCGCGCGGTCATTGAGACCTCGCGCGTTTAGCACTAGCACCCTAGGTTCGTACGACATAGGACATGCGTACACCCTTGGCCCTGCGGCCTAAGATCAAACCTCGACGAGTCGGCCACCCTGCCGCTCTACCACCGGGGGGGAGCAGCTACCTCTGAGAGTCGATATCGTCCACCCATATAACTCGCCAATGGCCTCCACCATCTCCTCCCCAAGCGGAGCCTCGAACAGAGTATGATAAGCGTTCACCCTTTCCGTGGAAGGTGACTCCTCCGCTCCGATCAGCCCGAGCTTACGCATCAGGTTTCGCTGGGCCCTTTTTTCTGAGTTGAACTCACCAGGCTGTTTCGCGATGCGTGCACTCCGTCGAGGTTGGAAGTTCATCTCAGATAACCTGGAACGTATCGCCGGCGTCTTCAGAAGCGCCTCGGAGCGGGCCTTGGCTGCGGCGAGAAATCCCCCAATGGTCCGAGGGATCGCTGCTTCCAGAGTCCGAGCGCCCCTCCGCACCCTCGAGAAAGCAACTGGTGGGGATGCAAAGCGCGACACCCCTGCCGGGGCCTCTTCCTCACCATGCCCCGTGACACCAGGTGGAGTTGGATCAGCCCTAATGGATTCCGGGGAACACTCGGAGAGCCGTGACGGCGCGGGGTTTGAATCTGGAGAGCCCAATATAGGGGACAGGCCATCCTCGTCCGCCCCCCACCCCCAATCCGTAGTCTCCACCCTGTCTCCCATCGTGGCCGAAAGCGGCCCAAGAGGCTCATCTTGGGCCTCACAGCCAGGCTCCCAACGCTCTAGCGACACGGGCCGCGGGGCAGGGTCCTCCGTGGGCTGGAAATCCGGGCGCTCCTCAGCGGTGCTGCCAAAAATCCTGCACACCCCATTTGCGCTGTCAACCCGCACAAGGGCCCTCTCGGTCATCTCCGGCCCAACAGCGAGCGCAGTGGGCAGCTCGAGATGCAGCTCGGAACGGATCGATCCCCTGGACGTGCTGCTTGCGTAAGCGCTGATGTCGCACGCCTTTGGCCCACCAGGCGGGTCCTGGTCCACCACGACCGCGTCAAGGGCGCTTGGGGGCTCCTTCCTCGCAGCTTCCGGTTCCCGTCGTCTTCCTCCCAGGACAGAAGAGAGCGAGCCCACAGTGGAAGCTGACAGAGCCCCGAGCACAGGGATCGCGCCCACCAGCACAGGGGGTTCCGAAAGCGGCTCGCTTTCCACCCTGGCGGCGACAGGGTTGGCATGGTCCATCCCCTGGCCAGGCGACACCTCCGCTCCTGCCGCGGCAACGGAAGGATTGGCATGTTGTCGTCCTTCGGTTTGAACCAGAACGGACCCGGTCGCTGATCTTCTGAGCTCTGCAGCAGCTGTCGCAGCTGCCACCCTGCGAGCCTTCCTTTTTGCTTTTGCTTTTGACCACTTTCGTTGGCGGCGCGACATGGCAGGCGGTCCCACCAACGCGCCGGAAGCGAGCGATCTCACCCCGTCCACCCCGTGCGCCCTGGAGGGACCGGCGGTCCCCTCCGTCGCAGCTCCCCTGAGTCCACCGGAGCTACCAGCTGTACCCGGCCTCGGCGCGCCGCCACTCGCCGCGCTCGCGGACGGCGAGTACGAAAAATAGCGAGTAGCCGGCCAGCGCGGCGTCGGGCCCCTTCCGCCGCCGAGAGCATCCGAGCGTGGAGGAGGCCGGCGGTAGTCAGTGGTTCTTGTCACGTGCACATCGAGCGGGTATACGAGTGTTTTGATCTTGGGGGGGGGGGACACCGCATCCAACGGCGCCGCCAAGGTCTCCGGCGACGGCGGTTCTTCGGGCTCGGGAACGTGGAAGTCTATGCTCTTCGGAATTGCGGCGAGGTCGGCACACCAGACGGACACCCGGAAGACACTCAAATCCTCGCGTGATCGAGTTAGTGGGTGCAATTTCTCCACCCAAGCTGCCGGCGCCAACATCCTCTCCGCGGCGGCCAAATTCCAGCAATGGTCGGGAACACCGATGATCTCCAGGTCTGTATGCCTACAGAGCGCGCCGGCGATGGCATGGGAGCGGCGCGACCAAGGCGTTAAGCGGATACGCACTGTGGGGGTGCGCACGTATGGCACGCGCATGGCCGCCGCAAGGTCTCGGCCTTCATCGAAGAAGATGAGGTAATTCCCCTCGCGGTGTTTGTGAACTGAGAAAGTTGGCTCCAACCTCAAAACTATGTGTTTGACACAATCCTGATCCATTACAAGTGGCAAGTTAACAACACTACAATTGCAGAGCCATTTCTAGATCACCTAATATGCAAGGTGACAAGAGGAGATATCTTTTCGTGAGTATTGCTAACACATCAAATGGTAGAGGAAATGTACCATTGCTTTTCTCCGGTATTTAGATTGAGCAATTTCATACAAGGAACATTCTTTATACTTGCCATCTTACTTATGAGCATGATGATACATAGAAAATGTAGTCTATGGGATTGCGTCTTTATGTCACTTTCACTTTAGTTCTTATATTGAGACTGAAAGGTTGAGAACCTGATTATCCTAAAGGCGGTAACACAGAGATAGTAAAGTGCGGCTACCTAGGAGGCGTATGAATAAAAAAAGTATAAAGTCCCGTGAACAAGCAACATATTAACATTCATGTTTGTGTCGCTGTATTTATACGAAAATTCCTATCACACTATCGTCAAAATGGACGGGCGCAGCAAGGCGCGCATTCATGGTCTAGTACACTTTACCATGTGTTGAGTATTGAGTATATACTAGTTCTCCCAAATCAGTAGCAGTTCATCGTTTGCCATATGTTAATATGCACATGAAAAGAGACTTGCAAGCAATAAGTTTTTTTGGAAAACTTGCAATCAAAACGGGAGCAACCTAGATCCTCAGCACCAGCACTCCCATCATCTTCCTATCTTAGAAACTGCCATCGACGGTCCCTTTTAGTACGGTGGTGGCGCGGGGGCATCTCTCGGTATGTCCGTTTCGGGTGGCGATCGATCTTGAGCAGGCTAGAGGGTTTTAGGTCTCCGAACAGGATAGAGGCAATGTCTGTTGAATTTACGCCCGTTGAATTTACCCCCGGAGGCTGCACTCCAATCGCACGAAACAATTCTGGATGCCTTAAAGGAAGCTCACACAATTCTCTTATCTGTCTCATTTGATCACGTAGTACCGCAATGTCCACCTAAAGGGAAAAAAAATATCAGTTTTCGTTCCGCATAACTGGAGTCTAATTTTAAATTTTAAATATAGAAAAACAGAAGGATCTGCTACCAACAAAAACAAGTAGCAACATGATCAGAATACTTACTTCAGGCATTGGTGCAGTACGCATGATTGTTAAAGTTGTCATGTCCAGAACGACACGAGTTCCAGAGGTTAATTCCTCCTTGTCCACTTCACTTCGGCAGTATCTTGGACCGCAGCTAGCCTCAACAATAACTTGAAGAAATAGGTGTTTCAGTTGCCAATTAATAAAGAAAAACAAAAACAAAAAATGCAAACTATACTGATTCATTCATTTATTCTACATTGAGGACAAGCAAACTGGATCAATAATTCAATATGGATGCCCTCCTGAGTTTGCACACTTCAAAAGATTCGGTACAGATTCATGTTAATAGTAGTTGTTATGTTAATTTGTACCAAAATTATACTTGTGTACAAACATACAAAGTTGCCACTTTTGTCATAAAAGTTCTTACACACAAGATCATAAGTTTTTTTTTTCACAATTTCATCGGACATATACTTTAACCACGATTTTTTTTGGAGAATTTTGGAGGTGTGCAAATATACAGCTTGAGAAGGCCTCTTATGAGAGGCTTTTAACTTTTGGGGGCTACTGTCTGTTAAACAATAATAACTATACAAGTATACAGATCAAGACATGACAAGAAAGGCTCTTTACTTACAATGTTCATTACCAAAAGGACATATAACCTTTCCTATTATCTCTACTCCGGTCATCTCTTCCCCCAATCCGTCCCCGTGATATGCTTCTGTCTCAAAAACGAAAGCTCCCCACCATTTGGTCCTTACGTATCCACCTGGTTCAGGTGAACAAATAGGTGGTTCAGTTGCCAATAATAAGGAAAAAGAAAAACCAAATGTGATTCTCCTACACTGTGGGCAGGCAAGGCCCTCGCGAGGTTGCACACTAAAACTATAAATTCATGGTAATAGTACTTGTTAATTCGTAGCAAAATTTAATGCTTGTGCAAAAAACAAAAATACAAGGATGCCATTTTGGTATAGCAGCAGCTTCCTATATTTATGCACAAGATCCTAAGGTTTTCACACAAGAAAATATGCATGTGCTTTAACCAAGATTTGTTGCAGAATTTGGAAGCGGGCAAATATGCAGCTTGTGAAAGACCTGATACTACAGGCGTTTAACTTCTCAGACCAAATGCCAGTTCAGAAATAACAATAAAATTATACAGATCAAAACATGAAAAGAAAGGCCCTTCACTTACAGTTTTCATTGCCATGAGGACAGAGAACCTCTCCTGGGTGTGGCTCCAAGCAATTTCCGATCTTTGCATAGTCCGTTGCATATTCATCGTTTTCTCTCACTGTATATAGATGAACCGAGCGTTGGTGAGAAGCAAACATGTATCGCAAAAAAAAATATTACTCCCAAATCCCCTAAAAAGGCCCTTTTGGGGATCGGTGCTATATCTTTTGGCGGTTCATTAAACTTGTTCGATCTGACTAGAGACTTCTCTAGTCAGATTGAACAAGTTTAATGAAGAAGTATCATCCGGAACTCAAATACTAGCTGTCTAGATTGAAGAGATGCTCACAGAGGAAGCCCAAAACTCCTACGTGAACCAATGCTGATATTTAACAAATAAAGTTAGACTAAACATTGTCCTATTAATCCTCTATTGATTGTGCACCTGAGAAATCAACACATAGAAACAACTACTCCCTCCGTATCAAAATATAAGATGTTTTAGCATTTTGTAGATATAATGTATCTAGACATGTTTTAGTGTGTAGATTCATATGCATCTTACACTAAAACATGTCTAGGTATATATTGTCTAGAAAATGCTAAAACATCTTATATTTCGATATTAAGGGAGTAATACACTGTTTCCCCTCACGCACTTCAGCACTACGCTACAGCAAAAAAAGACAAAAGAAATACGAAATTCTATCACAAGCCATCAGATTAAGCATCACTGACTGAGCCACATCACCCTGGTTAGCATGGTTTCTCCTCGGACTCGCATATGAACAAGTGTTGGTGAGTACAAACACTGAAACACATGGTAGTAGCAGGGGCATGTAACCTAGGTCCAAATCAGAGACCGATGCAAAGTATACCCTAGCATGAGTTGCATGTTGAAATATAAATACACGCCTAGCCCCTTTTCATCAGTTCGGACTTTTGGTCTATATGGCTCTATATTGCATACCCTAAATAACTGCCTCCTATGTATGTATAAATTGTGGCTGGATTAATTTGTTTTGTGTAGTTTTTTGTCTACGCCACTTTAATTCCGTGCTCCTGCGCTGAGCAGTACTCCAAAGCAATCAGCACCCAGACCACATAATCCACCGCACCCAGAACGCAGGCCATGGCCCTATACCTCAACGCCGGACTAACACCTAAACGCATCTCGAATTCGAACGGAGCGGGGGAACCGGGAAGGGCGCCTTTACCCGTTCCGATGTGCAGTGACTTCCAGTGCTCGCAGACGACGGTGCATCGGCGAGCGGCGAGGGCGGCGTCCTCTTCGCTGGTCATCTCCTCCTGCGATCTGTCCCCGGGCTTTGCTTCTGTCACAAGAACGGAACAAGCTCCCCACTGTTTGGTCGCGTAAACATATCGTCACACGGCCTTTATAAGCTTTCTCGATCCGAATTTTGGAAAGCCAATTTGTGAACCTGTAGGATTAAACATAGGCGTGGGAAATAGCATAGGAATAGGAAAGGGATGTTTGTGCAAAACATTTTACGACCTAAAACCGTAGAAAACCTGCCAAAATTTGTGTACGGGGAGCACTTGTAAAACACACGAAACCATACACCTGAACTGTAAGGCTTAGTTTGAGAGCTCAGCTTTTTAAAGGGAAGTGCTGGGCCTCCTCCGGACGATTTTCCCCAAAAATCATCCGGGTCCAAGAGCCGACACGTGTCCTAATAAATATCCCAAATCCCGCTTTTGCTGTTGTGAGAAAAAAATCATTAAAATAAGAAATTTAGCCCATTATAACACTTCACAAAAATCCCACCAAATCCCGCGGTTGCTGCTGTGAGCAAAAAAAGGTTCGATTGAAATAACAATTTTGTGCTATTGTAGCAAAATGTTTCGTCCACATAAAAAACAAAAAAAAAACTTGCGGGATACAACATAACAAATATTTTGTACCACTATAACAAACACAAATATCAATTGCAGCAAAAAAAAAATTATGCTATTGTAGCAAATTAATGACTTCGTCGGTGACATCATCGGAGTTCTCGGTGGAGACACCGTAGCAAACAATTTATACAAAAATAGCAAAAGGAGGAAACAATCATAGCAAATATTTTGTACCACTATACCAAACACAGATAACAATTGCGGCAAAAAAATGTGCTATTGTAGCAAATTAATGACTTCGCCGGAGACATCACCGGAGATCTCGCTGGAGGCACTGTATCAAACAATTTATACAAAAAAATAGCAAAAAATTGTGCTATTGCAGCAAATCCGGTAACATGCTCCTCGTCCAGGTCGCGCCGGACCGACGAATCGCCAGTGGCGGCGTGTACAGAGCAGTCCCTCGACAACGAAGGGGGGGCATCCTTGGACGACGACGCATCCCCACGGCGTGTACGGAGCGACGTCGAGCAGTGGAGCTATCCCCCGGCGGCGGCGCATCCCGGTGGTACGCACGGAACCATCACCAGCGGCGAGTAGGAGAGCAACCACCCGCGGCGGGTACGTGCGTGGTGGTATCGGTCCTGGTTTTCTTCGGAGAAGAAATGAACGGTAGGTAGAGGACAAGGCAGTGGGCCTGTGCGGGACACGTGGGCTAATGTCTGCTACGAAGACCCGGAGGATCGTACTCCGGAGGAAACGTAATGTTTCCCTTTTTAAAACCACGGTATTTCAAAACCCAAGTATTGGAGTGTCTGGGAAATCAATACTGCAGTTTCGCATAATACTTCAATTTATAGGAAAAAAAAAAGTGGTCGAGAGTGAAGTCTCTACTATGGCAAAAAAAAACTACGGTTTTGTGCAATACTTCAGTTTATAAACCACAATATTTATTGGATCCAAACACTCAAAAGTATTTTGATAGTTCAATATTTTTTAGAAACTAAAGTATTATCAGAATACTTCAAAAAAAACTGAGCTTCCAAACGAGCTTCCAAACGGACCCTAACTTCCATATCTCTTATTACGGTTCAGAAAAAAACTTCCATATCTCTTCAATCGGTTCCACATGGATCATTGAGCTAAACTGCCTAGTGGCATATCGTCAATATCCCACTTCTAATTCATTTGAGGATTTCTAGTTTGCATCCCTATAGATAGAGCAATCATGACATACAAATATTCAGTTACAAGCGTGTCCTCCTACTCAGTGGCGGCTCTAGAAATTTGCTCCTGGGTATTCAAAATGTAATAGCAATATATGTTACAGAACGACGCAGCGAAAAGTAGATCAACCAAGAACAAGAACACAAATTTTTACGTGGAAACCCTTACAGGAGAAAACCACGGCACACACAAAGGCGTATCACTATAATTGGGAGAAATAGAGTTGTAGACATGCTATGTTTAGCACGGTTGTCTTGCCGTAGTCTGGTAGGACTCCATATGTAGTACAACACTTGTATAGGATTCGGAACACAATAAAATAACAATATATACATATATTTTTACGTCAGCAATATCTACATTTGTTTAGTATACGGTCAAGGTTACGGTTACAAGCTACAACAGGAAAGAGAAAAATGTAGAGTAGCTAAATAACCAGGCATGTCGGACGTGCCATCCCACTACAAACACGCTACATGCACTACATGCACTGAATTCGTGTCATCCGTGAATCACATGTGAACAAATTGAAAGCTACTAAGAGGGTGGGGGGCGACCAGGAAGACGGTGCGTGGAGCTTGACTCGTTGTGGCCTGTACATTGTGTGGGTTGTGGGCTTGTGTGGATTGCTGAATCAATCTTAATAGATATAATAATTTGTTTTGGCCAAAGCTTGGGTATTCACGTGAATACAGGGGAATACCCCTGGCGCCGCCACTGCTCCTACTCTTCCCTTAACGCATCGTGTGTAAACATGATTTAATAATCCAAAAGTAAAAGTGATTACATCACAACTTAAGGATGATCAGGCAAGCTAAAAAGCGGTCAGCGACACTAAGGCACCATTAGATCAAAGTGCTAGCGCCCACACTTTAAAATAAAATTTGAAAGATAACTTATCATAAATTAATGATGGGTGAAGGGTTCAACTTAAGAAGGCAAAGGTGTCATGATTGACACACTGATAGATTATCTCAGTACAACTGGTGTCATTCTTAATGTTGAAAAATTCTTCTCTAGGAGAGAAAACACCGAAATAGTGACTATTGAAAGCTTATGGCATAGAGTCTGCTAAATCAGCTCAAGTATACGTGTTATAAAAAATATTGATGTTCAAAATTGCTAATCAGTCTGGTTCTTGGGTATAGTGATTTATTAACAGGAATACCAGATCAGTTGCTCTTATATGCAACATGACACAAGAATTAATATGGACTAAATGGACTAGAAAAGTAAAAGGGAATAATGGGTAATGGGGTAAGATTACTACATTCACCATATTTTTCTTAGGTATTTATTGTGAGCATTGGAACTTGTTGCCTCGTTGGAGACATGAGTTTGACTTATGACCTGGATGATGCTAACGTGATCACTAGTGAAATTCCCCCAATTAAGGAACCAGGGTTATCGAACCAGTAGGACTTCGTAGTCTTGAAAAAGGTTTCTTGTTGCACGCGGTATCAACAAACGTGGACCTACACACACAAAACACAAACTCTCTCTTGTCTCCAACTTTCGAGAAGTTGTCAACCTTCCGGTCTTGCTGAAAACTAGACAATTAAACGTATAGAGTCTTGCAAATGAATAAAAGTAAAAACGAAACAACAAGGAAACAATGATAAAATTTCTTTAAATAAGGTTGCAATTATAAAAAAAATAGGACCGGGATTCATAGGTTCACTAGTGGTGTATCTCCAAAGAAAACAAACATGTTGGGTGAACAAAGCTTGGAATTTGACAAATCATGAAGGTTTAACAATACTATTATGATAAGATATAGTTCACGGGTTCTGACATTAGGCATTACGTCAAAACATATGGACCGCTATCCAGCATGCATCCATATCTAAAAGTCCACCTCAAGAAAGCTATCCAACAAATCTCTCTAGTATTAAGTTGCAGCAACAAAGTGGTTGCTTTGTGTGCAACAGACAAATGCATTAAGAACAATACGTAATGTAAGCAGTGGTCCTCGTTCGTAAACAAGAGCACCAATGTTTTCTTCGTAGTAGCAACATCACATCCCACATCTGTCACGTTTCTGTCACTCGAGCACAGATGTAAGCGAGGCATGAACCCACTATCTAGCATATAAACCCTCTCTTGGAGGTGAAAACAACTACATGGACAAGGTAATCATAAACACCGGAGAGCATTGCAAGACAAGATTAAAACTCTCTCTCCCTATATAAGTGAAGCATCTCAGATTAACATGAACAAAATAACGGATCCCAGCAAACACAACATGGACAATCACATAACAATGGTCTCGATCATGTCAAGCAGCTCACAAGACTCTGAACATGTAAGCATAGGGGAGAGAACAACCATCTAGCTACTGTTATGGACCCGTAGTCCCGAGATGAACTACCCATGCATCTGTCCGGAGGCGATCATGGCGATGTAGATGCCTCCGATGAGGATTCTCCTCTCCGGCGGGGTGCCGTAACAGGGTTGTAGAAGCCCTAGATTGGACTTTCGAGGTGACAACGCCTATCTGTATGTTTTTTGGAAAATAACTCTGTCCTCGACGTTTTTAGGGTTAAAAGCAATTTATAGGTGTAGAGGCGACGAGAGGCGGTGGCTAGGGTGCCCAGGGGGCCACCAGGCGCTGCCTAGGGTGGGGTCGCGCCTGACACCTCCGGCTCTTCTTTGGACCTCGTCTTCGTTCCGTGTAAAAAACGATCTCCGTGGATTTTTAGCCCTTTCCGAGAATATTTCTTTAAGAACTTTTCTGAAATAGAAAAACAACAGAATACAACAACTGGAGTATTGGGTAGAAAATGATAGAAAACATGTGGAAAACAAAAGGTATTGGGTAGAAAACAAGAATGGAATATCAAAAATTATAGATACGTTTGCAACATATCAGCACCCCAAGCTTAACGCATGCTCGTCCTCGAGTAGGTAAGTGATAACAAAATATTTTTTGAGGTGACATGAAGCCAACACAATCTTGATCAACGTTATGTAAAATCACTACAAGCCGAGATCAAAGTATTTTAACAAAGGAATGATAAATATTATTTGAACAAATATAAACTTAGCAACTACTTTGCACATGAAAAGTAACAAAAATAAATGACAGTGAATAGTAATGCATTGAAAGTGATGTGTTTGTTTCAATCATAAAGAAAAAACATAATAAAATGGTATCCATCTTGTCTTTCATGTGGTAGCAAAACATAAATGCCAAGACACCTTCAATGTTTAAATGGTGACTAGATACAAATAATTTGAGAGCAAGCAATACCATAATCATGAATCAATCAATTAGAAATTTTGGGACTATGCACATACTTAGAATGACAACTATGCTCTCTTAACAAGTGCATAAAGTAAGAAGATGGAGACTCGGCATAAAAGTAAAAGAAAGGCCGTTCACACAGGGAAGCATGGATTACTCATGTGCTAGAGTTTTTATTTAATAAAACGGAGGTATTGAAAACAATTTTGAGAGAGGTGTATGTCTATGTCAACGAATGGCATCAAATGACCTATCATCTTTACATGTTTAATGGCTTCAGAACCGACTCTCATAGGAGAATCATAACATTCCCATGTCTCCTTTGTTTGCACAAGTTAAGTTCATGATTTCTAAAGTCCATACTCTAAGGAGATTTTAACGTTATCGTTGTAGCTTACTTTGGGCTGGGGAACCCAGATGCCTACTCCTTTTGAAAAATGAAGGACTACCACATTATTCACGCCAGTCAGGTGTGAAGCTACCAAACATGAGAAAATAAAGCATTTAATACTTCATCATGAGCTAAAACGGGAACACAAAACAAGTTAATAATTTTGAAGGTTTAAAGGTAGCACACGAGAAATTTACTTGGAGTGGCGGTGAAATACCTCATATAGGAAAATTTCTCTTCTCCAACATTGGTATGGCGGAGAAATCTTGGTATGGCGGACACATTGGAAAATTTTGGTTTTTGGGAGTTGGATGCACAAGTAGATCTCATACTCAGTACAGGGTGAAGGCTAGCAAAAGACTGGGAGCGACCAACTAAGAGAGAAATAACGGCCATAATCATGCATAGCGACAAAACATCATTAATCAAAGCATGAAGTGATATTACAAGTCAAAAACTAAATGATCATCAAGGCTAGAGGTGACTTTGTTTATAATCATAACATGGTGTAATCATGCGCCAAGTCAATCCATATAAATCATTCAAAGGAGAATACCACAATACCATGCTTCAACATGAGGAAACAACAAATGATTTAATTTCAATGGCACATTAAGCACTCTCAGCTATTTGAGACTAGTCATGATACATCATATACTACTAAGCACAGAATTAAAATAACATCTAACATGACATGCCAAAGTCTAAGCCACAGTCAAAACAAGCTTCCTATTGCACCACTATAAGCATGAAATATTTACTCTTCTCCAACACCGATCAACTTATTTGAAACAGCTCTCAAAGCAAATAATCATCAAAGATCAGAGAGATAATCATATATAACTGAATCAAACCAACAAGCTCTGAACAAAATTCGAGTGAAAAACAAGAGCTAAACACAGTACTAGTAAAAACTGAACACTCACGGAACAATAAGAGTGAAAACTTGAGTGTTCTAGGCAATGAAAACAGAGCGTGTTTCTCTCCAAACTAAAATGCTAGGATCGAACCATAAAATAAAGAAAAGAAAATGAAATAAAACAAAACTGAAAGCAAAATAAAATGACGCTCCAAGAATAACACATATCATGTGAAGCAATAAAAATATAGTGTTTTGAAAGAAACCTGATATTTTGTTGATGAAGAAGAGGATGCCTTGGGAATCCCCTAGCTTGACGGTTGTACTTCTTGGATATGTCTTGAGTGACATGGGAATCCCCAAGCTTGATATTTTGTCCATTCTTCATCTCATCATATCATACTTCTCTCCCTACACTTGAAAACTTCCTCAACGTAAAACTTCTCACAATCTTCATTAGCAACGTTAGTGCATCAAAATAATAAATCCACTTGGTCCAGTTTAAACACAAGTATAACACTAAATTTGAAACATTAGCTACTATCAAAACTTATTTTAAGGCTCTCCCCCCTAAATAATCTCAAAAGAAAAAGATTAAGAGACAGATGCAAATATTGGCAGAAATCTGTCAAAACAGAACAACTGGTAACGATGATTTTTTTAAAAAAAATCTTATGTTTCTCAAATAAAAAAGTGCGAAATTAATAAAAGTTAGATAACAACATGAGGCATGTGTCTATTTTTTCAAACTAATCCGGTATTCGGTCTGAGAGAAACATTTTATTTGGTGGCATCATAGAAATCTATTTCAGGACATCAACTTCCCCAAATTGCACTAATTCCTGCCTCCCACAAGCGCTTTTATTTAACGCCTTTTAGCTAGGCATGAAGAACGAATCAAGTATTATCAATAGAATCATTTAATTTGAGGAGCTATAACTCAGCATAGAGGTATTGTATTTTCCGCACACAAGGTTAAGAATCTCCTCTCTCTTCTCTTTTTGGTTTACTATTTTCATCAAAGAGGTTCTCTAGAACAACCCAAGCAAAATTTCCTCTAATTCCTCAGACATTGCTAAAAGTTTGAACTGTATAGGGATATTAATTTATTTTTTGCATTCAGTTTTCCCCTCATATTTCATTGTATCAATATATAAAGTTCAAAGTATGATTGATGGCAAGAGCATATCCAAGCATCTTATAGCGAGCAAAAACTTTTCTAGCTTCTATAGCAATGTCATTAAATTTCAGGAGTAAAGAATTCAACACAAAATCCCTTTCTTTTCCTTTATCCATGCTATCAAGTTTTAAAGAACATTTATTGTATTATAGGATTTATATTGAAAAACCTAGCTTCTATCATGGCAACCAAATAAGTTATACCGGTATCATAGTTATGGGCAAGTTTAACTACAGGTTTATCATTAAAATCACGAAGCCCATTAACATGGTTAAATAATTCTTCAATATTGTTTCTTCCAATAATGAATCCACTTCTTAGTTTCAGATATTTCATAGAAAATTTAGGGGTAGACATCTTAGCAAAACAGAAACAAAAACTAACACGAAGACGAAAACTGAATAAAAGACAATGAAAAGACTAGAAACTAGAGAACTAATGTTTTGGGGTTTTTTTATAAAGAGAAAATAAGACTAAACAAAAGTAAACTAAGCAAGAACATGACAGAAGAAAGAGAGTGGAAGTGTGAGACTCCCCTTGCAGCAAGCTAGAAGTCCTCGGCAACGGTGCTAGAAAAAGTACTTGATGCTGACTTGATCACATGTTCGTTGGGAGACCCCAAGAGGAAGGTATGATGTAGTCCAGCGGAAATTTTCCCCCAATTTAGGAATCGGGGTTATCGAACCAGTAGGACTTTGTAGTCTTGAATAAGGTTGCTTGTTGCACGCGGGATCAACAAATGTGGACCTACACACAAAACACAAACTCTCTCGTGTCCCCAACTTCCCAAGAAGGTTGTCAATCTTCCGGTCTTGCTGAAAACTAGGGAATTAAACATATAGAGTCTTGAAAAGTAGTAGAAGTACAATGGAACAATAAGGAAACAACGATAAAAGTGTTCCAAAGAAGGTTGCAATTATAATTAAAATAGGACCGGCGTCATAGGTTCACTAGTGGTGTCTCTCTAAAGAAAACAAACATGCTGGGTGAACAAATTACAGCTGGGCAATTGAAAAATCATGAAGGTATAACAATACTATTATGACGAGATATAGTTCACGGGTTCTAACCTTGTAGGCATTAAGTCAAGGCATATGGACCTCTATCCATCATGCATCCATATCTAAAAGTCCGCCTCAAGAAAGCTATCCAGCAAATCTCTCTAGTATTAAGTTGCAGGAACGAAGTGATTGCTTTGTGTGCAACAGACAAATGCATTAAGACCAACACGTAATGTAAGGAGTGGTCCTCGTCCATAGACAAGAGCACCTTTGTTTCCAACCTAGTAGCAACATCACATCCCCTATCTGTCACGTTTATGTCACTCGAGCACAGATGTAAGGGAGGCATGAACCCACTATCTAGCATCTCTTGGAGGTGAAAACAACTATGTGGCCAAGGTAATCATAAACACCATATAGCATTGCAAGACAAGATTAAAACTATCTACGAATATAAGTGAAGCATCTCAGATTGATATGAAAAAATCATAATATCATGGTTCATCGGATCCCAGCAAACACAACATGCACAATTGCATAACGATGGTCTCGATCATGTGAGGCAGCTCACGAGACTCTAAACATGGAAGCATATGCGAGAGAACAACCATCTAGCTATTGTTATGGACCCGTAGTCCCGAGACGAACTACTCACACATTTGTATGGAGGTGATCATGGTGATGTAGAGACCTCTGACGACAATTCCCCTCTCCGGGAGGGTACTGGAGCAGGGCTATAGAAGCCCTAGATTGGACTTTTGATGTGATGGTGCCTCTCTGTATGTTTCATGGAAAATAACTCCGTCCCCGGCGTATTTAGGGTTAAAGAAAACTTATAGGCAAAGAGGCGCGAGAGGCAGTGGCCACGTTCCCAGGGGCCCATCAGGCCCGGACTAGGGTGGGGTTGCGCCTGGTACCCCTCTGGGGACCCCCTGGCCCCCCCTCCAGCTCTTCTTTGGATTCCGTCTTCGTTCCGAGTAAAAAACAATCTCCGTGGATTGTCAGCCCTTTCCGAGAATATTTTTTTAAGAACTTTTCTGAAATTGAAAAACAGCAGAAAACATCAACTGGCCTGGCGCATCTCGTTAGTAGGTTATTTAATGAAAACATCCGGAAAACAATAGAAAACACGTGGAAAACAAAACGTATTGGGTAGAAAACAAGCTTGGAGCATCAAAACTTATAGATACGTTTGCAACATATCAGTGGATAGGATACAATGAATCCTGCAAGAAGACATCAATAATATTGAAACGTTAAAAGATAAATGATTGAGATTCCACAAGTTGTGGCACTATCGATTAAGTCACATTGAAAAGCTATGCATGAGAATCCACTTTAGTGGATTGTTGTCGATTGACCATGAGTCTCATGATACATGCAGAACTTGTCCCATGAAGAATGACTGAAACTCCATTCAGAGACCAAGAAGAACATGTGACTGACTTATCGACAATCATACCCATGGTTGCGCAATTATTAGAGTTGTGTGTGGTGGATAATATTACTTCATATACTCATTGGATAGTTTTAATGGAAATACTTATTTCTATTCAAAGAGACATAAAACTGAGAAAAATTGAGGTGTCAAAGGATAACAACGTGAAGTAACAATCATTCGTAACCAGATATATTCATGGCTTTGTCATGGAATTGAGTTACAAGGTTTAGCGAGCATCCAGAAAGTTGCAGAATTATTCTACAACTTTGGTCACCCGGAACACCATGAGTTCATGGAGTGTCCAAGTGACATAATCTAACCTTTCGTTCGGATGAATTAAGTATGTTAAAATGCCATTATATCTTTAATAGTCATGCTTTATAGACTAATACTTTACACTACAAAATAAAGCCATCTAAATTTCATTTGTGATGTTTACAGGAAATCGCAAGATGAATGTTTGCTTTTGTAATGGTTATCCCAATTATAGGGAATTCTTCCCATCACCAAGGACAAAGCTTCTGTCAGAGGTGTTCTGCAGAAATTACTTCTTCAAAAAGTTAGTGGGAGGACAACACAGTTCGATGAGATTAGATCTTTGTAATCATATTAGAGTGGCGCATCATCGAAAGTAATTTTTGTGATTGCCATCATCAATGATATGAAAGTGTTTACATGTGATGTAAAACTTTGATCGAGCTTAGTGACTACAAGTAATCATAATATCATTGTTCCACAACGATGAGACTATGATATAAAGTGAAGCGCTGATCGACCCTAACTAAAAAGATATGGCTAGACGCCATGAAATCAGATACATACACCATAAACGGAAGTCAAGTTTGGAACTTGGTATCGAGTTTTATGCTCTTTAAAAGGGCATAAATACTATCTTTCGTTAATGGATATGTAAACAAAATGGATGAAAACATCCATGAAGGCTTGACTTGTTTACAAGTTCAAGGGAATGACTATGATGAGATTTATTCTCCCGTAACATGGTTTTTGTGTTTACACGGATTATTCTAGCAAGAGCTGCATGACTTGTGTTCGATATATTGAAACAGATAATATTCAATCGAGAATATGCTAGAAGGGAATGTGAGTTTTAGTTCATGGAACTAAACAAGGCATTAAGGAGTTGGGATCTTCACCTAGATGAAATGATCAAAGTGTTTGACATCATCAAGGAGGCTTAAGGACTCAAGATAGCCAGTAGGAGCACTAAAGAATATTTCTAATACTTTATGTGAACACCGTATTGTTAATTGGACATATTGTTGACATAGTAAAAGGTTTCGTTGAAAATATATTTCAATGAAATATAAGAGAATGCAATAGGTATTTCACTTAAGAACTGGAAAGGTGATAACATTTGGGTGGAAAGTTCATGATAGAACTTGCCTACATAGAAAAGGGTATGGTTCTCGTTTTCCATTCCTTGTTTGTGTTTGGATCAAACGTGTCAAAATCATGGAGCTAAATTGTTGGAAACAACAATTAGCATCTTGGTGAAAATCAAGGGAAGGATTTATTTTGAGATTCAATACTTATACAAAGATATCTATTCATAGTGAATGAATATAAAAAGAAACATATGGTGCGTGATACACATGAATGATTAGATCAGGCATGTACGCCATAGTATGTACACAAACCATGTATGACTTATGTTCTAAGTGTTATGAACATAAACCAAATATGATCATGTTGATGATCAAGGAAAAGATAATCTTATGAGGAATATAAGGTACACTTCATAGTTGTGATAAACGCAAAAACAACTTAGTGTAAACTATTACACCAACAGAAGGTTTATTGCATAATCATAAAGACAATCAACTTAGTGTTAATAAGGTGGCATAGTGGGATAGAAGAAATTCCATGTTAAACTTGGAGGAAAATTCCGATGTTTAACACTATGATAGAATCTATAACAATAGTGGTAATATGGGATGCAGTTTGGAAGTGTGAAGATTAAATGTTTTGATCTAAGTTCTTCAAATAACTGGACATGGTACTTTTACAAAATATGCAACAATGTTATGAACAACAGGCTGTCATCTTGGTTAAAACACCAAACATTTAAACAACAAGGATTATTTGAGATCAAGGGGAGAAGTGATTCTCCAAGATATGAAAATATTTGGACCTGAAGTTAAGATCCAAGGACGGAGTCTACACCACAATCAACACATCAATATCATTAGGTGTTGAGCTAAGAAACCAGATTATTGTCTCTTTGCAAATGGGAGATTGTTGGATGTATACACAAGAGACAATAAAATACATCAGTTTCATGATTAATGTATTATGTTTTTGTATTATAACTAGTATGGTCACTCAATATGAGATTCAGAGGAACACTCATATGCACGTGTAGAAACACACCATTATAACCCTTTGTTATGTCTTATAGACAAACTCATTAATATTAGGTGACCCCGTTTTCTCGGTCATGGACTTTTGTTATGTCAATATTAATGGGATCACATTGTTGTTTCAACATTGTGGCTCGGTAGACCCAAGTAGTTGAGATAATACGAGATTTATTTTAGCATTTCTACATATAGTATCATCACAAGATAGTTATTTTGTTTGCTTCCTTTGGCCATGATAATGTACGATGGTGTTCGCTGAAAAGTTTACTTTGGTGTAGTCAAATATCACACCGTAAACTAGATGATAAAAAGGCTATTACTGGGTATTCTCGAAGGTGTTCATTTCATTGTGATATTTAAAGGCTGGGAACTAGTCCTATAGTTAATAGATAAATACATCCAGGATCTACTCGGTGTAATGGTATCTATTAATAAGTCTGCGCAGACAAAGGCATGACATTAGTCATGGTGATACTATAACACGGTAACGAGTAAAAGGAATCATACCGGACATCGAGAATAATGTGATATGGTGATTAAACAGTTTAATCATGGTCTTATCATTCATATCGTCTTGAGGTATTCATTCGTATCGCGAGGTAATGGGAACTTACTTAGTAACCAACAGGTTTAGTAGAGTTTCATCGTATAACTTATAGGAATCAATATGGATGTCCATGGTCTTGATGTTGATTATTGACTGGGAAATTGGTTTCCTGATCATGTCTACTTGTTATCGAACATGTAGGGGTCACACAGTTAAGGCGTCAAAGTCATTTTTCACATTGGATGGTCCGGAGAAAGAGCGGGTATCATATGGATGGTTCTGACATGATAGAATTAATATTCAGAGATTACTGGGGGGGAGATGATATGTGATGTCGAGAATACGTTTTTGACATCATTAGGCAAGTTCGATGATTTTATCTATAGGGGTCAACGAGTTCGGGAAGAGTTTCGGGCAAAAACCGAGAAGGGGAGAGTGCCAGAGGGGGGCAGGATTTCCCCTATGGCCGGACCCCATTTTAGGGGGCTGCTACATGGGCCCAAGGATTCATAATGTGCATCACCATCCCCTTGTTATTTTCCCTATTTTATTTGATAAATAAAATAAAAAGAAAAGGGAAAAGGAAAGGGAGGGGTGATGGTACAGATCTTGCACTCGTTGGGAAACTCCAAGAGGAAGGTATGATGAGCACAGCAACAATTTTCCCTCAGTAAGAAACCAAGGTTTAATCGACCAGTAGGAGGAAGTAGTAACTTTAGAAGGTTGAAGCAGCTGAGATGGCAGTGCGCACTGCCGGTTCAGAAGCAACGTAGAACCTACACAACACAATCAAATCACTTTGCCCCAATGAAGCAATGAGGTTGTCAATCTCACCGGTTTTTCTAAACACAAAGAGGTTAAACGTATGATGTGGAAAACAGTAGCAGCAGTATGAAAGCAGTGTGAAAACACTGTGTGTATTATCAGTATGAGAAAATGGACCGGGGTCCATAGTTCACTAGTGGTATCTCTCCGTGAAAGATAAATAACATGTGTGGTGAACAAATTACAGCTGGGCAATTGACAGAAATGAAGGCTGCATTGTAGTGCATATGCAAGACATAAAGATTACTATGTGATTCATGCGGCCATTACAACAAAATACATAGACTGTCATCCAATTGCATCTATGTCTAATAATCCACCCTCCGAATATCATCCGAACAAACGTTGGGTATTAAGTTGCAAGCAACAGATTATCGTAGTTAGAAAAGTGTGTAATGTAAACTAGGTAAACACCGTTGTTTTCTCCCTAATGGCAACATCACATCCTCCATCTATCACGTTTCTATCAGTCGAGCACAGATGCAAAGGAGGCATGAACCCACTATCGAGCATAAATACTCCCTCTTGGAGTTACTAGCATTTACTTGGCCAGAGCATCTACTAATAACGGAGAGCATGCAAGATCATAAATAACATAAGCACGGAGATAACATGATAGATTGATAATCAGAAGACATAGCATTCAACATTCATCAGATCCTAGCAAACACAACATGTAGCATTACATAAAGATGATCACGATCATGTGAGGCAGCACACGAGATCTAAACATGAGGCACAAAGTGGAGAAGAAAACCATCTAGCTACTGCTATGGACCCGTAGTCCAGGGATGAACTACTCACACATCACTTCGGAGGAGGGCATGGTGGTGTAGACCCCTCCGGTGATGAATTCCACTCCCGACAGGGTGTCGGGGAGAGCTCCAAAACCCTCCCGATCTCGGGATGACGATGACGGCGGCCTCGGGTGTTTCTCGGGATGAAGTGGTATATTTTTAGGGTTGATATGTCGAGGGGTATAAATAGGCGAAAGGGCAAAGGCGGTGGAGGCCTGGGGGCCCACACCACCCCATGGCGCAGCCAGGGGCACGCCGCTCTATGGTGTGGGCCCCTGTGGCCCCCGTCGGGCCTCTTCGGGACTCCATGGAACCTTCGGGAATTCTAGGACCTACGAACTTTGAATTTTCCAATTCCGAGAATATTTCCAGAACAAATTTTCTGAAACTAAAAACAGCAGAAAACAGGGAACTGGCTCTGTGGCATCTTGTCAATAGGTTAGTCCAGAAAATCGATAAAAATGACATAAAGTGTATAGCAAACATGTAGAAAACAACATGGAACATCAGAAATTAAGGATACGTTTATGACGTGTCAACATCCCCAAGCTTAGTTCCTACTCGTCCTCGAGTAGGTAAACGATACAAACACATAATTTTTTAGGTGACATGCTACCAACATAAACTTGATCATAAATAACGTCAAAGCATAAGTAAGATGAGATCATAGAACTTCAACACAAGCATGACAAATAGAATTTTAATAATAAAGCATAGCAATCACCTTGCATCATGATAAGTAACACAAATAAAAGATCATGAATAACAATGCAACAAAAGATATACGTTTGTTTCAAGCATAGAGATAACATGGCAAAGTGATATTTCGCTAGTCCTTAAGAGTGGGGCAAAACATAAATGCGAGGAGACCTTCAAAGTTCATGAGGAAGACTAGAACAAATAATTAGAGAACAAGCAATAGCACATCATGAATCAATTAATACTGTTTCTGGGACAAATGCACATAAAACTCAGAATGGCAACTACGCTCTCTCAACTGTGCATAAAGTTAGAATATGGAGACTCAACACAAAAGTAAAAGAAATCCCTTCGCAGAGGGAAGCAGGGATCAACTCATGTGCTAGAGATTTTTATTTTATTAAACACAAGTATAGAAGCTTGACACTCCTCCCTTCCATCTTACACAAACCATGGCTAACCAAATCCTCGGGTGCCTGCCAACAATCACATACCGTGGAGGAGTATCTATTTTTTTTAGAGAGGTGTATGCTTATGTCAACGAATGGTAAACAGAAAATACAGTACGCCACAAGCCAACTAGACTTCACAAGATCGGCTCCCATAGAAGGAAGCATCTGGGTAGAAGGTCATCGCTCTTTCTCTTTTCTTTACACAATTATGTCTTGACTAATAAATAAGGGGGAAAATAGCGAAGAGAATTTGTTATTATTAATTTGGGGCTGGGCACCCCGCTGCCAGCTCTTCTATCATTGGATAAGCGGATGAAGCCACTAGTCCAGGGTGTGAAAGTCCAATCGACAAGTGAGATAAAGATTCTCTATTTACGTCCTCATGAGGGAAAACAGGAAAACAAAACAGGAGTAATTTTGAAAGTTTTAAAGGTAACACATGAGAAATTTACTTTGGAGTGGCGGTTAAATACCACATGTAGGTAGGTATGGTGGACACATTTGGTAGACTTTGGTTTTTGGGAGTTGGATGCATGAGTAGAGCTCATACTCAGTACAGGTGGAGGCTAGCAAAAGACTAGAAGCGACAAATGAAGAGAGCATAAGAGCCATAATCATGCATAGGGACATAAACATCATTAATCAAAGCATAAGTGGTACCAAAAGTTCAAAAACTAAACGATCATAGAGGCTATAAGTGACTGTTTCATAGTCATAAACATGGTGTGAGAATGCGCCAAGTCAACCAAATAAAACATTCAAAGGAGAACACCACAAATTTATGCTTCAATATGACAAGAACAACTCATGATTCTTTCAATGGCACATTAAACACTCTCAGATATTTGAGACTAATCATGCTACTAAATAACCACTAGGCTTTGGAATTAAAATAACATCTAGCATGATATGAAAAAGTCTAGCCATAGTCTATACAAGCTTCTACTTGCACTGTTATAAATTCTACTACAAGCAGAAGTTTCTTTTCCCAACAAGCACCATACAAAACATGCTTTAACAAAAACTCTCTTAATGCTACAGCAAGCAAAAATGAGAGTACTCACACAAAACTACTAAAACTAACACCTCTGAATAAGAGATGCAAAGAAAACAAGAGCTAAACTGGAATTCTGCAACAACTAGAATAAAAACTAAGAAATACTAGCATATCAAGTATTCAGACAAAAAAGCGGAGCGTGTCTCTCTCCCAAACAAGGAATGCTAGGGTACAACTATATTATTGCCTCTAGGGAAACAAAGTAAAACAAAAGAAAAACAAATAGACGCTCCAAGTAAACTTCATATGATGTGACCGAATAAAAATATAGTTTCACTAGAAGTGACCTGATAGATTGTTGATGAAGAAGGGGATGCCTTGGGCATCCCCAAGATTAGATGCCTGAGTCTTCTTAAAATATTCTTGGATTAACCACGGGGGCATCCCCAAGCTTTGACCTTGCACTCTTCTTGCTCACATATATCACCCTCTTTTCTTGACCCTTGAAAACTTCCTTCACACCACACTCAAAGAGTAATTCGCATTAGAGGGTTAGTGCAACAATCAAAAATCCATGGGTTCTGTAAGGGCACAAGTTCTATTGATACTTTTAAACATTAGCTACAGCACTGATGTTTTATGAAGCAAACAAATCCACTTGACATCGTAAAAGAGCAAGTGCAAGAAAAATAGAGAATCTGTCAAAACCAGAAGAGTCTGTAAAGACGAATTTTTTCGGGACACTTACATTGCTTAGATCAAAAAACTTAAAGAACTAAAAGTTGCGGAATTATCCGAGGAATAAGCACAAGAAATTTCAGGTCATTCTGTTTTTTTCTGTGATTTGTACAATTTTTTACGGCGGATAGCAAAAATCTGTTTCCTGCGCAGAAATCCAAAAACCAACTCCAACTCTCGTTAGAAAATTTAATTGGCACAACTAAAACATGAAAATAAACATACAAAGGAGTTTATATAGAAGTATACAACCCCTTGACTCAAAGAAAACAGAGAAAAACAAGGCAAAAATAAAACCATGGGTTATCTCCCAAGAAGTGCTTTTCTTTAACGCCTTTTAGCTAGGCCCAGAAAAGTGGAATCAAGTGTTTTCAGGTGAAGAAGAATCCAAATCAATAATTCCTTCCAAAACCCCAATTATAACAATGGGTACCATAGACACCCCTGAAGATGATTCAACATGCAAATCACTTTTAGTTTCACTAAAAGTTTTATTAATTTTAAGCACATTAGGGGATTTCGGTTTAGGTGCCTTGGGGAATACATAATTTTTTTCTCTTTTACCATAGAAGGTTTCTCTCTTTTAAACTTGAGAGAAGAAAAGGTCGAGCTTAAAGTTTCCATAGCCTCCTCTAATTTACCAATCCTCATATTTTGACTATCAAGGATATTGCTAGCTTCTAAAACAGTGATTTTCTTGTTGATACTTACTATTGATTCATTAACTTTGCTAGCTTTATCAAGGAACTTTGGCAAATTTTTCTCCATATAGTTTAGTTTTTAATAACATCATCTAAAGTAATCTCAGTTTTAACAACCCTAGTAGGTGGTGTTCCAACTAAAATTTCAATTAAATTACACGCTTCCAAAGCAGGTGTTCCCAAAAAATTACCGCATGTAAGAGTGTCTAGAACATACCTATACCAGCTAGTAATACCAACATAAAAATTCCTAATAAGGGTTAAAGTGGAATATTTCTTAGTGCATCTATGATGATCATCAATTATCCTATACCAAGCATCTTTCAAACTTTCTCCACCTTGTTGCTTAAAAGAACGAACTTCAACCTCAGGAACACTCATTTTAGCAAGGCTAAAAAGAAGAATAAAACTACAACTAGAATAAGAACTATTTTTTTGTGTTTTTGATAAAGAGAAGCAAACAAGAAAAAATAAAATAAACCAAGCAAAACAAAACAAAGTAAAGAGACTGGAAGTGAGAGACGCCCCTTGCAGAAATTCTCTTCCTCCCCGGCAACGGCGCCAGAAAATTAGCTTGATGGTGCAGATCTTGCACTCGTTGGGAAACCCCAAGAGGAAGCTATGATGAGCACATCAACAGTTTTCCCTCAGTAAGAAACCAAGGTTTAATCGACCAGTAGAAGGAAGGAGTAACTTCAGAAGGTTGAAGCAGCTGAGATGGCAGGGCGCACTACCGTTTCAGAAGCAACGTGGAACCTACACAACACAATCAAATCACTTTGCCCCAACGAAGCAGTGAGGTTGTCAATCTCACCGGTTTTGCTGAACACAAAGAGGTTAAACATATGGTGTGGAAAATAGTATGAAAGCAGCAGCAGCAGTGTGAAAATAGTGTGTGTATTATCAGTATGAGAAAATGGACCGGGGTGCACAGTTCACTAGTCGTGTCTCTCCGTGAAAGATAAATAACATGCGTGGTGAACAAATTACAGTTGGGCAATTGACAAAAATGAAGGTTGCACCATAGTGCATATGCAAGACATAAATATTACTATGTGATTCATGTGGCCATTACAACAAAATACATAGACCGTCATCCAACTGCACCTATGTCTAATAATCCACCCTCCGAATATCATCCGAACAAATGTTGGGTATTAAGTTGCAAGCAACAGATTATCGCAGTAAGCAAAGTGTGTAATGTAAACAATGTAAACTAGTTAAACATCGTTGTTTTCTCCCTAATGGCAACAACACATCCCCCATCTGTCACGTTTCTGTCACTTGAGCACAGATTCAAAGGAGGCATGAACCCACTATCAAGCATAAATACTCCCTCTTAGAGTTTTTAGCATCTACTTGGCTAGAGCATCTACTAATAACGGAGAGCATGCGAGATCGTAAATAACATAAGCACTAAGATAACATGATAGATTAATAATCAGAAGACATAGCATTAAACATTCATTAGATCCCAGCAAACACAACATGTAGCATTACATAAAGGTCATCTCGATCATGTGAGGCAGCTCACGAGATCTAAACATGAGGTACAAAGTGGAGAAGACAACCATATAGCTACTTCTATGGACCCGTAGTCCAGGGATGAACTACTCACGCATCACTTAGAAGGAGGACATGGTGGTGTAGACCCCTCCGGTGATGAATTCCCCTCCCGGCAGGGTGCCGAGGAGAGCTCCAGAACCCTCCCGGTCTCGGGATGACGATGACGGCGGCCTCGGGTGTTTCTCGCTACGAAGTGGTATAGTTTTAGGGTTGATATGTCGGGGGGGTATAAATAGGCGAAAGGGCAAAGGTGGTGGAGGCCTGGGGGCCCCACACCACCCCATGGCACGGCTAGGGGGTGCACCGCCCTATGGTGTGGCCCCCTCGTGGCCCCTCTTTGGGACTCCGTGGAACCTTCGGGAATTCTAGGACCTCCGGACTTTGAATTTTCCAATTCCAATAATGTTTCCAGAACAACTTTTCTGAAACTAAAAACAGCAGAAAATAGGGAACTGGCTCTGTGGCATTTTGTCAATTGGTTAGTCCGGAAAATCGATAAAAATGACATAAAGTGTATAACAGACTTGTAGGAAACAACATGGAACATCAGAAATTAAGGATATGTTTATGACGTATCAAGGGGGAGTTGGACTCCACCAGGGATTCCAATCTGATTCCCTCTAGGAGGGGTGGTGTGGCCACCCTCCTTGAGAGGGAGTAGGACTCCTCCACCTATAAAAGGATAAGGACCCCAAACTATTGAGGCAAATCACATCAGTTGACTTTCGGGCTCTCTCTAGTTGATTAGAGGGTCTAGTTAGAGATTCTAATTAGACCCCTCTAATTGAATTAGAGCTTCTTCTAATTGAGTTTTGAGGTGTTATCTCCCGATTAGATCTAGCTCTAATCTCTCTATCTCTCTTTCCCATGTGTTGGGATCTCTCCACCTCAATTGTGAACCTATAGCGATTAGCCCTGAACGAAGAAGCGCTACAGGACTTTGACGGACGTATGTGTGCAAACTCTCAGAGGGGTAACACGTGAGACCCGCAACGGTTCCACTGCTAGCCTTAGCCGTGGGGCTCTTCATCAGGCATCACCAACATCATCATCGACACTCGTTCCGCGATTCGTGTCGGTAACAAATCATATCTATCCTCGCCTTTACCTTCATAGTAGATCCTGTGTGTTGTGTAAGGCGAAAATTGTAATTTTCTGCACGCGAGCCAATAAGAGACTCCCCTTGCCTTGCAATTTCCTAGATTGTTCTCTTTTGCGATCGATTTAGATATCTCCTTGCATCAGATGGTTCCATGTGACAATTTTGACTAGTTTGCTGAGATCTTTGCAATACAAATCTCTCACGTTGGAGGAATTTAATCAAGTTGCCGCCATTCTCCAGTCCCTCAAACTTGAGTCACACAAAAAAAACAAGACAGGACAACTGATCCTTTTTCCTTTAGAATGTAGTGTTCTCACCAAATACATATTATAAATCCTTGTTTGCTGGCCTGCACGCTTCCCCCATTATTATTTATTTTTGGAAAATCAAGACTCTCTCAAAACAAAAAGTCTTTGTGTGGCTGCTCTTGGTTGACCGTATAAATATGCGTGACATGGTGGAAAGGAGACATTGGCACCTTCCGTCAGAGGTAAATTGTGTGATATGTCCTTCAACTGAGAGAGAAACAAGAGAACATCTCTTCTTCAATTTTTCGTTCGTAGCCTGAGTTTGGAACAAAGTGGGGATCACATGGTCGTTGGGTTTTTTCATGACAGAAATGTTTGAACAAGCTAAAACCACCTTTCAGCGGCCAAAATTCATCAAGGTAGTGACTTGCGCACTTTAGAGGATCTGGAAAATTCATAATGGCAAGATATTTGAGAAAAAACAACATTCAATGCAGACTTGGAAGATGGTCTTTAAGGCAAATAGGGAGCTTATTGTCCATCGAGTCAAGCCAATTAATAGGGCAGCCATGTTTGCTTGGCTGCATTCCTTTTATTCGCCTAGTTTAGCACCACATCTTGTACGCTCTTTCTTGACTAGCTGGCCCTCCCTTGTATAGTTGTATATCCTTCCTCTGACCCCTTATCCCCGTCTGTTTATATCATGTATTTTTTTGGAACGTTTTCTCATTATTTTTCAAAAGATTATACAATAAGAGGTTCCCTGACGGTTCACGATAAAAAGTATGTATCGACGAAGCTGGAAGCTGGGGAGGAAACGAACACGCAAATGTTTGATGAAAAACACAGTGGTAGTACTACACTGTAAGTATCCAGAAAATGAATAGTACTCTGATATATCTTTATAATAAATCTTGAAAGTGGGAAAATTGAAGGGCATTCCCTTTTTTTTTGGCAGAAGTGGGAAACTTTGGAGGCATTTCCATATTTTTTTAGTTAGTTATATTACGAGATGGTTTAGATGGGTATAGCACTATTACATTTTAGTCTTTTGGGAGTTGTGAATTTATGCAGAAAATTGCAAAAAACTACCACAATTGGGAACACGACTTCAAAAAACCACCAGCTTTGATTTTTTTTGCAAATAACCACCAGTCGTGGGCCTAACAGTTTCAAAGAATACTGATTGTTCGGTTGCGCGCGTTACACATGATTCTAGCCGGTATGACCCACATGCATGGCGTGACATGGCGCACATTGCCGCCCGGCCGTTAACGGCTGCCTGGATTTTCTAGTTTGACTGAACCATACGGTCGGAACGAGTCCGACCGAACTAGTACCCACTCTCTTTCCTCTCTCTCGAAGACGGGCGGCGACATCATCGACGATCTTCTCCCCACTGCGGCTGCGCACCGTCTGTCCGTGCGCCACCTCCGCTCCCGCCATGCCTTCGTGGAACGATGGCGAGACCAGCAACGGGAGCCTGCTGTCGTCCGAACCTGATGTGATTCCTCTTTGTTATGCCTTAGGGTTAGGGTTTGGGGGCGAAATCATCGATTTGAGCTCATTTTGTTTATTTTGCTTCGATTTTTTGTGCGTTAGGTCTCGAATACCATATACAATGAAGATTTTGGTGGCGTAGCAACCAAAGTGAAGCAGATATGTGATTGTGGTGCTAGATTAGAGAAATTTGTGGCATTTGCAGGTTCATACACTGGAAGAAGGTTTCTTGGATGTGCTATTGAGGTTTGTACTAAATTACAATGCAATTTTGTTACTGCATTACTCATAGCATGTCTAATTTTATTATACATTGTTTAATTTAATTATCAGGGTCTAGGTGGATGTGAGACAATAGAATGGGTTGACATGGAATGGCCTATGCCATTGAAGAAGGCACTTTGGTGCAAGTATGCAGAGCAAAGGGATGGAAGAACAGTTGATGCAATTGAATCATTTTTTCAGAGAGTGACTTTGGCTGCTGACAAGAAGGAGCTTGAGAAGGTAGCACACAATCTCACATAGAAATTGAACAATGTCATCGGTGAGAGAGACAATTAAAGAAGGAGAAAAGGAATCTAGAGTTTGCAATTGCTGATCTTCTCAAAGCTGGTGCAGGAAACAAGGAGAAATTGAAGAAGATTAGTGTAATTATGTGTGATGAAAATGTGTAATAACAACTGTTGTTAGTGCCATTCTACCAGTTGAACAAGAGTAGTGCAATGTGTGTGCTTTAGGAGTGAGCCTAATGTATGGATCTCTCTAAGTATTCGTGAACTGGTTTGTGAACTGATGTATGGATTAGGAGTTAATTCCGTTACTATTTGGGAAATAGTTTATTAATCAGTCTATGTATGGATAAGTCCATGTATGGATGAGTATTTCTATGGATCATTATGTGTGAATTTGTTTTTATTAATATTTGTCAAGGATCTCGTTTGGCTAGGAAATTTCTGTATTTTATTTGAAATTTTCCTGAAGAAACATAGCAGAAGGCATGTGGAATGTTAGGTTATGTATTATTAATGTTAGTGCAGATATATAGAAAAAAAGAGTCTTCAATATGATTTTCAATATGTATTATTAATGTGAATTGTTTCTGCAGATATATAGCAAAAAGAATGTTCAATATGATCTTCATGTTTTTTAGCACATGACCACCAGATTTCAGGTTTAAGAGCTCCAAAACCACCAGTTTTAACAAATAACAGTGCATATATATCTATGAAATTGAAAATAACATTCCACATTGATAGGTAGGTCCAAATAACATTGCATTACATAGGTTCAAATCCAGAAGTAGATCCACATAGCAATGCATTACAATACATATGTTCAAATAGATAGATAGGTAGGTAGCTTCCAAATAACATGGCAATACAAGTTCAATACGATGACATAATCAAACCATCTTCTCGATGCCTGCAAGTGTGATGTTGGCAATCCCACTAGCATTCAAAAACTGCTGCACCTTATGAGTTGTGTTCTTTGCTCTGCTAGGTCTAGAAGAAGAGCCAGTTGCAGCAGCTCTTGGAGCTATGAATCCAGCTCTTGCTCCTTGCTATGCAGCCGTCCTTGTAACTCCAGGAGGTGCCATTGTAGCAGAGGGAGCTGGAGTTGCACTAGGTGTCCTTGTAGCACGTGGAGTTGCCATTGTAGCATAGGGAGATGGTCTTGCAACAATTGGCCTTGCAGCAGGAGGTGTCATTGGACCTGGAGCTGAGGTAGCTGGAGGTGCCATTGGACCTGGACCTGGACTTGGACCAGAGGTAGCTGGCCTTGCAGCAGGAGCTGCCATTAGAGCAGGACCAGTAGCTGATGAAGCAGTTGCATTTGTTGAAGCACCTCCATCTTAAGACCTATTTTCCTATCAAGTTGGAATATTTTGTGAGTGTACTAGAAATAATTTAAATATGATAGCCAAAGTTCAGTATGCTAGGAACAAAGAGATATACCCTGTGCTGGTTCTTTCTCATTTGTAGTTCCGGGCTGAGTGGAATGCCACAGTTAAGGTACTTGTGGCCAACCAACTTGCAATTGCTGCAAGTAATGGAACCCATTCTTGAACATGACTTTGGGGCTGGGACCTCAAACTTTCCTTTCCTCCTCTTTGTTTGTTTTCTTCCCAACTCTTTTGTGAAATGTGGTGGTTCAATATCTGGTGTGTCAGTTCTTGTCCATGAGTCTGGACTAGGGACATGGTAGATAACAGGGTTGTAGGCCTCCATGTACATTGCCTTTTTTGAAGAAATCTGAGACAAAGTCTTTAGGGTGTTATTTTGATTTGTATATTGTAGATACTTCATGATTGCAAGGAATTCCACTAAGGTCCCTTTTGCGACCACAAGTCTTTGTAGACAAGTCCACAACATATATCTTGTCCACTGCCCACTTGCCACAAATCTCCTGCTGATTTCACGGATTTATACTGCCTAGCCCATTTTTGGCTTCTTCTAACTTCTCAGAGAAAGTGGGGGTGATCTCCCACCTTGACTCTGTTGTACCAGTCCTTTTTCCCTCATATCTTACCATCAATTTTCTTCTTATGCCATCCATCATTATTTGTATTGGTTTTCCTCTCACATCCAGTATCATTCTGTTGAAAACTTCACTAAGATTATTAACAACCAAATATGTCTTGCACTTGTAGTCCATTGCATGCCTTTCCCAACACTCAACTAGGATTTTAGTTAGCCACCCAGCCATGCTGCCTCACTCTCCTCTTTCATGTTGGACATTGCTACATCAAATCCATGTTAAGTGTATGAATAAGCAGCTGGATCCATAAATTTCTTGAGTTCTTCCCCTCTGAAACCAGCAATTCAAAGACAAAATCTTTGAGGGGAGTTGGGGAACACTTTATTGGTTGCATTAAGCAATCCCTGCGTAATATTGGTACATAAAGTTAATATTAGAAAGGTACATATGTTGACTGAGCTAAATGAGCCAAGTAGAGTTGTCGAGGTTCGACAACCCTAGTTGACTGAGCTAATTGGGCCAAGTAGAGTTGTCGAGGATCGACAACCCTATTTGACTGAGCTAAATGAGTCAAGTAGAGTTGTCGAGGATCGACAACCCTATCTGACTGAGCTAATTAAGCCCAGTAGGGATGTCGAGGATCGATAATCCTATTTGAATGATATAAACAATCTTAGTAGAGTTGTCGAGAATCAACAACCCTATTTGAATGATTTAAACCATCCAAGTAGAGTTGTCGAGGATCGACAACCCTATTTGACTGAATTAGCAATCTATCAATGATCTCTAATAATCTCTAAATTATTTAAACCATATCTAAAAAATCTCTTAGTGACCTCTAATAATCTATAAATGATTCAAACCATCAAAATGAAAGTACCTTCTACCTATCAGAGATAATTGTATATTTTCCAAATTTGCCTTCATCTCTACCTATCGGAGAAGCTCGTCTGTCCTGGACAGGGTAGCTTCTAGAGGTTCGAACACTGGGGGCTAAACACACTTCCTTCACCTCTTGACGAGGCTTCGCGAGGGAAGATTGAGAACGAGAGCAATGGCGACACAGAGAGTACCCAGGTTCAAACCACTAGTGTGGTGTAAAATCCTACTCCTGCTTGTCTGATGAATTGCACTACGGTGAATACAGTACAAATGCGAGCTTGTGCTCGGGTCAGACTACTTGGGCTCTAGGGCGAATTGAGATCTCTTTCTACAGGGCCATAAGGGCCCTTCTTATACTAGAGTTTGGACATCCTTCCCACTCATTTGGTGGGAAAGGGTTCTCACAAGGAGCCAAAGTGAGGAGCGTCCCGTACTCTGAGCCGCCTGCGCGGTCTTGGTCACCGAGGACAGCTCCACTATCTATATCAGCATGGTGGGGGCGCCCGGTGACGTTGCATCCGTCTTGTAGCGTGGTCTTGGTCTCCTTGCACCAAAGAAGCAATATTGGGAAGACGCTTTGGCCCAGGCAGTTGTCCCTCGGACTTTATACACCAGAATGGCAACTGTGGCCAAAGCAGGCTCGCGTCCCTACGCAGCCTCAGTCAGCACATGGAGGCGCAGTCGTTAGTAGCACATGCCTTGTCTCCCGCCAAGCAGGTGAGCTCCCTCGGGAGGAACATATGGTGGTGTAGAATCCCTCCCGAAGGAAGAGCCGGCAAATCCCGCCTCCTGAACCTTGGGATGAGGTAGGGCAGAGGCAGAGATCCCCTCTCACGAGGAAACATACATAATTGCGCATGGAGACGCCTGGCATGCCGAACTGCAGCAGATGGGCCGGGATACCCTGGTATCCAGAGGCCCGACAGAAGCCCCCGGGCCCATGACGACACATGGACGAAGGATACGAGAAGTCGCAGGGCCACTGCTTCCTTCCCGGCCTTGGGCACGTGGCGCGACGATTCGTGTGTGAAACCTCACGACCGATTGGACGTGGGAGACAATTGCCCCCTGCGCCACAGCCGGACAGTCGGAGAGAGCCTAAAACACTGCACCGGGGCTCCTCTCCTCGTCTTTTGTGTGTCACTTCCACTTCCCTCCCCCCTTCTCGTCTTCTCTAGTCAAGGGCGATACCCCTTTCCCCTCCTCTATTTTCCGCCGCCTCCGCCTCATGACGATAGTGCCATGGTGCCCGTGATCGAGCCTTCCACCATCGACGCCGGTAGATGAAGAAAGTGCGCTGCATGGCTGATCGTTCCTCCAACCAGGGCCGGTCCATACATTTACGGGGCCCAGGGGCAGGACCACAACCCGAGGCCCTTACACGCACATGTAAACATAAATATGTTATATTTTAAAAGTGAAATATGAAACCGTACATGATAATAAATTATCTCTAAACTCTAAAACTGAAAACTCAAAATATTTTATATCAAGTCAACCCATGGATGAACAGAGGAGGACTTACGAAAATTTTGAGCCCTGAGAGCGAAAAAATAAAGGCATTCAAAGCCGAACAGAGGAATGAGAAAGATGAACTCACACCATCTCTCCAACGTCTCGTTGATGGGGAATGAGCGAAACGTTGAGGATGGAAAGAGAGCTGATTAGGGTGATTCGATTACGTCATTGATCTATATTAGTGGCTGCTTGTGACCTCGGAATCGAGGAGAAGCCATCTTCTTACCAGAAAAGGCTATTGAGATTTGAGAAGAAAAGTCAACAAATGAAGTGTCGACCATTTTTGTTCCTGCCTGCCTCATGAGAATAGAGTGTGTACCTTTGTTGTGTTTGACTTGGTCAGTTAGACTTGAGCCTTCTAATATTTTAGTACAGTCTTTTAAGTAGTACATAGGATGGGGCCCCTGCCTTTTGGGGGCCCGGGGCGGGCGCCCCGCTTGCCCACCCATATGGGCCGGCCCTGCCTCCAACGAGCATGGCCCAACCATTCTTCTCGCGGGAATGACCGATTCTGATGATCTTTCCCCAATGTCGTACCCGATCTTCTATCGGTCGGTCTTGTCTCGGATGGTTCCTCCCTTCTCCTCTTTCTTCCACGCCATCCTTGATCACTACCACATCCACCTGCTTCATCTTCACCCCAACTCCCCCCTCATTCTCTCCACCTTCATCTTATATTGCGAGGCGTTCCTTGGCGTGAGGCCGTCGGTGGCCCTCTTCCGCTGCTTCTTTGAGCCGTGGGAGGACCACGCGGACTCTGGCGTCGGCAACCTCTCCTTCCGCCTTGGGACCGGTATGGGGGTTGTGTTCCCCAAAATGGCCATCTCGTACGAGACCCTTGTCTTCCGCGCGAGGTGGCTATACATTGACGTTGGGGACGCTTGCGATCTCCTAGAATTTCTTCATCACCGCCCTGCGACACTCGGGATGGCGGCTGGAGGATCACTCAGGTGGCGGCCTGCGGCCTCTGAGGGAGCGCCTGAACGCGCTATACGACCGGTGCCTCACTTTCGACATGCTCATCACCGAGATCATCGAGAGGCGCCTCGCCCGCTGCAGCGTCATGAGAAGCGCATGTGGATGTACTCGGGTGTCGACAGCCACCTCCTCAGCCACCGCTCCTTCACCATGGCGCTCGATCTGCTGCTCAATTGTGGCATGCCGTCTAGGTTCCCTCCCGGCGTGCTCCCCCTCTACAATCTTCCCGCGGGGGAGAGGGACGCGATTATGACTCTGATGCCACACTTCGATAGATGGGGCCCTCTCGCCGAGGGGACAGAGTCGCGGCGGACAACCAGTACGCATTGGACTCTGTCAAGAAGAGCGTCAAGGGCCCCTCCTCTCCTCAGGCCACCGGGTCGGGTGCCTCCTCGTCAAGGGGGCGCCGCATGGTGGTGCTGTATTTCGATGAGGACGAGGACGGCAGTGCTCCGCGCCGGCCGAGGCCAGGAAGTGATGAGGACCCATGCAAGGTGCCCGACGATCGTCACTTGGGGAAGAGGCCGAGGATTGACGACGGCTCGTCGACTTCTGGCGGCGTCGCTGAAGGAGCTCCGTCCATGCAGCCCCCCTGCGTCGGCGTCGCCCTAGAGTGTGGCGCTTCAGTGGAGGGCGAGGACACCCACCGCGAGCCCTTTTCTTCACGCTTTTCTTCTCTGCTTTGACGAGTTTTTTCGCTTCTGGTAGTGATCGGGTTGTCGATGGCCCTGCGGAACCGCATGGTCAGGGCCTGACCCTTTCACCGCGCTCCCTGTGGTGCAGCCGATTTTCGAGGGGGAGACGGTCAAGGTCTCTGTCGAGTCTGAGCCATTACCTTCAGGTCGACCCGAAACACCCACGGAAAAAATTCCGGTGCCCTCGCCAGCCCCCAGCGCGAGGGAGGGTGCCACTACCTCGCTGGGGACCTCCGAAGCCGAGACCAATGTAGAGGCGGGGCCGGAGACGAATGTGGCTCTTGTCGAGGCGCCCACTAAGGACCGATGGTCGCAGCTGGCTAGCAGTCCCACCGGCCCTTGTCCTGGCCTTGGTACCCTCGTGGACGATCTGGTGAGGCAGATCCATGACATCGTTGTTGCTTAGGCATCCTCCCAGGTGACCACTCCGTGTGTTGAGAACGAGCGCCTCGAGGCTCTGGGTGGCCAGTTGCAGGAGGAAGTCGCGGATAGCCTCGCACAGGAAGAGCTGACCGCGGCGACGAGGCGCAATGCTAGCGGAGACGGAATGCGAGCGCCGTGATGCCTCTTCGACGCTGAAGGAAGCCCAACTGGCGCTGGCGAGCACGCAGAACGGCCAGGAAGAGCTTCGCCTGGAGGAACTAACACTCTTTGGAGGTGGAGGAATGGTACCGCCTCCGCCGAGGAAAGGAGGAGGGACTTGCCTCCAGAGAGAAGGCGGTCGTTGAGGCTGAGAGGGACTTCTCGAAGCGAGAGGAGAAGCTAGCTCACATTAAGATCGAGCTCAGCCTCGAGCGAGAGCGTCTCGAGACCCTCGAGGCTGAGGTGCGAGAGACAGAGGCCCGTACCCAGAAGAAGGTCGACACTTGCAACGTCTGGCTTGCACCTACGGTTGGATCCGTAATCTTGGCTGGAATTCTTTTAAAATTGGGAACCTACGGGTATTTAAGATTTTCAGTACCCATGTTTCCTGAAGCGACACTTTGTTTCACTCCTTTCATTTATACTCTAAGCGCGATTGCTATAATATATACTTCCTTGACCACTTTAAGACAGATCGATCTTAAGAAGATCATTGCCTACTCCTTAGTAGCCCATATGAATTTGGTGACTATTGGTACGTTTAGTCAGGCGGCGACCATTAGGTCACCTATTTTGAGTTATGGTCACACAAGCAAGGCCAAAACATGTGTGCCAGGCGTGCGACCCATCAACCTACTAGCAACAGGGGAGAAAACTTAGTATGTCGCAACAATAGCGTTCTCACTACATCGAAATAGTAAAAATGGTGTAATGTAGCGATCCCATCTTTTAAACAAAGACAAGACCTCTGTGTTAATGTGCTAGTCCATGGATCACTTGCTAGCACCACAGCTAAAATGAAATATCATGCAAATGTGTCAAAATCTATTACATCGCATGATCCAGTCTTTACAAAATATGATTACAACTTGCATAGTCTTAGAAGACTAGCAGAAAACAGAATTACAGCGGAAAACATAGTACAACATTGAGCCCATCTTCTTCATGTGCCACAGGAAAAACATGTTGGCGATAGACTCGAGATCCTGAACGAAACCTCACTCGTCATCAGATTCATCTGCAATATGGAATATGCAGCCACAAGGGAGTCAATACAATTTAATGTAGGCAAGTAACACTATGGTGGATATAAAATGGCAAGTCTAAACTACATGCATATCTGGCTTGGTGGAGTTTAGGCTATTTGCAGAAAGCAAGTTTTTCCCTAACACTTTTGAAAAAGAGTTTTCCTTTCAAATATTGGCACCATGGGACACACCCATGAGCACCACTACTAATGTTTCCTTAGCCAAATTTTACTTCTTCAAAATGGTGTTGAGATTCTTCCATCCATCCTTGTCCAGCTGCTCGAAGTTGTCCATTTCCGGGAACACGGCTATGATCATAGTTTCTAACTCTTCAGAGGTTGTGCACTTTCACCCTTTGTCTTCAATTAGCCCAAACATCCTATGCACCCGGAGTGCATCATGGAAAGGAGAGAATTGAGACGAGATCTTTCAGAAGCAAGAATTCAACCCATCCAGCAAGACCCGTTCCACCTATAATTCTGCTACATCTTCATGTCAAGCAAGGGCTGAACTCTCACAACTTAGTTGATCAAGACAGAGCCCATATGTCAAAGGGATGCACGGAAAGCTACTAAACTTAGAGGGACTTAGGAATCTCTTTGTTTCCTGGGTGGCAATCCACAAGTGAACACCCCTCGGGGCGACACTCAACTCTCATCAACCAAACAACCAAATCCACCCAGGTGGTTCATTGAAATTGATACTTAGAATTTTTCACAACATTGAGTAAAACAAATTTGTAGCAAGGCTAAGCATCAAGTACGTATAAGTCTCCAAAATAACAAGTCTAAAGGATGGCTACACACTACTTGGTATTTTGCATAGCATAATAATAACTTAGTAAAATTCCCTAACATGCATACTACTCAAAAACACTAGTAATGCATAGTGAAAATATGGGAGATTTGATGGTGTGTCACTTGCCTTTGAATTTGGTGAAGAAGAATCACCTCTCTTCACAAAAGAACGTTGCTCTCCGTACAATCTAAACATTGAAAACACAACAACAGAATAAACAAGCATTCTAATAAACATTAAAAACAAATGAAGAAAACATACAAAACAACAAACAAAGAAAAGAGAAAACATGTGAAAACATTTAGTTTGAATGCACAAAAGAAAACTAAGTGATTGTACTTAGAGTTTGGCATTTGTGACTAAGGATTGGCCTTTGATCAAGAAGATCACACAAAGGTGTTAGGCTAATATATTTATGTCTTGTTTTCTTCAAGTCTTCTTTGACCTCCTTGAGTTTCTTCTGATGTCTAAGTTCTTTTGCATATACTTTGAAGGCCTTTATTGTAGTCTTCCTTGTTGAGTAGAAGAAATCATCTGAAGAACCTATCTAGGACTTGGAGACTTAGTCATATTGAATAAGAGAGGTAGTAGGTATTGTTAGAGTTCCTTAATAAAGGACTTGTAAAATCTTCTCTTCTTCTTCTTCATTTTCTGGGAGATTATTCTTCTGGAGTTGGCTCCTTGTTGAAGTTGTTCTTCTTGATGAGATCCTTGTTGAAGTCTTGGTCAAAACTCTCATCTCACTTGGGAAAATAAATTCTAAGTCTTGGGCAATACATCAATTATATTGAAAACAAATTCTAAATATTGGAAAACAAATTCTAAGTCTTCACATGATTGGTCTTGGAAAATATCCAGACTCCTTGGTAGATTCCTCCTTGGTGGTTACTTCATTGAAATTTCCAAAACTAGATACAACCTAGGGGCTGGTCTTGATCTAACTTAGCCATAGCACAAGGTCTTAGGGAATAGAAAAAAAAAAGACTTAGAGAAAAATAGAGAGATGGGGTTGGTCTTCTTGAAGATCCTCTTGAATTTCTTCTAAGTGCTTCTACTTTTTGGGATTCTTCTGAAGTTTCTAAGTCCTTCATTGGTCTTCAGGTGGGTTCTAACTAGGAGAACTAGAGAAAACATACATGGACATGGTTTTCAAGGCATCCAAGGGCTTAGGTTTTGTTCCCTCTAGTCTAAGGTTAGTATTTAGAACAAAATTGCTCAAGAAAACATATTGAAAATAATTACTGAAAATAAACTAAGTCAGAAATAGTCACATGAGCATATAACAACCAAACCCATTTTAACTTGGCCAAAAATCATTTTGGTCGCAAGGTAATGTTAGTACACATCAATAGGTCTCCACAAATATTTTATTTACAAAAATTGAATTTATAGAATTTAAACTATGCCAAAAAACACCAAACAAGCATATTTGAATTTGAACATATTTAAATTTATCAAATTTAAATTTTAACACTGCTAAAATATTCTACGTGTTGTGCTGATTTCAAAAAGTCCAAGTTTGCTTAATTTGGGCTTATGAATCGAAAGATATTGAAGATCTAATTTGGGGGGCTTTTCTGCAAAATAAACAGGGGATTTTCTGTTACAGAAATTGGGCAATCTGTGAGATCGTAAACACTGGCTCCTGATTGGCTGGTACCTTTTCGGCCGGATTGTGGATGCGGACCGTTTGATCTAAGTGACACTGGACGCGCGAGATTGATCGACCAGATCTAATCTTGACGGTTCGTTAGATCTGACGGTGAGGGAGAGAGGGGCGGCTCACCGTGGAGTTGTTCCGCCGGAGATGGCGATGCGGTGGTTCTCCGGTGCGGAAAAACGGCGGGGAGACGCTCCAGTGGGTCTCGGGTCCAGGGATGAAGACGAGGAGAGGCGGCGCGTCAAGAGGAGCTCGATGGCTCAGTCCGTGTCGTTGATAGCTTCCGGGACGGGCGCCGCGAGACGAACGGAGATGTATGGCTCCGATGATCTTCGGACATGGACGGCACCGCTGTTTCGCTGCGGAAGAAACGCAATCGAGCACACGGTTAGGAGCGCCAGAGGGAGGGGATCACGTCGAGGTCAAAAGGGGACGGAGAGAACCTGTTCTGTCGCCAGAAGTGAAGAAAAGGCGGCGGCTAGGGTTCTGATTCCGGCGAGAGATTGTTCCTTCCCGGTGGCGCAATCGGAGGGGGAACGAGAGGGAAAACAGAGAGGAGAGGCAAGGATTTTATATGATGGTCCCGGGGATCAATTTGGTGCCCTGATTCGCAAGAAATAGGGAGTTTGAGATCGTCACGCATCCGGACTCGTTTCTTGCACGGGAGGAAGAAGCGTCATCTTCTGCGTCACTCTTGGGCCCACCTGTCAGGGAGAGAAAGAGAGGGAGAGGAGATGTGGGCTGTTCTTGGGCTGTTGCGGCCTGCTCTGTGCTGCGCCCGTTGTAGTTAGGGTATGGGCCTATGGGCTTCCATGCGTTGCTTTTTTTGTTCTTTTTTTCCTGTTTTAATTCAATAAAACATATCTTTTTAAATAAAACTCCAAATGGCTTCAAACAAAAACCTATAGTTTTGTAAAAACTTTCTCTGTCAAAAGGAAACATTTATGTGCTGTTTCAATACAATTAAAATAATAATATTTTCAAAATATGATTAACTTACTAATAGAAACTTAATGCCATTTTCAAAATGGAAAAATAATTAATCAAATAATTTGTTAAATAAGTAAAGAGATTTTCACAAATGAAAACATTGTTTTCTCTAAGTTAAATATCCAATTTTAAACAAGAAGGGATTTTATGGAAAACATCTTAGTACCAATATCTAGATATATAATTGAAAGGTGATATAATTAATTTTGGCTTTTGAAAATATTTTTATAAATCAACTAACTGAAAGATGAATTATCATAGATGGTTTGAGGTCTAAAACAACATTGGGGAAAGCACTTCATTGAGAAAACAAATACTTTGCATAAATATTTATTTTGGGAAAGATTTAGGGTTTAATAAACAGTAGCATTTTTGGATTATCATTTCCAATAACATTGGAATAAAAAAATAATGTTTCCTTTTTGTATGAGTTTTTTTTTGTGAGTTGCTTTAGTGGAAAGAAAAAAAATTAAATTTTTGTGATTTTTTAATGTCTCCAAAAATCAGGATGTTACAAACTACCACCCTTAAAAGAAATCTCGTCCCGAGATTTGGGAAGGCTAGAAAGAAATATTGGTTTGGGTTACTTGGGTTCCATTGCAACTTGGTGGCTACCACCCTTAAAGAAATGTTTGTGGGTATACTAATCTCATGGATTGATTGTGTAGTTTGTCTCCAGATGTCTTGAGTATAACTTTCCTTCATAGTAGGATGCAAACTAACTGATGCATGTCGAACTTCGTTTGACACCGAGGGGTCATTATTTGGGCCAATCAAAAGTATTTGGGTCCCTCTCAACTGGGTCTTTTGATTTCCTTGGCAACCTTCCATCTTGCTGTTGACCTTCTCATGGTTGTTGGCATTATAGCTAGGTATTTGGTTGGGTTTAGAATAGATGAGTAGAGATTTAGAAAGATCTAAGAAAGGTTCCTACCTCAACACATCAAAAAGGCAAGTCATCTTACAAACAACAACTAGCAAACATTTATCACACCAAACAACAAGGTTTTTAGAAAAAGAAACTAATATTGTCATACCCCACTCATTGGTATGATCAATACACTAACAAGTTGACGTTGTCCTAACAAAGTAACTAGATTGGTGGTCTCATCTATATCTTCCGGAGTCTCTTCAGGCTTTCTGTCAACAGCTTGAGGCGTTTCTGATTGTTGTGAAGTCTGGGTATATCTCCAAGTGTCTTCAGTTGTCTTGAGTGTATACCTTCATGTTGAAACCAAATGGTCATGTCAAAGATATTCCTTGTACTTCATCACCACTCGTGTCTTGATGGAAAACTAGAGGTATGTCATCTATAATAAGAGAAGGAGATTTTGAAGGTGAATAATAGATGAGAGGATATGAGAAAGATTAAGACGAGATGTTTTATTTCTAGAAAGTTTGAACTAAATAGACTTTCAGTCCTATGGTCTTTTCCAAACTTAGGGTCTCGAATTCTACAGGCAACACAATGCTCTGATACCATTTTGTCGCGATCCCATCTTTTAAACAAAGACAAGACCTCCTTGTTAATGTGCTAGTCCCTGGATCACTTGCTAGCACCACAGTTCAAAATGAAATATCATGCAAATGCGTCAAAATCTATTACATCGCATGATCCAGTCTTTACAAAATATGGTTACAACTTGCATAGTCTTAGAAGACTAGCAGAAAACAGAATTACAGCGGAAAACATAGTACAACATTGAGCCCATATTCTTCATGTGCCACAGGCAAAACATGTTGGCGATAGACTCGAGATCCTGAACGAAACCTCACTCGTCATCAGATTCATCTGCAATATGAATATGCAGACACAATGGAGTCAATACAATTTAATGTATTGGCAAGTAACACTATGGTGGATATAAAATGGCAAGTCTAAACTACATGCATATCTGGCTCGGTGGAGTTTAGGCTATTTGCAGAAAGCAAGTTTTTCCCTAACACTTTTGAAAAAAGAGTTTTCCTTTCAAAGGTTGGCACCATGGGACACACCCATGAGCACCACTACTAATGTTTCCTTAGCCAAATTTTACTTCTTCAAAATGGTGTTGAGATTCTTCCATCCATCCTTGTCCAGCTGCTCGAAGTTGTCCATTTCCGGGAACACGGCTATGATCATAGTTTCTAACTCTACAGAGGTTGTGCAATTTCACCCTTTGTCACCCAGAGTGCATCATGGAAAGGAGAGAATTGAGACGAGATCTTTAAGACGCAAGAATTCAACCCATCCAGCAAGACCCGTTCCACCTATAATTCTGCTACATCTTCATGTCAAGCAAGGGCTGAACTCTCACAACTTAGTTGATCAAGACGGAGCCCATATGTCAAAGGGATGCACGGAAAGCTACTAAACTTAGAGGGACTTAGGAATCTCTTTGTTTCCTGGGTGGCAATCCACAAGTGAACATCCCTCGGGGCGACACTCAACTCTCATCAACCAAACAACCAAATCCACCCAGGTGGTTCATTAAAATTTATACTTAGAATTTTTCACAACATTGAGTAAAACAAATTTGTAGCAAGGCTAAGCATCAACTAAGTATAAGTCTCCAAAAATAACAAGTCTAAAGGATGGCTACACACTACTTGGTATTTTGCATAGCATAATAATAACTTAGTAAAATTCCCTATCATGCATACTACTCAAAAACACTAGTAATGCATAGTGAAAATATGGGAGATTTGATGGTGTGTCACTTGCCTTTGAATTTGGTGAAGAAGAATCACCTCTCTTCACAAAAGAACGTTGCTCTCCGTACAATCTAAACATTGAAAACACAACAACAGAATAAACAAGCATGCTAACAAACATACAAACAAATGAAGAAAACATACAAAACAACAAACAAAGCAAAGAGAAAACATGTGAAAACATTTAGTTTGAATGCACAAAAGAAAACTAAGTGATTGTAGTTAGAGTTTGGCATTTGTGACTAAGGATTGGCCTTTGATCAAGAAGATCACACAAAGGTGTTAGGATAATCTATTTCTGTCTTGTTTTCTTCAAGTCTTCTTTGGCCTCCTTGAGTTTCTTCTGATGTCTAAGTTCTTTTGCATATACTTTGAAGGCCTTTATTGTAGTCTTCCTTGTTGAGTATAAGAAATCATCTGAAGAAACTATCTAGGACTTGGAGACTTAGTCATATTGAATAAGAGAGGTAGTAGGTATTGTTAGAGTTCCTTAATAAAGGACTTGTAAAATCTTCTCTTCTTCTTCTTCATTTTCTGGGAGATTACTCTTCTGGAGTTGGCTCCTTGTTGAAGTTGTTCTTCTTGATGAGATCCTTGTTGAAGTCTTGGTCAAAACTCTCATCTCACTTGGGAAAATAAATTCTAAGTCTTGGGCAATACATCAATTATATTGAAAACAAATTCTAAATATTGGAAAACAAATTCTAAGTCTTCACATGATTAGTCTTGGAAACTATCCATACTCCTTGGTAGATTCCTCCTTGGTGGTTACTTCATTGAAATTTCCAAAACTAGATACAACCTAGGGGCTGGTCTTGATCTAACTTAGCCATAGCACAAGGTATTAGGGAACAGAAAAGAAAAAGAAGAAAGACTTAGAGAAAAATAGAGAGATGGGGTTGGTCTTCTTGAATATCCTCTTGAATTTCTTCTAAGTGCTTCTACTTTTTGGGATTCTTCTGAAGTTTCTAAGTCCTTCATTGGTCTTCAGGTGGTTTCTAACTAGGAGAACTAGAGAAAACATACATGGACATGGTTTTCAAGGCATCCAAGGGCTTAGGTTTTGTTCCCTCTAGTCTAAGGTTAGTATTTATAACAAAATTGCTCAAGAAAACATATTGAAAATAATTACTGAAAATAAACTAAGTAAAAAATAGTCACATGAGCATATAACAACCAAACCTATTTTAACTTAGCCAAAAATCATTTTGGTCGCAAGGTAATGTTAGTACACATCAATAGGTCTCCAAAAATATTTTATTTACAAAAAATGGATTTATAGAATTTAAACTATGCCAAAAATCACCAAACAAGCATATTTGAATTTGAACATATTTAAATTTATCGAATTTAAATTTTAACACTGCTAAAATATTCTACGTGTTGTGCTGATTTCAAAAAGTCCAAGTTTGCTTAATTTGGGCTTATGAATCAAAAGATATTGAAGATCTAATTCGGGGGGCTTTTCTGCAAAATAAACAGGGGCTTTTTTTGTTACACAAATTGGGCAATCCGTGAGATCGTAAACACTGGCTCCTGATTGGCTGGTACCTTTTCGGCCGGATTGTGGATGCGGACCGTTGGATCTAAGTGACACTGGACGCGCGAGATAGATCGACCAGATCTAATCTTGACGGTTCGTTAGATCTGACGGTGAGGGAGAGAGGGGCGGCTCACCGTGGAGTTGTTCCTCCGGAGATGGCGATGCGGTGGTTCTCCGGTGCCGAAAAACGGAGGGGAGACGCTCCGGTGGGTCTCGGGTCAAGGGATGACGACGGGGAGAGGCGGCGCGTCAAGAGGAACTCGATGGCGCAGTTAGTGTCGTCGATAGCTTCCGGGACGGGAGTCGCGAGACAAACGGAGATGTACGGATCCGATGAACTTCGGACATGGACGGCACCGCTGTTTCGCTGCGGAAGAAACGCAATCGAGCACACGGTTAGGAGCGCCAGAGGGAGGGGATCACGTCGAGGTCAAAAGGGGACGGAGAGAACCTGTTCTGTCGCCGGGAGTGAAGAAAAGGCGGCGGCTAGGGTTCTGATTCCGGCGAGAGATTGTTCCTTCCCGGCGGCGCAATCGGAGGGGGGACGAGAGGGAAAACAGAGAGGAGAGGCAAGGATTTTATATGATGGTCCAGGGGATCAATTTGGTGCCCTGATTCGCAAGAAATCGGGAGTTTGAGATCGTCCCGCATCCGGACTCGTTTCTTGCATGGGAGGAAGAAGCCACGATGACGTCATCTTCTGCGTCACTCTTGGGCCCACCTGTCAAGGAGAGAAAGAGAGGGAGAGGCGATGTGGGCTGTTCTTGGGCTGTTGCGGCCTGCTTTGTGCTGCACGCGTTGTAGTTAGGGTATGGGCCTATGGGCTTCCACGCGTTGCTTTTTTTGTTCTTTTTTTTCCTGTTTTAATTCAATAAAACATATCTTTTTAAATAAAACTCCAAATGGCTTCAAACAAAAACCTATAGTTTTGTAAAAACTTTCTCTGTCAAAAGGAAACATTTATGTGATGTTTCAATACAATTAAAATAATAATATTTTCAAAATATGATTAACTTACTAATAGAAACTTAATGCCATTTTCAAAATGGAAAAATAATTAATCAAATAATTTGTTAAATAAGTAAAGAGATTTTCACAAATGATTACATTGTTTTATCTAAGTTAAATATCCAATTTTAAACAAGATGGGATTTTATGCAAAACATCTTAGTACCAATATCTAGATATAGAATTGAAAGGTGATATAATTAATTTTGGCTTTTGAAAATATTTTTATAAATCGACTAACTGAAAGATGAATTATCATTGATGGTTTGAGGTCAAAAACAACATTGGGGAAAGCACTTCATTGAGAAAACAAGTACTTTGCATAAATATTTATTCTGGGAAAGATTTAGGGTTTAATAAACAGTAGCATTTTTGGATTATCATTTCCAATAACATTGGAATAAAAAAATAATGTTTCCTTTTTGTATGAGTTTTTTTTTGCGAGTTGCTTTAGTGGAAAGAAAAAAAAAATTAATTTTTTGTGATTTTTTAATGTCTCCAAAAATCAGGATGTTACATGTAACCTCACTCGGTTCGAGGGATGGATGGTGCTTTCTTGTGTGTATCGACTTGTCACATTGCTTGGTATCTCCTCACTTTTCCAAAAACTTAGCAAACTGCTTTTCTTCACTTGACTCCTCAAACCGTTCTGCAAATGGCAGCTTCGGCTTAGCAGATGGAACTGAAGTCGAACTCCAGAAATCGCTATTGGAAGCCTCTTGTTCTCTAACTCATGCATCCAGTAAATGCCCTGGTCATGTAGGAGTTCAAATCAACCTAACTCTTCACCAGAGAAAGCATGTCTTTCGTTTGATTTAGTTACAGATGGACTATCAAAGATATTGGCTAGAGGTCAAGATGCTGGGGTGCTGCAAGGTGTGGGGAATGGCAATCTAGATATATATAATAGCTAATCTTTTTTGAAGTGTCATGATTGTATCAGGATCTATTTTTATTTGGCTCAATCTTTTTTAGACAAAAAATATTGAACCGAGTTTAATTGCAATCAATTGTGAAGAATAAAGAAGAATTACTGCATTTCAAGATGAGGGCGGACCGCAAGCGGGGCATTCAAAGGGAAGTTGAAGCTGGTCGCGCGACTATCTGCAGAGAGCTCCTAAGGGATTTTGGACAGAAAAACAAAGACCTGGAGGCCAAGTTTGTTCAGCGGAAGAAGGAGCTGGAGAAGAAAGTGAAGGACCTTGAGGAGGACCTGGAGCGGGTCCACCAAAGGGGCGATGAAGAGAGGAAGGCAAAAGATCTCGCTGCCAAGGAGGCTGCGAGGTAATAGGCGAACCTTCTCACCTTGCAAGGGCAGATTGCCCCTCTTGTAGAGGGAGAGGAGGAGCGTCAAGCCTCCACTCAGCAGGCGCGTGAGCTGCATCGCCAGTTCGAGGTGATGTTCCTTCGAGCGTTGCGCAGCACCCGCGCCATTGCTGACCGCCTGCACATTGAATCGTCGGACCTCCCCCCCTCGAGTTTAGTGGCGCCGGCTACATGCACTACTTCTTGCGGTTCATTACCACGCTCAAGGAGGAGGTTCATGACCTGTACGGAGTCTTGAATGAGGAGAACCTCCAGCGTTTGGCGGTGGCGGCCGACCATGCCTTTTCCCGGCTTCAGCTCGCCGATCCCCTCTTCGACTTCAGCATCCTTTCTGCGCCGATCCCTACTGATCTTTAGGAAGGCCTCCGAAGCGAGGTGCAGGAGGCGGTGAATGCCTTCACTGAGAAGTTCGACCCATTGAAGGGTCCGACTGGTCCTGACAAGGTGGGAGGATCTGGTGGCGACGCCAAGGACTCCGAAGGCCATCACTCTTCCGCCTTCGCTTGATTGCTATCTTTATTTCCTTGTGCATGTAATAGATAGTAGGTGAACCTTTTGGTGCACAATACCCTTGATTTGTTGTGCCTTAATTTATGGGAGTTCCCTCGTGGTGATACTTAGCTTTTATGTGTTGATGTCCTTCGAGACACTTTGCTTGTGTCCTTTGCAGTGGGCCTCTTGCTGCTCCTTGTGGAGGATTCTCCGAGCTCCGTGTGGAGAGCTGAGTGCTTTCTCCTTGGGAATGAGGCAATCCTGCAGTTTGTGCTCCCGGAGAGGTGCGTGTTTGGTTCTTCCTTCGTGAGCATCTCGTGAGGAGAACCATGCCAAGCGGCTTGGCGAGGTGTTGTGTGCGGTAGCGACCCGCTTACATACATCGTTCCAGTGCCCGCTCGTGGGATGCTCTCGAGAGGAAAAGGACACTCGCGCACCCTTTGGAGAGGGAAGTATGCATGCCGAGATGGACGCATATGATCTTGTTGGATGAAAAAAAGGCAAGCTTGCTGACATGCGAAAAGAGTTGGGATTGCTTTGGGAAAGCAACAAGATTTTACTCCTAGGGTGAGGCATTGTTCTCTTACAAAACGCTTGGGGCTGTCGTGACCTTGTGGTCCCCCAAGAAGCACTTGACGTCACCGTGCGGACACATGACTCCCATCTTCATGGGGCTTAATCTCGCGTGTGTTTAGGTGCATAGCTCGACGATGTAGTGGCCTTGTGGTGCCCTCGTGTAACAAAAGTTTGCCCCGCCGGAGCGGGGCTCCCATTTGTGTGGGTAGAAGCTCCCGCGACCTTGTGGCCTGCCTAGATAGAGCTCCATGAGACCCTCACGGAGAGAGGCCCCGGCATCATTTTTACCGTGGCGTCACGGGGTCCCCTCGTGGGTACGTCTCTATGCCCTTGTGAGGACCATAGAGCGAGCATGTGGTGAGCGCTCCTCCCTAGTAAGGAGGCGCGCTCGCATGGAGTGCAGTGGTAGCCCCCGAGCCTCCAGCGTTCTGGGGTCTTCGGGGTGGCTGCTATCTCTTGAGAGACCAGCAACCTCTTCTTGGGCGCCTCATCGAGGTGTCCCACACCGTCTTCATCGTCAGGGTGTGAGGTTGCCACCTTCTTGTAGACTAGCTCGACAGAGCGCGTCGCATCCTCCACCTCTCCATGGTTGGTGATGGTGCCAGCAGCCCGGGCAGCTTGGCGAGATTGTACGCGTGGTGCGTTGATACGTCGAAAATGTATCTCCTTTTCCGAACACTTTTCTTATTGTTTTCCTCTAAACTTGTGTGTTTTGAATACAACTAACACGAACTAACACTGTTTTCAGCAGAGTTACCTTGGTGTCTTGTTTTTGTGCAGAAAAACCAACTTTTGGGAAATTGCCCAGAAAAGACCCCATTGGTGTTTTCACACCGGAAGACCCCGGGAGCCAGGAGAAGAGCCACAGGGTGGCCACACCCCCTAGCGCGCCCCCCTTGGCCGCGCCAGCATAGGGTGTCGGCCACCCAGAGCCCCCTCGGACTCCCCTTTTGACTACAAATAGCCTTCAACCCTAAAACGCGAGGGGGTTCAATATATTCGATAGAAACACAACAGAGCGCCGCCGCCACCCCGAACCTCGATTCGGGAATCAGATTTTCCTGTTCTGGAACCCTGCCGGGACGGGGAAGTGGAGGAGATCATCGTCATCGTCATCACCAACGCCTCTACATCGACCATCCATGTTTCCCCCATCCATGTGTGAGTAATTCCCCGCTGTAGGCTGAAGGGGATGGTAGGGATTGGATGAGATCGTTCATGTAATAATGCCGTGATTGTTAGGGCAGAGTGCCTAGTATCCTCTATTAGTGCTATTGACATTGTTGCAACTTTGTATGCTTAATGCTTGCCACTTTGGGCCTGAGTGCCATGATCTCAGATCTGAACATGTTATTGAATCATGATGATAAGTATTGTTTCTTGATCATACCTGCAAGTTGTTTACACATACTGTTGTCCGGAACCCGAGGCCCCAAAGTGATAGAAATTGGGACAACCGGAGGGGATGGCTGTGATGGGAGGATCACATGTGCTCACGGAGTGTTAATGCTTTGCTCCGGTGTTCTATTAGAAGGAACACCTTAACTGCCAGTAGTTCCCTTGAGGCCCCGCTGAAAACGGGCTGGTAGGACAAAAGATGTTGTGCAAGTTCTCATTGTGAGCACGTACGACTATTTACAAAACACATGCCTATGGTTACTTAGTGCTTGGATGCTTTATCTTATTTATCTGCAATGCCCATGACTTGATCATTATATGAACTATCTTATCCATGCAACGCCCGTTTATCCATCCCTATGCCTACAGTATTTAATCCTGCTGTTTACTTAAAACACCGCTGGTTCTGTTTTCATTCCACTTATGCTATTATTTCACTACTACTGCTACTATAAAACTGTTACTACTGATAAAACCACTATGAACAAAAGTACTTTCAGGTGCAGGTGAATTGACAACTCACTTGTTAAGGCTCACAAATATTCTTTGGCTCCCCTTGTGTCGAATCAATAAATTTGGGTTTTACTTCCCTCGAGGAGTGTTGCGATCCCCTATACTTTTGGGTCATCAAGACTATTTTCTGGCGCCGTTGCCGGGGAGCATAGCTTTATTTGCAAGCTCACCGGAGAGTACTATTATCTACTGCCATCATTCATCATGGGTAAGACTCGTGATGGAAAGTTTCCTATATTACCATCCACTACAAGAAGAGGTATAACTCTGAACACCTCTGTTGCTCTTGATTCACTGTCTGTTATGAGTAAGTTGCTTAACCACCACATGCTACACATGCTACTTCCGCTGAATCTGAAAATACTTATGATACTTTTGATCATGCTTCTACTGTGCTTGATGAGAGTGGTTCTCTCGGTCCTTTCTTCGATGCTAATTTCGCTAAAGCTAAAAATATTGCAAACACTGAAACTCCTGATAAAAATCTTGTTACTCATGCTTTTTCACCTGAGTTTAGAGAGAATCCTAGTGATGATTTTGATGATCCTATATTGAACTTAGTGATGATCTTATTAATGAAATACAAGCTATGAAGGATAAAGATGTTGTTATACATCTTATTGAAAGTTGTGCTGTTAAATATAAATTATCTCGTGATGCTAAGTTTGCTACTTCTCCCATTAATATTAGGGATAAGGATTATGATTTCTCTCTTGATTTATATTATATATTTATTGTTGAGAAAGAACCTAACTGAAAATGAAAGAGTTATGAAACATATGAATGAGCTCTCCTCTCTGAGTAGTTTGTTCTCTGATGATCTTAAGAAATGTAGCTATTTTGTTACTAAAATATTCCCTTTCTCATTAAAAGATGAAGCTAAAACTTGGTTTAACAGTTTGTCTCCGGGATCTATTGATAGTCCTATTGGTTTGGTTAATGCTTTCTTTCAGAAATATTTTCCTGCTAGTGCTCAACATGCTGCTTTACAAAATATATTTAATTTCATGCAATTAGAAGAAAAAAATTGCCTGTATCTTGGGCAAGGTTTTGTTCTATAGTTAGGGCTACACCTGGGGATAATCTAGAAGATAATAAACTTCTTGATATATTCTATAATGGACTAACTGTTGAATCTAGGACATACCTGGATAGTTGTGCTGGTTGTGTTTTCAGGCAAAAAACTCCAGGAGAAGCTGAGGAATTAATGGCTAAAATAAGCCAAAATCATGATGATTGGACTATGGTTGAGCCTGAGCCGACCCCTACTCCAGTATGAACACCAACACCAACACCCAAGAAGAGGGGAATTACTGAGTTAAGTGATGAAGTGATGAGAGAAGCCAAGAAATCTCTTAAAGAGAGGGGTATTAAATCTGAATATGTGAAGAATCTTCCACCTATAGAAGAATTATGTAAGACAATCCCTCACTCATCCACCATTGAGGTACACTCTCTCCAATATTTTGATAGTAGAGACATTCCCTATAATAAACCTCCTGATAAATGTTTAGATGAATTTGATAATTATGTTATCAAGCAAGATAATTTTAATATGAGAGTGCAAAATCACCTAATGGAAAACTCTAGAGCTATTGATAATTTGCATGGTATTATAGAAAGAACCTCTAATGATGTTAAAATGCTTGTTAATTTTTTTCAAATGGTTCAAACTCAGAATGATCAACTTGCTAAAGTGCAAAAAGATTTGCTAGTTAATGCCTCTAAAGAAAAATATGCTTATGAAATAAGAACTAGAAGTGGTATTGCTACACAAGATCCTTTATATCCCGAGGGACATCCTAAAATAATTGAACAAGATTCTCAGCAAACTAATGATAATGTTATTCATACTAAGAAGAAAAAGAAGAAGAAACATAAAACTGCTGTAGAATCCTATGAACTTGCTAAAGATCCTAATAGTATATCTATCTCTGATGCTGAAACTGAAAGTGGTGATGAAAAGAATGATGCTTCTGATAAAGAAGAACCTGTAGCTGAACCTGAAAAGCAAACTAAAACAGCAAAGTATACTAAGGAAGATTTCATTGCTAATAAACATGGTAATGAGAGAGAACCTTGCATACAAAAACCAATGCCTTTTCCTAATAAGAAACGCAAATCTAAGGAGGAAGAACACTATAAAAAAATTGTGAATGGATGAAAACTTTGTTGTTGCAAATTCCTTTAACTGATGCAATTAAATTTCCCCCTTATGCAAAATATATGAAAGATATAGTCTCTAACAAAAGGAAGATTCCTAATGAGGAAATATCCACTATGCTTGCTAATTACTCTTTTAATGGCAAGGTTCATGAGAAGCTCGGAGATCCTGGTATACCAACTATTCTCTATTCTATTAAAAATAATTATGTTAGAACTGCTTTGTGTGATTTGGGAGCTGGAGTTAGTGTCATGCCTTTTACTCTCTATAAAAGACTCCTCCTAGAAAAATTGATAAAAACTGATATATCTTTGCAAATGGCTGATAAGTCTACTGCTATTCCTGTGGGTATATGTGAGGATGTTCCCGTTCAAGTTGCTAATAATTGTCTGATATTAACTAACTTTGTTGTGTTGGAAATGCATGAAGATGATAATATGTCTATTATTATTGGAAGACCTTTTCTTAATACTGCAGGGGATGTTATTGGTTGCAATCAAGGAAAAGTTACTTTTAATGTTAATTATAAAGAGCACACTGTTTATTTTCCCAACAAGATTGATAGAAAATATGGTCTAAATTCCATTGAAAATATTGAGACCATCAAGATTGGAGAATTTTATTGTCCTATTCCAAAGCCACCCAAAGAATATGAAATTATTATGATTGGGACTATGTCTATCGAGGTTGAGGTAACATGAGTATTTAGTGAGAAACAAAGTTTTGTTTCATATAAAATTATTTTGGTAGCAAGACTTGATCACCCTTGTTAACAAAATGATTTTAAATGAAGTGGACAATGTTTTCACTATGTTTTCACCTTCCCCATTATGTTTTCACCATGTTTACTTTTGTTATCACATTTCTACTTGAGTACAATCATGTTTTCCACCATCCTTATGCATGTTTTCCTGATGTTTTCACCCTGATTACTGAGGTTATGCATGTTTTCACCATCCATACTTTTGTTTTCACCACTACCACCTTTGTTTTCCTTGGTTATTCTTTCATTAGAGTGTCATAGAACCTCTGTAGTGCTGGTTTTGGTTTTGTTTTCCACGTTTTCACTTTCGTTTTCCCGGTTTTTATTAATTATTAAAATTCTAGAAATACCTTAAAAATAAAGTTTCTCGAAAAATTCCAGAAAATTTATAATAATTTTTTACGTCAAAAATGAGGCAGAAAGCCACCTGGGAGGCCCCAGGGGGACCCACCAGTCAGGCACGCCACAGGGTGGCGCAGCCAGCCCCTGGTGGCACCAGTACATGGTGTGGGGCCCCCTGGCCCTCCACTTTCTCTCTCCACTGCCTAAGTCTTCTCTCTCACCTCACAAAACTGAAAACATTTCCTAGAACCCGATTTCTTGCTGTTCTTCCTCTGGATTTTTTATCTCCTTCTTGAGCCCATCATTTGTGCTGATATTTGGTGTGTTTGATCTCCAGTATGTGACTCCTCCGATGATCCAAGTAGAATTTTGTTTAGTGAAGTATTTCTTGAGTATTTTGCCACAGTAGGTGAAAACTTATGTGAGTTTGCATGCTTGATTTGTGTAGAAATAATGTAGTTTTGATGTATGTTTAGCTCTCTTATAAGTCCCTATGGTAGTTTCCACCTTACAGTTGCTTGAAATTAATTTTTGTGATGATTGTTGAAAAATTTCAGAGATGGAGCACAATGTTCATCAACTAAACCAGCATGAGTTGGAGTTGCATGAGGTCATGGTCGTGCACCGTGAAGAGAGGGTGTTCCCATCAATCTATCCGTGTCAGGAATTCATGAGGATTACGGAAATTTCGCAGGATTTTAACACCCTTATGCATAATGCAGGCTTGGACCGTTTCATTGAGGACGAGCCCATCCAATATGTGAAACTAACTATGTCCGTGGTGGAGGATTTTTGTTTTAAATGGTCCCCAACTAACCCAATGGTCCATTATAAAATTTATAATAAAGCTGTGAGCCTGCCTTTTAGTGTTTTTTGTGCAGCTATTAAAGTACCTGAGTGGGGTTCTTGTGAGAAGATAAGTGGGCAACCTAAACCACTACTGGATTTATATGGAGAGATTTGCCAATGCAGAAGCTTCACAGGGGATAGTGGAAAGGATGGGAGCTTTCTGAGAGCGAGCTAGACCCATACCTTGAGCATCACCCCCAGCAAGGGGAGGATGCCGACGAGGGGGACGATATTGATTTCGCCCAGCCCTATGATACCACGGGGATCCCATACCAGCACCCCGGTTATGACTATGCGCCAGCTGCTTCATCTTCTTCTTGGGCGCCCGAGTACGACCCCGCGAGGGATGACCCACCGCAGTGGGGATATTTTCCGCGCTTTGATTGATCTCCACTTAGGCCAAAAGCCTAAGCTTGGGGGAGGTATACCGACATCGCACTCATTTATATATCATGTTCTGTCGTTTCTTTGTATATTCGTGTTTTCTCTTTGTTTCTTTCATTTGTTTTTGTTTCTTTCATTTCTTTTGTTTTTATTGTTCTGTTCTTGTTTTCGAAAACACAAAAGGACCAAAAATATTTCTGTTGTTTCTCTATATTTGTTTCTTTAGTTGGTTTGCTTTATCCTTTAAGTTACAGTTTAATATTCAAAATTCCAAAAATATTTTGCTTTGTTTGCTTGATTCCTTTCTGTTCTTGTTTTCATTGAAAAAGCCCAAAAATATTTGTTTGTTGTTCTTCTTTAGTTTTGTAAAGGTTGTTGCAGAGTTCAACAGTCGTCCGTGATTCCGTTGGAGCTTGGTTTTCATTATATATTATTCGAGCCACAAGTGAAGAGAAATAATGACGATCTATGACAATTCAAGTTGTGGTGAGAGGCTGGTATGAACTCTATTTTCTTTCATTTTTGTACATATACCCATCTATGTGAGCATGCTTAGTTCGTATAAGATATGTGTGGTTTAATGGCTGCTTAATACTTCGTGCTCTCTCATGTTTTGCTCCAATTTATTAATAGTAAATGGCCTGTCGCATAAATATTTGTTTGCATTGTTCTATTCGTAGAAGGGTATGACATTGTGGTAGCCTCCTCTGACTGTTTCATTTGAATCGACTTGGCACATGCTCACGCATGCTAATACTGAAAATAAAAAGTCAATAAGCATCGATGATTTATTTTGCCTCAGAGTTCTAGTATCAATTTTACTAGAATGATGCCCCGCGCGTTGCAGCGGGTATCTCTTTAATAATTCTAATAAAAAGTTTGAAACTTGAATTGTCTATAGAAATATGGAAAATTTAGTTGATCATATCCTTCGAGGTGCTAAATTAAAATGACATGAAATGTATATATGTGTATTTTATAGTTTAAACTTCATTATCTTTCTAGAGTATACCTGATTGATATAGATAAGTTGAAATCAACGTGTTGAATAAATGGATGATGTGGATAGTTTACATGAAGATTTTCGTATAATTGTTTAAAAAAATCAGTGGTTGGTAACATAAGAAGATCACATAATTTTGAATAATATTTTTATGATTTTCATCACTGAAAATGCACTTGGCTGACGAAGCTATTTCCGGTGTAGTACATATGATTTAACTGTGTAGTTACGTAGCGGGATGGTGTGATCTTATCAGTATAGCCGAGTAAAAGAATGACATGGAAAATTTGATCGCTAAAATAAAATATGACGTGTATCTTTGCATGTAGAGATATAAAATACATAATTAATATCAGTGGAGGATGATGTGGATAATTGATTGGCTAAAAAAAGGTGATGTGGATAGGTTGCATGTTGAGATAGAAAAAATATTAATTACACTTAGTGGGGTTTTGCTTTATAAGAAGTATAGATGCCTCAGTTAATTTTACTTTGTCACAAACATGATTATGATAGTTGTTGCTCTCTTGATTGTCGCTCCCTGTCTATTGCTAGCCTTCACCTGTACTGAGTATGAGCTCTACTCGTGCATCCAACTCCCAAAAACCAAAGTTTGCCAAATGTGTCCACCGTACCTACCTATATGTGGTATTTAACCGCCACTCCAAGTAAATTGCTCATGTGCTACCTTTAAAACCTGCTAAAAATTATTCCTGTTTTGTGCCCCTGTTTTTTCTCATGAGGACGTAAATAAAGAATCTTTATCTCACTTGTTGATTGGATTTCACACCCTGGACTAGTGGCTTCATCCGCTTATCTAAATGATAGAAGAGCTGGCAGCGGGGTGCCCAACCCCAAATTAATACACACAAATTCTCTTCACTCTTTTTGCCCCTGATTTATCAGTCAAAGCATAATTGTGTAAACAAAATAGAAAGAGGGATGACCTTCTAACCAGATGTGTCCTTCACATGGGAGCCGCTCTTGTGAATCCAGTTGGCTTGTGAAGTATTGTATTGTCTGTTTACCATTTGTTGACATAAGCATACACCTCTCTCAAAATATTTTCAATACCCCTGTTTAATAAAATAAAAATCTCTAGCACATGAGTGATCCACGCTTCCCTCTGCGAAGGGCCTTTCTTTTACTTTTATGTTGAATCTCCGCCATATTCTTTGAGCACTTTCTTGAGAGCACAATGGTCATTCTTAGTGTGATGTGTTTGTCCAAAGTACGGTTGATTGTGGTATAACTTTGATACTTGTATCTTTGATATATGTACTTCTAGTCTTCCCTCGAGCTTCAGAGGTGCCCTGGCATTTATGTTTTGCCCCACACTTAAGGGCAAGCGAGATACCACTTTATCAGATCCTATTATGAATACTTCAATCTTGCAAATAGTTATGCTTCATGTTGTTTATTATTAATATGTTGTTATCTCTTCATGGTTTGCATAGCTATTAAGTGACAGTATCTTGCATGTATCTTATCATGAGCATAATTAAGTTTTCGATCATATAGTGAGTATGTTTACATCATATGAAACAAATGTGTTCGTAAAAGTCTTTTATCGCACTCAGTTGTCACTGAATTGCTTGAGGACAAGAAATAAGCTAAGCTTGGGGGAGTTGATACGTCGAAACTGTATCTCCTTTTCCGAACACTTTTCTTATTGTTTTCCTCTAAACTTGTGTATTTTGAATACAACTAACACGGACTAACGTTGTTTTCAGCAGACTTACCTTGGTGTCTTGTTTTTATGCAGAAAAATCAACTTTCGGTAAATTGCCCAGAAAAGACCCCATTGGTGTTTTCACACCGGAAGACCCCGGGAGCCAGAAGGGGGCCAGGAGAAGAGCAACATGGTGGCCACACCCCCTGGCGCGCCCCCCCTTGGCCGCGCCAGCATAGGGTGTGGGCCACCCAGAGCCCCCTCAGACTCCCCTTTCGACTACAAATAGCCTTCAACCCTAAAACGTGAGGGGGTTTGATATATTCCACAAAAACACAACAGAGCGCCGCCGCCACCCCAAACCTCGATTTGGGGATCAGAAGTTCCTGTTCTGGCACCCTGCCGGGACGGGGAAGTGGAGGAGATCATCTCCATCGTCATCACCAACGCCTCTCTATCGACCATCCATGTGTGAGTAATTCCCCGCTGTAGGCTAAAGGGGATGGTAGGGATTGGATGAGATCGTTCATGTAATAATGCCATGATTGTTAGGGCATAGTGCCTAGTATCCTCTATTAGTGGTATTGACATTGTTGCAACTTGTTATGCTTAATGCTTGCCACCTTGGGACCGAGTGCCATGATCTCAGATCTAAACATGTTATTGAATCACGATGATAATTATTGTTTCTTGATCATACCTGCAAGTTGTTTACACATATTGTTGTCCGGAACCCGAGGCCCCAAAGTGACAGAAATTGGGACAACCAGAGGGAGGGGATGGATGTGATGTGAGGATCACATGTGTTCACGGAGTGTTAATGCTTTGCTCCGGTGTTCTATTAAAGGAACACCTTAATTACCAGTAGTTCCCTTGAGGCCCCGCTGAAAACGGGCTGGTAGGACAAAACATGTTGTGCAGGTTCTCATTGCGAGCACGTACGACTATTTACGGAACACATGCCTATGGTTACTTAGTACTTGGATGCTTTATCTTATTTATCTGCAATGCCCATGACTTGATCATTATATGAACTATCTTATCCATGCAATGTTTGTTCATCCACCCCTATGCCTATAGTATTTAATCCCGCTATTTACTTCAAACACCACTGCTGTTGTTTTCATTCCACTGCTGCTATTATTTCAATACTTCTGCTACTATAAAACTGTTACTACTGATAAACCACGAACAAAAGTACTTTCAGGTGCAGGTGAATTGACAACTCACTTGTTAAGGCTCACAAATATTCTTTGGCTCCCCTTGTGTCGAATCAATAAATTTGGGTTTTACTTCCCTCGAAGACTGTTGCGATCCCCTATACTTGTGGGTCATCATGCGTCATAACCATGAACCTTGCGAGGGTCGGGTACCCGAGGATGGCGTCGTAGGGGAGGGAAATGTGCGCCACATCGAAGTCGAGAGTCTCGGTGTGGTAGTTCTAGCGGGTGACGACCGTGACGGCGAGGCGCACCTGTCTCATGGGGACCGTGATGTCTGTGACGCTGGTGAATGGCCTGGTGGGGGCCAGACGCTCGTAGGGCACCTTGATTCGCTCGAAGGTGGGCACCGAGATGACGTTGAGGCCCGCACCCCCATCGAGCTGGGTCTTGTTGACGGTGATGTTGTTGATGGCGGGGGTGCAGACTAGGGGTATGGTTCCCATAGTCCCTATGGACTTGGGGTGGTCGGTGATGTCGAAGGAGACCTTGTGGTTTGACCACTCGAGAAACTTCGCCGCCGTTGTGCCAGGACAGACATCGTTAATCTCGCGCGAGATCTTCTTGAAGTGGCGGTTGGAGAGAGGAGCTTGTGCTTCGCCAAGAATGCAGGCCATGTAGCCTGTGGGATCTTGGTAGCCCCCGTAGTGTTCGTGGCCCCGACCCAGGTTGCCCTCAGCGTGTTGCTGCGTGGTAGCATTCACGTGAGGCGCGGATGGGTTGGGACGTTGCTGCCGAGGTGGCTGCCGTGGGGGAGGTTGGTAGCCGCCGTCGTTGTAGCCACTTGTGTTGTAGTTGCCATACCCGTTGTAGTGGTTCGGGCTGCGCTCCTCCCATCTCCCTCCAGCGCGGCCTTCCCCACGCCAAGGACCGCGCCAGCCGCCGCCTCGAGAGTAGCCCTCCTGGCTACCCCTCATGAGGCGGTCTCCCCGCATCCTCTCCAGCTGGAAACAGTCCTTTGTGGCGTGTGAGTGCATCCCGTGGAACTCACAGAAAGGGCGGTTGTCCTCTATGGGTGCGGCGTCGCTGCGGCTGTACTTGCGTTTTGGCTCGGCAGCCAGAACGGACGGAGATTTCCGTTTGGTGTTGGCGTCGCTTTGTGCCTTGGTCTTGGTCTTGGAGGCCACCGGATTGGATTCATCGGCAGGTGCGTTGTGTCTGAAGAGGCGTCCCTCCTCAGCCTTGGTGCACCTGTCGGCCATGTCTACAAGCTCGACAGCGGAGGTGAGGTCATCCTTGATGCCGAGCTCCTCGAGCATGCGCTCGTTGGTGACTCCTTCCCGAAGGCGGAGATGACGTTCAAGTTGGCGACGCGGGCGATCTTGTTGCGTGTCTAGATGAAACGTTGTAGGTAGTGGCGAAGTGTTTCGCCAGGGCGCTGACGGATTCCGCGGAGGTCGTTGTAGGAGAGGGGGCGTTCATAGGAGCCCTTGAAGTTGGCGACGAAGTGGAGGCACAACTCCTCAAACGACCCGATGGAGCCCTCTGGCAGGTTCATGGGCCAGATGAGGGCGGGACCCTTGAGTGCCATGGGCAGCCAGTTCGCCATGCACTTGTCACCCCCTTTGCAGCTCCTACGCTGAGGCAGTAGAGCTGCAAGAAGTCGAGGGAAGGAGTAGTGCCGTCGTAGCGAGATGGCAGCGTCAGGGTTGAACTTCGGCGGCCAGTAGGCCGTGCGAAGTTGCTTGATGAACGTGAGGGCGCCACCGACGTAGACCGTGGCGCGAGCGTCAGCGTCCGCCGGGCGGTTGGCGCGGTCGGCCTTAGCGAGATCGCGGACGGTGCGCCTCTCGCACTCATGGCAACGTTCGATCTGTACGCACGCATCAGGGGGAGTGTGCAAGATCTGGCAGCTGTTGCTGCTCTTATCAGGTACCTTAGTGGTGGGTGCCTTGTCAGGGAACTTGGTGCGGGGATCGCCTTGCACTGGCAAGGTTACACCGTGAGAAGGGGGCTGCGCGTCATGGGCTTCCGCGCTCCTACGCTGGCCAGCGCCGCCTCCCCGTGGCTCCCTCAGGGGGACGTTTGCGAAGGTGGAGAGCTCCTGGAGGCAGGCGAGCCATGCGGCGTGTCCTTTCGGTGCGGGCGGGAGCATAGGAAGCTCTTGGACCAGCGGCAGAGCAACTGCGGGAGTGAGCTGCTCCAGGTGTCCCTGCGCTCCTGACGGCGGTGTGGGCGGTTGCTGAGACACAGGTGCGTCTCGCTGCGGCAAGTAAGAGGAAGCCTCGTCCTAAGCGTCGTGTTCGCCGTCCACGTCAGTAGGGTTGCGTCGTGATGCGTCGTTGTCGTTGCCGGTTGGCTCGACCTACCCTCGCGGCAAGCGCGCTCGGATCGGGTGAGGCGAGGCCTGGTTCGGGCGGCAGGGGCTATGGTGCCGAGGAATTGGAGGAGTGGCTTAGCCCCCTACCCTGCGCGCCAAATGTCGGAGAAGCTCGTCTTGCCTATACATGGTAGCTTCGTGACGGAAGTTTTGAGAACGATAGCAATGGTGACACAGAGAGTTTACCCAGGTTCAGGCCACTAGTGTGGTGTAAAACCTTACTCGTGCTTGTCTGATGGATTGCACTGCGGTGACTACAATAAAAATGCGAGCTTGTGCTCGGGTCAGACTACCTGGGCTCTTGGGAGAATTGAGCTCTCTTTCTACGGGGGCCATAAGGTCCCTTATTATACTGGCATTTGGACCTCCTTACTGCTCATTTGGCGGGAAAGGGTTCCCACAAGGAGCCAAAGTGAGGAGCGTCCCGTACTCTGAGCCACCTGCGCGATCTTGGTCGTCGAGGACAGCTCCACCGTCTATGTCAGCATGGTGGGGGCGCCCGGTGACGTTGCCTCCGTCTTGTAGCGTGGTCTTGGTCTCCTTGCATCAAAGAAGAAATCTTGGGAAGACGCTTTGGCCCGGGCAGTACACCAGAATGGCAACTATGTCCAAAGCAGGTATGCGTCTCTACGCGGCCTCCGTCAGCGCACGGAGGCGCGGTCGTCAGCAGCACATGCCTTGTCTCCCGCGGAGCAGGTGAGCTCCTTCGGGAGGAACGGATGGTGGTGTAGAATCCCCCCCGAAGGAAGATCGGGCAAGCCCTGCCTCCTGAAGCTTGGGCTGAGGCGAGGCAGAGGCAAAGAGCCCCTCTCAAGAGGAAACATACCTGATTGCTCGTGGAGACGCCTGCCAGGCCAGGCTGCAGCAGATGGGCCGAGATACCCTGGTATCCATAGGCCCGACACCACCAATAGCATACTTAAGTTGAGTGAGGAACCATGACCAACTTGGAGTGTCCTCTTTGTCAACAAGTCCAGATGCAATGGGATATATGTTGTTGTTGCCATCTCTTCCATTGGCAGCCAAGATCTGTTGTCCAGTTGCAAGCTTTACAAAGCATCCATCAAGACCCATAACAATAAATCCATTAAGACTCACAATAATTCTCATAATTTATCTACACAACTATTTTATTTACTGAACTTACCAATAAATGGTCGTGAGCCATTCAAAAACCCTTGTATGGATGCATTCAGACACATAAACAACCCATGAAACCTTGGGTTCGGACTAGGATCTCCTGCTAACTTTGTTGTAGTCACTATGCATCTACTTTCAGGATTTGTGTCTATCACCGTTTGCAAGTAATCTCTGATTCTAGTATACCGCTTGACTTGATCACCCAACACACTCCATAGAGCTTTCTTTCTAGCTCTATATGCCATCGCTTTTGGCACATCAACACCATAATTTTTCTTTGGTTGTTTCCATCATAGTGCCAACTCTAGTACCTGGATAAATTCTGATGGCCTGCTCACGAACATTGTCCACCCATTTTCCAGTAATCTTGCAATTTTCACCAGAAGTTGGACAAGTATGCTCTAGATGCATCTTCCTAAGGCAGAATGTCTTCTCACTAGAAATCTGAGAAGCTGTTACAAAAAAGGGACATTCTTCCCCTTTGCACATAACAATGACCCTATCTTCGCAATTTCTATGGTATTTGAAGTTCCTTAACCGTGTGATGTGCAGATGTTCCACATCAGTCCTGAATTGATACACATCTTTGAAGCATAACTGCAGGCATAACTAGTCTTCAGGCTGCAGCCTATTCACTTCATACCACTGTCTCACCTTTAGTTTTTTGCCTCCTTTTGGCTGTACCCAAGACATCACTTCAAACCCATCATCATCAAATTCATCAGAACTATCATCAGAGGATGGCACAAAATCAGCAGGTGTAGTGCTCCGTTGGCTTGCATGGGACCTGTTTGTGGGCCCTTTCCGAGGTGTCAATTTCTTTTTCTTCTTCACATAACTAGCTGAAGGCTCTGGCTCTGGGTCAGAAATAGCAATGCAGTCACTGTCATCATCACAACCAGAGTCATAATATATATCCTCTGTATCTGTGTCGCCTTCCAAATGTTCCTTTGCATCTGTTCTTTTTCTCTTAAGATCAATTAATTTCTAACCCAACTCAGCATCTGCCATGTCAGAATCGGAATCTTCATCTCCATCAATGTTAGATAATTCTTCACAAACTTGCTTGCCCTTTTTTTTTATCATTGAGCTCACAAAATTTTTGTGCAAAACCAGGACCAACTGAAACTTCCATCACATTATTACTTTGTTGAGTACAAACTACAAAGATAAAGCATCTTTGAATCCTCTTATTCTTTTCCACTTTCTTGGCTAGGAAAAATAACCCCATCCTCATCAATAGTGTACACAACGGGCACCCCAATTTAAGACATTGGAATTTGTTCCTCCTCTGCAATATTGACGGTTATACTAGGGAGAGATTTCCCCTTCACAACAATTATGGAGATGCACTTCTTCTCGTCATATCTGTTCACCATCCTAGAGACTAATTCCATTCCATCGATTATCTCTTGCCCTGAGACACCTTTTCCCTCCTCGCAAATGTAATACATGCTATCATCGATTCCGTAACCTTGAGTCTCGACCATAGCAAGCAAATTCAGAAAAGTAATGTCACACTGACATAAAGTTCTTTCCAAATTGTCTTGGCCTTCAAAATGAAATCTCACATCCTATATATCATCATCCAAGCTACAGAAAAATAGAGATTCAAATTCCTATCCAATATAGTTTCTAACCTACTGAATCTAGATAGTTTCAAACCCTACCGAAGCTATAGCAACAGAGATAAGAGTGCTTACTCTACTCCGCCGAGCGGCGCCGTGTACACGTGGCTCTTTGTCGGAGATTTCTTCCATGCCCGAGCCAACTTGGACGCCGCCGTTGAGAATAGCCCGTGTGTCCCTTCCACAACCGCCATCGCTGCCGCCACCGAGTTGGAGCTGCCACAACAGTCCACGTCCCCTAGGGAGAAAGGAGGAACAACGCCTTCCCCGACATCGCTCGGGTCTGAGCCAGCACCGCCGTCGCGACCACCACAGCCGATGCCGCCGCCGGGATTCTCCGTCTCCAGCTTAGGGTTCAGACATGTATGGGAGGGAGGGAGAGAGAGAGAGAGTGGACTGAGGGTTCCGACCGTGTGGTTCAGTCAAACGAGCAGATCCAGGCAGCCGTTAACGGTCGGGCGTCACCGCGCTCCACGTTACACCCTGCATGTGGGGCCATACCAGTAAGAATCACGTTTAATGCGCGCAGCCGAACAATCAGTGTTCTTTGAAACCGTTAGGCCCACGACTGGTGGTTATTTGCGAAAAATTTCAAAGCCGGTGGTTTTTTGAAGTCGTGTTCCCAATTGTGGTGTTTTTTTTTTTGGCAATTTTCTCGAATTTATGGGAATGGCTAGAGATCTTCTTAGATAGTGAAACAACACCGTATAATTGTTCAAGTAATAGTGAAATCGTGACTGTCTCTTACACTACTTCGATGACAACGACTTATACAATTGTCGCCATCGGATTGTTACTTTCTATACACATTCATCATCATTACCGTAAGACTTAGGTTGTAAAAACCAAACCTCGACTTAGTGCATTCCCACTTGCAGAGAATATGCCGTCCAAGTAGTATAAATAAGAACACGTCACCATCTTCTACTAATGTAGAGTGACTCCAACTAGATGAGACGATGTTCGTATACTTTCACACGAGAGTAATTGTTGGAATATATGTCGAATATGTGTACGAGTAGGGCTACGCTAGGACTTGTAATTAAACGGAAGGTTAGGTGTTTGAGTCGGACACGTGTAACCTGGCCTAATATATAAAGGCACCGGGAGTAGCCCAAATAGACACGACGAAAGCTGGTAGGCTAGACACAAGATCACGAAGGGACGGTCCGGCGCCCGTGGCAGGGGCGGCCGGACCGGCGTGGCGTTGAGATTTGGTGCGTCTGTATTGCCTCGGCGGGCTTGTCGTCGATGACGACTTGATAGCAGCAGGCGCGCAAGGGAAGCCGGCGGCTTGTGCCGGCGACCAAGGCGGCCGGTGCAGCGGTATCAATGGGGAGGTGCGCCCATAGTCATGCCCCGCAGATGTAGGCGAGTTCGCCGAACTGCGTTAACAAATCTCGGTGTCGTCATCGTGCTGTGATTGCTTGTTCCTCGGTAGATCAATTGTGCGCCTACGATTTGTAACAAGTGGTATCAGAGCAAGGTTCGAAGGCCGGATTGTTGATCTAGAGGTGTATGGAAAAATTATCAGTTGACGAGGAGCAGCGAATTGAAGCTGGGCGGTGTACCCGTGGAGTCAGCAGGATCGGATTTTTCCTAGACGATTGCGAACAGCAAAATTGTTTCGGCGGCAGCAGATGGATCTGTGGGTGCGTGCGGCAGGGCAGCCTAATTGGTGCTGTCAATCACATACATTTAAATGCATGTTGACCACATACGGATGTGGTGTATGTGGGCCAAGGGCCTAATCGTGGCCTAGGTGAGCACTTCCATAGGCAGGTGTGTTGTACGCAGGAGGATCAATCAGCGACGGAAACTACGGGATTTGTTATGTGAAAAAAAAAGTACAATCTGTACCTACATGGTGATACGGTGATGCATGGATTGGCAACATAAAGAAAGAAATTTTGGGAGTTTGGGACACACACTAGGTGTACCCATGGAAGCTACCAGGGAAGCTATTTTTCTTTTGGATTAGTTGCTAATTGCACACGAGATTCTACCAGGTGGTTGTCAGACTGGCGACGTGCGCATAAGGCGTCGTGGAGGATCATGCATATACAAGGCGTCGGACAGTACACAGCAATATGGCGGGTGGACTAGGCGCAAGGTGGAGCATGGTTGCAGTCGGATGCGTTTCGGCTGGGTTGGACTGGACAGTCTGACGGGACAGAATACGGTGAAGATCGGCGATGACGACGTAGGAGCGTGACGGCTGATGGTGTCCGGATTCTGTGGCGTGGAAACACGTGGCGCATGCCTGAGGGGTGCGTGCTTCAACATGCAATGGCGCGGGGTTGGTTCAAGATGGCGTACGCATGAGATCTTGAGGTCGACGGGGCGCGGGGTGGACTGATCATCTACCATGGAGTCATGTTGAAGGTGGAGCTGGAGTCTAACGATTCCACTCGGCTGATGGAGGGGCTACGGCGTAAGCGCGGAGAGTCGAAGCCTAGTCAGCGGGAAGGCGAGATGCACGTTGTTTCGGACTGGAGTTCACGATTCGGAGAGATACGTGGAACTCGGCATCGGTCGGGTATGACTGATGGTTATCTGCAGTGGGGCCTGAGATGGTGTGGGTACGCGACCCTGAAGATCTTGGCCAAGATTGCGGATGCTCGACGCGGTAATAGCGGCGAGGCGTGCGCTAAGCATGGGACACAGCGACAGACCAAGGCACTGGCGGTCCGACATATGGTCAGATATGAGTGTAAGGGGTGCTGAAGCAGTGTTGGCGAGTAACAGGTTCATGATGGTAACTATCTATCGAGACCATGGAGATGGATGAGTGTTGGCCATGGAGAATCTGCGAAAGCGGTGATGAGACAATTGTGAATTTGACTGGAGATGACTTAGGCAACGGTGAAATTTCTTCAAGGTTTCAGAGATGCAGTCAACAATAGCGAGAATGGTGAGTTCAGGTAACTCTTATTTGTGACATCTAATATGTGAGTTGTTCACTTTCACATGGATCAAGGACGAGGCTACCAAAGTGACGATGCAACGGCGTTGTCGATATGGTGACTTTATGATCGTTGTGTGATGACGGTGTACGGATACTCCGGAGATTTGGGAGCACAAGACAAGAGTGGGGAAGAACTCAATTTTCGTGGGAGTATTGACTGTGGTAAAACAAGGAAGGGACTACGGTTGCAGGTGGAGTCATATGGTGTCAATGGAGTAGCAACGGAGCTCATGATTAATGGTTCAAGTCCAGGTATACAGAGATTCGGCATGACGGCTTCAAGATGGCGAAGGCATATTCGCCAAGGTGGAGTTTGTTGGAATATATGTCGAATATGTGTACGAGTAGGGCTACGCTAGGACTTGTAATTAAACGGAAGGTTAGGTGTTTGAGTCGGACACGTGTAACCTGGCCTAATATATAAAGGCACCGGGAGTAGCCCAAATAGACACGACGAAAGCTGGTAGGCTAGACACAAGATCACGAAGGGACGGTCCGGCGCCCGTGGCAGGGGCGGCCGGACCGGCGTGGCGTTGAGATCTGGTGCGTCTGTATTGCCTCGGCGGGCTTGTCGTCGATGACGACTTGATAGCAGCAGGCGCGCAAGGGAAGCCGGCGACCAAGGCGGCCGGTGCAGCGGTATCAATGGGGAGATGCGCCCATAGTCATGCCCCGCAGATGTAGGCGAGTTCGCCGAACTGCGTTAACAAATCTCGGTGTCGTCATCGTGCTGTGATTGTTTGTTCCTCGGTAGATCAATTGTGCGCCTACGATTTGTAACAGTAATCAATCTTGTTTTCTAGCACCATCGCAAGGGTATTTGAAGCTTTGTTTTGAACGATATACGTTGTTCAAAAACAAAATGGAGTAACAAGTAGATATTAGAATGCACAAGGGTCTAACATGAAATGTGCAAAAACTTTATTTATTTTTCTGTAACTTGATTTGATTTTGTTGTTGTTGTGATGCATTCAGATGGGCCTAAGCGACAAAACATTTTATGGCACGTGAAGTGGCATAGAATCACCTGATATCAAGTAAATTTCCTATTACAAGAATTTCTAAAATCCTTGGCCATATGTTTATCATGCTGATGGCTAGAGACATCGAAGCAAATGATTTCTGTCCCTCCTCCCCATGTGGTTGAGCATACGGGCCTTTGTCACGAGAATAATTCCCGGCATATACGAGGATAGAAAGTGATGTCGTCTACAGGGACTTGCACACATACAAGGGAAAGAAAGGTATAGTAGTACGACAAGAACAAGCAAATATTTTTCTCACTTGGCGTGAGAGAACATCGCTGTCTAAGTCGAGAAACACCGTCAAGATACATTGACTTTTGATTGCCAGCGTCCTCTGATTCTCCCACCACCTGTCTCAAGCGGAGTTTAACAGCGTGACGTGCGCTCAAAAAAGCGAAAATGACACCGTGACGCACGCTCCCCCCTTCTGCACCGAGCAAAAGACAGGCAGCCGCATTCACAGCGGACCATCACCGAGACAGACGGCTGCCAGTGCTGTTGTGACTGACGAGCAGCAACCAGCGCGGCCGTCGAAGCCGAGCGCCACCAAGAACTCAAAGGGACCTTCCAATTGTCCGGATCCCGCCCTCCTCCGGCCCCCGAATCGAGCCCACCGGTTTCTCGAGCTCCGCGGCGGCCGCGCAATGGGGGCCGCCGCCGAGGACGCCGTCCAGCAGCTCGGCCTCCTCATGGATCAAGGTGGGTGCGCGTGCTCTCTCGCCATCTCTGAGTCTATTCTTTGCATGATTGTCGCGGCGCCCTGACGTGATCTGCTTGCTCGGTCCGATTCTTTGCTTGCAGTGGAGGCGCCGCTGAGGAGATCTTTCCAGGTACGGATCTGGGATGCGTGCCCTGCGGGGCAAAGCTTGGATCTTGCTGCCCATTCTCGTAGATTCTCTTAGCCCCTATGATTGGATCATGCCGTAGATTAGCTCTCCTCGGTGCCCTGCAGATTTGATCTGATTCAGTGAGCTACTCCACGTCTCCGTCCAATGATTAGTACTCCGTATCTGCTAAATATTTTAGTTCAAAATGGCTTACCTGTGTTGATCTCCGAGGTCCTCTCTCGGGTAATGGTACATGCTAGCTAGAGGTATGGCTTGTTGTTGTCAACCATGTCATGAGCTGTTGGGCAGGCAGCATGTTTGGACAGCGTTGCTTGATCCATGGCCGAATAGGCGGGAAATGAAGTTACTGCATTGTCGTTTGCCGATGGGTTGGTGAGGCGAGGTTGATGTGGCGCTCTAGTTCTCTAATGGCGTGGTGTGTACTACATAGTGGTTTTGCATGTTGAACGGAGTTCGGTTATGGTTGCATGGGTCGACGTTCGTTGTTGGCCTCGTGGATCATGCTGTTTCTTGCAACCGATGGACTGGTGGCATTTTGCTGTTCACAAGCTCACCAAGTCAGATGAGTGATTTTGCGGTATTCGCCGGACATCGTTTGATTTGCCACTTATTAGGTCCGCAGCCATACGATTTTATATGGCGTTTCGACTGCCGTGGCATCGTTCCCTTTTTTGAACCCCAGTATTAATCAGCCTTGTATCCTAAATCTGGACGCATGTGCGTAAACAAACAGTAACAGCGGGTCACTTCAATTTTTCTTTCTGTTACCGGTTAATGAAATGTTCTCTTAAAGCTAAGAGCTAACATGTTACATGTGCGCTAAATCTTGCATTAAAGCAATATGGTGGGAATCTTTTGGTTAGTGGAGTGAGAATTGAACAGAGTCAGAATTCAGAACTCACCACAAATGCAGAATCAGTTCGGTTTGTTGTGGCATCTAGGGATGGGGGACTAACTAGTGCCGCCATTGGGTAAACTGAAGCTGGAATATCGCAGAATTTAATTGAATCTCACCAATTATTGTATCATTACAAAAGAAGTCATTTTTAATACCCAAAAGCCCCCCACAAAAAAATCCAACTGGGGTGAACATAAGACCAGCCACAGGGACCGATGCTATTATCCATCCATAACCAGCCCTCCAAGAACATGTACTGTTACTTTGGTTGTAGCTGTAACTACTGCACCAGAAATTAGTAATCAGAAAAGATGGTATAGATATCAATATTTGTTTCCGTATGTCCTTTTCTTTTGGCCATTGAAGGCACATAAAATGTTAATAAATTTAAGTGCACCAACAGAGCAACCTTAAATTATATTCCCTTTCTTGAGCCTTTTATAGCTACTACTGTAGCAATAGAAAATAGCCTCTAACGAGACAGAACTGACGAGTTATGGAAGTTTCTTTTTCATATATGCAACCGTCAGCGACAGTATCATGACCCCTTCCTTCCCACAGCACAATATAATCAATACATTAACCAACAGTTCTCGCAAAGTAAATAATAAAAATCCCTATAACCAACAGATGCCACCCCCTGTAACCAATCCTAACTTATATCGTGTATATATATAATATATTTATGACTAAGCAAATATACACATGGATTTCTACCAGGAAAAAAGGCTGATCTTGGATTCTTCACTTGGATAGTAAATGATGTAATATAGTTGTTTGTCCATTTAGCCTACCCCAACTTGCTTGAGACAAAAGGCTTTGTTCTTGTTCTTGTTGTTGATAGATGTTTGCCCATTTGTCTTAATCCGTGACTTGTAAAGTAATAATTGCTCTCTAATTAAATAAAAAAAATTAAACATATCTTTTTTGTTTCAGAATATGCACCAGGGCTATCCTAGAGAAACGATGTTGCGCTTCCTTAAGGCTAGAGAATGGAATGTTTCTAAGGCTCATAAAATGGTAACCTTTCTCAATCTTCTCGTCCAATAATGAGCGAAGAAAGGATATTCTTATGGTTATTGGATGCTTAATTGATTATAATATGGTTTCTGCAGCTTGTAGATTCTTTGAATTGGAGGATTCAAAACGAAATAGATAGTGTATTGGAGGTGAGTGATCCTTCTAGATAATAATAATAATCATTAAGCTACTCATATCTTTGCTAAATCTATGCTGGTCAAACAGCCATAGGAGAAATCTCTTACTCGTATGAAATTTTCAGTTCTTATTGATTATATCTCATTCGTATTTTCTATTAATTGCTAATCAGTGTTTACATTGGGCATATGCAGAGACCTATACTCCCAGTAGATTTATACAGATCGATACGTCATTCACAACTCGTTGGGCTCTCAGGATACACCAAGGAGGTACAACGATCTACTAAACCTAGCAATATGTTTGTGAGCCTGAGCAAAGCTTGTCGCCCTTACAATATTCTCTTGCTTGAAGATGTGATTGTTGCAGTTGACTTAATCTAGTACTACTAAGTCTCTGCCCCTGAAAAAGCATAGAGGCTGGTAGTCGGGTTATTAATTTAATTTAGCTGAAATCCAGACAACTAAAAGACTTCTAGTAATTTGTTTTCTCTGGTTGGCAGGGTCTTCCAGTTTTTGGCATTGGTGTTGGCCAGAGCACATATGACAAAGCTTCGGTACTTTCTAACATACTTACTATTTGTTATGTAGGCTACAAAGATCCATGAAACTGGATAATTTCCATCTTCTGTTAATATCTTTTTAGAGTTGATATAAGTTAAAGATATTTGCTTAATATTTACATGATATGATCCTTGATTACTGATTTAGATAGTTATATGATGCTGCCAAATTCTTTTTTATCGTCATGCATCGAACTTTTTTTTTCGCGGTAATAAGTAGCACTTTTGTGGCATCAGCTCATACAACCCAAACTTACGATAGTTCTGGAGTATTTGTTTTCCTACTTTGTCAACTAAAGTAGAGCTATTTCCTTTTCAGGTGCACTACTATGTGCAATCTCATATTCAGATTAACGAATACCGTGATCGCATAATTTTGGTAAGTATCGAACTAAATGGTCCAATCTTTTATGTTAACACGTATTCTCCTTCTTATGTTTGTTCACATCACACTTAGCCTATGTTGACGAAAAAGTTTGGGCGCCCTATCACCTCCTGTATTAAAGTTCTTGACATGACTGGTTTGAAGTTGTCAGCTATGAGCCAAATGAAGGTACATATCATAAGTACATTTTTTCCTCAATATTTTCTTGCGTGAGCAAAATTATGGCAGTATAGTTGTACAATATGACCATCCGTGTATGGACTTAAAAGTAACTGGAATAAGCATGTCTAGTTAGTTAATAAATAAAGCGATAATTACCACACTCTTTGAAAATTGTTGTCAAGTACTCAGGTTTACCTTAGCCCGTTAATTATTATTTTTGGATAAATAACTTAAATCTTGAATGTTGACTTGTCCAGAGTGCAAGTTAACCATTGAAGAAAAATTACAGAAGTGTTAATACTAAGATCGAGGACTAATTTGTTACTTTGTTCCAATATCATGTTTGTAATAAAATTACGTAGAGTGCTTGTTATCTATGTTGCTTCTGCGTTCTAGGAAGAAAGTGTGACTTTTTTCTTTTGTTATTATGGCTTACAGATGCTGAGTTCAATATCCACTGTTGATGATCTGAACTATCCTGAAAAGTCGGAGACATATTACATAGTTAATGTTCCATATATATTCTCTGCATGTTGGAAGGTACAATGATTTTCCCATCAAAAGTCAGTCGTCTGACTACAGCAGTAAAATTTGTAGTGAATGCTGATGGAAATTTCATTTTGAGCATACCGGTAGGTTGTGAAGCCCCTATTGCAGGAGAGGACAAAAAGAAGGTTAAAGTTTTGAGTGGTTGTGGGAGAGATGAACTTCTGCAGGTATTTCTTTGTTACCTTTTTGTATTATTGTTTTTTTTTTTTGCATAGATCCTTAATCGCTGGATAATATTATTACACTTACGTGTAAATATAAGTAGAAATATAGAGAGTGGCAGAGAACAAAAAATGGTGGTTGCCTTCAGCATTTATTTTCCCTGACGTCCAAAGTACAGTGACATGTTTCCTTCTCAAATCTTGTAGATCATGGACTACTCCGCTCTCCCCCATTTCTGCCGACGGGAGGGGTCAGGCTCATCTAAGCATTCATCTGCCGACGTTGACAATTGCTTCTCCCCTGACCATCCTTTCCACAAAGAGCTCTATGGCCACACGAACGAGCAATCTTCACACAAGGAGCTCCTGAAGATGGGATCGTTACATGTCAGCATTCCGGAGCCTGATCCAAACGACGCAAAGATCGTCGAGGTCATCGAGGCGGAGTTCCACAAGATGGGCGGGCAGAACGGTTCCACCAACGGGCACAAGGTCTAGCGTGCGCCTTCGAAGATGGCCCGTCTGCAGGACACCTTGACCAGTGCCAGTTGACCTCTGAATGAAATTGGCGATTGTTCTTGTCCATGATGTCTGTAGTTGGTTGGCAATTCTCCCAATTGCTTGGGGGGAATATAGTAGCGAAGTTCGTTGATGCAAAACAGAAACGGCGATGCAGGCTTGGTCACCATGCATAGTAGGGAGAGATGACCGGACAGTGTACATTAGCATAGAACCGACATATGTTGAACTAATAAACCGTGACAAAGAGATCCGTGGATGTTATAATGAGATGTCATATAAGCTTCAGCACAGTTTTGCACCAGGATGCTGGATGATCTTCTATAGATAGTATGGGAGTACATGTGATTATGATGGTTTATATATCTTCGCAATTATCAAGATAAACGGGCAGGGATGAATGAATGAGTAGGGTAGGATGACCTTGCTCTCCATGACTCCAGGTGTCTGCCGGCGAGCATGCCGAAGATCGACCCTGCTCCGGCCCCGACGGTCAAGTGGATGACGAGCTCCGCATCAGGACTGAGGATGCCGGTCACCGACGACCGTGCTCCTGCCGCCCGTCCTTGGCAATCGCATCATCCTGGGGCTGGCGCCGCCGCGACGGCTGCAGTGCAGGGTTCTGTCGTGGGTTTGGCTGCACGCGTTGCGCGGAGACGGGTGGGATCATGTCGCGCGTGAGTGGCAAAGAGAAAACCGAACTGGCAGCACCAAACGCGTGAGCACCGAAACGTAAAAGTGTCCTACGCACAGCACTTCCTTAAACGTAAAAAGCATCTGACTGTCAAAAAATAAATAAACTTAAAAGCATCCCAACACGTCGACCTATTTGGTCCGGCTGTGTCCGATTCTATCTTGAGTGGGCGAAAACACGGCTCAACGCGTCTAACCCATTTAGGGTTTTGCATATTTAGGGTTTTGCATAAGGGTAGCGCTAGGCGCAGGTCGGCCTACGTTTACAAAATGTAGATCCCCTCGTGAGCGCTTAGATCTTCATCCAATGGATTGAATCAGCACATCACAGTTTTACATTTTAACTCTCCTGTTTTTCGGATATAGAACCTGCATCTGACTTAAAACGAAATGGTATATTGTGATGCCTACAGTCATCTCGATAATTACAGCAAAACTATCATTGCAACAAATTCACTGGTATCGCAACAAAAATTATCGCCCCCATGTACAAAAAAAGTATTGCAACAAATTATTCTAAAATAAATCGAAAAATAAGTAATGTTACAAAGAATAGTTAAACAATATGTTTACTGCGTTGCAACAAAAAAGTTCAAGCAATTCAACAAAAATCACAACATATTGCTAAGTAACAAAATAATTTGTCACCGTTCCGGTTACAACAAAAATTATCCCCTATTTCAACAAAAAAGAAATCGATAGCAACAGTAAAATCACATGTTTACAACATATGAAGGAGCGCATAAACATATCATTTCAAATGAATTCTAAGCACATACACGCATTTCCTACAAAATCATCCAGAAAAAACACTGCAACATTTTGTTTATGCTTTCTCAACAAAATACGTGCGAAATTGTTACAAATTTTAAAGACGTACGCAACGTCGGTCGAAAATGACAAAAACACTTAGTGTAAATATGTGTTGCACGTGGTTTATATGTTGGGCTGGTAAAAAGCTGCCCAAACACGAAAACTGGGCCCAAAAAGCTAAATTGATGCTAATTGGGTCTATGTACGCTAATAGGGCCGGCCCAAAGCTGCGCTCTCTGCTCCCTGCCCCCTCGCTCGCTCGCTCGCTGCTTCGCTGGGGCGACCTACGGTTTCACCGCGTAGGTCGCCCTAAAACAAGTGTTTTCCCTTGCACAACTTGTCGTTTTTCTGTCTGTATTGACGCATCCCGACCCAAATTTGGCACGGATTTGCGTCGCCGCGGATACTCGCGCCTTCTCCCTCCCTTGTTCTATGATGGCACGTATGTCTGTCGCATACAAAAACCATTCCAACGCTTTCGCTCCCACCTCCTAGATCGAAAGCCCCATGGACATGCTCGCTACCGCCACCATCGAGGAAACCTACACCGACCCCGACGCGTCCGCCACCCCTGACACCGGCCATGCCCATGAGGCCAAGCCGGAAAAGGAGCTCACCCCACAACAAAGAGCTCTGGAGACCAAGAAGCAGGGGAGCGGAGGAAGAAGTTAAACGCAACCAAGCAGGCTTAGGCCGACAAAGCAGCCAATGCAACAGTGAACGCCGTTGCCGCCGTGGACCCGGATTCATCGCCACCAAAGCCACCCAAGCAGACACCCTAACTACCCTCCGCTTTCTGGGCATTGTCGCCGAGCCGGGATAGGCCATGGCCATGACGGCGGCGGCCGCTAGCTTGATCTCTTCGGTTGGTCGGCCGCCCAGGAACCGGTCCACATCACCGTCGCCGCCCTATGGCTATCTGCCCATCAATGCACCAGTTGGAGGGAGCCGCTTCTCCCACTCGCCGGAGATAGGCGGGTCAAGGATGATCGTCATCACAGTCATGCCTCCCCTCGACCTCAACGCAGTCCCCTATCCGGTTCAGCCATGACGGGCAGAAAGTCGACGTGTGTGATCCCTGTGGAGAATCTCCCCGACGCGCACAACCTGCTCGACGAAATGGGGGCAGACGACTAGGTATTATGATGGCCATGGAGGCCATGGAGGGGTGCTTGGGGATCCTGCGAATGGACTTCTCGGAGGTTATCCTAGCCGACGAGGCCGGCGAAGAGACCCAACATGGTGTGCACGAGGAGGACGACGAGACCCAAGAGTTGATCGCCATCAATGTCGAGCCATTGTTCGCCTACGAGCTCGCACGTCAAGCTGCGACACAAAAGAGGCGCACACGTGTTCCCGTCGGGCCGAAGGCGTTCTCGCAAAGAACGAAGGCCTTCTCACAAGCTAAGAACGAGTTGCTTTGCCAAGCATGGATCAAGATGGGGTAAGATACAACCAAGGGGGCTGTAGGGGAGAATTTCCATTCCTACTTCCATGAGCAAAACTCATAGGGAAGGTGTGATTTGCAGGTGGCCGGAATGAACTCTCTCTAAGCAAGATTTTTTTTTGATAAAGAGTTTTTATTATTTAAAGTAAGTATTGCACATGGCCTCTTATAACAGTGATGCACTTAGCCGCGAACCACAAGTACTAATGTAACATAAAAAATGAAGCAACAGACAAAGTACACTTAGGCAGACGTAAACTATCGTCGCCTAGGGTGGCCCAATCCGCTAGGTCAAGCGGTCATCCATGTGAGATAAATATATCCCCCGACACCTTTTGCAGTCGTATAGAGGCCTCCATAAAAAGGTCCCAAAACTTCACCCGTTGTAATGTGAACCACGACGAAGAATACCTATGCACCGGAACAGAATCTGCAGACGAGAGAATTTTTTATCATTAAAAACCTTGTCAATTCTACATAGCCAGAACGACCATATGACGACAAGCGGTCCTACCCTAATAATAGTTTTAAACCTTTTATCAACCCCATGTAACAAATTGTCAAAAATATTCGCAATGGATGTTGGAGGATATAAGTTGGAAGCCATTTGGACAGCTGACCAAATAGATCGCACAAGTTTGCACTCGAAAAAAGGTGTTTTATCGTCTCTTCGAAAGGACAAGACACATATTTCGTAATCCCATGCCAGCTACGCTTGACAAGATTATCCTTAATTAATATGACACCTTTACGGAGATACCACGTGAATACTTTCAGCTTAAGAGGTACCTTCACTTGCCATTTTTTTTGTTATTGTCAACTGGAAATTGTGAGTGGACCATCGCCCTACGCATAGAATCCACCGAGAATTTTCCATTCTCGGATAAATTCTAGCGAAACTCATCAGTTCATTGTGACATTTGAACCACAGCTAACCGATCCACCAAGGCATTCCAAGACTGAAGTATTGTACCAATTAAGTTTCGTCTGCACATTACATTGAGAGGAAAAGCTTGCATAACTGGGCACGTTACATTGAGAGGAAAAGCTTGCATAATTGTCGCTAGCGTGTCTCCCTTGTGACGAACAATATTGTATATAGCCGGATACTATTTTCGGAGGGTGGTATTACCTAACCATTTGTCCAACTAGAATCGTATCTCTGATCCATCCTTAATTTTAAATACCCCAAAGCAAAAGAAATGCTTCTTAGTCGCTATTAGGCTAGCCTAAAAGTGTGAATCCCCAGCTTTCTAACTAACATGTGATAACGCTTTTGTGCCAACATATTTTCGTTTAAGAAGTGTTTGCCAGACACCATCTTCCGTAAGTAGCTTAAACATCCACTTACCTAGGAGAGCCGAGTTGTTGATCTGAAGGTCATGAATACCCAGTCCTCTCTGCTCTTTGGTCAGCAAATAACGTCCCATTTAGCCATTCGATATTTATTTTTCTCGCTGTCCCATTGTCAAAAGAATCTCGATTGGAAGTAATCCAATTTGTCTAAGACTCCTTTCGGGAGCTAGAAGAATAATATCGTATATAGTATCATATTAGTAAGTACCGAGTTTATGAGAACCAGTATTGCGTCCAGGGATAGCAATTTTCCTTTCCAGCTTGCTAGCCTTTTCTACAGGCATTCTTTAACGTGACTCCATTCTGCATTAGTCAATCTTCTAGTGTATTGGTATTTCTAAATAGTTATAGGAAATTGACCTTGCTCACAACCGAATAGTTGACACATTGAGGAGCTGCATCCTGGGTCTCGCCAAAGCAAAACAATTCACTTTTATGAAATTAAGGCTCAACCTAGATAATTGATCAAGTGCTGATAAAATTAATTTCAGATTTTCATTTTTGTCTAGGTCATGTTTCATAAAAATAACCGTATTATCGTATATTGAAGGATGGATAGTCCCCCATCCACTAGATGAGGGACAACCCCTTCAATTTGGCAAGCTTCTTTGGCTCCTTCAGTCATGGTCGCTAGCATATCAGCCACTATATTACATAATATGGACGATAAAGGATCACCTTGCCTTAAACCTTTTTTTTGTTTGGAAATATCGTCCGAAGTCATCATTAACTTTAATGACAACACTACCTACAGAGAAAAAATTCTGCATCAAAGCACACCAATCTTCTGAAAATCTTTTATTCTCAGAGTTTATTGGAGGAATGAAAGTAAACTTTAGCGTACGTCTTTTCAAAGTCAATGGAAAACTACACCATTTTTCTAATGCATCTTATGTGCGGTTTCGTGTAAAACAACGATTCTGTCAAGTATATTCCTACCTTTGCATAAAAGCAGTTTTCGTAGGTTTAACCACATGATCAGCCACCGAATTCAACCTAATAGTTGACACTTTCATAAAGATTTTGAAGTTTACATTGAGAAGGCAGATTGGTTTGTATTGTTGAATCCTTTCTGCCTCCAAAATCTTATGTAACAAAATGATTTTCCCAAAGTTAAGGACGAAACCAATCCAGTTGTCCGACATTCAAGCATCCGAATAAATCCAGAATATCGGGCCTAATGAAACCCAGAAATGGATAGAACTCTACATGACAACCATCTGGGCCCAGTGTCTTATTATGTTCCATTGCGAAAACCGCCTTTTTAATCTCTTCTTCAGTGAGTGTAGAAGTGAGAAAAGTGTTCTCCTCATAGGAAATTTGGATAATATCATCTGTGCGTGACTTATCCATAAAAATGAAACCTTCCTTTGGATCCCTGAACAGATCTTTATAAAACTTTGTGATATAGTCCTTGACCTGATCGTGTCCTTCAATGAGGCATTCCTCTTGATTAAGAGAATGGGTACATTTTTTTGCTATATTTGCCATTGGCAACATTATGGAAATATCCCGTATTTGAGTCTCCTTCAAGAATAAATTGGGTCTTAGATCGCTGGTACCATTTGAATTCTTCCTGCCGAAGCATACATGCTACCTGTGCATTCGATTGTCTTTTCAACTCAATCTTCTGCATGGTTAAAAGATGTGACTCTACCATTTTGTCTAGCTCATCAATTATGGAACATAGTCGCTTTTCCTTTTTTTTAAGATGACCGGATTTGTGTCTAGTCCAACCACGAAGATATTTACGTACATTGCACATCTTATTATTACATATTGTGATCGGAGTATCACCTGACACCAGTTTGGACCAAACCCGTTTAACAAGATCATCAAAACCATCACACGGTAGCCACCCCAACTCAAATTTTAACTGGGACTGTGCGTGTGTGTTAGGGGAATGATAATCCGGATCCTTAAGGATGTTCAGGACATGACCCGACTTATGAACACTGGACCCGGCCCATAGAGTTAAACCGGGTCAAGCCTTTGGGCTAGCACAACCAAGACCCGGCGTCCAGGAGTCCAGTTTCCTATGCGGGAAGATGGAGTTATTCCAAGGAGAAGGCGGATACCTAGTAGGACTCCATGGACGGGAAGAACCTGATTACCTTGTAAATATGGGGACCCGACGGCTATATAAGTCGGGTCCTGAGAGACAGAAAACTAAGTTCTAGTTCCTCGAGACATAGGTAGCCGGATTTCGCAATCTAGCAAGAGTATGTGGAGGGGCCGAACCTGGGTAAAGTTTTCCCTCTCGAGCCCGACTCAACCCTTTCAAAGCTTCACCTCGTGCCAATGGTCTCGCAACTAAGTTTTCAGATGAGGACACTTGCCGTGACAAGCCCATGAAAGTTGGCGCCCACCGTGGAGCCTGCACATGGAGGAGTCATCTTTTCGGAAGGAGCTCTGCCGGGAATCGAGAAGATGGCAATTGGAGAGATCAAGAAGAGACGACACGGGAATTACTACGTCAACGAAGAAACCTGGGGACCTGAGTTCGATTTTGTCAAAACCGGCTTTCGGGTTCCTTTTGGGAAGATCAATGTTTTCGTCTGATTAATCTGCACCTCGCAGGCGGAGCCGGAACAGGAGGAGGACCATGTTTCAGGCGAAGCTACTATTGTACACTCAGATGACGAATCTTCAGTTGGAAACAATGACCTCGATGAAACTGGGTCAATTCAGCCGCTTCACGAGGATAGACTAGGAGATCACTCAGAGACGGAAGTAGGACATGGAGCGCCGGAAACCCGGCATCATGCAGCATTATATATGGCCGGAGGAGCCTCTACACCAACTTATGATGAGAACGGGCGCGCAATAAATACCACGTCCACAACTAGGGTAGACCCACTCACAAGGAACCCGATTCTGAACACAAGGGCCGCAACAACGGCTGGAGGAGTAGATAATAATGTGGCGCCTCGGGTACTAAGTCAGGAACTCATGGATGCGATTGAAACACTTAATACAACACTAGCAACTCCGATTACGACGGAGACTATGGACGTGCGAAACACCGAGATCGCAGCTCTCCGTGAGCGTCTGGGAAATTTCCGGGACAAGGTTAATGTGGAACACAGAGAAAATAAATACAGTACAGAACGAGATGCTATAAGAAGCGCAGAAGCTGGAGGATCAGGGGATCCATCTAAACTTTTTTCAGAGAGAATTATCCAGTTGGGCGGCTTCGTTCCTTCAGCATTGTTTTTTCACAACTCCGTAGGAGACCCAGGAAACACCACAGGGAATCCCGCGTTGGTCACACCCAGACCAGGATTTAAGCCAGGAGCCGCACCAAGAACGGGAGGAGCTGTGCCGGAAGCCGGAGTAACCCAACCGTGTCCCAGTGCGGCACCCCCGAATATGAACCTACCACCTCTTCAACCACATATCAGCAGCCCGTCCAGCAGCCGGTACGTTTCCATACGCCTGTTGGCCATTATACTAATCCAGTGGACATGTTTATGCAGCCACGACAAACCTCGCCCCGATCCCAATTGATGAGTCTACTCCACTCGGTTACGAAGAAAAAAGAGCGATTGAGATGTTACATACCGCGGTGGTACAACAGTTGAACTACCGCAATGGAGCAGAAAGACTGCGTTCAACACCCTATAATAGCAGAAATTAGGCTCCACAGAGTCACCACGGGAACTCCCTAGCACCAGCTGGTTCAAGCAATGCAAGGCGCTAGAGGGAAGAACAAGGTTTACAACAACCCCAGCTGGTTTTGTTTGCTTCAGGAATCACAAATACTTGACACGTGACCACACACGTGGTCAGCACAGGAAATCCAGTACATCAGCCGACCCAAAATATGAATGCAGTTCCCACCGCAACCCACAACCTGCATTTTCTACCACCCATGCCTACTCCTGGGGGACGAAGATTTGGAATCCAATGTCTAGGCCCGGCTTTGCGGAGCTAAAAGTTACCAGTAGACTTCAAAGGACCTCGCAGGGTTCCAAATTACACAACAGATATGAAGCCATCGAAATGGATTGAGAGCTATGAGATGGGTATGGACACTTTGGATGTCAGTGACGCCATATGTGCAAGATACTTGAGTATGATGTTGGAAGGAACAACTAAAACATGGGTGAAAAACCTGCCCCCCAAGTTTTTTTAATACCGGGTAGGAAGTAAGAGAGATGTTCATCAAAAATTTCTCGGGGACGTGCAAACTTCCAATGACAATTATAGACCTGGAAAACTATGTTCAAAGGGAGACAAATTTTGTCTAACATTGGTTGCAAAGGGTCGTCCAAATCATCCATTCTTCAGATTGTATTACCCTGCAGTCGGCTGTCTTGATCCTAGAAAGGAATTGCAGATTTGAACCTCTGAAACATAAGCTGGGAAGGATGAAAACCACCACGGACATGAGCGAAATTATGAACGCCATGACAAAGTATGCAGTATCTGATAAAACAAAGGACCCGAATCTGATGACGAGAAATCTGGGAAAGGAAAGAAAAACAACAACAAACCACCCACAAGCCAAGGTACTCCAAACAACAGGCAGAATAACAACAAGAGGAAAAATGGCGATGGAATTTCAGACTTGGTGACCAACGCGCACACAGGTTATAAAAACCAGCAATAGAGCAACAGTTCCAGAGAAAATCAGCATCAATAGTTTCTCCCAAACAACTATCAGCAAAGACACGAAGCCCTTAAAGGTCTGTGTCCAAAACACAACAGGCCGGGAAGACGAGCCAATCACTCTTGTTTCCGCAGCCAAGGCAATGGTGGAAATAATGGAAGAGGTCAGTCCGGGAACATGGGAGGAAATCTGGGTTCACGCAATTCAGGACCAAGACACCAGGGACCCGGAAATTCGGGAGCTGACCAGGGAGGTTCTTCTCAAGGAGGACATTCCGGGTTCCACTGCAACCCGAAGCAGCTCAGCCAGGGGCAATATCATGTATTTACTATGAGCTCAAACATAAGGGATAAAAAGTTATAGAATAGGGCAATTAATGTGGTAGCTCCGGTTGTACCAATATGGCTGAACTGGTCCGAACAACCCATAATCTGGAGCAGAGAAGATCATCCACCTCGGGTGGACAGTCCTGAAAGTTTGACCTTGGTGGTTTCTCCCCAAGTTGGAGGTTATAAACTCACAAAAGTACTGATGGATGGTGGTAGCAACATCAACATACTATACTATGATACGTTTACGAGAATGAATCTCCAAGAAAAACAATTACAGTCCTCATCCACCGTCTTCCACGACATCGTTCCAGGTAAATCGGTACAGCCTATTGGTAAAATTTATTTGAAGCTAGCTTTCGGGATTATGGACAATTACAGGTCTGAAATACTGCCCTTTGAGGTGGTCAAATTCAAGAGTCCAAATCATGGATTATTTGGACATCCAACGTATGCCAAGTTTATGCCTTTATGGCTAGACCATGTTATGTCTACCTGAAGTTCAAAATGTCGGGTACTAAGAGAAATATCACGGTAGACGGTGACAGGGAGATAGCTTTGAAGTGTGAGGATGGAGACGCAACCTACGCAGAAACGGATTCCGCAGAAGAAGATTTGAAGTTTTACAAACTAAATGTTGATCCAGAGGATATGACTTCACTCAACAAAACCTTCCATAGAGTCAAAACTGAAGTTCAAGTCAGCGCAAGACACGAAACATGTTGATTTTATCCCAGGTGATTCTTCCAAGCAGTTCACCGTGGGAGCCCATATGTCTGATAAATAGGAAAGCATGCTCATCAAGTTCCTCCGGGAGAATCGGGATATTTTTGCATGGAAACCAAGTTACATGTCTGAAGTCCCGAGGGAACTTCCTGAGCACAGCCTAAATGTTAACCCTCACATTACACTGATTAAACAATTTATTTGGCGGTTCAATGACGAGAGACGCAAAGCGATTGGAGAAGAAATAGCCACACTACTTTCAAAAAGATTTATTGTGGAAGTCTTCCATCCAAAATGGTTAGCGAACCCGGTTCTGGTATTGAAGAAAAATGGGTCCTCGAGAATGTGCATTGATTGCACATATTTGAACAAAGCTTTTCCAAAAGACCAGTTCGCTCTACCTCGCATTGACCAGATCATCGATTCAACTGCAGGATGCGAGTTACTGTGTTTTCTGGACGCGTACTTGGGTTATAATCAGATCAAGATGAAAGAGTAGGACCAAGAAAAGACCTCCTTCATTACACCATTTGGGTTTTTTTGCTATACTTCTATGCCCTTCGGTTTGAAAAGCGTAGGAGCAACATATCAGCGATGCATACAAAACTGTCTGTAGAGTTAGATCGGGCGCAACGTTCATGCATACATTGATGACATAGTGGTTAAATCCAAAAGAGGAGATTCATTGATGTCCGATTTGGAAGAGACATTCGCAAGCCTTAGAAACTATGAAATGAAGTTGAACCAACTAAGTGCGTTTTTGGAGCCCCGGCTAGAAAATTGCTTGGGTTCATTATTTCCGAGTGTGGCATTGAAGCAAAGCCGGAAAAAATACAAGCCATCAGCAACTTGAAGAAGCCGGCTTGCCTAAAGAATGCGCAGAAGCTTACAGGCTATGTTGCAGTATTGAGTCGATTTATAAACCGGCTTGACGAAAAAGCGATTCCCTTATACTGGCTCTTGAAGAAAACATACAATTTTTTTCTGGAATATGGAAGCAGATAAAGCGTTAGAGGCTCTTAAGAAACAAATCTCTAAAGCTCCCGTGTTAGAAGCTCCTAAACCCAAAGAACCTATGTTTCTATATATCGTTGCGAACAATTGAGCAGTCAACACAGTGGTAGTGGTGGAACGAGCATAGGAATGAAAAGAGAAGCTGGAACAAAGGCTACTTTATTATGTCAGTGAAGTGTTGAAAACGTCTAAGTAGCACTACCCACATTGGCAGAAGCTATTATTTGGGGTTTTCATGGCTAGTTATAAGCTCAAACATTGTTTTCAGGAGCATCCAATAATAGTGGTCAGTTCTGCTCCTTTGGTAGATATTATACAGAATAGGGAAGCAAATGGAAGAGTTGCCAAGTGGGCAATAGAGCTGGGACCATATCATATCAAATATGAACCTCGTACAACTATAAAATCTCAGACCTTAATAGACTTTATAAACGATTGGACAGAGTTGCAGGTTCCACCTGAGGAGCCGGATACCAAATATTGGACTATGCATTTCGACGGACCCAAGCACTGGGAGGGTTCTAGAGCTGGAGTAGTATTAACTTCACCTAGAGGCGACAAATTTCGGTGCGTCCTGCAAATTTCATTCAAATGCACTAATAATGCAGCGGAAGACGAGGTTTTTATTCATGGCATACGCATAGCCAAAGAGATGAGTATAACCTGAATTCGTTGTTTTGAAGACTCGGACTTAGTATCACAACAAGTCACGGGAACTTGGGACTCCAAAGATCCAGTCATGGCAGCTTATAAACGTGCAGTTTCTCAGATAGCAAGTCATTTTTAGGGATATCGTGTGATCGCATCGATCGCAGACTTAATGAGGTTGTAGATGTATCATCACGTTTAGGATCTCAGAAAAAGCCGGTTCCACCCAATGTTTTCTTATATTAAATACATAGTTCATATGTCAAAGTTCCAACAAAGGATGACATAGCAAACCCGAATCTTGCATCTGAGTTGGTAGCAGCTGTGCACACCATACCAGAATGGACAGAGTCGTATTTAGCTTATCTATTGCAAGGAGAGCTCCCACAAGAAGAAATCATCGCCCTTCAGGTAGTAAGGCGTTCCAAGGCATATATAATCATAAATGGAGAATTATACAAACGCAGTGCTTCTAGAATCTTTCAGCATTGTGTTTCCTGTGAGGAAGGACGTTAAATACTTAATGAGATACACTCATGAGATTATGGACATCATGCAAGTACAAGGCCACTGGTCGCTAAGGCTTTCAGACATGGATTTTTCGGGCTTACAACTCTAGCAGACGCATAACAGATTGTGCGTACATGCGAAGTTTGCCAGAAGTACGCTCGGCAGGACCACATGCCAGCACAGGTTTTAAGGATGATACCAATAACTTGACCATTTGCAGTCTGGGGAATAAACATGGTGTGACCTTTCAAAAGATCACCCTACAAGAAAACTCACCAGTTGGTAGCTGTGGACAAATTCACCAAATGGATTGAGACAGAGCCAATTAGCTCCTGTGATGCTGAAACATATGTTAAATTTTAGAAAAGCGTCATATTTTTTTGGCTACCCACACAACATTATTACAGACAATGTCTCCAATGCAAATTTTTTGACTAAAAAACCACATCAGATTGGATTTGGCATCAGTAGCCTGTCCATGGTCAAATGGGCAGGTTGAAAGAGCAAACCAAGAATTGCTACGAGGTATCAAATAAAGGCTGATAACACCTCTTGAAAGAACAACTGAAAGCTGGATGGAAGAACAACCATCTGTCCTATGGAGCATACAGACCACTCCCAACAGATCAATAGGTTATACACCGTTTTTTCTTGTGTGGCGGGCAGAGGCTGTTTTGCCAAGTGATGTCTATCATGACTCGCCTAGAATTTCTGCCTACATAGATACCGATAATGATGCAACTCGTCACGACTCGTTAAATACTCTGGAAGAAGAGCGAGACCTCGCAACATTTGGGTCTGCAGTATACCGACAAGATTTACAATGATATCATAGCCGAAAAATCCGAAGCTAGATTTTTCAGGAAGGGGATCTTGTCCTCCGCCTTATACAGAAGAAGGACGGACAACATAAAATGAATCCGTCGTGGGAACGACCATTTGTAGTGAGTAAAAACCTACATAATGGATCCTACTACCTCGTTTATATACGTGACCTTGACAAACACACACGTCTGAGGAAGAAACCCACGGGACATGTAATATATCCCAGTTACGTCCCTATTATAAATAGGATCATTGTAATCACTATGTCTTATTATGATTTATGGAATAAAGCTAGCAACTCTGGAAAACGTATTTCTTTCTATTTCATCTGCTTATCATTGATAGGATGAGTCTTTATTATTTGTCATTGATCATAAGGTTACTTGGGGGCTAGCTTCGATATGTTCTATCTCAAAGCCCTTGAACCTGGCCTGTGCCAACCTATATACTTTGGTTTTGATAAATTCACAAAGTGTTAGCTACACACACTTATGTGACCTAAAAGAACGACGTAAAAAGTCAATCAACTATGATAGCCTATTATGGACTTAGTTGACACCGAACCTTTTTAGAGTAAGATGCATTAGAACAAATAACATAAAAAGCATTTGTGAAAACATCGAACTAAATTGGCTATCAAGCCATAAAATTAAAGACTGCGAACAAGCACACAGATATGTTGTAAACTTATTACATCACGAAAGTTTTGACCAAAAGTGCACAAACGCACTGCAAATATAATAGGACTTGGGATTGAGTTATTTTTCCTATTACGGACCCACCAATGAGCCAAATTTATTCACTCGCAAAACATAGGCAGTACGATCATTATGCCACCTTATCGCCTGAAGCCAGATTTGCAGTCGTCGGGTCGTCAGTTTTTTCCGGCTCACTCTGTTTTGCCGACTCATCATCTGCACATGTGTCCTGCTCCTGCTCTTTTCCGGCTTCATCCGCTTCATCTTCCCCTGAAAAGCATAAAATCGCCAATGCTTCGATAGGATATTCAGGTTCATCATCCTGCACTGGTGCCTTTGGAGGAATTGTTATCGCAGGCGTACCAGACCCGGAAACAAGAGCCTTGGTAGCTGGAGTGCGCTTTGGATCCGGGTCGAGGTTCACAAACTTAGGAGTAGGAACCTCCATCCTTTTATTCCTGCTATCATATCCGGGTTGCATCTTTGTCAGATCCAGCCCTTGAGCAATGGTGGTGGCATACAGTCGGGTCTCTTTATTAATGGCCAAGAAATCAGCCTATGTAAATAGGGGTCTTGTCAACCTTGAACTCAGGAAATCCCACGGCTAATTAATTGTTCCGGCTTTATGTTGGGATAGTAAGCTTTGGCCAGCGATAGGGTGCGCATAGCTCTCTTGCGACAAGAACTGATTTTCCAGAGACGGATCCATTCTGGGACACAAGAGAGCTCCCTCAAAGTGTCCCCAAACCGGGTTGGAGGCCGTGTCCATCCTCGCACCTCCTAGATACACGCAGCGGTACCACGATATAGCGTCTTCACTAGGTTGAAAATTAGGTTTAGCTTGAGCGGTGGGTTCTGATGGTTGTTTCCATGAAGAGGACCTACATTTTCCAAAGTATAAACATAGACCCACATTAGTCATTATATAGTAAAATGGAACTATGGAAAACAAACAAATAACAGGGAAAACCGTCTTACCAAAGAAAGCTGTTGCTATTTGGTTCAAAGGATCAAGTATAGACTTAATTCTAGCCTTTGATAGTTTCAGTTCTTCAGCAATATTTTCTTGGGATTTTAGCAGTTCCTTACCTTCACTCAACTGTGATTGGCAAGTTTCCAGGTTCTGGGTGACAGTTAGATGAGACACTTGGCAGTTATTTGCCAAATCTTCAGCTTCGAACGCATCTCAATCTTTTTATGTAACATAGTCTCCAACTTATGATTCTTGGAGGTGGCAGTTTCTAGTAGTTTCTTCAGCCGACTTATTTCTTGACCGGCTTCACTTGATAATTTCAGCGCAAAATAGAGAAAAGTGAGTCTCATGTTTCTGCAGGCATGCAACCCGGCACTTGGGGGCTACAGTTTAAAAAGCGAAAAATATACAGAAAGCTATGCACCAAGTTAAAAGCTAGAACATGGGGGCTATTGCTTATATATGTTTTACTAGAGAAAGGTTTTAAGTACCAGTTTGCTACAAGTAGCCAATCTAGCACTTGGGAGCTACAGGATTCAAAATCAAAACATATGTGAACACAAACTCCAACTCATTGTGCAAACCAATAAACTAGGAGTTTGGGGGCTACATAGATAAACATATATAAGTAAATGATATACCTCAGAGTTTTCTTTCACACTGTCCACTATGCATGTTTCATGGTCACGATTCTGGGGGGTCTGGTTCTCGTATTCCTTCAGAAAGTTGTACATCTCTCCAGCGCCAAACAGGTTCAACTTTTCTTGAGAATCTGGGTTCAATGTATCTTGACGAATTTCCGGCTTCACCTCGGTGGAAATCTTTGCAACTACAGTACATGTAGCCACTTTTTTCATCACCTTCTCAAAAAGAAAAGTGACCTCATCATCCTGTGCAGCCTGGGATAGCGGGTAAGTCGGATCTCTGTTTATTGGCTCTGTCTGAGAAACATCAGGAATAGTGCCCTGAGGGGATACTACATCAACATGCATTGGACTCGATGAACCCGGTGCATCCACCAAAACATCTTGGCCTTTACAAAAGAGGAATAATGGCAGTGTATGAACATAAAAAATAACAAAGAGAAAGGAAAAGTGAAGTAGAATAAGCAAAGTTTGTGAGAGGCTACCCTCGATTAATCACAAAATCCCTTGGGATATTGACAATAGAAGCATCCAAAGAGGGGGAATTTGTGTGGAAAGAATGTTCCAATGGTATTCTCAGTCCTCGCTTGGGGATGTGATGCAGTAGGCTCGACAGGTTGCTAGCGAACCCGGCATGGAGAACGTACCAGTGAAATACCGTCTGAAATCTCATGGGAGCCAGAGCACCGGCTCCTCCTCTTCTTAGAGGCAGCTTCATTGTTGTCCTGTGTTTGCCGGGTAGATGAGAGAAATTTATTTTGAGAAGAAGACAAGCGAGATACGGGCACCTTTGCAATCGCTCTCCGGGTCCTCTTGGGCCCGGAAGCCGGCTCTTCCTCTCGCTCGTCCTGACCATCATCTTCGGGTTCTTATCACTCGGGTTCTCTTCCTCCTGGTCCACATCATCAGGATTGGAGGAAACAATGTTATCATGTGACAAAGTAGAGTCAACAAGATCATTATGAAGTTGACCTGAAGAATCTAGCTCATCAACCTCTTCGTCTTCCAACTCCTCTTCGGGTAGACTGGGGGGCTCCATCTCCGTCTTCCACCAATCCAAGTCCAGCTGAAAAAATAAAACAACTTATAAGAAAGAAGCATAATAGACAAGGAAAAAGTTAAAGGTAAAAGAAAGAGCTGGTAATTTACTAGAGGAGCCGGGTTCATCTCAGAAAATGGGCGCATACCCACAATCCTTATCTCATCTTTGGACTCACCAATTACCTTGTTTACGGCTTTCACTAAGTTATCCCCACTCATATAATCAACAGAGTACCTCAACTCATCTGTAAGCTTGCCTGAGTACTGGCAAATGAGCTTATTTGTTTTGCTAAATGGCTGGATATGCCACCTGACCTAGCACCGGGTTAGATCTAGGGCTTTCAATCCATGAGAAAGCAAATACTTAAGCCTCAAGATCAGATGATCTAAAGCTTTCCTGTGGGGACCCCAGACAGGATGTCCGAGACCGCCAATATGCATACACTCATGATCCCAGATCGACAGTCATGAGCAACATATTTAGAGATGGTACATCAGAGTTCACATCCATTACACGAATAACATAGTCTTACACAAATGGTCCATCGACCAAGTCTGAGACAACTGCCACGCAGGACAGTGGCAACACACATAGCATAGCTGCTTTATTCTAGCGGAAGCAAACACGACGAGCGGAACCCATGTCAACGCCTTAGCACCACAGGCTGCTGACCGGGAGACGTGCCTAGTAAGCGGGATCGTCAAAGTACTCCTCCTCAAAGGTATCCTCCTGAGACGGCTCCTCGAAATCTGACCAAGACAATAGCCAGGGACGAAACCAAACCTGAGTACGTTTGAATGTACTCCTGCAAGACACCCTAAATGCAGCCCAAAATGCAAGTATGGCAAGTGGTAGTAGGATAGCTATTTTATTAAAGGCTTGTACTACCCATGGTGAATGTAAGACTCAACATGGTTGAACAATTTTAACTCTTTTGAAAACAATCTTTTTGGAAGAACAACCTTTTCGAACCAACCTTTCTCCGGTACCTCAAAGGTACAATTGTTCCCTTTCACGTACCTCCCAGGTACAACATCATAAACCAGTTTTCAGCTCTTTTGAAAACATTGACACAACACTAGCTACATGGCCATTCAACTGCCCATATCCGAGGGCGCGGCTATTCTGAATAGTTTTACTCTGCAGAGGTGTACACAATCCACAAGATCCAGTACATCCGCCGTGAACAACCACGGACTGTCCGAGACAGTATGTGAACATCGGAAAACTGGTCCTAACCATCCACTATGTCCGTGCTAGTAAATGACTACCTCTTCAACTGGGTTTGTTCTCCCCGGCACCGAGTGAGTCAGCCGTATCGATCCGGTTTCCCCTGACAACACACCGCCATGGCAGGAGACCCAATTGCCGCAACCGGTAGTGAACTTAATCCCACACTGTGAATGTCCCGTTTCTCCCTCCTGGCGACAATTCGGTTCGGGGGACTCTAACCCCTATAGCACTTTGAGGTAGGCACGGACTAACACTGACAAGCAATTAGCTAGACCCCGTACCCATTTTGAGGTAGTGTGGCAGTACGTCTTGGTTGTCCGGCGAAGACTAGGTTATGTGTCATTTTTGGAAAACAAGCTGAAAACAATCCTTCTTCCCTCGGACAAGGTCCCACCTTTCCTCGGGTTCTTCCAAGACTCTTTTTGTTTCCAAAAACATCAAGTTAAGGTGTCCACTAAGGGACTTAAGTGGATTAAGTATGGCTCCAAAATTCCTAAGGGCTTGGCAACACCAAGATTATGGAGTGGCTACGACAATTTATAAGAGCGGCAAAACCATGCCTTACTTTGAAAGGGGTAACTTGAAACACTTAAGTAAAAACTTCAGAAGTAAGATATGCATGGTAAGTAAAACAGAAGCAAGCATTTAGGATGGCTTGCCTTGGTCCTGGTCTTGATCACACTCTTGAAATAAACAAGAGTTACAGAAAACCTCTTCAGGAGCAATAGTCTCTTCGTTATCTAGCGTCGTAAAAAGGTAAAAAGAAAAACACTCAATCAGAACAAGGCAAGGACAAACACAAGCTAGTACAGCACACATACAGCAAGCATTCATCTAAAAAGAAACACCCAAAATAGCAATGCTACCAAATGCTAAAGCACTCAAATAATTACTAGAAACAAGCATGGCATGATGTAGTCTTTTACAAGGCAAGAAGCAAACTTATGGCATGAGTCCAGTGGGTGTACCACTCTCATACAAAGCCATAAAGAGTGAGATGACTCTCTGGTCATTCACCAAAATGAGTACAAAGCATGGAACAATAATCTAGAACACAAATAACTAGCAAGAGATGTGAAAACAAGCATTTCTATACACATGCAAGGCATAACCTAATAATAAAGCATAACTAAGCATGCAACCAGAGGCTAAGCATGCACATAACAGAGGCATATTAAACATGCATGGCATGAAAACAATCATGGCATGAAAGTACATGTGGCAAACCACTCTAATAATCTAAGAAAATGGAAACTAGACATATATAATGACATGCATGGCAACCATGGCATTTTCATGAACAACAATCATTCCAACATGATAGATCTATAAGATAACAACCATATGGCAATGAAAACCACTCCTACACATGCTAGTGAGTTCACACAAGGCATTCATATACTTAGCAAATTAATTAAACATGAGATTTAAAACATGGCAGAACACTATAAAACTTGTAATGCGTGCCAAAATTATTCTACAACTCAAAACCTCACACAAACCTAGGATATGATAGATCTAATCATACAGAAGCTCATCCAAAAGGATTTATCTCAAAAAGCATTTTAGAAAAATTCATAAAATTCATTTAGTGGCTCTCTGGTTGTTTACCATTTTGCATGTCATTTTAAATAGGAAACTCAAGTGCATGTGAGGTCAACTGCTATGGTTAGAGCTCAAAAATATCTATCCATAGAGATCAACCTCACTTCCATTGGATTCCTAAATAAAAAGTTATTGCATGTTTAAGTTCTCAGATAGGCTGGATTGCAAGATTTTTCATGGTCAAACCAGGGATGCAAATGTGGATCTGCCACTTGCATGTGGTTAGGAAAACATGCAGGTACACTGGGAAAAATTGGAGTGGCCAGATTTGGGGTTTTAGTATTTTTAGGAGGATTAAAGTGATTAGGCATTTTTCAGGAATTTTGAAAAAGAATAAAAAAGGCAAAGCACAGGCCTAGCGGGCCTTCGGCCACTGCGCGCCAGGGTGCGCTGCACTGGGCCGGCCCAGCTCGCTTGCGCGCGCGAGCGGACCGGTACGCTGCCGTGCGATCAAGATCTAGCGGCCAGTATTAGATCCAGGGAGATTCAAACAGAACCGTTGATCTAAAAACGGGCGGTGCAAACCGTTTCTTCTTCCTCGAGCTCGAGACAGAGCCACGGCGAGCTCGGGAGAAAGCCGCACGGGCAGAGGCTCACCTAGGGCTTGTTTGGAATCGGTGTTCGAGGACGAGGCGATGCAGTGGAGACTCCGCGACTGATTCGTGGCCGCAGCTACCCCTGATTCGTCCTGCTTTGCTCGTGCGCACCGAGCGGTCCCCGACGGCGTCGAGCACGGCGGCGGCAACTCTGCAATGCAACGGGACAGAGGAGGTGTCAGGGATGCACGCCTCGAGTAGGGGAAACAGAGGAACCAAAAATGGAGAGGGTTTAGGGAGAGACAAAGGCAGTGCTTGGGTTTCCTTTCCGCGGCCAGAACGGCGAACGCGAGGCCCTCGGGCTCTCACAGAGGAACCATATCGAGAGGGGAGCGGGTGGGGGACAGTGCGGTGGATGGGAGGAGGTGTGCGGCGAGCTGAGGGAGTGCACGGGTACTTATACCGAGGGAGTCACGGGAGGTATTGGCTCGGAAGCTTGCCACGGCTGGCAATGGAGCTCGCCACCTCGCTCGGTTCCAGGGCACGGACAGCACGTGTGCACGCATGCGGGGGATGTGTGGCAACCCTACCATGCGATCTGTAGGGGCTAGAACGAGGAGGAGACGGGGCAGAGCACGAGCATCACTGTGCTCTGATGACAAAGTGGCCCGACGGGCACCATCTTTGGCACGGAGCTGTTCTCCTTCTCTGCAGCGTCCCAGGCCAAACCAGGGGCCGGAATCGATACCTGGTGGTGAGGTTGAGTGGTTTGGCAACAGTGCTTGGCACTTGGATGATCAACAACAACGATTTCAAGTAGTTTTGGATCGGGTGCACACTGTCGTTTTTGGGTTCAGGTAATTCAGAAAATTCAGTTAAGGTTTACTGAATTTTCCTAAGTCTGAAAACAGACAGGGAATAGAGAAAGTAGGTGCTGTTTTGGGGAAGCAAATAAATTTCAAATGAAAAAGTGGAGTTATGGTTTTAAAGAGTACATTATGTAGTTTCAGAATCATATTTTTAATTGAATTTAGAAAGTGTGGAAGTGGATGAAAACAAGGCTGAAACAGAGGTAGTTTTCTGTTTTCTTGTTTTTCCTTTTTCCTGTTTTTCAACTAGGCAGAAAAACATCCATGAAAACATTATTTCCACTGCTTCAAAAATATTTCTTTGAGCATGTTGAGCAACTCCATATCATAAACATGGATGACAACCAAAGAAATATCCAAAAAGAATTTGGATTCAAGGAATTAAATGGGGTTGAAAAGTGTATGTGATAGCTAGAAAAAGAAAAGGAAAAATCATGTTTTTCCTTAGGGATTTCAAATTCAAATCTTGTTTTCTTCCTTGGGTGATCCAATACCAAGGTTAACAAGTTTCAAAAAGTGACAAGAACAAAAGATAACCATCCTCTCTTTATTTCTCAAAGGTGACATCAAGTTTACATCAGGAGTTTTAAAACTCAGAAAAGCAACAGGATCAACTGAAAAGTTTCTGTTGGTCCCTAATTCTAGGTCTTTTTTCTCTCCTTACAACCATGTCTCCAAAAGAGGATGTGACAGACCTCCCCTCCTTAAAAGAATCTCGTCCCGAGATTCGGGGGTTTAGTCATAGAGGAAATCAGGAAACTCCTTGTTGATATAATCTTCGCGTTCCCAGGTGGCTTCTTCCTCGGTGTGATTAGTCCACTGAATTTTGAGGAAATTTATTTTACGCCTCCTGGTCATACGAACATCTTTGGCAAGAACACGGAGTGGTCGGTCACGATAAGTCAAATCATGATTGATGTCAATGGTCCGGTAATCGATGTCCTTATAAGAATGATCCTTATTAGGCACTTGGAGACATTTCCGGAGTAGAGACACATGAAAGACATCGTGAAATTCCGAGAGATCAGCGGGCAGCTCAAGTTGATAAGATACTTCACCACGTCGGGCTATGATCTTGAATGGCCCAATGTACCGTGGTGCAAGTTTCCCTTTAACATGAAAACGCTGCATCCCCTTGAGAGGTGTGACTCTAAGATACACGAAATCTCCTATGCGGAAGGAAACTTCGCGTCGCTTGGAGTCTGCATAGCTCTTCTGGCGAGATTGAGCAGCCTTGAGACGATCTCGAATAAGTTGAACTTGCTCTTCGGCGGCACGCAAGGTATCCACACCAAATACCTGACTGTCACCAGACTCAGACCAGTTCAAGGGTGTGCGACACTTGCGACCATACAAGGCTTCGAAAGGAGCCATTTGCAGGCTAGCTTGATAGCTATTGTTGTAAGAGAATTCCGCAAATGGTAGACAATCCTCCCACTTAGCACCATAGGACAAAACACAAGCACGAAGCATGTCCTCCAAGATTTGGTTAACACGCTCGGTTTGTCCTCCGGTTTGCGGGTGGTAAGCGGTACTGAAAGACAACTTGGTTCCCAGAGCTTCGTGTAACTTCCTCCAGAAGCGAGATGTGAATTGAGTACCTCGATCAGAGACAATCTTCTCGGGTACACCATGTAGACTCACGATTCGGGATATATAGAGATCAGCCAATTGGTCTCCACGATGAGTGGTGCGAACAGGAATAAAGTGAGCAACTTTTGTAAGCCTGTCCACAATAACCCATATGGCATCATGTCCTCGGTTTGACTTGGGAAGTCCAGTGATGAAATCCATTCCAACTTCATCCCATTTCCACTTGGGTATTTGGAGTGGTTGCAATAGACCAGCTGGACGTTGGTGTTCTGCCTTCACACGCTGACAGATATCACACTTGGCGATGTATAAAGCGATCTCTCGCTTCATACCATGCCACCAGAACTTTTCCTTAAGGTCTTGATACATCTTTGTTCCTCCGGGATGGATGGAATAAGGAGTATCATGAGCCTCGGCGAGTATAACTTGCTTTAGCTCAGATTCGGACGGAACACAAATGCGATCTTTGTACCAGAGTATTCCTTCAGAATCGATAGAGAAACCAGGCACATGTTCCTTCTTCATTCGATTCTTAATACCCTCAATACTCTTTTGGCCCTTCTGAGATTGTTTCACTTGATCAATAAGAGTGGGTTTGAGCTCAATAGTATTCAACATCCCATGGCTGACTACTTCGATACCCAGTTGATCAAGTTCCTTCCACAACTCAGGTTGCCTGACCTTGATGATAGCATTCAAAGAGGCGGGTTCTCGACTGAGTGCATCAGCAACAACATTTGCCTTGCCAGGATGATAGTGGATACTCAGATCATAATCTTTGATGAGTTCAATCCACCGGCGTTGCCTCATATTGAGTTCACGCTGAGAGAAGATATATTTCAGGCTCTTGTGGTCGGTATAGATCTCACATCTGTTTCCCATAAGGAAATGTCGCCATGCCTTGAGAGCATGAACAACAGCTGCGAGTTCCAAGTCATGGGTCGGATAATTTTGTTCATGAGGCTTCAACTGGCGAGAGATGTAAGAGATGACCTTCCCGCCTTGCATAAGAACACTGCCGAGCCCAAGTTTTGAGGCATCACAATACACATCAAAACTCTTTGTGACATCCGGCATAGTAAGAACAGGAGCGGTCACCAATCTTCTCTTCAATTCTTGGAAGCTTTCCTCACATTTACCAGTCCACTCAAACTTCTTGTCTTTCTTGAGCAATTGAGTGAGTGGTCTGGCGATACTGGAAAATCCTTGAACAAATTTGCGGTAATATCCTGCCAAGCCAAGAAATGATCTCACTTCAGTTGGGTTGGTGGGAGCATTACGCTTCATGACGGACTGAACCAAAGCGGGATCAACAGAGATTCCACCTTCGGATACCACATGTCCAAGAAATCCCACTTCTCTAAGCCAGAATTGACACTTGCTGAATTTAGCATACAATTGATGCTTCCGAAGTGTTCCGAGCACCAATCTCAGATGTTCTTCGTGTTCAGCTTCGTCTTTGGAATAGATAAGAATGTCGTCGATGAACACCACGACGAATTTATCCAAGAAGTCCATGAATACCTTGTTCATGAGATTCATGAAATAAGCTGGAGCATTGGTTAGACCAAAGGACATTACGGCGTATTCATACAACCCGTAACGTGTGGTGAAGGCAGTCTTCGGAATATCCGAATCCCGTATTTTCAATTGGTGATAACCAGTACGGAGATCTATCTTGGAGAAGACACGAGCCCCATTCATCTGGTCGAAGAGATCTTCAATCTTGGGCAACGGGTATTTGTTCTTGATGGTGACATCATTCAACTTCCGGTAATCCACACATAGACGTGAGGTACCGTCCCGTTTATCCACAAAGATGACAGGTGACCCCCATGGCGAAGCGCTTGGGCGAATCAAACCTTTTTGCAACATCTCATCCAATTGCTTCTTCAACTCCTCTAGTTCCTCCGGGTTCATCCGGTAAGGTTTCTGAGCTATGGGTCCGGTTCCAGGAACTAACTCAATAATGAATTCAATATCCCGGTCAGGGGGCATACCGGGTAGTTCTTCTAGAAAGACATCCGGATACTCACATACCACCGGAATCTGTTCAAGAGAGGGGTCGGATACACTCTTATGACAGTGAGCTTTGGAGGTGGGTTTGATTGCTTTGGAGGTGGGTTTGATTGCTTTGGAGGTGGGTTTGATTGCTTTATACTTGACTTCTTCCCCAGTGCTACTGGTCAAGGATATAGTTTTAGTGGGGCAGTCAATGATTCCCTTGTACTTAGTCATCCAGTTCATACCAAGTACAACCTCAATGCCCTTCTCACCTAATACTATTAGGTCAGCATGAAAGGTCTTCCCACTGATAACAATAGGCACATTGTTGCAGGAGTGGGTGGCTCTAGTAATATCGCCTGGGATTTGCACTCGCATTACTCTATTCATGGGACTGACTTTTAATCCAATATTCCTCACACAAGGTTTGGTGACAAATGAATGCGAAGCCCCAGAGTCAAACAGAACAGGTACTGGTACGGAGTTGACAGGAAACGTACCAATCACCATGCTTGGATTATCCTGAGCCTCTTCTGAAGTGACGCAGTTCAGATGTCCCTTAGCAATATTTCCAGGCTTCTTGGAAGATTGTCCATGAGTCATCTTGGTCGCATTAGGGCGAGTAGGAGCAGGATTCTTGGTGGGACATTCCCGAGAGAAATGTCCTCCTTTGCCGCATGAGAAGCAAGTTCCAGAGGGCTTGGGTGCAGCTGGTGCGGCACGAGTAGCTGTATTACCAGAATTCCCTCCTCCAGGACGAGGCGCATAAGGAGCAGCTCCAGAAGTTGGAGGCCTTGGATAAGATGGAAAACTTGGACGAGGAGCATAACCAGGTGCCTTATTGAAGGGTGGCCTCGCAGGTGGGGAGCTGCGAGCCCTATTGACACTTGGTCCTCCTTGTTGCATCATCTTCCTCTTGCGGTTGTCAAAGGCTGCCTGCCGCTTATGTTCCATAAGGATAGCAGCATTGGCGAGGGACTCCAGATCTTGGAAAGGAATCACCACGAGCGTGCATTGCAGCTCATCGTGTAAACCATTGAGGAATCTCTCCTTCTTCTTTTCTTCTGTGTCCACATCATTGGGAGCATACCTAGCCAGGCTAGTGAACTCATCCCAATACTTGGACACATTCATACCACCTTGTCGGAGCTTCAGAAACTTGTCTCGCATAATTCCCATAACGCCATCAGGAATATGATACTTGCGAAACTTGGCCTTGAACTCCTCCCAGGTAGTGACATGATCAGCTGGTATGGAGGCACGAGTGGTCTCCCACCAAGTCCTTGCAGGACCGGCGAGAAAGTGGGAAGCATAAAGGACTTTATCCTTCTCCTCGACACCAGCAACTTCCAGATCGTTGGCGATGGTGCGAAGCCAATCATCAGCGTCCAGAGGTTCCACAACCCGAGAGAAGACAGGTGGGTTGGTATTCTGGAATTCCTTGAGCTTGGAGCGTGGACCATTTCCACCATTAGTCCCAATAGTGGCCAGATGCTCGAGAGTTTGGAGAGTCGCCGCGCGCTCAGCACGGATTGCCTCTCGGTCTTGCATGTACAAGGCCAGGACTTGAGCCACAGTTGGCTCCGGTGGTGGGGGTGGATCACGCGGCATGCTGAATGAAAGAAGATATAAGATGAAGAGCAGATAGATGTGTTCGTCTAACATCGACAAGCGAGAATTGAAGTAGATGAAAACATGGAACTTTTTAGACATGCTAGGTAATTTATTCCAGAGAAGCCAAAGCACAAACATATCATACAAAGCACAAGCAGGTTCATACATACATAGCACACCATACATTAACATCTAGCAAACAAGTGGTTTCCGAAGAACCACACTACAAAAGCAGCGAGGTGGGGTCATCGCAGCCAACTAGTACTAGGTGCTTACATAGCACAGGCTAACATTACGGCCTATCACCTAGGCGTTTCCATCATCGCCGTCGAAAAGGATCTCCTCAGGGTCCTCCTCATCTTCGGCGTGATCATCGTCCTCTTGGTCACTCGGCTCACTCATATCCATGCCTTCGGAAGGGACATCGTCATCAGGAAGAAGATCCTCATTCTCCTTGCGGAGTTCGGCGATCTCCTCCTCTAACTCTTCGATGGTCGAATCCTTTGTGGCAATATCCTCCCTAGCCGTCTTCAGCCGGCCACGGAGTATGGCGTTGGCGTTCTCGAGTGACTCGGACTTCTTGAAGAAACGAGTACGGGCCAAACGGGTGGTCCGCAGCTTGTTCTCCAAGGTCCTTGTCCTGGCGATGAGGTCGGCATGAACGATCTTCAGATAATCCAAGTGATTCTGAGTGTAGTGCAGGTAAAACTCCATGTCCTTCATGTGGGAGCACACAATGTCACGGGAACACGGACAAGGGACTGGGAAGCCATCATCGTCACGCCTCCCGTGGCGCTGGAAAGGAGTATCCACCAGGCGAGCCGCATAGATGTGAGACATGCGTGCGATAGCCTGCTCGAGCACACGGACAATCGCATCTCCCCAAGAGCGGTCAATCGCGTGGAAGACATGCACCGGCTCAGATGGTGCGGTCAATGGAGAACGGAGGGTGCACTCCGCCAACCATGATAACCCCTCAACAGAGCCAGTGATCTCCCCTCCTCTAAGTTCAGGTAGTGGACGCCCAAGTATCTTGGTCATCTCCACGATCTCCTTCTCGAAATGGAACAGAGAGTCCCGAAGAAGTCCCAGCTGGAGAGACTCGGTGAAGGTGACGTCCATCTACACAAGTTTTTAAGTTAAAGACCAGTGTGCAAAATTTTAGTTTAATGCGAAAAGAAACTTAATGTAGTTAACCAGGTAAGGTAAACTATATAATCTAAGGTAGACGTCGGAGTACTAGCTAACGCCCATTCTAACTAAGGTCTCCTATGGTCAGGATGGCTCTGATACCAACTCTGTGGGGACCCCAGACAGGATGTCCGAGACCGCCAATATGCATACACTCATGATCCCAGATCGACAGTCATGAGCAACATATTTAGAGATGGTACATCAGAGTTCACATCCATTACACGAATAACATAGTCTTACACAAATGGTCCATCGACCAAGTCTGAGACAACTGCCACGCAGGACAGTGGCAACACACATAGCATAGCTGCTTTATTCTAGCGGAAGCAAACACGACGAGCGGAACCCATGTCAACGCCTTAGCACCACAGGCTGCTGACCGGGAGACGTGCCTAGTAAGCGGGATCGTCAAAGTACTCCTCCTCAAAGGTATCCTCCTGAGACGGCTCCTCGAAATCTGACCAAGACAATAGCCAGGGACGAAACCAAACCTGAGTACGTTTGAATGTACTCCTGCAAGACACCCTAAATGCAGCCCAAAATGCAAGTATGGCAAGTGGTAGTAGGATAGCTATTTTATTAAAGGCTTGTACTACCCATGGTGAATGTAAGACTCAACATGGTTGAACAATTTTAACTCTTTTGAAAACAATCTTTTTGGAAGAACAACCTTTTCGAACCAACCTTTCTCCGGTACCTCAAAGGTACAATTGTTCCCTTTCACGTACCTCCCAGGTACAACATCATAAACCAGTTTTCAGCTCTTTTGAAAACATTGACACAACACTAGCTACATGGCCATTCAACTGCCCATATCCGAGGGCGCGGCTATTCTGAATAGTTTTACTCTGCAGAGGTGTACACAATCCACAAGATCCAGTACATCCGCCGTGAACAACCACGGACTGTCCGAGACAGTATGTGAACATCGGAAAACTGGTCCTAACCATCCACTATGTCCGTGCTAGTAAATGACTACCTCTTCAACTGGGTTTGTTCTCCCCGGCACCGAGTGAGTCAGCCGTATCGATCCGGTTTCCCCTGACAACACACCGCCATGGCAGGAGACCCAATTGCCGCAACCGGTAGTGAACTTAATCCCACACTGTGAATGTCCCGTTTCTCCCTCCTGGCGACAATTCGGTTCGGGGGACTCTAACCCCTATAGCACTTTGAGGTAGGCACGGACTAACACTGACAAGCAATTAGCTAGACCCCGTACCCATTTTGAGGTAGTGTGGCAGTACGTCTTGGTTGTCCGGCGAAGACTAGGTTATGTGTCATTTTTGGAAAACAAGCTGAAAACAATCCTTCTTCCCTCGGACAAGGTCCCACCTTTCCTCGGGTTCTTCCAAGACTCTTTTTGTTTCCAAAAACATCAAGTTAAGGTGTCCACTAAGGGACTTAAGTGGATTAAGTATGGCTCCAAAATTCCTAAGGGCTTGGCAACACCAAGATTATGGAGTGGCTACGACAATTTATAAGAGCGGCAAAACCATGCCTTACTTTGAAAGGGGTAACTTGAAACACTTAAGTAAAAACTTCAGAAGTAAGATATGCATGGTAAGTAAAACAGAAGCAAGCATTTAGGATGGCTTGCCTTGGTCCTGGTCTTGATCACACTCTTGAAATAAACAAGAGTTACAGAAAACCTCTTCAGGAGCAATAGTCTCTTCGTTATCTAGCGTCGTAAAAAGGTAAAAAGAAAAACACTCAATCAGAACAAGGCAAGGACAAACACAAGCTAGTACAGCACACATACAGCAAGCATTCATCTAAAAAGAAACACCCAAAATAGCAATGCTACCAAATGCTAAAGCACTCAAATAATTACTAGAAACAAGCATGGCATGATGTAGTCTTTTACAAGGCAAGAAGCAAACTTATGGCATGAGTCCAGTGGGTGTACCACTCTCATACAAAGCCATAAAGAGTGAGATGACTCTCTGGTCATTCACCAAAATGAGTACAAAGCATGGAACAATAATCTAGAACACAAATAACTAGCAAGAGATGTGAAAACAAGCATTTCTATACACATGCAAGGCATAACCTAATAATAAAGCATAACTAAGCATGCAACCAGAGGCTAAGCATGCACATAACAGAGGCATATTAAACATGCATGGCATGAAAACAATCATGGCATGAAAGTACATGTGGCAAACCACTCTAATAATCTAAGAAAATGGAAACTAGACATATATAATGACATGCATGGCAACCATGGCATTTTCATGAACAACAATCATTCCAACATGATAGATCTATAAGATAACAACCATATGGCAATGAAAACCACTCCTACACATGCTAGTGAGTTCACACAAGGCATTCATATACTTAGCAAATTAATTAAACATGAGATTTAAAACATGGCAGAACACTATAAAACTTGTAATGCGTGCCAAAATTATTCTACAACTCAAAACCTCACACAAACCTAGGATATGATAGATCTAATCATACAGAAGCTCATCCAAAAGGATTTATCTCAAAAAGCATTTTAGAAAAATTCATAAAATTCATTTAGTGGCTCTCTGGTTGTTTACCATTTTGCATGTCATTTTAAATAGGAAACTCAAGTGCATGTGAGGTCAACTGCTATGGTTAGAGCTCAAAAATATCTATCCATAGAGATCAACCTCACTTCCATTGGATTCCTAAATAAAAAGTTATTGCATGTTTAAGTTCTCAGATAGGCTGGATTGCAAGATTTTTCATGGTCAAACCAGGGATGCAAATGTGGATCTGCCACTTGCATGTGGTTAGGAAAACATGCAGGTACACTGGGAAAAATTGGAGTGGCCAGATTTGGGGTTTTAGTATTTTTAGCAGGATTAAAGTGATTAGGCATTTTTCAGGAATTTTGAAAAAGAATAAAAAAGGCAAAGCACAGGCCTAGCGGGCCTTCGGCCACTGCGCGCCAGGGTGCGCTGCACTGGGCCGGCCCAGCTCGCTTGCGCGCGCGAGCGGACCGGTACGCTGCCGTGCGATCAAGATCTAGCGGCCAGTATTAGATCCAGGGAGATTCAAACAGAACCGTTGATCTAAAAACGGGCGGTGCAAACCGTTTCTTCTTCCTCGAGCTCGAGACAGAGCCACGGCGAGCTCGGGAGAAAGCCGCACGGGCAGAGGCTCACCTAGGGCTTGTTTGGAATCGGTGTTCGAGGACGAGGCGATGCAGTGGAGACTCCGCGACTGATTCGTGGCCGCAGCTACCCCTGATTCGTCCTGCTTTGCTCGTGCGCACCGAGCGGTCCCCGACGGCGTCGAGCACGGCGGCGGCAACTCTGCAATGCAACGGGACAGAGGAGGTGTCAGGGATGCACGCCTCGAGTAGGGGAAACAGAGGAACCAAAAATGGAGAGGGTTTAGGGAGAGACAAAGGCAGTGCTTGGGTTTCCTTTCCGCGGCCAGAACGGCGAACGCGAGGCCCTCGGGCTCTCACAGAGGAACCATATCGAGAGGGGAGCGGGTGGGGGACAGTGCGGTGGATGGGAGGAGGTGTGCGGCGAGCTGAGGGAGTGCACGGGTACTTATACCGAGGGAGTCACGGGAGGTATTGGCTCGGAAGCTTGCCACGGCTGGCAATGGAGCTCGCCACCTCGCTCGGTTCCAGGGCACGGACAGCACGTGTGCACGCATGCGGGGGATGTGTGGCAACCCTACCATGCGATCTGTAGGGGCTAGAACAAGGAGGAGACGGGGCAGAGCACGAGCATCACTGTGCTCTGATGACAAAGTGGCCCGACGGGCACCATCTTTGTCACGGAGCTGTTCTCCTTCTCTGCAGCGTCCCAGGCCAAACCAGGGGCCGGAATCGATACCTGGTGGTGAGGTTGAGTGGTTTGGCAACAGTGCTTGGCACTTGGATGATCAACAACAACGATTTCAAGTAGTTTTGGATCGGGTGCACACTGTCGTTTTTGGGTTCAGGTAATTCAGAAAATTCAGTTAAGGTTTACTGAATTTTCCTAAGTCTGAAAACAGACAGGGAATAGAGAAAGTAGGTGCTGTTTTGGGGAAGCAAATAAATTTCAAATGAAAAAGTGGAGTTATGGTTTTAAAGAGTACATTATGTAGTTTCAGAATCATATTTTTAATTGAATTTAGAAAGTGTGGAAGTGGATGAAAACAAGGCTGAAACAGAGGTAGTTTTCTGTTTTCTTGTTTTTCCTTTTTCCTGTTTTTCAACTAGGCAGAAAAACATCCATGAAAACATTATTTCCACTGCTTCAAAAATATTTCTTTGAGCATGTTGAGCAACTCCATATCATAAACATGGATGACAACCAAAGAAATATCCAAAAAGAATTTGGATTCAAGGAATTAAATGGGGTTGAAAAGTGTATGTGATAGCTAGAAAAAGAAAAGGAAAAATCATGTTTTTCCTTAGGGATTTCAAATTCAAATCTTGTTTTCTTCCTTGGGTGATCCAATACCAAGGTTAACAAGTTTCAAAAAGTGACAAGAACAAAAGATAACCATCCTCTCTTTATTTCTCAAAGGTGACATCAAGTTTACATCAGGAGTTTTAAAACTCAGAAAAGCAACAGGATCAACTGAAAAGTTTCTGTTGGTCCCTAATTCTAGGTCTTTTTTCTCTCCTTACAACCATGTCTCCAAAAGAGGATGTGACATTTCCTCTTTTCTGGTTCCGCCTGGGCCTTCATCTTTTCCTCGAACACTAGCCTCTTAGGACGGTAACCCGGCAATGGATCTTCATCTGTAGGGGAGGTATCTTTGCAGTACAAGAATGTATTTTGCCAGTCTTTGGGTGGCTATTATGCTTCATTAGAGGATAAATTATGTATGATCTCCTCTGAATAGCAACCCCACCGCACGATAAAAGAGGACCCTTTGCGGTTTTCGGCTCCTGGTTACAATGGAAGCATTCTAGAAACAGATCTAAGTTGGGTTCTATTTGGAGGTAATTTTCACAAAGTACTTGAAAATTACACAAGTTCAGCATGGAGTTAGCGCTAAAATATTGGGGACGAAGTCGCCAATGAGATAGAACCTTACGAAAAAATGCAGAGCCGGGGGGACGGATCCCGCGGCGCACGTCATCTCCGAAGATCACCACCTCTCCAGCTTTTGGCGTGGGCCGTGTATCCTCTCTAGATACTCTCCACTCCAGTGAGTAGGGTAACAATCCCTTAGAAACCAACTCCTCAGTCTGCAGCTTGGTCATCAGAGATTTTGACCAATCTGCCTTGATTACACGCTTCCTATGAGCCGACATTGAGGGAGCTGGGTCTTCTTTCCTCTTATTCCCATAGCCATATCCGGCTCCTCCCTTTATGACCATACTTTTCTTCCCCATCAAAGCAACGAAAAACTCCGGCGGCGACAGAGCAAATCTTGCAACGACAGAGAAAAGGAAGCTTGAGAGATTTTGGGCGGCGCTAGAGGTAGAAGGAGAAGCTAATACATAGGAGGGAATGAGCCTAGGGATCACCCCTCCCAGGGTATTTATAGCACGATAAAAACCCTAGGGTTTTTCCGCAGTACATTTTGCAGATTCACCCCTAGGAAATTCCATGTGAATGAAGTTTGACCTAGGGCTAACCCTATTTTTCCGAAAAAATTAGAGATATCATTTTTATTACGAAATATTCGGTTACCTCGATCTTCGGGATAGGATAAAGTGATAAAGACGGATTTTTGATCGGGTCTAAAATATTTTCCATTGTAAAACAAAAATATGGAAGAGATTGTTTCAATACTTTGTTACGGCCCAAAGAAAATCCGGGTTTGCCTCCCAGCGGCCAGAAAGAATGGTCCGGGTTACAAGGTAAGAAAGTCAAACCCGTAGTTGGCTAACAAACTTGCTATCTTTTTTCATTCTTGTGTTTCAGGAGCTTATCATGAACAAGTTAGGCTGAAGCCTAAGAAGTTTGTGATAACCTAGGGGATAATGTTGGGGGAATGATAATCTGGATCCTTAAGGATGCTGTGGACAGGACCCATCTTATGAACACTGGACCCGACCCACAGAGTTAAATCGGGTCAGGCCTTTGGGCCAGCACAACCAAGACCAGGCGCCTACGAGTCTAGTTTCCTATGCGGGAAGATGGAGTTATTCCTAGGAGAAGGCGAAGTCCTAGTAGGAATGCATGGACGGGAAGAACCCGGATTACCTTGTAAATCTTGGGACCCGATGGCTATATAAGACGGGTCCTGAGAGACAAAAAACTAAGTTCTGGTTCTTCGAGACAGAGGTAGCTGGATTTCGCACCTTATAATCGAGATCGATATTATCAATAACAATCTAGTAGTAGTAGGTTTTACCCTCAATCGAGGGGCCAAACCTGGGTAAAGTTTCCCCTCTCGAGCCCGCCTCAACCCTTTCGAAACTTCACCTCGTGCCAATGGCCTCGCAACTAAGTTCTTAGATGAGGACAGTTGCCGTGACAACCCCACGACAGTGCGGTTGTAATATGCAAGTGGATAAAAGGATGGGGGCATGGTAAGATAATACCTTAATACGCTCGAGAATGCATACTGTTACCAATGGGTATTTATCTTTCCAATTGATGCTCATCAGTACCCAATCCAGCTTATCGTACGTAAGCTCTGGAAGGCTACTTTTCCAAGTGAACTACCTTCCGGTCATATGTGCCTCTCTCAAGTTTAAGCTGTCAATGACGACATTGAACAAGAAAGGTCAATGATTATCAATCCTTCCCCTACTTTTTAATGTGCAAATTTTAGCATATTAAAATCACCCCTATTAGAATAAGATACATATTATCATTAGCCAGATCAACCAATTCATAGAGAAATATAGTCTTATGTTATTCCTGGGCGGCACCATACACAACAACCAAAATCCTTGTGAAATTGTCGGCTCTGTTACGGAGATGTAATTTTATATAAAAATCACCATCTGTACACGCGAACACATCCATAGAGACTCATTTTATGCAGATAAAATGTCACCTGATCAACCACAAGGGGGAATAGAATGCCAAGTGAAATCCAAACCACCTGAAAGGCGGTCTAGGACACTCACTTGAAAATCTCTTCTCCCCGTTTCCAAAATTGCCACAAACTCCAACCTATGACCCCGAAGAGAAATATTCAAGTGTTTAGCCGAATCACCAAGACCTCTGCTATTTGTGAAGATGCCATTCATCAGGAAACATTTGGAGTATTAGATAGCTTTGGAGTTTTCCGTGGTAGCTTACTTTTTTTTAGCGGATTTGAATTTTTGGCCGAAAGCATAGAGATCATAGATGGATCCCAGTTCGTCCTCATCCACCCCCACCTCTGTCAGCGCACCCACTATATGTGTTAGAAGTTGTCCATCAACTGTGCCATTTGCTTCCTTATCATCTAAAGGCGTGACAACCGGCTGCCTAGAAGCACCTGGAGACACATTTAGATGGTCATACTCCACGCGTTTCAAGGCATTGGCAAAGAACATAATCTATTCCTCATTTTTATCTAAACTAACACCAACATTGAATAAACTAGATGATAACTTAGCATTTGAATAAGAAAGAGATGATTTTTTAGTTTCGTACTTACCCAAAGGAGGAGTAGAGAACTTCTCCGCCTTGTGACGCATAGCCCTGGATAACGCATCCTCGTCTGTGACCGAAGCGCCATCCGTTGTGGTGAGGTGGCGTGCACTATGCCTAGGAGTAACCATAGGCTGCACACGCGACCCCATCCCCGACAGCGTTGCAGAAGGGGGCGGTGGTGAACTAATACGTCATAAACGTATCCATAATTTCTGATGTTCCATATTGTTTTCATGTCATATGCTACACGTTTCCTGTACACTTTATGCCATTTTTATTGATTTCCTGGGATTATCCTACTGACAAGATGCCACAGAGCCAGATCTGGTATTCTGTTGTTTTTAGTTTTAGAAAAGTTATTCTGGAAATATTCTCGGAATTGGACGATTCGAAGCCCGAAGTCTTAGAAAGTCGTCGCGCACACGGAGTCCGGAGGGGGACCCGAAGGGGAGCCACAGGGCCCCCACACCATGGGTGGGCGCGCCCCCTAGGCCGCGCCTAGGGGTGGTGTGTCCCCCTGGCTGCCCACCGATGTTGCCCTCGCACCTATATATTCTCCTCGAACGGTTAACCCTAAATACAGAAGCTTTTTCCACCAAAAACATCCGCACCTGGCATCATCGTCAACCCTAGTTCAGGAGGGTTCTGGAGCTCTCCCTGGCACCCTGCCGGGAGGGGGGAATCATCATCGGAGGGCTCTACACCACCATGCCCACCTCCAGAATGATGCGTCGGTAGTTCATCCCTTGGCTACGGGTCCATAACAGTAGCTAGATGGTTGTTCTCTCCTCTTTATGCCTCATGTTTAGATCTTGTGAGCTCCCCTACATGATCAAGATCATCTTATTGTAATGCTACATGTTGTGTTTGCTAGGATCCGATGAATATTGGATGCTATGTCCAATGATTATCAATCTATCATGTTCTTTTCATGTGTATGTTATTTATGATCTTGCATGCTCTCCGCTGTTAGTAGATGCTCTAGCCAAGTAGATGCTAGTAACTCCAAGAGGGAGTATTTATGCTCGATAGTAGGTTCATGCCTCCTTTGCATCTGTGCTCGACTGACAGAAACGTGATGGATGGGGGATGTGTTGTTGCCACCAGGGAGAAAAGAATGATGTTTAAATTACACACTTTGCTTACTGCGATTATCTGTTGCTTGCAACTTAATACCTAAGGTTTGCTCGGATGACATTCTGAGGGTGGATTATTAGTCATAGATGCAGTTGGATAACGGTCTATGTATCTTGTTGTAATGCCCGCAGGAATCACGTAGTAATCATCATGTCATGCATATGCACTACGGTGCAGCCTTTATATCTGTCAACTGCCCAGCTGTAATTTGTTTACCCAACATGCTATCTATCTGTTTTGGAGAGAAACCTCTAGTGAACTGTGGATCCCGGTCCATTTTCCTCACACTGATAATACAACCACTACAATCTCTGTTTTCATATTGTTCCTACTGTTTTCCTACTGTCGTCACTGTTCTCTTTTCATCTACTGCAAACAAGTACTGTTTTCCACACCATACGTTTAATCTCTTTGTTTTCAGCAAAACCGATAAGATTGACAACCTCACTGCTTCGTTGGGGCAAAGAGATTTTATTGTGTTGTGTAGGTTCCATGTTTCTTCTGAACCGGTAGTGCGCCCTAACACATGAGCTGTATTAACCTTCGGAAGTTATTTCTTTCTCCTACTGGTCGATTCGACCTTGGTTTCTTTCGGAGGTAAACTTGCTACTGTGCGCATCAAGCTATTTTTCTAGCGCCGTTGTCGGGAGGAAGAGAATTTCTGCAAGGGGAGCCTCTCACTTCCAATCTCTTTACTTTGTTATTGTTTTGCTTAGTTTATTTTATTTTGTCTTGTTTGCTTCTCTATATCAAAAACCACAAAACAATTAGTTCTTATTCTAGTTGTTATTTTTGTTACCCTATTATTATTCATCATGTTGCTCCCTAAGTTCATCCTGAAAGATCTACCAGTAAGTAGTGGTTCTATACTTGGAAAGGATACCATTAAAGAATTCTTTGATCGTGTTAGTAAGCATGAAAACTTTGAGGAAAAATCCATAGCAGAGCTTGCTCCAAATTATGAAACTCCTGCAACTTCTTTAATTCACATGTTAGAAGCTAGGTTTGTTAACCTTCACCCCGTACTGCAGCAAATGTTCCTCAACTTGAATAATACTGAAGATATTGAAAAAAGAATTTTATCTTAGAAACCATGCTTAAAGAATTTGGAGATGTTGCTATAGAAGCTAGAAAAGTTTTTGATCGTTTTAAAATGCTAGGCTTATGTGTAAATGTTGTTGGTGCTCTTGAAAAAGCTGAACCAAAAAGTGAAAAGGAGAATAAAATACCAATTCCCTTTAAATTAGTAGCACTGCATGAAGCCCAAGAAAAGAATTTTGATTGGATTGTTCGTGAAAATTTATGTGATGAGAGTAGTAAACCTAAATGTTCTAAGAGAGGAACATCTAAAACTCATTTAGATAAAATACAATGCATTATTGAAGAATTTCCTTATCTTGATTTGAATGCCTCTCCATTTGAAAACACTTCATTCTATTTTCTGGTACTAGCTAAAAGGCGTTAAAGAAAATCACTTCTTGTGAGATAACCCATGTTTTTATTTGTTCTTTGTTTTTCTCTGTTTTCTTTGAGTCAAGGTGTTGTATACTTCTATAGCAACTCCTTCGTATCTTTATTTTCATGTATTAGTTTTGCCAAGTAAAGTTTCTAGCGAAAGTTGGTGTTGGTTTTGGATTTCTGCGCAGGAAACAGATTTGTGTTGTCCACTGGAAAAATCACACAATTCACAGAAAGATCAAAATGACCTGAATTTTTTTGCTCTTATTCCTCAGCTAATTCCGAAACTTTTTTGCTCTTTATGTTTTTTCGATTTGAGCAACGTAAGTGGCCCAAAAAATATTCGTCTTTACAGGTTGTTCTGGTTTTGACACATTCTGGCTTTTTTTTACTTGCATTCTCTCTTTTACTATGTCGAGTGGATTTCTTTGCTCCAAGAAACATCAGTGGTTGTAGCTAATGTTTAAAAGTATCAATAATTCTTGTGTCCATGCAGAACATGTGAATTTTAGATTGTGCATTAACCCTCTAGTGCGAACTACATTGAGTGTGGTGTGAAGGAAGTTTTCAAGGGTCAAGCGAAGAGGGTGATATAATGTGATCAAGAAGAGTGCAAAGTCAAAGCTTGGGATGGCCCCGTGGTTCATCCCATAAAATTCTAAGAAGACTCAAGCGTATAAGCTGGGGATGCCCAAGGCATCCCCTTCTTCATCAACAATTATTAGGTCACTTCTAGTGAAACTATATTTTTATTCGGTCACATCATATGAATTTTTACTTGGAGCGTCTGTTTGTTTTATTTTGTTTTCTTTTATTTTTCTTTTGTTTTCCTTGCTGCAATAATATTCTTGGAACCTAGCATTCTTTGTGTGGGAGAGAGACATTCTCCACTTTTTCATCTGAATACTCGTTTTTCTTCCATGCTCGTATTCTTAGTTTTCTTCTAGCTACTTCATCCCTTTTAACTCATGTTTTTCATGCATCTCTTATTCAGAGCTGTTAGTTCTAGTAGAGTTATGTTAGTACTCTCTTGTTTCATTGCTATATCTCTTGGAAAGCTTTTGTTTAGTATAAAATGATTGGTGATGGAAAGCAGTAGTACAATTTATATGCTTATAACGGTGCAAATAGAAGCTTGTATAGACTGTGGCTAGACTTTTTCATGTCATGCTAGATGTTATTTTAATTCTATCCTTAGTAGTTGTTATTGTAGCATGACTTGTCTAAGATAGCCGAGAGTGCTTAATGTCCCATTGAAAGAATCATGAGTTGTTTTTCTCATATTGAAGCATGAATTTGTGGTATTCTCTTTCAAATGCTTTATTTGGTTGACTTGGTGTCGAGACATCGTAGTAAGGATCATAGACGGGGGTGCAATGAGCCTATTGGTAGAATCGTGGGGGGATGTGGTAGTACGACGAACGAGAACACCAAGTTTACGCAGGTTTGGTACGACGCAACTAAGCGGCGTTCCTACTCCTGCAATCTCACTAAATCAGGGTTGAAGCCTGAAGTATACAAAGTATAATGTGAGTATGGTTTCGCTAACTCGGCGAGGATCTACTTCTCGGCGAGTTGGCTTCTAGCTAATTGTTCTTTGTCTTCTCTCTCGTCCGGCTTTATATAGATAGCCAGATTAGGGCTTACAGAAAGAAACCTAGAAGACTACGGGAAGTATCTAACTTGGAAAGTAAGAAATCCGTCTTCTCCTCCAAGTCGGACCACTTTGGGTCGTGGTCTGGGTTCTTCTAGAATCCGGCTTCCTGCGCATCAGCTTACTGGGCCACCCAATGGACTGTGATCCATTACCAATAGGCCACCCTGGTAATCCGACTCTTTAGGCCAATGCCCCCCTAATCGGTATATATCCGACAGTAGGCCCCAAAAAGGATTAATACTTCATTATGCCGCCTTTTGTCGACTATCATTCCTTTCCGAGAAATATCGATGTCTTGTCTTGATTCTTATTTTTCCCAAAATCTCTTAACTCAAAACTCGGATTCTATCAAAGTCCGGCTTTTCTTCCACGAGCCATCACGGAGAAGGAACCTCGTGACATCAGCGATGAGATCCTGCTGACATCACGGATGTTTGGGTTTAGTCAAAACCCTGAAACGTATCCTCTGATAGATTCTCGCGGGAAACGAGGACATAGCAATTATCACCCCGTCCCCTCATTTCTCGGAAATTTCGGGCCTAACACGCGTCGTGCACCAACAGTCAAAATAGCCGTTGGAGCTAATCTCCGCGCACCCGGCTATAAATAGCCATCTCAGGGCTCATGTTCTTCTTATTCTTCTTCTTCCTCCTCGCGCCCCAGTGCCTCAGCCCTTAGCATCCAGAGCCCGAGCTCAAAAGAACGCAGAGAACCATCCCCAAGCCCTTCCCCGGAAACACCATCAGAGGATCCCATTCACGGCCTCGCCGACAAAAAATGGTTGACGGAGATTCTCCCCATGCCTCTGACGTGGCGAGTGCCATCGTGGACATTGAGAGCATCATAAACGACATGGACCCCCTCCTCGACTCGTCGGTCCGCACTGTGGCGAACGCGCCGGAGGGGTCCGCCAGCGAGCCGGCCCGCGGGGATCTGCCTCCCGCGGCTGGAAACGCGCCGCCGACAAAATCCACTGCTCCTCCTCCGCATCCCTTCTCCGAGCCCACGGAGGAAAACGCTACTCACGGTGGCGAGGAGGTCGCCGCTTCCTCCGCCGCCGGAGGTGAAGACGAAGGGGAGGAAAACAACGGGAATGGGAGCCACTGCAATGTGGTTCCTTCCCTCCTCCCGGCAATGGAGAAAGAAGGATTCACGGTGAAGGACAAATGGCGGTATAACGAGGATGACACCGAGCCGTCTCCGGAACCCGGCGAACGGGTTCTCCTAGCCTTTCACATCAATCGTGGTATGGGGTTTCCTCCCTCTGCCTTTTTCCTTCAAATCCTAGATCACTATAGGATCCAGCCACATAATATGCCACCCAACTACATTCTGTATTTAGCCCGGTTCTAGGCCCTATTCAAGGGTTATCTAGGGATATAACCCCGCCTAGATTTCTGGCAATACTATTTCGGGGTAAAATGCAACCCTTCCGAGGGTGCCCTTCCGACATGCGGGACTATCTCCTTTACCCTCCGTAGGTTTAGGGAGGATTAGTTTTTGAAAATCAATACCTCAGTGTCCGTCAAATTTTGGACGGGCTCTTTCTTTTATCAAGCGGATGTCCCGTTTCCTAGAAAGGAAACGGGCATTCCGCCTTTTGTCAATTACGCGGCCACGCCCCAAGAAAATTGGGCAGTGGACGCGGTGTAGACTCTGCCTCCAGATCTGATTCGGATCAAGAGGCGAATTGCCAAACTTGTTTCCGCCAATCCTCCACTGACCGGCACGGATACCGTCCTGTGCTGTCCCGAAAGGCGGATCCAGCCTTTGGCTTACCGCGGAAAACGGATCATGTGTGAATACACGGGCCCGGATGATGCGATGAGGGCGACAAACAAAGCTTTGTCGAAAAAGGACTTCAAGAAGCGTTTAAACCACTTGGTTTCTACTCGTGATTAGTACGAGGAGAGCCGGCAAATGTACCACGCTGGAACCCAGCTCCAAAGGTATAGTTCTGTCTCTTTGGGAATTTTCTTGAATCTTTTTCTTCTCGGATTTTTTCCTTACGTGGACTTTGTTTCTTTCCACAGCTTCTCGATCTTCCTGAGGCTGAGCTTGCTACCGATAAAGAGTTGGACACTCTTCGTGCCAACTTCCAGTCGGGAGGACGGAAGCGCAAGAAGCCATCCACCACCCCGGATGTCATCGATCTTGACGGCGTTGCCGTTGCTACTTCCACGTAAAAACCCGGGTTTTTTCATTTCTATGCTTTTTGTTGCATGTTTTTTGTTTCTCGGAATCTCATTTCTCGAATTTTCTTTTCCTTTTCCTTTCTAGCCTTTCCCCTAACACTTTGAAGGGAAAGAGCCGAAAGAAGCACAAAGCTGTTGCGCACAGGGGACTGAAGCCATCTCCCGCCACTGCGCCGGATACTCCAACAGCGGTTGGGGAAGAAAACTCGGCTCCCAGGGAAGAAGGATATCCCTTGCAGTTCAGCTAGCCCATTGCATCCGACTCGGATGCGAGGGAAAGGGCGATACCGGATGAGGGTGGACCTTCAAACATCCCGAAGAAGGAGCCCATCCCAAATTTTGACAGCGAGTTCAAGGTAAAGCAAGAAGAGTGTTTCGATGAACACAGATATATTCATCCGTGGGCGAGAAAACACTTTGCTCGTGCTCCCTTAATCCGTCCTTGGCCGCAAGGCGGACTTATAGTTAGGAATAATTACGTATTCTCGCCTCGCCAGGTCATACAAGACGGCGTTTGCCATGTCGGAATTACCTTCGCAGAGTATGCCAAGGAATTTACCGAGAATCTGGCGAGCTTGCAGAAAATGAGCCAGGTAAATACCTTAGCCCCCAAGCATTTAGACAAATGTATTCTTTTTGACTTAATGCTTTTCTCTTATGCCTGCTTTTTTTGACTTAAGCGACTTTTCCCTCATCTATGTTTCAGCAAACTGCCGAGACAATAAACATGGAAGTTTTCAACAAGTTTACCATCAATAATAAGGAGGTTAAAACTATCCTTAGCATTCTTTATGAAAAAGACTCGGAATTGGCCTCGGTTCAGCAGCTGAAGGAATCAGCGGGTAAATATTTTTTCTATTCGCGCTGCTGTTTTTATGAAATTTTTCTCAGTCATTTTCCGAGTTTCAAACTCTTCATTTTCCTTGCTTTTCAGCTTCTTTGGCGAAAGCCAAACAAATTGCTGAAAATGCTGGCAACGCCGAGAACCTCCGCAAGAAAAACTCGGAGCTTTACAAGATGACTGTAAAGCTTCAGAAAGACTTGGAGGCCATCCAACTGGCTGTTGGGATTGCCGAGTCTCGCATCTTCTCAAGCCGAGAAAGATGCAACGACTATCCGGGACTTGGAGAATGCTCTCAACCAACACGTTGAAGAAGGCGTTGAGATGGACAAGATTCTCGGTAAGTTTGAGTTCCATTTACCGAGTTTTCTCCTTATACTTTTTACAGTATGTTTATTTTCTCCTTCTCTGTTTTTCTAACTTTTCCTTGTTATTTTTAACAGAAGGGAATCCCTTGCTTACCCGGATTGACAGAATCCGGGCTTTCAGGAAAATCTTCTCTGCCTTGAAGACTGCGGGGATGCTGCTTGTGAAAAAGTACATTCCCGACAAAGCGGAAGAATTCTCGGAATTAAGCAAGCTTCCGGAGGCGATAGAGGAGGTGGCGAACCAGAAAGAATCCTGGTTCCGCTCTGCTGCTCGTGGTGGTGCGCACATGGCCCTTGCGCTGATGCGTATGCATTCTACCACCGCGAAATCCTAGCGTGTTGCGACCGGTATCCCTCAAGGGTACACAGAAGCGCAGAGAGCCGACATTTTTGAGTCTGTCAAGGGGCATGCCACCAAGATAGCTCAAATGGTGTCAATCTCGACCTTCTACCCGGAGGAAGAGATTCCGGCAACTCCTGAGAACCCCAGTGATAGCGACGAGGAGGACTCGGATTCTGAGGAGGCCGCATAATTCCTGAGTAGCTGTTCGAGAACAAATAGAAGCATTACTATTCTTCAAATGCAATATCAAATTGTAATGCTATCTATCTTTTGTATAAACAAGTATTCCCTCTTTTGCAGTAAAATTTAAGTCTTTGCAAGTTTTTGTGGGTTATAATTCCTTTTCCTTCTAATTTCTCTTGCTTATATGTTTTGGCTGTCCTTAGTGTTGAAATGGCTCAATATTACTTAATCTTCACGCTGAGTGACTGGGTTCAAACCTATCAGTCAAAACTCGGAAGCATGGATAGTACTTAGGCATTTTTACTTACTAATTCCCGTGACCCAACACACAAACGATCAAATAATACTTAGGAAAAAGTAAGGAATTTTGAAAAAATATGAAACTCAGGCACGCAGGAACAATCTCGGTTTCCTTAAGCCTACTTAGGCTACAAAAGCATTCAGTTTTATAACTCCAAACACGCAGGCCAAATTTGGGTTAACATTGAAGCAAATTGAAAGATCATTGGGAAATAGATAAGACGGTACTATGCTTTGAACAATAACAACAAGGCAAACAAAAAAATGCATGAATTCCGACAACTTTATTTCATGATCTCAAAGATGTTTACATAGAATTTGAACTAAGTGTAAAAGGGACATAACTGCTGGATGCTCCAGGGTCTCTTTATCTCTCCCATTTCTACATCTATCTTTCTCTTTCTCTTGCGATTCGGATTTTTAGGATCATCTTCCGTATTTCGAATATCTACAAGGTAATGAGATCTATTTTTCATAGCCTTGCTGATGACAAATGGTCCCTCCTAAACTGGGGCTAATTTGTGCTTCCTTTCCTGCACCAATCTTAGCACCAAGTCACCTTTTTTGAAGGAACGGTGTTTGATTTTCTGACTATGATAACGTCGCAATACTTGCTGATAAATGGCGGATCTTTGTAGCACAAGCTCTCGTTCTTCTTCTAAGAGATCACGGCATCCTGTCGTGCGTTTTCACTCTTGGGCTATCATGGATCATGTCCGTAGGAAGCACTGCTTCTGCACCATAAACCAGGAAAAATGGAGTTTGCCCTGTTGATCTATTTTGCGCCGTTGAATACTCCAAAGCACAGAAGGTAATTCCTCAACCCATGCTCCAGCTGTTCTATGAAGAGGAGATTCGAGTCTTGGGCGTATTCCCAGCAGGATAGAACTGTTCATTCGTTCCACCTGTCCATTGGATTGTGGGTGTGCCACAGATGCAAGATCTAGGCGAACTCCCGTTTGTCGGCAATATTTTGCCAACTCTCCAATAGAGAAATTTGTCCCGTTATCGGTGATTATGCTACGTGGAACGCCGTATCTCATGAATATGTCAATGACAAACTTTCTGGCAGTCACACCGTCAAGTTTTTTGATGGGTTTCGCCTCCACCCACTTGGTATACTTATTTACTGCAACGAGTAGATGTGCAAGTCCGCCTCTTGCAGTTTTGAATGGTCCCATCATATCTAGCCCCTTGACCGCAAATGGCCATGTTATGGGGATAGTTTTGAGTGCTTGAGCTGACATATTCGTCTTCTTGGCGTAATACTTACATCCGGCACATGTGTTTATTATGTGCTTTGCGTCTATCTTGACTGTAAGCCAGAAATACCCTGTACAGAATGATTTTTTAACTATGTTTTTTGATTGAGCATGATGTCCGCAATCTTCCGCATGGATTTCCCGCAGAATTTCTCGTCCTTCTTCTGGCGAAATACACCGCTGAAAAATTCCGATAGTACTGCGTTTATACAAGCAACCGTTCATTACCGTGTATCCTTTGCATCGGCGTTGTATCTGCCTTTGCAACACTTAATCTGCTTCATCCGGAAACTTCTGATCAACTAAGAAGTTTAAATATGGAATTGTCCAATCCGGGTTAACGAGCATAACTTCTATTGACTCGGAAACTAGAGGATAATCAACATCTACGCCTTTTATTGATGGTTCGTGCAAATGTTGGACAAACACACCAGGTGGTAGGATTTTCACTCTTTCCGAGCTCATGCGGGCTAATGCATCCGCGTTCCAATTATCTTCCTTTTTGATATGAAGTACCTCAAATCCTAGGAAGCAAATGGCAAACTCGTCCACTGTTCTCCGATATTCGGCCACAATGGGGCTTTTGGCATCCCATGTTTGGTTTAGCTGATGCTGCACCAAATCCGAGTCGCCACAACAAAGTTTACGCTTGAAGCCTATCTCCTTTGCAATATGCAAGCTATGAAGCAAAGCTTCGTATTCTGCCACGTTGTTGCTGGCATTGAAGTGTATTTGTAATACATACTCCATTATGTCACCCTTTGGAGATTTAAGCACTACACTAGGTCCAGCGCCGTCTTTCATTTTGGATCCATCAAAATGCATGATCCAATATTCCGACTCCGGCATTGGTGTGTTTTCCATTGCTTCTGTCCAATCAGCGACGAAATCTGCCAACACCTAGGATTTGATTGTCGTCCGGGGTTGGTACTTAATGTAGAACACAACAAGCTCAATGCCCCATTTGGCGACTCGGCCAGTGATAATATCCCCTAGTGGTGCTTTGCTTACCACTGTTATGGAATGTCCTTGGAAATAATGACGGAGTTTTCGAGATGCAAAAAACACACCATATGCCAGTTTTTGATAATGTGGATATCTTTGTTTTGACTCGGAGAATACCTCGCTGACATAATACACCGGATGTTGATCTTGTATACTTTGTTCATCTTTCCACGATTATCACTGCAACCCTGTTTGTTGCTGTTAGATACAGTAATATGGGTTCTTCATCTTTTGGTGATGCCAAAATCGGAGCTTTCATCAAGGTTTCTTTCAGCTGGGTTAATGGTCCGCCTCTTATGTCCATTCAAACTTGTCGGATTTCTTCAACAATTTGTATAATGGTAGAGCTTTGTCACCTAGCCGGCTTATAAACCTGCTAACAACGGCTGTAGAACCCGTCAGTCTTTGGACATCTTTTAGGCACATAGTCCTTGTGATGTTCAAGATTGCCTTGATCTTTTCCGGGTTTACTTCTATTCCTCTATGAGAAACGTTAAAACCCAGAAGATTTCCTGAGGGAACCCCGAATACGCACTTTAATTTATTCAACTTCATCTTATAAGTGCGCAAATTTTTGAAGATTTCTCGTAGATCTTAAAGGAGTGTATCTTTTTCCTTGGAAACTACGGCGATGTCATCCACGTAAACATGGACGTTTTTGCCAATTTGACTATGCAAGCATCTTTGCATGCAACGCTGGTAAGTTGCGCCGGCGTTCTTCAGGCTAAAAGGCATGGTTATGTAATAGTATGTTCCATACGGGGTTATGAAGGAAGTTTTTATTTGATCTTCCTCATTCATACGTATTTGATGGTACCCGGAATAAGCATCCAAAAAGCATAAAAGCTCAGAGCCAGCAGTGTCATCTATTATTTGACCGATTCGCGGTAACGCGAACCTATCTTTTGGACACAATTTGTTCAAGCAGGTGTAATCTATACACATCCTAAGAACAATAATGTCTTTCTTTGGGACTAATATTGGGTTCGCAGACCAATCAGTATGTATAACTTCCCAGATAAAATCAGCTGCTAAAAGCCGGATAATTTCCTTGCCTCGAAACGACAGAGACCTTGTTTGATGGGTTTTGATCCTGGAATTACTTTGAGTTGGTGCTCAGTAATTTCCCTGGGCACACCTGGCATATCAGCAGGACACCACGCAAAAATGTCCCAGTTATCACGTAAGAACTTGATGAGCGCGTCTTCCTATTTGTCAATCATCCCAGTTTCTACTACGACAAATTTTGTCGGATCTTTGGAGTCTAGGATAACCTGTCATGTATTCTCCGAGGCTTTGAAACTATCTGCTGGCTTCCGGCTTTCTTTTCCTGCCGGCATTTCCGCCGGCGAAACTTCTTTAGCTAGATCCTTTAATTCTTCTTTCTGGATCACCTGTTCGGCGTAAAGGGTGTTTCCTTTCTCCATCTCGTTCGCCATTTTGTAATCTCCAACTATGGTGATTACTCCTCCTTTTGGCCTTGGCATCTTCAGCTTGTTATAGATATAACATGATCTTGCCATGAATTTGGCGAAAGCCGGACGTCCGAGTATTGCGTGATAAACACTCTCGAACGGCACCACCTCGATTGAGATCACTTCCTCCCGGAAGTGTTCTCTTTTTTCCGAAGGTTACGTCTAGGGAAATTTCTCCTAGGGATTGTGCTTGTCTATCAGGAACAATACCATAAAAATGTATGTTAATGTGCCTGAGCCAGGCCTCGGAGATGTGTAGCTGATTCAATGTACTCAAGTACATGATGTTGATACTAGATCCTCCATCCATCAGCACTCTTTTGAGCCTAGTGTTTTGAACAATAGGGCTTACGACCAAAGCGTGCGTGCCGGGTTCTGGGATGTTTCCGGGATGATCTGACTGATCCCAGGTGATTGGCGTTCGAATACTTCAAGTATTTTGGTGTTGGAGGAACAACCGCGTTGATTTCTCGAAGTGTTCTTTTCGCCTATTTTTCTGAGGGAGTTGTCAAGAAAGTTAGGTTACATTCTCCTTCATCTCTCGGGAATTTTGGCTTGCCTTTTCGCTGTTGTTCCTGGATTTTATCATTAGTGTTCGATTCACTTTCTTCTTTCTCAGCTTCTGGCTTTTGCTTGTTGAATTTCCTCTTGGAATTCTTTCCCTTATTCCCGGATCCGTCAGTGCCCTTCATGTGTTTATTGAGGCGGCACTGCGCGTTGGTATGGGTAGGCTTCCCAAATTGCGAATGGTAGACATAGTTTTCCGACTTTATCTTTCCCACTCTTCTTTAGAATAGGAGATTGGCTCTGTGCTTCTTCCTTTCCATTTGTTGCCATCATCCTTTTCAAAGGTTGTATTTACTTCTTTGGGTTTTGGCTGTGCCTCTGGAGTAGCCTTCTTTTCAGAATGGGGTGTCGTTTTGGCCCGAGACAAAACATCCATATTTCCACCTCTTGCTCTGATATCATCTTCAGCTGCTGCGTGCTCATTGGCGGTGGTAAGCATAGATCCGAGATCTTTGTGCTCTTTCGAACCAACCATGAACGGTACGAGGCCGGGTTTCAGGCCGTTGATGAAAGCATGCATTGCATGTACATCACTTACTCCATAGCAACTATTCTTCATTGTTGTCCATCTTGAGATAAAGTCGACATACAACTCATCCTCATATTGGACACAACGGTTCAGCTGGTTTATACTCTTAGGACATTTGTACGTGCCCCGAAAGTGCTGAGCGAATACTTTTGCCATGTCTTCCCAGCTGTCAACAGTTCTTGATGGTAATCAATTGATCCAATCTCTGGCTCCGTCGAATAACATCAGGGGAAGAAACTTTACAGCCTCCAAATCTGTCCCTTTGTTAATCTGGACGACAGTGTAATAATCTGAAAGCCACGTATCCGGGTTAGTGATTCCGGTATACTTTTGATAAGTTGGACCAACTTTGGCGAAGCCAAAATGTAAACTGATTCTTCGGATCCTGTCAGTGAAACACTTAGGTCCAAAGTACAGATCGTCTCTTTCCGCTTTATCAGCGTGAGCGGAATATCTATCGACTGATGGAAAGAAGGGGATCTGCTCCTTTCTGGCCCATTGTTGCGCGAATGCGCTCTTCCGGGATTATCCCTGCTTCGTCCGTTGTCGTGTCCTTTGGAATAAGGTGCAGTTCTACTCCTTGGCCTTTGTTTGTTCCTAGGAGGGGTACGGGATCTCTCACGCCTGTGAGGGTTGTCGTATCTTCCGGCTCTATCAGGTGGGCGTCTCGGAGGCGGCATTATTTTTTCGTCTTTCCGGTTTTGTTCCTCCCGTTCTTTGTGGTCACGGATTATTTCCGCCTTTCGGCATGTCGGATCTTGTCCTGGACGCTGCATCCTTATTGTCCGGGATTTTCTTGTCCTTCTTGGGATCTCCCTTCTTTTCTTTCGAATCGCCCAAATCTCCAGGTTTGCCATGTCCAGGTGCTCTTGCGGCGCATGTGGCAGTTTTGCATAGGGCCGAGTCATCATGCAGCTTCCCTGATCTTGCATGTCCTCGCTGTTGCTGTTGTAATGTTTTTTCTAGGAAAGCATACGCCCCCTGAAGTTTTTTGTCATTGGAGTACAGGTCGTTGATGCACTTTGTTGGGAACCCCAAGAGGAGGGTGTGATGAGCACAGCGGTAGGAGTTTTCCCCTTAGTTAAGAACCAGGGTTATCAATCCAGTAGGAGAAAGAGAATCTTCGGAAGGTTGATGCCACTGACGGTGGTGCTGGCGCTTCACCGGTGTCAGCAACAACGTGGAACCTGCACACAACACAATCAAAATACTTTGCCCCAGCGGTACAGTGAGGTTGACAATCTCACCGGTCATGCTGAAAACAAACATTAGATGTATAGTGTGGAAAAACAGTGTATGCTTGCAGAAAGTAAAGAGAGCAGGAAATTGTTGTGGTTTATTTAACAGTGTGAAAAAATGGACCGGGGTTCATAGTTTCACTAGTGGTGTCTCTCCATAAAAGATAGCATGCTGGATGAACAAATTACAGCTCGGCAATTGACAAATAGAGGTTGCACCGTAGTACACAATATGACATGAAGATTACTATGCTATTTAGTGCGGGCATTACAACAAGATACATAGACCGACATCCATCTGCATCTATGACTAATAATCTACCCTCAGGTTATCATCCGAACCCCCTCAGGTATTAAGTTGCAAGCAACAGATAATTGCATTAAACAAAGTGTGTAATGTAAGCAATGATTATGCACGCGGGCACTCTCACCGCTGTTTTCTCCCTAATGGCAACAACATATCCCCCCTTCACATTTCTGTCACTCGAGCAATGGGAAAAGGAGGCATGAACCCACTATCGAGCATAAATACTCCCTCTTGGATTCACTAGCAACTACTTGGCCAGAATAACCACTAGCAACGAAGAGCATGCAAGATCACAAATAACATATGCAAATAAAGACTATAATCAACTTGGCATAAGGTCAATATTCATCGGATCCCAGCAAACACAGCATAGAGAATTACATAAGATCAATCTCGATCATGATAGGCAGCTCATGAGATCTATACATGGAGGCATATGAGGAGAAGACAACCATCTAGCTACAGCTACAAACCCGTAGCCCAAGGATGAACTACTCACGCATCACTCTGGAGACAGGCATGGTGATGTAGAAGCCTCCGGTGATGATCTCCTCTCTGGCATGGTGCCGGAAACAGCTTCAGAACCCCCCTGATCTAGGGTTGACGGTGACGGCGGCTGCGGAACTTTTTCGGGGATTTTGACCAGGTGTCGAGGGTTTTCCATCCGGGTGGCTTAAATAGGCGAAAGGGCAAATGCGGTGGAGCTCCGGGGGGGGGGGGCACACCTATAGCTGGTGCGGCCAGGGGGGCCGCGCCACCCTATGGTGTGGCCCCCTGCCGCCCCTCTTCGACTCCTCACCGGTCTTCGGCATGCTTCCGGGGAAAATAGGACTTCCTGGCTTCGAATTTTCGAATTCCAAGAATATTTCCAAAACAACTTTTCTGAAACTAAAAAACAGCAGAAAACAGGGAACTGGCTCTGTGGCATCTTGTTAATATGTTAGTCCGGAAAATCGATAAAAATGACATAAAGAAGGGAGAAAACATGTAGCAATTGGCATACTATCATCATGGAGCATCAGAAATCAGGGATACGTTTATGACGTATCAGCCGTCATTAAGGATGGTGAATGCGCCTCCGCGTTTTCAGCTGCGGTTTTGTAGATGCGTTCGCCCTTAGCATTTACGTTGTTAACCTGTCTTTGCCAAGAAGGGTTTTGGAACCGTTCTTTTGCTGGCAGTACATCCGGCTTTGCAATTGCGGGTAATCTCGTAAGTTTTATCCTGGACATATTCTATCGTTCGAATTCTTCAATTACCTCCTGCTTTGCTTTTATAGTAGCTTGGGCTTTGAGGAGGTTTTCTTGAGATCGGAATAGGTGTTGCTGCTGCCGCATAAGGGTTTGCCTTCTGGCTTCCAGCACTTCAGGTGGTTCATGAGGTCCAACCAGGGTTTTGATCAGATTGATCTCGTCCTGTTTCGACATCTGGGAAACATGGATTTCTTTCTTTTTCTTCTCCGCAGGTGTGACTCCGCTTCCTCCTCCTACTTCCAGGTTTTGGTTGGCAATATCTGCCAACTTTTTCTTCTGGAGTTTATACTGGAGTTTCTTGGCAGTCTTCTTTTTCTTTTTGGAAGAAGAGGTTTCTTGCATGGTTCTTCCTCTGTCAATTCTTTGACATCGGGGTAAGTTGGACTAGTTCTCCATCCTCTCTTTCCTCATCTGGCGGAGGTGTTTTGGGGTCTTCATCGTCTTCGACATACGAGTTTTCAGTCGGTTTTGCCATAAGTACTTCATGGAAGCTCCCCTGCATAGATTTGACCATTCTCTCGAAAACATCTTCATCTTCATCTTCGGAATCTATGTCTTCAGATCCGAGTTTCGACTCCAATCTTGCTTCTATGGCAGCTAACATAGAGTCGGCTTCCGAGTTCGTCGTTTCACTGACGGGTGTCGGATCTTCCACTTGTTCTGTGGGATTATGCTTTTCTACTTCTTCCACAGGATTAGTTTCTTCCGTGTTATCCGTGACCTAGGATTGCACCATACCAATAAAGTCAGATTTGATTGCAGGCATCTCCCCAGAGGCGGCAATTTCAGCACTGTTTTGGCGATTTAAGCAGAACCCGGTATCATAGTTTTCCTCAATTGGGTATAGTGCGGGTGGGATAAATTTGCTTCCACCACAGAATCCCATTGCCTCTGCTGTTAATCCGATAAAAATATTTGCAGATCCGATTGGTAAAACGCAGTCACTTACCAGATGATTCCGTGCTGGCATATACGATCCGTTGTCGAGGAAACGCCCGACGTCGCCGTCGAATTTCAAGCTTCCGTCAGTTATTGTACTGCCGATTCCGCCGAGTTTCCCGATCGAAACGCAACTCCTGACGCCGCTGGCCCCACGGTGGGCGCCAACTGTCGAGACATCGTAGTAAGGATCATAGACGGGGGTGCCATGAGCCTACTGGTAGAATCGGGGGGGACGTGGTAGTATGACGAACGATAACACCAAGTTGACCCAGGTTCGGTACGATGCAACTAGGCGGCATTCCTACTCCCGCAATCTCACTAAATCAGGACTGAAGCCTGAAGTATACAAAGTACAATGTGAGTATGGTTTCGCTAACTCGGCGAGGATCTACTTCTCGGCGAGTTGGCTTCTAGCTAATTGTTCTATGTCTTCTCTCCCGTCTGGCTTTATATAGATAGCCGGATTAGGGCTTACAAAAAAACCTAGAAGACTATGGAAAGTATCTAAGTTGGAAAGTAAGGAATCCGTCTTCTCGTCCAAGCAGCACCACTTCGGGCCGTGGTCCGGGTTCTTCTAGAATCCGGCTTCCTGCACATCAGCTTACTGGACCGCCCAATGGACTGTGATCCATTACCAACAGGCCACCCTGGTAATCCGGCTCTTTAGGCCAATGCTGAACATACCCCTAATCGGTATATATCCGACACTTGGCACATGCTTACACCATGTTTATGACTACAAACCAGTCACTTATAGACTCTATGATCATTTAGTTTTTGACTTGTAATACCCTTTATGCTTTGATTAATTATTATTTTGTTGCTATGCATGATTATGGCGATTATTGCTCTCTTGATTTGTCGCTCCCAGTCTTTTGCTAGCCTCCACCTGTACTGAGTATGATCTCTACTTGTGCATCCAACTCCCCAAAACCAAAGTTTGCCAAATGTGTCCACCATACCTACCTACATGTGGTATTTAACCTCCACTCCAAGTAAACTTCTCATGTGCTACCTTTAAAACTTTCAAAATTATTCCTGTTTTGTGCCCCTGTTTTACCTCATGAGGACGTAAATAGAGAATCTTTATCTCACTTGTTGATTGGACTTAACACACCTAGACTAGTGGCTTCATCCGCTTATCCAAATGATAGAGGAGCTCGAAGTGGGGTGCCCAGCCCCAAAATTGGTTACTATTAATTTCTCGTCACTATTTTTTGGCCTTGATTTATCAGTCAATGCATAATTGTGTCCACAAAAGAGAAAAATGGATGACCTTCTATACCAGATGCGTCCTTCAATGGGAGCCTCTCTTGTGAAGTATAGTTGGCTTGTGATGTACTGTATTTTTTGTTTACCATTCGTTGACATAATCATACACCTCTCTACAAAAAAATATTTTCAATACCTCTGTTTCATAAAATAAAACTCTAGCACATGAGTTAATCCCTGCTTTCCTCTGTGAAGGGCGTTTCTTTTACTTTTATGTTGAGTCTCCATCTTCTAACTTTATGCACAGTTGAGAGAGCGTAGTTTCCATTATGAGTTTAATGTGTATTTGTCCCAGAAACTATTATTAATTGATTCATGATGTGTTATTACTTGCTCTCAAATTATCTGTTCTAATCATCCACTTGAAATTTGAAGGTGTCCTGGCATTTATGTTTTTCCCCACTCTTAAGGATAAGCGAAATATCATTTTGCTATGTTTTTTATGCTCGAAACAAACGTATAACTTTCAAGTGCATTATTATTCATGATCTTATATTTGTGTTACTTTTCATGATACAAGGTGATTGCTAAGTTTCATTGTTAGAATTATATCTATCATGCCTTGTTTAAAGTACTATGATCTCAACTTTACATATGCTTTTACAATTTGGATGATCAAGTTTATGTTGTTAGCATGTCACCTCAGAAATTATTTATTTTTATTATTTACCTACTCAAGGACGAGTAGGAACTAAGCTTGGGGATGTTGATATGTCATAAACGTATCCATAATTTAAGATGTTCCATGTTGTTTTCATGGCATATGCTACATGTTTGATTTACACTTTATGCCAATTTTATCGATTTCCTAGGACTAACCTATTGGCAACATGCCATAGAGCCAGTTCTTGTTTTCTGCTGTTTTTAGTTTCAGAAAAGTTGTTCTGGAAATATTCTCGAAATTGGACGATTCGAAGCACATAAGTCTTAGAAAGTCGACGCGCACAAGGAGTCCGGAGTGGAGCCACAAGGGCCCCACACCATGGGTGGGAGCCTCCTGTCCGCGTCCAGGGGTGGTGTGCCCCCCTGGCTGCCCACGGACGTTGCCCTCACGCCTATATATTCTCCTCGAAGGGTTAACCCTAAATACAGAAGCTTTTTCACCAGAAACATCCGCATCCGCCGTCATCGTCAACCCTAGTTCGGGAGGGTTCTGAAGAGGGGGAATCATCGCCGGAGGGCTCTACACCACCATGCCCGCCTCCGGAATGATGCGTGAGTAGTTCATCCTTGGACTACGGGTCCTTAACAGTAGCTATATGGTTGTTCTCTCCTCTTTATGCCTCATATTTAGATCTTGTGAGCTCCCTTACATGATCAAGATCATCTTTTTGTAATGCTACATGTTGTGTTTGCCGAGATCCGATGAGTATTGAATGCTATGTCCAATGATTATCAATCTATCATGTTCTTTTCATGTGTATGTTATTTATGATCTTGCATGCTCTCCGTTGTTAGTAGATGCTCTGACCAAGTAGATGCTAGTAACTCCAAGAGGGAGTATTTATCCTCGATAGTGGGTTCATGCCTCCTTTGCGTCTGTGCTCGAGTGACAGAAATGTGACGGATGGAGGATGTGTTATTGCCACTAGGGAGAAAAAAAATGATGTTTACATTGTTTACATTACACACATTGTTTACTGCGATTATCTGTTGCTTGTAACTTAATACTCAAGGTTTGCTCGGATGGCATTCTGAGGGCGGATTATTAGTCATAGATGCAGTTGGATAACTGTCTATGTATTTTGTTGTAATGCCCGCATGAATCACATAGTAATCATCATATCATGCATATGCACTACAGTGCAGCCTTTATATCTGTCAACTGTCCAGCTGTAATTTGTTTACCCAACATGCTATCCATCTGTTTTGGAGAGACACCTCTAGTAAACTGTGGACCCCGGTCCATCTCTGTTTTCATACTGTTCCTACTGTTTTCCTACTGACATCACTATTCTCTTTTCATCTACCGCAAACAAGTACTGGTTTCCACACCATACGTTTAACCCATTTGTTTTCAGCAAAACCGGTGAGATTGTTAACCTCACTGCTTCGTTGGGGCAAAGTGATTTAATTGTGTTGTGTAGGTTCCACGTTGCTTTTGAACCGGTAGTGCGCCCGACCACGTCAGCTGTATCAACCTTCGGAAGTGATTTCTTTCTCCTACTGGTCGATTCAACCTTGGTTTCTTTCTGAGGGAAACTTGCTACTGTGCTCTTCATACATTTCTCTTGGGGTCTCCCAACGAACATGTGTTACACGCGTATCATGAATTAGAAGCCCCCCCCGACCACATCAACCGACATTCGTGAGTCACCCGCGAGCACCTCCACCGTCGATCCAGTGTCCACCTCGGCTCCCTGGCAGAGATGGAGTTTCATCCAATCGGAGTGTAGCAAGTTTACTGGTTCCTATGATCATGTTCGTGCCTGGCCCGTGAGTGGTATTGGGGTGAAGGACTTAGTATGATCTCCTCTCACTTGTACTATGCATGTCTTGCTTGCTCCTATGCATTTCTTGTAAGTGACAATTTATCATTTAGGTGCTTCAAGCATTGGAATGCTTCAAGGCCTAATATGGGACAAGACATTCATCTTGACCCATTGTTGGAAGGAGCTTATGAAATGTGCCAACTCCAAAAAGGTGGGGCTGATCCTACGTTGGTTGACCTTGATCCCCCTAGTGACAAGAGGTCAAAGGGGAACAAGATCACCAAGATGGAGTTGAAGCGTGATGCTTCAACCATTGCTTTGCAAGATACCTTGAAGGTGTTCATAACCCAAAAGGATAAGAACACCGAGAGAAAGGATGAGAGGGACAACGAGAAGCGCCGGGAGAGGGAGGAGAGGGACAAGAACTAGTTCAAGATCCGAAAGAGGAAATTCGAGATCGATGAGACCAATGCCCGGTCTAGAGCTGCGAAAGTGGAGCTTGCGAAAGAAACCCAGGACACGGCGATCATGACCATGGACTTCAGTACCTTGACTCCAAAGAAGAGGGCTTGGTATGAGAAGAAGAAAGGCTACATTTGGAACGAGATGGTTGATCATCTCGATTTTGTGTTGTGCATGGACAATGGCCGAGGCAAACGGGGCTTTGCACGACACAATTCTTTTAGGTACTATGTTCTATGCGAACGACATTCTGTTATATTCGTACTATGAAACAATTCCAATGTTCCATGTTTCATTTATCATTAGTTGCTTGTTATTTTGATGAAATAGGGGAATGGCCAACAAACGAGGAAAAAATGACTGAGCGGACCAAATGCCCCATTAGGTTTGATGGGTTAATACTTAGCGGATGAAGTGGCACATAGACGAATCCCAAATGGGTCGGCGTTTGGAGATACTCTAACCATTGTGGATCGATGTATCGGATCAGTAAGTCACTTTAGACTAGTCACAATGGGGAGTATCATATACTAGTATCATGCATATGATACTAGTCTATGTTACCACTTCCACAATGCATAGTAACAAATTTGTGGTATCATGTACTAGTATATTTATTAGTTTATAGACTCATCTTGTCTTGGGAAGCGTTATGTTACGGTATCTACCTATGATACCACTAACATCTCTCTCCTCATTAAATGTGTGCCACATCATCTTTTTTGCCTACGTGGCACTTATGATACCACCTATGTTACTCCCATTGTGGCTAGTCTTATGCGGGCGTAGTAATCCTACTGGTACGGTGATCGGTGAGCAATTCCCAGATCAGAAATCCTATTTCCAGCTCCTCCCCTCCCTCCGCATATAGTAGGCGTATCGGGTTTTTTTTTTTACCAAGAGACCAAATGAAGCCAGGCTCGCTCTACTAGGCGTATAAACGCACGCCGCGCTCTAAATGAGCAGTAAAATCTCTCGCTATCGCATGGGTCTCCGGTCCTCCATAAATAGGATCTCGCGCATGCAACGCAATCTCCATCGCGCCCAGCGCCGATCGATCCCCATAGGCTGAAACCGGCGGAAGGAACGAAAAGCCGAAATGTTCTGCGCTAAAATAAATCTCACTCCACGATGGGCGGGCGCGCCCTGGACGTAAAATTTCGTTTCCATCTCTTCCCCCATAAATTCCACCGCTCACAACCTTCAATCTTGATTCACATCTCTTCTTCACTTGACCCTAGCACTCTCCCTCCAAAAAAATGGCTCAGTTCGATCTGAATCAACCCATCGTCGACTGGGAGGAGGAGATGGTAGAAGAGCTTGCTGGCAGTACTATCGAAGACCTCAGTTACGCGCTAGTAGTGTGTGGTGAGAGCGACCAAGGTGCGAGAAGATGTCCCGTGCTCCTCCCGTGTGCGTGCTCTGGCTGCCTTTCTTGTTAATTAGAAATCCCTGCTCAACCCTTCTGCCCATTTCGTTGCGCGAGCAGACAGAGAAGAGCATGTGGAGCATGGAGGCGTCGCCGGACAAGATGATGGCCGCGGTGGTAAAGGAGATGGGGAAGATGGACAAGGATATCACCATGGAGACTTTGCTGGCTCGGACGCCCGCGGCAAAGGAAAAGGCTTTGACTTGAGTAAGTCGTTCATGTTCTTGTAACTGTACTCCATTGTCGGACGTTCAATAGATGAAGAATGGTTCATAATATACTTCGCAAGTTCTTGAAGTTATAGGGTTCGTGTAGTTCATTAGTCTAGTTGTGCATGCTCATGCCCATGCTCATTAATTGTCGGATTACTTCTCTTTAGCTATATTGTTGGACTAGTTGATTGAGAGTTGCATCATGGTTTCTTATACTTCAAAGGTTCTGTTTCTTATTTGAAAAAATTCTTAATTTCCTGGAGTATGAATCATCCTTATTTGAAAAACATTCAACAAATGGTGCTCAATTATCTTATTCAGTTATCTAAACATTCAGTATGCTCAGGTCCATTCTCTGGACATAAAGTATGCTCAAAGATTTTTTACTAGTTAGTTCTTGTATGGTCTATGATCTTGTTTAATACTCAGCTGTAGTTGATTTGTTTCAAGGATTTACACCGGGAGGTATATCGGGTTTATATATAGAAGAAGCGCCAGAATTACATCACGGGTTGGCATGTAGTTGTATTTTATTGTTCACAAGTTTCTGAATATGATTTTTATTGGGATTATAGTTTTGTCCGTTTTGTCCGTCACATATTTTCGTGCAATGACTAGTTAATCTGATTTGCATAAACCCAAATAGGGTCTATTTTGTTGCTCAAAAGATGTCTCAATATGAATTGCACGAGGATTTTATTTTGTCAGAATTATAATTGTATGTACTATTGCTAAATGCTAATCTGGTGTTTCCATTGTGTTTGCAGATCAGATTGCTAACAGAAGACGGAGGACCCACTACGCAGACGACGAACGCCGTGCTATATATAGCATGCTTTTAAAGAGGAACGGTGGCAGCAGCCCTGCGAAACGCGGAGTCAGCAAAGCCGTGGCTGCTGAAATGAGGGTGCCTGTGAGGGTTGTGCAGCGCATATGGCTGACTGGCCGCCGCGATGGCGGAATTGACGCGGTGGTTAGCAAGAAGCCGAAGAACTGTGGGCGCAAAAGGATCGAGGCTGATTCTGACGCCGTACGGGAGTTGCCAATGGATAGACGTATGTCGATTCAAGAGCTAGCTGATGCTTTGCATATGAAGAAGAGCACTGTGTTCCGACGGCTGAAGGAAGGTAGACTGAGGCTCCCCAACAAGTGACATCAAGCCTAGGTATAACTACTTTGAGACATGGTATCAAACGAGGCCGTGTTCCATGTTCGGTTGATTTCTTTCAGTCAATGCTAGAAGCCGCAAGCATTTCTGAGTACTTATGTACTCATGAACACGACTAATATATGTTTTACTTTTTTTTTCAAACAAGGCAAAAGATTTGTCATTTTTATTAACTAAGGAGTTTAGACCTAGATGTTGCCGAGAACTGAGTGCTAGCTCAGTGTCTAGAGACTGCAAGTGTGCGCCAAGTCACCCGGATTCGAGTCCTAGCTACGACGGGTATACTCGAATAAACCGGGATCACATCTACCTAACTACGTAGTATCAAGAGAGGGATCCCCCTTTGGTCACGTTTAGACATAGATGTTGCCTAGGATAAGCCCTAGGTCTTTTATGTTCGGAGCTACTCTCCTGGTATTGCGTTACCCAAAAAATTGGTCCAGACAGAGCACCATGCTCTCACCTCCACCAAGTATCAAACCGAGGTGTAATTAGCCCAATCTTCCGGAGCGACGCCTTGGCAACCACATCAAGTAAGAATCTCCTTCCCAATTCTAGTGGTGAAACGACACTTGTAGAGTAGGTGACCCGTTGTCTCTTACACTTGCTCGCACAAACGGCAATTCCCACACTTTGGCTAACCTCTGTTGAAACCTATCCGATGTTCAAACTCTATTTTGTAAAACTATACACAGGAAAAAAATGCATTTTGGAGGGGGGCCTAAGACCGCCAAACTGTGGCATCAAGGGAGGTTGGCAATCATGCCCGCAAATTGCATCTTGTAGGCTGTCTTGACGGAGTAAGCGCCACTGCTAGTGAACTTCCACCGGATTGTATCGATCACATCATTTATGAGGGTGACATCGGAATGCTAAATATGGTCTATATCTATGTGGCGATGGATGTTGAGATTATTAACTCAATGATTGTGTTTAAGCGCCTTTTTGACGGTGCAATTCTTCTCGGTATTTTGATAGAGCTTTGGGGCAATGTCCATTGGGCGAAGGCCATTTAGCTAAGATGAAGTCCAAAATTTAGCATTCTCCCCGTCCTCGACGGACACCACCGCTGCCGCCGCAAAGAGGTCTTTGTCATCCTGACTCCAAGGGTTATTAAGACCGACCCAGAGTTTGGGATTGTCCTCCCACTCAAGCCAAATCCAACGTTGCCTAAGAGTGGAGACAAATTTCTTAAGATGGAGGATATCAAGGCCACCAAACTTTGTGGGGCGGCAAACCGTCTCCCAATTCACTTGCACTTATATATGCTCTATATTTTGACACGATCGGCTTGATGATGCTACCGTATCAGATGGGCCATTGGGTTTGGTACGTAGTTTCAGTCTGACTTTGATATGTGCAATTGGGTTGGATTATGCAATAAAACTCATGCAAACCTTTGCGTAGGAAGCCCATGCATGGATTTCGTAGTACCGAGTAGCACTTTTAGCAAGCACACCTGTGAGTAGGAACGTTCGTTTTTATGGGATTGCAATAGGGTAGCGGTTTACTGACTAGACTGTAATTTCCAATTAGAGCCGATTTCCTCTGGTTATTCTTTTTTGTTTTGTTTTCGGGACTACCCGGAGTCATTGTCCTCTGGAGTGTAGCGTGTTTAATTTTGCTAGATGATACGTCTGCAGGCTCCATAAGTAGACAAAGGTTCCATTAGACATCAAGCGCATCTGGTGTAGTGGTATCATAGTACCCTCCCACGGTACTGACCAGGGTTCGATTCCCTGGATGCGCAAGTTTTTAGTTTCCATTTTGCCTCGAGTACGCAATGAAATCCCTATCCCTCCCTGCGTTAATTATGCTGTTCATTTTCCTTGCCCAATTTGTATACCATCGTAAAGGGTCAGCGCACCAAAAAAGATTGGTATGGGTAGCTCTCTAAACTTTAAAGGACTTTAAAACCCAGCCGCTGCAAATAATGAGATGCCCACTGAAATCGAAACAAAAACTCATCATACACTATACTTGCACGTACGTATGGCCTTGCGTCTACTTTTTGCCATGGACCATGGATACAACCTATAGTAATCATCGCCCCTACTATCCACACGAGTTGCACACACATCAGCGAAGCTAAGGTCGTCGTCGTGCTTGCCCCTATGTCATCGTCGTCATCACTCTGGAGCGTCTCTGACTTTACAAGAAAAACACCAAGACCATTGCCGAAGCGGTTCGAGAAACCCACGTCGGCTTATGCCAAACAAATGACTCTTTGCGTAGAGGCAAGCAGTTTCGATTCAGATGGTGAGCCGTGGAGGGGAGATGCGCAAGGCTTGCTGAAAGCGCAAATCCGGCTAAATCTTGTTTTGTGTGTTTGTTAACAACACTGGTACTATTCTAATGTGTGTTGATGTGTGAGGGGTCATTATTAAATGTTTAATATTGGTGGCTCTGTTTCTCAAAATGGAACAAAAGAGAATTTGAAGTGCTGGACGTGCTGGGTTTTCTTCCAGGCCGGAGTCTCCGGGATCTCAGACCTTTGGTGTCACTCACTTGACCCTCATCGGATTGTGTCCAGAGTGTTCCCGGAGTTTCCGACCCAGCCAGAGTCTCCGATGTGCAGGGGCCGGAGTCTCCGGACTCTTGGCGTTTCCCTACACAAGAAGCAAACCAGACAATCTATGTACTCTGGAGAGAAAATTGTGTGAAGTAAAGACCGGAGTCTCCGCCCCTGAAGCTTTTCCAATGCCACGTCAAATTGGTGTCGCCCACTGGATGCGGTACAGAGAGTGTCCGGAGTCTCTGGTGTTCTGCAAAGTTTTCGGCCTTCCGGAATGTTGCCGGAGACTTTGCTGACCGGAGTCTCCGGTGTGACTGTCGGATATATACCATTTAGGGGTATATCAGAGGGTGTCCTAGAGTGCCAGATTACCAGGGTGGCCTGAATGGTAATGGGCTACGGTCCATTAGGCGGTTCAGTAAGCTGACGCACAGAAACCGGATTCTAGAAGGACCCGGATCACGGCCCGCGTGGTACGGCTTGGAGTAGAAGGCGGATTCTTGCCTTCCAAGTTAGAACATACCGTAGTCTTCTAGGTTTCCTATTCTGTAAGCCCTAACCCGGCTATTATATAAAGCCGGGCGGGAGATAAGAAACATATAGACAATAAGCTAGAAGCTAACTCGCCGAGAGGTTGATCCTCGCCGAGTAGCTAAACCCAACTCACATTGTACAACTCACATTGTACTATGTATACTTCAGGCTTCAGCCCTGATTTAGTGAGATTGCAGGAGTAGGGACGCCGCCTAGTTGCGACGTACCGAACCTGGGTAAAACCTCGGTGTCATTGTTCATCATACGATCACGTCGCCCACAATCTCTCATGGCACCCCCGTCTATGAATTCTACCACGATGTCTCGACAGTTGGCGCCCACCGTGGGGCCAGCGACGTCAGGCGTTATGTTTCGATCGGGAATACTCGACGGAATTGGCAGTACCATAACTGTCGGAAGTCTGGAGTTCGACAACGACGTTGGGCGCTTCCTCGACAACGGATTGTACATGCCGGCACGGAATCATCTGGTAAGTGCCTGCGTTTTACCGATTGGATCTGCAAACATCTTTATCGGATTAACTGCAGAAGCAATGGGATTCTGTGGTGGAAGCAAATTTATCCCACCCGCCCTATACCCAGTCGAAGAAGACTATGACGCCGTATTTTGCTCAGATCGCCGATATTCTGCTGAATCGCACTTTATCTGTATGGTGCAATCCGAGATCGCCGAAACCACGGACGAAAGCAATCCTGTGGAAGAGGCAGAAAACAACAATCCCACAACAGAGATGGAAGATCCGACATCCATCAATATGACGACGAACTCGGAAGCTGACTCTGTGATGGCCGCCATCGAGGCGAGATTAGAGTCGGAACCCGGATCGGACCAGTTCAATACCGAAGACGAAGATGTAGACGCTTTCGAGAGAAAGGTCAAATCCTTTCAAGAGGGATTCCACGAAGTACTGATGGCAAAACCGGCTGAAAACACGGATGCCGAAAGTCAGGAAAGCCCTAGAACACCTCCGCCAGATGAGGAAAGAGAGGATAAGGAAGCCAGTCCAACATACCCGGATGTCAAGGAATTGACAGAGGAAGAACCTGATAAAAAACCTCCCTCTTCCAAGAAAAAACACAGAGCTTCCAAAAAAACTCCTATACAAGCTCCGGAAGAAAAAATTGGCTGATCCGGCCAACGAAAACCTGGAAGCGGGAGGAGGAAGTGGAGTTAAGCCTGCGGCGAAGAAAACGAAGGAAATCTCTGTTCCGCCAATGTTAGAACAGGACGAACATGATCTACTTCAAACACCAGTGGGACCCCACGAACCCCCTGAAGTACTGGAAGCTAGGAGACAAGCTCTCCAAAGGCAACAACAACATCTATTCCGAACTCGGGAACAGCTCCAAAAAACCAAGCTGACATTAAGTTAAAACAGTAAGAAATCAAGGAGTATGAGAGAAGGAATAGATCTGGCATTAAACCTACACTGTTACCCGGAATCGCAAGACCGGAAGTACTGCCGCCAAAGGAACGGTTTCAAAACCCGGCCTGGCAAAAGCAAGTAAACGACAAAGATGCTAGGGGTGAACCTATATACAAAACCGCAGCAGAAAACGCGGAGGCCGCGTTCGCCATCCTCAACAACGATCTGTACTCCAATGGCGAAAAACTTCAAGGGGTGTATGCTTTCTTAGGAAAAGCATTGCAACAGCAACAGCGAGGGCAAGAAAGATCAGGGAAGTTGCATGACGACTCAGCCCTATGCAAAACAGCTACATGCGCCGCTGGAGCACCTGGACCTGAAGAACCTGGAGATTCAAACAATTCGAAAGAGAAGAAAGAAGATCCGAGAAAGGACAAGAAAAAGCCTGATAACAAGGATGCAGCGTCCAGAACCGGATCCCATATGCCGAAAGATGGAATTAATCCCCGAGATCGGGAAGAACAAAACCGGAAAGACGGCAAAGCTATGCCGCCTCCGAGACGCCCTGCTGAAAAAGCCGGAAGATACGACATTCCTCACAGGAGTGAGAGATCCCGTACACCTCCGAGGAATAAGGAAAGACATAGGAGCAGAACTCCACCTTATCCCAAAGGGCATGATAACGGAGGAAATATAGATAACCCTAGGAGAGCGCGTTCGCGCAACAATGGAAAAGAAAGGAGCAGATCCCCTTCTATCCAATCAGCCGGGAGATACTCCGCACACATTAATAGAGCGGAAAGAGATGATCTATACTTCGGACCCAAGTGTTTCACTGACAGGATCTGAAGAATAACTCTGCATTCTGGCTTTGCCAAAGTTGGTCCAACATATCAAAAATACACCGGCAGTACAAACCCGGATACCTGGCTCTCAGACTATTACACAGCCGTCCAGATTAACAATGGGACATACCTAGAGGCAGTAAAATTCCCCCCTAATGTTACTGGACGGAGCCAGAGATTGGATCAACGGGCTTCCGTCAAGAACTGTCGATAGCTGGGATGATATGGCTAGAGTATTTACTCAGCATTTTCGGGGAACGTACAAGCGACCCAACAACATCAACCAGTTAAACCGCTGCACCCAGTTTGAAGATGAACCATACGTGGACTTTATCTCAAGGTGGACTGCAATGAAAAATAGCTGTTCTGGAGTAACTGACGTACAAGCAATGCACGCTGTCGTCAATGGCTTAAAACCCGGACTTGTACCGTTCATGATCGGTTCCATAAAGCACAAAGATCTGGATCTATGCTTACAACCGCAAATGAGCACGCAGCGGCCGAGGATGGCATCAGAGCGAGAGGTGGCAATATCAATACTTTGATTGAAGCCAAAAAGAATCCTCGTCCTGAGAAAAAAGCAGCTTCAGAAACACAACAAAAACCCAAAGAAGTTAACATAGCCTTTGGAAGAAAAAATGGGAGCAAATGGAAAGGACCAAGTACATAACCGATCAACTACACCAAAGAAGAGTGGGAAATAATAAAGTCGGGAAACTGTATCCACCATTTGCAAATTGGGAAACCCACCCATACGAACACATAATGCCGGCTTAACAAGCATACGAAAGGCAGTGCAGGATCCGGAAGCAAGAGAAAAAATTCCAAGAGAAAATTCTCCAAGCAAAAGCCAGAAGCTGAAACAGAAGACAATAAATCAGAAACTGACGAAAAAATCCAGGAACAACAACGAAAAGGCGAGCCTAAGTTTCCGAGAGTTGAAGAAGAATGCAACATAACTTTCCTGGCAACTCCGTCAGCAAAGGTGGCAAAGAGAACCCTTCGAGAAATAAACGCGGTTGTCCCACCAACCCCGAAATTCTTGAAGTACTCTAATACACCAATTACATGGGATCAGTCTGATCATCCTGGAAACATCCCAGAACCCGGCACACAAGCTCTAGTTGTAAGCCCTATTGTTCAAAACACTAGGCTAAAAAGAGTGCTGATGGATGGACGATCCAGCATTAACATAATGTACCTGGATACATTGAAGCATCTGCGAATCTCCGTGTAACATCCCTGATTTTTGGAAAATGCAAAAATCACAAAAATTTGAAACTTTTGTTTTCTTTTAAAGCAAGGCACCAAAAACAAATATAACTCAAACACAAAGGTTATATTATTTGTTTTCCAAATGCTACTGGATTTTATAATCCAATTTTACTAGTGTTTTCCAAAACCCTAGGATTTGTTTTCACCACCTTTATTATTTAATTGAACTTGAGTTTTGTTATGTGACCACATAATGCCTTATCAACCCCTAATAGTATAAGATTTTTTTCACTAGACATATGTTTCCCAAAAAGTTGTTTTCAACTTCTATCTAATAGTAATTATCATCTTCCAACTATTTGATAACTGGTTATATTTGCAAACCAAAAATTAATTATACCACCATTCAACTACAATATGAAGTATGAAATAACAAGATGTTTTCCACCAATCTATTTATGAAAAAAGGACCTAGAGAAAACATGTTTTCACATGTGATATGTCTTTAAGAAAATACTTGGCCTTATTATAATTAATTGTTTTCTTTTTAGAAAATAACACAAGATGCTATTAGTTTGTACCCCTATTTTAAAATATAAAATTGTGAAAACAAGATGAAATTACTTTCAAAAGTATGTTTTCAATATTTAGAATGTCACCAAAATTTTAATTGGCCAATAACTATGTTTTATAAAATTTTAAATTAAAAATCACATTAAGTAACTATTAAGGAAATATTCAAATTTCCAAAATTCAAAAAGAAAATATGATTAAAAGTTTATAAAAATGTTATGGTTGGAAAGATATGGAAATTTAAAGTTTTTAGAAATTTATTTGATGTCATTTGGATAATTAAAACAAAAGTTATTAAAGTTTTGTTTAAACAGAAAAAGAAAAGAAAAATAAAAGGAAAGGATGACGTCAGCTGACGTCACCTTCTTCTTCCTCACGGAAGGAAAGCCACGGCCATTTTGGCCGAGATTTTCGCCATCGATTCAAGGCCATTAAGGCCGTGTTCCCCTCCCCTCTCTGGCCCTTTAAAAAGCCCCCGAGATCCTCTCCATTTCCCCTCCCTTTTCCCCTTGTTTCATGCCTCTATTCGGGAGAAATGGCTCACCGGAGCTCGCTGTTTCCGCCGCCGTAATTCTTCTTCTTCGACCAATGTAGCCACCCGATGCCGCCCTTTTGCTCCCCTATCTTTTCCCTGTGACAGTGCAGACCTCTCTGACCAATGGGTCGATTTTGTTTGTAGTGAATCCACCGCACCATCATTTCTGAGCTCACTGGCGCCCGTCCGTCTCCGGCCGCTCGCTGTCGCTGTTCCAGGAAGCGAGGAAGCGCGCCACTGACACCATCTTCCTCGGCGTGGTCCTCTGCATCGGTTAATCATCTCCGTTGAGCAGGAAGGACACCGGAGCGCCAAGTCCGTCAAACGATGTGTCGCCGGCCGCCGTCGAACCATTCTCCGGCAACCTCCCACGCCCCTGAGGTAACCCTAGCTTTTCCACCGTTCGATTTTGATCCAAGCGCGAGGATTAGATCACTTGACGAACCGGTATCGTCCAATCACAGTGCGCCACATCAGCGCCAGTCAGCCGCGCGCGGTTAACCAATCCGTCGCTCAACGCAGCTCATAGCAGGCCCAGGCCCAGTTCCTACCCACTGCACCGCGCGACAGATAAGCCATTTTCGGCCCAGCCTGTCTCTGGATTTAATTCCGAATAAAAGCAGAATTGTAAATTTGCAGAATAGTCCCTAGAACTTAGAAAGATCATATCCTTTTAACCATAAGGCCAAATTTAGCAAACTTGGACTTTTTTGAAATCCCCTGGATCTGTAGAATATTTTGGCACTGGCCAAATTCAAATTTGATAAACTTAAATTTGTTCAAATTCAAATATGCTTGTTTGATGAATTTTGGCATAATTCAAATTCTACAAATCAAAAAATTGTAAATAAAATATATTTGGAAACCTTATGATGTGTAATTTGATATCCTCTATCCCAAAATAACTTTTGATCAAAGTAAAATTGAATTTAGAATTAATTGGAATATTTGAGTAATTTTGACATAGATTTAATTCTGTAAATAATTTCAATATAGTTCCTTTTGCAAAATTTCTCCATTTGATAACCTTGAACCAGAAACAACCTTGCCCAACCATTTTGGACACCCTTGCACCATGTCCATGAGTAGTTGACCAAAAACCCAACATAGTGATACATCCCCTTTTCACCATGTCTTAGGAATTGTTTTCAAACTATTATTCCTTGATGTTATGTCTATTTGGATCCAAGCCAAATCCTTAGAATGTGTCAATCACATATAGTACCAAGTAGTGAAATTTAGTATTCTATCTACTTCTCCACTCCCCTTTCATGCTTCAAGAAATCATCAAGTTAGCAAAATGGAGATCAAGAGTCAAGCACCAGAAGAAAACTTCATCTTCAACTTAGTGACAACATGAAGAGCTACAAGTAATATCAATGAAGAAGTTTTGAATAAAATACTTGGACTCCACACCTATTTTCTTTCTATCTTTCTTCCTATTAGTGGTATTTTTCCCCATCCTATTTTCTTTCTAATTGACTTAGTGGTATTTTTGCCCATCCCATACCCAAACCAATTAGTGAAGTGAAAGCCATGAAGGTTTATCAAGTTCAAGAGAAGATTAAAAACAAGGAGGAAACTACAATATAAGCATGAAGATGAACTCCAAGAAGACAAGCATGTGAAGACTTAGCCATCCACTCAAGTTGAAGAATAACAAGTTGTTTTGTCCAACCATTGACTCAAATGGAAAATCCCAAGACTTAACCCAAAATGGAAAGAATAAACTATTTATATGAAGTTAGTTGAACCTATACCTACCTTAACCCAAAATGGAAAGAATAAACTAAACCACTCAAATGTTTTGATGAAAAGAACTAAGTGTTACACATGGTTATGTGTTACCTTAGTTAAAATAGTGAGATCACCTTGGTGAACTCTTGGAATTTCCTCGACAAGTATGGTTATAATAAAGTTAGTTTTCTACAAACTCAACCTAGTCCATCCCAAGTAAACCCTTGGAATTTCCTTAACATGTATTGAACTCAAACCTTGACCTTGTCATAGCCAACTTGGTTACATCCCTTTTCCATGATTGTTGTTTTGTATGTTTCTTCACTTGTATATTGTTTGGTAGTATGCTTGTTTATATTGTGTTTGTGTTTTCAATGAATAGATTGTACGGAGAGCGACGATCTTTTGTGAAGAGAGTGTGAATTCTTCACCAACTTCAATAAGGCAAGTAACACATCATCAACTACCCATTATTTTCTATATGCATTAGTTGATTTTGAGTAGTATGCATGATAGGAAATTTTAATAAGTTATATTATGCTATGATATATCCTAGTAGTGTGTAGACATCCTTATACCTTGTTATTTTGATGCCTTGGTACTTATTTAGATGCTTAGCCATGCTACAAAATTTGTTTTACTAGATGTTGAGGAAAAATTCTAAGTATAACTAATGAATGAACCACCTGGGTGGAAGTGGTAAGACTGGTTTATGTTGAGTGTTGCCCGAGGGCCCTTGTCCAAGGGTTATTCCACTTGAGGTTGTCACTTGCGGATGGCCACCCAGGAACAAAGAGATTACTATGTCCCTCTAAATCTAGTAGCTTCCCGTGCAGACTTTTGACAATATGGGCTCTGTCTTGATCAATTAAGTTGTGAGAGTTCAGCCCAGGCTTGACTAGCAGATGTAGCAAAATTATAGGTGGAACGGTCTTGCCGGTGGGTTTGGACTTCTTCTTCTGAAAGATCTCGTCTCAATTCTCTCCTTTCCATGATGCACTCCGGGTGTATAGGATGTTTGGGCTAATTGAAGACAAAGGATGAAAGTGCACAACCTATGCAGAGTCAACAAACTAAGATCTTAGCCGTGTCCCTGGTTATGGACAACTATGAGCAGCTGGACAAGGAATGACGGAAGAATCTCATCATCAATTTCAATAAGTAAAATTTGACCAAGTGAACAGTAGTACTGGTGCTTGGATCTTAATCCAATGTTGCCACCCTTTTGAAAAGAAAAGTTGGTTTTACAAAAGTGATAGGAGAAAACTGGCTTTATGCAAAACTTAGCCAAAACTCCACTCAGCCAAATAAGCATGTAGTAATAGTCTTGCCATTTATATCCACCATAGTGTTACTTGCCAATACATTAAATTGTATTGACTCCCTTGTGGCTGCATATTCCATATTGCAGATGTTTCGGAAGACGAGTGAGGATTTCGTTTAGGATCTCGAGACTATCGCCAACATGTTTTGCCTGTGGCACATGAACAAGATGGGCTCAATGTTGTACTATGTTTTCCGCTGTATTTCTTTGTTTTTCTGCTAGTCTTCTAAGACTATGCAAGTTGTAATTCCTATTTTGTAAAGTATGGATCATGCGATTGATGGATAGCTTGAGACTCCAAGTGCAGAGTGTGTAGCTAGTGGCAAGCCTTCTTCCCCACGAGGGTGACTCGAGGGTTTATATCGAACTCTTGGGGAGCCAGTATTTCAGCAGTTGTCTTCCAAGCTTCCTCCAGGATCCTACAAACAAGTAGAGAATTTTGTGCCCTCAACCTCACCAAGTGGTTGTCAAGCACAAGGTGTGAGACTTCTAAATTGCAATGCAAAACTGAAAGTAAATGTGCAATAATTAAATCTACTACTAAATGCAAATGAGAAAATAAATATGCAATGGATTGTTTTTGTATTTTTGTGATGCAAGTGGTGATGGAGATAATGTAAATTCGAATTGGAGATGCAAGTAAAGTAAATTGCAGCAAAGTAACTAGAGTGTTTACTTATAATTAAAATAGGACCGGGGTTCATGGTTTCACACTTGCATTCTCTCAAATAAAGTGGTAGACGGTGGACATAAAGAATTACATGTGAGATTACAATAACATGTTTAACATTGAGTACTTCCATATGGGCATCACGTCCTAGCATAGAGATCTCTACGGTCATATTGATCCCTCTTATACTCCACCAAGATGCGAAATAAATCATAACACCTCGATAATTAAGGAAAAACCAGAGTATAGCTTTAAGCAATGTGACATGAAGTTGAAGTAAGAACTTGCTAGATCTAGTCATGGAGATTGATTAGTGTCACTTAAAATCCCCGGTAACAAGGTACTCCTTTTTATCCCTAGTGAGGTAACTAAGAAAGGTTTAACAAAACCTAAGTGGATCGCTGAACTTCTGTCACTTTCACAGCACTAGCCACCCCCTGTTACTCCAACTAATGCACCCATCACCCCACACACGCTCTCAAGAACTAGATTGATCAAAGCTAACAAATAAGAACGTGGTACATAAGATACATCTACTCAAATAACTCAAGAGAAACAATTGCAATCTCAGATTCAATAACTCATAGAAAAGATCCACCACATAGGAATTACAACAGTGCCCGTAATCATGTGAGGCAGCTCATACGGATCTAATTAGTGAAGCACATAGAGAGGGAGATACAAGTGCTACTTCCACAAACCCATAGCCCTGGGGTGGACTACTCCCTCTTCATGGAGATGTCGATGGAGACGACGTTGGACGGGTAGGAGATCACACCGGCGGCGCCCCGCCGGAGTTTTCCCCCTCCAATCTGGAACTTCTGGTCTCTGTTTCGGTGTTTCGGTGTTTCGGCGGCGCTCTTCTCCGTAAGGGTACGAGGGACCCTTTTTATAGTCGGTTTTAGGTCAAGACGGAGTCGGTAAATTGAAGATGGAAGGAATTGGGGCCATAGGGGCCAAAAGGGGGCCTCTCACGCGGCCAAGGAATCTGGCCGCGTGGAGGATCCTCTTTTGGGCCTCCTTGCCCAATTCTCGTGGATTCTTCGCCCGCAAGTCTTCTCCTTCCAAGAAAATGACCCCCGCAGATTTTCAGGTGATTTCGCGGAAGTTTGCCCCCTGAAACGTCAAAAATATAGAAAACGGGGTTTCTGACAGGCAGGGTTAATTCCATAAAAGTTGGGGGACTTTGTAATTTAACCCCAAAATACTATAAAACATTGAATTATACCCTTGTATGATGCAATATGTAATAGAAAACCATGTGAAAATATGAAAAATTCATCTATGCATTTTACATGCATCAACATCCCCAAGCTTAACCCATGCTCGTCCTCGAGTATGAAGGTGATAAAACTAAGATGGGTTTTGCATATTGAAACAATCATGGGATATCAAGTAGGATTATTCATGCTACATATAATCAAATGATTAATAGTAGAAATGAGTAGCAATATACAATTCATGTTGTAAGAAATATCAAATATGCAAGCAAAGATGCTTCATGAAAGTTCACAAAGTGTGTAATGAAATAAAAGCACTATGGACCAAATGCATACACAAAATGAAAAATAAAATCCTATATTGGTCAAAGAATAGCATAATGGAGAATAGAAAATATGGTGGACACTTTGGAGAAAATTGAGTAGAGGTAAAACATGATCAAGTCTTATTTAGCCTCTAAATTATTCAACTAAAATTACTAATTGAAATGTGGTATCCATTGATCTAGGACTCTCATTTCCCCTTTATCACTAGCATCTTAAAATTGTGAGTATTGAAGTAATGAGAATGGCAAGGTGGTTGAAAGCCTCATGCCCCGTGAGTGTGAAAACCTACTCCATGATTACTCAACTTAAGATTCCTAATAAGCTTTGTACAATCATAATAAGTATTAATGACATCATAGAGAACCGCAATGAGGTACCTCTTGCCCCATGACATGGAAACAAGCCCATGTTACAATGACAAGATGAACAAACGGAGTAGACTCATCATCCTTTTTATTTTTATTCACTATTATGCATAGCTTCTTATTTTATTATAGGATGTGTTGTAGAGTCACTCAAGCTGTAAGTAAATTTCCACCATGATAAAGCATGGCTTGGGTTAGCGGCCCAATGCGTTTCTCTACTCATATAGATACTTACTCATCAAAACTTACTATTCCTCTATTTCATTTTGGCATGGCAGGAGTCCAAAAAAAAGAGTACATGATATCAACCAAATGTAAATTTTTTGTGCAATGTTGAAAGCTTTTAGGTGATACACGTTTATAGCTAGCTCCCAACCACACACTTATCAAACTCAAAACTTGTGGCTCCCATTATTGGGTCATGTTTATTAGATGCATAAAAAGTAAAGTGTGCCTTCAAAAGTTCGTGAGAGTCCTATCCCAAGTTCAACCCATGACAATTAATAAAGTGAATATCTTAATTTAGAACATAAATAACACAATAACATGGTGAACATACTCGGAATAGCAATGAAGCTAATGGGAAGATATGGTGGACTCACTGGAAATACTTGGCTAAGGAGTGTTGGAAACAAGTTTTTACTTGTTGGAATTTTTAAATTTTTGGGCTAGCAAGAGGGAGATAGTTGACCAGCTACTATGCATGAATATGTCCATAGAACTACTCATTTCATGACAAACTAAATAAACCAGCAATTAACATCAAGGACATGAATAAGAGATAGCTCAAGATAACATTATTGCAAATTTCTACACATAAAAAGCCTATAAATCATGCAAACATATGTAGCTCTTCAAATCAACCATGACATCCCTATTCCAAGTCATAATTCTAGCATCCAATACATTCCAACCCCAAACTCCAATAGCTCAATCTCATATAAAATGATGGTGGTGGTCTTATCAAAACAAAAATAAAAATAAAAACTAGACGCTTCAAGTCTCTACGATAAATGCTTTGCTTAGAAAACCAGAAAGTAGACGTGTGCTAACCAAAAGAGTGTAGCTCCAGTGGGGTGTTCATCACATCCCCAAGCTTATGTATTTCACCTTTCTTGGGTGTCTTGAGGCGCAGCTCCTCTATTCCCTGTGAAAAAAACTTCACAAAACATGTTTCTCTCATTCTTTTTCTGTGGGGTGAGATTAGCAAGGACAAACAAATCACATGCTTTCTGTGCAAAATTCCAAATCAAATGCTCCATTAGATAGAAAATAAGGTTCATTATGTTGTATGTTCACTCTCTTGCTTGAAAGAATCATGGAAATTCGATTCCCAAGCCCAAAGAGTGCATAAAACAAAAGAAGGCAGAATCTGTCCAGAAAAGCAACAGCAGCAAAACGAACGTTTTTCCCTAATCTAGACTCGTCAAAAAATTAATCCAATTTTTGTGCTTACAGAGGACGAAAAGTTGCAGAACATACTAAAAAATTAGCTCAATCCGACATACCAATAAAAAACGTAAACTAATACGGTGAGCAGACTCGTGCTGAAACAGAAATTTCATGCATTAGGATAGCAACTTATAAGTCCAAATGGGTTTGACTTGACTCTTTATTGAAAACTCCAGAATTAAAACAAAAAAACTAATATATTGAGACAGCAAGAGTACACTAGGAAAATCCAAACAAAAATAACCGGGTTGCCTCCCGTAAAGCGCTTTCTTTATACCCATATAGCTAGGCTTTACTTACTTGATAATCAAGAGGGATAAAGCTCATGAGGGAGCTTGTTCTTCAGCGTGCCCCTCTTCCTTGGGAAGTGCTCCATGCTTTTCTTGTGAGGGAACTGAAACTTGACATTCACTTCCTTGGAGTTTATGATTGCACCTGTAGTACGAAGAAAAGGTCTACCCAAAATAATAGGACTAGGGGATTTATCCCCCATATCCATAATAATGAAATCAACGGGTACGAAAGTCATGTGCAATTCAATCATAACATCTTTTACTTGTCCTATAGCATGTTTAGTAGAGTTATCAGCAAGGAAAAATTCACTTGAGCACTTTTCTAAATTTTCTAGTTCTAGCAATTCATATAATTCTTTAGAGAGTACCGATACACTAGAACCTAGATCTAACATAGCATGGTGAATTTCTTTTCCAATTGAAACTAGCACCTTGGGGATCCATGCATCCCCAAGATTAGGAGGTATCATGGCCTCATTCTTGTACCTAGCAATTTTTTCTTGCAATACATGATTAGCTATATAAGATCCAAAGCCAGGTTGATTAACATTTATAGTGGGATCACTAGCAAATTTTTGTAGAGTAGCAATAAGTTCTTGCAAGCTACTTTTTTCTAAATCAAGCAATGGATCCTTAATTTCAGTAAGCATCATAATTTCCTCTACTTTACTCTCTAATTTAGCAACGGGGATATTTAGCTCTTGAGGGAAATTCCTAACACTGAATGGCCAATAAGTTCTCTGCTCCATTTTCCAAGTTTTTATGTAGTTTTTAATTTTTTTATGCAAAACAAAAGTAAAGTAACTAAGAAAATTCGAAATACTAAAATAATCTAGATAACTAAATGCAAAACTAAAATGCAAACTAAAATAAAATATGCAAGACAAAACAAAAACAAGAACAAAAACAAAAACAAGACAAGAAACAAAACAATCTACTTGAAAGAAGGTGGAGATAGAAAGGACGATACTCACGTAGGTGCAACCTCCCCAAGCTTAGGTGTTTGCACACCTTGTTGGTGATGATGACTTCTTGTGAGCTCCCTTGGACAACTCTTTCACCTATGGCTCCCCGGCAACGGCGCCAGAAAAACGCTTGATGGTTAGGCTGAGACTCCAAGTGCAGAGTGTGTAGCTAGTGGCAGGCCTTCTTCCCCACGAGGGTGACTCGAGGGTTTATATCGAACTCTTGGGGAGCCAGTATTTCAGCAGTTGTCTTCCAAGCTTCCTCCAGGATCCTGCAAACAAGTAGAGAATTTTGTGCCCTCAACCTCACCAAGTGGTTGTCAAGCACAAGGTGTGAGACTTCTACATTGCAATGCAAAACTGAAAGTAAATGTGCAATAATTAAATCTACTACTAAATGCAAATGAGAAAATAAATATGCAATGGATTGTTTTTTTATTTTTGTGATGCAAGTGGTGATGGAGATAATGTAAATTCGAATTGGAGATGCAAGTAAAGTAAAGTGCAAGTAAAGTAAATTGCAGCAAAGTAACTAGAGTGTTTTCTTATATTTAAAATAGGACCGGGGTTCATGGTTTCACACTTGCATTCTCTAAATAAAGTGGTAGACGGTGGACATAAAGAATTACATGTGAGATTACAATAAAATGTTTAACATTGAGTACTTCCATATGGGCATCACATCCTAGCATAGAGATCTCTACGGTCATATTGATCCCTCTTATACTCCACCAAGATGCGAAATAAATCATAACACCTCGATAATTAAGGAAAAACCAGAGTATAGCTTTAAGCAATGTGACATGAAGTTGAAGTAAGAACTTGCTAGATCTAGTCATGGAGATTTATTAGTGTCACTTCAAATCCCCGGTAACAAGGTACTCCTTTTTATCCCTAGTGAGGTAACTAAGAAAGGTTTAACAAAACCTAAGTGGATCGCTGAACTTCTGTCACTTTCACAACACTAGCCACCCCCCCGTTACTCCAACTAATGCACCCATCACCCCGCACACGCTCTCAAGAACTAGATTGATCAAAGCTAGCAAATAAGAACGGGGTACATAAGATACATCTATTCAAATAACTCAAGAGAAACAATTGCAATCTTAGATTCAATAACTCATAGAAAAGATCCACCACATAGGAATTACAACGGTGCCCGTAATCATGTGAGCCAGCTCATACGGATCTAATTAGTGAAGCACATAGAGAGAGAGATACAAGTGCTACTTCCACAAACCCATAGCCCTGGGGTGGACTACTCCCTCTTCATGGAGATGTCGATGGAGATGACGTTGGAGGGGTAGGAGATCACACCGGCGGCGCCCCGCCGGAGTTTCCCCCTCCAATCTGGAACTTCTGTTCTCTGTTTCGGTGTTTCGGCGGCGCTCATCTCCGTAAGGGTACAGGGGACCCTTTTTATAGTCGGTTTTAGGTCAAGACGGAGTCGGTAAGTCGAAGATGGAAGGAATTGGGGCCACAGGGGCCAAAAGGGGGCCCCTCACGCGGCCAAGGAATCTGGCCGCATGGAGGGTCCTCTTTTGGGCCTCCTTGCCCAATTCTCATGGATCCTTCGCCCGCAAGTCTTCTCCTTCCAAGAAAATGACCCCCGCAGATTTTCAGGTGATTTCGCGGAAGTTTGCCCCCTGAAACGTCAAAAATATAGAAAACGGGGTTTCTGACAGGCAGGGTTAATTCCATAAAAGTTGGGGGACTTTGTAATTTAACCCCAAAATACTATAAAACATTGAATTACACCCTTATATGATGCAATATGTAATAGAAAACCATGTGAAAATATGCAAAATTCATCTATGCATTTTACATGCATCAGCGATGTAATAGAATTTGATGCATTTGCATGATATTTCATTTTGTACTGTTGTGCTAGCAATTGATCCAGGGACTAGCACAATAACACAGATGTTCTTACATTATTTAAATGTGGGAACGCTAAAAAAATGGTATCAGAGCATTGTGTTGCCTATAGTTTTCGAGACCCTTAGGTTTGGAAGACATTTTTTTATCATGTTATTATCTCCTTAGAGTATTTTGGATCCTAGCGGCATAGTGAGATGAAGCGGCCCGGACAACTTTACGTGTCCACGGACACGAGACCGATCCCTGATTGGCTTGCGGGTGCATTGTCCTTCTCACTATAGTGAATATCCAATTTGCAACAAGTTGTTAATAACCCATTGATCACCCTAGGATTGAAAATTTTCTATGTTCAAACTTTCTAGAAACAAAACAACCATCTAAATTCTTCTCATATCATCTCATCTATTATTCACCTTAAAAAAAATAGATGACCTACCTCTTCAATACCCTCAAGGCAGGAATGTTGATGATCATACCAAGAAGTGCAAGAAGTATCTTCACCACATGAAGACTTACACTCAAGATTACTGAGGAGAACTCAGGAAGATATAGATGAGACCACCAATCTAGTTATTTTGTTAGAACAACGTTAATGAGTTAGTGAATTGATCATACCAATGAGTGTGGTATGGCAATATTAGTTTGTTTTCTAAAACCATGTTGTTTGGTGTGTGAATTTGTTCCTATATGATTGTTAAATTGTTTGTAAGATGAGTTTCCTTGATCTTCTATGTTTGATTAGGAACCTTCTTTAGCCCTCTTTCTAATCTCTACTAATCCATGCTAAGACAAACCAAATCCCATACCTATTCAACAACCCTAGTGAACTAGAGTATGGAGTGCAACAACAAATCTTTCGCCCAATAATGTCATGACTAGTACTCTATAGAGACACAAGCCATACAATTGAGGAATGTCACAGATTTCGGGATCCTTTTGTGTGAAGGAACAATCACATACATGATCAATTCCAACTACATCAAAAGGAGCAGCAAGCCAATCAACAAGTGAAGAAAGTCAAGTGAACCCCAAGTTGCATGTGCTATGAAGATTTCAGAGCCAACCACACCATGAGAAGAAATAGTGAAGAAACACAACTATCCAGTTTGTGTTACATAAGAGTTTTACGCAACCCACTAGTTGAGAATTGATACTTAGCTCAAGTTTGTCTTACAGATTGGAAACTTTCTGTTAGACTAGTGAGGTGACCTAGTGTTATTAAACAAGATTCATCAATCTAAGTACAAGGTAATGATTGAGTGCAACATGGATTGGCCCCCATGGTGACTACTCACATTATTTACTTTTTCTACGAGGAATGTTAAATCTGAGTGACATACCTATTAGAGAGACGACGATGTTAAACCTGAACCATAGAATGGTAGAATACAATAATGACCCTATGTTAGTGTTACTGAAAACGTACTATTTTTGGTAAGGATCAAGCCAACCTTGGAGCTATCAAGCAATAGAATATTTTTCCTACCATGAGAGTTTCTTTATAAATGGCATGGCGTTTGCCTTCAAGGATGACAACAACAAGATGGAAGATTGCCAAGGATATCAAAATACCAAGTTGAGAGTGAACCAAAGGCTTTTGATTGACCCAAAGAGTGACCCCTAAGTGTCAAAGGTAGTTCAACATACCTATGTTGGTCTACAGCTCTACCATGAAGGAAATTTCTACTCAAACCAATCTCAAATCAATCTACACTCCAATCTAATGAAAATAGACTACCCACAAAAGTTTCTTTTAAGGGTGGTAGCCCACCAAGTTTGTTCTGGACCCCAGTTACCCAATCTTTCTTTCTAACCTTCGCAAATCTCGGGACGAGATTTCTTTTAAGGGTGGTAGTCTGTAACATCCCTGATTTTTGGAAAATGCAAAAATCACAAAAAATTTGTAACTTTTGTTTTCTTTTAAAGCAAGGCACAAAAAAAAAACTCAAACACAAAGGTTATATTATTTGTTTTACAAATGCTACTGGATTTTATAATCCAATTTTACTAGTGTTTTCCAAAACCCTAGGAGTTTTCACCATCTTTATTATTTAATTGAACTTGAGTTTTGTTATGTGACCACATAATGCTTATCAACCCCTAATAGTATAAGATTTTTTCACTAGACATATGTTTCCCAAAAAGTTGTTTTCAACTTCTATCTAATAATAATTATCATCTTCCAACTATTTGATAACTGGTTATATTTGCAAACCAAAAATTAATTATACCACCATTCAACTACAATATGAAGTATGAAATAACAAGATGTTTTCCACCAATCTATTTATAAAAAAAGGACCTAGAGAAAACATGTTTTCACATGTGATATGTCTTTAAGAAAATACTTGGCCTTATTATAATTAATTGTTTTCTTCTCCACGAAGGCTTGTGGAAGAAAAGCCGGATTTTCCGAAATCCGAGTTTCACGTTATAGCATAATTTGAAGGAAAAGAAGAATTAAGACGGAGAGCCAACATTTCTCGGAAAGAATGCAATTTGACGAAAGATGGCGATTCCGAGTCTTAATCCTTCTTGGGGGCTACTGTCGGATATATACCATTTAGGGGTATATCAGAGGGTGTCCTAGAGTTCCAGATTACCATGGTGGCATGAATGGTAATGGGATACGGTCCATTAGGCGGCCCAGTAAGCCGACGCACAGAAACCGGATTCTAGAAGGACCCGGATCACGGCCCGCGTGGTACAGCTTGGAGTAGAAGGCGGATTCTTGCCTTCCGAGTTAGAACATACCGTAGTCTTCTAGGTTTCCTATTCTATAAGCCCTAGCCCGGCTATTATATAAAGCCGGGCGGGAGATAACAAACATATAGACAATAAGCTAGAAGCTAACTCACCGAGAGGTTGATCCTCGCCGAGTAGCTAAACCCAACTCACATTGTACTCTGTATACTTGAGGTTTCAGCCCTGATTTAGTGAGATTGCAGGAGAAGGGACGCCGCCTTGTTGCGATGTACCGAGCCTGGGTAAAACCTCGGTGTCATTGTTCATCATACGATCACGTCCCCCACAATCTCTATCGGTAGTCTCATGGCACCCCCGTCTATGAATTCTACTACGATGTCTCGACAGTGACTTTCCCAGAAAGGTGTCAAACGGCTAGATTTTGGGGATTGGGTATAAATACCCCCTCTCGTTCTTATTCCTCTAGCTAGCTCGTCCAGAATTGATTTCTCCATTAATTGAGCTCACCCGCCAAGCTAGATATCCCAATTCCTACACCCAAACTCGTTGATCTTTGGAGGATTGAAGGAGAAGGCCCCGATCTACATATTCACCAACCCGGTCTTCATTTCCCTCTCAATCACTTGAGGGAATCAAGTCTAGGTTTTCCTTGTGGAAAACCTAGACCCCATTGCTGCTCACTTGTTGATTGTTGGTGATTCTTGGGAGCCCTCGATTTGGTTGTGGGTGTGTGCCTCAAACTCATTGTAAAGGACCCGATTTCCGCCTCAAAGGGAATCAATAGTGGAAGGTGAACAAGGCCTTTGTGGAGAGGTTCATCGGAGAATAGGGTGAGGCCTTTGTGGAGTTGAGTGCCATCAAGATCGCCTAAAACTCCATGCAACACACAAGGACAAAGCATATTGAGATTCGTCATCATTTCAACCGAGATCATGTGGTAGGAGGTGATATTGGGCTAGCCTATGTACCAACAAAGGATAATCTTGCGGACATATTTAAAAAGCCTCTAGATGATTCAAGATTCATGTATTTGAGGAATGAGCTAAATATCATCGATTCAAAGATTTTGACTTGAGGATCTTGCGCATACGCCTATAGTTAACTATGTGTTTGGGTTTAGGTGTAGGAATGGACATAGGGGGTGTTATCCTAACACACTAGGTTCTCCCTCCCCCCCCATTATGCCCAAAGCAAAAAGTTCATTGCTATTTCTCTATTTCTAATGTTGAATTGTGAGCTAAAATGTTGAGAATTGGCAATGCACCCAAGATATATCTACACGGTGTCATACCATAATCTCTTACATGGTGGCTTAGGCCGCCAACATCTTGTTTTTAAGAGTTGGTTCTTATTTGGGTGTTATTTGGATTTTATTGGTTTTCTTTTGAGTTGGTTGGTTTAATGTAAAACACACTTTATCTTGGGTTTTAATTGATTGGATCTTGCAAGTTTTGAGCGTGAAGTACCATTCCAGCTTGTGTTTCTTATCCCAAGCCAAAAATTCCCTAAAAACCAATGTTACATAGCCACATGCATGTCCCAGACAAATTTCTCAGATATTTGGAGAGATGCGGCCGGAGACTCCGGGGTACAACACCGGACACTCCGGTCTGGCCAAAGTCTCCACTCTAAACACGGAATCTCCGGTACGACGGAGACTCCGGGGTTTAGGCCGGAGACTCTGTCCTGGGTGGTCTCCTCAGAGTAAAAAGGGGATCGGGGTGGGGGTTTCTCACAAACTCCCATCCACCCCGACCCCCAAGTACTCTTGCGCCGTCACGGCCTCTCCAAGGTCCTCCTCCGGCTGCTCCTCTCCAGCGGGATCTGCCGTTGCCAGGCCTCCTCCACTTCTCCTCGAGGGGGACTCTTCTCCCCCACTTGGACCACCTCCATGAAGGACCATGGTACCTCCATCTCTCTCTCTCTCTAGAGTTGACCTAGATGTGGTTCTTGAGATGTAGTTCATTGTCCCTCGTGGTAGAAATTTCTTTAGGAAAAAATGTTCATCTTAGAAACCATCTAGAGATAATGAGTAGCAAGTTTTTGGATCTGCATCTGAAGTCTCTGCCGCAGTTCCGGAGACTCCAATCTTCAGGAGCGGAGACTCCGGTAGGCTGGAGATTCCGCTCCCTGAAGCCGGAGACTCCGGTGCAGAATCATCAATTTGTTGCCCAATATCTCTTGCTGATTTCTCCATTTGTTTCTCGGGCATGCATGCTTACCTATTTTCTATCTTTCTTGTTGTTTGGCTACTTTCGGGGAAAAGGACCAAGGCCTCCTCCTCCAACCCCAACCTTCCACCGAGAAAGCAACGTCCTTACCGTGCTCATGCATGGAACTATCCAGTCACCAATCCAGAGACAGGGACTTAGATTCAGAGAAGGGCTTTGAGGCAATAACATGCTACACAAGATGCTATTGGTGAGAACCAAAGGCAAGAAGTGGCTAAGAAGGCCTGGTTTGATCGCATCACCACTTTGAAGGGCATGAGCAAAAGTGAGTTTAGGGCAATGAGGGTGCGGCCTTTCTTCACCATGGCTCGCACTTCTAAAAAATCTTTGTAATTGAGGAAGGAACAGGAGCTCATTCAGACAAAGTTCTATGACACATTGTGTCATCCAGTTTGTGAGAAAAAGGTTCTCAACTTAGAGGCTCTGGGAAGCAAGTCCTATTTCAGTGAAGCTATTTGGGTGACAAAGAAGCCCAGTCTCGAGAGGCTTGTTGTCATTCAGCAAGATTTCAACGTCAAGGTTGTCCATCAGTTCTTTGCTACTGTTACCTTTGGGGAGGATGATGACATATCTTTGACATGGATGATTGGTGGCCTCAATTGCGAGTCTTCTATCTTGAAGCTGTCGGAGCTTCTTGGCTATCCTCTCCATGGTGAAAACTTCAGAAAGAGGATGCATGTTCACGGTGTTGCCTACAATAAGAGGAAGTTGGCTCCTCTCTATCGCAAAATGTCAAGTGTAGGCACCAACAAGGATCTCAAGCGTGTCCACAATATCCTCCTTCTCCTCTTCAGATACAACATTTCTCCTCAGGTTGGCAATGTGGATGCAATTTGTGGTGGTTTGGTGAACCTTCTTCACCATTCCTTCAAGTGCCACCAAGCAGGAGAAGACTGTGAGGGCTTTGAGATTTATGTCATGGATTTCAGCAAAGAAGAGATCTATCATGCCATGACTGAGCCAAAGAAGGTGTCTGTGTATGCTCCGTATGTGATGAAGCTCATTCTTGATCAAGTTCCTAGACTGGATACCGAGACTGCTCACAAGTCTGGCTCTCTTCAGGTTCTTTCGGTTCACCTTCGAGACCATGATCATGAGGAAGAAGAGGACCTCTCCATGTTTGATGATGCCCCAAGGACTAGGAGGAAGAATGTTGACCCTCCTACTCGTCTTCATGGAAAGGTTGAGGTTTAAGCTGAGCAAAAGAAGCTCGCATGGCTCCAGCGCAACATACTTTGCATAACTATTGATGTCCACAAGCAGAACCTTGAGGCATACAAGGAAAGGAGGGAGTTAAAGAGGATGGTCAAGGGTCTTCGGGACCATCTGGCATTGTGCGCACCCCTCCTCTTAAGCATGTTACCGAGTCTCAGACTTTGTTCTACCATGAGTGGAACACCTCCTATTTCCCTTGGGGTGATTTTGATGAGGTCACTTCAGCTCCATCCTCTTCTAGAAACCGTGGTAAGCCTCCTATGACCAAATAATAATAAGAGCATGTTGAAGATGAAGAAGAGTATCAATCTGATAATGGTGATGAGGAAGAGGATGAGCAATATGATGATGAGGACGAGGACTCCGGGGAGTAGGAGGAAGATTGATCCTTTGTTGTTAAGTGTAGTGTGCTCTTTTCTCCTTTTTGGTGTCTCAATGCCAAAGGGGGAGAAGTTGCTATCTATTATCCAGGGATTTTCATGGGTTGCTCGGATCACAAGCTTTTGAACTTGATTTGCGTTTATAGCTTGTGTCTCCCTTTTATCTTATTTGCTTAGGAAACTTCTCCTTGTGTTGAACTTTGTGGTTGTGTGTGGTAAGACTACGCTTGTGAGGTTATTATCTATCTATGTTTTGCTAATCCTCTAATTTCCTTGCTTGTCTTACCTACTTATGCAATTATATTTTTTGGTATATCTGGTTTTTTTTTACTTATGATGTAAATTTGTAGAACGTGGGGGGAGCTTAGAACCTTGTTGTTGTGTTCCATTGGTGCACACATCAAGGGGGGAGCCCGTCTATATTTTCCAAAACTACGTCTAGCAACGGTTATCATTGCAAATACTTGTGTTGTCATCAAACACCAAAAGGGGGAGATTGAAAGCGCAAAGCCGCATAAATCCTGTTTTGTGTGTTTGTTAACAACACTAGTATTATTCTAATGTGTGTTGATGTGTTATTGGTCATTATTAAATGTTTAATATTGGTGGTTCTGTTTCTCAAAATGGAACAAAAGAGAATTTGAAGTGGTGGAGGTGTTGGGTTCTCTTCCAGGTCGGAGTCTCTAGGGTCTCAGACTGGAGTGTCCGGACTCAGGATTTCCCAGCGAAGAAGATCTTTGGTGTCACTCACTGGGCCCTCACCGGATTGTGTCCGGAGTGTTCCCGGAGTTTCCGGCCTAGCCAGATTCTCCGGTGTGCAGGAGCCGGAGTCTCCGGACTCTTGGAGTTCCCTACACAAGAAGCAAACCATAAAATATCTATACTCTAGAGAGAAAATTGTGCGGAGTCTTTGCAGAGTGTCTGGCCAGGCCAGAATTTCCGGCCTGTGAAAACCAGAGTCTCCACCCCTGAAGATTTTCCAGCGCCAAGTCAAATTGGTGTTGCCCACTGGATGCAGTCCGGAGAGTGCCCGGAGTCTCCGGTGTTCTGCAAAGTTTCGGCCTTCCGAAATGTTGCCGGAGACTTTGCTAGACCGGAGTCTCCGGAGTCTACGGTGTGACTTTCCCAGAAAGGTGTCAAACGGCTATATTTTGGGGATTCGGTATGAATACTCCCTCCCCTTCTTCTTTCTCTAGCTAGCTCATCCAGAATTGATTACTCCATTAAATGAGCTCACCCCACAAGCTAGATCTCCCAATTCCTCCACCCAAACTCGTTGATCTTCGAAGGATTGAAGGAGAAGGCCCTGATCTACATCTTCACACCCCCGTTCTTTATTCCCCCCTCTTTCACTTGAGGGAATCAAGTCTACGGTTTCCTTGTGGAAAACCTAGACCCCATTGCTACTCATTTTTTTGATTGTTGGTGATTCTTGGGAGCCCCCAATTTGGTTGTGGGTGTGTGACTCAAGATCATTGTAAAGGACTCAATTTCCGCCTCAAAGGGAATTAATAGTGGAAGGTGAACTAGGCCTTTGTGGCGAGGTTCATCGGAGAATAGGGTGAGGTCTTTGCGGCATTGAATAGGTCTTTGTGGCGAAACTCACACCCCTCCAACGAGACGTACTCCCCTCAAAAGGAGGAACTCGGGATTACATCCTTGTCTCCGCATGCTTCCGTTATCGGTTACCTCGTTCCCTCTCCTTTACTTTGTGCTTGTATCTTGTTTATTTTGTTCTTTTCATATAGGTAAATTCACCGTAGTTGCATATCTAGAGAATTTACCTTTGTGTCAAGCCTAAATTGAAGAAAAAATTAAAATTGGTCGTAGAACCTATTCACCCTCTCTAGGTGACCATACTATCCGTTCACTTGCATCGAAGAAGATCTTCACCGCCGGACTGCGATTTGTATGCCGCTCAGGGGTAGTACCTTAAGAATATAGCAGCTCCGACTTCACAACTTGGGGAGACCAACACGAAGACACTCTGACACGCTGGAACAAAGTCGACTACGAAGCCGTTGCCGCGAACAAACAATCTCTCATCAGCATTGTTGTTGGCGCACAAACAACCACACGAAACTCAACTTCTCCCACCAGACAAAGCCATGTGTGACCAGCCGTAGAGCTCTACGGCTAGATTTTTATGTTTCTAATCGTGTTGTCAGTAGGATTTACTACTTAACTGAATTTTGTTTCAGTAGATAGGCGCGGGTGTAGGGTGTTGCATGTCCGTCTAGCTCGGTATGCACTAGCCGCATCAGGTTGTTCCTTCCGTTTTTGTAGCTTCGTGACTGAGCATGATCGCCCTCATGGGATGGCGCGAGATTAGTGGATTGTAGCACCTAGGTCGATGCGCATCTGTTTCTGTTGAGAATAAAATTAGAAAGCAAAACATAAAAGTCGTAGGTTGGTACACTAGACCAAAATCCTCTCTCGAGTTCATCTCTCAAATTCTACAGTGTTGAGTTGAGTTTCAGGCTTGAAACTGACATGTGGTATCAGAGTGACAAGCTCTTGGGCCATGTCGAGCAAGGGGGACGAGGGCAAGGAGGGGGCGACACGAAGACAATGATACCGCCACCAGCGAAACCTATAGATTGCTCCAGGACACCCGCGGATCGCTCCACGACACCACCACGGACACGGAGGCAGAGCCGTGGTCGGAGCCAATCACAGAGGAATGGCGGCGAGATCGTCGTCAACGAGCGTACAGTTCAGAAGCGCGTGTTCACCGGCGGCAACATGGTATGGCCGACTCTTGCCGCCACGAACTACATCGAGTGGGCTCTTGTGATGCAGATCAATTTGGAGGCCAGCTACATGTGGAATGTGGTGGAGGGGAATCCCATGAGCATGGCGAACAAAAAGGCCGCGCTCGCCGCGATCATCCGAGATGTGCCGCTAGAGATGGTGGGCATGATCGCGGTGAATATGATGGTGAAACAGGCTTGGGACACGGTGAAGTTGATGCGCATCGGCACCGATCGCGTCCACGAGGTGACGGCGCAACACCTGCACAAGGAGCTGGAGCTGATCGCGTTCCGCGATAGCGAGACGGTCGACGCGTTTGACATGCGCCTCATGATGCTCGTCAACAATCTGCGATCAATGGACAACACAGTGCAGTAGTGTCCATCATGCAGCAAATTGTACCTGGTCGCTATGCGTAGATGGCCTTTCCATCGAGACGCTGCTGGATCTGCTCACCATGTTAGTCGAAGAACTGATCGGGCGCCTGGACACCTCGGAGGAGCGAGGCACCACCACCACCACGGCGCAGAGCGTAGACAACACTCTGTTTCTCACGGAGGAGTAGTGCGAGGCGCGACGGGGAGCGCGTGTCTGAGAAAGGCTCGGGTGGTGGAGGCAAATAAAAAAGCAAAGGCAGAGGAAGCAGTAGCATGGGCGCGACGGCGACCAGCACGCGCACGAGAACGATGGCAAGCGAGACATGTAAAAGGTGAAATGTTACAATTGTAACAAATTCGCCGGCCACATCTCCAAGAACTGTCCCAAGCCACGACACGAGCACAAGGAGTTTGTAAACCTTGCGAAAGGTACGAAGCAGTAGGAAGAGGCGGCACTCGCACGCCTGTGCTCGCTCACTGTTGTGAGCCAGAGCGCAGGGAACGCCGGGCATGTCCTCAACAAGGAGTGTTCCCAGGCGAAATCAAGAAAGGCAGACGGTCAATGCGACTCCGGTGCCAGCAATCACATGTGCGGGTTGCGTGATTTCTTCTCCGAGCTGGACACGACCGTGCATGACACCATCAAACTCGGGGACGACGCATCCGTGCATATTGAAGGCTGTTGCACGATTATGTTCACGTGCTGCAACGGTGAACACCTCACGCTGAAGGAGGTGTATTGCATTCCCCGGTTGTGCAGCAGCATCATGTCGCTATGGCAGCTGGACAAGCGCTGCTATGACACCCACATCCACCATGAATGGCTCCGCCCGCGCGATCCAGATGAGAAGTTGCCCCCCCGCATGCCACAAAGCCGTAGACGGCTCTACGTGCTCCACCTCGTGCTCTCACGACCCATCTGCCTTGTCGTGCGCGGTGGCGAGAGCGCCTGGTGCTGGCATGCACGGTTCAGGCACACGCATTTTGAAGCCATGTGTCGCCCTCTCCAGTGGGGACATGATGCATGAACTGCCTCTTCTCGACGAGGTGGAACACCCCTACGACATGTTTCTCTCTGGGAAGCACAAGTGCACGTCGTTACCTCGCCAAGCACTGAACCGCGTGGGAGAACGTCTTGGCCTGTGCACGCAGACTTGTGCGGGCCGATTGATCCACCAACGCTAGGAGGTAAACGATATTTCCTCCTACTGGTTGATGATCATAGTCGGTATATGTGGATCCACTTTCTTGCAATGAAAGATCAAGCGGCCGCTGCGATCAAGAAATTCCAGTTAGCGGCCGAGGTGCATAGCCGGTGCAGACTGAAGATGTTGTGCACTGATAGAGGAGGAGAGTTCACCTCCAACAAGCTCGGCGAGTACTTCGCCGGTCGCAGCGTCCAGCGGCAGCTGACATCATATTACACACCACAACAGAATGGTGTGGTTGAACAGCGCAACCAAACTGTTGTGGGCATGGCGCGCTGCTTACTGAAGACGAAGGGCATGCCAGTGAAGTTTTGGGGAGAGGCCGTCATGACGGCGGTCTACCTCCACAACCATGGCACAACAAAGAGAGTCACCGGAAAACCTCCTACGAGGCCTGGCAAAGAAGCAGGCCGAGCATGCGACACATGCGCATTTTTGGGTGTGTCTTCCATGTCAAGACTGCGCAGCCAAATCTGAAGAAGATTGAGGAAAGAAGCACCCCGATGGTGTTGTTCGGCTACGAGACGGGGACCGCCGCATACCATGTCCATGTCTTCCGCGTTGTCATTTTCGACGAGGACGAGGGGTGGGGATGGACCAGAGGCGAGCGGGCAGCAGGACACGGGCTAGTGTCGGAAACATTCTCCGTCGAGCATTTTGTTCTCCTTGTCGTAGGTGACAACATGAGGGGGGCGAGGTGCACTCTGAGCATGCGCCGGGGACACTGACGAGCGCCCCTGCACACGATGAAAGTGCAGCCATGTTGTCCATCCCCGAGACTCCAACCGCGCCACCACCACCAGCATTGGAGTTCATCTCGCCGTCCACTAATGCATCGCAGCCACCCCCCAATGATGAGGCGCCTCGTAGGTACTGTGTGTTGCAGAATCTGTTCGACACGACTAACACCGTCAATCCAGCGTACATCGAAATTTGTATGCTCGCCATCGATAATCTAGTGTGTCTTGCAGATGCAGAGAAGGACGAGTCATGGAACGCTGCGATGGCCAAGGAGCTGGAGAGCATTGAGATAAACAAGACCTGGCGTTTCACTGACATGCCACCGGGGCACCGTGCCATTGGGCTTAAATGGGTCTACAAGCTCAATAAGAATGCAGATGGCGAGGTGCAGAAGTGCAAGGACCGTTTGGCGGCCAAGGGATACGTGCATTGTCAGGGGGTGGACTACGAAGAATCTTTTTCCCCTGTTGAAAGGATAGAGACAGTGCGCATGCTGATCACGCTCGCCGCGCACCACGGGTGGTCGATCCATCACATGGATGTGAAGACGGCTTTCCTCGACGACGATCTGATCGAGGAGGTCTACGTCGAGCAACCTCCTGATTTCTTCATTGCCGGCGAGAAGGCCAAGGCACTCCGGCTCTAGAAAGATCTTTATGGGCTTTACGAAGCGCTGAGGGCATGGAATACGAAGCTGGATGCCAGCCTCCACACTCTCGGTTTCGAGTGCAGTGAGTCGAAACACGCGGTGTACCTGCAAGGAGATGGCGGGAAACTCCTTCTCATCGGAGTCTACGTCGATGATCTTATCATCGCCAGTGCATAAATTGAGGAGGTGACGAATTTCAAATAGGAGATGACAAGCTTGTTCAAAATGAGTGATCTCGGCGAGCTCAACTGATACCTAGGCATCCAAATGGAGCAGCAAGATGGACCGATTACACCCTGTGAGGCCTCGTACGCCAAGAAGCTGCTGCAGAAGGCCGGCATGGAGGATTGCAACCCTTGTAATGTGCCAATGGATGTGTGCTTGAAAATGAGCAAGACCGGTGATGGCAAGCCGATGGACAAAACCCACTATCGCAGCAGTCTAAGATATCTCATGCATACGAGGTCTGACATCTCATTCGTGGTCGTCTACGTGAGTCGATTTATCGAGAAGCCAACATCTAAGCATCTCGCTGCAGTAAAGGACTTGCTACACTATATGGCGGGTACACTGAATTTTGGCGCCAACCATGGAAGAGGAGGTTGAGCACCGAAGCTGCTTGGGTACATTGACACTGATATGGCCGATGATGTAGATGACAAGAAGAGCACAACGGGGATGGTCTTCTTCCTTGGAGAAGGGCCGATCAACTGGCAATCGCAGAAGCAACGTGTGGTGGTGGTATCATCATGCGAGTCGAAGTACATTGCATCTGCTACCTCTGCCAGGGCATATGGCTCAGCAGATTACTCGGAGAACTGTTGAACGAGAAGCCAAGACTGCCGAAACTGTTTGTACATAACAAATCGGTGATATCCCTTACCAAGAATCCAGTGTTTCATGATCGTAGTAAGCATATCGACACCCGGTACCATCTAATTCACGATTATGTGGAGCAAGGTGATCTCGAGATCGACTACATCAACACGGAGTCACAACTCGCCGATATATGTACTGACGAAAGCTCTTGGACGAGTGCGTTTCCGGAGGCTAAGGAGCAGAATTGGTGTTGCTAAAATAAATTAGAGGACAACAAGATGGGGGGGTGATTTGCTCTGTTTCTAATCGTGTCGTCCGTAGGCTTCACTGCTTAACAAAATTTTGTTTCAGTAGATAGGCGTGGGTGCAGTCCGTTGCATCTCCGTGCAGCCCGGGATGTGCTAGCCGCATCGGGTTCTTCCTTCCGTTCTTGTAGCTTTGTGAACGAGCACGATCGCCCTCGTGGGATGGCGCGAGATTAGTGGATTGTAGCACCTAGGTCGGCATGCATCTGTTTATAAAAGCAAAAGGAAAAACAGAAAAGTTGTACGTTGGTACACGCCACCAAAATCCTCTCTCGAGTTCATATCTGCATCTACAGTGTTGAGTTGAGTTTTAGGCTTGAAACTGACACAGATCTTGAAGGGCGGGGTCGGGAGGGGGCTTGGAGTGACGACTCCTGGGTGCGGTGGATCTCGAGATCCCATGCCCAGATTCGAGCCCAAGGATGGGATAAATGATGTTAGGAAGAGGGCCGTCTTCTCCCGCCGAACTCACTGATTTACTTGCTGCCGGTTTTTCCCGATCTAGCCATCGATGAGTTTTGGCTGCTCTGCCGGTGGTCTTTATGAGTTGGTTCATACCGCTCTTAGACCTCTAGATTGAATGGGATCCGGTCACGTGCCTCCGCAAATCAGCCCGTGCAACTTCAAGGGGACGTGTCACCAAAGCTCTGTTTTCTGTCGAAATCATGGGACATGTCGTCATTGTCATATACGCCGTGATGTCCATGGTGTTTGCAAAGACGGGGAATCTCATAGCGGCTGTGATTGAAAAATTAGAAGATCTCGATGGCTCAAGTCAAGTTTTGAGACTCTTAAGTAATGGAGGAAGCAGGTATTGGAAAA